>JAUZTG010000020.1:0-1200000 GCA_030734395.1 Sarocladium kiliense | reverse complement strand
AGCAGATGCCGAGGATAGATATGCGGATGAGCATGCAGCCCTGACTCACCATTCAGCATGCGCAAAAAAGAAGAATCCCATGTGCTCTCGTAAATTACCGAGTTTGCGATATGTCCCCGAACCAACTCAGACAAATGGCCAAGCCTTATCCGAGGGGGTCGAGGGGTCTCCAGAAGTTTACATCAGCTCATGTCTACGATTCACGAATGGGGCTGGTCAATTCAATCCCGTGGCAATGGATCCAGCAAATACACGGATTTGCCCGTCTTCAATCTCCCATTCCACAAGCCACAATAAATGCGTATTCCACCTGGACTAATTTGAACCCAAAACAACTTTTCGGGTTCATGTATTGTCCGTGTATATGTTTCAGCGCCCGCCAAGGGACTGCGCCTTGCTGTCACCGTCGTACTCCTCCGCGTGTCAGTGGATCAAATAGCAGGGGTGACATGGGCGTGTCAGCCCACGACATAGGGGGGAGAGATCCAAGGGTCCAGCGTTATGTGCCAGCTCTGATGGAATTTCCGCGGACAGATCCATGGTTCCATTGCCTAAATGAGGCGCATATCGTGGGGGGACACATCAGTGCATGGTGGCGAGAGATGGAGCGTCTAGAATGAGTATGTGTGTGAGCTTGCAACATCCCACGAACCTGTCACTGCTGCCGAAGGCCGATTCATACTCGGCATTCAAACATGATCGGATGTTCTATCTCGTCTGATCTTGACCAAATAGGAAGCAAATGATTACAAAAGGGCGGATGCAGCGCATCGTTTAGGCTATTCGTGACAAGGAATATACCGATCTCAGTAAGCCCAATACGCTCAACCCAGATTGGCCTGGCACCCAACGGAGCTCTGCCCGGAGCACATGATTGCTGGACAGAAATGCACCAGCCATGCAAGAGAACCCTTACGAAGAAGCAAGAAACGTTCCTCAGTATTGCAAGTACATTCGACCACAGCATTAGTCTAAGCGAGGCTGCATCTAGGGAATGTGAGGGTGCCATAAACCCCAGAGTCCAGCTATGTGACCTGTCGCGCCACTAACCATGGCGTCGTGAAGGGTCTTCTACGCATGCGGTCGAGACCAGCCAGTTGTCAAAGGTAAGTGCCATTGGCGAGCAAGCCACTTAGAAATGCCAACCATTGCCAATGAACCTTGTCCGCCTGAAATACCGCCCTTGCGGCATTCCTCACTTCTTGGACGAATAAGAGATTGACATCCTCAATTGGCGAATGAGGGGGTGTTCACCTGCATTGAAGGCCCTTCCTGGCGTACTGCTCGTTTCGCCGAATTGAAGCGGCGGACTGGGACAGAAACTATCCGCCAGCGGACCTTTTCAAGGAGAAAGACGGTCTCCGGCGGCTTGGTAATACATTTGACGGGGTGGGTGACCAAGGGGTGCTGGTGCTAGCTGTTGTGTGTGCCTTATCTCCGCTCCGCAACATGGATCTGTGCAGGGTGCTTGATGACCTGCTGACAGCTTATGCGGTAGTCAAGTCAGCGCCAGTCAAGATTGAATGATTTGCTATTGGCCTCGGAGTGTTTTGAGACCCGCGAGGAGGGTTGTCAAGGGGCAATTTGGTTCCGCCTGCTGGGTTGTAAGTTGCCGGCCTTAGGGCTATGGCCGGCCAGCTTGCATGGCTTCAATCCACTGAACATGCGGGCAACGGTGAACCTTGCCATTCAGCGATCACATACAGAGGACCTTACTCACACGCTAACATGCCCAGTACCCGAAAAGCCTATGTACTACCCGTCATTAGAAGACCCGGCTCTGAATTTCAGCACGGTGGACGTGAATGACAAATTCTCTGCGGCAAGGTGTTGGAGGCTTTCCGAATTGGGCAGTTTTATCGGTCACGTCGGCGGGAGCCGCAATATACGGAGCACGGTGTACCGAGTGGGAAATATATCTCTCATGGTGGCTTCTCAGCGGTTGCGGGCAATAAGCCGTTATTTTGTTTCCTGAATTGGCTTGCGGATGCTTGATCATCACCACCCTTTCTTGGTGCCGCTATCTTTCTTGTACCTTGGATCCAGTGGTGCGGATCGGTAGATGATGAAGGACAGACGGCCAGCGGAAGCTTACTCTTGACCCTAAATGTCGGGACCGAGAGCAGCCCTCCACACTGTTATCCATTGAAGACATTTAGGTGTAAGTTGGGCCGGGCGTGACAGGCTTGCAGGTTTGGGTGAACCTTGTGGTGATTGGGGGGCGGCCATCTTACAGTGCAAGCCACCTTACGCTCATCTGCAGTAGTCCGCTCGGCATTTACTATGCTCGGTGTGAGGAGCAAAGAACTGGCCTATCACATATGTCCTGACATTGAAGACATACTGTGGAAGCCTCGATTCGCAAGGTGGGCCTGAGCCTCGGCAGAGGAGAAGACGACCATTTCTCAGGTGCATAATCACAAGCAATGTGTCCCAAAGAACTGCATTTCGCACGTCATCATCACGATATAATCTGACCACCCAAACTTTGCAATCGAGAGCATCTGACCCAGACCTGCATAATCGAAGAAAAAGGCTCAATCCCGGTATTTCGCGAGATTATTCTCGAAGAAGCCTGGTTCGCGATCGTGTTGGCTGTCTGCTGGCAGGCCGGCACGGGCATCCCGAGTCGATGACCCTGTCTTCGCGTTTAGTCGGCACTTGTTAGCGCCGATCGCCGACTCTTGTCCGATGCCGGGAATAAAATACAACTAAAGAGCCTGTGTTGGATGCAGTCATATCGTCAGAGCAAGGAACTGTATTGTAACCCCAGTAAATAGCATACCAACTGCTTGATGGCATCATGGTCGCAACCTAGTTTCTGATGGCTGCGGTTCTCTATCAATCCTTTCGTACACTCCCCTCTCCCGGCCGAAAGGCTTAGGGCTTCACCCAGGGATGCAGACCTAGGCTAGACGACCATTTTTGCAACGAGCATTGTTTCCACACTGTCGTCATGCAGACCGCTCCACGCTTCCCGTCCCGTTAGGGCTTGAGACTATCGTCTGCTGTCACCGTAAATTGGCCCTTCACAGTGGAGGGCGCTTTAGGTAAGCGGAGGAGAACCGGCTTGTTTGCATTAGTGAGCAAGTAAACACCGATGCGACTCGGAACTGCTCCTCGCGCGCGCTTCTTCCTTTGAGACAAGTTTGATGGGGACTTTGGCTGCATTGGGGGCGATCGTCTCGTTATGCTCCGATCAAGGGTGAGCGATGGTACCCTGAGAGACCTGGTGATGGGATCTGATAAACTTTTGACTTAGTTTCTTGGAATGTCTTGGTCACAAGGTCATTGTACGGTGGTGATGCCGCGCGCTGCTAAGGCTACTTTGACGTCGTGAGGAGTCTGGAACGTCTGGGCGCTGGGAATTGCCGTGTTGTGTAGTAGAAGCTACGTTGTTGCGGCCGCACATATGCCATAGTATTTGTTTCTAGGCGGTCACAATCAAACACTGCCATGGTGCCATTTCACTCGATAAACCCCCTCCTCCGCACCAGTATGCAGCTACCATGCATAATCGATCGTCAGGGTGCACACACACACACCGCAGCAGGGCAACTGCCATCTATCGTGGACCATCCCATGCTCACGCCTCACGGCTCTTCTTCCGACACTAGAAGCCTTCGATCGAAAAAGAAGCGGCACATACTGCACGCACTAATCTAACGGTCCCGTCGTGAGTTGCCGAGAAACGAGGGCAGAAGGTTCGGGACCTGTCCTCGTGGTCGCCCCATCTGCGGACCACCAGCCGAGGCTTTTGGCACGGCATGTCCCGATGAAGTGGTAACACCCTCCATCGCACCAGGCCATGGATCGTGCGTCAAGAAGGAATCAGGGAGGAAAAAAAAGTATGATAATCATTATGGATGCAAAAGCTAAATTTGAGGGTATTTGGCAGTTCCTTGGTGGAGACTCCCGCTCCGAGGATCGTCGTGAAAGGGGGCGTGTGATGAAATGGAGCTTCCCGTGGCCTTGGATCCCGACGGCGCCCGACTACCACTCCGAGACCGAAACCCGTTCCCCGACGGCATCGACCATGACACCGAGGTGTCCATGGGCCGAAATCATAGCCGCTCAGATGTCCGAGTACATGATCATCCCCGGATTTTGTTCATCGCAGACTGCCCACGCCCAGGCGGCACTGGAGTGATAGTGCGTCATGACGCCGGGACCCTTCCCGCAGTTTGCTTGTTCGAACATCTTCGGATCTTGGGCTCGGACTCGTCTTAACGAGGCTGGTGTTGCAAGACTGAGGAAGTGATCTCGCTTTGCGCCTTGGGGAAGGACCCTTTTGGATATTGTTAGTCCATCTGTCTCCCTTCGAATGATCCCGGAAAGGTTGACTTACAATGCGTTACCTAGGATTCCGTGACACAGACTCGGCTCTTTGGTCAAGAGGCCCTTCTCCCAGACAAGCTCCTTGGCATCTGCAAGGACTGCATCTATCCGAACCCGCATGTCCGGATGACTGGGCCGCATCGCCGGGAAGTGAGGTCGTAACGCTTCCAGCGAGTATATGAATCCCGGCGCGCCGTGGCACCACTGCACCAAATCTTTGCGACCTGTCTCGCCGTCCAGCTCGCTTGAGGGCCAGTTGCCTCCCTTCTGGAGATCAAGCAGCTTCTTCATCCGATTGGCGAAGTGGCCTGCTAATGAAGGTTTTGACAGGACCAGCTGGGTGATGATACCGATCTCGCCATGTGCAGCACCGAGATAGCGCTTGCCGTGCCAAGTCCAGTCGAAGTCGCCGTCCTCGTTCTTCTCGATCATTTTCTCGATCAAGCGATCGATGGGAGAGTCGATACATGTTGCCATGCTGGGGACCCAGTGCCTGACCATGCGCATGAGGTACAGGGCACCAGCTCGCCCCGTCACGAAGTCTGAAGGGAACGGGTCCTCCTCATTGCTGGCATATGGACCGATCAGTGATGGTGCATTAGACACGAAGTCGATTACGTCCATGGGTTCTTGTGTGACACATGCTCGAACAGCTTCGAAAGCAAGCTTCTCGCATGAGATGCCACAGTTGCCTCTCCGAATTCGAAGATCCTCCCTGTTGCCCTTGAGATATCTTTCTGCCCAGAAATGACAGTTATGGCCCAGGACTTCGAGGTCAGGGTGGAGAGATGAGATGCAGAGGAACAGATAAGCCAGGCCGGTATACCCGGTGTACAGCCCGCCAAGGTGGCTGTCCTGGTAGCTGGTTCGCGGGGGTGTTTGCTTCAGAGTGGCCTCAAGTGAGGCCTTGAGATACTCTGAAGGCTCAAACTGGAGAGTCTGTGGCGGTAGGTTATTCGATATGTATTTCCGCTCTACGTTGAAGTCGGTTTGCGCCGCTGCAGAAGCGCCTGCTGGCTCTGGGACTGGCTGGGGGAAAGAAACGAGCATATTGTAAGCTGACAAGTGATCAAATTGTGTTGCTAGAATTACCAAGTCCCAGAAGGGGGTCAGCAGCGAGCTATCTATATATTGTTTGGCATTCAGGATCAGATCAGGCTGATCACCAGCTCCAATATTCAGGTTTCGATGACCTCTGACGAACGTTACGTGGCATGTGCACGACGATCTGCGCCCGAATGACATTGTGGAACAGACGGGGCAAGACCTCCGGTCTTGGCCTGGGGATATCGACGATAAAGGGCTCTGAATAACGTAGGGAGGGGAGAACGGAGACATTTATCATTTGCTTTGACAGGAGACATGTCGAATAGCCAGGAGCAAATGTCCGCATTTGGTTCCTGGATGACCCAGTGATGTCAAACTTGGCTGTGGCGATATCATGTGGCTGAAACTGTGACAGGCGGACGGCGATCTTGCTGATACTTAAGTTTTTCCCCGCAAATAAAATGTTCATAGCGAACAGTCATAGGAAGATGAGGTTATTATTGGTTGTCAGTCTGGACTTTCTCAATATCAATGTATCAGGTCAGCTGGTCCTCTCTGATGCTGATAGCAGTGTCGACTTGCAACGACGGGGTACCTCAGGCAACCTGTTCAAAAAGGCCTCAAGTTCTGACTCAGAGGTATGTGATTTTCTGCATCTCATCGCAAGATCGAAACCGAAGCCGGACATATCTCCGGATCTTTGTGTGAAGCCTAAGAAAAGGTCTCGTCTCAGCGTCGACCCCACGGCCACTCTTCGGGATGCTGCCGGCGTCAGTGGAGTCTTTCACTCTTACCGGGCGCGGGAGGCCAGCCGGTGTCAGTGGGCCGGGATGCTTATCACGGAGGTCGGTCCGGCGAGGGTTGCTGGAGATAACAGCTATGATCTTAGATAACGTAGGGATCAATTTGGTCTTGTAGGCCTTGCAGATTCGATCCTCCCCCGTCTCCGATCAAGCAGTGCATTCTGGCTGTCTTCATTGGCGTTTGACGTTTTCTCCGGAGTAGAAGCTCCCGCGTCTCCGCTTTTCAATCGTCACAGCGGCGGCTGCAGGCGATCAGCTCCACTATAGATCGCCTTGCATCCGCTGTACTTTGTTTTGATGGCGCTGAAGGGGAATGCTGTGCCCTGTTGACATGTCCGGAAAGCGATGACGACATTGTTACTTTGCGTAGAGCTAGGTCGTCACCTTCAACGCGTGCCCTTCTCCCGTTCACGGCACAAACCCAACTTCACTACACAACAGCTTGGATTCTCTCGAGTTCCCTTCTCTTCGCAACACCTTTCACATCTTGAACCCCAGAATAATCCCTAGTCCAACAGCCACACACACACGAGTGACGATGGCCGATTCATCCGATGCCGCCACGGGCAAACAGTCCCGCAACCGCATGGTCGACTCTGTCAGCGGGAAGGCCAAAGAAGTCATGTGAGCTCCTCTACGCGCCGTCAGCATCATTTCTGATGAAATTTCTAACATTTGAGGTAGCAAGGAGGACTATGGCAAGGCCAGGGATATCACCCTCCAAGCTGCCAAGAGCCGAGCGTATCTATATCCTATCCAGGTAATGAGCGACATCCCACGCCGACCCTGCCGATGTACAGGGAGGTGCTAATACTGCCCTCGGATAGGGAATCTTCTACTTCGTGACGCACCGTTCCCTATGGAAACCCTTTCTCTCCCGTCTGGGTCCTTATGTCGCCCTGTCTGTGAGTGTCGTTGCTGGCATGTTCACATTCACCTACCTGCCACAACTGGCGCTTCTCGTCTTCGTCAACGGACCCCTCGCCGTCTTCACCACGGTGGTCCTGATCCTCAATGAGAGCTCCACCATCATCAACATGATCTCCCGCAACTGGTTGCTGCAGGATGCACTCCTTGATACATTCGATGGTACCTTGATCGCTCGGGATGCCACCAACATCGTCAGCGAGGGCCGAGAGGTCAAGTCAGGAAGCGACCCGATGCAGAAGCTAGGAAAGATCCTGAAGAGCCCGTTCGAGAAGTTCAGCCCCACAGCAATTATACGGTACTTCATGTATCTGCCTCTCAACTTCATTCCCGTCGTCGGCACCGGTATCTTCATCTTGCTACAAGGTTTGTGGCATCCGTACCTGACAAACACACCAACAATTGACTGACCTGATCTTTACAGGACGTAACCGCGGTAAATCCGTACACGGAAGGGTATGCTTTGTCTCCCGCACTCGTCCCACTTCCCTGGCTAATCCACTCGTAGTACTTCCAGCTGAAGCGATGGTCGAGCTCTCAGAGGTCGGACTGGCTCGAGAAGCACACAGGACCTTACACAGCGTACGTTTCCCATTCCGTGTTCGGCCTGAAAATGGAGTTTTCGCCGCTCTTCTGTCCCACCTTGTCTCAATCCTTCCGTTTCGGCTAACATTGGTGTTTCGCAGCTTTGGGCTCGTGGCCACGGTACTTGAGATGATCCCAATCGCATCCATGTTCTTCACGTATACCAACACCGGTAAGTAACCCGACTGAAAGATCTCAGCGGAAACGTCGTATTGATGGATATTTTCAAGTTGGCGCTGCGCTGTGGGCTGCTGATATCGAGGCCAAGAATACTACCATGACTGATAGTACGGCTCCGAGCCTGAGGGAGACCGCTGAAAAGGCGGATGAGCTGTGATCACCCCCTCCCTGTTCCCTCCAGATAGGCTACTCTGGGAGTAGCCTCAGCTCCGGTGGAATGCTTCCATAAAAGTTTGTTTCGGATCTGTCAGAACACACGAGGGGCGGAGCTGGCAACTTGCTGCTAACATTGATCTGGCACTCGAGAGGAAGTTTTCACATTGACCCTACGCTGATTTATGCAATGGGTCAGACAATCATGCCAGTATAGCCGTTGCGCATGTCAAGCAAGGGCAGGCCATGGCAGAGCCTTGACGGAGGCAGAACGCATAGACATCGTTTGGGTCGAGATCTCCCGTTTTCCATATCTTTATACATCTTGTTATGCAACACCCCCTCGCAGGAAGAGTCGTCCTACGTGAGCGTGCTCCACTCGTTCAAGTTCAGTGTGTGCAATGAAATGGAGTTCGTATCGTCCCCATCACTAAGTCTCTTCGCACATGTCACGCAGCCTACTTCTTGACGGATGAGAGCGGCTGCATGTAAGCTGAACGGGTGCGGGGACATCTGCAAGTTGGTGCATGGCGGAGGGGTGCATTGATGATCAACAGGACATTGAACTCTCCCTCCAGGATTCTTGTTAGTGTTGACTCAAGTCTGGAAACACAAGATTGAATCCTGGATGACAAGAGCAAAGAAAGATTCAGCAAGAGCCCGTGCTGGTTACACTGACGGGTCCTCTTGAGGCACCACCCTGGTGTACAAATCAGGGGCGAAAGCTTTAGGCAACCTCACATTAGATTCACCCTCGGCAATTGATTCTCAGTATCTTTCTTGTCATCTCTCCGCCACGTTCATCACCATGCTTATATCGCTTCACTTCACCCTGTCACCTTCATCTCCCAGTCCTCCCACTGCCGACGACCACCTGGTGACACCTGTACTCCCTCAAGATCTCCGTCCCGGAACCCTTTCATTATCCTGGTCCAGCTGCTGCAGCAAATTGCAACGCATAAAGCTTCCTTTGTCACCTGGCAGACTCCACATCGGCAGCTGTGCCCTCGTCAGATCCTGCACATCACCACAACGTGCATACGCGGGAGGATCCACCATGTCTGAAGCATGTACCACCACTTCTCATCGATCTTCTGCCAGATGGTCATGTCAGTTGCGGACCCACGTTTAGCAGATTGGATGGAGCTCTCGATGAGGCAGCATCGATGGCCGACTCCTCGAGTTCGATTGCTTGCGTGCAGTGCCGGGGGATGAGGCGGCCGCCTCTCGCCTCTCGTGCAGGGCAAATAATGCACGAAGCCCGACGCGGGATTGACACGGTTGTGCACGCTTGGGCTTGCCAGTTCTGAACAGCCGTAACGGGACCTTGAGGTCTGTGAAGCGGCCCGATAGAAGTCATCAGGTGTTGCTGGCGTGCCCGCAAAGGCTCGCCATTCCGGTCAACACCACGTTTTATGCCCCTCGGTTCCAGCATCGCTCCTCGCTTAGATGTGCCTATCAATCCGCGTTCCCCTCTACCGGATTTCCCTGCTTGGTCACTCACTCGTTCTAGCACCCAATCTGGACCAGGCAGCTCTCTTTCTTACCTCTCCTCTCGCTTCTCACAGCCAGCTGGAAACCAGAGGCATCTCTTCCTTTCTTTTCACCCTCGCCGTCTTCGTTCATTCTTCGGCCTTTCAAACGCTCCCTCGCCTTGTTCTCAAGGATAAGCATCTTGTAGCCGAAAGGCATTATTCTGATACTTAGACATATACGATCGTTTCGTCTAATTGTCTTGAATCTTGCTTCATCCATCGTGTGGGGTCGATCCAGTGTCAATTACCCATTGTCTTCTCTCACGACAATAAGCCACAGGTGAGTTCGTGGTATCATCTCCGCCCATGGTACCTTTCCATTGTATCCCAGCTTTGGCTGAGTGGTATCTCCCTAGCCCGAGTTCCTTGCTCGTCATGCGAGGCGGCCACCTCTTGACCGGCCTAGTGCCGGTCTTAATCTGGGCTCTCCTGGCCTACACAACCATCGCTCAGCAGGACGTGTTCGAGCATCACAAGATCATCAAGAACTTCGAGGCCCAGTCCGCCAAGATCGAGGCTCGAGATGCCCAGGGTGGCTATGACGTTCCGACCGATTCCGGTTCTCCGCCGCCGGAATACTCTCCTCCCCCACCTTATTACCCTCCTCCTCCTGAGCCTACAGAATCAAGCTCTGAGTCCTGTGAGTGGACATTCCTCATGAATGATTGAGATTCTGAGTACCAGCTGATTCTTCATAGCTGTGACCGTCATTGAGACAAGTGAAGCAACAGATTCCTCCACGGTCGCGCCCGAAGGATCATCAGTGTCCTCTGATACAACTTCACAGTCTACTGGTAATGAAACGGTCTCAACAGTCATCACCACGTCTGTGACCTCTTCCGAACAATCGCCAGAGACGACTGTGCTGTGGTCCAACACAAAGGAGCCGATCACAGCTTCTGCAGGAAGCTCTGCGATCACAGGGAGTCCAGGAGTGACGACTTCTTCTACTCAAGTTACTGGAACCTCTGGAACGCCTTCTCAGTCTGAGTTCACTGAAGCCAATACGGAGCTGCCAATTTCTGCATCTGCGGATGTTCTGCCAACAAGTCCCGGAAGTCTCACTAGAACATCAGACGCCGCAACACCGTCTTCTGTGACCAAGGGCTATTCGTTCTCCTCGTCGTCGCAGTCTGAATCTGAGATCACTCCAGCCAGATCAGGTTCAGTGGTGACCACAACTGGAACGGACACGTCAAGTGTCTTCCCAGGAACGACAACATTGCTAAGTTCTGCAGCGCCTTCAACTCTCTTGTCCAGAACTACAGTCCTCACGGGTTCGCCCTCCAGCTCTTTCCTTGGGACCCCTTCCACTCCCGCAAGAACGTCCTCTCACGGATCTTCGCCATCCTCAGTTTCTACAGTCAACAGCACAGCGCTTGCTTCTGATACGGAGAACACTACTTTCACTACAGTGAAAGGTACTGTGACAGACACTGTTTCTGTGGATAGTTCGGCGCATCCAACTGCTCTCACGAGTACTGCCGTGGGCACACCTCTTCCGGAGTCGCCCGTCGTATCTTCAGTGAACACTCCTTCACCTGAAAGCTCTGCTCTGCAGTCATCGTCGGGGCCTACTTCGTCTGTGACCTCAGCTCAGAGTGAAACGAAAACTGAAGCATCTGTCATCAGTATCACGAGTACTACGGTGTCTGCTGGCAACTCGTCTCAGGTTGTCATGACATCGACTCAGTACCTTCCCCCGGGGCAGTCGTCTGAGTCTAGTGTGACGGAAGGAAACACCAGCTCCACGTCTTTGAGCACTGCTCCGAGGCAGAACGTGACCACTCCGATTTCGAGCTTGAGCGGTTCAGCTCCTGGTTCATCGACTTCTTATTCTTCCTTGGTTACCACAAGCGAGAGCTCAATCGGCTCTTCTGCGAATGTCACAGGGTCTCTGTCGACAACGTCGGCTTCTTCATCCGGCCTCTCTACCTCTCTGACCTCGACGTCGGAATCTGGAGTCACCTCTATCTCTGTCAAAGCTTCTACCTCACAGATTTTCTCCGCGACGGAGCCTCCCATCGCCACCAACACTTCGATCAGTTCTTCAAGTTTCTCATCCGCCACGAGCGAGCCCCTAGAATCTACCACGGTCGAGTTCACGATTTCCCCAGTTGGGCTTCCTCCAATCATCATTACGACTGTAGTACCGGTGACTTCGACTGAGAGTGCAGGTCCATCATTCCCGACTGGTAATTCGACATCGGCTGTTTCAGAAGTCTCGACCACAGCAATCGAGAGCACCGGATCGGCGTCTCGCGGCAATCAGACTATTTCAAAGACATCTACAGTATCATCTCCGGTACAAATCACCGCTTCAACCATAACTGCCGGATCGACCAACACATCCTCTTCATTCCAGGCGACAGAATCGTCGGTACAGGAGAGTTCGATAGTTGTTAGCCAGACAGCTAGTGGGAATGTCACCACGGGCACGGGTTCCTTGACTCCCAGCTCTGCAAGCGAGTTCTCAGTTACCCCGTCCTTGTCCTTCACTACTTCTGATATCACCTCGTCATCCGGAGCATCCCCTTATCCTGTCAACTCGACCAAGGTAGAGACAGTGACCGAAACCAATGCGTCAGGCGCGACAATCACTGAAACTCGAGCCTCTGTAAACCTTTCCAGCACATCATCTCGGCCAATCTCAATCATCACCGTGTCCTCTACCATCTCAACAACCTCGATCGCGTACACCACAAGCCACGCTCCGTATCCCACAAACAACACATTGACTTCACTCATTGGCAATGGCACGGCGACTTCAGTGTCACCGGGCGGTGAGACGATCACGATGTCTCCCTCCTCATTGGCACAAACGGTGACAATTATCGTCTCTTCAACGAAAAGCGGCCCTTTCCCAAGTAACATCACAACTGCTTCGGTAGGAGTCAACAAGACTTCTAGCTCGTCTACCCCGATCTTCATCACCTCGGGTCCATCGTCACTCACACTTACCTCAAGTGGCCCATCTTCACCTACCAACACAACGATCCATTCTTCTAGTGTATTTGCGAGCGCAACTTCCAATGCCAACGCCAGTGTCACCATTATCACGACTAAAGTGACGCTTTCAACTGCCTCACCTTCCTCTGCGGGTAACATGACTCAGAGCCCCGTAACTATTTCAGGAGGACCTGTCTTCACAAGGCCTCCCTATCCAACACATACGAATTCATCAGGGGTGTCCACCGTTGTAACAAACTCGACCGTCGTGAGCTCATTCAGCGAGACCAACACTCAGGTAACGGTCACGTCGCTGTCGTCAACTGGGGCAGAACGCAATGGAACCAGCTCTAGCATCTCGAGTGCCTCGACTCCGTTCGTCAACACGACCACTTCAACCACTTCTTCACTCTCAACTGGCAATGCTTCTGTCACGGTCGGGTCCCCAACGAGAACGTCCACAAGTCTGACATTCTTGCCCAGTGGCAACGCAACATCAACAAAGTCGGACTTTTTCACGAAGACGCAGAACGGTACAGTCATCGGCATCTCCACCACAATGAGCGCGCCGTTACCTTCTAGTACTGGAAAGAACTCAACGGTAGTTATTTCTAGGACTGTGGTGTCGACTTTCACGACGACCAAGGCAAGCAGCGATGCTTCATCCGTGGTCCTTACCAGCTCGTCTGTGTCTGGAAATGTCACCGCTCTGCCTTCGAGCAGCTGGTCGAACGTCACAATTGTTCCCGAAACAACCTCTTCTCCACCGGCCATACCGTCGAACATTACATCCTCGGGGGAAGTGTCGACCGACACACAAAATACAACTGCCATCTCGACCACGCCGCCCTACCCTACCGGGACAGTGAGGACCTCTTCTGTCATCTCGTCTTGGCCACTTACCGGTACTCCAGTCACTGGCTCGCTCCCAGTTACAAATTCGTCAGTGACAGCGTCCAGCCCGAGTGCAAGTGCAGGGAACGGCACCTCCTCCAGCATAAACGGGGACTTCTCTGTCTCAATTTGGACCACCACGACACCAATGAGCACAGAGAAGTCATCTTCAAGCATAAAACCGTCTGCTCCGGTTCAGAACTCCACTACATCAGGTACTATATCGGGTCTGTCAACGACTTTGATCGTTTCTGAAACCTCGTCACTGTTCATCAATTCCTCGACAGCTCTCTCAGGCTCGGCTGTTGTCTCCACTGGAATTACAGAATCAGGCACAACAAGTGCGCCCACCCTCAACAGCACTGTTGTACAAACAACGACTACGACTGTTGTGTCGGCTACCCCTACTCCAACTATAGGCTCGGGGTCAGCAGAGGTTGCTTCAGACAGTGTCATTGCTTCCACTAACCGTACCAACACAACACTGACTGGCAGCTTCACGAGCTTCGAGTCATCATTTGCTGAGACGCAGCAACCAGTGACACCCTCGAGCCCTGGTCAGCCTTCGATTAGCAATAACACCACTTTGGTTCCTGTGTCTAGTACACTGGGCGTGTCATCGACAGTCGGGGAAAGCAGTAAAACAGAACTCTCAATCTCGGTTCCCACTGGCTCATTGAGCTCGACTTCAGAGCAATCGCTTTCGGTTGTGACGCCCAGTATCAATAGCACGGCTGTTTTCTCCATAACGACGGTCACGGAAGTCTCGACTTTGTCGCCATCGGAGTCTACCCTTTCTTCGGTTGAGCCACCAAGTACTGTAATCACAACGACCACCGTGATCGTGAGTTCCACCGTCGCTGGAAGCAAAACGAGCCCTGAACTCTCAACCTCTGGATCTACCACTTCCGCCACAACCTCGCCAATCACTTCGCACACTACGATAGAGCCAGGGGAAGTCTCGTCCTCAACCGAGGAGACGGTGTCACCCGAGGGTAGTGTCACAGTCTCGCAGTCCGACACGACAGGAGCTGGTGCCACAGAGCCATGCCATACAACGACTACGAGCAGCTCATCTTCCGAGTGCCACACTTCGACTAGCACGTCGACTTGTACGGATCACTGGACAAATGTGACGGCAGATGCGGTTTCTAGTAGTAAGTCACGTCTCCGTGTCCACTGCCAACTCTACCACAGAATGAAGCTTGCTGACATGCCCAATCCATTAGCTTCCAAGACTTACTACCCACCACCTACTACATTCGAGACCAAGTTGTCAAGCAAGAAGCAGTCTCAGGGTTTTGCGTACCCATTCCCAACCGAGGGTTCTCTCCCGAAGCTGCCTGGCCACCCGAACTTTCCTTATGATCGCACTGGCGAGGAACAGCCCGACACTCCGACCCTCGTTGAGAGAACAGCACTCAAGGCGAGGACGTGGCTGACTTACGCGTTTCCAGGCTGGAGTGCGGGTTACATGACTGAGTCGGGCAAGCAATCGGAGGAGTAGCCTTCGCCTGACGAGCTGGAGTTTCGTCATTGCCCTTAAAATCTCAGAGTCATCTTGATGCGCCTCGTACTCCGCATTCACTGGTACTATTGACAGAGGGCAACTTCTTAGGCCTCTGTTCATGGCTAGGCGATTGCGTCAAGGACGAACCATTTTGCATCGGTGGTACTGGCATGTATGAAGACAGGAATTTCGATCCGAGTTTGAGCCAACTATCTCACTCTTGAAAAGAGTCGCGAGGTCATTGGAAGTGTGTCATAATTTGCGGCTCATCTTTTTGTCAGTTTTGCATTGCGAACAGGGGTAGGAGGAAAGGCAATCGATCCAAGAAGATGCCGATATTGGTCTCACTATAAGCATGCATGCAGATGAGGATGATAGAATCAAGTGCTTGCTTATACTCTGTCGTGCTGAATGCCTGATTACAAAGTGAAAAAAAATTGGAATTCATTCGCGGAAGACTACATTGTCGCGATAACCCCCTTGTGTCACTCATCCCTGATGCAAGCCAGCCGGGACGTGCTGGGTGAGACATGAAGGCACGCGGCGCGTGACATTTTGAGAAACCCACTCATGCCACATAGCAATTAAGCAAGGGAGCTCGACTTGGACCTTGTCTTCGCACCTTACATACTACACCCATCCATCCAGTCAACTGACGCTCAATAGCTAATGTCTGGAATAAGCTAATCAGCATCCGGTAGGCTGCTAGACGCAAAAAGAGGACCAAAGGATAGAGGACCTCCTGCTTTAGGGAGTCCTTGGTGCGATATCCGTAGCCGGCGTAGAAGATCCAGGGCCAAGCTACTAGGAATATCTGTCATGAAGAGATACGCTATTGGCTGAGAGAGACGCACTGGAGGATGTGAATCCATTTTCTAGGCGCATTCCTCTATATGGTGCTTAAAGGTCCCTAACAGCTCGGCAGCAAGAAGGGCTCTCTGTTGTTAGTGTCCACGTGGTTCCTATTTAACCCAGACACGAATCATCAAAGTCCTTCGGCCGCCTATGAATTCCCTAATGCTACAATCTCAGAATTCAGGGCAAATCCTCGCGAGCCCATTGATGTCAGCAAGACGGTCGCGGTGAACGCTCTTTGGATGTCTGGAAAATAATGTAGATAGTAGAAGGAGAGTGGCCTACACGGCAGCTATCGGAAGAAATCATGTGCCATAGACCTGGCCGACGTAAGATACGTAGGAGAACCGTCAGATATGAAGAGGCACTAAGCGTAGGGCACTTCCACTGCTGAATCTAAGGACGGCAGCAAGGAGTTCAAGAGAACTACGCCGTATCTGTATTAGAACCAGAATGCCAAGATGGATAGCAGCCCGGCAAGCATCGTGAGTGTCGGAGACGCCGCTTACAAAGCGGTCTCCTTGGCCGTCCAATGTTATGGTAAACGAGTGCTTCACCGAGTTACAAGCTCTCAGCAAATTGTGGCAGTACGTCCAGCGCCCCGAACAGCACGAAATCACTCGCTAGTCATTTTAGGGTCAGGAGATCATCCAAGGCAAGCTACTCTTGCTGCACTTTCGACACCTTTTGGGGATTCTGTAACATTTGATGTCTCTTCGTGTGCAGGTACGTAGTGCAGTCTGAATTTTGATCGGGTTTGGCCCCCAGGGTTAGGTAAGTACGGAAAGGCACACGATGTTCGTTTGATGCACTTCCAATAGTCTCATAGGAGTGGATGAAGACGCGTCAGCGGTGCGACGTCAGGAGTTTGAGGCACTTGAAGAAGGCCCCAGTGACCCTAGTTGAAAATCGGTTGGTGTTTGTTTGGACGAGTCAGTGCACCAATCTCCGAGATAGTACGTAGTAGGTAGCAGAGTCCGTTTTTCTGAACCAATACTGAGCTTGAATCGATAGCAACCCATTTCCTTACACGCAAGCTCAACAGTCGTGGCCGTATGTTGTCAGTGGCTTACTCCTAAGCTATGCTCGCGATGGCCAGACCCCGTTGAGGTAGATTCGACTAGAGGTCATCAATGACCCTTCGATACTCAGGGACGTACGTATGGCTTCGAGAGCTTGGACCAATATAGTAGCTTCAAGCATACCTCCCTAGACTGCCTTACGGAGTACCTAGTGTAGCCAACCGGAGACGACGGGCGCTAACGTACGCAGGGTACGCGGCCAAGGCCAGGGGCGGAGACATGCTGCCTGAAATCCGAGGCATCAAGGACGCAATCGTCGAAGAGTCGCGTGCCCACTAACAGCCAACGCCCGGCTCCGCCACCGAGACATGTTCCATCGGTACGAGACAGCGGCGTAGGCTCACAGGCACGAATCCGTCCCTCAGCCCAAGACACTGCTGCCCACCCTCAAATTCGCCTCCCTTCCCACTTACTTGTTATCTCATCATTCGTTGTTTTCTCTTGCTCCCATTTAACCAACACGATTATTCTAACTTGACATCGAATTTCTATCGTGAGAATCATCAAAGTTGACTTCTTTGTTGAATCCGGCCGATCCGAGAAGCCCCATCATGCTGTCCCATCTTCTCGCCCTCGCGGCGCCGGCGGCGGCCTTCCTGGTCGTGCCTGAGATGGCACCCGCGTCCAAGCCTGACGAGGCCGAGGGTGCTTTCAAGGCTCTGCCTATCGAAGAACTCAGCCCATTCGCCCTTCCGCCTTCTGTCCAGTCTCAGACCGTCAACATCCCGTGTGCAGAGTGCCCTGGCTTGGATGCTAGCCTACGTTTCGATATCAAGGTCCAAGATAACAACAGATTGATGGTCAACGGCTTCGAGGTTTACCCTGCGGATGAGCGGGAGGGTGACCTGACTGCCACCGTTTCGAGCTCGAATGGTGGAGACGAGGAGGAGGAGCTGGCTTGGGTTATCTGGTGGCAGGTTGTCGATGAGGACAGGGCTCAAGGCATGCGCATCGTTGACTTCCACCTCGGAGTCGCCGGCGTAGGCCCTACTCCCGTCAGCGACGTCTCCATCGCCATGACTCTGGTCACCGGTCCCAACGGTGAAGTTCTTATCGCAGATCTTCAGACTGGTGGGCCTTCGGAACCTGCGGAAGATGCGAGACCGCCCATGCATAAGCCACAATGTGACGGGTGGTTCTGCGGTGTTGAGGAGCTTTGGAGAGACCTCTTCAAGGGTGGTATGGGATGCCATAGGCTCCATGAAGCCAATGATGGGAAACCTCATAGGTTCGACTTGCCGCAAATGGAAGACGAGGAGGGCAGTCACCATGGACACGGACGACCTGGACATGGACGACCTGGACATCACCGGGGACCTCATCATGGCCATCACCACGGGCATCACCTCGGTAAGATGATCAAGAATGTGGCAGCCCATGTCTTCCTGCCGGTTGTCATGGGCATTACCGCAGGTGTCGGTGCGGCAGTGTAAGCTTTCCCCCCGATCTCTTCCTCGTTGATTGCACAGGTTCGCTAACATTTTCGGTAGACTGGTCATGTTCCTGTGCAGCATCGTCGCCTTTGTTGCAAGGAAGCTTGCAGGCCGTGAGGCTCAGTATTCTTGGACCCTGGTCCCATCTGAAGTCATTGTCGTTGAGGAGGACGTCAATGATGAGAAGAATGGACTGATGGCGGGCCAGGCACCACCGCCAGCCTATGATATGCCCACTGAGAAGGAGTAAGCCATTCTTCGTGTGGGAAGAGAATTGCTCGAGAAAGTGCAACATGAGAATGAACACTCTGTTTGTTGCCAGTCATGATTTGGGAGCTGGCGTTTTGGGCACCGCATTGTGGAGAGTCAGGAGGGTAGTTGATGTAAGCTGCAAAGCGAGATGGCTTACAGGGCAGTGGATGAGCATGTGCGTGCTGTGTCTGATTATCACGATTTATACCCACGAATAACATTCCTTTTCTGTCATCTTATCATCCTTGAACTTGAACACGTGCGTATCATGATGAGGGACTTGCCAGTCGGAAGAATGAGCCGTCGGGTGGACAACAGATGAGATGGGCGATGGCTTTGAGTGGAGTGGCACAGCGCGATTGGCACGGGTAAAATGGCGCTGGGCGCGGACGGCGGGCACGGCGCATTAGCGGCTCCCGTGGTGCCGTGCCGTCCACGGTGTCGGTGAGCTGAGCGATGAGTCTTTTTGCTGAGCTGGATGGACAAAGCATACGTATCGGTATATACCAATCTTCTGTGTACTTCTAAAGCTCCATGACACGTCTCGGAGAATTCTAGGCCTATCTTAAAAGCATTAAAGAGGTCGGTAAGATGCAGACTATTAAATATCCGTGAGGCCTCGTCTTCCCACTTGGGCATCCGTCTCCGAATGCGCTCGCTTCTCCGCGCTCCGAACAGTGGAACCCCGCCTACAGCCAGCCAGCCAACACCCACCCACCCCCATCTTCCCTTCTGTCTCCGCCCCCCGCTGTCACCCACATTTCTTTTGCTCGCGTGTAAGAGGGAAACAGAGAGTTGTTTTTTCTTGCTGAACGGACGTCAGAGGGCCATTACTCATCAACTGGAGCTCAATTCCATGTGCCGTCCCTTGACTACGACTGAAAGAGTAGCCTCGTAACCTATCTTTTGGGCCCTGGGTTTCCGGTGCGGGGTGTCGTTCCTCTGGCCTCTTTTTCCCCTCATCACAGCATCATCACTACGCGCGCGGGTCCCCTCCGTCGGTCAGTCCTCCCCGCAGAAGCTCCAGCGACTCGCACATTCTCGTCTCCAACAAACTCCATCTCCATTCGTCATTTGTTGGACTCACTCTTCCCAGCTTTGGTCTCTTCTATCCAATCTCCAATTCGTCCGAAGCAGGAAAAAAAAAAGAGCATGTGGCAGCCCAATTCTCCAACACAAGAGCAGGCGGTGCCTGACCTGGAGGCGGTTGCTCGCCAGCGCAGCGCGTCCACCAAGCTCAAGAATCCGGGTCGTCGCTTCGCTTCCATCGTCAAGGTTCGACCGGAGTGTGTTGAGGAGTATAAAGCTGCGCATGTGAATGTTTGGCCTGAGGTCTTGAAGCAGATCAAGGACTGTGGGATCGAAGAGTGTAAGCCGTCTCCTCACCTACCTTTCACCTGTTCCCGTCACCGGACCATCAATCCATCCAATGTCTAAAGATAAGCCGGGATCTGAAAGCTGACACTTGGAGGAACAGACAGCATCTTCTACGACAAAGATACCTCCATCCTCTTCTCCACCTTCAGATACGTCCGTTACGACTTCGCCGCCGACATGGAACGCATGCGCGCCAACCCCAAGGTCCGCGAGTGGTGGAAGATGACCGACTCGTGGCAGGAGACTCTGGTCGAGGGAGCGACGAGCTCCGAGTCTGGGGATCCGCCATGGTGGAAGCCTGTTGAGGAGGTGTTTTACCTTGCGTAGAGAGTGAGGTCGAGAAGAGTGCCGCAGTTGGAGATGATCCAGGAGTACGGATAATGACCATGTTTGAAGCGGCTTGAATGAGTCCAGCATGTCTGTTTGGTAACCTCATTTGGCGAGCAAGTTGATTCTCATGACAAGCTATCTGGTTTGAATTTGCCAATCGACGATCAGTCCTCCGATCTGAAGTAGTGGTGTGATAGGGTAGCTATTTGGTATATCGTGCACAGCTCGGTGAACTTTGGAGCATCACCACCACATGACCTGCCTTATTCATTAACGGATACAGCGAGATACTATGACGTGTTCACATTACACTGAGTAATGATAGAACAGATATTCAGGGATGGTGCATTGGCCTGCGCCCGAGGTCGTCGTTCTCAAAATGATCCTACCCTGTAACTAGCATTTCCGGCCACCGTGGTCCAACATCACGGCCAAGCGCGTCAGCGTCATTGCTTTACTTCCGCACATCGGTGACAACCCGAATGAAAACCCGTTTCAGAAATCTGACTGTCTCACTACCATGAACCACGTTCTTTCTTACGGAGCGGGGCCGGGGATGTCACTCGTTCACACTCACAACAGGCTGGCGTAATCTCCAGCAATCAACCTGAAGAGCGGGTTGACTGCACTGCAATTTGCCCAAGCCTCTTCTTACAGGAGAGAGCGTATAAATTTGCTTGGTCTTTAGGGTTTGTCATCTGTGAGCAATATCAAACCCTGAATGGTCTCAACCTGGAGCTGCCAAACATTGATTGTACTCGTATTGGCCTGGAAGTCTCGGTGAGTACAAGTTGCGTGTTCCCCTTGGCTACTGCCAGGTGACATCGGCAATCGACCACACGACAAGCGCATCGCGCCACCGGACCGATAGTTGCAGGAACAGGCAGAATAGGGGTTCGTGGAGTCTTGCAGGCGTGGAAGCGTGCAGCTGGGCGAACGGTTTTGAAGATGCGTGGTGGCGCTGTATTATTAGCAAACGTTGTGTGATGGGTTGTGGCGTACCCACCAGCTGTGGTGATGCCCGAGCTATCATTAGCATATGCAAGCCCGACCCCCTCCACCTGCGATAGTCGAGAAGCCACGTTTTTCTGTTGGAGGCTGTTGACCTCGGAGCAATGAAGCCAGCCCAGATGGGAGGTACAAAGGGGAGGCACCTGTCTGGTCCGGGGCCACAGTTCAAGCGCGGGTTGAAATTAAGGACGCAACAGTGCGAGATTGAGATTAGCGTTGGTGTCAATAAGCTGGCGGGTGTGGGAATCGATGTTAGCCGTTCTGGCGGGTGACTTCAGGTTCCAAACTAAGCTCAAATGATGAACAAGAGCAGATGTGCCATGGAGCTTGCGTTACAAAGAGCGTCATCCCGCAGAAGAGACTGCTCTGGACCGGCGACGAGGGAGGGAGCGGGAAGACGGTGTATAGTGAAGCCGTGCAAAGCGGCGCAGCGGAAGCGAAACCCCCTGAATGCTGGGCGTCCTTTTGAAGGCATTCGCAACTTCAGGGACACGCTTGTTCTCCAGCATCACTTAGCCTAATCATGGGTGCCTGCGTAAAGTTTAGCAAAAAGCCCATACGGCGATCAATGATCCCCATGATGAGCGACATCCCATCTGTGGACCAGGTCCCACAACCTTGCACATTGCATGCTTCTGGAAAGCTTGCTCAGCTCATCGTGGTGGCACCAGGGGCCTGGAATTAGGAAGCGAAGAAGTCTCCTTCGCGTGGTGGGGGAGACGATGGTTTGGACGCCAGAATGCATCATCCCGGGCCAGCCGAAAGGTTCGGGTGCTCAAGCTGCCAAAGCACCATGTGCTGGCACGATGGAATGCATCGGAAGGATGTCTTCCCAGGAGTGCTTGCGCCTGTGGGAGAACAAGAATCGGGTCAGCTGGGTGCTTTGAGACGATGGAGGTCGCGCCGGGTGATGCAGCGATCAAGACGCTAGTGTTTGGGATTGACCGATTAAGCCGGGGACCCTTGTCTACCTACCCTGATGCAAACGATCCAATGGTCGGCCGCTGCCGGGGCCGAATGTACTCTGTCCGCGCATACGTAGCGTGGTGAAGTGATGGCTGTAAAAGAGACTGTCGATTGGGTGGCCGCAGATTGGCCATGCCGGCAGTCCTGCGCATCACTGCCTATGCAGGTCGACCTAGGGGGCCAAAAAGTGTTGTGAAGCATTGACGATGCTGACGATCAGATGGACGAAGAGCGTGTGCTGGCCGCTAATCCATCTGATATGTTCTGAAAATGTTAAAGTGGTTGGCGCCGGATAACCAGGGGCAAGATGTGCGTGATCCCGAGACACGCGATGGAAAGGCTGCCAGGGTCCTTGGCCCACTGTTATAAGGGCTCCGAGAGTGTGTGCATTCGTCTAGTACACTACCTGTATGGAGTACATACAGTAGGTAGTCGCTGCTCAAGCCAGGGGCCAAGGAGATGAGATGAGGACGCGAAGGCACGATGTGTGGCCGCATACTGCAGTCGGAGCTAAAGGCGTATGAGGATGAGGCGGAGCCTGGAAGAGAAGAGGGAATGCCCAAACATGAACATTGGTTCTGGTGATGAGCCAATACTTTGGGAAGCGAGGGCGGTGAGTGCCAAAGCGTGCAGAAGCGAGTGAGGCTGGTGGTGATGGTCCAGCCTATGTATAATTCAGGTGGGAGCAACAGCGCACCGTAAATAGTGAGGTCACATCCGGCAGGAACAGGCAGGAACCGTCAGGAACAGCTGCCAGCGGGTGGAGCAGGTGACAGCGATCAGACGTCCCTAGCAGCGCTAAACAGGAGAATCCCAGGGAACGTTGCTAGCGCTGGCGGCCCTGGTGAGGGGGCCCGTGGGCATTGGCGCTGCACTTATGCAAGGCACAGGCAGGCACAGACAGCAGCTGAGGCTTGTGGTGAATGGCTGAGCTGAGAGAGTTGTTGGTCAAAGCCTGGATCCCCATCTATTTGTGCTGCACATGGAAATGAAAGTAAACAGGCACAGCAATACGGTAGCCGTTGTTTGTGCAGTAACCTCGTATGGTGCCTCGATGGTACTGCAGAAGTCATCTATCTCGAGCTAGGCCGGCGCCTCCTCCCATTTCCAAGGGTTTCGCTTTGCTCCGGACCTTCCCTCGCTTCCGTCAGTGCAAAGTCGGGCACTGAACCACAGGCAGGCGCACCCACCATCCCCAGTTGGAGCTTGAGGCTTCTCGCTTCTCTTCGTCCCAAATCTTCCCTCTCTCTCTTCGCTCTTTTCCCTCTCTTCTCTCCGGACAGCGCGTTCTTTCTTGGGCCATCCCTCTCTGCCGAGCTTTTGGAATCCTCTTTACCCGTTTTTTGTTGTTTTTTCTCTCTTGTTTTCTTGGTCTCGGCTGTCTTGAAGACATCCAAGCCACATCCTTTTTCTCTCTCCCCAGCCAGCTTCCACCCCAAGTCGGCACCAGAGGAAACCTTGCCCACCAGACGAACTCCTCCGAAGCATACCAAGCAAACAAAAAGCTCATTATCATCCGATTGACAAGCATTCTGCGGCACCGTCGCCTCGACGCCGTGCGTGATCGCCTTCGAGTTCTACCATCTCAAACACTGTGCTCGCCCCGATTCGCGGACCTGAAACACCATCCGACTCCCCCACGATCCCAGTCACTCGTTCAACCAAGAGACACGAAGAACCCGCAACGGGTTTGTCAGGTAAGACAACTGTGATAGCCTGTGATGCTGTGAAATGCATTCTCTATTGCCTTCAAAGCCCTGTCGGAGGCCTGTCTGCTCATCCTCACCCATTTCCTCACATCCGGAACACACGCAAACACCTCCACGGCTTGGCCTACGGCTGTTTGCTGGCCCTCGCGATGTCTCACGGCTGGTCCTGAGACTCGAAACGCCCCTCCTCCCTCCCCCCGTGGGTTGCTTCATCGTGGACTGGCTATGGGGTTAACGCGTTTGACGGCGCCCCTCTTGTCTGTCGGCCTGGCAC
Source organism: Sarocladium kiliense (assembly GCA_030734395.1). NCBI lineage: Eukaryota > Fungi > Ascomycota > Sordariomycetes > Hypocreales > Sarocladiaceae > Sarocladium > Sarocladium kiliense. The sequence goes on along the minus strand of JAUZTG010000020.1, from coordinate 1,175,790 downwards.
CAGACTTCTTATGGCCCACGGACACTGTTCTGAACACTCAGCTCGCTGTTTGAGCGTGGATGGCTTTCGGGATACGGAGTAGTGCCAGAGTACAAGCTCACGGGCCCGCGGCGGCCCTTGCATTCACCCCTGTCCATTTGCTTCTACCAATGTGCTCTACCCACGGCTTGCCCACTATGACCTCGACGAACAACAGGCATCCCCCCTGTCATCCATCCAGCGCAGCCAGCAGGACTTGCTCGCTCTGTGCTATCTATGGCCGGCTCAACGCCTCCATCGCGCAGGCTCAGCCATCGTCTCGTCTATCCAAACTTCTCACTGACACACTTTCTTTCTTCTGCAGATTTCGCTTCTTCTCACGCCTCTTTCGTTTCTTTCGCAGTTCGCTTGCCGCGCCCGAGCGACCGGCATCCTTTCCTTCAGCAGCGCTTCCAGTCGCTTTCTTGGATTCATCCAGTCATTCGTTCACTTTCCTTGTTCAACAGCACCTTCACTTGCATACGCCGACGCCCTGACACCGCATTCCAACTGTGCAACCACTTCCATGAATTGAGACACCCAACCGTTGACCGCTCCGGGTTACACTCAATATTTCGACTAGACGTCGAATTCCGAATCGTATGCGAACTTTCACATCAACTCGAAGTGGGCACCCCAGACTGTACGACATTCAACGGTGGACAGGGGGAGCAGAGGGAATCGCCAGGCTTGAGAAGCATCGGCCACGCTTGCGAAACCAATTCTTATTCTCTGACGCTCCGCGCATCTCGCGTCGAGCTTTAAAGCCCAAAGCATAGATGGTCCAACCATATGATGGACGCAATATGGACCGCCCGCTCCAGTCGGCATCAGGCTCTGTCAGGAGAGCACGCGAGCGAGCACAAGCCGGCCTGCCACGAGAAGGAGACCCAGTCCGTCAGCCGGCGCCGATGATGATACAGGATCCGCCGCAGGGAGGCTTGAGTCCTCCACCATCACGACCGGCACCAGCACCTTACGCCGCTCCTCAGAGGGTTTACAAACCACGAGTCGCCCCACAGATCGAGGGCCGAGCCGGGCAGCCCATCTCCAGACCGACCCGCATTCCCCAGTGGCCGCTCCCGAGCTCGCCGGTTTCTCCGTTGCCTCAAGGAGACAGAGAATCATATCGACCACCTCCAAATCGACCCCAGCAAGCCCCTCAACGCCCACCTCGACCGAGTGTGGTTCCTTCTATCGTGGATCAGTCTCGCCTTCAGGAGCCCACTCCTGTCTTCTTTGCCAGAGACACTGGGGAGCTAGACGATTATGGCACTGACGGCCAGCCTCCCATGACGCCGTCATCCAGACTCACAACTTCATCTGTTGGCTCAATACCGGATTTTCCGGAACCCGGTATGACCGCCGCAGCAACTGCAGTACCTGCGCCGAGGAGAAGTGCCAATCTCGGCCCCCCTCCATCAAGTCGACGAGGCGCATCTTCATTTTATTCGCACGCCTCTTATGTTTCACCGATCCCTGAAGAGAGCCCGCGTTCAAGGTCGTACGTTTCGGGAGCTTCCAGTGGTGTCATTCCCGACGGTCGCAATATGGCATCGCCCACAGGGAGCCCAGGCTACGGCGATGCGTTCTACGACGACTCTGTAACCGATCATAGCCGGGAATCTACTTACGAGGATTATGGGGATGAGAGCAAGCTTGTTCGCAGCGCCAGTATCGGAAAGAAAGGCAAGCCTGCGCTAGTTGTGACCCGAGCTCCTGGCCAAAATAAAGGTTTACAACCACCATCTTCATCCCCATTCAGCGGAGGCACCGGCTTCAGAGAAGAGGACAGCAGCTCTTCAACGACACCTCCTCCAGCGAAGCCATCTCCCGAGTCAACACCAGGCGAGCAGGGTGTGCCGGTGACGCCAGAGGCAATGTTGGGTGCATACGCAGCTGCGAGCTCGGGGCCTAGCCTCCTTCGAAAAATGACTCCATCGCCTAAGCCGCCGAGCCGTCTTTCAGGACTGAAACGGCCGCCAAAGCTGGACATCGATGCTGTGCGTGAGATGGAGGCCAGAGGCAGTATAACCAGTCTCCCGGATCTCATTCGCCGTGCGACAAGGCTTGCAGCGATGATGGACAGAGGCAAACGTCCTGCCAGTCGTTTTGACAATTTAAATGATTTTCTCGATGAGCCGAGTGGGAGCCGTGATGGAGAGAAAGACGGTACCCGTAAGTGTTATAGTTTGTTACAGACGCTGCCTTCTTTCTTCACACATTACTGACTTTTATCCAGTCGACGAGAAGCATCAATCAGGCTTGTCGGACATGTTGGCCGCGTTCCCTCCTCCAGCGCAAGAAGGGCGCCAGACTAGGAGCTCATGGTTTCGCACAACATCTTGGCCGCTGGCTCCGGGGAGACCAGTGGCACAAACACAACGCGGCCTGGACAAGGAAGGGGCTGCTGATGAAGCACCAACCAAAAAGAAAGGTCGGCGATGTTGCGGCATGCCAATGTGGCTGTTCGTCATTGTCGTCCTTCTTGTGCTATGCGCCATAGCTGCGGCCATTGTTGTGCCACTTCAATTCTTCGTCTTCAAGAACCTTGGCAACCAGGCTGAGGCTTTGACGAGCCTGGAGCAGTGCCGCAGCGATCTAGAGTGCCGCAACGGCGGCACCAACGTGGTTTCCCAGGGCAATTGCTCATGTGTATGCACAGCTGGCTTTGTTGGACGAGAGTGCGAGATTGGCGGCACCCAGGGATGCACCACAACGAACCTTGTCTCGTCAAACGGCGAGGTAACTGTGCGGAATGTCACGCTTGGTCGGTCGGTGCCTCGCATCATTGCCCACTCCGCTGACAATTTCACGGTGCCTTTGTCGGGAACCGCGATCCTTGCCAAGTTCAGCTCCGCGAACCTGTCATGTATTGCCCAGAACTCTCTTATCACATTCAATGGGCGGTCTGTGCGAGTTGGCTCAACCTCATCAGACACACAATCAATCGCTGCGGTGAAGGACGATGGCTTCAACGTTGCTCTGGAGGCCGAGGATTTCGTTTCGGTGACGGCCCTCACAGAGCCCTTGCCAATGATTACTACCGCTCCAACTCTCGTGGATGGTGTAGACGGACCCATGGTCCGGAGACAAAACCTTGAAACACTCACAGAGCTTGTGCTGGACACGGCATCTGCACCTGCAGTGCCGAGTCAGACCACAGCGGGAAGCCAGCCAACAGGTACCGGCGACGCGGGCGAAGAGAATGAAGAAGACGATAGCGGCTTCGTAGCGACGGAAGAGGTCATTGACTTCGCGCGAGTGGCGGTTCTGTTCATCCTGCAGGAGCAAGATCCGAACACTGCCGAGACCGCTCAGGGGCAGATACAAAGACTATTCACCCGCTCGGCTGATCGCAACGCTGGGGGCGTGACCCCAGAGGAGGCATCAGAGTTCAGCGTTGGCACCGACACGACCATCAACTTCCTGAACTTCACTATTGAGCTCGGATCTCGACAAGTCGGCGGTTTGAATGAGACGAACAGTGACCTGGGCAGACGTGAGGCGGCGCCGGTTGCCCTGCCGGAGCTTATGCTATCTCGCCACTACCACGGAAAGCGGTTAGGCTCCTTGTTCGCGAGATGATGCAACCTCGGGCTGTGCGTAGTCGCATGACTTTACAACTACTTGGCCAGATGAAAGCCCACGGTGGAAAACATACTGGAGGGCCGGCTTCAAATAAGGGAGGAGCGCATCATCCATTGGAACCAACTAATGATGGCCTGGGGCCAAATGAACTTTTCCTTCTTCTTTTTACTTTCTTGGACGAGTGGAGGATATGCAAGGCATGCAGGATGGAGTTGACGACACCGACAAAATCTTGTATAAACATTTCACAGATTCGTCTCATCAGGCGATCCAGATGTACAGAACTCGCAAGCGAGAAATCACCTAGCGTAGGCGTTGAACCAAAGACGGGTGTGTTTTAGATACTCCCTAACAATTGATATCAGGGGAGATGTGCATTGCTCTCCCCACTGAGTTTTGTAGCACTCTGCTCGTGAGGGTGATTGATCTTGGGTTTGATTTGTTCTACTTTAACATTTCTCTACCAGATTTGTCCTTGTAATTACATGCGGAAGACGCCAAACTTGGTCTCGCCCGGCTTGACCTCGTTGCGGCCACCTATAGCGGCGTTGAGTCCAAGGCCCAGATATCTTCTTGTGTGTTGTGGAGGAATGATACCATCATCCTAGAGTACTTGGTCAGTTGTGCTCCAATTGATTCTCCCCGGCAGAATTTCGACTTACCCATAATCTCGCTGATGAGTAGGTGGCATCGCTCTCGCGCTCAATGCGCTTTTTCAACTCCGGATCGACTTGCTTGCCCACCGTCTCCATGACGGCAGCGAGCTGTTCACCACCCATGACGCCTATCCTGGCATTGGGCCACATCCAAAGGAAGCGAGGAGAGTATGCCCTGCCACACATACCGTAGTTTCCAGCACCGTAGCTTCCACCGACAACGACGGTGAACTTTGGGACATCAGCGCAGGCAACGGCTGTGACGAGCTTGGCGCCGTGCTTTGCGATGCCTTCACGCTCGGAAGCGGCGCCGACCATGAAGCCGGCAATGTTCTGGAGGAAGATCAGGGGGATGCCGCGCTGGGTGCAGAGTTCGACAAAGTGAGCGCCCTTCTGGCTGGAGGAGGCGAAAAGAATGCCGTCGTTGGCGATGATGCCGACTTTGTGGCCGTAGATGCTGGCGAAGCCTGTGACGAGAGTGGTGCCGTAGTCGCGTTTGAACTCGGAGAAGTGAGAGCCATCGACGATGCGGGAGATGACTTCACGGATGGGAAGGGGCTTGCGCAGGTTAGTGGTTGCGATGCCGAGGAGCTCTTCCGGGTCGTGGAGAGGCTCGGAGAAGGTTGGAGTGGTGCTGGAGGAGGTTGGCCAGTTGAGGTTGCTAATGGAGCGGCGAGCGAGGGTGATGGCGTGGGCGTCGTCAACGGCGAGGTAGTCTGTGACGCCGGAGACAGAAGAGTGCATCTTGCCGCCGCCGAGGTCCTCAGGTGAAACGACTTCACCGGTAGCAGCCTTTACGAGTGGGGGACCGGCGAGGAAGATGTGGCCTTGCTCTTGGACGATGATGGACTCGTCGGACATGGCGGGGACATAGGCACCTCCAGCTGTGCAAGGACCCATGACGACGGAGATCTGTGGGATACCTGCGGCGGACATGCGTGCTTGGTTGTAGAAGATACGGCCGAAGTGGTCACGGTCTGGAAAGACGTCGGCTTGGTGGGGGAGGTTGGCGCCACCGCTGTCGACGAGGTAGATGCAGGGAAGGTTGTTCTCCTGGGCGACGGCTTGAGCGCGGAGATGCTTCTTGACGGTGATGGGGTAGTATGTGCCGCCCTTGACGGTGCTGTCGTTTGCGACGATGACGCAGGTGACGCCTTCGACAACTCCAACACCAGTGATGATACCTCCAGCTGGGACGTCGGCTTCCGGGTACAGCTCATGACCAGCAAGAGGGCTGAGCTCGAGGAAAGTGGTGCCGGGATCGATGAGTGCTGTAACGCGATCACGGGGAAGCATCTTATTCCTGGCGATGTGCTTCTCTCTGGCCTTGTCGGAGCCGCCCTTCTGGACGCGGAGTGAGAGGTCTTGGAGACGGCGCATAGTGGTCGTCATGGAGGCATGGTTGTCGAGATATTCGGGCGACGAGGTGTCGACTGACGTTGGGAGACGAGAGATGGAGGAGGAGTGGTGTGGAGGAGTGAGAGAGGCGATGGAGCGGTAGGCGGTAATTGTGATGATGGAGGAGGAAGATGGTGAGGATGTGCGGGGGAGGCGGCTCAGCCGGAGAGCTGGCCGTGAGAGGGACATGGTTGGTAGAGTGAGGTTTTGTTGATCAATTGATTATGCTCTTTATTGGCAATCACGATATGAGGGGAGTGGTGAAGAAAAATTTCAGAGAGCCGGCTGAGGAAGGGGAGAGGAAGAGAGACACGAGGCCGATGGAGAGGAAAGCTGGATGTTGAATCGGCTTAAGCCGAGCTTGGAGTTGGGAATCTGGGGTTGGGGTTGGGGCTGCGGGCGGGTCAAGGCGGGCGAAGACCGGGGAAAGCCGCGTTAAGCCGACGGGGCCGAAGCCAACGTCAGAGAGCCATGTGAAGCCGAGTTCAGCCTGCTACCGCCATTCTCCTGCCCATCTTTGTTTTTCTGCAACTGCATCGCTGGATTGACTCTTGAGGGGCTGATCATTCTATTCCTCTTCCACATATTCACAGCCATACACACAATCCACCATGGCTGCCCTCAGAACACTGCGCTCCCTCGCACGCCCTGCGTCGCGCTTACGGCCGTCAACCCCAGTCATCACCCTCCCCTCCCAGCAATGCCGTCACCACTCCTCAAAGCATCCCCAAGGCTTCGAGCCTCCGACCTCAGCAGATCTCGCTGAGCTGCGCGAGCGTGTCCAGGAGTTCACTCGTCGCGAGATCCCGGAGGAGGTTGCCGCAAGGACAGACAAGGAGAATGCCTTCCCGAATGAGATGTGGCGGAAGATGGGTGAGGCGGGACTCCTGGGCATCACAGCAGATGAGGATGTTGGAGGTATGGGGATGGGATACCAGGCACATTGTGTGGTTATGGAGGAGATGTCACGAGCTTCGGGTTCAATTGGCCTGAGTTACGCAGCGCATTCGCAACTATGTGTCAACCAGCTGCAACTCAATGGTTCACCGGAGCAGAAGAAGAAGTATCTCCCCGGTCTCATTGCCGGTGAGCTGGTTGGTGCTCTCGCCATGTCTGAATCCGGCGCTGGCAGCGACGTCGTCAGCATGCGCACAACGGCGAAGAAGGTCGACGGCGGCTACGTTCTCAACGGGAGCAAGATGTGGATTACCAACGGCCCGGACGCAGATGTCATTGTCGTCTACGCGAAGACCGAGCCAGATAAGGCAAGCAAGGGTATCACGGCCTTCATTGTCGAGACAAAGACCAAGGGATTCAGCTGTGCTCGCAAGCTTGACAAGATGGGCATGCGAGGCTCAAATACTGGCGAGCTCATGTTCGACTCCGTCTTCGTCCCCTCCGAGAACGTCCTCGGCGCCATCAATGGCGGCGTCCGCGTTCTTATGGAAGGTCTTGACCTCGAGCGTCTAGTCCTCTCATCCGGTCCCCTCGGCCTCATGCAGGCCGCAATGGACCACACGCTCCCCTTCGTCCACCAGCGCAAGCAATTCGGACAGCCCGTGGCGCACAATCAGCTTGTCCAGGGCCGATTGGCGGATATGCATACGAAGTTGCAGGCGAGTAGGGCGTATACTTATGCTACGGCGAAGGCCGTCGATGAGGAGGGCATTGTGAAGACGGAGGACTGTGCGGGTGCAATTCTGTATGCTGCGGAGAGGGGAACAGAGGTCGCGTTGGATTGTGTGCAGTTGATGGGAGGTATGGGGTATGTGGAGGAGATGCCGGCCAGCAGGCTGGTGAGAGAGTGAGTCTCCCTGACTCCTTGTTACTTTTTACCTTTGGATGTGATTGCTAACGGAAGTTGGAAATAGTGCGAAGCTGTATGAAATTGGAGCCGGTACGTCCGAGGTTCGGCGGATGGTCATTGGACGGGCATTCAACAAGATGTACAAGGATGCATGAGGCGGCCGTTGAACCGAGAGAAAAAAAGAGAGAGACTGTGAAACGGAGGTCCTCTAGCTGCAACCATAAGACGGGAAGGATTGGAGCTATTTGCAGCCAAGGATTGCTGGGGAGGGGTGCGTGCTTCAGGTGCAGCCAGGCAGCAGGATAAAGAAAGGAGAGGAAGCTTCACTAGGGGACTGGAGGTCATGGGGAGAGGGAACAAGAGACCATTGAGCTATCTCAAGGACATGGCAAAATTAGAAGACATGGAATCATTCTTACGAAACAAATACTTGTTTTATTCGCAACCTTCGAAGTTGGCTGACGTGACTTGCTTGGAGTGGTTTGAGGTGCGAGACGCGGTCAAGCTGGAGATAGCTTTGGCCAGAATGGCGTTATCTCCTGTGTCAAATGGCGGGAGTATTATTCAGCTCGGGGTATGGAGTATTACCGGATTGCTATTAGTAGTTAGTACCTGGAGTGTTTGTGGGTGCCTCGGATAGGCTTTGGCGGTGAGGTTATAGCCTGTTGACACAAAGTCATGAAGAAGCTCTTAACAATTTCAACATGACTAGGGCTTGCTTTCTGGAAAGAAGAAAAGCAAAAGGAAATCAGAGATGCAGGTAATTGGACATGTTACTGAATTGGCATGTCTTGGGGCTACACTGCCGTGTTAAAGGGGGTTGTATAGTTGGTTGAGCGTCGTCGAGGTTTGTTGGTGTAAAGGAGGGCTAAACATCGTGAGATTGACCATCATGGTGTTGAGACTTGTCTCTGGGCGAATATCCGACAGCTAGGGAACGAGGACCGGGATCAGAAAAATCAGCATCTCACGCGGAGGCGGCCAAGTGGAGAATGCCCTGCATTCGCATTCTCAAGTGCCGCGACGCACACGCCCCCCCCCCTGTGGGTATCTGGTAGAGAGGGGTCTGTGGGGGGTTGGGTTTTGGCTGTTTTCGATTGTTCGATGGTATTTGAAATGGGAATGTCTCGGGACGTGGTAGGTGTTCCGGTATTGGTCTGGGTTGGATGAATACGTTTTGAAGGATGGAGGGAGCGAGAGAGTGAAGAATGCCGCATGGAAGAGACAAGTCAAGCCACTATCTTCAGGAGACTCATGATCCCCATGATAGAGCGTTCAGTGGCTGATGGTGGCTGACAGTGGCTTGGGTGGCCTGAGCGCCTAGCTTAAGCCCTTCTAGACGCCTTCGACTGTCGGTGCCTGGTCCAAGCTTCAACAGTTTTCATAAATGGGGTAGAGGCTCAAGTCGAAGACACGGGAGTCGGAGCAGGATTGGCATTGGTCATGTCTGGAAGTACAGAGTAGCATCCCACGCACTCGCTAGGGTCTGCATATGATCTCCGTGGGTTGATGCCACAAATGCAGCTGGGGTCACGGCCGGCAGCGCAGCCACAGCAGCAGCAGGGCAGGGTGCCACATGCAAACCACTGCATTGACGAGCTTGTCCAGACTCTTCTGTTTTGTCTGCCTGGACTTTCTGCGGTATGCAGTTCTTACTCAGAGTAGGATACGAGATGGACGATCGATCGATTGGCTGGCTCTGGGCAGATTGTTGAGGATTGTTGCCAGTTATGCTCTACTCTGATGTTCCCCTCCTCAACTCCAACCATCGAAAAGTCTCCGCTCCAGGCATCCCCTTTCACCATCCCTCCGTCGTCTTGACCGCAAACAGTAATAGCGACGATAGCTCCCTCTCCTCGAAATAGTACAGTCCGTTCGACACACAGACTCAATCAGAAAAATTCCCCAAGCGCCGCGTGTCGCGTCCCCATCTTCTTCCCCACTCTTTCACCCATCGTCCATCTCGCTTCTTCGCCTCCAACAGCTCCAAGCACCCAAGCAGAGCACCACCCCCACCCACGGACTTCTCCTGTTGGACCCCTGGCGTTGCTTGTTTTCTTTCTTCGCTTGAACCAATTTAGCTACCACTGCTACTGCTGCTCTCGGTGAGTGCGATGGATGGGTGTATGATGGGGTGGTAGCTCAAGACACACCATACCCCCTGTTCACGATGGGATGAGTGAGACACCCCTCCGTCTTCGGGCACTGCGAGCCACCTTCGTCAGTGCAGACAGCTGTCCAGCTCGTAACAATTGGGGTCTTTTTTTTTTCTCTCTGTTCACTCCTCCTCCTCTATTGTTTTTAGCCTACCGTAGCATTAGCCAGATTTGCATCCAGCTCCATCCCTGTGACATTCCGGACCGGCCTTGGCGGGCAGTGCAGCTTTCTGGGGCCTTGACGACCGGGAGCTTAGCTGTCTGGATTGGACCTGTGCACGTATAAGTTGCCCATCCCACGAGAGCTTCAGCCCCCTTCCTCCCTCTCCTCTTCCATTCTTCATCCAATCCATCTGTCTCCTCCTTGCGCAAGTTTTATCATAATACTTAATTGACTCCACAGTCTCGACGTTGCGCGCGTCAGACCCTCAAACGACTGAGCTTCTCCTCCTAATAATAGACAAATTCGCCACATTCGCCTCCCGACCCATCCGCCGCGTCTCCAACAATCGTTCTCCTCCACACGATCGACACATTTCTCTGACGCTCAACCCTTTCCTTGCCATCGAGCTCCTGAGCTTTCCCTTGACTCTCGTCATTGCGTGCAACACCTCCTCCCACCGATTGCAGGGTTGCTGAAAGCTCCAACCTCTACCTCCCTTCTTCCTCTCCCCTCACACTGCACAACCCACACAAATCACACACAAACCTCCAAAATGGCAGCCTCAAGAACAACCGCCTCTCTCTTGCGCCTCGCCGCTCGCCGCACACCCCCGTCACCCGCTTTCCGTCCAGCTTCCTTCGCAGCAGCTTCTCGCTGCCTCTCCGGAGCTCCTCCGCGTCTCGACAAGCCCGGCAGCTACTCTCGTACCGACCCCGGTGTCGAGGTTGAGTATCCTGCTGAGGACGAGCTGCCCAAGTCCAAGCCTGTCCACGGTATCCCAGGCCAGTATGTCAAGCCTACTCTTGCCAGCTTCTCACTTGACGGCAACGTTGGTGTCGTTACTGGTGGTGCGAGAGGATTGGGACTGGTGATTGGACAGGGTATGGTGTACTCTGGATCGGATTTGGCGTTGGTTGACATGAACAGTGAGTTACTCCGCCCATTTAGCTTTAAAAGAATGCGTTTACTAACAATCGTAACAGAGGATGAGGCCGAGAGACAGTGCCAGCTCCTTGTCGATGCTTTCAAGCGCGAGAACCCCAATGCTGAGCGGTAAGCTCCCGAAATAGCCCTGAGCAATATGAATTGGTCTCTAACATCGTGCCTGTAGCATCCCCAAGGTCACCGCCCACTACGCTGACGTCGCCGACCCCGAGTCTGTTGAAGCCTGCATCGCCTCCATCCTCGCCGAACACGGAAAGATCGACAACCTCGTCACCTCAGCCGGCTTTACAGAGAACTTCGAAGCTGTCAACTACCCCATCGACCGCATGCGCAAGCTCTGGGCCGTCAACGTGGACGGTACCTACCTCTTCGCTACCTCCGTCGCGCGCCACCTCATGGAGCGCAAGGCACCAGGCAGCATGGTCATGATCGGATCCATGTCCGGTGCCATCGTCAATGTTCCTCAGCCTCAGGCTCCTTATAACGCTGCGAAGGCCGGTGTCAGGCACTTGGCTGCCAGCTTGGCGGTTGAGTGGGCTTCTGCGGGTATCAGGGTGAACTGCATCTCCCCTGGATATATGCTCACGGCGTTGACCGAGAAGATTTTGGATGATAACCCGGACCTGAAGAAGAAGTGGACGTCGCTGATTCCTCAGGGCAAGATGGGCCAGCCTCAGGACCTGATGGGCCCTGTGACTTTCTTGCTGTCGAACGCCAGTGGATATGTCACTGGAGCTGATATCCGTGTCGACGGTGGTTACACTGTCACATGAGAAATTGGTCACGGATTGGAGTCTGATAAAAAGCACTGGGTCATGGTTGGATTTTGCTTTGCATGCATGCTTCGGAATTGCATTTCTGCTTGTTTCTCTGTCGTCCTGAAGGAGTACGCCTACGCGGGACTGTTCCTGGTCACCGAATAGATCTTGACTTGGCTAAGCCAGTCTATAATCAACCACGAAATCAAACAAGAACTTTACCAAATTTTGTCTAAACGCTGCCTTGTGATAACAGCTAAGGAAACGCGATTCACGGAATTGTGGTCGTTGGGGTACCTAAAGCCGACTTGGGGGGAACTAAGGATTAGGAGAGAGGGCCAATGGCGGAGCTGGACCCTGTTCCGTCGGCTCGGAGCCACATGATCTGGTAGTCTAGCTTTGCGAGTGGCTTGAGTCCAGCACGCAATACACAGGTCCTCATTTCCCGAAATGTGGAAAAACGCAACCTCTAAACATGGAGCCCAAGTTGCCTGATAAGCTGCATCTTGGCTTTTCACGTGGACGTCGGATAGGGCACAGCAGCATATCTTCCTGTCAAAGGCCTTTCCACACGTGTAAGGCCCAGGACCCAAAAATCCCCCCACCAACAAAAGCTTCTAGACCACACATGCCAAAAACCTCCCCCTCCTCCATCCCTCCCTTCCGTCCCACTCCTGGGCGGAGCGGAAGAGGGCTACACGCACGCGAGGTCTCACGCAAGAAGTAAAAGAAGGGGGCGTCATGCAAGAATGGGCAAATGAAGGAGGAGGAAACGCATGTTGACCGACTTTGAAGAGGAGGGGGAAGGCAAGAAATAAGCAAATCACAATAAAAGGCTGGCTCATGTGATGTGTCCGAATGCGTGGGATGAGATGGGATGGGGGACAAGGGTGATTGTTAGGGTGCGCGTGACCCCCGGACTTGGGAACTCGGCTGGCGATGGGTGATGGGCGGTCTGTCTGTCTGGCTGGCTGGCTGGTCGGCTGTCCGATCTTGTGCATGTCACTGCTACCTTGTCTAGATCCGAGGCTGCGTTGTCATTCCTTATTTGGTATGTATTGGGCATGAATGGGAAAATTAGATGAATGAATGAAAGAATGATGTCCCCTTTTCTCATCTTTACTTGTGTGGAATCCATTGTTCGATGGATGCCCTGTGAGAGATAAGGTCAGGCACGCACACATCGACCATCAGTGGACTCTCCCGGGACCCATAGCGACTATCCGGGGAGACCCGTAGCAGGTCCCCTAGCACCGTGACACTCACCTCAAACTTCCTTCAGCGGATGCCATTTGCCTCTTCAGGGGCTTAACTGGTTCGAGCACGCCCTGCTAGTGACTTGATAGCGGGCTAGTAAGGGTATCTTAGCTTCTTAGGGCCCTTGCCACAACCAGCCCCCAGTGGGACCTGATGCCAGTGGCTGAAGCACCACCTGCTGCCACCTGGTAAATCAACAGCTGAAGCTGCCTGGTGCTGGGCACTTGGTCGCATCTGTTACTGTACTAGTACCAGGAGTACTTTCGGTACCTGTTGCTGCCGGCGATCGTGTGCTGCACTGTGCTTGCATTGCGGTCTTGGTCTATCTGTGTGTGTACCTTGCCTAGTGTCGGGTCCTGCTCCTCCTCCTCACCGGTCTCATCCACCTCCGCCCTCCGCCTCTTCCACCTCACCTACTCTCTTCTCACCGACTCACTAACCTCACTCACCTTCTTCTCTTCTTCTCTTCTTCTCTTTCTCCCTGCCATCACGACCTCTCAGCCTCACCGTCAGGCGCCAGTCATTCACAAACAAGGCTCTCCTCATCCCTTGCAGCCACCACACACACACGCACCATCTCTCGAACAAGCAACCGAGGGCCAGGAGAAGAAAAAGAAGCACCACCACCTACTGTCTTTGATCACAACCACCAACAACAAAGCATACAGTCACCGCTTACCTCTTCCTTGATCTTCTACCCAATTGTCTCAACGAGTACTTCGGACGTCGAGCCGCACCTGCAGCCCTTCCATCCTCCTTTGCCGTTGTTTCACCTCAGCTTTTGCCGCCTTGTCATTTCATTGTCCTCGGCCTCGTGACCAAGTCTCCAGGTACGTCCATCAAGCGCACAGCGTTTGCTGCTCTTGCATACCTACTTCATTCTGATAAAGTCGTACCGAACTGAACAAAGTGCTTTAGCGCACAAACCACCGCCGGCAATTCTATCGCCAGCCCTTGCCACATACAGAGCAGTGACTCAGCTTTCCCATCTGTGGTCCTTGCGATGACCATGAGCTTGCCACAAGTCCAGAGAAGCTAGCTGGGACGTGTACGCGTGGCGTACACTGGTTGTCCCTCTCATCGGCTTTTCCATCTCTTGAACTATCTTGCATTTCGTCAACGACAGGATAGGTGTCCGAGAGATCCCCGAGGCTGCTCTGCAGAACCCTTTTCTAAACCAACCAAAGCCGGGGTTACGTCTTTCTCCCCACCATGGATCTCCTTGACAGCCCCCCGGTCATCCTCTTGCCCAAGGGCATTGTCGTCAACACGACGGAGGTTTACGCAGAGGTTGCGTCGCATTCTGTTCTGCCCACGGAGAAGATCTGGCGATACTGGCACGGTAAGTCAGCGTCTGCCGCTTCAACATCAGCGAACCCAGTTTCCTTTGCTGACCTGGCCGTTCTTTTTCTTTAAAGTGTATACTGTCACCAATAAGAAGCTGAAAGACCCTACGGCTTGCCGGCTCGAGCACTTCTGGTGGCATGTTTGGGGCAGTGATCGCCGCAACCTAAGCGGGGAGAAGCTTGCCCAGCTTTTTGAGGACATCTCTACTGGTCCGACCTTCGTGCCTTTGCGAAGTGTGGCGAACCGCTGGGAAGGTCCAGACGTGAGTTTATTGAACCACATTCCGGCTATGGGGTTGTGTTCTCACCTATTTTAGATGCCCCCAGTCATGCCATCACTCATACGACAGTCAAATTCAGCAGATGACAGAAGATCGAAGAGTGCACAAATTCCCACGGGCTCACATAGGCAGGATTTGGCCAACGACAATGGACTTCGAAGTCTGTCGTCCAGTGCCTCCAAACCACCACCCACTCATCCAATCTTGAAGAAATCGCGGGGTCCATCTACAACAGGTCCTCGTCCAACTGCGCGGTTCCTATCGCCTCACGGTTCTCCTGATGAGGATGCCAAGGACGCTGACATCCCGTCATCAGGTAGTACTACTGCAACGGGGACAGATCATAAGGCAGCGACTACACCTTCGCCGGCAAAGAAGAAGGTCCAACCAACGAAGAGGTTTGTCGCATCTTCCGCGAACAAGAGGCGGCCCATGATGGCGCCCAGGAGGGGCAGTTCACAGACCTCGGTCACAGCGGAGTCGAGCTCACGCGAGGCACCACCATCAGTAGTCTCATCACGAACGCCAGAGAGTCAGGGAGCAGTGTCGCCAGTTGCGGAAGCAAACATCACTGGTGTCATCTCTGCTTCACCTGCATCAGAAGAACGGCCAGTTCTTAGTGCAAAGGCGGCTGGCAAGCGACCAGCAATATCTCGACGACTGACGGCAGAGAAGAAAGTGCCCAAGGCGAACGGCTCAGTTTCGCCACTCCTGAGAGCCGCCGTCAATGATCAGGCGACTAAAGAAATAGCCCTAAGTCAGCCGCAACCTATGGTCGAGCTTCCGAGCCCAGCAACCGAATCGAGCAGTCCGTCGAGGTCTTCTACGATCTCCGATATGGCGTTGCCGCCCGTCGCCGAAGAGACTAGGCCTATGCTTGCGCCAGCCATGGGGCGTTCGCATTCTAACACTGGATACGAGCGCTTTCGAAGCAACCTCTCATTAGCTTCACACGCGCCCGGCCTCTTCACCGGCGCTACAGCCTCGACGACCAACGTTGCGGCACAGGGAACGATCATCGATCAATCCGGCGTTGGATCTCTACCCCCTCCTTCGCCGCTATACAGCATGGGCGATTTGAACGACACGCTCGCCCGTCGAGGCTCGTCCACTTCGCTATTCACGCCAACGCAGCCGAGCTCAGCTGCCAGCGTCCCGTTGGCGAGAACGAAGAGCCAGCTTACTCTCCTCCTCGAGAGAGAGAAGGAACGGCTAGGAGACAGAGCATCGTCGAGGAGATGAGAAACCCCTTGGGCATGCCATTGATGGGCATGCGAGGTTTTAGGATCGGGCTCCGATCTTTACGTTGCTAATTTTATCGAGATTTATCAACACTACTGGCAAACGGTGGTTCTCAACTATCCGATACCAAAAGCTACCTCGGCTCCCTCATTGTCGCGACTCCTATCACACGCTCGATCCCCATTCTCGACATAAGCCACCATCATCCACTTCCCTTTCGCAAGAAATTTCTGTTTTGGCATTTACAATTTGAGCGGTTGGTGGTTCAGGCGCAAAGACGCAAAGCAATACTGGGACAAGGGGGTTTACACTGCGCGCGCGTACAGGCGAGGCGTTTCTGCTTTTCCAGAGGGATGGAAACCATTGGGGGCGACAGTAAAGAGAAAACTGAAAAGTGTTATTTCATATCGAGCGCAGGCGTGCATTGCAGGTGCTGTACAAGTATTGTGATCTGGGGGGCGGCGTAGAAAATAAATGTCTTTCCGAGAGCTTTTTAGGACGAAGTCCTTTCGATCTGTATTTCCAAGTCTCCGGGTGCTTCTACGAAGCATGCAAAGGAAGTCACAACTTTCTGGTTTCCACGCGCACCAGGAAGATTGTACATAATTTTCGTTTTCCATTTGCTACTCATGCTATTCGGCCTTCCTCTTTATGCTGTGGCAACCGCCAACCCCTGATTGACACATTACAGACTGATATTAAGGGGAAAGGGAGTTGGTCCAGTCCACATCACATATCAAGAGACCTCGTGTTTCTCAATTCATATTCCAAAAGCAAGAAACCTCGATGACACCGCTTTTCATTCCTCCCAGCCTTAGCCTGTGTGCTCTCATCTCAATGCCTTGAGTGCTTCTTTTTCCACGACACACGGCTCCAAACTTTCTAAACGATACCAATACTTGTGGAGAATAAACAATACCAGTTGTTATCATGATAATGATACAGTCGTGGGTGAGATGCAATCCCCGGGCTGTGATATGCCAACATAGTGACCAAGGAAAAGATGCGTGTGTTGATGCTCTTCGCTGAGCTTGTATTTCCTCTGGTCCTGGGACCGAGGGTTTCAAAAGGCTTGTAGAAGGTTCGTGGTTGATGATAGTGATTATAAATACTTGAAAAAAAAGGTTCAAGGTAGTCGGCCATGCGACCCTGTGTAAATGAAAGGCAAGGGCAGACGCGGGCGCAGCATGCTCAGTTGTGGATTCCAAACATCTTGCGCAGCGCCCCAAACTTCTTCTTCTTCTGAGGGCCCAGGGGTGAATCTGGCACAGTACCGTCAAGACCCGTCGTCATGCCAGCTTGCGTAGACAATGTCCTACGCTGTAGAAGGGCGGGTCGGCCAACCGGAGCAGGCGATGTCATGGAAGCAGTGGCAGTAGCAGGCCGCCTGTCATTGGCATCGTGATCCTCAGGGAACGGCCAGTTAGGACCTTTCTTGGAGAGCCTGCCGCCGCTGTTGCTGCGCATGACAACCAGCTGCTCCGTGCTACGCTCTAGGGCTGTGTCGCGTCGTGCTGCACTCTCGCTGATATCACGCGAAATCTTGCTCCCAGGGTCTTTCTTGCGGCGAAGAATCGAGGACATAAAGCTCCCGCGGCGGTTGTGTGACGGGCGGGCAGCTTGGACATTACCTGGAGCTGTTGAAGCCGAGGCTGCTGCAGGGGCCGCAAGCGAGCCGCGTCCCGAGCCACTTCGGTGAAGTGAGCTGACCTGCTTAGAGGAAGCAGCTCCAGCGCCGCGCTTAGGCCGTGTCAGATCATCATCGCTGTCACGGAGGTCTGGCGAATCAGATCGAATAGGGCCCTTGGGAACGACAGGTAGTGGTGGCGCAGGCTGGCTGTTTCGCAAGGTCCTTGACAGACCTCGGCTCACGGGTCGGGAAGGCGGTGCATCCTCCTCATCTGAAGAATCAGCGAAGCGACTGCTAAACGCCGGCCGCACATCCTCCTCGTCGCTTGAATCACCGAAACGACTGCTCTTGGTAGCTCTAGCGGCGGGTTTCTTGCCGCTAGATCGCCCAAAGATGTTGAGACGAGACGTACTTCCGTCGCTCGAGTTGCCACTTCTCAATGACGGTCTCATACGGTTGCCAATAGATGGAGGTGGTGGCGAAGTTGTAGAGCCACGCCGGAAAGGTGTCGGCGAGAGTGATCGCAAGCTGAACCTGCTGCTTCGGTTCGGTACCTCCGCTGCAGCCTGCCTCCGCGGCTCGCGCATGCTACCACGCATGGTACTTTTGAAAGCAAGACCTCCAGTGCCCGCAGTGCCAGGGCGTACCCGCCTGAAACTGCTCTCGCTAGAGTCGGAACCACGCCGCCGCATCGTAGGCCTAATGCCTGCATTGGAAGCCAAGGGACCCTGGGGAGATTCGTCGTGGGACTGCGTACGCTTGTGCAGCCTAGCATGGTTGGTGGTAGTGGCAGGGTGATACGAAACAGGACGGCCAGCTTGTCCGTTCTGGCGCTGGGTAGCACCATCCTCGTTTGATCGCATGGACCTGCGCATACCCAAGCCGCCTCCAACGCTACTGGCGTCTGCGTCTTGTCGCAGGCTCTGGCGGGCCATGTTAGACGAAGCAGGGTCGTTGGACCTCAGAGACTTCCTCATAGAACCGCCCTGAGATCGATCTGGCTCGGTCACAACAGCCGCCTCGCCTCGCAAAGACTGCTTAAGGCCGCTGCTTTGCCTAGCCGAGCCAGGTTGAGAGCGCTGAGCTTCCTCCTCTTGTGTCCATTTTGTTCCTGGCTGGATCTGATAGGTCCGGTCCGGGTGGCGTTGAGTTTCGAGTGTGGCCTTGTCCATTGATCTCCGCTTCTTTGCCTTCTTGGGCTTCTGGGTGCCTTCAAAATCGGCCTCCTCGCCTGCTTCTTCCATGGCTTCCAGCTCAAGCTGGCGGCGCTTGTCCGCCGTGAGGCTCTTCCAATATGCTTTAGCCTGTTCCCATTCGTCGGCTGTCTTCGGACTCGCGGGCTCCAAAGGAAGCGGTGCCGTAGACTTTGGCTCCGCCGTGGCCTTCTTCTGCTGGGCAATAGACTGCTCAAAGAGCTTTTGTGACATCTTCGTCTTGACAGGAGTAGTGAGAACAGCGTCAAGTGACAAGAACCCATCCCCTTCCATCTCATCAGGGTCTTCGTATGCATCACTGAATACTTCACTTCCATCGGAGCTCTCCCTTTCTTCCTGGATCTTATCCATCTGGGGGCTGGGCGTGCTCGGCTCGACCTCATGAGCTTTGACAGGTGTGATAGGTGCAGGCTTTCCTTTGGCCACATTTGGCAGCGACGCTGGACTATCATGCAATGGAGTGACAAAGTCATGGGATGACGACTCAGAGGTATCATCCTCGGGGAAGCCTCCAGGGACACCAAAGTATTCCTTGCGCGGTGAATCTTCGTCATCTTTCGCGGTAGGAGTTGCTCCGGAAACAGAAATAATTGGCAGGGCTTCTGCGTGCGGCTGCGCTGTGGTTCCTTTGACATCTTTGTTTTGAGATTCTGCACGAGTCGTCGTACCATTTGATACGGGAGCTGCCGCGGCCGCAGCCGCGACTGGCTCAGGCCGCGCGGTTTCCAGCTCCTGTGTTGTTTCCGGAGTGAATTCTTCTGCTGCCTGTGTGTACTCTTGGCTGTCGCGCTCCGAGTTTCGAGCATTGTTTGGCTCATCCTCATCATCAGAGGACATTGGGCTGTTGCTGATGTAGCCACCGCTATGCTCCATCGACGTCACAACAGGTGGGAGCGGTTCTCTGTACTTAGAAGTGTTCGCCTCGTTCCGAGCGGCATTATCTTGAGCGAGAATTGCACCCACGGCGTGATCATTCGAAGGACCCAGATCAGCTGCATTGGTTTCTTCTGGCTCGGGTGAAACAGCCGTGCCGATATTCGAGTAGTTCGATGCAGGAGGTGACCAGGTCCGCTCCGATGGCCGGACCAGAGGCCTCTCATCGAGCTCACGGGGCTTTTTCTCGCGTACGCTGCCGAACGCCGGCAGAGCTGGTCGAGGAGTCATGGTCTCATCCTCGTCCAATGATATCGTGTCCTTTTTATGACGACCAATCAAGCTAGTCCATGACTTCTTCACTTGCGGGCTAGGAATCACAGGTGAGACTGGGACTTGTGGCTCTGCAGCTTCACCAACCACGACAGTATCTTTGTCGTTGAAACTAACACGGACGCTCTTCTTGCGTGATACAGAATCCTCCTTGACCAGTGCAGACCGTGGGCCTGAGGCCTCCGAGCTGTCATCAGAGGGTGACGTTGGTCGAGGTGACGCATGTTTTAGGGCTGACTTGCGAGGCGAGAGAGAGCGCGGCGGCGGCTCATGTTTGACAACTAGCTGATCCGAAGCCGTGGCGAATCGAGCGGTTCTAGCGGGACTCTCGGAATGTACCCTTGACCGTCGGATGCTGTCGCCTTGCTTAGACTCAAGAGGTGCGGGTGAGACGCTAACAGACTCGCGCTTCTTAGGAGCTGGAGATACGAGTCTTGTGCTCTTAGGTGGCTCTGAACTTGGAGTCACTGGAGTCGATACCACAGCGGCTTGCTCTCGTGGCTGTTCAAGTGTGTTCAAGGTTGCCTGACGCTCTCTCAGAACATCGTCGTCCGTCTCAGCCACCGATCGTTCCTCGTGACTGGCAGTACCAAGGTCTTGATCTTGATGATGTCGTAGCTCCAGCTCGTCGACCGCGACCTTTTCAGGCTGGATTGGCTCCACCTCGTCGTCTGTCTGATCACCGTAGTCAAGGCTCGCCGTAGTTGGCGGTATGGGTTCGTTTACAGGTTGCCTGACTGCTGTGGTGGGCTCCGGTACTGATTCAGGTGCGGGCGCTGGCGCCGGAGCTGGGACAGGCTGGGATGCCACCTGAACGGATTTCGTCCGACCCACGGTTCCCTTCGCAAGATGCGAGCCGCTTCTTGAGAGATCCTGCTTCTTCTTTTTCACAGGCTTCTCCGAGGCCGCTTGTATCGCATACTGTCGCTCCTGTACAGCTTGCTGGCGTGCAGCCAGCTCACCTTGGGGTACCATCCTTCTAGAGTTGGCATCGTACACCAAGGTGTGCTCCGACAAGATTGACGATCGCCGTTGTGAGCCCGTTGGTGACTCAAGTACTCCGCGTGGATAAGAGAAGTTGACAGATGGGCTGATGCTCCCAGACCGATCGTCGAAGGTGGCTGTTTGGTGCATCACATTATCACTGGTTCGCACATTCGTCGGATCGTGTGTCGCCGCTGCGCCAAACCAGCTACCGTCTCCATCCTTCAACTTCTGACTCGCCGTCCTGAATGGCTGTGTTTGGAGGCTTGTCGTCTTCTTATGTGATGGCGCTCTGCCCCGTAGTTGATCGCCCTGAGGCAGACTGGGCACAGGCGGAACGTCTTCGCGTCTCGGGGCAGGGCTTGGCCGGCTTGGTGATGGTGAAGGTGTACGGAATGTGCGCTCTGTCATGGAGCTGTTGCTCGGAGCTCTGCGTATCTCGGGGCGGGGAGCGCCTCGGCCTCGGCCCGCCGTTGAGGACATGGAGGCGCTCCGCCGGACGGCCCTCTTAGATTGGACTTCGGACACATTGGTTGGGGTTGTCGGTCTCGCACGAAGGGCTGCGGCTGCTGCTGCGGAAGAGAGGGATGGCGATTGTGTATCGCGGCGCATAAATGCCGACGCCGCCGCAGTGGCAGCATTGGGATTCGCCGTTTCTCTGGTCAGAGGCTGTACCAACATATCGAAACCGAGCTCGTTAGCCAGAGTTCCTCAATGCGCGAGCTAGGAAAGGTGATGTGGAAGGGAAAGGACCATCCAAGAAACACAAGCGAAAAGGGTTAGGAGCTGGTGTCACAGGGTGAGGAAGCGTGATTTGAATGACGGAAAGAAGCAGATCGAGAGTGAGGCAGTTGGTACGACGGTGTGCTCGGAAGAAGCAGCGAGCAAAGTCGTCATGACTCCAGACAGCAGCGCCATGCGGTGTCGCCTCCGATGGGCCAAAGCTTAAAAGCTTGAATCACACCCCTTCGAAAGCTGGTAAAGACGCGGCTAGGAGAATGACTACATACCGGTGGAGGGGCCTTGTGCCTCCGTGAGCCTCCAAACATGGCGGGCTGCTAGCGAGCGCCTCGCCCGCGATGGGGGGAGGGTGGGCTTGGGGACTCGACTTGCTGTTTGCGGCGTGACACGACACAAGCGCAGGAAGGGCTGTGCGAAGGGAGAAAAGACTGCTTATTGGCGCAAGAGGAGCATAAGGATGAACGTGAGACAAAATTAAAGAGAATCAGGAGGAATCCGAGCTGATGAGTGATGAAGTTCGTGGTGACGAGCAACGATACACAGAGGCGCGCCGGATGATAATGGGGTGAACAGGAGGCTGATGAGATGAGCAATAGGGCGGAGGGCCGGGTCGCGCGGGACAAGGTTTGAGGACGGCGTCGATCAAGGAACTTCGAAAGCTGGTGGATAGGCGAAAGGGGGTGGGTGAGGTGAGAGTTTGCGCCGTGGTCGATGGGTGGTTGACGGAGATGGAAAAAGGGCCCTCTGCCTTGTGGTCAGGTAAGGTCGGGAAAGATGGAGGACAGGATGGATGCGTGATGAGCTCCCGGCTGCATTGCATCTTGGCCGCAGCAGCAGCAGAAGCGAGAGACGGGATTGGCCGAAGGCGACGGTGATGACGAAGTGTGGGGGGAGCTCGTGGGTACCTGGGCCGACACGGGAAAGCGCATACTGCGCCAAGTACTCCCTACCTCTTGAGATCGACGCAGACGTGAGGCTGGTGCGTCGTGGCTGCGGGTCCACCGACAAGCTCAAGTGCGGCTAGTGTCTTAGTTAAGCCAGTCAAGGTTCAGCACCACCCAGGAAACAAGATCCTCACAAGCAAGGAGAAGCCGGTTGTCCTTGCATGCTTGCACGCCCTGGAATCCAATTGTTTGGCCTAAACAGTGCCAACTGGGACACGCCGCCCTTGCCTGGTGGTCCTTGGCGCAGGTCGCCGACTCTGCTACTCGGCATCTTCCACTCGGCCCCAACCCGACGATCGTGAGATGACGATCTGCCAGGCACAGCCCCCGACTTGAGATCGCGCTTTGAGCTTGTCGAATCTAGACAAAGTAAATACCAACGTTCTTACACGAGGGTAGATGAGGCTACTTGGCGTAAACGACTGCTGAATGGGCACGGAGTGAGGTCCATTAATTCTCCGATATGCCTTCTCATAGAGACATTAGCATCCGAAGCGGCATTCTTTCTGAAGTCCTTTAGAACCCCAAGAGATGCGTTTCTTTTCTCCAAAGCAATTGTGTGTACTCACAGCATTCGCGCGATGCGTATCCAGCTCTCTGATTGACCCTTCCTACAGCACTTCTGCATGTGCGAGAACCTTCGGCTCATTCACCCAAATCACCAACGCTAGGCCTAGACCACCGCTAGTTTGTATCCCGGAACCTGCATGCTCCGACAGATGACATACTCACATTGGTGCCCCTGGCGGGACTAAAGCAGTTGTTGCGGCACCTATGTCATCATTCGCTGTACCTGGCTTGCGTCGCTCACTACGTTCCTGACATGACACCAAGGCTAAGCTCTGTCGCTCCTGGAATTCGCGCCCATTCGTTGTTCATGAGAGTGTGGATTTATGTTGAAGATAGGTACCTAAACAAACAGCTACCGCTTAACCAAACTCCAGCTGGAGTCCCCTAGACTGACTCGATCAAAAGTGCCAAGCTAGGTTGCGCGTATTGTGTAAATGCTGTTGCTTGTCGCTGATCCTTTACAAGAGACATGTTTCCTGGGTCCGTCATCTCTCCTCGCATTCCCTCTCTTCCTCCTTGGGTTTGCCTCCCCACCGAGACGCACCCTTTGTTCAAGTTCTCATCGCCAGTCCCTGTAGATGTGAGAACAATAGCCCAACAGACGTCGCCGAGGTCAAACATGCCGTGCATCCAAGCATCTCAAAGCGGTGGCTGTACTGCTGGCGCTCGACGGCGAGCAGAGATGCGACTGTTCAATATCTCGAAGACATCGGCTAACCGGGCTGTCACCTAAGTCCCGGGTCCGGGCCATGGCGGTAACGGGGCAGTTGTCTCACCGGGGTCGATGATGGCTGGCCCTGGAGGTGGAGGAGGGGGTGGATGGATGTACTCTTCGTCGAGGTCGTCCTCGTAATCCTCTTCCGACTGTGTCGAATTGCCTCCTGGGTGCCTTTGTGGTACTCCTTGCTCCTCATTCAGTTCCGTTTGCAACGGCTCGGGCGTATGTCCGGCAGCGTGATTGGCCTTGGCCGAAGTCTTGGCACTTTTCTTGTTCTTCCTGGCCTTCGCCTTTGCTTTCTCGAGCATGCGTTTCCTTTCTGCAATTTCCTGCCTAAGGCGTCGGTCTTTGAGCTCATAGTCGCGGATCAGAGCCCTTGGAGGTTCCCCAAAAATTCGCTCGTATTCACAAAACTCGCATATCCAGATGTCCTCGAGCTTCGGCGGGTGGTGGTAGTAAGTATCGGCAGTAGCCTGGCGGCGATGACGCGCTGCCATATCGAGCTCTTTTTCCAATCGCCTTCGTTCCCGTCTTCGCGAGCTTCCGGCCCCACGGTGGCCAGTCGCAGTACTCTCAGCCTGCTGTCTGCTGGTGTGATGACCGGAAGGCAGTGAAGCCTCGGTCTGCGTCCCCAGGTTGTGTTTGCTAGCCTGGCCTGCAAGTGATTGTCAGTTGATATTCATGGAAGGATGAATTAATCAGATGCTAGAACTTACCAGGCCACTGTACCGTACCTGGCACCTGCGAATCACAGGTGAAGGTGAACTGTGTGGACGCAGGCGTCGACTTGTTGCTTGAGGAGTACTGTTGCAAGAGGCTCACGTTCTCTTGGCCCGGAAGAGGATGTTTTCCGGCATTGGCGATAGCATTCGTAATGATCCCCATGCCTTCTTGCTCTATTTTACGATGCCAGGTCAGTAGATGTTCTGGGTAATGATGAGAATTTCGTGGCGTCTTTTGACTCCTTCGGGTTTGTTTATTATGGTTGGAACATGTGGCAGTTTGTGGTAGCCAGCGGACTACCGTCGAAGCTTATCACCTGCAAGAAGCAGACCGTCGTCTGCCAGGCCACCCATACCCACTGGGGTCGGTCCCAAAGAATTTCCGACTGTTCAAGGCATGGTGAAGTCAAGGTGCTTACCAGGAGGCCACTGGCCTTGCGGAACCCTCCCATTCCGATTTGACCACACATTATTGCCGTCTGGGATTGTACGAAGGGGGCTGCGGCCAGCTGTAGGTCTACCGAGTCTCCCCCTGCCGGGTCCAGACATACCTGGACTGTGTGGCGGGTAGGAACCCGGAATGCCATAACGATTGGACTGAGAATAATATTTATCTGCACCATCTGCGCTGGGAGATATGCTGCCGCCGGATATTGACAAGGAGTTGATGTCGCTGCTAAGGCCATGGGGACCGTTGTGCCCAGAATCGCCGGCCGACGGGATCTTGCGTTTCTTCTTGTTGTTGGTGTTCTCGAAGGAGTCATAACCGTCAATAGAAGACGCTGTAGATGGAGGCGGCTGAGATTCGGGGCGTGAAACCTCGTTCTTCGAAATGATTGGTCTATGAGCCCCCCGTGTCAAGATCTCTGGGGGGGATCGGGTGACCAAGGTGCTGCGGATGCCTATAGATTCCGGAGCCCCGGTACCTTGTGATCTTGGTGTGTAGTTCCGCGTCGCTTCATTGCGCCTTCCAGCTGCAGCCGCACTTGGAGAGTCAGGAACCCCATCTTCCTTGGATGAATAGGGTGGGTACTGGAAGAGTTGGGGAGCGTCATGAGTTGACGGCGGGTACCGAATCGTATGGGCGACCTCGGGGGAGAGTTTCTCTCGTAGCCGGCGTTTCGGCAGAGGCCGTATGGGCCGGTCTGGGAAGAGAGACGATACAGTATCTGGTGACATGGTTGGGCTAAAGTCTGTATGGCAATCGCGTGAGTACTATGGTCGTACAAGCCAATAGAACGTGCGCAAGCGTATCTATGGGCCTTGTAAAAGAGTGCAACTCCTCCCAAACTGAATGCGAGTCCTGGAATGGCATATGCTGGGGCAAGACGTACCTACCCATCACACATCGTTGGTGTTATTGTCTCCAGCTCAACCATGGATGCCACGATGTCAAGCGAAGATATAATGACAGCTTCGACAACAGGTTGAACAGACTCGTATGGATCCGCAGGGTTGAGGGTGCTGATCTCGAGCGCTTTAGCCGTGTTCTGGAGGGACGTCGAGTGTGTTCGGTCGGGCTAACAGAGAATCTGCAGGACGGTCAGGACATCGTACCCGAGGAAAGGGCGCGCCGCGAGGTTTGGCTTTCTTGACTGGTTACGAGGCCATCACCGATATGTTTGGCAGAAGCCTCGCTCTGGTTTGCCAGGGTGGGAACCGTGAGGTGGACAGGAGTCTTACCAAGCGGAATGGGGTATCAATGCAATGAGGGACACCTCGGACCAGGAGAGCAGTCGAATAGGTGTGCCGGGGAGATCAACAGCGTCGAGCGAGAGACAGCAGTAAGATAGCAGCAAGTCTAATGGTATCGTCAAAGCAGTACGCTCGCACAAGTCGGGGGATAGGGGTTGCAAGAGCCGGTGAGCAACACAAGGAGTCTTGATTGCAGATGACAGCATTTGGCCTGGGGTCGCAGATTAGGAGGTGGTGGTGGTGGCCACGGTGGTGTGTGTGGCAGTGGATGTGGCAGGGCCGAGCAGCCACAGCCAGTTCAGCAATTAGTGGTGTTAGGTAAGCAGATGCCTGGGCATGACGAGCCATGTGGGATGGAGCTACGCATGAGATCGAGGGCCGACCCAAAGTCGAGCTGCATCATGTATTTCTGCCTAACGTGCTATGTGTGAGTCCACCGCATCTGCTGCTGTCAAGAGGCAGCGCATGCTATTATACACGTGTCGATGGTTGCCGCCGTTCCTGGTGCCCCGCCTAGATTCATCTTTTACCCCTCCAAAGTGAGCTAGATTTCCTACCCTGCATCATGGCCATGCCACCACTACCATGGGCGACTATCCTAAATTATCAGCATTAAGGTATGGAGATATTACTTTATCCGGCTTGTTGTATATTTGGGCGGGTGGTTTTGTTTCCTTGCGGGTGTGGTTTCGTCGTTGCGGTCCGTCTGCTAACCAACAACGTGAGTAAGCTGTCCTAGCCATGATGGCTTCGACGCCTGATGAGTTGAGGAGTGTTGTGCGAATACCCGCTCCGGACACTTAGGTCTCAATCAGTACCGCGGGCTAACTCGACAAACCATTTCCTCATGGCCTGCTGTTCTTCACTCTTTGCAAGCTCTCATCACACGCCGACACCGCGTTGCATCTCAGGTGACATCGCTGGACAGCATGCTTACCTAACACACAGCGACTCCGCATCACTGGCCAGTGGCTGATCGGCGGTGACTCCACAGTGGGCGGTGACGAGCGGCAGACAGGCAGTTTGGAGGGAGGCCCAGGTGACCTCTGCGCGCGCCAGCACCAAAAAATATGCGACGGGGGGGGGCCCTGGGACCCTCTCAGCACCTTAGCTGCAGCTGCATCAGAGCCGGCCACCACTCCCGCCGTCGCTGCCCGCACCACACAGCTCGCCGTATTGCACTGCGCTGTTTGGCTGCTCGCGCGGACTCGCTCGGCCGCGCTCGTCGCTCTGCTGGTCCTGGTGCCGCCCTCCTCCTCCTCCACCGTCACCCTCACCTTCCAACCCGCCTTTCCTACTCCCCTCTCTGCTCCTCGCAGCTTTCTCACAGGCTCGAATCTGCCTGCTAAGCGATTGCTTCCGCCTGCGTCATGCAAACACCATACCCACGACCTCGAACCTTCCTCTCGACACCTTCGCATTAGCCCTCGTTCTTCGCGCCCATTTATCCTCCTCTGGTGCCTTTTGACCAACAGAGTCTTTGTACTCGTTGGCATTCTCAATTCCACCCTCTACCACTACGGACATATCTACCACGCATCACACGCAGCATCATTCTAACATAGCTCCTCGTCTGCTTCGCGTTCCCTTCGCTGGGTTCGTTTCTCTCCTGCTCTCTCCTCCCCACGTCCTCCCGTTGACCCTCGTCTTCAATGGCACCGCCTTCTCCACGACGGTCCTCGAGAGCTCGTCCGACCAATTCTCAATCACACCAATCGTCAGGATCCTCTAGTACAACAGGTCGCTCCGAGCGCAACACTCGGTCTCTCAATAAGCCCACGTCGGGCAAGTCCACACCCAGCGGCTCGCTGTCTTCTGAACCGCCTGACGATTTCGAAGATACACTGCTTTCTCGAAGACGAAAACGAGGGGCTGAGGACGAGTCCGAACGAACATCTCGCATCGACGAGTACGAGATGGCTACAACCAATGATGACGACCTCCAGGATGAGGAGGATGAGGCCGTCCGTTGCATCTGTGGTGCCGAGGACTACCCCGGCCGCCCACCTGTCGAAGGTCCCGATGCTGAGTTCTTCGCTGGCATCGAGCTAACTGAAGAGGTTACCGGCTTCTTTGTGCAATGTGACGTGTGCAAAGTTTGGCAGCACGGCGCCTGCGTTGGTATTTTCAACGCCGAGGCGTCACCCGACGAGTACTTCTGCGAGCAGTGCCGGAAGGACCTGCACAAGATTCACACTGCCAGTAATGGGTACGTTTTCCATGTGGTCCTGCTAGTCACAACAGCTACCTATGTCGCACCCTGGCCTATTAGACTGCGTAGATGATGCGTCAACGCTCCTACAAGCGACAAGACGAGTGCCTCGCAGTTGACAATGGCTAACCTCTTCGATTGGCAGACAAAAATACTCGAAGTTCCTTCCCCTCCACCGAACAGCATCTCGTACCACGTCCCGAGCGACTTCCTTAGCAAAGGAGGGCACCAGATCGCCCAGAAGTGGCTCAAAGGGCGCACGCGCAAACTCTGTCTCGCATTTAGGAAAACGGCGCTCGACTATGAACAGCCGTGACGCGGCTTATGACGATGAGCAATTGCGACGAGCAATCGAGGCGAGCAAAGAAGACAACGGACAGGACCTTGACGAGGGTGCCATACGGCGCCCGAAGCGTGGCCGCAGTGACAGTGAAGAGTGTGTTTAAGTTCCCTTTCTTCTTTAGACGTCGCTAATAAGGACGTAGTGGAACTACCAACGTCAAAAGACAACGTACCAGCTCGAGATCGGTATCTCCTGCGGTAGATGGTGCAGAAGATGCGATGCGAGACGACTCCGACGACGAAGCTAGTGCTCGCAACGGCACGAAGAAGGCACGAAATGCCCGACAACAAAGAGAGAAAACAGAGAAGGAGGAGCGTGAGCGCCAGCGGCAAGAAGCCGCCGATAAGCGTAAAGGCCGAGCAGAAAGGCGACGTGCCGATGGTAGGACCACCTTTTTGTGGACGGTGGAAGATGTTAACATCGCAAATAGATTCCGACCCATCAGATGAGGTGCCTTTGGCAGCAAAATCGATCAAGAAAAGTGTTGAACCGCCGCACCCGATCGAGTCACCAGAAACGACAGCACGTCCGACGCCTGATACCCCGCCTCCAGTGCCCACCGTCGTTGCCTCGAGCACCCATAAAAGAGGCGCAAGGAGCAACCATAAGAAGACGAAAGGAAGGAATCAATATACCAAAGATCGTGATCTTGACAACGACGACTCGCCAGCACGATCGATGTCACGGGATATTGTCAAGGCGACGGAAGATTCGACTCCGACAACGCACTCCAAGTCAGCAGACCACAAGCATGGCGCAAAGTCCAAATCAAGTCTGCCGAATAAGATGAGCATGCTGGACATGAAGCGCCGCGTTGCAGCTATCATGGACTTCATCTCGAGGACTCAGGTCGATCTGGCGACCGAGGAGATAGCGACCCAGCCGAGTAACAGCACAAGCACTTCTGATACATCACCCAACAAGGATAACATTGGTCCAGAGGGCCAATCGCCTGCGAATGCGGCTGAGGCTGCACCCGCTGGCGCGGCTGAGAGCGAGAGCAAGGAGTTCAAAGAGCTCAGCTGTATGGAGATGATGGATGTTCTGACGCGCGATATGGTCAAATGGCAGAATCAATACGTCTGAAGTACAGAGGGTTGGTTCAATGAGTCATAGGAATGAACGATGTAGTTGGACGGGTGGACTTCACAACAAGGCGGCGTTTTAACGAGCTTGGCTAAGCTCGAGGCTCAATATGCCTGGCTAGGTGGCGTTGATTGGGATTTTTTTCTAGATGGCTTCTGGTTGTATGTTCTTCCAAGCCTCAACGGAGGGAACGCCAGGTCGCAAGGTCTGGGACTTCCGTTGGGTTGACCCTGTATACCCAAGTTGAATCTTCAGCGGACGCTGGATTTGCATTTGATTGACTACCTCAAATGATGCAGAAGCATTGCGACATGTATATACACTCAAGATATTCATGTTCCATTATACATATATATGTGTGTGTGTGTGTGTGTCTGTGTGTGTGATATGCTACAAAATTTGGTACAAGGATCCGCGTTCAATGCTAAGTTTTATACATCAAGACCGCTCCCTAGCCATCTTCCTCTCCTCCTTCTGGAACTTCCTTGCCTGGTTAATACTCAGCTTAGGCTCCGACAGCAACGCCTCATGCTCTCTCAAACTCTCCTCAGACAGCTCATCCAGAACATATCTCCCCAGCCTGCCCTCCCTCCACTGACTCAGCAACCTGGCCGCGGCCTCTTGCCAATTTGCACCACCACCTTTGCGTAGCTTTCCGTCGCGCTTTGCAACAGCGTCGAGGAGCTCGTTGATGTCGTTTGTTGGCTCGGGGCAGTAGCGGGCGTAGAGGGCTGGGTCCCAGAGGTTGAGGCGGTAGAGGAGGTAATCTGCTAGGATCTCGTCTGGGATGAGACCCTTTTTGATTCCGTGCGCGAGAGCGACTTTAATCATGGTTTCGCCGGAGGAGACGTATGGTTGGAAGATGCCGGGTGTGTCGAGGACGTAGACTCCGGCGTGAAGACCTGCGGATTCATCTGGAGGGATGATGCGGACTGATGTACCGACTTTGCGGGTCACACCAGCTTGGTCTCCCGTCTTTGCCGCCTTCGATGTCTTGCCTCCTGTACCGCGACTTCGTAGCGCGTTAAGCAGGGTAGACTTTCCGACATTGGGCATACCCACGACGAGGGCGCGCATGCCAGTTATAGAATCCAGCACTTTCGCCTTCTCCTTCAGCCGGCGCAACAGCGCCTCCGTCGTTGACGCGCGATTCTTATCCCAGAATATAACCCTGTCATCGCCGTAGACGCGGCGTAGAGCCTGTTTCGCGGAACGGGAGTCTGTGCCGAGATCGGACTTGGTGTAGACAAGGAGGCGCTCTCGGCCGGCGATTGTGCGCTCGAGGTGAGGGTTGTGAGTGGAAAGAGGGAGACGGAAGTCGCGGCATTCGAGAACGAGTGAGATCTGAGGGAGGATTGTCTTTATTTTCTCGGCTCCGGCGGCGTGGTGGCCTAGGAAGTAGGTCTTGGGGATGGCATCGGGGACGGGGAAGACGTCGCGAGGGATGAAGCGCGACATGTTGTTGGGAGGCGAGGGTTATCTTGAGAGATTCTGGGGTGTCATTGTGGCTGCTCGAAAGACCGGACGCTGGCTGGAGTATCCTGGCCTGACGCTGAGGACTGTTCCTGGGGTCGTGTTCGTTGCGACTTGATGTCAAGGTGAAGGACCCTGTTGTCGCGAGAAAAAGGTGGGGGGGAAGGAAAAAGGGACGGATCTGAACCAGTCCATCGGACTTTCACATGATCAATGCTACATGCGCCCAACCCCGGCGCAGCTTCCAGAAGATTATGCATCACATTTCCAAGCTTCAAGAGGAGTCTCATGCAGTTCGTAATGTCTTGATTCATCACATACAATTGGGTACACAGCACCACTCCCAGTTCTACTCCCAGTTCTACACTACGACGCCTGGCAGCCTGAAGTGTGAACCATGAAAGTCACCACTCAACCACCTCCTCCAGATAAACCCAGCTCCCCTCCCGCCACCATTGAAATCCTACGGTCGCCTGGTTCTGCCGATCGCTGAACAGGATATACCTACTGCGGACCTTGTTCCAGATCTCCTTTGGATCACTGAGCTGTAGCGCATATGCCTCCTCGGCTTTCCTGGCCCAGGACGTGAGAGCCAGTGCTGCGCGGCTATCCCACAGACCCTCGACTCGATTGCTCAGCTGGCGAAGCAGCTCTTCTGCGGATCTGCGAACGCCGGCATCGCGACACTTGTTGGCCGTCACTGTGCGAGATGGGAGAATTAGAACGGTCCGTCACGCATGAAGAAGCTGTCGACCACAGAGGCAGAACGTCGTGCCTGGGGATGTACGTACCAAAAAGAGGAAGTATAGCTCCTGAGATTGTCAACGGGACAACCGTGTGAACTTCTGGGACTGACTGGTCTCCTATAAGGGTCCCTGCCAGGTCGACAATATCCCTGAACCTGGGTTCCATTTCCACCAGGCTCTCGTAGTCATGATAATGCGAGGTGTAAGAGAAGATGTACGCATTGTGGTACTGCATCTTGAGCGCTGCAATGCGTCTCATCATTTGCAGGCCGACCCTGTCACCTTCTCCCTGTGCTATGTCTTCATCCTCCCCGATGTTGACTTGTTTTCTCTCCAGAGCGAGGAATGCGGCAGCCCAACATTCGAGGACTCGCACGTGGCGCGATCGCTCTGCCTCCCATATCCTGTTGCTCTCATCGTCAAGACCGTGATTCGAAGCCTCTGATTCAAGGAACAAGGAGCGTAGAGCGTTCTGGAGCAGATCCAACCACCGAGCAGCCTCGTCGATGGTGTAAAACTTCCGAGGAAGCATAGATTCCAGCAGCTTGGATCGTTCAGCACCCTCCCGACGACTTGGGGCCATCTCACAATGCTGTAGAGAGTATCTGGCTCCGAGCTGAACATATGAGATGGAGCTGCATCTTTGGAACAGGTGGATCATCGACTCGTCCACGATGCAAGGAGCAGGCGCATTGGCGCACAGATCGAAATCGACCCTACCTGCCTTTGATAGTAGATATTGCCGCAGGATCCGCAAGCCGTGCTGGATATGAACATGGACGGACTGGTGTCTTCCGTCCACCAGGTCGAAGCAGATCAAGAGGATGCAGCACCGGAGGATAGTGCCGACCGTAGCCTCCGAGACAGCCATGGCACTCATCGCGCGTAGAGCGCGGCCATAGCACGACAAAGCCGTCTGATAGTGTGGACCTGACCTGATGTTCTGCTGCTGATTGGGAGTCAAGGTGTGAACCTGCTGTCCAGGCGCCAGAGTCAGGGCTCCCAAGGCAAGGACGATATCTCGTAATACTTCATTCTGGTCTAACGCCAGCTGCGATACTGCGACAAAGAAGATACTGAAGAGACTGTCCTCGCAGAATCCTTGGCTCTTTGTGAACCACGACCCAAAGTAGGCCTTCTCTTGCTCTGAGCGGAAACAGGTGGTGCCAGGATTCGGCCTGAGACAGGTGCTGTAGGTATTCGGGAGCAGAATGCGATTCCTGGTAGTTATGCCATTCTTATCACTGCTTGATTCGGGACCTTGGACGTAGCCACCGCATGGACTCCCCAGTTTGACGCAGCGCATACAATGCGGCCGGGTTTCGTCGCATTTGACACGCCTCTTTCTGGTTGTAATGAAGTCTGGTCAGCTCAATTTCGCGGCGAGATAAAACTGAGCGACGTTGCCGACTTACTTGCCTGGCGACTCGTTCGGTCAGAGCTCAAGTGCGACATGTCGTGATGAGCGGGCTGGGTTACGACACTTACATGTGCTGCACCCAGTACGGACTTTGGCATGCCAGTTCCGCTTGGACGATTGCTGGACAGGCGAACGCGGCTCAACTTGCACAGAGAAGCACCCTATGCGCTGGGTTTCCATGATACACGATAGGCGTGGCCGCTCGGGATTGGCAACCGAGAGCACCCAGTATCATCCCTGCATTGCGATGTAGAACATGAGGCAGGGATGGCAGTGAGAACCGTGGGCGGCACAGCTGATTAAATAAATAAGAATGCTCGCCCATTAAGGTAAGGTTCCACTACTATCTGACAATAGGCATAGCTCGTCCTGCTCCTAGAGCGAAAGTCCCTTCTCATATGGGGGCGGCCCGGGAGCCGTAGCTCAGCCACCGGTCTTCGCCGAACGTTGGCGGCCGAATGACCTGGGCAAAGATACTATATATGCTCAATCAGGAGTAAATTGACTTATATATGGGAGCGAGCTGGAAGATCAGTTTATGCCTATAAATCACTTTTGCTTCCGGACTAGAAATGAAGCCAGTTAACATCGTCACGGAGTGTCCGACCTTATATTAGGACATGTACTGAGTATATTGCGCTTGAATGAGTGGCAATCACCAAGTCAAGACCAATGAATATCCAGCGTACATGCACCATCTTAGCGACATCTTTTGTGGCCACGCCTGGAAGTCTCCTACTACTCGCGCCTAGTATCTTCATCGAGGTCTAGTTCGCAAGTCTCAGAAGCGCAACAAGGACCACTGCCTCCCGGTGCGCGTAGGCCAGCCACTCAGATGTCCGTGGTTCGAGAATCAGGCCCAGAAATCACACTTGATGCAGCCAATCTTGTCGTTCCAGCCAAAACTCTGCATGTCACGGAGGCCAGGATACGTAATGTCGAGGGCGGGAGTTCCGTTATCGTTCCAGCACCCATTGGCGTTGAAATGACTATGAAGAGAAAGGAGAGCTGTTAGTCTTGGGAGGATTATATAATGAACTTGGGAGGGATTAGAAACAACGTACTCCCATGCCCAGCAGCTGGCACCCCAGTTGGCTCCGATGCTGGAGATGCGGTTGTTCAGGCTCAGACCCTCGATGTTGAACCACTGGCCATTCTGGACGACCAGGTTGATGCACGGTTCCACGAACCCGATGTTATCACAGGCCCAGACGTGGCCCGGGTTCTGTCGCTTCTTCTTGTCCTCGTCGTTGCGTAGGTCCACGACGGTTGCTTTAGACACATCAATGCCGTACAGAGCGGCAATGTCGCCATCGCGAGGCGAGATGTCGGCGGCAGTGCCTGGAGCGACTGGCTTGGCGATTGCGACTGTGGCGAGGCCTGCGAGGACAGTGTATGCGTTAAACAGCATGGTGATGATGGGATCAAGTGCTAAGCTCTTGAAATGGCTGTTTTTGTGGATGATGCAGGTGATCTGATTCCTGAGGATACTGTAGCGATGAGGATGAATCCGAGTCGCTTCCACGGGCAACCAGGTCCCCTATTTGTACTCGTCGTCCGAGATGATCATTGTCGAGCCGTCGAACTCTCTTTCACCAAGAGTCGTATGAAGTCGGGAGACTGCAGTCGAATAGGGCGCAGCGCATAGAGTAGCAATCCGCCTCGAGCTCGTACATGCTGATGTTGTTCTCTCTGAAGTTCCACGAAGGTTGAGAATGATGCTATCGTCAACAGCCCCCGTCCGCTCCTCTCCCTCTTTCGCAAAGCGGAAACCTCGTAAATCCCAGCCAATGACGACATTCTTCTAAGCGAAAGTCCAGTGCGGCTGACGCTTCGGCTCCAAAAACCTCCATGTCCCTTGATGCAGTAGTCTTGGGGGCCGAATTCGAACCTTGTCCATGGGGGGCCATGGTGTTGTTTTATGTTCGGCGCTCTGTATCTTGTTAGCGCCCGCTTGTCGGGAAGGAGGAGCAGTGATAGGCTCGTCTGTACGAGCTGTCCTGAAGAGGATAGATGCAGGGACTCAACTTGGATGATGTGCCAGCGAAGTGGGATTTGTGGCTGTTGTTCTAGAACTTAGTGTGTGGGGCAGGTTATGGTCATCTTCAGCAATCTTGGGCGCCCTGTAGGGCTGTTCATCCTGAATTTTCTTGCTGATAGGGTTGCAAAAGCCATAAAGGAGGGTAAGAAATCTATTCCAGGTTGGGATGGGCTCAGTACGTACATGCTGCTTCGAGAAAGTGGTGCGACGGCCAGCTACACAAGTCTTATCTGCGTTGTTGTAAAGGGTACCGGGTTCTCTCGCGCCTAAGTCTAGACTACAATGGTGAGCGTCTGAAATTAGGCAATATAACTAAGTGACTCGTATAGTTCCAAATACAGGGATGGGACTTTCTCTAGGGCTGAGACTCTCATGCACGTCCTGCAGTCAGCTACTCCACACAAGGAAGATGACCAAGGGATTACCGCATATTCCTACCGACCAGGGCACCCAACATGAACATGCTGTCAATCACATTACCGTAAGCCAGGTGCTAACGCTAGAGTGCTTACACTGCAGTGAAGCCGCAAGTCGACAGTGGAGGGCGTCCCCAGTGCATTAGGCATCCCTGTTAAATACTCCTCACTATATTCTCAGCCGCCCCGGCAGCCCCTGATAGCGAAGCTTTATTCTTGCTTGATGATTCCTAGGGCCGTCGAACTTCTGTCGAACTTGGCTTCGTGGTCTCGTCTCGTTCTTTTTATTCCTTGTCATGTGGACTTCATCGTTGCATTTGTGTATATGTCGAAGCCACTAGTATCCTGAGCTCGCGTCTCACATAGCCTCTTCCTCTCTCTCACTACACTTTCAATTCTTAGCACGCAGAGAACACACTGCTTCGCTCTCGCTTGTCTCGTGGTACTCTTTTCCTATCTCACCATGGATGGCTTCGCGACTCAACTTACATCCAGCCTCGAGAGACGCTCCAGCTCTCTAGAGTGCCACAGCGATGCC
The DNA here is from genome assembly GCA_030734395.1 of Sarocladium kiliense. Classification (NCBI taxonomy): domain Eukaryota; kingdom Fungi; phylum Ascomycota; class Sordariomycetes; order Hypocreales; family Sarocladiaceae; genus Sarocladium; species Sarocladium kiliense. The sequence goes on along the minus strand of JAUZTG010000020.1, from coordinate 1,139,473 downwards.
TCTGGCGACTACTATGGCTTGGGAATCCGCATCGGTATCTACTTCGCCTGGCTCAATGCCTACCTCGCCAACGTTGTCGTTCCGGGCGAGTTCGCCGGCGCCGCGGCCGCAAACACCATCTTCCTCCTGACCCTCTTCATTGCCATCACGAAAGATAGCATGGGCGGCTCGCTCACCCAAGTCGACGTCCTCGTCCTTATGCACCTTTGCGGTGGTGCTACATTCGGTGTTCTGAGTATCTGGGGCTACCGCACGCGACTCTACGCAGATAAGGGACCCAAGGCTGTTGGTTATTTTGGCAGTTATGGCACCCATCTTCGTATCGCCATGAGCTTCGCCATCAGCGTCTACGGCTTGTGGTTCTGGGCTTGGGGCGTGACTGGTGGCCTTCGTCAACTTGGTCCAGGAGATGGCATGGAATCGGGGAAGAACTCCGATGCATGCACCCCTGTTTACACCTTTTTCTTTACCAAAATCCGGGCTGACGAGGGAATCCGCTACTACTACATCATTGTCTGTGCGGGATGCACACTTTACTTCGGCGCCATGCTGCTCGCATCTAGTCTCACAGTCTGGTTCTCCCTTGAGAGGCTCCTGGGACTAGCAGGCGATAGATGGAGCGAGGCTGCACACGTCGATACGCTGACGCGACCCAGATACGTGACGGGCTTTTCTGTTGGAGAGTAAGTTTTGCATTTCGAGAACTATGCTTCTGTTATGGAAACAAAGAGTCCAGGAACTGACAATGCCCTTTTCTGTTTCTGTAGGCTCTCGAAAATGTACAAGTTTCTACGCATCGCGAATCCAATCTGGCTCCTCTGGTCTGTGCTTACCGTCGAGTTCACGCTGAACTTCAACCACATCACTGGCGTTCTCGGTGGACCGCAGAACTCGCTCTCTACGCCAGGGCAACTTCTCCCGTTACTCGTTGGTGGCTTCGGCTTCGTCCAGACCAGTTATGTCATTCTCAAAGAAAAGGTGTTCCAAAGGGATTTCCATAAGGAACCTCAGACGGGTTACCATTTTGGTCCATCGGTGCTGAGGTCCACGACTGACCTGGATACTGCGCAGCAACAGCGCAACATCGCTCTGCGGTATCTTGTTGGATGGCTGCCATGGCTGAGTCTGCTACAGTCTTATGACCGGCAACTGGTGGAGCAAGGGATCTCAAGGTCGAATACTGGCCTCGATGGTCTCCCAATGTCGCCTCGCACCCCCCTGAGCCCCAAGCATACCTTCCCGCCGGCGACTGTGCAGCCATCGAGTTAGAAACAGACAGAGCGGATCCACATTCTACGATGCAGTCGGGCATTTATTCGGAGATGGTTGGAGCTATGTTGTCGGGCACTAGTCATGCCAAGATGACAGCTTAGCTTGTACGGTGACATACCCAGGGTCTCGGTAGACTGTGTGAGACCATCGTCTTGAACTGCCTCCAATATAAATCATGATTACTTTGCTGAAATCAGTGTTGAGTTCAATTGCTGCTATGGATCTGCCCGTAAGAAGGTGACGTCAGGCGAATGGCAAAATGAGAACTGACACTGGACGAGTGGACACGCACGCACCTTGCACTTTTGGGAGCGGCGGCAATCCAGCTTGAAGTCATTACGGCAGAGGCATTGGTCGGGCAATCTGTCGTTCGGATATGGAAACGACACCCTGTCCCAGCGCACCAATGGACTTACATTGTCTCGAAAATGATCAGGAACCATCAAGCGCAGCCGGTGACGGCGATGAGATCAAGGCGAGATGAAGGCGAGATGAGATGAGATGAGATGAGATGAGATGTTCTATATGCACTGACGTCACACCGAGAGAAGGGCTCAACCGGTCCGGAGTGCGGCAAGGCGGACTGCGATCCAAGACCCAGCTCAGATCAGCTCAGCCAGGGGCCGTTCGCTTTTCAATTGATGGCGCCGGAATTCAGAGTTCAAGCATCGAACCTTGGCAACCAATCCCAGGCCCCGTCCAGGCCACGAGGTTTTGCCCCTCCAACAATTCTTCATTGCCCTGCGCCGCCACGTCTTTTAGCGTCGAGTGCCGAGAAAGAGAAAAAGAGGGAAAAAACAGTTTCTTCCACTGAAGCAGCCCGCAGTGAGCAACCAAGACGGTTGGGAAAATATCTTCTTTGAGTTTGGCACTAAACCAAGCAATGTCGATATGGGTCCTGCAGGTGTCTAGTCGCCCTGTGGAGGTTGTTGACGAAGCCTGCCACGGTGCAAACGACCGTGGTGGGATGGCTGCGTGGATAGCACTGGGGCCGAATGGACCTTTATATAGATCCGGGTCGCCGCTGTCCGTGGAGGCTCTAGGCGACATCTCCCTTTGACTGACTCGAGAAAAGAGACAAGAAGAAACTTACAGCACTCGCAAAATGAGACCTCCCAGGAACTGAGGACCAGTCAAATAAAGGACCACGACATGGCCACACCCTCACAGTCATCGTCTGGCGTCGATGCCATTGACACGCCAACGTCACTCACTCATCGACACGGTCCAGCGATGGCAGACGATACTATGACCCCTCGTGAAGACGCACAACGACCAGGCAAGCTGTCGTCATGGAGGAGATACTTCGGTCCTGGTGGGAACCTCCGTCCCTTTCGTCTCCTCCGGCACGACATGCACAGCTTGAAGAGCCGGTACGTCTCAGATTGGACTCTGTTCAACCAGCAAGTCGTTGCTAGCGCTGTCTACATCTTCTTCACCAACATTCTGCCCGGCATCACCTTCGCCAGCGACCTGTACACTCTCACGGGTCAATCCTGGGGAACTATCGAGATTGTGCTTAGTACTGGCCTGTGTGGCATTATCTTTGCCTTGTTAGTTGCCTTTCGCTTGCCAACCTTATGATGTGAGAATGGAACTGACGAAGTGCTTCAGGTTCTCCTGCCAGCCCCTGACTATCCTGGGTATCACCGGACCCTTCACCGTTCTCGCAGAGAATATCTACGAGCTCAGCAACACACACTTCAACGTTTGTCTCACTTGCTTCTACTAATGCTGTACACTTCAATGACCGCTGCACAGATCAAATTCCTACCCGTGATGACATGGACGCTCATCCATGCTGGCTGGATGCACTACCTCCTCGCCATCTTCAACGCCCACGACTGGACCATGAAATACGTCACCCACTTCAGCGCCGACATCTTCTCTCTCCTCAACAGCGTCATCTATTTCCACAAGGCGGCCATGGAACTGAAGCGAACCCATGCTCGCGTCTCCCTCGCAGCCTTCCTCTACGCCGTCATTGGTGCCGTCGGTACATGCCTGCTCGCCATCGGATTGTCTACCGCACAACACTGGAAGCCCCTCTTCCATCGTTATGTGAGACTTCTCCTCACCGAATACGCAGCCGCGATCTCAATCATTCTGTGGATTGGGATTCCCTATATCGGCGAGTTGAAGGACTTGGACCACGTCAAGCTGGAGGTGCAAACCAGCTTCCGACCCACGAGCCCTGGTCGGTCGACCTTCTTCGTTCAGTTCTGGGACCTGCCAATCGAGTGGGTGTTCCTCTCGATGATTCCTGGTGCCATCGTCACTGTGCTGTTTTACTTCGACCACGAGATCAGCAGCATCATCTGCACAGTCAAGCGCTACGGCGTGAAGAAGCCTGGCGGCTTCGCCTGGGACGTCTTTCTGCTGGGCACCACAACCATCATGTGTGGCATTTTGGGCATCCCGCCTGCCAACGGGCTGCTTCCCCAGGCACCGCTCCATTCAGAATCACTCCTTCATTATGTTCCTGAGGAGCAGCCTGGATCGGAGGGCGAGAAGCAGGATCAAAAGAAGGGCGGCGAAAGGGATCAGGACCAGGAGGTGCACCTCGTCGCCCGGACATATGAGCAGCGGTACTCGCACTTCATCCAGGCTGCTGGAATTCTCCTCTTCATCTCCCCGCCATTTCAACGACTGCTGGGTCTGACACAAACCTCAGTCCTGGCAGGGCTTTTCCTCTTCATGGGCTACCAGTCACTCTCCGTGAACCCAATCCTCATCCGGCTCGGCCAACTTGTCACCCCTCCTTCAGAACTTCCTGAACTGCCTTATGGGGTCACATGGCTGGGCGTCCACGGCTTCACCATATCGCAGATTGTCCTCACAGGAATTGTCTTTGGCGTGACGCTCACCGTCGCAGCACCTGCGTTCCCACTTATTATCATTGCCCTTGTACCCGTGCGCTTGACTTTGATGAATAGAATCTGGTCGAAGGAGACCCTGAGGATGGTAGATGGGTGGGCTTGTCGTGATGGAAAGCCAGAGGACGAGGAGGAAGAGACTGTTGCGCCAGTGGAGCCGGCTGGGTCGACTGACGAGGAGAAGGGAAAGACTGCATAAATGTGGTACATATAAGTAATAGAGTAGAGCAAGGAAATCAATATTCATCCTTGATTCAACCGATCCAGCAGCCTGTGCCTGTCCAGCAAGCACGCCCCGGAAGGGAACTCAAATTGTGCTTCTGAGCTGTTCCTTTACGGATAAGCATAATCTAGTCAGGTCTTTGTGAGGCTTCATTTAGTATGCAACAGCCTGTGTGACTAGTGAGTACCTCTTTCACAGTATATATTCACCCAAGTCACACTCATGCTGGCATGAATTGAAATGTACCCTCTCTCCGAAGGTGTGAATAGTCCCCCTCAGCGCGCAAAGCTCTCAAGTTGAGGCCACAAGCTACCGGGTTTTTGAGCTAGACAAATACTAGAAACTCCGACAGATCTTCTTCGGAGAGTTCCATCATATTCGTGCTTCCTGAGATCCAGTCCCGTAACTGTTCGACAGACGCTAGGCCATCGTGAGGAGTTGATGGAGGATAGTGAGAGTTGTGGTCGAACACGACAGGTCCACGGCCAAGGGCAGGGTTGGAAGTGAGATGATTCCCATGGTCACCTCGTATCTGAGGTTTGGATTCGACGTACGTCACTGCAACAGTATGCAGGACTTGGCAGATTTTGTACAGCTTCTGAATTGACTCTGACGCTTCAAGTATTGGTTTTAGCGATTCGCAGAACTCGCCCAGAATACGAATGTCATCAGGGTTCGAGGTTCTAATGACGTTGCAGAATATGACGACAAAAGGTATGAAGGGAGTGGAGATGATTGTCCTGTGAGGAGATCAGTAAGGGATCAGCTAATGCCCACCTTAAGAATAGGAAGGGACGCGAGGAATCGGATTGTTTACCATAGCAGATATGTCACCTTCAGATCAGAACTTGGCGCGGGAATTCGCATGCACTCCTGATGCGCTTCGAAAGCCATCCTGGCAGACTCAAGACACGCCACACTGAAACCTTCATTGCCGTTCTCCGGTGACGGAACAGCTCTGTGGATTAAGGTCATCGTGGTCCAATACCATACTTCATCAGCCCTCAAGACCATGACCACGAGATTGCCTGGGCTGGGCCCGAAGTATTCTTGGATGACTTCTGGTGAGTATGCTTGCCCCAATGGTATCAACGAGTCATCCATGACCTGCTTCAGCTGCGCGACGAGGTTTGTGGCGCGCTGGCCGCGTTCCCATCCTGAAATGCGCAAGGCAGAAGGGCTGTATAGCTCTTGATAGGCCTTGCCGATGATCTCGGATTGGCGAAACCATTGCTCCAGCAAGTGCTGCCATCCAGGTGGCATACCTGGCTTGTTGAGCTTTTTCGACGCCGTGATGTCATGATCCTGTATAGCAGGAGCCCGGCCTAAGCGAAGAGACAGGCCTCTATCAAGCAGATAGGTGAGCCAAAAGAGGGAAATCTTTCGATCAGCTGCGCAAGCACCGTTCGAGACAAGCTGGTGCCAACCCATGGTTTGGCACATCCCAGCTGCGCCCCAAATAAGTTGCCTAGCAAGCCACGGTTTGGATGTCTCTATTGCATAAATACACTACCAAACGTCAGAGAGTATTCAAAAGATTTGCGAACAGCATCAAGGGGGGAGAAAACAGACTCCCAACAGAAGAGCTTCAACACTTTCCGGGTTCGGGTAGAGAAGATAGCCCAGGTTGGCTAAAGCTGTCTCCAAGTTATCTCGACATAATCGAGAGAACTTCTGGTTTTCCTCAGCCGAGAGCGAATCTTTCGCTGCTAAAGCCTTGTCTTGGAACAAGTAGCGAAGGGTTGCGTTGGCTACCAGAAAGGTGGGAAGTGAGAACATTTCCACTACAATGTATACAGCTTGGCAACATTCGAGGAGCCTCTCCCTCGCAATGAACAAGCTAGTCACGAACAATGTATTCGATGTTGTATCTATTGAGTTCTTAGCGCAGTTCCGGGAAATACGAAGCAACCCAGGGCTATGGGTCTAGAAAAAGACATACTGACCTTTCATTTCACGCAGAACACAGAGGACAGATTCCAAGGGAGGCATCTCCAGCCCCTTGATTCCAGATTTCGGCATTGGCTTCCTATGTGGCAGCTGAGCCTCGAAAGACTGGTGTTCATATATCCCAGTCATCTGTTTGAGTGATGAAAGCGCAGCCTTGACGGGCGGACTCGGGTTGCAGGTCGAGGTGCGCTCAACTGCAGTCTCTATAAAGTCACTTGCGAACATGGTCGCGACCTTCATCGAGCTAGCACCTTCGAGAACAGTTTCCGAATCGCCTTGGTTCGACACACTGTTCGCTGCATCTGCAATATTCGACCCAGGTGTAGAGCATTCCGTGGCGGCTGGGACTGCAGGAAGCTGCTGGACATGCTCAGCCTGTGTTTGAGCGATGGAACCCTGCATGAGCTTTTCGATTCCTTCGAGGCGCAACTCAATGCGGTCCATCTTTTGCTCACTGTGGAATTTAGGATGATATAAGCGGCGAGTGGGATGACCAGGAAGTAATAGCAGAGGTTCTTACTATTGTGATGAAATCAGAACCCGCCGCTTTGACTCTCTTGTCCGTTGGATCGTTTCTACTGAGCTACAGGGTTTCTGGACGGTTCGGCAGTTAGAACAGGGCGATAGCCTGTCGCAACGAATCTTCGAGTTTACCATTAGCACTAGAGCAGATGGGTTAAGAATCAGGCTTAGCTCACTTTTCGAAGACGACATCGATCGCACTATGGCATCAACTGGTTAGTTCTGAGAGCAGTTCGGGAAGAAGGGGATATATGGCCAGAGCGTACCACGCGACCGATTGTCGTCTGCATCTTCAAATCACCAGCCACAGCCTGTTCCTCCATCTCTCTCGCTCCTTCTCCCTTTCTCAAGGTTTGCGTGCGCTTACGTATGTGACTACGCAATTCACATGAGATCCAGTCAGTGAAGAACTCCGCAGCAAAGAGACAGCAAAGCGTACGGAGTTCTGCCTTAGCAATGCAGATCGTAGAGGAGAGGATCAACCCGGTCAGATATGGAGGCCGCGGGGCCGTCGCTTCATAGTAGTCCTGGCCAATCGGCGCGCCGCGGGGGCCGTTGGAGGGCGGATGCCAGGTACAGCACGGTACAGTCCCGGTCACCCCGGCCGGCCGCCATCACGGGTTTGGTTGTCCCCGGAAGACGGCCAATACTGCCTGGAAATCGCATCACTTAAATCTTACCAGGTTCTTCCCCTATTTGGAACTCCCTAGACTCTTCACGGAAGATGAGGTGTTTTGCCGGGTTTGGGCAGGATGTCTTGAAATAGTCAGTGCCAGCCACCTGCAAACGCCTGCAAACGCCTTCCTCGACCGTGCCCGTGGATTGACCAACTAATATTTGTATAGCAAAAGCGCTGACTCCAACTTCATGTGAAGGTTTGCCGCGTAATGATGTCAGAAATGACAATGAATCTTCCGAGCCGCTCTATGGTATTTTCCCGTTTCGACGATGTCCTGGATGGCATTGGACACTAACCCCACGAGACGAGACTCCCCCAACTCCGCCCTACCTTAGACTAACCCAGCCTGCGCCTCTCTTTGTTCCCATATGCGGGGGACGCAAGCACTAACACATTCTCCCCGACTCCCCATTGAGACCCCTCTGGAGCTAAAGCAAAGAAGGCAACTAGCTGAAAGCTCCAGGCTAACCTCAGCCACGGCTGCGGAATATGATTACCGCTCCATGGGGTAGCTCGAGGTGCTTTATCCCGGCCACGCCTCGACGGTTGGCCCAGCCTTGGACTGACTTGAAAAGTGAGATGAGAATATGCGCAACCTTTGGGAAAATCTAAACTGACTCTGCATCTTCCCCCATCCAGTCCAGTCGACTTGAGCACGATTCTGTAACTACAATGGCCATCTCAGTTGAAGGCAAGACTGCCATCGTCACCGGCGGTGGCTCTGGTAAGAGGCATCCCTCTCACCCCATCACTCACCCACTCACCTCCTACCCACCCTCGCCCAACTGACTCAATCCTCTCAGGCATCAACCTCAGCTTCGTCCGCCTCCTCCTCTCCAAAGGCTGCTCCGTCGTCATCGCCGACCTCGCCCTCCGCGCCGAAGCCGAACCTCTCCTCACCCAATACCCCTCCACCTCCAGCCCCTCGTGCCACTTCCACCGCACCGACGTCACCTCCTGGCCAACCCTGACAGCTCTCTGGGACTTCGCCTCCAAGACCTTTCCTCAGGGCATTGACATCGTTGTTTGTGGTGCGGGACTCTTTGAGCCCCCGTTTAGTTCGTTCTGGAATGCGCCCAAGTCTGCGTCGAACCCGGACACGCCGTCGGGGGATGATGCGAATGGGGAGCCGGGGCATTATAAGCAGTTGGATGTGAATCTCGCGTCGCCGATGAGGTTGACGCAGATTGCGATTGCGCATTGGACCCAGAGCAAGAAGAAGGGTTGCTTGATCCATGTTGGGAGTATTGCTGGGTATGCAAGTACGCTGGCGTCTCCTATCTACCATGCTTCCAAGTACGGTCTCTTGGGCTTCGTTCGCAGCCTTGGATCTCTAAGGGATGAGCTTGGCATCCGCATTAGCTATGTTGCCCCAGCTCAGGTCCGGGTACGTTACACATCACACTGAACTGCAGCGACTCGATCACGCATGACTAACATGACGACTAGACGCCCATGTGGGAGGAGGACGCGCACAAGTCCGGTCTACTCACGGCAGATACCGAGTTCGTCGAGCCCGAGGAGATCGCCGACGCTATGCTCGACCTTGTCGTCGATGAGAAGCTGGGTGATGGAACCGTGTATGAAGTAACCAAGGGAAAGCGTCGTGTTGTGCCCGCGTACAATGCCGATCCTCCATCTGGCTATGGCCTCAAGATGTCTGGCTACGTTCAAGAGAATGAGAGGGTAGTGGGAAAGCTCAAGAACGGAGGCTTCAAGATTTGATGGATGGGAAGAGTGCCGCATAACCTTTATATGTTAACGACGTTTTCTTACAGTTTGGCACATACCAAGACTTCTGTAATTGCTCATGTTCGTAGTCATCCGCGTGATTACTGGGGATACTGGTCCCACTGCAGGCTCACCAGTCGGGTGCTTGAACTACAGAGAACCATCATTGATGAGTATGTCCGAGAACATGTTCTCAAGTTGGCTGGAAAAACGCTCGGGTTCTTCCATCCAAGTCAAGCAAACGAATCAAAGACTGGCGAGAACGCAGACGCGACGAACCAGCAGCAAGGGGTCCCAAACATTCATTGTCCACAAAAGTAACGTTCATTTGACCTGATTATATGAGAGCGCATACATATGAATTCGACCAAACCCTCATGAAGTGGTACATTTCAGGATATACTTCGTAGTAACTAATCCACCTATCCACAGTTACCAGTATAAATGACGCTTTTTCCTCTCTCAATAACAAAAAAGATGGGGTCTTTGACAACAACAAGTAAGAAGATGGGGCCAAGAACGATGACTGCCAGCCGCGTCATCTCGTAGTGCATGGAAGTAAAGCTTCCAAAAATGGGGGATAAGGGGGGATCAGAAATAAGATTAAGACAAGACGAATGAAGGTGTGTAAGTGTGTTGTGTGTCTTTGTAGAAAGGAGGACTGTGTCATGTCTCCACAATGCAAAAGAAGCCCATGACTTGGGCTCCGGGTATCCTGATCAATCCATCAAGGGTCTCCTCCCGTAGAGTAAGAAGCAGCAAGCGCAGGTTGCTCAGGAGAGGGACCCTTCAGCGATAAAGCGCACGTCCAAGCTTGAATAATAGGTGTTGGGTTGAATGAGTTCGCATCGCAGTACGAGTGTCAAATCAGAGATTCGCTCATCTTCCGAGATTCGGAGGAGAGTGACGAAACGCTGAGAGGTGGAAGGTGTATGCTCCAGGTATGGAGTCTTGTCGTCAGTCGATTACTTGATGTTCTTGAAGAGATCAGAGCCGAACCCAGTGTCCTCCTTCTCGAACTCCTTCAATTCCGGAATCATGGGAGGTGGCGGTCCAGATGGCCGGTTTTGCGCAGGCGCCGAACCCTCCTCAAGCATCAGGCTCGATCGTTTGGCAGGGCTGTCACCCGTGAAGCGCTTGAACCAGCCACTGCTCCTCTTCGACTTTCGCTCATCCAGCACGCTGTTGCCGCTCCGGCTGATCGGCCGGTTGATGGAGGCGGCAACACTGCCATTGCCGTTCGATTGTTGTCCCTCTGCGTACGAATTGTTCAGCATGGTCCTACTAAAGAGGCGGCGGAGACTGCCCGGTCGAGCTGACGCGGTGGGACTTGGGGGAATGTCGTCCGCTGGCCGTTTGGTCCCGGCGAGATTACCATTTGATGTAGCCTGCTTGCTGGCCGTAACAGGCTTGTCTTGCTTGTCCGCCTTTGCGTCAAGGCGAGGTGTCTGAGGCGGCGTGGGTTCCTTCTGGACGGGAGAATCGGGCGGCGGCGGGATGTCGGTGCCGTCAGTGATGCTACCGAAGTTCAGGTCGAGCGCGGGCAGCTCGAACCGAGAGCTCGGCGTATCGTTGACTCGGGAAGGCATCGTGGCCGGTTTTCAGAATGGCGCAATGTTGTGACGGAGCCGGCAACAAAAAACAGAGTTCGACAGCAGGAATCTCAGGAAGACGCGTGATTGCTCAACGATGGTTGATGATGATGACGACGAAGGACAATTATCGTAAAAGGGTCGACAGCCCAGGATCGGGGCAACGGTGGCGGCGTCTTGGGGGGTGCGGAAGCAGTGTCGATGAAACGAAACGGCGCAACGACAGGACAGGCTCTCGGGATCGAAATGTCTCCCCACAGCTGGCAATGCGAGGAACAGGAAAGGAGAGGTTCTGGCTCCTGGCTCTGGCAAGGCGGCGGGCGGTGCGACCAGGGGAAACAAGCAAAAGCAGACAGGGTAGAGTCGTAAAACTGGAGCAGAAGCTGTGGCTTCTCTGCAAGGGTCTTGGAGGTGGCGTAGAATGGACCCTAGTCCCCCTGATCGGATGATGGTTGGATGAAGATTTGGCGTTTGGCAACGGCTCAAACGAGGCAATTGGCCGCGTGGATGGATGACGAAGACAGAGCAACGCAAAAGCAAGCGCAATAGCGTTGAATTGGTGGTGATAGTGATGCTTCTAGGGAGCAGATGGAAGGAAGAGGAGCCACCGGCTGGGCTTGGGCCAAAGTCAATGATTCCGTTTTTTGCGTGGGCCGTTCACGCACCTGCTGCCTGTAGGCCGTTAGCTTCGGAAGTTGGGGAGTTGGAGGGGACCGCTAACGAGTAACGACTCAGTGCTACCGTTGAGCTCTGTTAGTGGAATGGCTGCATGTGGTTTAGGGGGCCCTCAGGCCTCAGAGTTGGGCTATAGGGGGGCCACTGAGGGGGGCTGGGTGCCGTATTGGGAAGGATGAGCCACACTCGGAGTGGGTGTTAATCGCATCCCCGCTGAACAACCACGAATGGCGGCAGTTCCCGTCGCTGTGGGCTGTGGCTGACAGCGACAGGGACCAGTAAACGCGAGCAGCCCCTGAATTGCTGCGATGGTGCTCGTCTCATCTTGTTCACCAGATTGCTGACATAACGCGCGTGCTTCCTCTTCGAAAGGAGCTGATAGGCTTCCCCCAGAGGCTGCGTATTCAGCTTGTTCATTCATGAGTCTCGCATCGGCAGCAGCGGCTCACGGCGACTCTCTCAGCTCTACCTCTACTTCACACTGAGACAGCGTGATGTCAGAGACAGAGACAAAGCTCTCTGCCCCGCGTTGATGGGTTAGTTGAGCCCGTCAGACGGGCAAGCGGAGCTCCAGATGCCTCCCTTGCATTACAAGCTCAGCCGAAGAGATCCAACACAGTCCTCACCAGGCTCCAGACCACACGCAGAATGTGTCAGCATCCCTTGCATGATCTGCAGACCCGGCTCCGTGGTCCCCGCCCGTCCCGTTGTGGCTCCTCAACCAAACTATGTGAGAATCGCGATGAATATTGAGCCTGCTCGCTTAGGTGCAGACACTGCTTACCACGTATGGCTCTACATATGGCAGCGACCCGGAACTTCCCCCAGAGTCGTAATAAAGCTCCGGCGCGCCCAAGTGCGGTTTCCCGAGTTCTGGTGACTTGCACCTAATCGCGACTGAAACCACTATATCTGTCGCCAATTTAGCCATCGGAGCCATGTCTGCCGAAGCTCAGCGAAGCACATTCGTGGGTTATCTCACCGCCGCCGGACAATACTACTTTGGCATCGGGTCTATCTTCCGATCTGTAGTCAGGACGGAAATTGTAGCGATGCCTGACCTTGTTTCCTATTGTTTCATCCACCTGCGGTTTGAGTATAAAGTCAGCCACCACGTCGATCATATTCTCTGTTGGATATGCCTCAGAGCAAGGTTCAGAAGTTTAAAGCTTAAATCATCTAATCTAGCAACATGAAGTTCTCTACGGCACTTGTCATTGCTGCGGCGGCTGCCGCCGATGCTCATTGTCAGTCGTTGAACCCCTCTCATCCCGTCTCAGACATCTAACACAAAGACTAGACACATTCGGCCGTCTGGTCTACGGCGGCACGACCTACAATGAGTGGGAGTACGTCCGGAGGACTCTGAACGAGTACAGCAACGGACCTACAAACGGTGTTGCCAACAACGAGATTCGCTGCTATGAGAAGACCCCCGGCGATACCAGCACCAAGACACTCCCCGTTACCGCCGGCTCCAAGATCGGCTTCAAGGTCAGCAACATCATCGGCCACCCCGGCCCGGCTGCGTTCTACATGGCCAAAGTTCCCAGTGGCCAGTCAGCCAACACGTGGAACGGCGAGGGAGCCGTTTGGTTCAAGATCTGGGAGGAGCAGACGCAGTTCACTAGCACCGGTCCCAAGTGGCCCGTGTCACAAGGTATGCTCACAATTCAGGAACTTCGTCGCAGAACTTGAAGAGATACTGATCAATTATCCTAGACGCTACTGAGCTCCACGTCGACATCCCCAGCTGCCTCGCATCGGGAGAGTACCTCCTCAGAGTTGAGCACCTCGCCCTGCACGGTGCGTCCACCGTTGGTGGTGCTCAGTTCTACGTTGCTTGTGCCCAGATCAACGTCTCGGGCGGCGGTAGCTACACTGCTCCCACGAGCAGCCGTGTCTCCTTCCCGGGAGCTTACAGCCCCAACGACCCCGGTATCTTGTTCCAGCTGTACTGGCCCACCCCAACCAGCTACGTGAACCCCGGCCCGGATCCGATCTCTTGCTGAGACGGCAACGCACGGAATCTTGCATCCGCGGAGTCTTGAGTCTTTGCGCTTCTAGTACATACTGGATAGCTTATATATACATACATATCTCCCTTGCTTCATATGTTCTTGTGTATCTCTGTCATTTAATCTCTATCGTCAGCGAAAGTGATGTTCATGTGGTGAGAACCTTATTCCTCTCGCGGCGGATTTATACAACGGAAACCACATCTCCGACGAAGCCACGTTAAAACAACGGACATAAACCTCACTTTGTTCTAATGATGTCACACATGTTATACTGGTAGAATAAATAGAGGAATATTTGTTGAGTCCGGCCTCTCATGTTTCCTTTCAACCTCTAACGATTTGTACTTGCTTTCTTGCGCTGTACCCATGTCTTCACCCATTGACCTTCCCCTTCTCCTCTCAGAGCAAGACTGTACTGGACGAATATTCATTGTCACAGGAGCCAATACTGGCCTCGGCTACGAGACAACCAAACATCTCGTCGCTCTCGGTTCTCGAACTGTAATTCTGGCCGTTCGCAACCCCAGCAGCGGTGAAGAAGCCAAAGCCGAGATCGAGGAGACCACAGGCAAGTCTGGGATAGCGCAAGTCTGGCAGCTAGATCTCGCCAGTTATGACTCGGTCAAAGCTTTCTCAGAAAGGGCGGAAAAGGAACTTGAGAGCATTGACGGTCTGATCGAGAACGCAGGGATCAACATTGGCCGGGATGTAATGGCCGAGGGACATCCTGCAACCTTCACGATCAACATCTACAGCACTTTTCTCTTACTTGACCTGCTTCTCCCAAAGATGTCTGCAGATGCAAAGAGACTTGGTACAACTCCCCATGCGACCATCGTGACTAGTTCAGCCGCTTTTCGTGGCCAGTCTCAGTGGGAGGCTGTCAAGGATGATGCGAACCAATAAAGAAAGCCGAAGACACAGAACAGATGGAATTCTTCAGCTTGTAAGTCCCAGATTGTTCATCTTCCTCCTCCCCAAGGTTTTCTGACAGTTTCACTAGCTATATCCTGTCAAAGCTGTGGGAAATGTTCGCCGTCAGACACCTTGCATCACGGCTACCCGTGTCCCGTGCTGGTGTTGTCATCAACATGGTCTGCCCGGGACTCGTCAAAACCGGTCTTAGCAGATACTCCTCTACCGAGTTCCAACAGGTGGCGGCAAAGATGCGAGAAGAACGTGGGCGAACGGCCGAAGTGGGAAGTCGTACACTGCTGTTTGCTGCTGTCGCTGGGATGGAGAGCCACGGCAAGCTCATCGCAGACTGCGAGATCAAGGAAGAGTGAGCAGACTCGATCTTTCAATCCATTGTGCTGCGGTTGCTGATGAGTTCAAATAGCTCCTATACGCCAACTTGGGCAGGCGAGGAAGCGGAGAAGGACTATCAAAAGATCTGGGCTGCCATTGTGCAGGAGCTTGACACCGTGGTGCCTGGCTGCATGAAGCATCTCTAGTGAACGAGATTAGATCTGTCGCATAGATCATTCGCATCACTCACATGTGTGAGCTTTGTTGAGAATTCGGGTTCATATGTCCTTATCACAAAACAATCTTTTATTCCCCGCCAACTCCATTAGTATCTAACACCTATTCACTGAGCATGGCTCGTCCGCCAGACACAAAGTCCTCATAAACACCATTGAGAGCCTCAGACCGCAGGTCACAACCATAGGAAAAGAGAACCCTGCCCTTCTCGCGCAAAGTACCTTCGGACTTCTCAAAGAACCAGGTCAAGTGCTCATCCTCCTGGCTAACGGTCCAGACCAAGGTGGAGTGATCCTTCTTGATGGCATTGAAGACGTTCTCTGTAACATTGCTCAGCCAGCCAGACTTGGTGGTAGTAAGAGCGATCAGGGTAGCCACGGGCTGGTCATTGCCCTTGGGGAGAACAATCGCCAAACACTGCATAGAGTCATCGTAGTAGGCGGTGAACTCCTTCTCCTTGAGGGTGTTGACGAATTGATCTACAACAGCCACAGACTCAGCACCTTGGATGTTCCGGGCTAAGGTCTCCTTCAGCTTCTCGATGTCACCGAACTCGCGAATCGAGGTAGCCTTCTGGATGGAGCTTCCCCTGCGGATGAGTGTGCCAGCACCAGAGTCTGTGAAGAGCTCCTTCTGGAGGTCACTGGGGTGGATGATAGCCACACTGGAGCTGTGCGGCAGATCGTCCAACAATTCCTTGATCTCCTTGATCTTCAGGCGAGTTCCGTAGCGGCACCAAGGCTGCGACATCAGATCGTCGAATTCCTCATCAAGGTTAATTTGTGAGATCCTCTTGCCTGCTCCATCGAAAAGGGCACCCTTCTCGGAGAGGTAGACAACCTTCAAGGGGTTGAGGGCACGCGCAAGCTCAGCGGCAGCGACATCTGCATTGACGTTCAAGAGATGGCCGTCCTCTCCCTCGGCCATTGAGGTAAGAACAGGCACGTATCCAGCTGAAATGCTGCTCTCAATTGCCTCCTTCTGGACGTCAATAATCTTGCCGACGTACTGCCACTTCTCCTTGTCGAGGTAGGTGGCCTTGAAAGCACCCTGGATAGAGCGTGTTGCGACACCCAGAGAGTCAAGGCGGTTGATGAGGCGTGCATTCTCTTCCAAGAAGAGCTTTCGTGCAATGCCCAGGGTCTTCGCATCAGTGACTCTGATGCCCTCCTCGAATTGCGGCTCCACACCGGCAGCCTCCAGATAGCGATTCAGCTGCGGGCCACCTCCGTGAACGACGACTGGGTATAGACCAAGCTTGTAGAGAAATAGAAGACTCCTGCAGAGCTCATCCAAATGCTCGTGAAGAATGGCACCTCCCACCTTGATAACGGCGAACTGCTGCTGGGGGGACACCTCGGTGAACAGCTTGAGATACTGGTTGGCCTCGCGCTTGCTACCGATGCTGCTAACAGCCTGAGCCACAATCTCGCGGGTCATATCCATGGGCGGCGAGGAAACAGCGGCGAGGGCATGGGTGGTCGAGAGAGCACGAGCGCCCTCGGATCGGTTCGACAGGGCTTGGTTGAGGCATCGCGCTGAGGTCGGTGCGGACGCAGAAGTGCGAGAAAGGGCTCGGGAAGCAGCCAGACGGGCGCTGGGCCGCAAGGCCGCAGCAGCGGTAGGCAACATTTCGCAATTGACTCTGCGGTGGGCGAGGATCAATGGATGGCTAGGTGGTTGTGGTGGTCGAGGCGGTGATGAGTGGGAAAAAAAGAGGGACTCAGCGACTAAGGCCGGCATCGGGGCCCTGGGCTGTCACGGTATTTGCATGGGGTACTACTCCATACCAAGCGGAGTGTCACCAACAGCATCAAGGTTAGTTAAATGTGAACAGGGCCAACTATAGCTACGACTGTTAGCACTGACAGGCTGCCTTACTGCAAGTATCAGCATTTCCACCCAAAAGTGACTCTATTCGGGTCCCCTCAATGAAGCCTGGCAGCGACATGTGATCACAGACGGTACATACCCATTCTTGGCTTTCTGCAATGCTCCAGTCAATCCAGGCCTCGCACCAGATTCTCTACTGATAAGGTGCAATTGCCCCACCACAGCCGCTGAGCCGAGCTGGACCGACGGGCGACACAAGCTCCATACGTCACTCTCCCCAAACCTCTGCCGGGAACTTCAACTACTGTGTGACAAAACCACCCTCTCTCTACAACCTCACCATCCAATCCCCCTCCAATTTGTCAAAGTGGTCGACCAACCCCCTCACCCACAATGGCAAACCGCACAGTCTGCAGCATCAGGAGTCTGGCCAAGACGTCTGCGCGTCCGGCTGTGAGGCTCCCGGCCCGCGCTGGAGCTTCGCTTGTGCAAACGCGCGCGAAGTCTGGTCCGTATGGGTATACGCAGGCAAAGGCCCTTGTCTACACCAAGACAGGCGAGCCTGCAGACGTGCTCAAGTAAGTCCCTTCTTCGAGATTTTGCGCAGTGCTAGTGGTATTTCGAGATGTTGTGCTAATGAAATCACGTACAGACTTCACACACACTCCATCT
Source organism: Sarocladium kiliense (assembly GCA_030734395.1). Taxonomy (NCBI): domain Eukaryota; kingdom Fungi; phylum Ascomycota; class Sordariomycetes; order Hypocreales; family Sarocladiaceae; genus Sarocladium; species Sarocladium kiliense. The sequence goes on along the minus strand of JAUZTG010000020.1, from coordinate 1,121,942 downwards.
CCCCATCGCTCGCTTCCTCGGCCGTCCTCCTCCGAACCCTCGCCTCACCGATCAATCCCGCCGATATCAACACCATTCAGGGCACCTACGGCGTCAAGCCTGAATTCACCTCCTTGATCGGAACCCCCGAACCCTCAGCTCTGCCCGGAAACGAAGGTGTTTTCGAGGTCCTGAACCCAGGCTCCTCCGATCTCGAGAAGGGCGACTGGGTCATCCCTGCTTCTACACAATTCGGCACATGGCGCACTCACGCTGTATCCGAAGCCGATAAGCTCTTCAAGGTTGACAAGACAGGCTTATCTGCTGCACAGGTTGCTACCGTGAGCATTAACCCTTGCTCTGCGTACCGTATGCTCCGTAGCTACGGCCCTGCCCCTGGTTTCAAGGATGGTCTGCCCATGCGACCCCTCGAGGTTGGCAGTGGGGAATGGTTTATTCAGAACGGTGCAAACTCTGGAGTTGGACGTGCTGCGATTCAGCTCGGCCGTCTATGGGGCCTGCGTAGCATCAACGTTGTACGCGAGCGTTCAACGCCAGAAGAGACAGCTACACTCCGCGAGGAACTGACTACCCTCGGCGCCGACGTCGTGATCACAGAGTCAGAGTTCCTTTCTCGTGAGTGGCGCGACCGCCTTGCTGAGATCACCCGCCAAGGCCGCGAGAAGATTGGCCTCGGTCTCAACTGCGTCGGCGGCAAGTCAGCCACCGCCATCGCCCGCTCGCTAGGCGAAAGTGCTACAATGATCTCCTACGGCGGCATGTCGAAGCAACCCGTCATGCTCCCCGTCGGCCTCATGATCTTCAAGAATATCCGCTTCCAGGGTTTCTGGTTGACGAACTGGAACAAACATGATACCGTTGGACGAGGACACATGATCCAGGACATCCTCAACATGACCCGAGAGGGCAAGTTCAAGGATACGCCGATTGAGGAGGTGCCGTGGGAGTGGGAGACCGAGGAGGAGACGCTGAAAGCTGCGGTTCAGAGAGGCCTTGAAGGTTTCAGGAAAGGAAAGGGTGTCTTTGTGTTTGGCGATACATAATGGAGGGTAGAGAAGCGATGTATATCAGATACTCCAGCTCAATGAGTCCAGCGATCTGGATAGAACAGTATGAAAGTCCTTCTAGCAGAATGCAGAATCCAACTAGCCATTGTTGAAATAAGGCATTTCTTCTTAGACCAACTCCAATACTTTTCTCTCCTTTTCCTCACCTGAGCGTCGTCTCCTGCTCTGGCCAATCCCCCCTTTCCCCTTCCCCGCCCGATCGCGTTGGTGTTATTGAATATTTGTCCAACCTCACTCCGCAACCTGATGCACGTCTAGATTCCACATCTGGCGCCAGTCAGCCTGAACAACGATTTGCTCTCCCTCAGCGGCTCACCTTACCCTGATTCAAGGCACACCATCAGGACGCCTATTGTTTGCTGCTTGTGACATCATATACGCCGCCTGTGCCGCTGCCGCAAGGTTTCGTACAACCTCTATTCCAAGTTGCGCGGCCGTGTGCTGAGCCATGGCGGCCTGGTATGCTGCCAGCTGGGCATTTTGGGCTGCAGGCTGTGCTTGAGGCGGGAATGCTCGAGGTGGGAATGCTCGAGGTGGGAATGCTCGAGGTGGGAATGCTCGAGGTGGGAATGCGTAAGGGGGGAATGCTTGAGGCGGGAATACTTGGGGTGGTTGTGCTTGAGGCGGTAGTCCATAAGGCGGTAGTGCATGTGGCGGTAATACTTGAGGCGGCAGTAAACGGGGATGTAGTAAATGAGGCTGTAGTACTTGAGGCGGTGGTGCTTGAACAGCATGGGGGGGAGGCAGTGCCTGCGATGTGTTGCTCTGAGGCTGTACATCCTGCATCGCGTCGGGAACAGGATGCTGATTCACCTGCGCACCGTGTCCGCCACCAGGAAGACCCGAGACTTGTGAATCGATTTCTTGCTGATTTGCAAAGGCTTGCGCCTCCCGGGCGAGGAGTCGCTGTCCAAAGTAGACTTCAAATCCATCGAGTGAGCGCTGGTTCGGGGGCGTGGCTTGCATGTAGGACGCCCAATCTCTCGCCCGGATATTCATGATCAACCGAGCGCTGAAGAAGACATGTGTTCTATCAAACACATCTTCGTCTGCGCGAGCCAGGCCAATATGATTGGGAGTATCGTCGTCGCTGTCGAAGTAGGCGGGGAGCATGTCTCCAGCTATAGTCGATGGGGTGGTCGAGCCGGGTTCGGTAGGGAGTTCGTCTCCTTGTTCACTCGGAGGTTGAGCCATTTCCAGGATTGAGGGCCACGCCGATACAGACTCAGTATTTGGTCTGGTTGCATCCAGATAATATGGTCGTCAGCCTAGTCTGTCTGAGGGGGGTTAGAATGTTGAGGTTGTTGCTGATCTGCCACGGCGGATACTGTATGGCTGTGTGCAGAGATCATCTCAGGTTGAGATGCGCATCGGAAGGAACCATCAAGGAAGCCATACAAGTCCACTGGCCTAAATTATCAGGCTCTCTTGCGACTTCCGCTTGTCTCTGCCATGATGAGGGAATGCTGTGTATTTATTAGGCTTGTCTTTCTCATTGTAAATTCGCATCCCCTCAGCCTTAGCTTTGACGAGAAACATAAGCTTTGAAGCCGTAAAAATCAACTGGTGCCTGTATAGCACGAACCGATCTAACACGTGTGTAAAAGCCGCAAGATTGGCACCTATAAACCTAAAAGATGGCTCAGCCACACTTCAGTCAGGTATCAACCTGAAATCTCTCCAGGGAGAACAGTTCATGCGCCCATTGTTCTACGCTCTGAAGGCTTGTGCCCACTCGTGCAGCTTGTCAATGACCACCGGCGCAAACGCTGTCAAGGTGTCCTCGATGACCCTTTCAAGATGCAGGATCGCTTCTTCCTCACTTAGCTCGAGGTGGAATCTTTCTCTGACTTTGAGCACGGCTTTGTCCGGTTCAAAGCGGATGTCTGGGATATTGGCGTCGACCATGAGGCTGAAGAGGTTGAGGATAAGGTTTGAGGACTTGCGTAGCGCCGTGTATGCCAGGAAGCAGTATTGCTTAAAGTTGCGGTAGTGTTCAGATTGTACACCACCCATACAGTCTACCATCTCCTTGGATAGCTTCATGACGGGAGCGAAGGGTTTGGGGTCACGCCCAAGGATGTATCCAAAATCAGCGTGGAAGAAATGCCCATCAGGTGCGAGGAGTAGGTTGTCGAGATGTCGGTCGCCGACACCAAGGATGTAGGTGATGACACAGTATCCGGCACATGACCGAACATAAGTATCGAGGGCCTCCTGTCGTACGCCAAGAGGCTGCCTGTCGTCTGGGTTGTGGTGCTTGAGGTACGCTAGAGCGGGATTGTTTCTGAACTTGCTGACAATACTTGACAAGCTTTGAGACTGTACGAACTGAGAGGCACCAGCAGAGGTGCTGGTAGCCAAGATCTTGTAAGGCGAAAGCTTGAGGTCAAGATTTTCTTTCTGCAGTAGCTGGTCCATGAGGGTGATGATCTGAATGACCAACTGATCTTGCCGCAAGTCGTCTCCAATCTTAAAAATGATCGGATACATGGCGCCTGAGGTAGTGCGGAAGCTGCATTTGATAGGGTTCAGTGATGACTTGAACACCATAACCTGGTCCGGAACAATACCAGTGACCTGAATCGATGGATCCAGCGGCATGGCCAGCGGCGGATCAAATACAAGAAGCTCGTTCTTCGGGTCTGCAAAGAAGTGTTTCACCCTCTCGACCTTCTTCGCGATAGACTCACTAGAGTTCTTCACGTCCGTCCCGATCTTACTGAGGATGGCGATCATCTCGGCCTGTCGAAGCAAAGTCTTTCGGTCTTCGGCGCCATCCTCATGCTTGACGAGCTCCACCATGTACTCATACGCCACCTTCCGATAGATGCTCTGGTTCTCCGGCCCTTGTTCTGGGCTGTGGTCATCACACTCCACCATAAGATACCAGTGGAAGTAGTTGCCCAGCATGAAATTGGCTGCGGCTCTTTGAATGAGGAACCGCGCCAGTGATGAGTCTTTGGTGCTGTCTTGTTCGGAATCAGTGGATATATGCTCGTACTTGAGAGCTTGTACCAGTTGTAAAAGGTAGAGCAGTAGCTCCTGATCACCTGATTTGCGCAGCCGGTCGACAGCATAGGACCGAACACCAGGGTTGGAGAAGGACGGCCCCAGTAGCTCCAGTGCATCATCAACGTCGATCTCCGTCCATCTGCTCAGGACCTGTATAGCTTGTTTTGATTCACTCTGATCCCCCCAGTTGACGGACTTGACGAACTTTGTAACGGCCCGCTTGTCTCGAGTCAGGTGATATCTGAACTTCCACACCAGATCCGTCTCCTCAGGCGACAACACGTGAGTTGGCGGGTATGACATGATGAGATTCAACTCGTCTCGAACCTTGGCATTAGGCTTTAGGTCCTTGTCCAAAATCCCGTGACGATGGGAGCTTCGGAAGAGTCGTCTGTGTTTTGCCTCTGCCGGGTTGTCTCTCTGTCCGACTTCAGGGTCGTACACCCTAATGAGACGGGCGCTATAGTCGCCTTGACTATCACTCATGGCATTGATGCCTGGGCCGAACTGGACTTGCGGCTCGCGTTGAGCAAGGTTACCTTGTGAGGCTGACAGAGGCTGGAATGCCGAGATGGGGGGTGGTTTGTACTCGTGGTCCGAGAAGACTACAGGCAGATCGAAGCGAGGTAGTTCGACATTCAGTAAGAATGTTGATATGCCCGGTCTGCCATCATCAGGACCGTCTTCGGATGGCTTCTGCCCATCCCCATTGAGGGCTTGCTGTCGTTGTTGCATCTTCATTGACGACTTCGCCGCCTGGAGCCCCTTCTTCTCGAATTTTCGAAACACCATCTGATCCAGCCAATCCACACGTGGGATCTCTCCCATCTCATGCTTCTTGAACAGCTTCTCCATCCTGTCCAGCTCCTCCGTGTCCTTATCAATCGCAGGTGTCTCACCTCGCCGAGCAGCATTCTTTCCCAGCTTGCTGGATAACACGAGAGCTGGCGTCTTTGTGTTACCTGTTCCATCAGCATGTTTGTGTCTGTGGATAAGGCACTTCTGGCGGCCTTTCTGAATCTGATTGTCGTCGTCAAACATGGGCAAGGTGGTGCCGCCGAAGGGAATGGCGTGTCCGATAGCGTTGGCCCCGCCGGTCGGTGAAAGATCCCATATCGTGATCGCAATACTCGCATCGGCTGGAAGGCAATTGTAGTCGATGGGGAGGTGCAGCCATTCGTTCCATCTGATTCAAAATTAGCCACCACTCCGGGACAAGGACCCTGAACAGGGACATTGCTGACCTTCGTTCAGATCGAAATGGCTTATATGCGGTCTGCACAGGCACAGTCAAGGGCTTTGAGCCTGCCCATACTTGTACTGTGACATAGAGATCGGAGTGTGGGCTATGTCTCGTCAGCGCGCAATCGCCTCAGTTTGAGTTGTGTCGCTACGGACCTCGTGTTGCTACCGATATGGCGCAAATCTGGACGTTTGAATAAGGTAGATGCTTTCAGCGGCGGCTCGTCTCCTTCGAGATCTATACTGTTCCCCTGCGTATTAGCATTTCCAGCGCGTTCGATGGACGCGATAGGGTATTGTCGTACATGCGGATGCTCACGGGGTGGTCGACATCCTTGGAGCCCGCGAAGGAGAACGGGTCCATCTTGCCGTACTCAGCCATGGTCGAGCTTTGCTGTCATATCACTTCGGGAGCATAATGCAATCGACCGGGACGTGGGCGTGTGCAGATGTCGATTCCAGCGAGGAGGGTAGATTGTTGAGGGGACGCATGTGACTTTCCGTTCACCTGCGGCGTCGCGGACATTCACGTCGTGCGCAAGCTTGTGTGGGGCGCGGGGGTGGGCGCCAATGGGGAGACCCAAGTCTGACCAACCTGCAAGACACGATTTAAGGGAGGGTCCATCATGTTGGGAGTGTGAGAACAAGTGAATAGCAGGGCGCTTTATTCAATGTCATTGTTGTAGAGACACTGGTAAATTTATCCATTATACATAATAAAGCTGTACACCAAATCGACATCGGTCCACCAAGGTATCTCAAAGCAAAAGAAAAAAAGAAAACTCCGGAATCAAGCCAAGTGAACCCGACTATACATGCATCAATACCCAATCTACCGTCACCTTCGCTTTATTTCTTCCCTTCAAGGTGCCACAAGAACACCTTGTGGAACAGCTCCTTGCCATTGCCCTCGGCGACGTCTCCGTGACAAGGTATGAGAGTGTCAAAGTCCCACTTGTAGATGAGCCGCACACTCTCGTTGAAGCTTGCACGATCCTTGGCCAGAAGATACCAGGTCAAGCGCCTCATCCAAGTGACATCTCCTTCTGGGGATTGCACTCCAGAGAACATCTTGCCAATGGTGCCCTCTTTCTTCTCTGCCTCGGGGACCTTGCTATACTGCTCATGCGCGGGGAGGTTGAACAGGAGGTCTGCCTCGATGAGCACCTTGTCCGGCTTGTAGAAGAAAACAAGCTCGAGGTTGGCATGGCCGTCGACATACTCGTACTCAAAGTCTGCGTCGAACTCTGGGTCGATGCGGATGTCCCGCTTGCCCTGCTTCTTGAAGACAACAGCAAAATCCTCGCTGCCAATCTTGGGATCGTTCGCCTTTCCGCGCTTCTCAGGCAGGCCCTCGGGGCCGATAAGCTTTGCCTCAGGGTAGGCTTTTGCCCACTCCGACATGAAGATGTGGTGTTCATAGTCGAGTGCGACAATGTAGCGAACCTGGCCGCCCATTTCGGTGACTTTAGCTTTAGCCGCATCAGTGAGCGCGACAGGAGAGAAGACGGCAAGAGCTCCGGATGTAAGCTTAACTGTGAGAGTGCGTCAGCAATTGACCAATGGCGATGCTGTCATACCACCAGACTGGGGATGTCTCGTCTAAGGTTATAGGTAAGGTTGGTCTCACCTAAGGTTCCTCTTCCGCCGATCTTTGCAGTGCCGAATCGCGAAAAGGGGACCGAGAAAGTGACAATATTCGGCCTGACAGTTCGGATCACCATCACATCCTCCGGGTTAGACGGGATAAGCTTTTGCGACATGATGTCTTCTTCGTCGGCAGCCTCGCCGTTGTCTTGAAGGCCTTGTTCGTTATCTTCTGTAGTATTGTTTGATGCTGATCGAGCTGCAGCACTACGTTCCTGGGATGATAGAGCAGATTGCGACGAGGAATATCGTGTTTGCGAAGAATGGGAGAGGGACTGGTGATGATTTAAAGCTGCTGGGTGAAGGCTTGGATCGATGACGCGAGGGCGAGTGGGAAGCTTTCGGAAGGTGGCGGGTCTTGAGAAGCCTAGCGACGGAGTTGGCGGTGGAGGGCCTCGGCAGGATGGGACGATCTGGAAATGGTATGTTAGAGACGGACGGGGCCTTTCAGATGTTGTGATTACTGAGAGAACGGCCGGGATTCGAGATTTGGAATACTGATGGAGGTTGCAAATTCGGAGTTAACTGTATACGCACATGAGAGCTTGCGACCGTCTTCGGACTCGGTCTCGCACGAGATCGGGCGTATCCCATGGCGAAACGGATGGGAGGCGATGACAGTGATGAGAGAGAAGCTATGGTACCGCCTGAGGTAGCGGAGGTTGACTAATGGAGGCTTCGAGTCAGTGCTGAGATCCAGGACAGGCAAGTTTATCGCAGACTAAGGTAGCCTAAGGTAGACGAGACATGCGATGCCACGCTGCAGAAACACATGCAGATGCAGATGCAGGATGCATGAAACGACCTGTCACTGCTAACGGCGCCCCATTTGCAGTGCCTGGAGGTAGCTGTCACAGGGGGTCATGACATCAGCACCAGAACTCGAGGTGAGCGCCAAAATAAAACGAGCAGCTGTGTCAGCATTGCGCCACTGGACTAGTCTCGACTCTTTTAGTCACTGGTGCCATGGGTCTTCGCCGGGCCGGCCCCTGCAAACGGCGGAAGGGTCCACTGCACGCGCCCCAGATACGCAACCTCCACCGGCCTCGGATACTTGGGATCCTCCGTTACTGCGCTTCCCGCCCCAAGTTGCTCCGACCGAGTGGGACAACCCACCTGCAGGCCTTATATAATCAATATCCAATTCAAAAGTATTCCAAATACTTCAAGATTCCACTATTTACGAAGACGAAAACAAAAACACGGGCACCATCGCAGTCAAGAAGTCCACCTGAAAATCGCCAACCTTCGGCCCAACCACCTCTTCCCAGAAGTGCATCCCTCCTAGTAAAACCGCCGCGAGTGCCGTTCTCCCAAACATCAGATTCGGGTCCACCCCTGGTAACATGGCAAGCGAAGGGTCCTCGTAAATACGGCTGATCAGATACTGTCGGGTTACGCCGTTGCCTCTCTCCCATATCTCTCTTTCACGAGTCGTAGCCACCCAGACCTGTGCCGTCAGCATCAGGAAGCAATGTGTCAGAACCACGAGGACCGAGCGGAGTGTCATGCGTGTTCTGCCTGGCGTAGGTGCATGCCAATGAGACCGACGGCCAAGGAGGTGCCAGCGTAGCCATGCTCGGAATTCCAGCGCCACAGCGGCATTGAGGCAAATGGGGTTGACGATGACGAGAATCCAGAAGCAGTGAAGGAGATCCCACCAAGGACGAACCTGACCTTTGATTAGAGATGGTACGCTGAGCTCTGACCAGGTCACATCATCGACGACTGGTGGGATGATGGGCCGGGTGGGAGATTCATCAAGAGCAGCAGCAATCGTCGCCGTGAGATCCCGATGCTTCCGCTTCCTCCTGGTGGACTTCGGGAGAGGGACAGTGGCTGGATCAATGTCCTTGACTTCAGCCTCCTCATCCTTGCCTTTGCCAGCTTCCGCAAGCTTCTGAAGCTCCTCGGATTCGCCCCATTCTCGCGCCTCTTCTTCTTCAATAGCCTTTGTAGGATCTTCAACCTCTCTAGGATCTTCAGTCTCTTCAGCTTCAGAGGCCATCTCAGTCTTTTTCTCCGACTTGCCAACATCAATGGCATTCGCAATCTCGGTACGCTTCTCTAGCTCTGGAGCCTTCTCAACTTCCTCGGAGAGGTCAGCCTTCTTTGAATCGTCGGTAGCCTTGACCTGCTTAGATCCCCTGGGCTTGTCCTCCTTGGACGATGCAAGGTCATATACTGGTGAAGGCTCTTTCGGCATTTCCATGACTGCTTCATCGAAAGCTCCAGTATCCGCTACGGACTTAGTCGATGGCTCTGTCACGGCTTCCTTCTCCCGCGCTGCGCCTGAATCGCTATGGCGTGATTGTGGTCTACTACCCATCGCAGGAGCGAGTGAATGTACAGGAGAATGCACTGTGTCAACAAGGGGCTCCGCACTTGCTGGCTCAGCTGGCGGCAGACTGGGAGGTTGACTCTCCATGTACCTCCCACCCGTCTCTTCCTCCAAGGACAATCCGAACTCCATCGTCGGCTCATCATCGTCGAAGTCGAGTCCAGCTCCTTCGATAGGGTCAAAGAATATCGGTTCATTGAGCATCCGCCTAATCATTTCACTTGGTGGCCCCGACATCCTCCCTTCTGCTGAGGGAGGTCGTGAAGATCCCTGAGGTGAATCAGGCTGCTCACGTGGTAAACCTGAGCCAGATTCGATATCGCTGGGTACCGAGTCCTGTACCATTCCAACAGCAGAAGATTCTCCGCTTCCAGGCCAAGGGATGTTATCCATCTTCTCTCCTTTCACAGGCAAGCTGTCACCGCTCTGTGCTGAGCTTGCCTCGACATGTGACCGCGACGGAATAGTTGCAGGAGATTGTGTTGTGGCCAGCTCTTCAAAGCTGGCAATCACTCCCTTCTTGTCATTGTTCTTCTTCTTGCGCTTCTTCTTCGGCAGGTCCTCAGACATATCGGCTTGACCTTCTGAAGAAGTAGGAACGCTGTTCTGGCGCGGGTCTGGCGGTGCACCGGCCTTTTGTTGCATACCGAACATCCCCCCAAAGCCTTGCTTGTCTTCAGCAGTACACTGCGATGAGTCCTCCCCCTCCCCCTGCTCAGCCAAGTTAGGGGCCGGCGGCTGGTCCTCCTCCTGCAAGGTGTACGGTCTCATTGGAGGCAGTGTATGGGCTACTTGCTGTCTCACCGTCGTAGGTACAGCAATCTCTTCAATCTTCTCCCCGGTTGGGGGTGCCTTGTCCTCCCTCTTCTTCTCCTTGAACTCCTCAACCGTGTGTTCCTTCTCCTCAAACTTCGTCTCGTCGTAATCGAGGTCGTCATCCCAGAATCCTTTGTCTTCCTCGATGAACATACCCTCCATGACGCCCATGGCAGTTCTTCGGAACGTTTTGGATGTCTCCTCATGATGTTTCGCCACGAACGCAGTGGTAATGCTCTTTTCAGAAAGAGTGGCCAATGAGTCTTGCATTGCTCCAACGTTTCCACTCAGAGAGTTCACCATGTGCATGACCTCGCCATGCGTAGCGATAAGATCCGCCTTCGAAGCTTCAGGTGCCGCAATCTGCCTCCTCAGGTCGTTGAGCTTCTTCACAAGAGCCAGTTGCTTCTCGTTCATTGCAACTCTACGACGCTCAGTCTTCTGCTTCTGCTCGTCTAGTTCCTTCTGCTGTTCTTCTGTCATCTCGAACTCTGTTTTGACATCCGCAAGCTTCTTCTCTAGGTACTGCACGGGATTCAGGCCTCCGATGGAGAATACAGAAGCAGAGAACGTGCTTCTTCGGGACCCAGGCCTATCTGACATCATCGAGAGAGCTGAACCAGGCCGCTGCTCTGGCAGCCATGAACTGCGTTTCGTGATGTACATGGAGGCTCTGCTGTCGTAGCACTTCAAGTCTCGCCCCCGGGACTGCTGGCCAGGCGAAGTCTGCCAGTCGCCTTCGATGGAGGAGTCGCTTCGTCGAGGTCTGTGTCGAGGCTCATTTGGTGGTTCGCCCCGGAAGACCTCTGGGGGACGTTGTAACGGCTGATTCATTGGATCTGCGAAGGCGCTATAACGCTTCCGAAGCCGTGGTGGTGGTGATGACATTGTGAAAGCGTTCCTAGGACAATGACCTTGTTGGTGAGCTTGATGATATGATTAGTAGTACAATTCAAGCAAAGCAATGGACAAAATTGCCTTGTCGTAGACAGCCATCGAAAAATAGATATGAAAAGAAAGAGTGTCAAATTGTCCGTCGAAGAGGCAGCTGCGAGGCGCCGAGCACACGTCTTTTAGAAGTTGGAAGGGTCATTCAATCTAGCTTCTCCTTCGTCCACCCTTCTTACCGCCGTGTCTTTGTTCTCGATCTCTGACTGCGGAGGTATCAGTGGAACGGAGCTGTCCGCCCTGGGAATCGATTTATGCTGGTAACTTCGCAAGCGGAATATGTGGCGGAGGCTCGTGCTCAAAGAGCAGCACCTCCCATCCTCCCTCACCAACGCACGGAGACGGAGCTGTAGGTAAATCTTCTATTGTTGAACCTGGAGTAATCCCTTTGTTCTCTCCAGTGAAGTATCAACACGTCCTATTCACACCTTGCGCCACGCTATCGTTAAATTTGGAAACATTGCCATCGCCCATTACTTGCCCTAACGAGCTCAGTTTCGTCTCACCATTAGCTATACCAGCCTCTCGCGCCTGGACCAGAAGTCTTTGTCTCTTGTCTATGCTCGATCATCGGCGCTTTCAATTTGAACGTCTCTATGATGTCCTGCCATATTTGCATGTCCATAGGAAGGACTGCTTGAAATTTGGATGCGGCGTGGCGGATTGTGCCATCGTCGTCAACTTCTCTTTCCACAGGTGCTATGAAGTCCTGAATTAGCTCCGACTTGAAATCGAAGAGAAGGACGCGAGCGCAGTGGTATCAAACTTACAGACTGATGGAAGCTCATTCTCGTCAAAGTCAAGACTGACCCTGCCATCCCGGATCAAGAAACTGGTGTAGAACAAATTCTCTACCGTTTGTGAGAACGACTTTGGGTTGACCAAGAACCGCATCAAGCAGATTCCACCCGTACTTCTCAGCCCATGCTCATGCATAATTCGCTCCTGTTCTTCCTCGTCTGATACATCCTCACACAGCTCTGCCACCTTCACCTGCACCCGCTCCTGCAAGTCTGTGAGCTGCTGTAAGATACTCGCACAGTTCATTGTGAGATCATCGCCTTTCTTGTTGAAGTTGTTGACGTCAAGTACTTCAGGGCGGGTTTCTGTAAGGTTGTTCGGACGGAAAGGGGCGCTGCGCTTGGTGATTTTGCGGATCTTCTTCTCGACTGAGAGGGGTCCAAGGAGAAATCCTGGGAGCGCTGGACGACGGATGTGTGGGATTGCAGCGAAACGCCCGAGATGTGACCAGTTCATCATGTCGCCCTCGTCGCCAATGTCGTCATCTTCTTCACGCCCTGCACGACTTCGCGAGACCGTCCGACGCTGTCTTTGCGTACTTGACAGCTCCGGCGCATCATCATCAGCAAAACCTCGGCCCTGGCGCATGTAGGTAATGCACTTGGACACGAACTCCTCAGGATCAATGCCCTGTGCCAAGCTGCCATGCGTCAGGCGTTGCGTCTTCCGATATCCCAAGTCGGCCGTGCTGACAAGTAATCGCGAGTCGATCGTAGCCTCCGCAGTCTGCCTCAGCTTTTTAGATAGCGCGTTGGCCTTTCGTATCGCATCGTGCAGGCCCTTAGATTCGCCTTGTAGGTACTCTTCGCTGTTCTCCGTGACATCTCGTAAGATATCGCGAAAGCCGCGCTGGACCTTCCGTCTCTCCTCTAAGGGCTGATCCGGGTCGTAAATGTCTTTGTCTGCGCCTTCACCGTCATTCTCCACCTCATCCTCGTCTACATTTCCATCGTTATCGTCTCCGCTGGGTGGTTCGGTCGTTCGTCGTCGGTAGTTGGATGATTCGCCGGTCTCTGTGCCTGCGCGCTTTCTCTTAGATCCTGATGCGGCACGGGCACTGTCTCCTTGACGTATCAAAAGGCTCTGGCGTGCTGTGGAGGGGGTTCCTTGGGGTGAAGATGATGGCGAGTCCTCCTCGTCGCTTGGGGACGCGACGCGGCTCGGCATGGTTTCTGTGGACAATATCGCCCTGACTGCGATCTTGGAAGCAACAGGGCTCTATGTGAAGGTGTATGAAACTTCTCCCGTGTTGAATAAGTACTGCAGCAGCGTCTCGTCACGGTGATGAGCGCCTGGAGTCAAGACGTGCCTGCTGGTTTGGAAGATATCTTTTGGTGGTGCACAGTGTTGGCAGAGCCTCAGCCCCACCACGCGTTTGCACGCGTTAAGCTTTCCATATGCTCCCCCACAGATCATCCCCTGCGGGCTTCCGATCAGCACATTGATGATCTGCATACATATCTGCTTGCTCGAACTGCGGCATCTAATAGAACTTGGGTTATTCTCTGGCATATGTTTCGTGATATCAAGATCAGCACATGCTTTTTCCCGATGCGCTGTCTTCTGCCTTGACTGTGGAATGCAGCGGCCGTCAAAGGTGACAGTTCCAAGGGTAATGCTCCATGTGACAGCGAACAGACTTCTCGACCAGTCTGCGCTGCGAACTCGTCACCACTGCGTTTTATGAGCAATGCAAGGCATCACATGGCATCGGTATATGGCAAAGCAGCACGAGACCTTGCAAGCCACACTGAAGCCGGTACCGCAACCATCTATTAGATCCTGACGCTTGACGCCTGATGCCCCTCGCTGGCGTCCTACAGGTCTTGCCTCTTGGTATCGGCCTCAACCAGCAAGCGGTGATGATGCATGGCGGACTTGCGTGCATTGCAGGAGGCACAGCAAGGAAACCTTCCAACTCGGCGTCCTAGCCGGCCTCATACTGTACGCATATGGCACCAACGCACCATCTTGGGCTGCCTCTCCAGCGGGCCGACGGAGTCCCTGCGCAAGGGACCTTGCCTCGAAGGCTTACACCACTGAAAAGGAGGGTGGTAGGAAGGGCTGCATCGATGGCGTGAGGAGGAGGCCGCCAGACCCTGCATCTCGCAACACCTGAACAGGGCCTTTTTGGGGACAGAGACACACACAACGCATTCGAGACTAGGTTGTTATCGTCACATCTGCGCTTGGGTTGACGAACGGGTTGGGTGGTGCGGTAGGGCAAAAGAGAGGGGGGCTGCAAGACCGATGGCTGGACCCGGTTGAAAGGCGGCATGAGCAGTGTGGCTTCACACCCTCTTTGTTCTCGCCCTGGTCTGCTGGCTTGTTCTCCCGCCTTCTTGGGAACAGACCCGAACAGGAGGTGGTGTGAGTGGGCTGGAAGATGAATAGCTCCAACGGGAAGTCGACTATGAGAGGCCGAGTGTGCCATGATATCCGGAGAGAAAGCACACTGTACACAGAGTTGGAACAAAGGAAAACTCTAGTGGGAGCCGGGAAATAGCAAGGTTCGTGATCGATCCGATGATCCCGATTGTAGGTTAGGGACTTAGATGGGAGGACAGTGGGAACAGGCATGGAGACCGATGATGAAATAGAGGAGATGGACTGGACCGGCATAGATTCGGTGTTTGGAATCAAGGCACGGCGGATGCAGCAATAGGTCCATTTGCATTGTAAGACGAGGAGCCCCGCGGAGAGAGGGGTTATGGAGCGGGGACTACGAGAAGGCGGTGCAGCACTTATGCAGGAGGAGATGGAGAGGAAGAACTCGGGGGGAGTGAAGGGGAGGGAGGAGGGAGGAGGGGAGGGGCACGAGAATGATTAAATCCGAGGTATTGCGTCGGAAGAAGGATGAAGTGATGGTGAGGAACAGGCGCCAAGAGAAGGAGGCGGCGCTGGAATGGTTCTGTGTGGATGGTCGAGGCTGATGCCAAGGTAAAGAGGAGAGTCTCTGCCCAACGACAAGCAGCATGAGTCCTTTCAAAGGATACAGGCTGTAATGATGCTCATTCAGCACCTTTGTCAGTGATCAAGTCATCAGAGACAGGCACAACAAAGCCATGTAACTGATCAATAGTCCGGCCTGGGGCCAAGAGACAGCGCGGCTGGGGGTTCCACCGCGACTTTGCCGCCAAGGGTAACTAGAAGCCGTGCGGAAACCGGATTCCTTGATAAGAAGTGAGACCGACAGTTGAGTGAGGGACTGCAGCATCAACTAGTGCTATCGTCATGGTTCTTGTTGAGTTGTTCTGCTCTGACGTATCCTCACTGGAGTTGCTGGAGACTGCTGGAGATAGTTGTAGTTCCCTCTCGGGTCATCACAAAACAACGCACACGAGTATCGTAGCAATGATGGCAAGCCACTGTCAGCCAAGACTTACCCGTCCCACTGGACACGCGGCGGCGCATCATCCGGGGTGCCGCCATTGCATCGCGGACAGGCACATCCGACAGGGATTGTGTTGACACTGCGACTTGACGGAGTATGTTAGTGACGACCACTAACTATACGCTATGCCATGCTGTAAGTAAAGGCATCTATAGTGCTTTTGACCACTGATATGAGTGCTATCTCCGTCTAACCACCACCGCCGTGAACGTGCATTACTGGTGCTGCTGTTGTTGCACCACACCCTCCTCCTCGCTCGAAATAGGTCCCTAGGTATACATAAAAGATCCCGTGCCTCCTTCATGTTCTAGAGCCTCTCGCCTGTCTCTCCTCCTCTCTCAGCTTCTTCCTCTTTCTCGCCCTGGTGACCCTCATTCTGCGACATTGACTGACACCTCACCCCATCCCAAAGCCACCTATCTCGCCCTCCCTCACCCCGCTCTCGCCTTGGGTATCCCCTCACGTGTCCCCCGCATCACCACCACCATCAGCACAAGCACTGATAAGCAAACAAATCACCAATCCTCCCCTTATCGCCTCGCTTGAATCACGCATACACTACGCAAACACAGTCTCATCCGTACAACAACCCAATAGAGAGACACACAAACAACTGCGACACTCCTGTCTCGTCTCAACCTCGGAGCGAACATCCCTCCTCCGCCTCTCACGAGTTAAACAAGACAGACTTTCAGCCGGCGCCATCCCCGCCTCCCTCTCTTCCCTCCATTCCAGTTCCTCCCCAGCTTTCTGTCCGTCCCCCCTTCTGCGAATATAAGCTCTCTCGGCAGAAAGCCACACGCGACACAATTACGCGTTGATCCGGATTCTTTGAACTCATCAGACCTTCACCTCTCTTGTTCTATTCGAGGTTCGGGAAACCCATTCCAGAAGATTATATACTTCAAGGGACGCTGGTGTACCTCCCTGGAGAACAGCTTGTATTCGTCGCGTAGTTGAGCTGCGTGGACTGTAGGCAGCTTTGAAGAGCTTCACGCAGCTTTCCTACCCAAATCTACGCATCACCAACAACCTCGCCGACACGATGGCTGCTGCTACGCTCATTGCGCCTCGCTACAGCGCAGAGGACTTCGAGACCACCTCCATCCACTCAGCCGCCCCTTCATACAGTCAGTCTATCATGAATACCATTGCACTAACATTGTTGCCATCACAAGCTAACACCGCACCCAGTCTCCGAAGTCCCCTCCTACCACTCAACAGCTACTCATCACGAACCCATCCCTCCATACTCTCCTCCTGCGCGCACATCCAACCGCAACACCGACGACTCCCAAATCCAATACGGCCTGCCTCCCATCCCAGCCGCTCCCCCTCTGACCAGTGCCAACCTCCACAACTTCCGCGTGCCAACCTGGTCAACTCACAACGCCCCTGCTGCACGCCAGTACCGCAGCGTCATCGAGCGTCGCGCAGCTGCTAGGTCGAACACTGGGCCCCGGCACCACCGCTGGGCGTCGCTTGAGAACGGAGGTTCCTCGTCTTCAGCTTCTGCGTCTCTGCCTTCGTCCTCCACATCGACTGGGTTGGATGCCGCTGCTAGCTCTGAAACAGGTACGCCCAGACCATTGGAGGACCCGTACCTTGTCGGAGAGGAAGCTGCGGCAGAGGCCAGGCGTGAGCGTCTGCTTCGGGAGAATGGTGATGACATCCTGATCAGAGAGGACAAGCATTGGGACTGGCTCCTCGGTAAGTGTGCTTTTCCTGGATCCTCTTTGTGAGTGAATCGTAGAGGACTAACACTCCTGGTTAGCGCAAATGGAGAGCTGGGACGCCCGCGAGAAGAGCTGGCAGAAGTACCATCGCGAGGTCGTCGACCGTACCCAGCGGCGCAGTCTGCTTCGTAGTGTCCGCGGCCGGCTCCGTGGTTGAGAGCCACCTCCCAAGAACAAGTGCGTGCACTTACTGCAATCAACTCAGGGCGGGATCACACCGCTCCCTTCTTTCACAGATTCTGTGATGAGGAGGCGTTTATTTCCTATTCCCTTTTTTTCTCCCCACCACTCGTTTCGCATCTCAGGTTGCACTTGAACGTTTCATCCAAAATGCATCTATCGGCGCGGATCTAGAATGAAAGGTCAATGAACGAACCCCCATGAACACACTTTTTCTCTCATCATTGCAGGCGTTCTTGAGAAATGGGAAAGGGATGCAGGTCATTCAGGCACAAGAGCTCTCTCTGTGTCGGTCATTGTCGCTTTTCAGGATGGAAACCAACTGGAATCTTTTGGGGATGATGATGTTATTTATCCGCTCAATGAGACACTATTCGTGCGCATAACCTTACAAAGATGGGCATTGTCGTGAGCTATGTAGCTTCAGCCTGCCGCCCAATCTGCTTCTCGCGTCTTACTCCCCTATCTGCGATTGTAAAACATTCAGAGCCCAGAACGCCGTGCCTCATGCAGCTTATCGGTACAGTGAAGGCCAATTCCCTCATGGTACTGTGGTGTTGATGACGATGTCGTCTCCTAGCCGCGGTGGCTAGGGTTGGTGGTTGGGGATGGTTGGTGTCGATATTTGGTCGACAACCGCTCAGCCCTTGGTCTTGGTATTGAGCAGCAGCGCAACGATGAGTCTTGCGAGTAGTGTCAGTGGATGCCCAGATGCAAAGTGGGAGTATAGAGGTAGCATACCCGTAGAGACCCAGAACCTCGCCGAAAATCAGGATCAGGACCATGCCAACGAAGATCCTGGACTGCTCCATGTACGCGCGCACGCCTGAGTCGCCGACGATACCGATGCAGTAACCAGCCGCGAGGCCAGTCATGCCGACTGCAATACCACAACCTAGGTGCAAGAAGCCCCTGCAGAGTATAAGGTCAGTAGGGGGTCGAGTCCGAGAATACTCCGAAGACTGCCGGTGGAACATACGCGAACAGGGTGTAGCTTGTGTTTGACGGCGGGTTCAGATCTTCAGCGATGAGGACTGAGATAACTAGAGAATAGACGCCAATGATACCGGACATGACGACGGGGATCAGACACTGGGAATGTTAGATGAGTTTGCTTCGAGACGATGATGTCGTTGTTCGCAGGGCCTACCTTCATAATGAGGTCAGGGCGGAAAGTACCGACACCAGCAATGCCGATACCTGATTTCGCGGTGCCATAAGCTGCGCCGATGCCTATCATCATATATCGTCAGCGTCCGACCGTGTGTTGATGTAGTCGGGAAAGTCCTTACAACCGGAGATCATCGCAGCAGCAATGCCGGCCTGGAGAACACATCAACGTCAGCGACAACCCAGACAAGCGACATCAGGATAGACTGACCATTCCCACGAAGGGGGCGAACTTGGGCGCGAGCTCGGACTCTGCTAAGTCTGACATGGCGGCGATGGAGGATGCTGACCGGACGGAGATGGAAGAGGGTAGATGGGTGATACGCGGCTGCTGGTTAACGTTGAAGCTCGACGGGAGGTGTTGGCGTCAGGCTCCTGCGAAAGTAGTGGTGCTGTAGCCAATCAGGTGGCGATAGAGCTAGATATGGATCACGTGATTTGTAGCTCCTCCAAGCTGTCCTCAACCTCCGGTCGTTTGTGAGATGACGCAGCAAGTGAGTCTGTAGCTTTGAGTCGTCTGGCGTTCATGTAGTAGCTATTGAAATAGGGCAAACTTTCCCAGATTAAATGTTGTGGCAGGGAGCAGAGTTTGGCCGAAGCAGCCGCGTCTGTTAGGAGTTGTTCTCCAGATCTGAATTGACTTCATCGACAGGAACGTCGCCTCGATAAGGAAATTGCTATGATTGACAACCGTATCCAGTATCTATATTTATCTTAACTTTATGGGGTCACCATTCGATAGTGCAGTATGTCTCCTGCATTAGGTGGAATCTTCAATCAAGGGACAGTTCTCGGCTGAGTCGCAGTGTAGAGCCCTCGAACGGTGAAGGAGCTTCTTAGAACCTATGTGCGTTGATATTCGGAAAAGCCGAAGATCCCGAACAATATTTCGGTCGTCAGTAGATCGAATTTTATCAGCTCGTGTTTCTGAGCGACCTGAAAATCGAGGACGTACGTCTCGTACATTATTAGCACAGCCGAAAGTGCCTGAGCCACGCTGACGACAGCCCAAAGTCCCAACGGCTAACCCTCCCCCTTGCCGGAGCTTCATGTAAGGTACACCCGTGCTATTAGGTGTCAATGGGGAGAGGAGCATTCAAGCTGGCAGCTGCAGCACTTCAAGATCGCCTGTATTTGCTATTGAGGATAGATTGCTTTGTTATCACTGGCTCCCTCTCACATGATGCCTTGGTATCAGGAGGTATCTGACCGTTGTATCCTACCTGTAGCGGCGCGCTGCAGCCACCATCACCTCACTGACGGGCGCCTGTGCCTGCACCGACGTTAGGTCCACCGCTGCCTCCACCTCCACTGCACTAACCACCACCACCACGACGGCACCACCATCCATCACTGCGTCTGGCTACATCGCGAACCTGCATCCTTTTCCTTGGCCCAGTCTGCAATCCTGCCGCCCGTGTCCACCCATTATATTTCTAACCCTACTCTTCAACCCCGTGGCATCTGGCTCCTGATCTGATGGAGGGCCTTTGACCAGCCATCAATCATCGAACGAATTCCCTCTCCGCTGCCCACCGATTCCCTCGTCACCTTGTCCCGCGGCGCAGAACGCCCTCATCCTTCCTGAACCCCCCTTCGAGCCACGCCAGCCCTCGACCTTGGCCCTCTCGACACGACTTCGAACGCCAACATCACACACGATCGGCTCGGCCCTCTGAAAAGAGGCGCTGAAGGAGACGCCGCAACTTCTGCGAGTTGCGTGTCCCTGGACGGCAGACGGAGGCGCACCACGTCCATTGTCCACTGCCAACTGAGTGGTGCTGCCATTTTGTGCTCACGACAGCAGGCAGCCTTCGTGGCTTCATCCCCCGGCTCGTACGACCTTAGGGTCGGATAAGCACCCTCATACGGGGATCTCTCTGTCCTTCACCCACCGCCTCCTGCAGCCATCGCCTCCACCATGGCTGATTACCATCAGTACGATCCTCGGGGACCCCCTCCGCCGCGACAGAGAGGCTACGGTGACGGCGGCGGCGGCAACAATTATCAGCGGGATGCTGCCTTCTCCAACATCTTCGGCGCTGCTCCTCCTCCGGGTAGGTCCCAGACTATGACCTCGGCGTCCATGCAGCATGGCATGATGGAGCAGCAGGAGAGGACGCATACAATGTCTTCTTCGAGTTCTGGAATGCAACGTCAGCCGCCACCTCGGCCGCAGCCCGGATACTACGGCGATCGCGACGGTGTTCCTCCTCAGAGAGCCCAACGAAACGACCCAGGCATGCCAAACGGCTATTATAATGACCGCCGGGCACCTTCTGCCAACCACCAGGTCCCCTCACCCCAGGCCCAGTATATGCAGCAGCAGCGACGTCAGTATCCCGAACAAAGAGGGCCGCCACCTCCCAGATTCGACCAGCGCCCTCCTCCTCCGGGCCCGCCTGGGCCACGAGGGTCTCCTCGTTTCAATCAAGGCGGCCCTCCGCCTGCCATGCATCATGATCCTTATCGGTCACAATCGCTCATGTCTGCGCCACGGCCGCAGATGTACCAACCCCCTCCGAGCTCATACCAACAAGCACCGATGCAGCCGACACGACAAGCAGCTTACGCACCGCATGCCAATTCAGCAAGAACAACCGCACAAGGTCGTATCGTTCCCGAGCGTCATGAGGACCGATCCATGTCTATGACTGGGGGGTATACGCAGGATCGGGATGCTCACCAGACAATGAGTGGCCGAGTGATTCCTAATCGAAGAGCTCCCGCCGAAATGCCAGATGTCAATGGTGGCCCGAGCCCATACGGTTACAATGCTCCCGGCGCTCAAACAAGGACGACTAGCATGGCTTCCTCTACGGGCGGAGGCGATCACGGACGCAGCATGTCTATGGCTTCTAGTATTGCGCCCACGATAACACCTTCCGAGTCCGATGCCTCGACTCTCGTTCAACGCCCCTCGCGAAGCAAGTCAATAGAAAGCCAGCGGCCCAGTACCGCTGGGAGGATTCGCCCACCCCTTGTCTATCCTGCGTTGCTCTCTCGGGTGGCAGACTGCTTTCAACAAAAAATTATCACCGGCGAACGGACGAAGAACGAGCTTGCTTACAAGAATGCTTTCAGTGGTTCCGAAGCAGTCGATGTGCTTTCCTACATCATCCGGACAACGGATCGAAACCTGGCGTTGTTGTTGGGCAGAGCTCTGGATGCGCAAAAGTTCTTCCACGACGTTACATACGAGCATCGCCTCAGAGATTCTGCGGCGGAAATGTACCAATTTAGGGAAACAATGATGGACGAGCCCGCAGACACTAACGCCAGTGCTGTCAACGGTGTGTTCGTGCTGCTTTCGGAGTGCTACTCACCCACGTGTACGAGAGATCAGTTGTGCTATTCCATTGCATGCCCCCGCCGGTTGGAGCAGGTCTCGCGGCTTAACTTGAAGATCAACCCTGGTTTGCGAAAGGAGGACTCCGCAAACATCAATGATGACGAGATTGAGCAGACGGATGAGCAGAAGCTTTGGATCAACTCCGTTCCGAAAGAGGTGGCTGACAAGGTTGACGAGAGGGAGAAGAAGAGACAAGAGGTTATCTCCGAGATCTGCTACACGGAGCGTGACTTCGTCAAAGATCTTGAGTACCTCCGCGACTTCTGGGTTCTACCCCTGCGATCCAAGGCGTCCCCGATCCCTGTCAATCGTCGCGATAAAGTCGTCAAGACGATTTTCAGCAACATCATCGACCACCCGAGCATTCACACTGTCAGCTCCCGGTTCGCCACGTCCCTCACCAGCCGCCAACAGAAAGAGCCTATTGTGCACAATATTGGTGATATCTTCCTCGACTATGTTCCTCAATTTGAGCCTTTCATCTGGTATGGGTCCAAGCAACTGGAGGGAAAGTTCGAATTCGAGAACGAGCGCTCGATCAACCCCTACTTCTCTAAGTTCGTCGACGAGATTGAGCGTCGGAAAGAATCCCGAAAGCTTGAGCTGAACGGTTACCTGACCAAGCCCACTACCCGTCTGGCGCGATATCCGCTATTGCTTGAGAACGTGCTCAAGTACACCGAGGATGGCAATCCAGACAAGGAGGACATCCCTAAGGTGTTGACTATGATCCGAGATCTCCTCAGTCGGGTCAATGCCGAGTCCGGAAAGGCAGAGAACCGGTTCAACCTCAGAAGATTGCACGAGCAACTGCGCTTCCGCCCCAACGAGCGGGTTGATCTCAAGCTGACAGAGGATGGCCGAGAGCTCGTATTCAAGAGCCAGTTCAAGAAATCGCCCACAGATCCGTCGGAGATAACAGCTTTCCTGTTCGATCATGCGGTGCTTCTCGTGCGTGTCAAGCAGAGCGGCAAGAGCGAAGAGATTAAGGCTTACAAGCGGCCCATCCCGCTGGAACTGCTCGATATCAGGGAGATGGACGAAGTCATACCTCAGCAAGGTTCTGTTAAGCGTTCTTCTTCCAGCTTAATACCCAGCATCCGCACGAACCCTGATCTCAAGAAGGGGGACGGTTTCCCTATTACCTTCCGCCATCTGGGTAAGGCAGGTTACGAGCTGACCTTGTATGCTTCGAACTCTTCGGCTCGCAAGAAGTGGTTGGAATACATCGACAACGCTCAGACGAGGTTAAGGGCACGTGCGGACTTCTTCAACACTACCGTCATCTCGGAGAACTTCTTCATGGGCGCTAACCAGGTTAACTGCGTCATGCCATTCGGTACGTTCTTGTCGCTCAAGATGGAGTTGCGCTCTTGCTAACAGACTATAGATGGTGGACGGAAGCTGCTGTACGGCACGAACAACGGAATTTACCTGTCCGAACGGAAGAACAAGGACCAGATCCCGAGAAGAGTCTTGGAACCTACCAACGTCACGCAGATCGAGATTCTCGAGGAGTACTCCTTGCTGCTCGTTCTCTCAAACAAGACACTACAGTCCTACCCCATGTCTTCTCTGAACCCCGACGAGCCGGCGCTCTCAAAACGTCCCAAGAAGATTCAGAACCACTGCAACTTCTTCAAGACGGGTATTTGCCTTGGCCGACACCTGGTGTGCTGCGTCAAGTCATCTGCCTTGTCCACGACCATTAAGGTCTTTGAGCCCAACGATGCCATGACCAAGGGCAAGAAGCAGAAGGGTCTCGGCAAGTTCATGGCAGGTGGGCAGGATGAGCTCAAGCCCTTCAAGGAGTTCTACATTCCTACTGAATCCTCCTCCGTGCACTTCCTCAAGTCAAAACTCTGTGTTGCCTGCGCCCGTGGCTTTGAGGTCGTCTCACTTGAGACTCTCGAGACGCAATCCCTGCTCGATCAAGCCGATACTTCCCTTGACTTCGTCGCGCGCAAGGAGAACGTCAAGCCCATCCACATTGAGCGTCTCAATGGCGAATTCTTGCTCAACTACTCTGAGTTCTCCTTCTTCGTCAACCGTAACGGATGGCGAGCAAGACCAGAATGGCGCATTGATTGGGAGGGTACACCCATTAGCTTTGCGCTCAGCTATCCGTGGATCCTGGCATTCGAACCCAACTTCATCGAGCTCAGAAACATCGAGAACGGGGCGGTGCATATCGTGCCGCATAAAAACATTCGGATGCTCCACAGCAGTACACATGAGGCATGTCTCCCAGGCCCTGACGTTATACAGTTTCGGAAGCTAACATGGAACAGATCATCTTTGCATACGAGGACGAGAAGGGAGAGGACGTTGTCGAAGCAATTGACTTCTGGAAGAACAGTCGCAAGTCAGAAATCTTCAGTGCGCCACCGCAACCAGGGCTTTCGTCGTCCAGATGAGAAGACCTGTCGCTTTCCCCCAAATGCTTTCTCGCAGAATCACGAAGCCGGCTTCTCACCTCCTACATCCATTCATTGCATACAACATTTGTTCTATCTTCATGTTGCCCGCCCTTTTTTCGGATTGTTGATTTTGTGTTCGCGAGGCAAAGTGTGTGCGTGAGGACTCAAAAAGAGCGAAAGGAAGTGTCAAGAGAAGAGGGAAAGATCAGAAGATTGGCGGCGGAATTTTGCGATTTTCTGAGTCGGTCTTGTTTTTTTTTTTTTTTTTTGGCTTTTACCGTCTCTGCACACAGCTTTGCGGCTCTCGTACTCCCGACTCTGTTTTTGGCTGCTGGCAACATGTTGTGTTCTGCGGAGGGTTCTTTCTTGGGGCCGCTTCTTCTCTGCCTTTCACATCCGAAATTAATAATAACGTGATACTCGACGGAACAGCATTGTATGTGGTGATGATCGTTCGTGATGCGTGATGCTTGTCTGTGCCAGGTGCGTCATGATCTCTTCACGAACAAGGCCTTGACCCTGAAGGCATTATGAGTCCGTAATTCATTCTTCATACCCTCGGTCCTCCAAAGCCAGCAACGATCCTCACATCCTCTAGGACCTTCCTCCCCTCCTCCAACCCATCAACCACCCGTCCCCTTTCCACCTTCACCGCCCCCCATCTCTGCTCCCTATCCCTTCTCTTCCCCATCCTCCCCTCCCAAACCCCCATCTCATCCAAAAGAACCTCCACAACAGTCAGATCCTCATGCCCACCCTTCCCGTCATCCTCCCCGCGTGTACAAAGCAGATGCACATCCAGCAACTGCGAGAAGACCAGCCCGAACACAGGTTTGTTCCTCCTCAGGTACTCTGCCGCTGCTTTTGACACGTATCCTTGAACACCTGGTAGCTCTGGTGGGTTGAACACTGACCTCAACGTAGCATCCAGCGGCCTTCTTGAGCCCCTGCTTCCACCATCTCGGTCCCGTTTTTGCTGCTGCTGCGTTGTAGCTTGATCAGATGACGTGGTTGTTGAGTTGAGAAGCATGATCAGTGGTTGAGACGGGAGGCTCCGGGAGAGATACCGTAGTCGGGAGGAGAGCAGTTGGAGGAGGGAGTGAGCGGCGGATTTCTCTCGGTGGGTGAACAGGCTGGTAAGTAGGGTAGAGAAGTGTGTGATGAGAATGAAGGCCGGTGGTTGTTTCTGTGGTGCTGTTTTGTCTTCTTCTCGCTGCGGTTTCGCCGCTGTCTCGCTGGTTGGTTCTGGGCCTGGGGTTGGTAAAGGAGAATCGTCGTCCTCCTGGCTGTCCTTAACCTCCAGCACAGGCCTGTCTTCCTCATCTGCCTCTTTCCCCTGCATAGTTCCCTTTCCCTCTTCAGGCTCATCTCCGTGACTGGGGTTTTCTTCTGGCTCGTCAAGCTCAGCAAGAACCTCCCATAAACCATCAACATCAAATACCTGCGACAGCATCACTCTGTCCAAACAAGTCCTGGTCTTCTCCTTCATCTCCTGCCCTTTCTCTTTCACATTACTCCCTTCATTCTCTTCACAATCCTGTCTCTCGATCTCCCGTCTCACAGCATCCCTTAGCTCCCCAACGATTCCCATCACCGGCCTCGGGGTGATCACCATCCCCTTCCCAACACTCCCTTCACATAGTCCAAGGGCCAGCATTTGCAGGCCCATCTAGTTCATTCCAGCATCAGAAGAAACGAACTCTTTGTCACAAACGGGAATGTGTTGTTCACTTACCAACAACCCAAATCCTTCCTCCTCCGAACTCACCCCAACAACGCCTCCCCTCTCCAGCCCTCCCTGGAGGACGTACCCATCCACCTCCTTACACCCACTCCTCACCAACCCAAACGCTCTGGCTTCGTTTCTCCGTCGCAGCTCATTCTCGGCTAGAATGTCCGCTGAGATGGGTTCGAGAGGGAAATGAGAGCTTGTCTGAGAAGAAGCTTGCGGGTGCATCTTCGTACCTTGACGTCATTGCTTGGGACCCGGCGATGTTGGTGTCAAAGAAGAGCTGATATGAGATTCAATCATGCCATTTCGTACATCCGTGTGAAGAGAGGTCGATTTGCTGGATGACGCAGGCAGACGAAGTGGCTGAGTCTCCGGATATTGGTGAAAAGTGTAGGTTAGGTGAGAGGCAGGCAAGAGGGTCGCATCCATGGTGCTGCTGTCACCAGTTGCTCTTTGCAATTAAATAGAAGCGCCTTACCTGTCAGCACGAAATCTTTCAAGTATACGGCAATAAGTCATTTAGGGCTCCAAGATAATCATCGTAGTGCTTTGCCAATGTAGGTATCTATTCGACAATCCGTACGCCCAAACCAGCCTGACACCTCCAGCTGTCTGCATGCTCTTACTATCTACTACCACGACGTTTTCTTCCAATGCATCTCTCCGTCGCACCATAGCCATTTCCCCAATCTGACCAACAGCCTCAGGTCGTCCTCCAAGAATAGAACGTCAAGGAAATCGGTGTTGTGGTATTCACAATGTCTCCTCCGTACACGCTGTGAGTTTTGCGCCGCTCAAAATAGTAGTACGTCGTCTGTAATGGACAGGAAGGTCTCCATAAGGCGGAGGCTCGTCCGGAAAGACCGGACGCAGCACAGTTGTAGAATCTACCGAATATGGGCTCAACGGCTCACCACTTGCGAATGGGGTTGTTTCCTCAGCATCTGCCACTGAATATTGGGCTTCATAGCTATCCGGTGATCGCGGGGTATCGGCTGATTGTTCTCCTCGCCACGTACTCAACCTCCACTAGACAGCTGTTCCGGGATACGAAGGGGGATCATCTGCTGGCTGAGGCTCGACATTCTTCGGTCGCCTTGGGCCCTTCAAACTCTTCATGCGGCCAATGAAGCCCGTCGGCTTGGATGCCGCAGGCTCATCAGGGGTAGGCGTGGCGTCGGTGGTCACACGCCGCTCAAGCGGCACGCCTGCAGAACCTCGCCTCGGCGGTGGGGGGCTGGTGGGCGAGAGGGCGCCATCGCGCCTCACACTGATGCTCTCTTCCCCTTTGCTATATTCGTTGAAGAAGGGGTTGGCTTCGCCAGAGCCGCTGCCTCCCGACTGCAGCCCAGCCGACTGAACTCCGTCAGGTGATCGCATGCGGTTAGGATTGCCATACTCTCGTGAGCCCTTGAAAGGGCGTATGCGCTGTGCCAGAGACTTCTTGCGCTGGAGCCCCAGAGTCGCTTCCTCCTGAGCCTGTTGCGCAATGGCAGCTCGGGCTGCGGGTGTACCTTCCAGGAAGGTAGACGTTCCCAAGCCCACGCTTTCGTCTCCATGAACAACCTCGCCTCGGGCGATTGGGTCGAAGATAGGGACTTCAGTAGATGAGCCGCCATTGCGACCCTTTCTGCTGTTGGCCCAGTCACGGAAAGCCTCCTCGTCGTGGTTGCCCATGAAAGTGGCGTGGTCGGGAGTCTTGTTAAGGGGACCGCTCCCGCCAAGCGACATGTTCATGGAATCCTTGGGGAAAGCCTGCATTGGAGCTCGGCGACCACTCCGGTTGCGGTGGGGGTTGAGAGCGTCGAACGGACCATCGTGGTGGAAAACTGTTAAATTCTCAGTCAGTGGCTGATGTAGAGAATGATGTCAAGGGCAGAACATACGTCCAGTGCCGTAGATACTGGTGGCATCCAGCTGATCAATAATGTCCATACGGCGGCTTGGCCTGTGCGACTTGTCCCTAGGCTTCCGTGGTAGCCCATCGCGGTTCTCGCTACCATCGCGTGGCTTACCCTCCCGAGCCTTGCCCTCGCGAGAGCTGCCTTCGGGAGCCTTGCCATCACGAGCGGCCGCTTCGCGAGCTTCAGCTCTACGTCGCTCCCGTCGCTTAGCCTCGATCATCTTCTTCTCCTCCTCTGTAAGGGTGCCGAGATCCATAACGGAAGACTCAGAATTGCGACGAGGTCGTCTTTGTGGCGGTCGGCGTTGAGGGGAGTTACCCGGTCGTGGAGGAGGGGCGCCTTGAAGCTTCCTAGCCCTAAGAGCCTCTTCTTGTGATCGCGTAGGACGGTGGCGAGAGTTTCCTTGTGGCGGCCGGCTGTTCTCAGGACGTTTAGATTCAGAGGCAACATTTCCCTGCGGGCGCAGCGAGGAGGGGGGCTGGTTCGTTTTCTTATCGTCGAGAGTGAGGGAGTCCTGTGGAATGCACGTTAGTATGCATCACACGCATGTGGTAGCACTGTCTGTAGCGTTGCCCGGGGTGAGACATTGTGCCGGGACGCTGGGTCTTGGGGGCCTGCCTTCCACAAACGCAAGTATGCTTCGTCCAGGTAAAGCATCAGGGGAAATGATCAGGAAGGGGGGGCTACATACGAAGATGTCCTCCGCCGTAAGGCTCTTTGGGTCGGATTGGGTCGACATGGCCCCAGGAGATCGCACGGGAGGCGGGGCGTCAAGGAATGGGTTTCTGGAGAGGGGGCGCGGAGGAGGGTCGTCGAAGGGCGATGCAGGCGAAGCGGGAGAAGCAGCGCGATTGCGAAAGGGATTGTTGGAGGAGAGGTTGATGGAGAGTCCAATGGGCTCCTGGCCTGATGATGTTGGCAGAGGCGGTCAGTCAATGATAGCAATGAGGGCAGAACCACAAGGCAGGGTTGTTAAAGGGCAAGACAAGGCGAAAGGCACGGGCGGCTGGCAGCATATGACAAGAATGATGATGTGACGGGCAGAAGCAGGTGCGACATGAAACAAGATGAGGGTGGCGCTTGGATGAGAGGGGAGATAACAGGGCACAAGATTCGCGGCGGCCAATGGATCCCCGTGGATGTCGGGGGTACGTATTGTGGATTTGCCAAGTTTGCTTCGCTGGATGCTTGACGTGTGGTGTTGATCGCCCTTGGATGGTGGTGGTGCAATGGCAGAGGCGGGCGGCAGGCCGATCTTAGGAGCTTTTGCAACGGCAAGAGGGTCGTGCGACTGCGCTCAGGCCGGAGCGAGGCACTGCCAATCCGATTGCAAACACGGGAGAGAGGGTCTGGTCTCTGGCGTTTCGCGAGGGAGGGGAATTGGCAGTGAATGGGGCAGGGGAATGCGGAAAAGAGGGAGCAGACAAGCAAAGGGGGTGTGGTCTTCAATGATGGGATCAATGGCGTACCTGATGGAGGAGAGTTGGCAGCAGCCATGATGGGCGCTAGTCGGATCGAATTGACCTATGAGCCTGGCCTCTTAGGATCGTTGAGAAGAGTGAAAGGCTGAGTCGAGGCGTGGTAGTAGTGGTGATGATGCTGGCCAAAGCCTTGAGGGCCGAGAAAAAGGGCTGCAGGAAGCGCTTGGCCGGGGTTGCGGTGGTCGAGGTACGTATCGCAGCAGATAGATTTGTGTGGAGGGGCCTAGGCAATGGTGATACGTGCGTGGAGGGCCAGGCACAAGGGCTCAGGTATGTACAGTACGGTGGTATTTGCTGGATGTGAGATGTCGTGCTGCCAGGGATCGAAGAGATCGAAACGGGCGTAGGCGTCAGTCCATTCCAGCCAGGAGAAACAAATAAGCTGCGACAGGACCAGACCGGACGGAAAGGAGGTGATGAGCAGGACGCTGAGGAGTTGAGGCACACAGCTGATGGTGGCTAGTAGTGAGTGGTAACGTGGATGCTGCTGGTGGTTTTTTGCTGGGGTAGAAGAAGGTAGTCGATGGATGGATCGGACGCTCGCAGGGGTTGTTGACCGAAAGATGGAGATGGCGATGGACAGTGGGAGAGGCGAGGGAGGGAAGAAAAGGGGGATGGGATGTACTTTTTGGTGGAAAAGGGTTTCGAGCGGCAGATGGACGGACGATCTGGTGCTGGCTGCCAGAAGAGAAGAGCTGAGAAGAAGGCGAAAGAGAGACGGAGCTGTGGGCAAGAGCAGGAGGGGCAACCTGGAAGTCCGAAGCCACAAATTAGGTGCAGCACAGGGACCTCGACAGCGCGAGAGTAGCAGCAACGGCCACTTCTAAATTGACTTGGAGGAGCCCTTTGTGCCGTTTGATCGAATTTAGTCGAGGGGCAAACAGACGAGGAGGAAGAAGAGGGGAATTGGGGAAAGCAAGCGACGGACGGGTGGCGGTAGTGGTCACGACCCTTGGTTAAGGTAGGTATAGCACGGCAAGGTAAAGTACGGAGTAAGGTGCCTTAGCATGGCATGATTGATGACTACCTACCTTACTACTGCAACGGCATTAACCTTCAACACGAGGCGAGGCACTGGGCCTAACCTTGTCTCCTAACTACAGCTCAGTAAGCGAATGCCCTCACTTTTGCGTTGTTTCGTGAGGCAGTGAAGCCTTGCTCTGTCCCCTCTGTTTGCAGCAAGAATGACAAGAGACCGGCATTCGAGACTGAACCAAGGGTCCATAATAAACCATCCCCAGCAACATTGGAGTCAAGTCAGTAGTCAGTCAGTCCCTGGGCACACAGGTCGCTGCCCACAGGTGTTTCCGCTGCACCCGACCCGGTCCAGGCCCCCTGACCTCCAACTTGGGGCGCTTCCGGCCCTGCGGGGTGAGCCATTGGTGGCAACGGGCACCCCTGAACCAAACCCCTCAGGGACCAGCTACATCCGCCACGCCACACTTCCTTCGCCGGTCCCGAGGTCGGTCAGGGCACTTGTCACCCACTGGACCTCAGGTTGCGTTAAGCGTCGGAAGGCTCGTCGATTAAACTTTTGATTACCCCTTTTAACCCGGGACACACGCGACACCGACGCGTGTCAATGCATTCCACAGAAAACGAAACTAGCCAACATCCTCCGAAAGGCAACGAAGTGATAATAGCAGCCAGTCTGATCGGCCCAGAAGCAGACTACCACTCATGAAAAATGAGCCGGACTGTTGGCTAACCTCTTGATCCCCGAGATGGGTGGCTGCATGCCAATTAAAACTACCCGTATTTGGGGGGCCCAGCCCGTGGCTGGCTGCATGCAAGTCAACCACAAGCTGTTCGCTCCATTTGGCGGTGAACAGACACACACTGAGCACTTACGCTGCACACCCCTGATCTCTCAATTCGCGGGGTATAGCCGACCAACGCAGAGTGCCATTGCGGTCTTTCGTGGACAGAGCGTTAAAAGAACTCGGGCTATAGCCGTGCTGCTATATCGACTGACGTGACATGCGTGCACTGCTCACAATGCCAGCCTGGCCTCAGTTCATTCCGACGTCGCCTCCAAAGAGGGGTCTACCACGCACACAAGCACACAGCTCGGTACTTGCAGCTTTGACAGCACGGCCATTCCCAACAATCAATCCCTGCCCTCACCACCAAGTCCACAAGAACCCTGGTCGCCGAAACCCACCCGATATCGTATTGTACCTCATCTCTGACTGTGGACCTCTATACCCGATCCTCTCAACGTCAAGACCGCAAAACTAGGGTCCTGTACCTGGCAATTCGGCAGACCACTCTCATAGTCGCGAATCTTATCGTCTACAAGAACCATTTCCACTGGACCAACACGATCTTAAGCTTACCTGCAGTGGAAACTCGTACCTCGCTACCTCCTGATCTTGGGCTGCAGAACACTTCCCATGTCCACAAACGACGATCCCTTCACACCTCCAGCCATCTCCAACCCCACACCGCGGCCGCCCAGACCAGGCACTTTTGAACATAATTAGGATAGACAGGCTCCCAATTCACTCACTAAGAAGTCCCTAGCAACCCAGCTGACATGAGGAAAGGAAAGTGTCTGCGGATCATTCACACCTTCTTCACTTTCGATAAAAAAAAACCGGAGTCCGGCTATCCGCTAAAGAGCTCTCATTTCCGGTTGCCCACGTACCCGCATCAAATTACCTTACAAGATAGAAATCTATACATGACCACTCGTATGTACCTTAATTGAATATGGAAATGATATCATCAGGGCAGTTATGGAGACCGGTCCCTAGATCGAAGTTGGATCAGAGGATTTGGAGTCTACCCTTGCCCTATGTCAACATTCTGGACATGGCGATTGAGTATGTGACTTGACTTTAGCCAAGCCGCCTTATCTGATGTCAGAGGCTCAGTGACAGCTCATAATCTAGGTGCTAACAAATCGGTTTCAATTTTGCTGGAACTTCGTGCCATTGACATATCGCTCTTAAGACTATTCCTTGTGACAGATGTGAACCAGGGCCCTACCTCATTATACAAAATCCTGACTTCCTAGTATCGACTCAGGTCCGCTCATCCTCGTGATTCTGCTTCTGTTTCCCTCATATCATTCAGAGTGCTTGCAGTGTTTGCCCTCGAAGAAGCCAAGATCTCCGAGTCCACGGCAGCCCGAAAGACGATCTACGCGGACCACGGAACGTGGCATACGCGGTTTGAAATGATTCAAAGATCCACTGAGTGCAAAGCAAGCTGGGCGTGACCCGCGGCACCTTAGCCTTGTATCCTTGGCTCAAGGAAACATAGGGCGTTAAGCGAATTGCCTTAGCCGTTTCTTCCCTAGGCTTGCCACTGTCGATACGAACAAAGAACCACCTTCAACCAGCAGACTCCATTTACCGATCTTGGACCACATAGATATGCATTGGACTTTCCATCAGCTACAATGAAGAAAAGAGTCGCAGAACTCCAGATACTCCGTCCCAGCCCCGCAGAGTCATCCCCAACCAGCCGTTGTCCTCTCTTCACTACGCATTCATACAGCCTGTCTAGCCCAGCAGCCGCCCACAAATGGCACTCTGCCCCTGACAAACATGCTTCCAACAGTCATGAATCGTTCTAAGCTCCACTGGCCCTGTCCGTCTATCCTTCAAACTCTACTACTCCCGTTGTTGACCCCGTCGCTGTGCTCGTCGTGCGTGGCCGGCCCTCAGCAGGGTTCACGTCGATCAAGTCCTGCGACCCTTGACCCTTCGCCGACGCACCCGCCTCCGCGTCCGCCCCGTCGAGCAGGTCTCTGTCTGAGCTGCGAACCGACCTCCTCTCATCTGCACTGGTACCACCGGGACCCTTACGCACGCCAATGTCAATGCCAAGATCGTCATCATCCTCCTCCTCATCGTCTTGCCTCTGTCCTGGCACGGCGTTCTTTTCCAACTCCTTCTGTGCCTCGTCCATGCGTCTGCGCACCTCTGTGGCCACACGCATGCCATCTGTGACGATGTTGTCGAGAACACCTCGCAGACCACGACCTGCCCCCGGTGGACCAGGCTGTACCGGCAGAGCTGCCCTACCGCCAAAGTTGAGGCTTGAGAAGGTTGTCAGTGCAGGGCCAGCGCTTGTGGGTGTGGCATTGCTCAAGCCCTCGAGGATGTGGAATGATGTTGGGAAGGATGACTCAAAGAATTGCTCCAGGAGCTCATCTGCGAGAACAACCATGCGGAATGTAGGCAGTGTCATATGCAGGGGGTGAGCAGGATCCAGGGCAGCATTAGCTGCTTCAGCCTTCGCTTGTGAGACCTTTCTCTTTGACGAACCCTCAGTCTCACTGGTGCTGTCGACAGAGTCCCCAGGAGTCAGAGCAGGTGGCTTTTCCGCCTTCTTCGGGGTTGTTGCAGGTGACTCCAGTCCCAGAAGATCCTCCTCCTCGTCATCACCGATTGCAAAGTTGCTATTGTCTGCTGTGCCGTCCTTGGGTGTCGTAGGCCGGCCAGCGTCCTGATTATTCGGGTGGTCTGGGTCGGCATATTCGAAGCAACGACGAATGAAGGCACTCACGCTGCCAAGGAAACGCTCGTTCGTCGTAATACCGATAGGCAGGCTGCTTTGTGACTGATTCGTGCTCGAAGCGTCCCCGTTGAGAGCAGCAGACGAAGCGCTAGGGCTCAAACTTCCTTCCAAACCGCGACGCGAGAGGAAAAGCAGCGCTTCAGAAATGCGAAGAATGCCCTCCCGGTCGACCTTTCCATCGTCGTCGTCGTCGTAAAGCTCGAAGAAGTAGGTGATGATTCCCATGATATCTCGTTTGCCCTTGATCTTGGCCAGCCCGGTCACAACGTTTTGCAACGTCAAAGCTTGCGTGCCATCGACATCCCACTTCTTGAAAAGCCGTTGCAGGAACTCATGGTCCGCGGGTTCAGGCCCAGCGCCCCAGGGATTCAGGACATCAGTCGGACGGCGAGCGCTCTTAGCGTTACGTTCGAAATCGGATCCTGCATCCCGACGACCTGACGAGTCTGATATGGCCCATTTGGACATCGTGGCGAGGAACTCTCGGAAAGCGTCATAATCCATGAGGCTAGTACTTGGTCCAAGTCCAACACGGCCTTTCTCAACCTCCTGTTGCGGTCCAGAGAAGATCTCGGAAGCACGCATGCGGCTCGTTTTAAGACGGCGGCGCTTCTCTTCCTGAATCATATGATCTCTTTGTTGCCTTTCGTACAGTACGCTGTAAAAGCGGTCATATAAGGAGCCCAGCTCCTCCGTGCTCAGCAGTTTACTGTCAGGTCCGAGGTTGCGGATGGCAGTGCGCTTCGCGAAGCTTTCGATGTTGTTCAACACTGCATCTTTGTTCTTGAGGCGCAGTTCGGTAATGCTGCTATGTGTGATGCCAGAGAACTCCTTGAAAGCCACGACCATGAGCTCTTGAAAACGAGTCACTGCCCGAAGCTTTGGGTTCTCGGACTTCGGATGTGCTGACTCGTCGAGGCGCACGAAGTAGCCCTTGAGTACCGAGATGAAGGCGCCATCATCAGTAGCATCTAGAAGTTCCTCGCCATTGATGCGAAGAATAGCCAGACCGACTTGGAACAGAACCTTTGGTCCCTCAACGAAGAAGACATCCAACACTCGGAAGGCGAAGACCAGCGGCATCGAGTTGATGTAGAGAGAAAGGAACCATGGTAATGAAACAACCGACAGCTGCACATCACTCTTGACGAGGTGGTCCCAGAGAATTGGCATCGTCTTCTCAACAAGCGACTCAAAAACCTTCTGGTCGAGCAGTGTGCCATACATAGTTGTTGAATAATAGCCAGGGACGAGTCTATCGCACAAAGTTGATAGCAGGAAGAAGGCCTGTGCTTCATTCATGTAAATGAGAAGCGCAGCCACCACGATGTTCATCGCTTGACAATATCCGACTTCTGCGTTGGTCCAGCTGTAGGCTGTGAGGACTCGTCGAAGCCTGTTGATACCGTCCTCGCTCTGGAACCCTGGATATTCTGGTAAGCTTCGGTTCAGATCCTTCTCAATCTCATCAATTGCCAGGGATTCCTGTCCCTCAAACTTGGCCAAGGTATCAAGGTACATGTTTGGGTTCTCCAGTCTCAGGAAGAGCGAGCCGGACGTCAACTCCCAGATCTCACCCCTCAGCCTGTTCGGCAAACCAACGCGGATCAGCTTGTGGAAGGTGGGTTGGCGGATCAGCGTGACGTTCCGGCCATTATCTCTTAGATACTCCGCCCACAAACGCATCTTGGCTCGATCACGGAGCTTCTTGGGATCACCCGGATACCGGAAAAGCATTCCCAAGCCGGCATCGGGCGGGCTGACATTCTTCCTCTCCTCCGTCCGAAGCAGATATTCAGAGTAGTTCTCAGCCACAATCTTGCGAAGTTTGCCCACGTTACCAACACCGGCACGGAGACCCCGCTTCAAACCATCGCAGAAACGTTCGCAAGCCTGCCTCGTCCCAGCGAGGTGGATGGTGATTCTTTGCTCCCTGAGAGGGCTTGGTGATTTCGTGGTGTCTTTGTCTTTGGGGTCGCCGGCAAGAAGACCGTTCCAGGTTGTGAGCGCAAGCGCGAACTACAGTCCAATGTCAGCCTCTGGCCCTGGCGCATCAACCGACCGCACATACCTGGAAGTTTTGGCTGTTGAGCCGCTCTACTCTTCGGATGGCACATAGTGGGAATGTAAACCCGTTTCCGCTCGGTCCTGCACCGTTTGTCTGACCAGTAAATGCTTGTGAGGTCGCCGTGCTGGCACTCTGGGCGAAGCTAGTAGGGGTTGTTGAGAAGCACATGTACGCCTCAGAGAGGTGAAGCTTGCCAGCGTAATGCCATCCTCGTCCGTGATCCTTGTCGCCCTGGGTGGCGTTGGATGGAGGCACCGTCAGCTCGGCATTGATCTCGTAGAGGGGTGTCTGTGTAGACGGGAGGCGGAACTGGCTCTGGAAGAGCGAGGCCTTGGAGGGGTTGCGGTCCGAACTGGAGAGATTGAGACCTTGAGTAGGGTCTATGAGCTGCTGTGCCTTCTGAACGATGTTTGTAAAGTTGGAAAACATGATTTCGGATCAGCGGCGGCGCATGACGAAGCAGACGAGGAGCGGGATAAAGGCAAGGGAAGAAGGGGACGGCGGCAAGGCTCGGTCGGTCGGGCTGTCGAGAACGTAGGAGTAGCGAGCGTCGGTGCTGGATGGAGCGAGTCCAGCTGCGTCCTTTTAAGCACGGTCAAAGGCCGTGTAGATGTATACGAGGTGGCAGAAGTCGTAGATGGGATGTTGCGAAGCTGAAGAGGAGGGCTGTTTGCGCGGCAATGCACCAAAGGAGGTTTGGTGTGACGGCACGCGATGGAGCTGTCGAGTCACTGTGGTGAGTGAGCTACAGGGCTGAGCTTGGGCTGACAGAGCACCCTCGTAGGGGATGGAATGTGGTGGACAAGTAAGAATGATGGACCAGGACATTGTTATGAATATCATCAGTGATGCGTTATTAGATTTTCCCGTCAATTAATTAGAAAGAATGAGGTGCGAAATATTTACAAGAGTTCGAATACAATCAACCATTCACATCAGAGCATGGACACCTTGGTAGACGTTGAGCTTCAAGTTACAGGGTCCTGCGGCAGTGCCTGTGCCGGGTAGCTTTCGAGGGCAGACTTGATTTGGCACCTTGCCAGTTCGTGAGCACATCCAAAACGTATCCCCAAGACAGCCAAGCTTCCGTTTATGAGCAGTGCTGTTTCCCCCACCATGCTTTGAAAACTCGCACAGGGATGCCAGCTCGGGTCTCAGCCCAAGGATACCGACTCGAGAATCCCGGTACTGGAGCGATGTGTGGCACAATGCTTTCTTCCAACCTGGGGCGGCTGTTCTCCTGCAAATCGTAGGTTGATGACATTGTTGAAAGAAATGCGACAACCAAAGCGAATTCAATACCCGCCACAATACGGATACTTGGACGAGAGTTTTACCCTGCGACTGAATACAGACTATCTGGCTAGTCAGGCCAATTCGCACCAGTGACCGCCTTAGCCTGTAGAGCAAGCCACATCAGCAGGTCAACCAACACCCTTACTCGCGTTCCTCTCGAGATATGGAGTGCTGCGATCAACCGGTCCGCATTAGCTGTAGCTCAATCCCTAATCACCTCTAGCGAACCTATGGCATGACGGGCAGCATATCTGCGGGTAGCTGAGTTCAGACGGCTTTCCGCCTTCGCGCCTTGCGTCATACCCGCCCCGCGCCTGGACGGGCGAGCAAGCTCCAGTCCCAACCAAGTCGTGCCTGCATCGACAGTGAGGTGCCCCTCTGGGCGTCGTCTTGTCTGTTCCCTCCCCCATTGACGAGAAAAAGTCTTGCCTGGTTAACTTTCATGCCGCCGATCTGATATCTTTCTCAACCTTCTTATCAGACAAGCAATACACCAAGCTCGCTAAAGTCCTTGCATCATTATCATCATCGAAACCCCACATCCACCACCAGGATCGCCATTGCCCGTTCCCCCCACTACCTTAGCAACGTCAAAGAGACCCTCTGGCCCCGGAAACGTTACAAGCTCCCAGCCAGCCTCGCAGTGTTTCGCCCGTACCCTCCCCTCATCAAAGCAATCCGCAGCTGCCACCTTGCACGCTTTACACCGCACCTCACGAAAACATCTTGGAATTGATTCTCCCTCTAGCTCGCATCGTCGCTTGCTCCTCCAGGTCGACACGGCCGCAGGGCTCCGTCATGGATGACCTTTGAAACACGCTCTGCGCCAGAAGCCACGAGACACGGCCACCCTGTCATATTACCTCGACAACCCAAAGGATATAATTATAGCTGGATCAGAAACATAGCAGAATAATCATCTTGCAAGAGACACAGCGACGCAATGGCAGCCACCGTCGCAAACCCAGCAGCATCGCTTACATCTGGAGCCATGGCACCCTCACCAAGCCAGGCTATT
This sequence comes from Sarocladium kiliense, assembly GCA_030734395.1. Taxonomy (NCBI): domain Eukaryota; kingdom Fungi; phylum Ascomycota; class Sordariomycetes; order Hypocreales; family Sarocladiaceae; genus Sarocladium; species Sarocladium kiliense. The sequence continues at coordinate 1,083,781 of JAUZTG010000020.1, read as the reverse complement.
GCCGATGGCTCAAACTCCAACAATACTAACAAAGATAACTCAGCATCCTCAAATCATGAGCCGGAACCTCTTCCTCAGACTCGAAAGTTCAAACTCTCCGACTTCACCCTGGTTCGCACCCTCGGCACCGGCACATTTGCTCGCGTCTGCCTGGTTCGTCCTGCCTCCGATACTTCGCCCCTCGAACCCGCAAACAACTACTCCTCCGACTCCGAATCTCCATCACAACATAAGCAGCCCGAGGTTTATGCCCTAAAAATTCTTCGGAAGACCGAGGTGATCAAGCTAAAGCAAATCGACCACGTTCGTCATGAGCGTGCCATCCTCGCCCAAGTCGCCGGCCACCCCTTCATTACCAACCTCCTCGCCTCCTTTTCTGACCACGACTCACTCTACATGCTCCTTGACTATGTTCCTGGCGGCGAACTCTTCTCCTACTTGCGAAAGCTGCGTCGGTTTGACGAGCGTGTGGCCCGCTTCTATGGCGCAGAGATTGTTCTCGTCCTTCAATATCTCCACGAAGAGCAAGGAGGCGTTGCATATCGCGACCTGAAACCAGAGAACCTTTTACTCGACGGTGATGGTCATATAAAACTCGTCGACTTTGGATTTGCAAAGAGGTTGGGCCACGATGGAGAGAACCCTGTCGAGACTTACACTCTATGTGGTACACCCGAGTACCTTGCTCCCGAGGTCATCCACAACAAGGGTCACACCACAGCAGTAGATTGGTGGGCATTGGGTATTCTCCTTTACGAGTTCCTCACCGGCTATCCGCCATTTTGGCATCAGAATCCCATGGAGATCTATAAACAGTAGGCTTGTCTCTCTTTTGTCTCCCTTGGCACTGAACTGACGAATCCCTGTCAGAATCGTCGAGAAACCCGTCGTTTTCCCTACCGATCCACCCCTTTCTGAAGACGCGAAGAATATTATCCGTTCCTTCTGCACCATAGACCGCTCGCGCCGCCTGGGCAACATCAGCGGAGGCGCCGAGCGTGTGAAGGCTCACCCTTTCTTCAGAGGTGTTAATTGGGACGACTTGATTCATCGTCGTCGTAGAGGACCAATTATCCCACCAGTGCGCTTTCCCGGCGATGCGCAATGCTTCGATACCTATCCAGAGGACGATGGAGACCGAACAACGTATACCGAAGAACATGCGGACAGGTACGACCACTTCTTCAAAGACTTCTAATCAGAGCTCTTTCGCCAGGCGTCAATGGTGGCCCATCAGCAGTGGAGTTTGGCGCTGTCTCAAGGCATTTTGCTTAGAGGAAGCTTCTGTGATTTACATCTTTGGTTTCCTGTTTCTGTATTTCGGGCGCAATGGAGTCGCTGTGGGTGGGAGGTCTACGGTCGGGCGGTCATGAAGTATCTTTTCCAAGCGCACGGATGCAGCTTGGGTAGTGTTTTCTTGGAAATACAACGAGCGCAGCGTACATCTTGCCTGTCACGTACTGTTTTCTGCACTGATCAGAGTAACATGCCCTGCGTCAATGATGTCATGCCATACTCCCATCAGACTGGAGTATGGGAACTCGTCAAGATACCGTCGTCAACCAATCATGATATATCCATATGCCGAAACCTGTCGGGCATCCCTCACATGTGGCACAGCCAATCCTCTTTCGATATGTCCGAAGTGGCTGATGCCCATGCATCCCCCCGTGGCAGGGTCTTACTAAAGCTGTCGCAGCCGACGGCGTTAAGACGTCAGACCCCAGGTACCATTTCCCCAAAGCGTCCGTATGACTCCTGTATCAGAGTCCTATGGGGCGTATCCTTAGCGCCGAATCGAGCCATTCCTCAATTTCGTGATTACTATCTTTTGCCGTTTGCTGATTATGAATGTGGCCATTGGATGAGATGTTTGGAGTTGAGCGGATCGGCGTTAAATATGCGTCGTGAAGTATAAGAGCTCGCGAGAAGATTGCCGAAGCTGCTGTTCGAGTCTCAACAATTGTTGAATATCTTTCCGCTTCCGAATTTTTGAGAGACAAGATTCATAGGACGCTACATCTCTCAATTTCCATTCACAACAAGCTCACCTTTACACCATGCCTCCACCACGCGGATTTCCCAATTTTGTTGAAGGACCCGGTCAGTCAACACCACCTACACGCACCACATAACAACACAGATCAACTAACATGAACATACAGCCGACTATGACATGACGGCAGACGTCCACAATGATACTTACCCAGCCATCTCATCTGCCTCGGCCAATCTCAACGGCAAAGCTGTCTACATCAGCGGAGCATCTCGCGGCATCGGCGTTGGCATTGCCACATCCTTCGCCCGCGCCGGTGCCTCCCAGATCGCCATCTCCGCTCGCACTCCCAACGCAGACACTGTTTCAGCCATGATCGCTGCAGCCAAAGAAGCCGGCCACCCAGAGCCCGACATCCTCTCCATATCCGTCGACGTCTCCTCCGAAGCCAGTGTCGAATCGGCCGCCAAGGAGATCAAAGCCCGTTTCGGCAGACTCGACATCGTGATCAACAACGCAGGCACAATGACTGGCTACACAAAGCCCGTGGCAGAACTAACAGAGGAAGAGTGGAAGTCGAACTTTGAGGTGAATGTCCACGGTCCGTGGCGTGTGCTGAAGCATTTCCTGCCCGTGCTGCTTGAGACGGAGGGAGGACTCAGGACAATAGTTACGGTTGCTTCTGTGGGTGCACTTTTAGTGTCCCCGGGAATCAGCGGGTATCAGACCAGCAAGCTCGCAGTGTTGAGGTTGACGGAGTTTGCGGCGAAAGAGCATGGGCCTCAGGGGCTGTTGACGTATACCATCCACCCGGGGAATGTTGATACCGGCCTGGCAGATCTCGCGGAAGAAATCAAGCCTAGTAAGTTGCCTTTCCGCTTCCTCATATTCGTCGTCAGTTTTTGAGGACACTAGCTCATGCGACTTGATGTGAACAGTCTTTGTCGAAAAGCCTGTGCTGTGTGGTGACACGCTGGTGTATCTTACCAAGGAGAGGAGGGAGTGGCTTGCTGGCCGCTACGTGAATGTGACCTGGGACATGCCTCAGCTGATGGCGAAGGAAGATGAGCTCGTGAAGGGGGACAAGCTGAAGGTCCGGATGGTTGTCTGAACATCACGATGATAGGACTAGAACGCGATGACTTTTCTTAGCGCCATTGTGAACAAGGCGGCAGATTGACTCTTTCATGTTACAAAAGAGTCTACCTGACAATTATGGTGGCTGCATCCGTATAACTCACGAAGTCGCTGGCATATTCAGGGACTATAGTTTCTCGAGTCTGTGCACTAAGTGACTCTATATTATTATAGACTCGCTCATAGGCTTCGACTGGGTTCCGAGCCCAGAGCTTATGCTACTGTAATAAAAATCAATGCATGAAGACCCGTGGCCAGCGCCATCGCCATCGCCATATTCTTAGCAGAACGAACACCGTCTCTATGCCATCCTCAACCACAGCGATGCAGAGAAACAATGCCAAGCGCCCCTTCTCCTGTTGAGTTGCATGTGACTACAACTCTCACTTCCTCATTCGGTCAAAAAGCACATATCTTCCTTTGGTCCTCTAAAACCCTTTGCGCCAGAAATAAGTTCCAGCTCCGACAACCACTATCGTCGCCAATATCGCAGCTCCCTGCCTCGTGCTCCAAAGGAACATGCTCCAGCCTGCCATTACCTCCTTCTTCCTCGCCGCAGCTCTCCTCCCCCAAGCCTCGGGGTCTACCTCCACCGGCAGCCTCACTCTCGGGTCAGCCGAGTGACCGTCAGGGGCAGTTTCGCTTCCTTCCAGGGCTAGAGGAGGAGCAAGCTCAGAGGGGCTGATCAGGGGAACGCTGACACGCAGGTAGACAGCGCGGTGGTCGCTGAAGCGGACGATTGGCATGGCGTTGTATGCTCGGACCTCCATGGCCTTCTTGCTAGCCTTTCCGGACGCCCAGGCTGGTACATCCAGATACAACACCCGATCGGTCCAGCTTGGCCACCTGTGCGGCGCAAAGCTCCATTCCACATCCTCCCCCTTCACATCGCCCTCCGGCTTAACGTCATACTTGTAAGTTGGTGGGAACTTGACCTCAGCTTCTTGCAGTCCATGCATCGTTCTGCCCGCCTTCCTTTCTCTCGTGAGCTGATCTAATGGGAAGAACTTAGGGTGGTAGTTCTCTGAGGCAGGGTCGAGTGACGGGAAGCCGGCGTTTGTGGGTGGTGCGGTGGTGGAGATGCGGTAGTTGAGGTCGCCAGCGACGAAAAGGTGAGAAGAAGGCTTGAAGACGGAAATGTCATGGATATGGCGTTGGAGACGAAGGTGCTGCTCATCATGCTCATCGTGCAATAATCTCGTCCTTTCCCCCCGCTGCTCATCACCATCCGGCGTCCCCTCCTCTTCTGCACGGAACCTCTCCACGACAGCCTCTGGATCATCGAATGTAAGGCCTCTCATGACAGCCGCCCAATTCGCGTTTCTCCTGGGTAGATTCCACTCCATAGCGGCGAGGTGCGTTGCCACAAAGGTCAACTCCGTCTCCCGTCCCTCACCGCCAGCGTCGTACAACACACGCAAACCAACAGCACCCTTGTTCCCCATCTCTGCTGCACCAAAGCCGACCTCGGCTTGTTGCACCTGACGGATGGTTTCTGGGTTCCGCGCGAGGAGGAGAATAGCAGTGTACCCGACATTGTGGGATCGAACGAGGGTGTATGGCTTCTTTGGGCCTTGTTTCAGAACGGAAGCGGGGTTAACAACGTCTGGTGTATCAATTCGTATCGCAGCCTCATTGATGGCGTCTTCAAAGGCTGAGAGGTAAGGTTCGAGAAAGTATCCGCCGATGAAAGAGTAGCTCATGGGAGCCACCTCTTGGAGAGACCTAGTTCGCAACAACCACCGAGTTGTTAGATTTGACCATGGGATGAAATATGAGGCTCCTAGGCAGGAATAAGCTTACACGGCGATCAAATCTGGCAGGCCTGTAGCATTGTCCTTAAGGGCATCGTGCATGTGATCCGCAAACACAGGGACATCGACAATATTCTTGGCGCAATTGAACGTCAGCACCAGCAAGTCTAATGCGGACGACGCCATATTTGCGAGCAAGTATGCCCGTTCAGCGGTAACGAGCGGTTCCCCAGGATGCTGCGTCGGGAAGCGGTGTCGGCGAGAAACGAGGGTGAGGTGGTAAGGAATAGAATGCAGCTCTGCACACCACAAGGATGAGGTCGCGGGGGAAACAGATTAGGTTGAGGTCAGACCGCCGATCCCCTGCCTGCTGGCTGCAGTGGTCATCGACCCGTCAAATGGCTTGGGATGGGCTAGCGGACGGGAGGCTGTGGGTGCAGTGTGGGGGTTACTTGTCTGGTTGTCCCCTATAGCATTCCAGCAGCTGAAGAATTGCAAGTAAGCAGGTGTAAAAATGAAGCTGGGGATGTACGTCTGTAACCAAAGTCCTGAGTTGACGGCGACTAAAGTGAGGGCATCCTGGAGGGCCACATTTGGAAGCGTGGGCATCTGTTTATAAGTCTCTCTGGACCACGAGGGTCCCGGTCGGATCTCATCCATCTACACAGACTGTAAGGGAACTTCACCCCATCAGCCACTGCCCAGACCCAGCTGCACCTGATGGCACAGCACCGCTCCTACATACAATTCGCCTTCGCCCCCTGGGCACGAATGGGTACCTCAGGTCTCATCATCGGCGCCCAACTCACATTGTCTAGACGGCCTCTTCCTCATTTAAAGAAGTGGTCTGCATGGTCATCCCTCTGACCACAATCATGCATGCAATCAAACTCACATACTTGGCTAGCTTAGTTAGTTCGTGATGGGGAAGTCTCGTGGACAGTTTCCCATACAGGCACGCGTGCTAGTCACGCGACCTGTCCGCTACCGATTCCCACCTGGATCCGGCCTTTAGACGAATTAATTGGGTTCTCTAGTCCCTTACCAATCATGCACGCAGAATTTGGGAGGCGACGCTGTTGCAAAGGAAATATGTTGACCAATTTAAAGCTACGTAACGTGTATGAGAAAGCATCAAAGCTGCAATCTCGAAACCGACGGACCGACCCTGTGTCTCTCTCAAGAACGATACTCGCGTTTTCTCCTTCCAGCGAGCCCCAAAAGGAACCAGTGGTGGTTGACAGAAGGAGGGCGATTCTCAGGCCAAAGTGACGCACAGAACCCCGAGGCTATCACTAACCTGAGCTTGAGGGGTGCCGCATGCACCTGATCAGCCACCCGTGAGTCCATTGCGTCAACAGTCAAGGACGACATTCGAAGATATGCATGATAGGCCCTGCGAGACTTGAACCATGTCAACATATCCAGGCGTCCCGTAGCGGTCTCTAGCAAGACCGTACGAAATGGCGGGGGTCGCTGGATCGTTTTCCTGAGTCGTATTGACAATGGTGACGACCCCGAGCCTCCCAAGGATACTCTGAGTAAACTCATGAATCGTCGAAGCCGTATCGTGCATGCTGTCCGCATCCAAATTGAAAACAGGGGTAGAGCTGGGGCAGTCCAAATGACGATATGAAGGAAAGCAAGGAAAACACCGCATGGGCGATGGAAAAATGCTGCTGTACGGCACAGCCATCTGGTGAATTTGACGGAGGCACACAGATGCTGCTCATGATCCAGTAACAGCTCCACGAATCCGGCTTCAGCGGCGGTAGTGGTGTGCAGCAGGCAATCAAGCTAGCCGCTGAACACCCGTACTGACAGTGAACCTACGTGAGGAACACTGGGCGTGCCGTCCAGGTAACCACGAGGAACACAGTATTTGGGAAACCTGCAGGCCGAAGTCTGGCAGTCGAAGGTTGTATACTGAGTCCAAGTTGTTATCCGGGCCGTAAAGTAAGTCGTGAAGAGTCCCTGAAATGGGTCGAAGAACAGGATAAAGCAGTGCATAGGAAATATGGTCCCGACGATCAGAAAGCCTAACGAAATGACATCATCACACGAAGCGGTCAAGCCAATCTTCGTTCGTGGAGTGTGTCATGGCGCAAGACGTCGACAGTCAATGCGCGAAGGCTCATCTCAAGATTCCAAGAGGACTTCGATTCTAGCAATAATCGAAGCCCAGGGTTGAGAAGTGCATCGGAAACCATGGGGGAAAAAGGATAGTGGTCAGAACCGTGTCAACACATCATTTCACTCGGTGACTGCCAGAGGCGTATCCCGCTCCTCTTGAACTTGAGCGTAGCCTGTTCATCGTCCACTGAGTCAGCCACATGGGTCAGCACATTTCCTTCGGCCAGCGATTCTCAAGCACACTAAACGCGCGAAGGAAAATGATTCCTTACAAGGAATGATCTGGTGGGCTGGGCTTGCAGTAAGACACTCACATCCTGTCGCTTCCGCCGATGGCGCGGTTGGTATCCGGAGTGTCAACACCTGCTCCAGCTCCACGCTCCAGCATCTTGCGCCGAGAGCTTGGGATGGCATTCGGCTTGGCGGATCCAGACTGGCCGGCAGTGGCATTCTTGGAGGCGTTGCGACCATCCTTGTCGTCCTCCCCGTTGTTCTGACCAGCAGCCTGGGCAATGGCCTGAGCGTTCTTCTGATACTTGTACACAGTCCAGTCGAAAACGTAGTCGTACTGGAAGCCCTCACGAACGAAGAGGTCACGGAAGATCTTGCGGAGGTAGCTGTAGTCCGGCTTGTCGTCGAAGCGGAGGGAACGGGTGTAGTTCAGGTAAATGGCGAACTCGTTGGGGAAGCCTCGGCAGAGGACCTCGGTGGGTGTCGTCATCTTCTTCTCCATGATGCGGTCGTACTTCTGCTTCTTAGTGGCAGCCTTCAGGCCCTGCCACGGGAGGGAGCCGCGGCAGAAGTACAGCATGACGTAGCCGAGGGACTCCATATCATCACGGCGGGATTGCTCGACACCCAGATGCGTGTTGATACTAGCATAGCGAGCAGTACCAGTGAGGTTCTTGTTCTCGCGATAAGGAATGTGGAAGTGCGTCTTTGGGTCACGGTACTTCTTGGCCAGACCGAAATCGATAACGTTGACCTGGTTGCCACGCTTGCCGATGCCCATAAGGAAGTTGTCGGGTTTGATATCGCGGTGGATGAACGACTTGGCGTGAATGTATTCGATACGGGAGATGAGCTGGTCGGCAAGGAGGAGGACGGTCTTCAGGGAGAACTTGCGGTTGCAGAAGTTGAACAGATCCTCGAGACTGGGACCAAGAAGGTCGAGGACCATGGCGTTGTAGTCGCACTCGGTGCCAAACCAGCGAACGAAGGGAATGCCAACTCCACCGGCAAGCGACTTGTATACACGGGCCTCATACTCAAGCTGGGGATGCTTGGCCTTGACGGACTCAAGCTTGATGGCAATCTCCTCACCGGAGATGATGTTGGTCCCCAGGTAGATATCGCCGAAAGACCCAGAACCAATCTTCCGGCCAATGCGGTACTTGTTACCGACGCGGAGATCCTGTTCAACCAGTTAGCTTGTCCTTCTGTGATCGTCTCGCCGAGCCTGGTTCATGGTATTCGTCCTTCGAGCATCTCGAAAACCAGCGCAGCTATCTGCCACACGTAGAGGCTCATCAAGATTTCGAACAGGAGCCGTGACCACGGTGCTTTGTGCGTGTCGTAGCGAAAAAGGAATCGGCTGAGGGTTTGGGCGTACCATAGTCGTCATCTTGAGGAGATGGATCCGGGGCTACCGTCCGCGAGGGATGGTAGCAACTGAGGGTATGTCGTTCGTGAAAATCGAAACCTGTTGATGGAATTGATATTTAGTAAATGAGCAGGTCCAAGGTAATCTGGATTATGCTGAATATCGTGGGTGTGCGACGAAGCCAAGGCAGTGGGTTACACAGGCGGTGAAGCAGATGTGTTGGCATGGGGGTTGAAAATCAGGCTCGAATGGCTTTGAGTAGTGGCAAGAACCGACAACAACTAGTAAAAAAACACAAGTTCGACCGGGGAACAATAAAATATGTCCTGGGCGAGCGAGAGAACCGAAAAAGGACGCGTTCACTCACCAACACAGGTATCTGTGCGTCGAAGCCGTCAGACGCGTGACGACAGTCGAGCCAAGGGCTGAAAGCAGACGCCGACCGAGGACCGGAGGGACAAGGCTGGTGATGCAAAGTCGAAGGTAGCTGGTAGAGGTGAAGCCAAAAACTCGAGGAGAACGAGAGTTGGCAAAATGAGGGCTGGTGCCGGTCGGTACGTGCCTCTCGAGACGATGAGAGAGGTGGAAAGAGGGAGAGGGTTGGGAGAGTTGAGGCTTGAAAGCCCTCTTTGGTGATGCGTGGGGTTTTGGGGGGCGGTGTTGGGAGAAGGGAGAGCGAGAGGGAAGGAAGGGAGGGAGGGAGAAAAGAGCCCGAGGCGAAAGACAAAGGCGGTCGGCAAGAGAGGAGACGGGAGGGGGCGGGCGGCCTGGGCTGGGCTGGGCCTGGCTAGGTGAAGGGAGGGCACCTGACGGTCAGTGCCCCCTTCAGTGAACAGATGGCGGATGACAGCGCTGGAGCTGGCGCTGGAGGCCGGCACCTGGCGGTGCGTTGTCGGTGGCTATAGCGACCACACGCACGCTACGGCCTCGCCGTAATGCACTGATCTTGGGTACCAGTGGAGTGGCCGGGGGGCACTGGAATGGAAATTGAAGGGACTCCGCTTGGGCGCTTGCCGTCGAGCACCTGCCTGAGACAGCTGGGCACAGGCTGCCGCTGTTTGGGACTTTGGGCTGCCTGAGGGGTACTTGTGCCGCACCGCCTTGGTACCTGACCGACTAGGCTGGACCCTGCAAATGATGAAGTCACTCCACTGGGGCCGTCTTAATCCCCGAGTGCCAACGTCCTGGTGCTTAAGAGCCTCCCCTTGCATCGGACATGGGGTTCTGACATTATGCCCGGTGAGGCAGGCTTCTAGCAAATCCAGTACATACAGTCACGTATCGTTCAATGCCGATTAAGGCATCAATGTCCCGCGTAAGCTCCGTCCTTCAATGTCGACTGCATTCAAAGCATCAGCGTGTCGGTATCACCACTGCACTCATTTCGGAAGCACCTTATTACGCCCTTCCGAGCAGCACGTGATGCCCTTCAGGTTATTCTGTCATATCCAGCTTTGACAAATTGGCCACCGCCCTGCGCCTTTTACCCTCAGTGGCTCCCTCTCTGCTGACTCGCCCGCCCACCCCCGCCAAGCCCTCGTACTCTCTGCCCTCAAACCTGCAGGTGGCTTCACTCTCAGCCATGAGCTCGACACCAATAGGGCGCGTGCCCAAAACCTGCTAGATGACATGCACATTACGAAATGAGCCTAACACAATATTAGATGGCCATTTGATGAACTGAGGTAAGCTCAGTCCAATCCTGTCTTGAGGCAGCACCATCATCACCCCGGCTTTGGACGCCTTACTCGGGCTACCCGATGCCTTCCACAGCCAAGACATACCTGAATCGCCTCCTTCTTGCTGAGGCTTAACATCCAAAATAGCACACGCACACAGACACATGCATTGGTCCATCGCCAATCGACTTCCAACCTGCGCTTGTGGCGCTGCTTGTGCCAAACAAAGGACCCAGAGGGTCCAGACAAAGGCCCGCATATCCCAACGGCTACCACACACACCCATGTCTCTGCGGTAAACCCGTTGTGTGCCTACTACCCGGCGTTAATGGTGCCGCTGGGTTGGCGGCCCCTCGGCGGGTTGCCCTCCGCCATTGCGGGCAGCCTCATGTCCGAAAACGACCTGGTCGGGATTCAAATAGCACCACCCTCTTGAACCTGTCAAAGCCAGCCTGAGACCAAGCGGGCAGGGCGGCTCTTCGTAAAGCCGCATGACGTCTTTTTCTCCGTGACAGCTCAGTGAGAGTAGAACGATGAGGCTTCCCGCGATGGTTGGATGCAACATACGGTCCATCAGTATCAGCACCTAGAGCCGGTCGCCTCGGAGCTCCCTTGTCTTGGCTCATGCCAACAACGCTCTTGCACTCGGCTATCCCTTCTCGTGTCGCCCTTTAGCGGGTTTAACGCAGGCCGAATGCTTCTCCGATACGCTCCAGAAGGGCCGCCCGTGACCACCCAAGGGTGCAGAAATGCCAACGAGGGGACATGCACATTGATAGCCAACGACAGGACTGCCCGCCTCGGGGATAAGCCCGCAGCAACTGTCGATCGATCGGCCTAGGCCCCTGTAGACTCTTGAGTGATATGCGTGTGAAGCCCTCAAGGCACCGAGAGATCGCTGATCCCCGAGAAATGAATTTCGGTCAGGCTGGTGAAACCTATTTTCCTTTTCCCGACGGTCGGTGTCATCTCCGAATCCCCTCGGTGCGAATTACCCCCACCCACAATCACCAATGGATCCTCGCTGATGATCCTCGTTAGCCATATGCCGTGGCTCAGTATTTCCAGACGGGCGAGACGTCTACGGCACCCTTGGGAGGATAGCCCTCCGCCGCATACAAGGCCTACTGATGGGAGCTGGGCGAGATCTAGATCGTGTCTTACACTTCGCCGCCGGCTTGGCAGATACTAGTGACAGGTTCCACTATCGTGGGCTTTTACATCAACGAGGTATTTCGGCATTGACATATCACCGACAAGGGTCGAGAAGATGCTATCTTGCCCGATGGATTCTGACGAACCTTCAAACCAGAAGTAGTTCTGCGGTCATGTCTTTGTGCTAGAAATGCAATCGCTCCATACTAAGGTATTGGAGCCATCTTGTCGACAGCCTAGAGCTTATGCAAATGAGTGATGAGAAAGGCAAGTTGTTCAAAAAGCTTTGGACAAAGAGAACGAACCATATCCATACAGTCGATGATGAACCTTCAAGATTAGAGTCGAACTGTATTTACCATTATAAGGTTTCGACCCATTCACGAAGGACAAAAGGTCTAAATATGTCTCTCATATGTGTGATGAACCTGGCCTTCATGGCATATCCCCATCACAGCTCAAATCAGAAACAACAACAGGTTTCAATGGCTGCCTACGATTCTACAACGATGGAAAATCGGTCATCACCATCTGGGGACCACCACAAACCCAGAAGCAACACCCGTCAGACAATCGTCGTATGCGGACCATCAGGAGTCGGCAAAGGGACACTGATCTCGAGACTTCTCGACCGCCATCCCAATCATTTCATCACCACGGTCTCACATACCACACGCGAGCCACGGCTGGGAGATATCGATGCTAACGCCTACCACTTCGTTTCACGGGACGAATTCAATCAGCTTATTGAACAAGACGCCTTCGTTGAGTATACCTTCTTCTCTGGAAATTACTACGGCACCAGCTGGCAGACCATCCGCGATCAACAAGCCACAAACAAAATCCTGGTGTTGGACATCGAGATGGAAGGCGTTCTAAACATCAGAAAGAGTCAAATTCTGGATATCAGATGTGCATTCATCGCGCCACCATCACTGGAGGCGCTTGAACAGAGGCTTAGAAGTCGCGGGACGGAGACAGGGGAGAGTCTGCGGGCCAGACTGGAAGGCGCAGTTGGAGATGGAGTTTTCGGCAGCGAGAGGGGCTGATGATGTGCTTCTCGTAAATGATGACTTGAATGAGGCGTACTTGAGGCTTGAGCAGTGGGCGCTGAGGTAGCCGTCTATCGAGGCCGAAAGAAGGACCGCAGGGTGCAGCTCTACTAGTCAAAGAATCTCATGAGTCATGGGACTCCGCGTATGGGAAGATGAGCTAATCTCTCGGTCGTGGTGATTGGGTTTGCTGAGTCGCTCGACGTATATCGTTGGATAATGTTCAGACAGGGAGGCTGAGGCAGCGCTTGTCACATGGACACCTCTGAAGCGGTGTCGCTTCTAAAGCCAGCTTACGTCGTGTCACATGGATCACTGTGGATGAGCTTTACTCCTGTTGTTGTAGGGCTGGTTGAGTCAGTCCATGCATGTCGATCCCAGCTGATGCTCGGGTCGAGCTGCTCTGGAAGGCCAAAGCAACATTAATTCATTGTCTGTATGTTTGACTTGACTACTTCAGGCGGAGGCGGGAGAGCCAAGGGACCGATCAACAAAAGAATCAGTATCTCAGGAGATGGGAATATCAGAGTTATCGATCAGGGCAAAGCAGAACCACCAGGAGGCTTGAAACAAAGTCGTTCGATAAGCTACAACGCTAGACAATGCTGACACCACCCATACCGAAAATGAGATCGATGCCCAGCTACATCCAAAGAATCGCCATGCTATATATATATATATAATGCCGATCACGCAAGAAGTCTGCCCCCCAGTCTCTGCTAACGCCGTCCTCTTCCCCTCCCCATCTCCGGATATGGCCCCTGTTGTGGCAATGGTCTATGCTGAGGAGGATACTGCTGTTGGTGCCCAGGGGGCGGTGCTGCGTACTGCGGCTGCTGGGGGGGAGGGCCGTAGCCACCTTGCGGAGGCGGGCCATGATGATATCCACCACCACCACCGCCTCCTCCAGGCCCTGCAGGTGGCCGATGCCCCTGATCAACCTGTGGCTGTAGAATATCTCCAAATGTCTGCTCCACGAGCCTCTCCGTCTTGTCTAGCCACTTCTTTGCGGAAGAGCTGCCGAAGATTTTGTTGTTATGGTGGCTTGATCCGTAGGCATTCTGATGGTGAGGAGGCCTGGGTGGCATAGGAGGAGGCACACCGTTGTTAGAGTTGTAATTCGGCTTCGGTGGGGGAGGAAAGTTATTCGCGTTGGGTAATGCGGAGCCGAAGCCCTGAGGTCGTGAAGGCGGAGGGGGGCGGCCGTTGTGGGATGTCGAAGGTCGAGGAGGTAGAGGTGGAAGGTTCTGGTTCATAGGGAGGGGGGGAAGGTTTTGGTTCAGGTTCAGAGGCGGTAGTCCATGCTGCTGCTGAGGCTGTTGTTGCTGGTGGTGGTGCGGATGATGTTGGTGGCCCTGGCTTGGTGCATACGTAGGTTGTGGTGGAAATTGGGACGTCTGTGGAGGTGGTGACTGATGATGATAACCCTGAGACTCTTGGTGGTAAGATCCAGCAGCAGGTTGCGAGCCCGGTCGAGGAGGGAGGTCAATAACAGTATAAGGAGGCGGCGGGGATAGCGGCGTTGGAGACGGAGAGGGCAACGTCGTAGAGTGAGAGATGGCAGGACGTGGCGGTTGAGGTGGCACATAATGAGAACCCGCAGAGTGCGGACTCGATGCATTCGGGGAAGCATAGGTCTGCTGGGGCAAATTATACGATGGGCTCGCTAGGGGTGACTGCTGTGGAGGCTGTTGCTGCTGAGGGCCCAGTTGAGGGGAGAAGTACTGTGACTGCTGCGAGCCACCGCCCATACTCGACGGAGTCGGCGAGGGACGAGTATGCGGCCCCTGGGGATGGACTGGTGCGCCTCCCATGGTTGAGGATACACCTGAGTGAACAGAGCCCGAATCATTTCTTGAAGATGGTCTGCTCAAGGCAGCACCCATGGGTGGCGAGGCTAACCTACCAGGCACTAGATCTGTTGGATGATGGGCTTGCTGGGTAGTCGTAGGTGGATAGAATGCCATCGGTGCCGGTGATGCCGGTTTACTCTGATCCCCTGCAGTGGCAGTCCTCTTATCTCCAGGTGGTGAGCTGACACGAGGAGGTGAGGGCGGATACGGCGTATTCGCGACAGCAGCACCATCAAATCCAGGAGATGGTCGTGGTGACATGCCAGGCCGTGGCGATGCTGGCGGTCTAGGCGAAGGAGTTTGTCGAGGAGGGGGGAAGGATGGCGAAACAGGATGAGTAGGCGATGCCAAACCTGAGTGAGACTGTGCCGGCGACCTCCCTGGTCGTGGTGATGCGGAAGGCTGGTACGGAACGAAACCACTCGAGTCACCGCCGCTCAAAGTTGGCGATGCCAGACCACCCTGATGTTGCGCCTGATGAATCCCAAGGCCAGTGGAAGAGGCAGACAGAGGAGCCTGCGGTGAGGGCGGCCGATATGGTGAGAACCCTCCGCCTGATGCAGGTGATGTTGAGTTGGGCGAGTGGGAAGCCACAGGGTGTGGTGGCGGTGACAATGAGGCCTGGTTTTGTGGCATGTATACATGATGCGGAGCCGTCACAAGGGGGGCATGCTGTGCTTGCTGCTGCTGGGGCGGCGACTGAGTCGTAGGAGATGCTGTTGGGCTGGCACCTGGGCGATATGGGATATATGTCCTTCCCCCAGGCGAAACCGCTCCACTCGGCATATTCGGCCTCGCACCATCTCCAGCTTGAGGACGTGAGATGTTCAACGGCGGTGGTCGCAGCGAAGGGTCTTTCGGTGGCCGTTGCGCTTCTTCTACCTCCTCATCTGCTGCATCTTCGTCTTGTGCGTCCATGTCTGACAGGATATCGTCGAGCACACTCTCATCCTTTCCTGCTGGAGGTAGTGGCTTGTCCAAGCGATCATCCTTGCGAGGAGGGATTGGCTTCTCCTCGTCGGTCTTCTTAGCACCCTCACCCATGGCGCTGTTCTCCTCGGGCGGAGTCTCCTTCTTTGGTGGGTGCACCGTAGCGCGAGGTTCGTCCTCCTCTGTTGAGGGTCCATGGTATGGCCAAGGGAAAGCTTGGACCGGTTCTTGTTCCTCCTGCTTCTTCTTCTGCTCTTCCTTTTCATTGTCCGCACCTTCGCCGGACGACTTCCTGGTTTGAGTAGGTGACACGTCGAGACAGAAGGGCCATGGGTTCGCCTGCACTGAAGTCTGCTCCGTCGTCTCCTTTCGCCCACTGTCTTCTTCCACTCTTAGCCTCTCAGGCGCCTGTCGTGCTGGCTCTGCAGACATCTCGAACACAGGCTCCCCGCCAGGCCGAACCGACGGTCTGTGACCTGGCCCACCGGGCTCTGCAGCATGATGCATCCCATGCTGCGGCTGCACATGGCCGTAGCCACCAGAACTGGTACCATAAGCGCTGCCGGGTCCCGAAACGTGGTGGTTGAGGGGGACCTGACTATTGCCGGTCCCTAGGCTGCTGACAGTCGTATGGCTAGCCCCAGTCGCATGGCTGCCTGCGATAGGATGCTCATGGCCGTGCGAAGTATACTGCTGTTGATATCTATCGCCATGAAACTGCTGCTGGGCATATTGCGGTTGTGGAGGTGGCACGTAGTGCTGGTACGGCGAGTACCCCTGGTGCGACATCTCCTCTCGTATGTCCACGACACTCTTCGAAGCCGCGTAGGAGTAATGCGCAGGCCGTTATCGAAGTTCGCTCATCGTGGTTCGCAGTCGTTACCTCGCTCGGAGCTCGCAAGGTAGAGCATTGGCGGCGGCTAGGGAGCCTTGTCGAGTCTCGTCGTTCCGCCCGTCGCAGTGGTCGGAATGTTAGGATGAACAGGGCGGTGAGGCAGAAGTCAGCTTTTCGCAAGGATCAGGTTGCTGCCTTCGTTCTCTAGTCCCTCACTTTATTGCAGAGTGGAAGGTTTTCAGCTGAAGTGCAGCGCCCCATTTCCACAGGTGGGATACGAGAGCAGTGGTGGTGGTACCGTTGCCGCGCACGCGGAGGACGCCATAGCTCGATTCGGTCACGGGTCCCTGAACAGACAAGCCATGGTCAAGGCACCTTAACCACGCCCACTTGCCCGCGTCACGCCACAGGCACGACAAAACATGAGGTAGCCCTGCATTCACGGCACGGGTGGCCTATTCAATGTCAGGTTCAGCATAGAGTTTCGTTCGAACATTTGAGGGTGGTCCAATCAAAAAAAAAAAAAAAAAAACCATCTCACATAAGCGACGGGACACCACGGACGCTATGTCCAACTGTTCAATTCCGAACGCCGATCAATATGCACGATTATATCTGTCTAGGAATCATTGAACCGATTCGCACAGCTTTTACGCCTCCTCATGAGAGTGTTCAACATCCTCATCTCTTCTCTTCGCTCTGGCCTTGAGCGCGACGGCCATCAAGCCGGCCCTCGTCTGGGCTTCAGTCTTCGTCCCGCTCATCTCAAAAGTCCCTTCATTGCCTCTATAAGAAACCGCGCATCTGCTCAATGACCACTCTGTCACAGTCTCCTGTCTTCCCTTCGTCCTTTTCAATGTGTAGCTTTATATCCTCCGCCGTCATGTGATTATACAAGCCGCTTCGGAAAGTACGCTCCCACTATTCAGTCCTCGCAAATCCAAATCCAAATCAATCAATAAGTGGGAGCGTTTCCTCTTCCGAGGCGAAGAGCTGTAAAAAGCGCGAAGCAAAAAGGTCAAGAAAGCAATTCACACACGCAGAACACCATTAAGAGTCCGCCTGAAGAAGAAAGTCGAGGGCGGCAAGTGTTCCAAACGGACAGAAACAACGGAACGATTGTCGCCGAATGGTATCGTAGAAGCGAAGCGCAAACGAAAGTAATAGCATGTAACGCAAGTGACTCCGCAGTCATCGTGTATGACTTGCAAGCATCGCGGTCCATAGTAAATCAGAGTCAGGCCATGTCTCGTGGGTTACTCATCATCTTGGCGCTCCCCTCTCTTCAGGAATTCGTTCCAGCGGCGCTTTCCGACTCTCGTCTCGAAGTGAGGTGCGACGGTCTGAACGTCCTGCATGTTGCTCTCGATGGCCACGCGGGTCTTGTTCCGATAGCAGTCCACTATCTTATACGTCAGTATGACACGGATGAGGAGCTAGTTCAATAGGGTTCACCCACGAGCTCGTTGCAAGAAGACCGTTCGGCCGGCGAAGACACGGCTCTGCAGCCACGCCATCCGGTAGCCCAGGTCGTTAAGCTTCACCTCCTTCTGACGTTGTGACTTGGTCAGTCTCTCAATAGCAACTTCGCCATCCTGGCCATCGCCCATGGGGACCTTGACCATCTCTGCGGCCTTGCGTTTGACACCACGGTGGCCAGCAGCTCGCCCTTCCGTCTCCTGAACGCCATCATCTGCGATGTCGTCCTGGAAGAAACGTGTGCCCGTTGCACTCGGTGGGGGGCTCTGCATCTCACGACGGAAGAAGCTGCCTTGGTAAACACTGGAGCTCTTGCGGAAGCTGTCGGGGATCTCATTGGTATCAACGCCCTGCAGTGTGACTCGAACGCGGAGTCGAGATCCGCGAGCATTGTCCTCAACAAGGATAAACTTTCGCTTCTTCGCCTCCGGCATATCGGGGAAAAGACCGGGATGTTCCTCGTCCCGTTCATGGCGACTGGATGTCGTTGCATGGGGGGCCATGTGAGACATAGGTGGACCATGGGCACTGGCGGGGTACCCCTGAGCGCCGTACCCGGTGAAGACCTGAGTGTGTCTCACATCATGTCCACCTGGCACGTCTTGAGGATTTTGGTGGTGGTAGTTGTGCTCCCCTGAATCAGTTGTTAGTTGGCTCTAGTTACATTTTCTCTATAAGGCATTGGCAAAAGACGGTAAGGCTGAATAAGTGGCACCAAGAATCGTTCGAGCACTACTGCCCCGACCACGTTGCCCGCAAAGATGACTGTGTTTCATTCTCTTCACTTGTTCGAGATATGGACTTGAGACAAGCCTGTGGAGTGAGGGCATCTAAAACAGAGCCTCTGTGGTAAGACAATAAGGATGTCTCGCAAAATTGCAGGAAAAGCAACGCCACTGACGACGTGTATAAGTATTTTGGAACGCCATATACCCATAGTGAAACTCTGCTAGGAGCCACGCTCAGAATCAAAACGCGGATGGGGATCGAGAAAGGCAGGAATTCGACAGTGCATCTCTGCGTGATTCTTCCCACGCATCTTGCGTATGAGTGTCTGCGCGAGCATATGCCAACTTCTCTTCGTAATATACAACATGTGCCAGAATCAAAGACAACTCTCTTCATCACAAGCCGCTGCGGTAATACAGCACCTGCATCAGGTCGAAGGAATGATGATAGAGTGTCATGCGAGACGGCGGGGCCCATGCCAGTAACAGACATAAATTTGTAAAAGGAAAACACCATATGACGACAAGTCCAGTCCCGGTACAATATCCCATAAAACAAAGGGGAAGAGAAAGCAAAAGGGAATGAATGGGATGCTTTAACTCGAAAAGCACTCGCCGCAGCAGATTGTGGATGTACAGACAGATTGGTAGCCATCGGAGTGAGCTTTTCTTTGGAACAACGCCACGTTGGCGCGTCAAGGCGCGAAGAGATGCCAAATCAATTAGGAATCGCAGAGGGGTCTTTGAGTAATTCCAAAGTAGCAGAACGCGCTGTGCGATGTAATCACATATGGTGGAACATACCAACTTCATCTCCTCCTGGGCCGTTGTTGTCGGGGTGTGCACCGGGATGATGGTGCATAGGCTGTGCCATATGACCCATACCGGGTTTACCCATGGGTTGGCCATGGTTCTGAGGCATGGGACCAGGCGCTGGTGCCATACCAGGAGCTGCCGTCGGTGTTGGAAGATGGGCGGCAGTTTGGTTCGGGGTTGACGACTTTCCGCGTCCGTTCACCTTCGCCATGCGTCTGACTCTTCGGCTTCGAAGGCGAGGATCCTGATTGCTGTTACGCCAGCTGTCCACAGCTCTCTGGATAAGGCCTCTCTTGCCGCGAAGAGAGGGGTTTAGTTGGGCCAGTGCCCATCCGACACGGTTGCAATCGGTCTCGTAAATCAACCGGTTACCGCGGTACTGATCCTTCGCACAGCAAGCGCGGGGATAAACGCAGTTTTCCTGCTTGAATTCCTGGGGCAGCTCCTCCGTAGTAACAGACTCGACATCACAGCGGATGGTATATTCCATCTTGACGCGGTCGCGGGAGTACTCAAAGGCAATCCATTGCACGCCGTTCCCATCTTGCCTCACAACGAGAGGAGTCGTTGCCGGGATAGGGCCAGGAGCTGCGTTCGGGTTGTTGACACCGCCGGGGCCTTGGCTACCAGGGCTGTGAAGCTGAGGAGCACCGTTTTGGGGGTGTTGGGACTGGGACATAGACGAGCTCTGAGGCTTCTGGAGCTGGAGCGGGACCTGGGGTTCAAGCTTGGGCCTGGGGCTTCCAGCCATACCAGCTTGGGCGTGCTGGGCAGCATGTTGAGCCATGTGGTTTTGAGGTGCGGGATGCGACATCATCATGTTCGGCTGTGAAGTCATTGACTGAGGGTGCTGGGCATGTTGACCATAGGGGGACGCGGTGGGCTGGGGTTGGCCGTAAGGTGAGGCGTTGTGCTGAGGAGGCATAGACTGGTAGTGAGGAGGTTGCGATTGGTAGTACATCGACTGCGGCATGTGCTGCGACGGCGGAGGGCCGTAGATGCTCCGATGCTGGTCATGCTGAGATGGTGAGGGGACAGAGGCGGGCGAGTTGGACTGTGGAGTGTGATACGACATGGGCGGGTAGTGGTGTGGTCTCGGTATTTGAGCGGCGGCCATCATCTCGGAGGTATCTGCGCATCACAAGTCAGCGTCGCGTTTCTGATGGGCATCTGAGCCAGGCGCGTCTGTGAAAGACCACGAGAGACTCGGGACGTGAGGTCATACCGGCGGACGTGTATCCGCTCGCGGCACCTGGGGTGCTGTACGGGCTCTGATGGCTGTAGTAGGGGATGTTGTCCTGGTTGTTGGAAGAGGTCTGGCTGCCGTGCTGATAGCTTTGAGCAAGACTGTGACTTGAAGCTGAGTACGCTCCTGAAGGCTGCTGAGGCGGCTGTCCGTGAGCTTGGTGCTGCTGGTGAACAA
Organism: Sarocladium kiliense; assembly: GCA_030734395.1. NCBI lineage: Eukaryota > Fungi > Ascomycota > Sordariomycetes > Hypocreales > Sarocladiaceae > Sarocladium > Sarocladium kiliense. The sequence continues at coordinate 1,063,208 of JAUZTG010000020.1, read as the reverse complement.
CACTGGAGGGTCTCGAGCTGTGCAGTTGCTGCTGTGAAGGCGTATGACCTTGTTGCTGGTGCTGCGGTTGATGCTGCATGGAGAGAAGACCCATTAGTAAATCGTCGAGTTGCGAGACCGAAGCTGCACTGTAGAACAACCCAAGGAGGAAGAAAACAAAGCGAAGCAGGACGTGATGGTTTTTTATTGCCCCCTTGTAGCGGGCAGGGTCTGGGGGAGCTCTGGTGGAGTGGCACTCCCCTGGAGTGACTGGGATTGCACGGGTGAGGCGTGCTAGACCCGGAATGGAGATGGATGCTGATAAAGCAATCCCAGCTTGCAATGCGGTTCACTCCCGATGAAGATAGTGAAAAGGACAAATGGAGGAGTGAATGGTGGGCATGTGTGCAGGTGTACATGTATGGTGGGCAGGTGGCGGGCAAGTAACGAGCAAGTGAACGAATGTATGAGCCGCGGGAAGTCCAGCCATGACTGACAACCAAGAGAAGAAGGACTTACCAAACGTTTTGAAGAGTGAGGGTGGAGGTGTGGTCTCTGCTGCTATGGATGCAATAGACGCTGGGGTTGGAGAATGTGTCAAAGGATAATAGCTCCGAGGCTAGGGAGCTTGTACTGTAGAACGAGTGGCCAGGGGACAACGAAAAGAGTCAACGTTCGAGACGGCGAGGACCACGCGACGTTCCCAAGAACGAACACACACACACACGCGTCAGGGGGGTTCGCCAGGAAGAGCTGGAGAAGCTGGCCAGGACAGGCTGTGAACGATACTGGCTCGAAGATCGGGGGAATGTGTTACGAAGGTACACCAGAGCAGCCGGATGACGGGGACGGGTGAAGAAAAAAGTGCAGGGGAGCAGATATTTGAACCAAGATTATGGGGAGAACAAGGTACAGTGGCATAGGAAGTGGGTATTGGATGGGCTTGGGCCAATGTAGGAAAAGGTGAAAGGGGGGATTGGAGAGGAGAGGAGGGGAGGAGACCCAGCGGAGTGTCCCAAGTGACAGGAGGCGTGTTTGACACCCGCGAGACCAACCAGGGGGAGGGGGAGACCTGAGGAGGGGCCGCGGCGCAGGTTAAGGGAAATTTGATATGATGTGATTTGCTGTGCTGTGCTGTGCTATTCTGGCAAGCAGGACCAGCCCAGCAGGCCAGTATCCGCTCCCGGCTCCGCGTTGCGTCGCATGAAAAAGCAGCGCGCTTTGCCGAAAGCACTGGTTCAAATATCACACCGCAAGAGCGCGGTTGCCGGAACTGTGTATGTACTGGGACGGGTGCTGCCGTGGGCCTCGAACAAGCATATACTCAGATGCGATTGCTTGACATGAGGCCCTGCTAGACCGCCGTGACAAGTCGATCGTCCCCCCCTCACCAGCCCCAGCACCAGTCGACTCAACCATGGGATGGGAAGTTCCCGCGAACGGTGTCCGGGCATGGGCAGGGGTCGGCGGGCAGCCACACAGGAGACAAGTCGGACAGGTGGGCGCCGGTGCCAGAGACAACCAACTGGATCTGTCTGGTCTGGCGTCCCACTGCTGACGGTCCCAGCCAGGAGGAGACCAGGATAGATGGTGGGCACACACATGTAAAGGGTCGTCGGGGTGTGTGCGTGGAGACGGCTTCTCTACTTCTCTGCTGCTGTGTTCAGGGCGCCATCGGGAGAGTGGCTCGTGCTCTGTCGTGTCGTATCGTGTTATTACACCGTGGGAACCTGCGTATACACTGCGCTGTGTTGCGACTGCCTTCGTATTGTTCAATCTTGAGATGCAGGCAGCCGGATAAGTGAGCAACAATCTCGCAAAGCGTCGGGAGAGAACGGCCAAGTCGGACTGCGCTGCTGAGGGGAACCATCAGACTGGTTAGCCGTTGTTAGTACGCGAAACGCGAACGAAAGAGGGTGTGTCTTTCGCCCACACCTCACCTGCAGCCTTGGCGCCCCTGTCCATCCCACGCCCACACACGCAGAGACAGAAAAACGCGCGCGACACACACGTTTGGCTCAGGAGCGCCAGCGCATGGGAACAACGTGACAGGGGCCCGCTGGCACTTGATTAAGCAACCAATGGCGGAGCAACCGGGTCCTTCCTTCGAGGAGCAGCTGCCCAATGGAGCACTCGCGCACCGGGGCTAGCCAGACGGACTGGGATTGCGCCGGGGTTCGGCCTCTTCTTTGCCTCTTCTGCTGCTCTCGACTCCCCAAGCGGTGTAGCCCGCCATGCTTCCCCGTCCCATGTTCCTGTCTCCCCCCTGGCCATTCTGCACAGAACCCAGCCTATGCAGCCTGCCCGGTACCTGTCGAAGGCGACAGTGCCTCATTCCATGACCGCTTCCTCGGGCTCAACAAAACGCAAGGGTAGGAAGGACTGCTTGCCCCTGCGTGCCGTTACATTATCGGAGAACGACCAGGCGATTGCATTGCGCAGCCTGTGCAAGGCCGTACCTCCGTATATGATGAAGATGATGAAGTTTCGGGTACGGACATCCTGGGTAGTGCGAAGGTGGTTAAGCTCATGCAATTTCCCCTTCCACCCTAGCCTGTTTCTGTCGTCTAGCTTTTGAGCCTTGAGCTCCATCAGACTCGGGGCCAAGTGCAACAAACGACATGTCCCCGATTGCGAGAGGCATCCTTGGCAGCAACGTTGGGCCCCTCACTAGTGGGTGGTGGCGTTGGAGTTGGTCGACACCATGACCCTTCGGTGAGCAGCACAGAACCAAGGAAGACGGGGAACGACAGGACAGACATTTGGCGCTTCCTGCGTGAGGCGCTATGCCTAATTTTGTAAGAAGACATCAGCAGCGAAGCAGAAGTTCCAAATCGTTCGACATGCCACAGCGATCGATCGTTGTCGAGACATCGGGTAGTTCTCGTGGTCAAAAACATCTCGCTTGACATTCGCAATTCGATCTGCCGCCATTCGAGCAAAGCTTGACGTGAATGGTGCGAGCTCGAGGCATATTGTGTAGACACGTCCCATCACTTTCGTAGCGTGCAGTGCGCCAAACTCTTTCGCAGTCGTTGCTTTGGGTGGCTCCTACTTCTGTCGTGAAGCCCATGGACGTTAGTCTCTGGCAAAACCCATTTGGCCCCTAACAATCTGCCAATGTATGGAGAAAGCTCGGCACTAAGATTGGAGGAAACGCCACACACGGTTGCATTTCAGTCCGTCATGCCTGGTGCTGATGGCTGATGTCGAAACCTGGGTCAGCTCCATCCACAGCCCCATTGAGCGAAGGGATTGGGAGGGTTCCGAGATAATTACTTGTCTTTAGAGTTGCCAACTACTCCGTATGCTGTCAATGTTTCTTGCCAGTGTTGCAGAACAGATGGTCTGTGCTTCTAGAGTCGCGCCTCCGTCAAGTCTTTTTTCTTGGTTCGGAGTCTACTTATCGCCATGATTAGCCTTGGAACTAGGGATTCGCTGAAATAGTTCAGGTGAACCAGTCAATGGGTAAAAAAAAATTGTATATTCTTCCGATATCACGATCATGCCTGAGCTCTGGTCACACTCACATGTGTGTAAAAACGTTGCACCCTTGGTTCCCCGTTGGTCGTGTTGTTGGGCGACCAGATCGGCTGTGCGAGCTGGGCGCCACCACGACGACTGGGCCAGGGGAAACACAGACTTGATTCTGTTCCCACGCCAGGCTCCGCCAGTCCACCAGCCCGCCTGGCGCTTGGCTCGATGCGGGCGTCCTGGCTGTTGGTGAAACACCGAGGAGTCCACTAGTCCCTGTCGAGCATCCTGTGGCGGTCAGGCTTGCGATGAGCCAAAAAGACGAATTCATATCACTAGGCTCTTAATAGGTGTGATATAGCATGTACTCGCGACACGAAAGCGAGCTGATCCTTCAGGAGTGGTTGCGAACGAACGAAGGGTTGCCGCGCGACACGTGAAGGGGTCGGAACAAGAGCGCAATATTGCAGTTCGAAGGGCCTCTCGCCAGCACACCCACATGTTATAAGGGATTGGCTGCCTAAGGCTTGACTGGGAGTAGAGCGTACTAGGACCTCGCGTGGCTGCCCGGCGAGTTGTGCAAGCATCCTGACTGCCGATGCATGGGTCCTGGCAAGTACTCTGTCAGCCACCAGAATTGTGCAGGGTTTGTGACGAATGCATGCCATGATCCCCAAAGATGCGGACGGCATGAGCCGCGACAGGGAGGTGCTCGCCTTGTGACCTCAGCAACGCCACATCCCCCGCCCCCCCAAGTCTGAGGTTTAAACCATGCTTCCATCATGAACCAGGGGTGTATAAGGTTGTACGTGATGTAAGAGATAGGGCTTGAGTCGATTCGCTCTGGACCTGGGCTTTGCAGTTCATGAACCTCCAGCACAAACTGATATAGACAAATATACCTGTGCTAGCCAGTCATTCGATGCGGCATGTTAGCTTCACGACTGTTTATGCATCCCAAGACTGCTACTTACTTGTTGGAGCATGTACCAAATGAGCCGTCGATATGTCCGACTTCACTGCGTAAAGATATGTGGCCTTGACATTTCAATAAGCTTGGGCCATGCATCTCCACAGCCTGCATGGGTTTGTTCTTACGAAATGGAAGTGGTTGAGGCTTGGGAAAACGATAGTCCATGTGTCCTCCGATATCTGAATAGCTGCAGTGCACTGATATTACGACGTACGCTTACGGAGTGTCCGTATATAATCCCAAGGAACCTTGAGCAGGGGAGGTGTCAGAGCGACCGGGGAGAGAGCCGTGACAGGGTTTGGCTGGCACCCTGGCCTGGTCGAATGTCAGGGGACGAACAGCTTCCCGGGGTCGAACAACGTTCTGGAAATCGCCCGAAAGGGCCCAGACTATGAGATGCCATGCGTATGTAGGCTCCAGTTACCTTAGTACACCTCGATATTAGCCGCACTTCATCGATGAGCCAGACAGGATCGTACGGAGTAGAGGTTGCATCGATAACGGCGCTGTCAAAGAAAGAGTATCGTAGGTGCAGCACAGTGTCGTCACGGTGGATGAGACAAGGACCGAGCTAGGCACGCGTCAGAGGTGCTTAGAATCTGTTGACGATCCGAAGATTGACCCAGACGCAAGGCAGCACACTGTAGGCAGCCATCACGTGCCGCAAGCACCCTGCTGCTGCCCCAGACGATGTTCAGAATCAGCGTGTTGAATGCAGGCAGGTGCGGCCGGCAGTGACTAGTCACCTGAGCTACTCCGACCTCCGACAGTTTTCTTTCTGAATGGCTTCGTGTTGTATGCAACTTCATACAGTAAAGCCTTTTACACAGCTGTCACTTGCTGGCCATCTCACGCTTTGTCCTTTTAATGCGACTTGTCATTTTCAGTCTGAAGCCACCCACGCAACGCCGTCTATCCGCCCGCAGCCCCTCGTGTGCCCAACCGGCGATCCGTCCCGATTCTAGAAGTGGTTGTGCCCAGTCTCCGCCAAGCGCACACACCACCGCCAAAGTCTTTAGTCAAAATCTTCTTGTCGAGTCTCTTTGAGATGTCTGGGCTTAGATGGGGGTCACCAGCTTGCGTGCGCAGGCCTCCTATGCTGCCTCTGTTGTGCGCCACTGACATCCAGCTCAGTGGCCCAGCAGAGAGCTGACTGCTTCGCCCCATCACGATCGGGATGTAACAAGACAGACTACTGTGCAGCCGTGCCGCAAGCTCATGGGGGGAGATAAAAGTAACGAAATGAGAGCGCTCACCTGCATCATGGTGTCGTACAGTGCAGTTTCTCTCCAAACTCAGGCCACGACATGCTTAATTGCGCTCATTTCGATCTTCGTCAATGCAGAAATTACCCCTAATGTTACGCTAGTGCTGAGGCTCGTTTGCCTCATGCATACGCCCTCGAAAGATACGCGGTTTCCCTGGTGCACGCCTGGTGAGCATGGACAGACCAAATGTCCCACTGCTTATGTCGGAAGTGAACCCGCCAGATCATGCAGTGACAGAAGGACATATGGTGGAGCTTGTGCGTGGGGTGTGTTGGCGGGAACAAGTTGCAGAAGGCTCCGGTGGAAAGACGTGGACAATCAGTCAAGAGCACTGAAGCTTAGGCAAGATCGTTTGAAGATCGCACTGGACCAGGAAAGTCGTTCATTTGAAACGTTGGAAACGGGCTTCCCTCGTCATCAGTGACTGGCGCACAGGGGCCTAGTACTTACGCACGGAACGGCTTCAGATTGCTCGTCACTGCCAACATGCGAGTCGACAAGTTAAACGGTTTGTCCCAGCCGTCTGGTTGTCCAAGGGCGCGGGCACCATGTCGTGGGTTACTACTTGAAGACGGCTGGGCATGGCACCAATCCGTACTTGGACCAGGAGCATGGTGGCAGCGTGGGATCAGCCCCTGCCGCCAGATTGGCCTGCTCCGTCCAAACCCTGTCTAACCGAGGGCGAGGACCCCAGAGGACATAGACAGCCAAGAACAAGGACCAGGGGGGCCGGCTGTGGATGGAGGGTGGGTCTGAGGGAAAGGAGGGTAGCAGCGCAGGGTTGGCTTGAGGAGAGCGGCGGATGTGGCGTGTATAGGAGACATCACTGCCCGCGGAAGAACACGCCCAGTCTCGAAGACCTCACCTCATCACCGTTGTGTCTGCCGCGATGTGGGGCGGCGTGGAAACCAGGCGAAGGATGCCGGTGCAGATGGAGAGATTGGAGGTGCCATAACTCGTCACATCACGGCTGGATTGTGCGCCCAAGGTCCGGCAAGGCGGGCTCAGGCTTCGTCGCTTGTCAGAGTGGCCACTCAGAGCGCGCACTCAGGTGTCTCGGATCCCAGCCAGTTGCATGTGCGTCTCGTCAAACCTGATCGAACTCATCGATCGAAACGAAGTTGGAGGAACAGCTCTGGACTTCATAGTACGGTGTCTGATGCGTGCTACACTTGTTCGCGATGCGTTCGCGTTCTCACGCGGGGGAGGGACCATGGGTTGTGCCAGGGTGCAATGCAATGCACAAGGCTCTGGCACCGTTCCTGCCTGCCAAGTTATCCCAGTGCCCAAGGTGCTGCCTTGCATCCTGCACCTGGAGCCACTCAAGAACAGGCCCCGTCTTATGTCCAGGGTTGGTTGGATGAGGGGTGATTGATCTTGAGCTCATGTCGGAAATCCAATAGAAGGAACTAATAGTGCATAGGGCTGGGGCCAGGGCGACCCGACGATGCTGATGACGCCGACGGCACCGACTTGTGAACCCTGGCTCACATCGCTCAAATGGCGTGGCTGCACCAAACAGCAACGCGCAGATGCAGTCGTACCCAGCCATCGACGAGGGTAGTACCTGCATGGCGCCTGCAAGCTGTCTGCATCGCATCTACACACATGGGAAGTCCTTCTGCTGGGCCAAATGCAAGTGACCAGGGGTTGCTGTCGACAGTTTCGAAGGTATGCATCATCCGAACGTGTAAGTCTTGAGGCAGGTGTTTTCGATACGGCTGCATGTTTGAAAGCTATCGACGATGCCGCAGCGAATCTGACCACAATTAGGATACAAATCGCAGCAAGGACTGGGTCATATCCCTTTATATTTCAAAAAACAACATCATTTCGCCTCAAAATGTGTTCATACAAATGACTTCCATTCCACATTGTTTTACTGCAGCTTTTGCGTCCTTCCCTGCCCATTTGGTTTCCAGAACGGGGTGCAGGGTAACTTCTGTACTTGGTAGGGCTGGCAGACTGCTTCACCACTATCAGCGTTGAACAGCTAGTCAGATTTCTCGACCCAACACGAAGTCACATGGTATATGCAATTTCCAGGTTGCACGGTGACTGCAAGGTAGTCTTGGGATGAAACAAGCGGCACGTAGGTTCGATTATCTAGTGGCTGATGGGCGGTGAGTCTAAGCTTGTGTAAGAATCCCAAGAACCTGGAAAGCCGAAAGACGGCAGTGCCAGCACACATTCACTTTTCTCGATACCAATCCGATGGTGGCTCTCGGAGGAATCCGCGAGAACCGGCCATGAAGTGCTTCAGATGCTCCCGTCAACCGAGATGTTGCAACTTTCTCGCATGCCCCTCATCTACCCAACCTGACCAAGCATTAGCGATGCCTGGAAGGATCTATCCGAGGTAGATCGTCCAAGGCTGATCAGTGGTCGAGATCGATGCTGATGCATCATGACAAAGCTGATGGCTCAACACGGCTGCTGGTCTTACACCATAGCAAGACAACGCAGTGAGGGGGTATCGTGGTCACAGGGTGGCGGTGTGAAGCACAAGTTGCCTGCGATAGGTTCAGCCACTGCGGCAAAGTGCGATATTCAGCCGTGAATGATGTTTCCCGGAGTCAACATTGGCCAGCCCCCCCCTCCCCTCAACTCTCTATCACGTCACTCGTTGCTTCGTTACTTTTTCCCTGAAGGCCTGCCACACCGCCACGGGGCAGACTGCGGGTGGCGACCAACCTCCGCGTATAGTAAGCCGGTATTATCAGCAAGGCTCGTACGAGCTGGAAACTACGGGAAAAGCAACGACATAGTTGACCGCCAGATAGCGTTGTTGCCGGCTGACTTCCCCGGCAGCACCCTCTCTCGCAAGGCCCGTATTCTCTCACCCTCCTTATTCTAGCCTCGTCAGGTTGCCGCCCACAGCTCCTTTTCTTCTCTCCTCTGTGCTCTCGCCACGTCTTAAGACAACAGTGGAGGGTCTTGGATTAGGCTTGAGTCACAGAGTGTAACGGTTCTGCGGCAAGCGGTGAGGGGGGGGGGGGGGCGTGGGAGAGGGATGTGAGACATTGAGTTTCCTCTTGATTGAGGTTGGAGGCTGGACTCACCAGGAGGTTGGACCATTGCAAACAAGTGATGATAGCGTTCCGGGATCTTCCAACTTGATTTAGGTCACGACTACAGTCTGGCTCTGAGGAGCCCTTGTCAGTGAAGTGCATCTACCGATTTTCCTGCAATTCGATCCGAGTCGAGCAAAGCCCGTAACAAGTGCTCTTTAGGTCGTGGTCCTTAGTGGCTTGCTATATGCAAGCTCTTGCAGGTTTCATCGGGCATCAAGTGCTTTTGTTGGGCATTCAGTTGACTGCTATGTCAATCACTCGCAAAGGACGTGTTCGTTGATTTCGAATGTAAGATATAAGAGCGTGGTGTCTTGCGCAGAGTGTGCAAAACCTTGTGCCACTCAACATCATCGCACGCGATCCAGTGCACAACCAATCAATCCTTTTACCTTACGAAACCGACACCGTAGTGATGGATACTCGCTGCACGCAGGCCCAGCTGATTCTCGGCTATGTGTTCGAAGATGTGATGCTTCTTGAGGAGGCACTGACGGCAGCTGGTAACCGACGCCTTGACGCAGCTGGGAAATTTACGTACCAAGGAAATGCCTCACTTGGGTTCCTTGGAGATGCCATTCTGCAAGCTGGAATAGGAATTGAGAGCCGTCAAATGGGCCTCAGCAAGGGTAAGATTCTCCGACTCACCCCAGAAGCTGAGTTCGAGAGTTGACATGATTGGTAAAGGTGACACAACCGATGCGTTGAAGAGCCATGCCTCGAACGACGTCCTTGCGGGAAAATGCGACGAGAACGGCCTGACGCCCTGCGTTCTTCCGGCACCAGGAGTGCGAGCTCTGGCGAACAATACCAAAGCGACAGCTGTTGAGGCTGTGATCGGTGCTGTCTTCTTGGATGGCGGTTATGAAGCTTCTAGCCGTGTCATGAGGGCACTGGGACTAATCTTCGAAGGACAGGTAACGTTCTGAAGTGAACCTCCCCCAATGTGAGAATTGCTGCACCATCATTGGTGTATAGATGACATATGGTAGCCATACGCTTGGATGCAGGACGTCGAGCGACACCTTGTGTGAGATCCGAAGGGAGTGATGGATTGCAGTCCTCCATGCAAATCTATCTCTGGTTTCTCTAGAGAATCCATTCCGGCTTCTGTTCGGGTGTCTGTACAGAAGCCGAGGTGACATCCTCTTGAAAAGCTAGGTGTTGATCTACATGGAGAGGGCTGGACCATTACTCCCTTTGCATCTCGAACAAGGTGAAACTTTATGCCTTGCATCTGAGAACCTATTCAAGTCTTCAGGAGATGAGCTGGCCATAGATGACCGGGACATGCTTGACGCCCGCATCTACGACCTTCAGCGTTTACCGAAGTCTCGGATCACGGCGAATCCCGTCGAATATGGATGAAAGCGAGGTCCCCAGGAAAAGAATTCTGACAAGATGTGGGAGTAGAAATGAACTTGCGAAAGGGTTCACAGCAAAGTGAAGCATTGTTTCGAGTCGGTGGCGAAACGGGGAGATTTAAGTGGTGTGCGTGAGAGACTATGTGGCCTTCAACAATGCCAGAGATCTAGCGACGGCTTCAACATGTGGCAAATGCGGTAAAGAGAAATGAGCTATGAGCAACACCATGCCGATTGGAGAGGTACGGAAGGCGAGCAGCGTATACGAACGGAAAATGGTGAAGGCCGGAGGTGGTATCCAATATTGCCAGGCATTATCGACGGCGATTGTGGAATTCGACATAAAGTATTGTTCAACCAATACGTGGACCGATTGGACAACGGACATTGCGAAAACGGCGATCGATGGATGAAGAGCAAGGGGACACGATGTGAGGATGGAGAGGACAGCCTCCCGTGGCCCAGTGAAGAGACGACACATATACGGAATAAGACCAAACGCAAGACGCTCCTTTAAGAAACTTCGAGTTCGCTGGAAACGAACATGAGTATCAACCGAGTCTTCATGCAGTCACATTATGAGAATCTTGTTGAACAGCGCCGCCTACCTGACCAAACCGATGCACGATGAAGCTAATACTCAGCGAACAGCCACTTCAGTCTCACCACCCACCCTGCCAACCTCCCAGCTTCCCAATATCTTCTCCCCCTTCCACCCGTGAATCTTCACCTCCGGCTTCAAAGTCCCCTTCTTAGGCACTCCAGTTCGCTCCATCCTGATGGTCATTTCGCCTTCTTCACCATTCAGTGCAGGTACGATGTCTCGGGGAGTGAACATAGCCTCCTCGGGAAACACAACGATGTCACCGCCGAAGTCAAATGAGAGTTGGAGATAGGTTGCTGGTGCGATGGGGTTTCCTGCTGAGACGCTGCTGGCTGCGGAGATTGGGTTGGTGACGGTGAAGGTGATCTCGAGGTGAGAGGAAGTAGTGGTCAAGGACCTGGGTGTGATAGTCAATGAAGACATCTTGTCCTGCGCTATTGGGATGATTGAGCGATACGATGGAACACTGCGAAGTTGTGCCTTGGACAATCTGATCTCGTCGGTTTGAGTGCTGAGAGAACACAGAAGACAAGACAGACTGTCAACCCTCTTATATTCAAAGGTTCGTCGTATTCGTCGCTTGTTGACGCGCAACTATGCCCTAGTCTTGTTTACGAACTCTGACCCCCCGTCCACTTCACAAGCTTCACGCTTCCGTGCATCGTCAAGCCGATCCTGCAGTGCCAGGGGTCACTCGTGCCGTGCATCCCGGCCAGAGAGCCCCTCACCTCCACCCCCGCCGTTCTGACTCCCTGCCGGCTGCAGCTTCGGGCAGTGTTGCTGCTAATAGGGCTGAAGATGAAGGAGGCAGGCGAGTTAGCATATCAGAACGTTACATTGACGCCCTGATGGCGGCGGAGGGGGAGGGTGGTTGTAAGTGAGCCGCCACCCCACCAGCGCCATTGGTTGGCTGGCTGGCTGACTGGCTGAACTAAACGCTGGTTTAACGTCAAGAAACAGATGCTGTGTTGGGTACAAATGGCGGCTCTCTCTGGTATGCAGGTCTGCCTGAATTGCAAACTTGAAGCTGGGGAGCTGAGTGGTGTTCAGGAACCCTTGTCTTCAATATGCGAATCAATTGGTAAGATGGGTAACGTAGCTTCAGTGAGTAGCATTTAGTATAATCATATGAAGGAGCGAAGAACCACGTAAGTTCCGCAAGCCTCAATTTCTTTCTGTTGTCTCCCCCAGCTCTGTGGCAAGATGACAGGAGCTCTGACAACCTTTTTGCAGCCCAAGTACATGGATCTGCTGATCAACCTCAAGCTCGTTTATCCCGAAATGGAACTGTACAACCTCTTCTTCGACAAAGTGAAGGGTAAGGCTCAGAGGCTTCTGAATAGTTTCATTGCCGACGGATCTCTCGGGATTGTCGAGGGGGCATACAAGTGGCCGGCCTGGACACAACGATGGCTGGCGAGCGACTGGACCGGTGATACTAATTCTCCTCCTGTCTTCCCAGCCAGAGCTCGACGAAGCTCTGTCTGAAGCGTCAATGCTAGTGATGGTGACAATGCTTCTCATCGATGTACCAGAGGCAATCATGGCCCTTTGACGCCCCCAATCTCGGCCCCATCGCCTGGCTCAACTAGGAGACATGCCGGAGACACATTTCGGTGAGTAATATCATCTCCGTTTCGGACCGAAGATGACATGTGCAAGTGAAACTGACTCGAGATCTCCTTGAACTTACAGCAATCCCATCGAGCTTCTCGATAATGACGACGGAGAAGACCGACAGACCCCAGGCTCCTGGCGATGGTCTTCGATACAGTCTCCCGAACCATCAAGCGCTTCGGAACGCCCTCTCCTCGCTATGATCTTACCCCTGAGGCCCCAGAGCGGCGTATCCATGCAGAACGGGACCAAGTACGATGCTGTTGGTCCCCTGCGCCCTGTCTCAATCGCAGCAACGCCCACCTTCCTCGATACTTCCAGACTAGATACAACCCGCTCAGCCCAGGCAATCTCTCAGGCCATTCATCATTCGATCGATACACCAGCTCAAGACAGAGAGCACGTTCTTCTCAGAACCACGGCCAAGCCCAAGGCTTGCCATCCTCTCGGCGCCAGGAGGACGGCACGTTTCTGAGAATTGACACGTTGAAGGAGTAGAACGAGAGTTTGTATCGGGACCTTCGATTCGGGCATGCTTGGCGGAGGACCCAGTGGATGGATGGATGACATAGGGAGACGGGAGTCAGTGAAAGGAGATCCGGATCGAGGATGTGAGGAACGAGATTGCAATCATGAGCATTGCAGGAATGAGTTAGGCAACACAGGATGAAAACATAGCAGAAACAAACGTCACACAATCGGATTCAGGATATTAGGGAAATGGGCAAATCACATTCACACGCGTATGCGAATATCGCAACTGAACATTGAAATCATCGTAAATTCATGTCAAGTCATGTCATAAAATGAAACCGCAAAGAAAGCCCGCCCGCCTCGCTGGCTACGTACAGACAGAACCAAAGATGACGCCAAGTCCAAACTCCCCAATGGATCTTATCCAGACACAGATCAGGTCAATTACATGCAGATATATGCCTTGCTTTAAAAAGTTTTTGAATCCAACGAAATGAGGAAAATGAAATGTGGAATATGCCAAAATGCCAAACACACAAGGGGGCATCCCGTTACGACTCCAGCGCCCAATCCCGCTCGCGACCTCGGTCACGCTCTCGCTCTCTGAATGATCGCTGATGATGATGGCCATGGTGATGATGGTGGTGCGAGTCGTCGTAAGTCTCATCTTCACCTGTGCGCTTGTGACGCCTGCTGCGCCTTTCCTGGTCTCGATCCCGGTCTTCGTCTTCTTCGTCCTGATGGCGATGGTGCCGTCTCTTGGTGTCATCACCCTCGTCCTCTTCTCGATCTTTTTCAGGCTCGCGGGTGTCGCGATCTTTATTGCGTCTTCGGTCTAATAAACTTTGTTAGTCATTGTCTCTGGCGAGAACTTTTGGGTCAAAGACAAGGCTCACCTCGCAGAATTTGAGTGGCGGTGGCATATGCCTGGATCTCCTCTGCACTGAGCACTCTGAGCACGATGACAAAGTCGTCGCGAACCTCGAATCTTTCCTTGCCGATCTCGAGTGCCTCAGGGTTGACCTTTCTTCTGCTGATCTTGGTCCAGCGTGCGCCTGCTGGAACCTCTTTGAGCTTCTTATCCTCCTTGTGTGGGGCGACACCCTCCCTGATAGGGTTTGCTTCCTCAGGGAACGCTGCGCTCGGGGCTTTCAAGATACCTCGAACAGGCTTGTCGTTCTTCTTGTCCCTAGGCGGCGAGACCAACCGGACGTGCTTGCCATCGGCAGAGTCCCGGCCCCTCGACTCATCCCGAGGTGCCTCGACCAATGTCAAGTCAGAGCCGGGCCTTGATGCGTCGTCTCGGCCTGCAGTTGCAGCGTCACTCTCTCTTCCCTTGTCGGACATCCTCATAGCAGCAAGCTGCTCCTTGATCTTGGTCAAGTCTGAGGCGTCGTTAGGGTTGAAGCTGTTGGAAGGCCTGTGGCGCCGACGTGCGCGTCTGCCTTCATCCGAGTCGGAGCCAGAAGCTGGCCCAACTGCTTCACCGTTTAGTCTATCTTCAGCGTCGCGACGCATGCGGTCCCTGGTTGAGGCTTCTGTAGCTGCTCGTTGACGACGTAGCTCTTCGTCGCTCGCCTTCCTCTCACGGTCCCTCAGTTCAGGGTCAGACGCCCTTGGGGTGTCGGCAGGTGGTGCCTCCTTTGGCGTCTTGTCCTCCTCGCTTGGGCTTGTCCTCCGTTTAGGTTCCTTATCCTTGTCTCCCTTCTCATCGTCCTTGAAAGCCGAGCCCAAGCCTACGGCAGCGGCAGCGATGCCCAAGCCGCCAGTCACTTTGTCTCGTAGCCGTGTTCGCTCCTTCTCCTCGTCGTCGCTCGGCCTCCGATCCTCACGCCTCTCACGGCGAGAATCATCAGTCGCTTCGCGGTCTCGTGGACGTTCACGTCTCTCAGTGTCGCTGTCGCGCTTCAAGGACTCGTCCGATCGTTTTGCGGGTTCTTCTGGTCGTGGCTCGCGGCGTCGATCCTGGGTGTCCACCGGGGGAGGGCCAGTGCGAAGGCCGAAACCTCGATTTGTCACATTGTCATCGTGAAAGCCCGATGAAGATGGTCGCTCTGCTTCGCGATCACGAGGGTCTCTCATAGCGCGCTCGTCATCCCTAGCGCGGTAGTAGTCATCAGGTATGCCAGTACGGGGAGTACTATCTTGATACATGGAGACGGGCCGGCCCCTGCGGGCAGGTCCTCCAGCAACCTCGAAGGTGGATGCGGAAGTAGGGGATGGTGGGACGGGGGCCGCTTGAGGTCCATCACGGGGGTTCTCGTAGCGGCCATTGATCCTATCGAAGCCCCGAGTCGACGGCGGAGGGCCTCCACGGCCATCATACACACGGCTCGTGTTGGAAGCATAGTTACGGCTCAGGTCCGGGCTGGTGTTCACATTGAGGCTTCTCTGGTCGGTATTGTAGCTCAGGCTGGGGCGGTAGTATCCCCGATCCACGCTGTCCCTGCGACGGCGCGAGGCGCGCGGATGATCGAGATCATATCTGGCCAGCTCGCCAGCATTGGTGTACTGATAGCCATCGGTTCCATAGTCACCGCCACCGAAATCAACAGCTGCGGTGCTGTGTCGAGGGTCACTCGGGTAGACAACAGAGGGACGACTGTTGCGGTACGCTTCAGCATCTCGCCGTGAGAGAGAGCTATCGCGGTGACGGTAGTAATCGTCATCGTAGGTGGCACTGGAGGTTCGACCGTGGTGACGGGATTGGCGGGGGTTCGGAGAGGCTTGACCGTAGTAGTCTTCTCTGGTAGGGCTATTGGCGGAGCGCGTTCCGGAGGAGTGAGAGGATGTTGCATTCGCTCGATCTTTGTGAGAAGAGGTGGTGACAATTACGGGAGGACGGGAAGTAGAATCGAGAGTCGAACGACGGGTGCGGCTAGTCTCGCGAGAGGGACGATGGTTGACGGCGAAGGTTCTAGTAGTAGTCGGGACACCACCTGGTGCTGTAGATGTGTAGTAACCGCGGGGTGTTAGGTGATGGCGAGAGGCAGTGGATGATGGCAGGACATGCATGTCGCCAGCATTCATAGAGCTGTTGTAGCCGACGCTGGTAGGGACAGAAGCGGTAGCAGGGTTGTAGGAAACCGGGCGGCTGCTGGAGTGGCCATGGCCGTAGCCATAGTAGCGATCAGACGACATGGGCAGCGAAGGTGACCCAGCAGCTGCTGGCCGGAACAGGAAAGTCGTGATTGGCAGACTCTGGATGTTGATGTCGATTTATCGTGTTGATGGAAGAAAGGAATGTCAAGGGAGAGAGAATCGACAGGAGGAAGGACAGAGGTCGGAAAGGTCCGTCAGTATATGTGAGGCTCAGGTGGTGAGAGTATGGAGTGAGGTGAGGTGAGGTGAGGTGAGGGGTCGGCAAAAAAAGAAGAGCCGGATAAGGAAGAAGGAGGAGGAGGAGGAAGAGGAGGAAGAGGAGGAGAAGTAGTAAGAAGGTGCAGAAAGAGGAAAAGAAGTCCAATGAGGTGAGGGGATGCCAAATGTATGGAATGGAATGGAGGGAGTGGTCTTGGTGGTGGTGGTTTGAGCGCAGAAAGCCAGTCAGCAGAGAAGAGGAGCAGCAGCAGCAGCACCAAAGTAGCCCAGTCACAGATTGAGTGACAGGGACAGGCTCAGGTACACTTTCTTTGGAATGCGGCAGACAAGGTACCAGCAATCAGCAGTGGCTAAGGTGCCTAAGCTACGGTAGAGAGGGGAAAACGAAGGAGGGGGGTTCCCTGGATCAATCGCGGGGCAGTTCTGTCCGGTTCTCAGCGTTCTTAGTGCTGAAGGTGCCTGAACCAGGGATGCGTTGGGTTGGGCGACAAGGGCATCCTGTCTCTTGGGTACTGGTCTCCAGGGATTGGGCTCGAATCAACTGGAGTCGGATGAACGAGTCGAGACTAGTCAGGATGTTTTCTTTTATTTGCTTTTGCATAGCTGAGACTTTTTTTCCCCCTCTCTTCTGATTTTTTCTCTCCTCATCCAATCTGTGCAACCTGGTTCGCCTCGATGCTAGGCAAGGTCCAGGTACCTAAGGGTACAGGTACAGGTACTACTACCGGCATTTCCAGCCGAGACGGATGTAACGGGACAAGCCCAGCGATTGATGCCGTCTGTAAGGCTAAGAGGAGCACAGCAACGAATAGCATTGCACAGGATTGGACTGGACATGGCTGGACATGGCTGCCTGGCCCAACAGCTGCATCGCATTAGTCAGGACTGGAGTCCCATGAACTGACTTTCCCAGAGTCATGCCCCGGCATCAACAGCGAATGCCGAGTTGCACTGACCTGACTGACTCCTTCAACACCAGATACGAGTCCAGTGGCAAGCATATCGTACGGTAGGTCTCCATCACAAGCCAGAGATCGAAAAACGACAAGAAACACAGACGTCGTCTAAAAATACACCGTCGACGGGTAATGACGAAAGTCAAGCCCGCCTCTCAAACTCAACTCATCCTCCTCACCCTCTCGTGGCGCTGGTCCAGACTGCTCTTGTCTTTGCTGACTGCCATGATAATACAATCATCCTTGTGGCTTGACGCCAACTGCCAATGAGCGATCCCTGGCTTTCAAATCACCACGTACTGCATCAGCCGACCAAACAACCATCCCAACGGAATGGGCGCCACTGGCCCCTAGCTAGTCCCTTGACCAAGATGCAGGGACTGTCGTGATCCCCTTAGATCCAGCACGTACCATAACCCACATAATCAACCACTGCCGCGCGACTCGGCTTAGACCATCACGGACCCGAGAAGTTGCCACCAAAACCGTTTTGAGGTCCATGCTGCCTTGGCCGGTTCTCCACGCGCCCTTCCACGATGACGTCCTTCACCGGAACCTTACTTTTCTCCGATGTGCTATTTCTCTTCCTCTTGCTCCCCATCTCAGTGCTCTCCGTCGTATTCAGATATAAAACATGTGAATTATGGCGATCTCTCCCTCTCGCTCCAAAGGAAGAGCCATAAGTTGCACTTGGTGGGTGGACGGTGCGATGCGGGTGCAGGATCGCGATGGCTTCGCTGACGTAGGCCGAAGCCAAAGCCGCACCATCCCTGCTCATCATCCAAGTGACCAACCAAGCCCCAGCTCTCGCCTCCTCCCGCGCCCCGTCGCAACCCAGCCCAACCCAACCCAACGACTAGTGAGTTGCTCTGACAATTCTACCCGTTGGAGCAATTTCCCTCGGCTCCGTTGGAGTTGGTTTCACCAGCGACGACCGGGGGACGTGAAGATCTACTCCGAATACTGTCCATCTACACAACCACTTACATTTTTTGGAATTTGACAATTCTACGCCCTGTCCAATACAAACAAAAGCCATACCGAATCAAGATGAAATTGGGCACAGACCGGAACCTAAGGAGCGGGTAACCCCGAGGCGACCCGGAAGTTTCTTTGCGAAGCAGTCACAAGTCTTGAACATCCTTGTCACAGTTTCTGACTGTCCCTTGCTTGCTTTCATCCTCGTTCTGGCTAACTGACTGCGGAAGGCATGACTTCTTTATGGGTTGATATCGCCATTGCGCATCCTCATCCTCACCTGTGCCCACACGGGTTCGAGGGCCTGGCTTGAATGCATTTTGATAGGTATTTCCCGATAGCATGCCATCTTCGCAACTTTTTCCATGCACGAATCGTGTTCACCATGTCACTGGAGAAAGCTTGCGCCAGAGCCTATAATCAGCTCCCGACTTGAAGCGATAAGAGACTCGAACATGTTGTGGGTTCAAAATGGTCAATATTGACAAAGCTGCACCCAACCCTAGCCATGCTACTTGTCCTGAAACCCTTGGGCACAGCTCCCAGCCTGTGAGTCTTCATTTTCGTCCCACATGAAAGCTTGGTCTTCACCCGGCAGCAGTGGCATAAGAGCCTTTCCGTAATCGCCAGCATTGGGCGTCCGAAGCAATGTGTGGATGTGGAATCTCGCCGGTTCCTCGTTGCTAAGGAAAACACCCGAGTGGTGGTCAAATTCAACAATGATCACAGGTGACTGAATCCTATAGTAGAAGGCGTTGTCATCACCAAAGCCGCCGATCCAACAGAAGTATGTCTCCTCAAAGTACTTTCGGACCTGAGACAAACGGACTTCTCGTGAGCGAGAGGGAAGATATAGCAAGAACTCGGCAACTATGTCTTCGACAATTCGCCTTTGGTTGTCCGTCATCGAGGATACCGTGATGCCTTCGTAAGGAACTACACGATTGTCTCTGTAGGCCCCGCAAAGGTGCCTCTGGTCGTCACGATTCCAGCGACCCCAAGGCATGGTAGGATCTCTCAGCAACTTGTAGATTTGAGCAGCCTGCTGTTGTGATGGACTCAAAGACTGCATGAGCCTCAGACCGAGATGGTCTTCGCGCTGTAGGATCTTCGTTCCCGAGTATGGGCCGTGATCGATCTCGTTTGGTTCGGCGCCGGTGAACCATGGTGAAACCACCATCTGGGACTTGTACAGGAAAACATTCAGGCAAAGATGGTGCCCATAAAAGCTGAAGCCCCAGGGTTTGATTGCTGAAGGCATACCAAAGATACAGAAGTTGTACGAGAACTCATTGCAGACTGACTTTGCGTTCACAAGCTCCCCGAGGAAGCCATTAATTCGCATGGCTGACATGGCCTTGTCGAAACCTTCCGGCGACAGGGTTCTCCTCAAAACTTCGAAGATCAGCTCTCTGGTTGTCGCATCCGTCTCATCGAGCCGAATTCCCTTATCACTAAGTAGAAACTCGGGATTCGACCAAGTTCGCCATTCAGGCGAGTCAATGTGGTACAGCGTTCTGCTGCGGTCCTCTTCTGTCAGGGTTCCAAGGAACTTATGAGCTGCGTCTGCGATGGCTGCGACAGGAACTTGCTCATCCTCAAGTCCAAACAAACCGGATCTGACAACACCGTCACTTGTGATGCCTTTGAAAGGCTCCTTACAGAGCTCCAGCCACTTCTGGTACAGCCCATGAAGCCATGGAGGGTTCCCTTTTTGCTTAAACTCCGCTGCGTACTGATGAGCGTTCTGCTTCTGGAGTGCAACAAACCGAGGCTTGGAAAGGTCTGGTAAATAGTTCCGGAACTCTCCTTTCGAATCGTAGAGCCCGTTAGATGCCATGGCTGGGTGTATGAGTTTCGCTGGAGGTACTGGGAGCTTCTGCTGATGAGCAGCAAATCAAGAGGCTTTGGACATGATAACTCAGCGTTTTGCTCTTTGGGGAACGGTCCTCGTTACACTACATAGGACGAAAGCTGCAGACCGGACCCGAAGCCGACCGCAAGACAAGATGCCACTATCGCCGAACCCTTGGTTCTCTTTCCCCACGCCGTGGTATGCTACCGCATCTCCACAATGTCTTCCCCAC
Source organism: Sarocladium kiliense (assembly GCA_030734395.1). NCBI lineage: Eukaryota > Fungi > Ascomycota > Sordariomycetes > Hypocreales > Sarocladiaceae > Sarocladium > Sarocladium kiliense. Next base: position 1,043,042 of record JAUZTG010000020.1, on the reverse strand, counting down.
GAATCTGTGGGGAGCAAGCAGATCCGAGTCTGGTTGCTGGGAGAACTGCTGCCTACGCGTTCTTGGGCCGCTGGCACGCATTTCCCTTGGATGCTCTAGCTTCTCAATTGGCTTGATTGCACGCGGGATGTTAGTCTCATGAGCACGAGTGAGCTACACCTGTGCGTTGCAAGTTGGTTCAAGACATTGGGTATCGACGAGGATGTCAAAATGATCAGACGTAGCAGGGGACTATGATTTTACATCCAAGCACGTGTTCATAATTACACTACACCTCTATCTCACCATGTGCGCTGATCCGAGTCCAATGCTGAGGTCAAGCATGAACATAGAACGACGGCATTGGCCAGATACTGCACTCTGGGGCCTGATACAAACCAAGCGAAACTCAGCTAGTGGCCTAGGCATCTTTACGCATGGTGATCATGGTGATGGTGATTATGGTTTTAATCCACGACAACGAGCAGATTGCGAAGCTTTGTGCCCGGAACAAGGGTGGTCTACCGAAACATGCTGTTATGTCTTATGTCTTACATATAGGCTCGTCTAACTATCTGACTCCCAAAAACTCTTTGATCATGTTCGAAAGCTCCCCTGGCTTGGTCTTGGAGTCGATCGAGCATAAAATGTGCTGATCAGGTCGGATGAGCAGCCCTCGGCCGTCCTGCAGGCCAGAGTCGCGTGCCCACGAATCTCCAGCACCTCCCGAAAGTACATTGAAGTCCCTTCCTAGCTTAAGAATGTGTAGGTTCAACCCCTTGACCATCTTTGTAAGCCCCATGACCGCTTGATCTAGAGAGCTGGCGGCTACTGGCAGCAAGAGTGTCCAGGCACCTGGAGTACAAAGATCCAGAGAACTGTATCTCTTCGCTTCCACCTCTTTCTGTGGTAGTTCGTGGACGTAGCTCAAATTCACAGGCTTGATTTGCTCTTGCACGAACGAGGGTACCTTGTCACCCAGCCAAGCGTGCGGTAGCCTCGCACCCTGCTGGAAGCTGGGCGTGAAGTGCGACGCGTGACTCGGGGTGTTAGTATCGCCGTAGATGTACCCAATGTGAAGATTGAGATTGTCGAAGTGCTCCCTCTGCTCCTCGACTCCGATGACAACCTTCTTCATCTGCTCCGGATCGTTGATAGCGGCCTTCAAGTTGCAACGCGCTGCGTCAACGTCTGCGATGCCGGCGGTACCCAATGTCTTCAGCAATCTGAATATGGCCTGCCCATTTTTGACACTCTGACGAGAGTTCACTTCGGCTACAGGTCTTCGTTCGACCTCGTATGAGTCCAGCAATGAGTCCTCCGCCTCCTGGTTCCAGACTGCAGCGATCTTAAAGGCTAGGTTGTGGACATCAGCTAGACCGGAGTTCAGACCAAGTCCTCCCGTGGGCGGAAACGCGTGAGCCGCGTCGCCTGCAAGGAAGACGCTTCCTTTGCGATATGACTTGGCGACTCGTCTACTGAGTATCCACGGTCGATAACTCAGGATCTTAGCGGAGTGACTCTGGCCAATGGCTCCGGTTAAAACCTCTTTGCACAGGGCCTCATTCCAAGACTCTGGCGGGTACTTTTCAGAGTCGAAGTTTGTGATCAAAACGGCGTTGCCGGAAAGATCATATGCTATGATGAAGCCTGATGCTAAGGGGTCGAATAACCAGTGAAGCATCCCTACGCGATCCCCGACAATGCTTCTGAGGTTGGTACTGAAGTGAATTGTCATCATTGTTTCGTCTATGCAGCAAAAGTTAGGTTGTGTGTTCTCCAACGAGGGGTTTTGAGCTCTGGAGCTTACAAGAGTCTTCGCCGTCGCTCTCAATGCCCATGTAGTCCCGCACTTTGCTTCTCGCGCCGTCGCAAGCAATAACGAACTTGGACCTGATGGAATAGATCCTCCCAGTGGCACGCTCTTCCACGGTGGTGGTCACGGAGTCACTTTCATCTTGTAGTGACACAAACGAGACGCCTTTCCTTATCTCAACATTCTCGAGCTCTGAGATTTCCTCAGCGACATACTGCTCGAAATCCGGCTGCGAAATGTTGTGAATCATCTCGGGCGTGTAGTCGAGGACACCGGCATCCATCCGCTCGTACGGGAGACGACCGACTACTTCGCCAGACAGTGTAGTAAGGAAGTTGACCCAGTATGCGTCGTCCCTTTGTGCACCGAGGCTGCGAATGTGCTCCAGGTCCAGACCGAACTGCCGGCATATCTCGAGCGACCTCGGGGAGAGCGCATGTGCCTTTGGGGCTCCTAGCCTCTGTGGATAGCGCTCGATAATAAGTGTCTGTATACCAAGTTTTGCGAGGAGGTAGCCTTGAAGCAAGCCAGCCGGACCGCCACCAACGATGAGAACGGGAACGTCTAGAATATTCCTCGATGCATCTTGTCCGTCCGGAGTTGCGGTTCGTCCGTTCGTATTTGCGCTATGATTGACCGTCATAGTTCGTTTTTCGGTCAGTCACGAATAGAGTCAGAGATCTCTTCAGCTACCAGTGATCAAGTGCCAAGGTGAAGTCACCAAAGAGGTCTCGACACATGGGATTTAAAGCACCACAATTAGCCGTGGATGCTGAACCGATAGTGAAGGACATTACCAGTACTTCTGTATGTGGCGGGGAGCCGCTGAAGGTGGTATGTTCGCCAGCGTGGGGATAGTTGCCCTTCTCCACAACTTTGTGAACGACGGGACGTATGCTAATCCTGTCTTTGCGGCTCGGCTGATAGCATTGAGTTGAATGAGATGCCTTGTTAATGGTAGTGAGTATCAATTCATGCTGCTGGCTTTGACAGTCCATGAGGAAACGGTGCAGTCCTGAACTCAAACATTCCCACACGCGTGGAAGCAAGAGCCAGTCGATCATGCCTCGAGCTTCATTCTCACGTGAGTCGGCCATGTAGAATCCTTGAATGGCACTGCCAAGAGGAGTCTTGCGGGCAAGAGTTCATGCTGACTATTCGTAGGTCTCATCCGCTTCGTTCCCAAGAATGAGCCTGCTAAGACTTTGATCGGCGAGCCGACGTCCTTTGACGTGGACATTGGGTTGAGTCTCAGGGAAAACAGACCTATCTGGGCATACGTCTTTGATGGCTCTTCTATGCTTTCTCCAGGTAAAAAGACCAACCAAGAACTTGAAGTCGACCGCATTCTGTCACCACTGGCACGGCATGAGGTTGGGACCATCAGATGCATCGGCCTGAACGCAAGTACCCCAGCTTCTCCCTGGAATGAGGCGGCCACTGATCGAGGTTCCATAGTATAAGCAACATGCGGCAGAGGTCAAGCTTCCAATCCCTGAGGTGCCAACGTTGTTCATGTAAGTCAAGCGACCACGACGTCCTGTAAGCTTCCGCAGCTTGTCCATTGTTGACGACGAAGTAGGAAGCCTGCCAACAGCTTGAATGATCCATTCCCTGCACCGGTCAAGCTACCCAAACTGTCGCAATCTGATAATTGCGCTGACTACGAGGCTGAGCTCGCTGTGGTCATCGGCCGGGACTGCAAGAATGTTACAGAGTCGGAATCAGCAGACTACATTCTGGGATACACAGCATGCAATGATGTATCCTCAAGAACTCCTCAGTTCAGGGACAGTCAGTGGTGCTTTTCTAAAGGCTTCGATGGAGCATGCCCAATTGGTGAGCACTGCGATTCTGCGTCTAATCTGCATCGCTGTTATAAGAGGTCGTCATGACTCACATGCTACGCACAGGACCTGTTCTGGTATCCCCGGAACTTATACCTGATCCTACTCAACTACGAATCAAGGGCCTCAAGAATGGGAAAGTTTTGCAAGATTGTGGGATAGAGTGAGTAGATGATCACAGCCTCGATGTAATCATCATCCCGAGAAGATAGCTGATTTCTTGGAAAGCGATCTTATCTTCAGCATACCTAAGATCATCGCCTTCCTATCCCAGGACACCACGCTACCTGCCGGCACTGTGATTATTACAGGAACTCCGGCTGGCGTAGGAGCCGGTCGATCCCCACGAGAGTCTCTCATGAGCGGCGATGAGTTTGCGGTGGAGGTCTTGCCGCATATCGGAACCCTAATCAACAAGTTTGAGAACGCAGGATAGACATGTATTTTGACCGATGCACACGCCACTAATCAGGCATTAAAGCGCGAGACATCCGATGTGAATTGCTACTTGGTCAACGCCCTTGACGACTCGCATTAGGCCTAAGCTCAACTCCGCACCACCGCGTACTTCTCCACGATTTCGTGGGGATTAGCTGCGCGGGCAACGGGTTCCCTCCAATCCCCAATGTCCTCAAAGTCAGACCTGGGAACATTGTGTATGACCAGGGCACTGTCTGTGAAAAACGCTAGGGTCTCGAACTGCAACAAAGTTCACTTGACTACCATACTGAAAGGCCTGGCTACACGTCCCCGACAATGACAATCTCTGGCCCATGGCGACTTGTGACGGTCAATACTGCCCCAGAAAGGGCTAAAAAACTGGTTGGCCGTGTCGCCGAAACACTGAAGGACAGTTACCAAATTGAGCACATCGCCAACTGTTCTTGTAAGTCATTCATTCAATGTCGCAACTCCCACACAAGCTGACCGTGAGCCCACAGCGATTGACGAGGTCGAGAGCGTGGTCAGAGAGCTTCGGCCAAATATTCTGGTGAGTTCGCGATATAATACCCATATCCAGAATTGTTTGCACGTATGCTAAGGCTCTCCCTTCATAGTTTTGTGCCTCTATGTGGACACCCGAGGAAAGCAGTCGCATACAGCAGGTTGCTCGGTCAATCGTGCCAGACATCAAGACATACGCCATTCCGCAGGGACTCCAGGTCCAACAGGGCCCAGATGCTATCGTGGCGCATCTTGTTGAGCGTGTGCCCCAGGTTATTGAGGGCAGCATTTAGCCCAGTGTATCTAAGTTGATATAGAACTTACGCTGTCAGCAAGGGGACATGATACAACAGGTTCACGTGTAACTTGGAATAGTGTTTGTGACCTCTGCCTGTGAGTCGTGAGAGAGGCGATTCAAGTGCTCCAGTATGATCATGATCACTGATGAAGGTGCATATCATTGACACTAAGAGCATCCTCCAATCATGAGGGGAAGACTTGAACGAGAACTTTATGCACTTCTGATTGACGACTCTTCCATTGGGTGCTATAAGTGCCCCTGTCAACTCTGGTTTGGTTACCATACATCAAGTGAACCGCTTTCTATCCTCGCCATACTTGCGGCAGAAGTCAATCACACTTTGTTGCCACGGGCGGTACTGCACTCCAAGCTCCTCCCTAGACCGTGTATTATCCAAAATGAACCGACCCTCGGTAGACTTTTGACCAGGGTTTCCCTTTGGGACGTTCTTGATCCAATCTGCGCCGGGAAAGTTCTCATGCATAATGTCCACTACCTGCTGAAAATCGTATGGTGAGTTGGCAACGATGTAGCGACCGTTGGCTTTGGGGTTGTAGAGAGCCTTGACGTGGGCTTGCGCCACCTCATCGATATCAGTCATCCATGGCATGATCAGCCTTGGTAATTCCTCATTGTCGCCGTCCATCAGCTTGGAGAGATCTGAATTTGTAAAGTTCATAGCAGCTGGCGAAGAGACATGCTGATTATAGGTGCCCCAGGTATGGCAGGGGTTGATGCAGACAAGATCGAAATGGGGTTTCTTCTCGGCCATGAAATCCCATGCCGCCTTCTCAGCCAAAGCCTTGGAGGCTGTATAGACAGGAGGGAAGGCTGTCATTGTAGAGGCCTTCTCGTAACTAAGAGGGTTCCAGTCCTTCTCAGTATAGGTGTAGCCCGGTCGCTTGAAGCCGTCTGGGTGCGTCGGGTCTATACATGCGGCGATAGAACTGGTGAAGACCACGCGACTGACAGCTGATTCTGAGGCCGCCGCCGCAAGGGCAGAGAGAGCGCCGTTGATGGCAGGATCGAGCATGTCTGTCTTTGCATCTTTGAACTCATGACGGAAAGGGGACGCGACGTGGATGACAGCATCGCAGCCCTTGACTGACTCAAGAAAGGCATCAGGGACAGAGATGTCTGGTACGATGAAGACCTTAATAGAGCTGCCGTATCGATCCCTTAAGGGTTGGGCAGACCGCTCAGATCGGACAGCTGCGTGGATCTTGACGCCACGCTTGACGAGATTATCCATTATCGCAGCCGAGTAGAAGGAGTTGGCCCCGGTGACCAAGACGGTCGAGTAGGTCTCTTTACCAGGCATGACGGGCGTCTAAACTGACCAGACTTCAGCAGATGATATTGAGATGGATGGTCTGAGTTGTTGGATAGAAAACAAATGTTATCTCAGGATAGATGCAGCATATGATGAACATGAGTAAAAACAAAGTCACAAGGCAGGTTGTGTTCAGGCAATGGCCATCTATTGATGTAGTGCTGGGCCACACCACCCCGGAGACGTAGCTGATGCGGAGGAGATCGTGGGTGTAGTCTATCTGCGGGGTCCCCGCAAAGACACCATGCAAGACCACTGGCTCCCCAGGTTATGCTGGCATGAGCGAGAAGCTAGGGACCCAGGTGCAAGAGTCCAAGCTCTGGGCAGTGTGGAGTGCAAGTGACTGGGTGGGTGGAAGTCGATGGCCTGGATCCAGTACAGCTTGTCTGGTAAGCTGTATCTCAATCAATCAATCAACCAGACCATCGCGAATGCTAAGGTGGTGATGGACAAGGATAAGTCAGGTATCTCGCGAGTCTCGGCTGTTCGTCTATTCCAGGGTTGCAGCGACAAAAGACTACCTCTGTCCGGCCTCACTCGGCCCTCGCGCTTACAACAGCCGCCTCCTCCACTTCCCCACGACTAGCTGCTCAGCTCTCCCTCGCGTCCCCCCTCTCCAGCCGTCTTCTTCTCCACACATCACCGGCCAAGCTACCGGATGCATCATCAGTCCAGCACAAAAGAAACAGGGTCGTGATCCTATGTGAATCTTCCCCGCGCACAGCTGCATTGCTGCCACCACAGTCACCCACCACAGCCACTCTCGGCCGACATTGACTCTTCGCCAGGATCGACTATGCCTGGACCCCGAACGCGGAACCGCGAGTCGCGATCCTCTCTCGAATGTCCCGTGTGCCACAGGACGTATTCCAAGGCTGAGCATCTGCAGGTAATCCAGCCAATCGAGTTCCCCACACTTGACGATGTGCATCAGACAGGATGTTAGCTGATCCCCAGGCTGGTAGAGACACGAACGCACTCGTTAGTAATACTCATACGCTGAATCCAGGTCGCTTATCTCTTGACTGACCTCTATTCGGACTCTCAGATACCGGAGCTAAGCCCTTTGCTTGCCAGACCTGCGGCAGGCACTTCAATAGGCTTGATTCACTTAGCAGACATCAACGCACACACGCTCGAGTGCATTCTCACCAGCAGCCATCCGAGAGTTCGTGGCAGTCAGCTTCAGGTACTGCCGACTATGATGGTATTCAGTATGCGCCGCTCGACTTTGACGATAGCCACTATCAGTCGGCGATGGACACAGGCCCCATGACAGTCGACCCTGGCTTCTCGGAAGCCACTGGCTCCAGTAACTTTGGCATGATTTTGGAATGGCCAGACTCCGAGGCTCTCCTGCAAAGTATCATATCATCTGACTGGACTTCTCTTGCGCTGCCACCGGGAAGTGGCCCTATGGCACCACCTCCGCCTATACCACCACCTCTTCAGCCTCAGCCCGGAGAATCACTGCCTATTCCCGAACCCGCCAGAAGTCACTATCACGAGGATCCTGAGCAGCTGTCGCCCGATAATGGTTCCCGGGAAGCAGTTCAAAGCCTGAGTGACATGGTGTCAAGCCTGGTTTGTTCTCATTTCGCAAGTCCAACACTGTGAATGCTGGCTTACACGTGCATGCAGTCAAAGAATGTTACATCTGCTGTGGAGTCTATGCCGGAGCTGACATCCGTGTTCATGGATAACTGCCTCCAGGCCTACTTTGCTCACTTCAACACCCATTTCCCGATACTTCATAGGCCGACCTTCGTCTTCCGAGACTGCTCGCCAAGCCTGATATTAAATGCCATCGCTCTTGGGTCGCTGTATATTGGGACTGCAGGTGCTGTTGCCAAGGTACTGAGTCCTCTTCTTAAATAACTGATCGTACAAATGGCTAATGTGTATACAGGGCGAAGCCCTATGGAGACTGGCACATACCGCCGTAGCAACATCGGTATGCGTTTTGATGATACACCTTTTGCTCATATATTCTGACGGTATATGCCACAGTGGCCAGACCTCATTCGCTATAAAGGGCCTTATGACACCCACAGAGGGGTCCAGTTGTTGCTTACAGCGCTGCTTGGACAGTGCTACGCAATGATGTCAAAGGTACGAGGCTGCGCATCACAGGTCGAAGCCAACCTACTAATCCGAGCAGAACGAGAATCTACGTCTCACGAGCCAGGTTTTCCATAGCCTTGGCTTTAACTGGGCGAATCAATGTAACATGTTCTCAATGTCGAAGCTTGGCAACCCTTTGGAGTCACCCGGACAGGAAGACCGTTCACGTGGCTGGAAGGTTTGGGCTTCCAGAGAAGTCCACCGACGAGCGCTATTAGGCCACTATATCCTTGATGGGCAACTGGCGTATCTCTCTGGTCAGTCACAATGTGCTGCCCATGCCACCAATCCACTGGGACTCTCTGCATGCTCTCGAGTATTCGAGGCGCAGAGCGCGGACGAGTGGCACGAAGCGCTGGCTGAAGAACCGAAAGAACATGCGTCTTTTCGGGATCTTTACGTCTTGCTATTCTCCTCAGACGAGAGCGAGTCTGCACCAAACAGCTGCTTGCGACTTGTGCGGTCGCCTATTGATGCTCGTGTCATTCTCGAATGCCTGCATGTCCTGGTCCGTGAGCACCGAACATCTCAAAGTTCTGGATCGATAATCAGCATTCCACCAATGCGACAAATCAGAAATGTCCTCGTCAGAGTACATGGACTTCTCAACAACACGTGGGCTCTAAGTTATACTGAGCGTCTCGAACTCATGCTTCGCTGGCACTTCGTTTGTATCGATTCTCTCTGCGACTCGATTGCGCTCATGGACCAACTCTGCCGCCACCTTGCAATCAAGCAGAGAATATTCAGGTCACGAAGCGACCCGGTGGACCTTCTCAAGATTGTGTCCTGGGTCAAGGAGTCTTCGGACGCAAGGGGTGCCCTACTACATGCAATTGCTATGCAGGATATTACGAGCCAAATGCCGCTCAACTGCACGCAAGCATTTTGGATGCCGCTTCCCATCTTTGCCGTGTCTGTAATTCACGCTATATTCCGACTAAGTGGAACATCTTCTGTATCCGTCCCCTCCCATATTCACTGGCAGTCGACTTTGCTGGATCAAGGCACTGGTCCTCAGAACGGGAATGATGGCCAGAGCCCAGCTTGCAAGAAGACTATGAGCTTCCTTGTGCCTGACTCGGAAGCACCCAGCTATGCGCGCGGCCCAGCTCGAAACTTGCCTTTCGACGTGAAGAAGTTACAGTCGACACTGCACTCTCTAGCAGACCAGTGGGGAGTTTCGTCCGAGATGGAAGAGATTGTGATGCGTCTTGAGAAAGCGGGCCACACAATGAAGTGAATATAGGTGGTAAACGAAAGTGTTTATCAATTGTAATGATAATCTATGACTCTGGATCTCTCACTCATTCTCCTGTTGGGCGGCTAACGAATGAGGCCCTCTCTCTTCTTGACCTGCTTCTGACGGGGACTTCAGGAATTGCAACTGCGCGATATTCTATTTAGGTCAATATTGGAGATACTCCTTCTATCTGAGTACTCAGCCCTTGATGACAGGAATGATCAGATGGCTATCATATGGCCCTCCTGTGTGCAGATGATGCCGCCCAATATTCTCGTCTTCGGGTTCCTTCAAACGACACATTTCGGTTTCCGGGAGACACATGTCGTGGCCCGAAATATTCAGCGCAATCCCTTCCCCTGCCTCAAAGACCATACCTACAGGCCAAATGGGGATCTCGAGCCTGACAATAGTGCCAGGGGAGATCGAGGCCCGCTCGCGATGACTGTACAGTACATCAGTCTCCTTAGAGAGATTTGACAAGGCGACTGGCCCGCCTGGCCCATTTTTCGACACGGCGTGCGATGCGCGAAGGAAACCTTGGGGACCGAGCGTCTTGGCTACGTTGACGTCTGGAACTTGGTCGATGGGGACGGGACAGGGGTAGTTGAGGTGCGAGAGCTGTCGGCCAGAGGCATCAATCTTGCGGATCTGTACGACGATGTCGAGGTCATCATGGTCGGGACATGAGACATGCAACACTGCCTTTGGATAACCGGCTAGCTCCGTGTCGACATCGAACTTTGTAGTGAAGGTCTACGGGGTGCGCAAACACCATGTCAGTTACATGCTGAAGACAAGTTGAAGGGGCGAAAAGCAATCGAATTAACGAGAGCTGTTTTGACTTACAAGACCATCGTTCAGACTTCTCCCTTCGTAGCTCCTGCTCGCCGCCTGATCTGGCTTTGACTTGACCAAGGCTCCATCCTCGCCATTGAGATACAGAGTCCGCAGGACTTGTCTCTCTAGAGGGTACGACCACTCGTGTCTCTCGACAACAGTGGCTGCAGGACTGCCATCGGCTTCAAAGCCAAGAAGCGAGAGCCGAACCGGTGGCGTTAGAACTTCCCAGCCTTTCGCGCATGGTGACGGATTGGGCTTGCAGTAGCAGTCGAAGAAGTCCTGGAGCTCGTCGGAGATCTCAGATCGGTAAATGTCGTACCCTGATTAGATCGTTAGTCGGTATTCACTCCTCCTCTCCCAGGAACCTGGGAGTCAGTAGCAGGGATGACTCACATTCCTGATATGGGTGTATTCTCAGCCACTTCTTGGGTGTTTTGGCCAGACGATAGGTCTGTATGGAGCCGTAGGTATGAAGCATGCTAGAGTATGAGGCCACGACGTACATGGGGATGTTGTCAATGTTCTCTACAGGGATACGCTTGGCCTCCCAATAGTCATCGTAGAGAGGCCGCTTCTCGAACATGGCGTAGACACTCTCCACACCCTCAGGCCCAGCGAAACCTCCGCCAATCATGCGGTGGAAGCCGGGAATATGAGGACGACCGCCGCGGCCGACGAAATGACGGTAGGGGTCTGTATAACTCTCCCAAGGGGCAATGGCTTTGAGAGCCGGGTGCTGCAGGCGAGCAGCGAAGTTGATTTGCGAAATAGCAAGCCAGGAATTGCCAGCCATGACGACAGAGCCGTTGCACCATGGCTGAGCCGCTAACCAGTCGATCACGTCGTAGATGTCCTCAGCCTCCTGGCCGCCCCAATGAGCTATAATGCCCTCGCTATGGCCAGCGCCCCGGGCATCGATATTGATGACGGCATAGCCGCGCTCTGCCCACTCGGCTGGGTCTGGCGCTTCGAACTTCTCATAGCCCGAGGTGCGGTCCAGAGGGATGCCGGCACGGTGTGGTGCCATGAAGTCGTAGTTTTGGGGTCCTGTGCCTGTCTTCCCGTAGGGGCTCCACGGTAAGACGGCCGGCACAGGCTGTTCATCCGACGTCGCTGGGCGGAAGATGTCGGTGTACAGGCGGACACCATCCCGGACTGTGATTTCCTGATCGCGATCGTAGATGGTTCGGACGCCGAACGGCCGGCGCCCAGCAGTTCGGACATGGCCTGGTTCCAGGACCTGACGGCCAGGCTTAAATCCATCGTAATTATAGATTGGATGCTCCGGTGCCGGAGTGATGTTGGAAACAACCACGTCTGGGAACAGGTCCTGGATCTTGGGACCGGCGGAGGACCGCGTAGATTGCATGGTGAGGTGAGCTGTCAGTGCAATGTGGCAACTGAACAAGGCAGAACCAGAAGCGTTGCTTGATAAGAGCAGTGCACTGATTGTCTATTCCGAGGCAGTCCTAGAATGTAAATGGCAATGTAATGATCGCGACCTGAGAGGTATAGCGATTTAAATGCCGTCGCTGTTTCTTCAAGGCGAGATATGTCTGAATATATATGTCTCACTAAGGCCGATCATCGTCGTAGTCAGGTTTAGTAGCGCATTAAGGCAGGATAATTCAGGAACTTGGACATGTCGGACCTAAGCTGAGCTGAGCTATCTTGACTTTGCTACCGAGGAGCAAGCGCATTAGCATGATCCCCTCAGTCCCCACGGGGGGACGACCACCTGATACCGTTTAAGCACTACGCCTGATACACATTTAGACAGTTACACATGATCTGCAACCCTTTAGATAGGGTTATAAATTAAGTATCATAAGGATATATAACACCTTTATAATTAATAATTATTTAATTTTAATTTATTTCTTATTAAATTATAATTAAAAATCTCTCTACTTTTTTATTATTATTTAATTTTTTTTTTAAAATTCTTTTCTAAATATAATATTTATATTTATAAATGTCATATTAAATAATTTTATAATTATTATTTTTATATTATTAAATTAAATTTAAGAATAAAATATTATATTTTCTTTCATTAGTTAAATTGAAAATTAATATTAATAGAAAAACATTAATTAATTCTTTTTTAAAAATATATTTCATTAATTTAATGATTATATAAAATATAAAATATTTAAAATATTATTAAAGAAATATGATTTAAATATAAACTACTTTTTTTAAACTTAATAAATTTATTTATTTAGTATTTTAAATAATTATTATATAAGTAAATAAGTAAAAGTATAATAATAGTAGCTTAGCTACCTACTAGGTTATATCTTTCTCCTTACAAGGCTGAGCCTGCGAGGAGATAATTTAATTTAAGTATATATATATTGTTAATATATTATCTAATTATAAGTTTTATTAAGCTAGTAATAATAAAAAGAGTTATTTATGAAAAATATAATTATATTATAATTTTGAAAATAAAATTCTATTTTAGAAAAAGATATATTAATAAAAAGTATAATAAAAATATTTTATACAATAAATATATATATTATAAAAGATTTAATTTTTATAGAAGCATTATATATAATTTTTAATAAGTTTATAATTTTAAAGTTATAGTTATTTAAAAAGAAAATATAAATAATTTTAAGAATATAAGCTTTTAATTAAAAAAGAATTTAATTTTAATTTTTTTATTAAAAAATAAGTAAAGAATTTAATATTAATTACAATTATTATATTAATAAACTAGTTTAAATTTAAGTTATTAGCTCTTCTTATATTCTGATTGCTTCGTAGTATTAATTCTTAAAGGCTAATACTTATAGCTATGCATTTATTTACATTAAACTTTACTAGGCTAGACTTAACTTACTCTACCCTATCCTCTGAAGTTCACTAAGATATATAAGCTTCACAGTAATGACTCCTTTTGCAGAGCTTAGAAATGAGGAGTTACGTTATTTACTGCATCTAATCTATATATAGCAAAGCCGGTTGCTAGCATATTATGTTATTGCGATAGCATACACTCTCTGTATCTCGGCAACACACGTATTTACAAGCATAGTATGCCACGCCTATGAAGAACATCCGAAACTGGCTTCTCTTACTGGTACAGGGGCGTACTGTTAAGGCTCCTCCTGGCAAGCATCTCGCCGGTAGGGTGGCTACAAGCGGACTCGCCTTACCGGTAAAATGATTCTACAGGATGTATAAATAATAATAAACTTAACACAATAAAAAGCAACAAACCTAGTATAGAATACAGATAAAACTAAGAGATATGTATCAATTTTAATTACCATCCAGAGATAAAAGTAAGCTGCATTATTCTCACCTTGCTCTTACCAATTACCATCCACTCATCACCATCCCGTAGGTTTCTTCCACCTCCTGCCTTAAAGGTTTCATATATATTCTTTCCCACACAGTCTTCTAAGAGACATGTACCATTTACCCAACCGTCCGGAGGCAGCGAACCATCAAACAAATAAACAATAAACTCATCAAGCTCAGGAAACATAGCTTTGACGATCATTCGAATTGAACTGCCAGCACCCCCATGAGATGTCCATCGAGCACTAACAGCAAGGCGCCTCAAGCCGTTACCTGCTGGGTCACGGTGACGAATGTCTGATAGAAATGATGACAGTCGATAAAAGTCGAGATCTCCAAGTATCGCAATTGTATCCACGGCTGGGTTAAGGTAGAGCGTACGTCCTTTATCCATAGTGCTGTCGCCCGGGTCATGACACGAAGCTGCGATGGCAAGCGGGACTTGGATATGATAATAGTTCAGTGCCGCCGTCCTAGCCTCAGAGCTTACTAATAGTGCAGCAGGGTTATTAGAGTAGCTTTGCCATGATGGCGTGCTGCCATGCCGAAAAGCATCTGCGTAATGAGCTTTCCGGCCATGGAGCTCGACAACACGAGGTTTGAAAGAGTGGTACCAGATCTGCAACCGGAGCTCAACGGGTAGGTCCGTGAATCGCTGGAAATCTTCTGCTTGAGATAGCTCCTGGGGATTGCGCTGTCTTTCGTTCCCCATCGTTGTAGTATTTGCGCTCTTTAGTATGCGGCGGGTGGTTCAAGAGATGGAACCTTTTTTTTTATCTCCGAGATAAACTGGAAGCGCCAACAAAACCCTTAGCGCCAGCGAAACCCCGCCATCAGCGGCAGCACATGCAATTACGTGCAAGAATTAGGAAGAGCAGGGCATTACACGTCACCCCCAAGCAAACGAGCACATACGAAGCGATTCCCGACATGGTGGGCGCGCCCGCGCTGATCTCTCGCATACCATGTGGAATAATATATAACGAGCTGCTATTAATACAACTTTAGCTATTTACCTCTTGTAGGTCTAGACCTACTTATTAGTAGAGGCTGCTATATAAGCTGCTAAGTTAAAGAAGCAGAAATATACTAAAGGTTATGTTATATAAAGTTAGAATATGTTCCTGTAATATGATACCTAGGGATTTAAGATTAAATCTAGATCTTAATTATATTATATTTAATTTAATAACCCTTATTATTATAGAAAGCCAATTTCTTATTAAATTTCTTCAAGGTTTAGGATTAGGATTAGGTTCTATGTAGGCTGTCTTGTTCAAGTTATTTTACATGAGAAGGTAAAAAGAGAGATGAAATGTAATGGGCTATCCCTAGTGTCACGGACAATTAGGTGCCAATAAGAGTTATGTATATTCTTAAGGAGTAGGAAGCTATTCATAGAGAGAGATGTGAGGGAAAGGGGTTACGCCATGTCTCCTCAGCCACACTGTGGCTAGGTCTCGTCACAAGCCCGTCCTCCTATCTCTTTGATGCCAGGCTGGGCTCAAGCCCAGACCATAACATGAAAAGAGATATATAATAATATAAGCTTAGTTATATAAAGGAGCGGTTTAAGTAATTAAAATAGCTAAAATAACTTATATTTTGTAATATAATAAAGTATAATCCTTTTTATAAAACTTTAAATATAATATATAATATAAAAATAAATACATTATATTAATAAATTTAAGTTTAAAATAAAAATAAAATGAAATAAAATGTAATAAAGTAATAATTAGTTTATAAAGAAAGATTAACCTAATACTACTAAAATAGGGTATCAGGTTATATATATGATTATAAATCAGTATCACATATAGTGCCTAATCAGTATCAGGCAGTCTGTACACCCGTCCCCCACACACCCTCCATCACTTGGGTCATCCCCACAGTCCATCAAGTGCGTGGCTATCCGGGAATCCGGGGTAGAGGTCATGGGACAGAGATCTCATGCAGCTCATCCCTGCCCGTTGCTGTCCAAATACCTTATTCCCCTGCCCCGGACTTGGATTAGGCGACGTGCAACAACTTCCCCACACACTACGGCTCCCCACAATCTCGGCGTCGGTTACCCTTTGCCCGAGACAATTTACACTCAGGTAGCCAAGTCTTTGCGGGGAGAGCTGTCAGTTGAAGCAGCGAGGCGGAGGTCCAGGCGAAGGTCCAAGCGTCCTTGGCTATCCATTCGTCGGTCTTGATGGCGCAGGGCTCTCAGCTCTCCATCTTCAACTTACACATCATCTACCTTACACAGTCTTGCATATACATAGCAAAGCTCGAGGACTTTTCCTTGCCGTAATAGCACCATTCCACTTCACATACTTCTCCTGCGCCAATACCGCAAACCGGTTCAAGAGCAAACATGGCTCCCAACAAAGTGACACCTGAAGGTGCGGATACTCTTATACTCTCATTGCTCTTGACTCCTTGCACCCTACAACACCACATGCAATGCGTGCGTAAAGATTAACTAGATCGTTAGATGCACTCGATATGGCGGCAATTACTTTCGAATGGGGTGATAGCTACGATGCAAAGGTGATCAGTGACAGACCCCATGATATCCAGCAATCAACTGGCTGACCGTGATGCTAGGACTGGGATCGCTTGAGCAAGATTCTCGCTCCTGAACTAACCGTTCGTGAAGCTGAACAATGTCATACACCAGGCATCTACAAATGACTAACTTACTCCCTCTCCAGGTCGATTACACAGATGTTACAGGCTCTAAATGGGATGCCATGCCCGCAAAGGACTTTGTCGCAATGGTCAGCGACCACGGCTTCGTCGGCGATCCTCTCGTCCACACCCAGCACTTCATCGGCGCCTCTAAGTACGAGCAGCTCTCACAAACCCAAGCCCTGGGGACCCATCAGATTCGCGCCGCTCACCAGCGTTACACTGGGCCCGATAAGAAGACGGTCGAGGCCAAAGGTCATGGCCATGCTATTATGCGTCACACTTACAAGAAAGTTGGTGACGAATGGAAGCTGGCGGGTGTGAAGCCTTCTGTGTACTGGAATGAGTTTGAGTTTGAGAAGATCTTCAAGCATTAGGGTGGAGTGAGCGGATGTGAGCTTTTGTGAAGCGTGCTTCAGGATTGGCTGGGATGATGGTGAAAGGCAAGAAGTCTTTAGTCCATTCTCTTGAAGCATTCGTCCAATTTGAAGCGAGACTCTTTGGCCCTATCTATATGCTTTGACAATTGATGTGACGCACAGTTTGATCTCCATGCCCGAGTTGGACCCTCACAATTGTACAGTTCTCTCTTTCAAGAGGCTCCCTCTGTATGTTAAGTGGCCTATAGCAATAATCTAGACAGTAAGCGAAGAATAACCCAACTTCAGTTTGATGAAATAGGCAGCATGCCGCCGTACACTGGAAGATGAGCTTCACCCATCTAGCCGACTAGTAAGAGGCCTTGGCGACTGGGAGGGAGGGATTGCTGCCTCGCATGACCTGAAGTTAAGCTGCTCAAGATTAGGATTCCAATCGATTGCTTGTCGAATACGCCAGGCAGAACCCCCAAGTGCGGGGAGGCCTAGACCATGCTTAAACTGAGGGAGACAGGTATAGAGCCGCTATGGAATAAGGTTTCTCCCCGCAATCTTGGCATGTTTTCCCCATGGGGCTTGTGGGGAGTATTGGCACCATCCATCCCCTTGTTCTCTTAGTTGGAAGTTGGGAGAGGATAGCTTGGATATTGTCGCGTCCAAGCGAATGCCTGCGTGGCACCCCTTATCTCTGAGTGCCTATCAAACATATAACACCATTCTATTTCATTCCTTCCTCTCCATCGGAGATACATATAATTACGCTGGAGGCTCAAAGCCCACCCTCTTCCCTTGTAGATCTCTTTGCTGTCGACCACCAGATATCAGAACCGACAGCGTGCAGAAACGTCAACATCAGTAAGCCATCATCATGGCCAAGCCATCAGTGACGCATAACGAGGAAACGGTCACCGTTCATCCCCGAATGAACAGAGTTGTTCTGTTGAAGACTTCCCTCCTCTTGCTAGTACGAAACCCGTGGTGTTGACTAAACTTCCCAAAATCTGCTAACATGCGCAATCCTGCTAGGCAGTCAATCTTATCTATTTCGCCCAGCTTGTCAATATCGTCGGTTCTGGAGCTCTGACACGAGACATTGTGGCTGTCGTCGGAGGGGCCTCGACTTCAATATGGTTCACACAGGCCATTGCCATCTTCACAGCCACCCTGAGCATTCCCGTGAGCCAGGCTGCAGATCTTTGGGGGCGCAAGGTCTTCCTGGTTAGTCTGACGGCCTGTGGATGTATCGGTGCCATCGTGGTGTCTCGAGCGAAGAACGATGGGGCTGCCATAGCTGGCTTCTGTGTCACGGGCATCTCCTATGGCGCTCAGCCTCTTCTACATGCTGTCACATCCGAGGTCCTAGCCAGAAAGTACCGCCCTTGGGCTCAGGCTTCGGTGAACGTTTCTGCTGCTCTTGGCGCTATATGTGGTCTCCTGGTTGGCGGAGCTCTTACGAGAAACAACAATCCTTCTGGCTTCCGCGTTTACTGGTACATCGTTGCTGGCATCTATGCTCTGACTACGGTCACTTGCCAGCTCTTGTACAACCCGGCTCCTAGGGCCTTGCAGCTTGAGCTTACTACGAGAGAAAAGCTCCGAAGATTGGACTGGTTTGGGTATGCAATTCTGACCCCAGCCTTGGTTCTCTTCTGTATGTCTCTTGCCTGGTCTCAGAATCCGTACCCCTGGAGCGATGCGCACGTCTCAGCCACCTTCGCCATCGGCCTCGCCTTGGTCATATGCCTGGTGATCTATGAATGGCGCGGCAGGAAGGACGGTATGTTCCACCACGAGCTGTTCATTCACCGGAACTTCACTCTAGCACTCCTATGCGTCTTCGCCGAGGGAGTTGTGTTTTTCTGCGCCAACAATTTCTTCGCCTACGAGGTCAGCGTCTTGTTCTCGACGGACAGCCTCGTCACGGGCGCTCATTACTGCATTGCTTTCGTTGCATATGCAGCATCCGCAATCTTCACTGGTCTGTGGTGTTCTAAGCGTCAAACGGTTCGGATTCCATCTGTTGTCGCCTTTGGTTCCTTTGTCATCTTCAATATTCTCATGGCTACGGTATCCTCATCCACGACGGAGAGCCAGATATGGGGGTTCCCAGTGTTCCTCGGTGTTGGCCTCGGTATGTGCCTCACAGCGCTCGTCACAGCAGCTCACTTTGCGACTCCACGTGAGCTCATTGCCATCACATCGGGCCTCATGATATCTATCAGGAGCCTTGGGGGATCTGTCGGATTAGCCATCTACAACGCCATCTTTTCCAGCGGTCTGTCCAAGAACTTAGGCCCTGAAATTGCGGCTGCCGTCCTTCCAAAGGGTCTTTCACCTTCCGAGCTGCCAAAGCTTATTCCGGCTCTGATGAACCATGATGATCAAGCACTACAACGTATTTCTGGTGCTACCCCTGAGATTATCGCTTCTGGGTATGCAGGCCTCAAAGAGGCTTACGTCTTGAGCTTCCGCTACGTTTGGGTTACTGCCGGGTGTATCTCTTTTGCTGCCTTGGTTGGTAAGTCAAGGCAATTACTTACACAGACTTTCATAGTGTTTGCTAACGAGATTGCGTCACAGCTGCTTTCTTTCTACAGAATCCATCGTCTGAGTTCAACTCCGAGATCGATGCCCCCATCGTGGCAATGTCCAAGGCAGCGGATCTCGAGGAATCTAAGGTCTAGTCTTCTCATAGGGAATGTATTCACAATGAACAACTATCTATACACACCTCTGAAAGTTCAATATTGAAAGTTAACACACAAAATTATCTGTATAGCCACGCTGCTGTGTAAGCAGTATTGGTTGAGATGTGCTCAAAATTGATGTCCCAGTCGTTACAACCTACAATACCTTAGCATGGCCTTTTCTGTAGGAGACCGTGATTAAAACAAGTAAGTCGTGATTCGATGATGAGTCTATGGCGGCATAGGAATACAGCTTCTGAGAAGGGAGCCCATTACTACGATCAATGCTGGCGTGTGATCTGTGGTTTGACTAGTTCCATACGCGCGATGCGGCACAATTGCGCAAATTGAGCTCTGTCGGGATCCTCCAAGGGGACATGGACTATCGTCTTCCTCGTTTTTGCCAGACTTTGAAGCTCAACACCATACATCCGTGTGACAAGGGTGTCCCCACGGTGGCTGGCTTGGATATGTCACATCTCTCCACAACGTACTCCCACCATCTCCACGAGTGTGCACAGTGGCCAAGCATTGGCACTCACTCTCCACAGGTTGACTTGTCTGGGCTTGTGGAGCGCATTTCATGAAAATGATGTGTGAAGATGGACTCAGTTGCCCATTGAAGCCGGCTTGTGTCTTGTAGAGGTTAATGATAAGCTCACGGCCCGACCAGATGCGGCGGTCCACACGTGCCCACCACTGTTGCTTGCGCCCTCGAGACTATTCAACCTAGAACCTAGGAAAGTGCCGGTAGGAGCAGCTCTAGTTGACTTAGACGCTGGAAACAAAGAACCCCCTGATCCAGTTGCTCGATAGCAAGATGAGGATAACTCAAGTCTTCCAGGCCAGCGGTCGGTCAAACACCATTGGCTTCATCGGCATAGGTATGAACCCTGCATCCTGAAAATACTGCGGTGTACTCTGGTAATGATTCTTGCTAACGCTGGTGATTGTGCTTGCAAGGGGCTATGGGATCCGAGATGGTTCGTGAAGCACCTAACTGCGACGTGGCCCAGGCTAATTGTGCGGCAGTTCCGCAACTTGGTCCATCGCAGCGCCTCAACTACCAAGAGAAGACCCGACTTTGTCGTCTTTGATGTAAATAAGACTGCAATGTCGAATATCTTGCGTGAATTTGAAACTTCGCCAATCAGGGTCAGAGCTGCTAATAGTAGGTGCATTCCCCATCGTCGAGCATCAGTGTGCGATTTGCTTAACAATTCTCTTAGGCCCTATGGACCTTGCTCTTCAAGCATCCACCATTCTCTCGATGATTCCCACCTCAAGACATGTCCAAGATGTGTACCTGGGCGAGAACAGTGTGATGCAGGGACTGAAGCAACTTGACCACTCCAGCGTTGCGGAAACGTTGTGTCTCGATTCCTCAACGATTGAACAAAGCATTAGCAAGTCCGTTGCTCTGGAGATGAGAACTACAGGGGCAGACATGATGGACGCACCCGTTTCTGGAGGTTCGTGAGCCTTGCATGTGAATCGATTCGGTGCACACTGCTAACAGAAACCCTCTTCTCATCAGGCGTCGTGGGTGCTCAGAAAGGCACTCTGGCGATAATGGTGGGAGGCGACCCTAGTACATTTGCCAAAGCCGAGCCTATTCTCCAGTCAATGGCCAGTAAAGTGACACTTTGCGGTGACTTGGGTGCAGGTCTAGCTGCCAAGATTGCAAACAAGTTTGTGGAGTCTTCTCTTTATACATGCCAATGCAGGGCAATCGGCTGACCTTCTCCAGCCTACTTCTCGGCATTACAATGATCGGATTGAGGTCGGTGACTACATGTGTAGCCAGGATACCTTGATCTATCTCTAATCATCTTGACAGTGAGGCAATGCTTTTGGGGAAGAACCTGGGGTTGGATAGTCAGATTCTCGCCGATATCATTGATAAATCCACAGGCCACTGTTGGTCCAATGAGGTATATGTCCTTCTCAACTCAATCGGCCTCACAAAAGCACTAATTAATTCGAAAGGTGAACAACCCCGTCCCAACGGTCACAGTCAACGGCTCTTCACCTCCAGCCCATAGGCAATACAGCGGTGGCTTCGTGTCGAGATTGACACACAAGGACTTGGCCCTCGCTGTTGAGGCTGCTCGTTCGTCTGCCACGCCGTTGGAACTCGGAAAGTTGACTGAACGCATGTATCGTCCACTTGCAAACAGCAAAGAGTGGGGAGGTTTGGATTTCAGTGTCATTTATAAACACTTAGAGGAAGTCGGCGCTCCTGTAGCTAGCGAGGAGTCTATATAGGTTGGAAGGGGGCCACCGCGGGTAACCTCGCTGACTTCGTACTCAGAAGATGGCTTCAGCAGTATAGCTATCACCAATCCAATAGAACCTGTTTGACTATACGTACCTTTTCTCATTGCAATTTGATCACGTGCGACTTCATGACTCCATGTTGCTATCTTAGATGCCATGTTGTATGCTGACTTGGCCATTTCGATCAACATAGTCCCTTTACCCGTTTGATCCCACAGTACCAGCCTGTGCTTCCAGAGACGGTCTCTGCACCACCATATCACTGAGCATCCTCAGTCACGCCTAGCGGTGATGGCATTCCGATCGCATTCCCATGGCTCTCATGCCCAGCTCAAGACTGGTCATGTGTGTGCTCCATACAGCGCTCCACAGTAGGCCGCAGCGCAAGTACTAACATGACCGGAGACCATGGTAAGCAAGAGAAGAGTCATGATGGAAGTTTAGGACCTGCTATCCTGGGAACGTTAGTATCCTTTCGACATAGCGAAGACAAAGATTGCACCTACCATTCACTGCATCTATGCAGGAAGCCATGCCACCTTGGCATAGTGATCGAAACGGCTCGAGATAACCTTCTCGACTTGATGGCGCCATCATCATAGATGTATAGCTCTCTCTCCTGTTCTCACGTAAGAGACCTGCACCAGAATCGCCACTACATGACCGTGCAGCAGAGCAACCGCTTAGCAGACTTAGTCGCCTGCTTTTCCTCGACTTCGTCTAGATCGATGATATGAGCTGCCGCTGAGGTGGACTTCTGAGGTTGCGTCTGTGAATCAACTGAGGCATATGGCGCCGGAGCAGTCTGCGAGGTGACGCTCGCCACCGCAGGCTGAGTTGCCTGAGCGTCACGGGGTGTCTCTAGACGAGTGGTCTTAGCTTCCGGCTTTGAGATGGCTAGCGAAGGAGCTGTGGTAGCTCGAGGCTCATCATGGTCCTTTGCCCGTTGGGCTCGTTGTATCGATTCCTTTGGTGCTGGAGATGGATCTGGCTTGTTTTTGAGGGCTGGATCAACCTTTTTATTCAGTGCCGTTGATCCGTGTTCCGGCTCGCTGTTTTCATGTGCAGAACGTTCCTTTTGAACTGTAGAAGTCGAGTTAGGCAGGAAATGTGCCGTGGCAGCATTCGTCGCCGTGTTGGTCGTAGAAGCATTCGCCTCAGTTGCAGAAGACGAGGAGACGGAATATGTTGGGAGCTTGGGTTGCGACTCTGGCTTCTCAGAAGATGCACCAAACACAAATGTGCCATTGTCTGCGGGAGCGTCGAATGGGTTCTCTGACAGAGTTGCGGCAGTAGTAGCCCCAGTTGCTAGGCTCGGCTTCGCCATGCTGTTAAGCGGCACTTGCTGTCCAGTAACAGAGGATTGCAAGTTGAAAATGGTGTCATTTGACGCTTTGCTAGGCTGAGCTGGTGGTACATGCGGTCCAGCTTTGAACGATGAGGCGGTGGTTCCAAATGCAAAGGATACGTTTGCCGCGGGTATGCTCGCCAGGGCCACCGAGCCGACAGGAACAGATGGGAAGAGTTTGTTTTCTGTAGCCGGCTTTGCAATGGTCTGGCTGTGCCCCGGGATCGTGGCCCGCGGGGGATCTGGCTGCAGAGACATGACATTGACCTGATTGGCGAGTGCATCGACAGCATCGGAGCTTGGCTTGACGTCGGGTCTCTGCACCGACTTCGGCGTCGGACTAGATCTCGGCGTGCTGTCAGTCGAGCTCCAGCCGCATGCGCCGACAGCACACGAATAGAAATACGAGGAGCCTCTATTGCGCCGCGTCTGGCGGCTGATATATCCGCAGTTGCAAGTCGGATTGACGCTGACCACCCCAATGGCATCATCGAAACATCCGAACTCGCGGCGCGAATGGCGCTGGCAGGTATAGTACGGCCGGCCGGCGTTGCCATAGCTGTTCTGATAGCCCGTGATGTTTCGAGAGCAGGGTTGCCCACAGCTTCGACAAGTCGGCGCAATGCTGAGAGGAAAGCGAGGCTCCATCTGCGGAGATGGTGAAAGCGCGTCTGCTGGTGGTGGTTTACAGCTGCTGTTTCCCTTGGACAGATGGGTCTGTGAGGCGAGTCCTTCGAATCCAATGTTCGAGTCAAGTAAGGTGATGGGCGTGTTCCGTTGCGTTGTAAAGAGGGAGACGTCTTGAAGGACCCAGAGACGCACATATATAGGAGACTCAGACGCCTCGAATTATTGCATCGCAGATGACTTGGCGGCACATCATAGTGACACTTTCTATACTTTGAAAGAACGGATGCTTTGTGTGGTGTATCGGATGATCTGCTATCCATCCTATAGTCTAAGCCATGAACTAGGCCGCACGCAGCGGGCCGGCTGAACACGTTAAGCGCTGGCCCTGGTCCACGATAACGTCTGGGGGTGGCTGTCATGCAGATTGTGGAGGAGCGGCTGAGTTTACAAGGGCTTGGCAATGATTCGGGGGCTATGCTAGATTATACAAACAATGCAGTAGAAGGCAAGGCGTAAATCCAAACAAGGCGCTTAGCCCTCTCGCTTAGCATCAATATCCTGGTTCAAGGTTTCGGGGCAGCGGAAGTCGAGTGCCGTTGCGAAGTGATGAACAACAACAGCTTACTCGGGTCCGGATACGTCGAGGAGTATAAGTGTGTGCGGGACCAGCCGCGCAGCCGCATGGCCGAATGGATATGCCATGCTAGCACTACCGCAAGATGCAAGATCAACGGGGAATCGCATCAAACTACGGGGCGCAGCCATCTCGCTTCGGGTGCGCAGCACAGCAGTGGCTTGATGGCAGACTCGACAACTCACACCTCGGTTCAATCCGGTCACACATATTCAACATAAGGTTCCAAGGCTTACACAGGGGCTGCTTAGTACCGCGTTTAATCCTTGGCACGATATGCTCGCAATTCATGCTGCAGGCTATGAAGAGCCTAGTTCCGAGCGCGCTCTATGTCAGTAACTGAAGAAGCGAAGTGACACAAATTGATTGGTTATGAAACCTGATCACGACTTTTGAGAGCTACGAAGGAGGTCAAGAATAGCCAGGGGAGCAAGTCCCGTGGCGCAGGCCTATTACCACACTCGGTTCCGCCGTCGCTGGAACTCAGGGCACTGCAGCTCGACACTAGCTGCTGTCACTCCTATAGGGTGATCAGAGCCTTTTCGTCTTGGAATCACCCAATGGTTTCATTCCGGTGGCCCTCCCTATCTATGTCTTCCAGTTGGCCAGGGGCTGTGGGGTGGATAGTACGAGGTAGGGAAGAAATCTGCCTCAGCCGCAGAGAAATTGTCGTGCTTGCTATCTTGCACGCTATTATGTGGCAGTCGGAGCGGCGCGTCCTGAGAGGAAGGCCTCTCCTGATGGATACTAGGATTCGATATAAGCAGCTTGAACAATACAAAGGCTGCAGACGCATGAGACCTCATCTGGTCCGCAGTCAACTAGATTTGTCCGTTGCCTCTCAGGTATCCTCGAAATTTTGCCAATTTTCAGGCACATGCGAGTTTAATAGATTACAGAATGATGTAGGTTAAAACATAGCGTCGTGAAGCTTGACGGTAATGC
Organism: Sarocladium kiliense; assembly: GCA_030734395.1. Classification (NCBI taxonomy): domain Eukaryota; kingdom Fungi; phylum Ascomycota; class Sordariomycetes; order Hypocreales; family Sarocladiaceae; genus Sarocladium; species Sarocladium kiliense. Next base: position 1,017,710 of record JAUZTG010000020.1, on the reverse strand, counting down.
GTGGGTTCGCAGAAACCCGTGACCAAGCCCATTCCATGCGTCATATCATCCATCACCGCCTGAATGGCATGGAAAGAGAACCGAAAAGCTTCCCGGCTAAGCATTGGCGTGTGATATACAATGCAAGCGGTGACCTTAAAAGCCTGCTACCGACAAGCGCGACGAAATTGAGATCTTGACCAATTCTCCGACTAAATGCTCGAAGACACCGGAGTCTATCACCGCACCGAAACTACAGCAAGGTTCAATCTGTTAGCCGGCTAAATCAGAGTCCCAGTGTTCGTTCAACGAGGACTTACCCGTGACATTTGACTGAGTCGCGTAACCGTTCTGCCAAAGTCATGATAGAACGCAGATCTAGGCTTCCTACAACAGGCTTTCGCCGCAGCGAGTCCCATGCCTGAATGGGCGTAAGTTCTGAGTCTCCTGACGTCACGGCCGGGGCCAATTCGAGCAGACGGCCCAAAATGTTGCTGGGCACGTCTTGGACCGGGAGGAGCGAGGATCGCTTGGGTGGCGGGCTGGAGGAGATGCAGAGGACTTGGGAGGTGACGGTGAGGGCGTGGTTGGAAGGATCGTCTGGTCGCTCAGGATCGCCGTGAACATGACCTAGGCATGGCTCTTCTATCCTGCGAGCTTTGTCAGTTCAACTATTACTGAGTAAAGAGCCACTTGCTAGCTGTGGAGCATAGGTAGGGGTGAGAATGTACTTGAGGACGAAGCGCATGCCAACCATTGTCAGATCGAGGTTGCACACCTGCGACGCGAGAATAGGATCGTTGTCCGAAGCGGTGCTAAGAGACGGAATTGGCGACACAGTACTCGGTGCTCTCGGCCATTCGGAATGGATGTACTGGTTGGGACTGGAATTGATGCTGAGATGTTGCAACGTCGGGTCGTCTTCGAGCGGCACATTGACCACGTCCGGCACTGCTATGCTGTGTTGCTCCAGGAGATGCAGCAGCACCCTCACCTGGTTCTCAAGGTTGGCCTTGTCAGCGGTCATGTCAGTCTCCCGCCTGCGCGAGGCTGCCAAGTCGCCTTCAAGAGCTTTGACGTAGCGTGTCTTGCGCTGTCGGTAGACGCTATCCCCCGCAACGTGTCAGCTCAATTGCATCGCTGCCGCCTGAGTGTAGACGACGAGTAGGAACACGAGTGGAAAAAAGAAGGGGATAAACGTACTGCTGCGCGCGACGAACTTGCTCGCGCCTCTTCTCGACACTTTCCTCCTTGGACCGCCCCGAAGGGTTGAACATCCGGAAGATGGGACTCTTGCTCGAAGACATGGCCACGATGACACACAGACAAACTTCGACAAGGCTGCGAATTGCGGAGTCTGAAGTGACCCGATGTCAGTCAGAGAGGTACAGTAGTGCTGCGAGCCTTGTTTGAGGCAGGGTTTGATCCTGCTTTAACAAGCTCTAAGAAAGATCCAAGAAGATCTCCCACCCACCCCAGCCCAGGGAAGCCAGCCATCGGCCCAATGACCCGGAGTAGTTTGACTTGGCATCTCACCATCAGCGGCGCGTCAAACCGACGGGATGGATTTGGAATGGCGCTGTCCATCCCCTTAGCTAGCCTAACGACCGTGAGCCCAGAGCCCTCCCGGCCCCTGCTCAGCCGCCTTGTTCGGAGCTGCCAGGAGTCCCGTCCCAGCTCAACCCCGCGAAACGTCACTTTGAGCAGAACCCCTGCAGGCGAGTCATTGGTGAGGGTTGCGCCGTTTCAGGGCGGCGGCTCTTCCATCGGATGGGACGGACGGTCGGTCACGGTCGCGGCCCCTCTTTGATGACACGAACAAGATTTCCTAATCGGGAACCCTGGATGGCTTCCCAATCGGGCAATGTTGATGATTTGATCCTCCAGGGCTTCGAAACATCGGATTTCGAAGGGGCCATTTGGTTGTTTTTGATGAGGTTTAATGAGAAGCATATATTCTTGAGGGGATTCTTTGTCTATAAGAAGGCGTCGAGTTTGTGGTCAGTTCCTCCTCGACTCGTCTAGAAGCCTCATCCATTCTTTACTCTTCCAAGACTCAACGCCATCTCCTACAAAGCAACTGGTTTGCCTCTTCCTGTACATATCTTGCGTTCTCAACAAAAGCAGTAACACCTCTACCTCCATCATATTCCTCATAAATCAGCACAATGCGCTACTCGTCAGCTTTCATTGCTGGTTGCGGCCTCCTGCAGGCTCAGTCCGGCCTCGCCCGTCCAATGAAAGAGTGCAGAGCCACTCAGCAGGCTGCTTATTTCATCACCAACGAAGATGAAAATATGGTTGTTTCTCTTCCAATTGGCGAGAATGGCATGCTCGGCGACGGGTCCATGGTTGCTACTGGCGGCGCAGGCTCAGCCAGCATCGATGGATCTACAAACGAACCTGCAGCGGTTGACCCGTTGGTTTCTCAATCTGCATTGACTATCGCAGGCAAGGTGGGTTGCCAAATCCTAATCAGCCCGCCAGTATGATATCAAGAAACAATTGAGCTGACTATCTCCTAGAGCCTGTTCGCTGTCAATGCTGGATCAAACACTCTATCCATGTTCTCCATCGACCCGGCCGACCCTACGAAGCTGACCATGGTTGGCAAGCCAATCGAGGTCCCAGGCGAGTTCCCAAACACAGTTGCTGCCTCCAGCAAGAACAACGTGGTGTGTGTCGGTACCACCGGAGCCGTTGCCGGCGTATCGTGTGCCACTTTCAGCAAGAAAGGCGGCATTGGCAGCATGGATGCTCTTCGCCCGTTCGACCTTGGACAGACTACGCCCCCTGTCGGCCCCACCAACACGGTTTCCCAGCTCTTCTTCTCCGAGGACGAAGGCACTCTCTACAGTACCGTCAAAGGCGACCCAACCGTGAACAATGTCGGGTTCTTGGCAGCATTCCCTGTTCAGCCTGCCTGCTCTGGTGGAGTCAGCACCGAGGCTGTCATGTCCACCCCTAGCGATACTCTCGTCCTCTTCGGATCCTCCATCATTCCCGGTTCGACCGATATTTTCGTCACAGACGCTTCCTTTGGCGCCGCCGTACTCTCTGTTGGCACGGATCGGAAGGCCGAGACAAAGGGCCGAGGAGTCGTGGATGGTCAAGCAGCGACCTGCTGGGCTACCGTCTCCCCTGCCACTAAAACGGCCTTCGTCACCGATGTGGCTGTCAACCGCCTGGTAGAGATGTCAGTTGAGGACGCGAGTATTCTCAATGAGATTGATCTCAGCGCCAATGGTCAGTCTGGTATGATCGACCTCAAGGCTGCTGGTCAGATGATCTATGTCCTGGCTCCCGGCAGCAATGAGACTGAGCCGGCCGTAGTGGTCGTCAATGCCCAGACACGAGAGTCAGTCCAGGTCAAGGATCTAGGTAGCATGGGCGTCACGGGCAGGGTGCAAGGCATGGCGATCTTCGGTGCCTGAGCGGTTCTCTATGCTGCGATTGCATTGTCTATCGACATTTGGTCTGCCGATAAGAGCGGGCTTTGTACATAAAATACCCTCACTGAGATAGATAGTTACGCCCTTTGTTCTTTCATACTACTTGTGTCATGTGGAGAAGTATATAGGTTGTGGTGTACAGTAGCTTCGTTCCGTTGTCCTTCGACTCGATGCCTCCCATAAGCCTCTCCTGCATTCTGCGTTCTTCTTCACAGGTCCCATTCTGTCGGTACACTCAGTGTATAGCAGCCTGGGGGAACAAGATCCATCTCGATGTGCCACGTTCAACCGATCTCCAATCCCTTAGTCTGGGCCTGGCTTCTACAGCTTTACCTTGCTCCGTCTCCAGATCGGCAATCATTGTCATATCGCCCTCCAGTGCTTCACCATATCGCCTGAGTTGGCTCAAGTCCAAGCCTTTGATCGTTTGACCTAGCCCGTACATGCGGGTCGACCCCATCACGCTGACAACTCTTAGCCAGCAAGGCATCTTGGCTCAGTGTAAGAGACGGATGGGCAGTCCACAGACAGCCCCGGCGTGGTAACAGTGGTTTAACGTTGTAGAAGAAGAAGTGCCTGGTCAAAAATCCGGATTGACGGCTTTTGGTAGATGTGCGGTGGTGAACAAGTGAGGCGCCCAGCAAGCTACATTGCGTGGCGTTAGGCAGCAATGGGGTCTTCACATCCAGGAAGCACCGCATAGTTGCCGATCATATTCAACTGTATAGATCAAATTGTAGATGTGCTTTGGCTCGCAATAATCCGAAGCTCGAGAACTTGAAATCCAAAATCATTGCCCTTTCTTGATCCTCACCGCTGTTCAGACCCTCCCATATAGCGGCTCGCTGACGTGGCACAACAAACACACCCTACCACATGGAATCACACCCCTTCCTCCTGTGGCGCCCGATGATGTCCGAGACAACTCGTTGCCGATCGCCGTGAGCAAGCCCTAAGCCAGCGATCCCATGGGGTCCCAGAGCGGGAGAACAGTAGGCGCCGTTTGAAGCACATCCTTCACCTCCTTGCTGCAGAATCTCACATCCACGACCGCTTGGAAGACGAATTCATCCATCCACGAGTCTCCCATCACGAACCATCCCTTCTCACCAGCGTCTGCACCCCAGCTGTTTTGCACCCTCCATCTCACCGGCTTGCCGCTCTTTTCATCGACATGAACGGCTGTAAGCACCATTGCATGCGTCATCTGGCTTTCTCCCGTCGCTAGTCTCTCAGCCTTGCTCATGCCCATGAGGTTCGATCCGAAGCCTAGTTCGTAGCCGTATAGTTCCGTGTCCATGATGCCTGACTTTGAGTCGCTGAATTTCCCGACATCACTGCCAAAGAAGATGGGGATTCCGGCTTGCAGCATTTTGATGCAGGTGGACTTCAAGGTGTCCATGTCGACGTTGACGTATTGAACGCTGCGACCACCAACGATGTTCCCAAGCCGGGACACAGTGAGGAGAGACATTGGCTTGTGGCGGGGATCGTGAACCAGAGAGATCATGTTCTTGATGGAAGCTGCAGTGATGGATGACTTCGAGTCGATGTACTGCGCAAAGTCCCTAGGCTTGATCTTGAGCTCGTGAGCCTTTCCATCCTTGTCAGCGTACTGCCACGTGAAGACCTCATCGGGCTTCGGGGGCGGTCCGAGGAGGAGGGTCATGATGAGCGAGATCTCCTGCATCATCTTGGCCTTAATGGACGACAAGGTGGTGACGGAGACACCAGACTGCGACCGACAAAGCTTCCTGAGCTTCAGTGCGAACTCCCTTAGCTTCGTCTTGACGACCGAGTTGAGCACACTCGAGTTCATTGCATTCCAGCTGTCGGGATACAGAGTCTGTGGGACAAGTCCATACTTCTCAACAAGATTGTATACCATGTCCCATTGCCCGCCATCAGAAACAATGTCGCCGAACAAGGCTTGGACCAATCTGCCGTCGAGGTCCTCATCTACAGTATCGATGATCTGCTCAAGGAACCAGTTGCACTTCTCGAGCTTATCCCAGTAGAAGAGGTAGGCTTGGGATAGCTCGAAGCTTTCGAGGTTGTATCGCTTCATGATTGCTACTCTGAAGACATTGGTGGATGCGAACAGCCAGCAGCGGCCACTCCTACGCTGGTTGGTGATCGGGCCGCCCTCGAAAGGGATCTTGATGTTGTAGATGTGCTGGTCTGCGATCTCCGTGGGAAGCGAGGTTAAGACCTGGCGAGGGTCTGCAGAGCTCAGAGCTGTGAGAGCGAGTCTGGACATATCATCAGCACACTAATTGACTAAAACCTTGTGCATCACTTGGAGTGTCCTACCTGTTTTTCGGGTCACCGAGGATAGTCTTCTGCCACGACTCGACGAGAGTGAGCGGCAAGCCCTCAGGCTCGCGGTGAAGGCGTACATCGCCTTTCTCATTGGATCGCTCGACCTCGACATAGTCATCCTCGAGTTGGACGTCCCGCAGCCTCTCGACAACGGCTTTCTCGTGCAGCGACATGGCGCTAGGCTTCGAAGGCTGACCACCCATGATGAGGTATCGCTGTGGCTGGAAGCGTCGTTCGTGCAGCTTGCCCTTCGATGGACCGCGGATAAGGCTCACAGTGGTTTTGGTCAGATGCAAGGACTGCAATAGCGAGGGAGCTGGATAATCAAAGAAGAACAAGGAAGCAGGGTTGCCACGTCACGATGTCAACCGGAATGCACGATGCTCAGTACCTTTTCTACCGACAGGCACGCTGAGATCGCGTGGCGTAACAGAGCTACAAGATGTTAGTGGGCCAGCCTTACAACGTGAGACACTCGACTGCCTTGGAATGCGGGAAGTCTAAGCTGCCAAAAACCGCTGCGCCGGCTGATCTGAGTATGTATAGACGGAAGAAATGATGATGTAAATCAGGATGGTGAAGCTTCTCATCGGTGGCTACGTTCGAGCATGAGGGCTGGGGAATCACGAGATGTTCAGCGGTGGTCTTATCAGTCAAAAGTCCCTTGGAGCTTCTGCGGGGTTCACACCAACACATTCCCTAGTCTGCGTGACAGCCCGCGCCCTGCATCGCTGTAAGCGACAGTCTATGGCAAGCTTCTGGCTGGGAACCTGGATGGCACAACGACCGCGTCATCAGGGTTCTTTGCTCGTCGGGAGGTGCATAGACACTATAGACAGGATGGCTATCGGATAGACGAGACATCAGCACGTCACGCGTCGAAGGCTTTGTGTACAGACAAGTTTAAATTCAACTCTCCAATTATGACCCATGTACAAGGGACAGCCTATCTACTCATGACTCCAATTTCCCGGTATCCTTCCAAATGATTCTGTCCAATATCCGACCGTTGACTCTTCTGCGCCGACTATCTCTCGCCCAATTCGATCAAGGGCATCGACTCCCCGAGAGCCAATGGCGATTGATCGAATGCGGATAGATGACACGCGCTCATCAAGAAGGGGGAACCACGAGACCAACAGGCATGCAACCCAAAAATTTGACCGAAAGCAAAAGCCAATGAAAGACGCTTACAGGCGAGAGCCGTGCATGACCTTCATGTCAACGGCGAGCTCATTGCCGTTGTCGTTGAGGACAAGGACGCGAACGCTACCACGGCCAGTGTCGAAAGCGCGGGACAGACGGGACCAGAGGTTGGACTGCTCGCTGACGGCAAGGCTCTGCTTGACGTCGCCGTTCTCGGTCATGGCGACGATGTAGCCATCAGACATGTCCAGGACGCGGTACTGCTTGAAGACAGGGCCCATCATGGTCTGCACAACAACGCTGGGAGCGGGGTTGGAGATGTAAGATGACTCCTCGTGAAGCTGCTTGGTGAACAGATCAACACCGAGGTAGCGGTACTGGCCAGTGGCAGCAGAGACGGAGATCTTGATGACCTGGCAGGGACGGCCCTGGAGCATCAGGAAGTCACCAATGCGGATGTGGTGGCAGGGGATGGTGACGGTGTTGGGCAGGTAGCTGTCGCAGTTGCCACCGCTCGACTCCCGTCGGTAGGAGGTACGGCTGGAAGAAGCCATGGGTGCGGAGCGCTCCTCACGGACCTCGACGTCAATCTCCTCACGACCACGGGGGTTGTTGATGCGGTCGGCAAGCTTGTGGATGCCCTGGCGGAAAGAGTGGTAGTGGCCTGACCGTGATGTGTTAGATGCTTGATGCTTTGAATAATCGGGGGCTGCTACATGGAGGTGGCTTACCGTCTTCGTCGTAGTATCCCATGTTAGACTTCTGGTCGGCAGTAGTGAAACGAGCTGGCTCGGTGTCGTGGCAGACTCTCACTTCCTCACGGTAAGTGGGACGGTTGAAGCGGGCGTCGACGGTGTACTCGTTGACACAGTCACGGGGGCCGGCACGGAATCGCTCGCGGTACTCACGCTCAGCGATGTCTACGGGGCTTGCGTAGGGTTGACGGTGAGTATCGATCTCAATGTGAGTGTCGTGGAACTCAGTGTGAGAAGGACTTGATAGGGACAGATTGTTAGTGAGGGTGTTGATGAGAGAAAGTTTGGTCTGATGATGCAGTGTAGTGAGAGGTCGGTGAGTCGTTTCTCAGCCAACCGCTCAGGCCCCTTGCCTGGGGCTGTGATTCGGTGACGAATACGCGACAGGGATACGAAAAAGCAATGCCGGTCAATTGACCAGGGAAAGAATTGCAGAGGCGGGAATTGAACTGTGCGGTTGTGCATGCCCAATTGCACTGTCTTTCCAATGCCTTCAATTGCCAAACGAAGCGCGAGCTTCGTCGGTCGCATCCGTGTCTTGCGACGGTTGCGACCGACCGAAGAGGAAAAGGCACACAAACAATAAAAAGAGGAAAGGGCTTACCGGTGCTCTTCGCGGACGTAGTGCTCTTCCTTGAAACCGGGACGGCGGTAACGTTCTTCCTCACGTGTGATACGGACCTCTTCTTCGGTGTAGCGGTGTTCGCCAGAAGAGTATTGACCTTCCCGTCCGGCAGGCTGCTTCTGGGGAAGATTGACTTCGAGCTTCTGCTCGGTCTCGACTTGCTCAGTCTGGGCGTCGCTGTCCCGGTAGGTCGAGGGGAAGATGCTGAAGGGGACGGGGACGCGAGCCTCAAAGTCCAGGTTGACGACTTTTGCTGGCGCGAGAGAATCTTCTCATACAACCTTCCGCGTAGACAAACACGAAAGGAAGACAAGAAGTTCCTCTGGCTCTTGTTTCGGGAAACAAAAGTCGAAGGGGAAAAGAGTTGAGGAGGATAGAGGACTGATGGGTGCCTCTGATGTATCCTCTTCGGTCTCTTTTTGTAGCGGAAGTGCTTCTTGTCAAGTTGTGATGTGGTTGGAGTTTATTGGAGGAGGAGGAAGAGGAAAGGAGGAGAAGCAGATGCAGGATGCGTTTTGAGGGTCGGGGGGCAGGGGGGCTTTGGGTTCAGCGCTGCGCTGCGCAAGACCGTCGAGGGTGAGTCTATCAAAGCCTCGTGTTGTTTCTCCGGGGGTCACCCTCTGCTGTGTTTACTTTGCGTCCAAAGGGGAATAGCCTCGCTGCTGACTCCTGGGGATCCGCCATCCCCAGCCAATCTCCCTTGTTGCCCCTGCCATTCTGGCGCTTGTACAGAGCAATTGGCCTCATGTCTCTCGTCGCATCGGAGTCAACGTTGTCGACGATGCTGAAGCTATCCAATCGACATTTGATGTCGTTCAAGCTTAGGTTCCCAACGCTCTCTGGTAGGAATGCGGCAGCATGGTGTCTCGGTAAGGCACCTGGCTGGACCCGTGTCTCGCCCAGCCCCAACGCTCAGCGATAGCCTGAGACCACGCGAACTGTTCCCAGTCGCTGTGAATAGCAGCAATCCACTGTGGACCTCGGCTTGCAGCTGCGCAGGAAGCTTACCGCCGGCGGTCGGGCATGACCGGTGATGCCCTGTAGCTGTCACTATCCACCGCTGGGTGGCTGGCGTGCATAACCTCACGCAACTGTCGTTGCACCAATGACCCAATCGTAGACGTCCACGACAGTCGGTATGAGACAGAAGCAATGATGTGCTGGGCGGTGTTTGGGCTTCCTATGGTGCCACAGCGATTCTGTGCTCAATTTTGCACTGGAAGGAGGCTGGGTGCTTCTATGTGCAGGTCTCGATGCAGATAAATGCTGATTCGACATGTGATAGCTACCAATGCATGGCCACCGACGAGGCGCAACTGTGCAGGCGCCGTTGTTGAGCGCTACATCGTTGCAGGTGTGGATGGGTGTGTCATGTTGACTTGCATATGCTCGAGACCAACGGATGTTCGATCAGCTTCATGACCACTGTGAAATGTTATCTGGAGAGTGTCCTCTACGCTAGCACTCCGTCTTGTTTGCTTGCCTTGGGACTTCAGTCCAAAAGTCGAGCTCTGCTGTTCCAGTTACTGTCACGATCCTGGCATCAGCTGTGTTTCTAGGCATTTCACCTGTGTGCGTTGTCCCACCTTCTTTCGCCAACAGGTGGCCATCGTCGGGTGCCAATGCAAAGCTGAATGTCAGGGGCGCCATGGTGGGTTGCTGGGACAACCTTGCACAAATGTCCAGCCTGTCCGTGGGCTTGTGCAGTCAAGTGGAGTGCTGAACCTGAGGTGATCGCGAGTTGATTGGTGTGTCGATCAAACGCGTCGCGTCACTCCACCACCGGCCGAAGTATCGAAACGCGATTCTAGTCGAGGCCGACTCTCCGTAGTCAGTAGCCATCCCCAATAGTCATCCCCGACAAACCTTGCGGTCCAAATCCGTTTCTGGCGTGGAACCTGAGCTGGCGCTGCTTCAACCTGAGCAGAAATGTGATTGTTCCGGGCCCCCTTGCTGGGGCCACCGCACAGTTGCGAACACGGAGTGCTGTACTGTGTGCTACGCCCAGGCACAAACCCCCGCCTCCAGGCTACAGGCACGCATCCAGCCGCCCACATAGATGTGACTTGCCGGTAGTATGCCGTGTCCGAGAGTAGAGCTGGAGTCCCAGCCATCGAGTTGTGCGCCAGCTACGGAGCACGCCACAGCCATGCTGACCATTGAGACAGTCTGAATAGCAACATGACCCAGCATCTTGCCAATGAATCCAGTCAGAAAGGAGGCAGAAATTCGGTTGCGAGGCTGACCAGTGTTTATGATTCCCAGGCCATAATACAAGCTCACATTATAAGAGATCAGGCATTATTGTGATACTGACAAATAAGAGCTTATAAGATCCTACAAATCCACCAACTAGTCCCCTTGTTGCTAACTGTGAGGTTCCCAACACATTAACCCTGGCCTTTGGATTGTTAATTCTATGATACGTTTCATGGCTTGCAATATCTTCATAATAGTCGGTGGTCCAAATAGTCGACCGACCAACGATCGGTCGTGCCGGAGACCACGGACCTTCACCTGCATCACTCGCTGCCAGCGAACCCTCACAGCTGTCTTTGTCTGCTTTCTCTAAATATCTTTCTGTTTCTCTCCCTGCCGTCTGCGACATTTCTTGTTTATTCCTTCTCGCATCCTCTGCCGGCCAACGAAACTCTCGGTATGGCTTACACGCCGCCTGCGGCCTTCGGGTATGTGCACGTGCTCGAAGCAACACAGGCGCATACGCACACCGCTATCCTACTCCATGGACGAGGCAGCACTGGCCAAGAGTTCGCTGAAGAGCTCGCTGAGACGTTGATGGCCGACGGCAAAACTATCATGCAGGCTCTGCCTGGCTGGAGATGGGTGTTCCCAAGCTCCCGCGAGCTATGGAGCCCGGTCTTCGAAGAAAGCATGCCAGCCTGGTTCGAGGCCTACTCATTAACAGATGTCACCGCGAGGCAAGACCTACAAACGGACGGGATTCGTGAGTCAGTGAAGCATCTTGAAGGAATCTGGGAGGCCGAAGTTGAGCGGTTGGGTGGCCTGGCGTCCAAAGTCGTTCTGGGCGGGATCAGCCAAGGAGGTGCAATCGGTATCTGGACCATGTTGTGCATCAAAAGTAAACGACCCACGTCGCATCCAGCAGCTTTCATAGGAGCTAGCACTTGGCTCCCATTCGCCGCGGACATCGACCACGCTCTGAATGGAAACGACGAGGAGTCGGACAACAGAATTGGCAGCGACTTTGTGAGGTCTATGATGATCAGCCAGCACGCAAAAGCTCAGCCACCGATGCCTGTGTTTCTCGGCCATGGCACAGACGATGCTTATGTAGATGTGGAGCTAGGACGTCAAGCGAAAGATGTTCTCTCTCGAGTTGGGTGGACGGTGGATTGGAACGAGTACTCGCGCGCTGATCAGGAGGGTCACTGGCTAAAAGGACCAGAGGAGGTTGACGATATCGTCCTATTCCTCCGAATTGTAGCGGAGCGATCGTGAATAAAGGTCGGCACGTTCTCACTTATTATACTTATGTGAGTAAAGCGCCTCAGCCACTAATCACCTGCTTCTGAAGCATCCACTGGCAATTAGGCTGCGCTCCATCAACCTCTGTGATGCGGAGTGCAGCAGTATCGTGCCGCTTGATCGGGACCGTGATAGACCCCTTGAATCCACTAATGTCCTTACCAGTCCATATATCATGGACAAGGAGATCCTGCGACTCCTTGCCCTTGAGTCCTGGAATGTCTCCAAAAAAGAACCTCTTATATCCGTCTTATTCTCGAAAGTGTTCAGCACGAATGCATTGCATTCCCTTCACCGAGTTGCCTGCCTAGTAGTTGGCTGGGTGTATATCGTTGCTGATACCATCCCAGAGGCGAGGAATAGCACCTTTCCCATAGATGGGGTCCTGGTTGAAGGCGATCAACTGCTCATTCTTCAGGATAGCGTACAATCTCGTGATACACTGGTCTCTGGAGCGCAAGATGACGCACCAGGGCGCATAGAAGCAGAGCGACTTCGCGGCAAGAAGCGGTAAGAAGATTAAGGATATCGCTCTTAAATCCATCAAGGATAAGTTAATCCTAATAGCACACTGTTAAAGGATAAAGGAATTACTGATATGCTTCTATAAAATAATGTAGTTGAACACTGAGTGAGCTATAACACCGAGTGAGCCACCCCATCACGATAATCCTATTTTTTAACTTTGATTTACATTTTCCCCACTTCATAAAATAGAAACGCCTTATGTCAGGGTCTGTCAGTGGACAGGTAGACGGGGAGCACTCGGGCGAACGGTATCGGGTCTATTTGCTACGGATAGGCACTCCTCAAGGTAGGGCAGGCTCTATATATGCGTACTATCTGAGCGTCCAGCACTATTACCGGCCCAAATGCGCAGTCCGAGAACTGCGCGCCCTTCAGCAGCCAAGTATCAGGCAGGCATTTAGGTTTTGAGAGGATGAAGAGGGTTGCCAAAAGCCGGGCTTCTTGAGAATTCTGCCTGCACCTCGACCCTGGCTCGTCCAACTAACTATAACGAAGGCCGCTAACGAGGCCGCATTAAGTTGAAGGGATACAGTGCAAATTCAAAGTCGCATGGATGAGAGGTGAGATGGGCGAGGTTGAGGTGATCAAAGGTGATGCTCAGTGAGCAAGGGTGATCAAAGCCTGAGCAAAAGCGGCGGTGCTAACTAACCAGGCCCAGGCGCGGGTCTCGTGGGTTTCGTGGCAGACTACCAAAGTAGTTTATAATGAGGGGTGGATGTGATAGTTACCTCGGCTGCTCGAGCCGCTCTGTCGTTTGATTTCGATGAAGCCGTGGGAATATGGGAGCTCGGCTTTCGAGTTGAGCTGGGTCATTCTTCACACCACGCGCCGTGACCCAAAACTTGGCTGAAAGTCATGCCTTTTGGGATCTATCGAAGCAAGATTTGATCAGCCAGCGGTGCTTGATTCTCAAGTGCGACAACTGAGTGTGCTGAATCAAGACATGACCCTTGGTACCCATATACTGCAGCGGAAGCCATGGATGACCTGGAGGACTTCCAGGGTAAGAACATCCTCGAGTTACAACTTGCAGCCTCTTGGCTTCCAATCTGTGGTGTCGCCCATGTCATCCAGGGTAGCTAGTCGAGATCTACAGGATACGATGCCACCAATGAATGAAACTGTATTGATGCCTAGAGATACGACTTTTCTCGATATGATCCATGGGTTAAGCAAGTCAAAGCTCTACGGCACAGCTGCATGTGCTCTGGGCTGTCTCCCGCCGACCATCTTGTCATACATCTAAGCCATCATGATTAATCAGCCACCAAAATCTGCCGTGTCAAATCAACCATGCCTCTCGTTGCCATATTGAGAGTTTCTACCAAGGATGCTTCCCTCTCCAAGCATTAAATTGTTCAATAATCGGTCTGGTTCGTTAGGTTCTTTTGTTTACAGACTCTTGCTCCATCAGTTCACGTGACCTGATGGCGTCACTGCGAAGACAGCTCTGCCCCGCGCTGTATGCCGGACGACGAATTGCCCCACGTCGGCGCAATACCTGAGAAGCTGTCATTGCCCCTCGAGGTTTCTGACGTCTTAGCTTCTCATCCAGCCTCAAAGAGCAGCTTGTGGTGCCAACATGAAGCAACGGTTCTCGTCTTTAGACGTCAAGGTATTGGGCCTCCATTTGTCGACGTCCGCGTCCAGGCTTGTGCTGACTCATTTCCGAAGGTCATCGCCCACGAGCTCCAACAGAGCCTGGTTAGCCTCCGACTGTCGAACGTCTATGATCTCTCATCGAAGATTCTGCTCTTTAAGTTCGCCAAGGCCGATAACAAGAAGCAACTTGTTCTCGACACAGGGTTTCGATGCCACCTGACGGAGTTCGCTCGGACCACGGCCGCTGCGCCGTCTGCCTTCGTTGCGCGACTGAGGAAGTTCTTGAAGACGCGGAGGGTCACCTCGGTGTCCCAGGTTGGAACAGACCGTATTCTTGAGTTTGTGTTCAGTGATGGCCAATACCGCCTCTTTTTGGAGTTCTTCGCTGTGAGAAAGATGCCCTCCCACGAGTGTACTCGTCTATCAAGCAGAGATACTGACAGCTTTCCGTAGAGTGGAAATATCATCTTAACCGACGCCGACCTCAAGATAATCGCGATATCCCGAATCGTATCCGAGGCCGAAGGTCAAGAGCCGCAGAGAGTCGGACTTCAATATTCGCTTGACAACCGACAGAACTACCAAGGCATACCGCCTTTGACGAAAGCACGAGTCCAAGATGCCTTACAGGCTGGAGTTAGCAAGGCCGCCACCAGCGCCGCGACATCGAAGAAGATCAAGGTTAAAGCTGGGGCGGATCTGAGAAGAACACTAGCCATATCGATCACAGAGCTCCCTCCTGTTCTAGTCGAGAACACGCTACAAGACGCCGGTTTCGACACAACGATCCCTCTAGACAAATTACTGAACAACGATGGACTGCTCGACAGACTTGTTGAGCTGTTAGTCAAGGCGCGAGGTATCGTGGAGGATATTACCTCCTCGGAAACTTGTGTGGGTTATATCTTCGCAAGAAAACGAGAGGAGACATCTACATCCGATCAAGACACCGAGACTACCGGACCACGCGAGAGCCTTCTCTATGAAGACTTCCAACCTTTCGTCCCGCGCAAATTTGCGAACGACCCTGCCTTTAAGGTTCTCGAATTCCAAGGCTACAATCAGACGGTGGATGAGTTCTTCTCCTCACTCGAGGGTCAGAAGCTCGAGTCACGATTGAGCGAAAGGCAGGCAGCTGCTCAAAGAAAGCTCGATGCCGCCAAAGAAGATCAAGCAAAGCGTCTTGAAGGTCTGCAAGAAACACAGACCCTCAATCTCCGCAAGGCTGCCGCTATTGAAGCCAATGCCGAGTGGGTGCAAGAGGCGATGGACGCAGTGAATGGACTTCTGGCGCAGGGCATGGATTGGGTCGATATTGGGAAGCTCATCGACAGAGAACGGAAGCGCGGTAATCCGGTGGCACAAATCATCAAGACACCTCTGAAGCTTTCAGAAAATATCATTACGCTGATTCTCGCGGAAGAGGACGAGAACGAGGACGAGGACGAAGCCTATGAGACAGACGAAGATGAGTCAGACGAAGATGAGTCAGACGAAGAAGAATCATCTACTAGTCAAGCGAAGGCAAAAGAGAATGCCAAGGGTCTATCGATCGATATAAATTTGTCGATGACTCCTTGGAGTAATGCTCGGGAATACTACGGCCAGCGTCGCGTGGCCGTGGTTAAGGAAGAAAAGACACAGCAGCAAGCTGCAAAGGCACTCAAAAACACTGAGATGAAGATCTCAGAGGATCTGAAGAAAGGATTGAAACAAGAGAAGGCGCTCCTGCAACCAATCCGCAAGCAGATGTGGTTTGAGAAATTTATCTGGTTCATTTCCTCCGACAACTATCTTGTTCTGGGTGGCAAAGACTCCCAACAAAATGAGATGCTCTATCGACGATACCTTCGAAAGGGGGATGTGTATTGCCACGCAGAGCTGCACGGCGCAGCAAGTGTTATCGTCAAAAACAACCCCTCCACGCCAGATGCCCCAATACCTCCTGCCACTTTGGCTCAGGCTGGGTCGCTCTCAGTCTGCTCTTCGAGCGCCTGGGATTCGAAGGCTGGCATGAGTGCTTGGTGGGTGAATGCTGACCAAGTCTCGAAGTCAGCACCAACAGGCGAATATCTCCCCGCTGGTAGCTTCATGGTCCGTGGAAAGAAGAATTTCCTACCCCCAGCGCAACTCCTTCTGGGCCTGGGTCTTGTCTTCCGGATCAGCGAAGAGAGCAAAGCCAAGCACGTCAAGCATCGCCTGTACGATGCGCCTTCGACTGGATTGTCCACCCCTGTATCAGCAGACACACGAGATTCTGCAAACGATATGGAGCAAGACACAGAGGCCGTCTCTGATAACGATGATAATGGTGAAGATAAAGATTCCGAGAATGAGGAGGAAGAGTCCTCCACTCGGGCAAACCCACTTCAGACAACAGGTGGGGATGCTGGTCAAGATTCAGAAGCGGAGGGCTCTGGAACTGAAGTACGCGAGCAAATGTCGCAGCTCAGTGTCGCAGAGAAGGGGGAAGAAGAAAACGATGCAAAACCCGTTGGAGGCGATGATGAAGTTGACGCCGCGTCCGAAGATGATACGGAGTCCCCCGGACCAGGCAAGACGCCCAACGATTCCAAGTCTCAAACTACGACAGCATCTACCAAAGGCCCTGCGCCAGCTAAGCGAGGCCAGAAGAAGAAGGCCAAGAAAATCGCCCAGAAGTACAAGGACCAAGACGAGGAAGACCGTGCAGCAGCGGAGGCTCTTATTGGCGCAAAGGCCGGACAGAAGCGTGCCGAAGATGAAGCAAAGGCCAAAGCCGAGAAGGAGGCAGAGTTGGCGGCAGCGAAGGAGCGACGACGGGCTCAACACCAACGTCACCAGAAGGAGACTGCTGAGCATGAGGAGATTCGCCGTGTCATGATGGACGAGGGCATGGATGTCCTGGATCCAGAAGAGGCAGATCAAGCTACGGCTCTGGACGCCATCGTTGGAACACCACTCCCAGGCGATGAGATACTCGAAGTCATTCCTGTATGCGCACCCTGGACCGCTCTCGTCAAGACGAAATACAAGGTCAAGCTCCAGCCTGGTGCTATGAAGAAGGGCAAAGCTGTCAAGGAGATTCTGGAGCGGTGGAAGGCTGCGCCTCCTAAGAAGGGCGTTGTTGATGAGACGGGGAGAGACGCCGAGAGGATGTGGCCCAGGGAGGTCGAGCTGATCAAGGGGCTCAAGGCTGAGGAGATCATCAACAGTGTCCCCGTTGGGAAGGTGAGGGTCATGACCACCGGAGGAACGGCCGGAGGCAGTGGTGGCGGTGGTGGTGGGAAAGGAGGCGGTAAGGGCGTGGGGAAGAGTGGAAAGGGAGGGAAGGGATCTAAGAGGTAGAACACTTTATAAAGACGCTTTGCAGCGTGCACATATACTACCATAAGAATCATCAAATCGTTGCCATTCTGCCCATCAAGGTTCATCGTCTACTACCCAAAACGGTGTTCATCATCACCGGTTGATAATCTCAACCTTTTCAAACCTCCTCACATCATCCGGCGCCCTCGCGATACACATCTCCCTACAAAACATGCCCCATTCACCACTCGTTGCGTCCCTAACCGCTTCCTGCAACTCTCTTCCATACCTCTCACGATAGGCCTTGCGAACCGCAGACATGTGTGCTGCGTCCCAGTGGAAGCGGACGAGGCGAGAGATGAGCAGTTCGCGGCGCAGCTCGTCCTTGCGGGAAGCGCTGATGGCGTGGTGAAGGAGAAGTGCGTCGCGGACGGGGCGGTTGATGACGCCGTTGAGGATATGCGCGAGGAGTTCGCCCTTCAATGAAGAAATTAGATACATTTACGCGTTTTTGGACACGAGTCGAGGCTCTGCTTACCACTAGGTTACCGCTCTTCTTAAGGGCATCGCGGGCGAAGTTCGAGCGGTAATGCCGTTCGTACTCCTTGAGCACAGCACGGAGGTGGCTTTCGCTCCTTTGCACAACGATGGAAATCATCAGACTCTCGCCACCCTTCTCAGCCTTGACGGCTTTGTAGAGGTCGTATGCGTCTTGGTCGACTAATTTGTAGTCCAGAGGCAAAGATCGGCCTGCCGGATCTCGATCTTCCATGCGCCTCTCATCAAGAACCATAAGCACTGCCTTTTTGAACTTATCTTCTTTGAGCTCCATCTTCATGCACTTTGTCAAGCTGTTGTCATACTTCTTATCGGTGAACGCATCCTTGATGCGTCGGATCTCATCGTTTGAACGACCCATAAGCGATTCAATCAGTAGCTCGCGACGAGTCTTGTCGCCTTGGTACCAAAAATTAGCCCAGTAGGCCTCCGCTTCCCACTGCCCGAGAGCGACAGAATAACAGGCCTTCATCAGACTGGGATCTTCGTCTTTCAGCCGCGCGCGAATATGCTTCGCGACATTCACACCTTTACGTGCTGACCCTGTCTTCACTAGGCGCTTGTACTCGCTTCGGAGTTCCATAACTTGGTCATGCGTTAGGGGCGGCAAAATTTCGATTAGAGGCCGTGTATCCGGCGGGCCGTCTCCCTTCAGAGCTCGTGCAATCTGCGAAGCGATGTCCTCGGGATCATGGAAACGGGCTCTTCTGCTCCGCTTCTTACCACCATCGCCCTCATCACCAGAAGCCAAAGGTGACATAGGCTCAATGTCACCAGGACCATTGGAAGTGAGAAGCAGTGGCGACGGCATCGGTGAACAAGCTTGGTACGTTCCGTGGTAAGATTCCAACAGTGGCGAGCCAGGTGCAGCTGCCAGTGTGAGAGCCTGCCCAGATGGTCGACCATTGTCAACAGTCAGAGAAGACATGCGCGCGGTGGGAGGCTGCGGAGACCTATCACGGGTACTACCACGCCTGTCGCGGGACCTGTCTCTTTCGCGATCCTTTGGCTCAACAGTCAGAGCTGCAGGTCCTGGAGACTTGTCCCTTCGGCGGTCGCGTGAACGATCCCGCTCACGATTCTCTGGTTCAGGAGCCAGCCCAGCAGGACCGGGCGACTTGTCTCTGCCTCGACGATCTCGAGCACCAGGCTCAATTGTCAAGACGTCAGGGCGTGAGCCCCGGGGATCGTCTCCGTAAGGATCTCTGTCGTATTTCGAGGAGCCCCGCTCGTTCGGTGGGCTGGCGGGCTTGCGTCTCGGCGGTTCATCGTCACGGGGTACGTACTTGGAAGAACGTCTCTCGTCGGCAGGTGAAGGCGGAATGTAGCTACCATAGGTTGCAGGCTCGTCCCTATGAGAAAGGGGAGCAGGCTTTCCATAAGCCAGGTCTTCCTCCAGACGCTCCTTCTTGCTCAGCCGAGAGTCTCTGCGATTGGACTCCCGGTCTGACCCTTTGCCCTCGTCCTCGTCATATCTGCGATTGTATTTCTGTGGCAGATGTCTCAGAGGGTCATCCTCCCTACCTGAAAAATCCGTTCTGCTAGCTCGCGGGCTTCGCGGGCTCTCTGCACCGTCCTCGTACGTTCGGCTGTACTTGAGCGGAAGGTGCTTGAGCTTATCCTCGTCAATCTCTCGGCGGCCATACTTGTCTTGCTGGGGATCAGATGGGCGTGTTCGGCTTGGTGGCTCTTCCTCTTCTCCTCTCCGAGACTTTCCAGAGCGGCGATCCTCAGTTTCGTCGCGCCTGTAACGGTCATCATCACGGCGGTACCTGTCGTCGTCTCGGCGATATTTGTCATCTTCACGAGGAGGGCGGTCATCTCGAGGTGGCTTGTCATCGCGTGGAGGCCTTTCGTCCCTACGACGGCGGTCGTCCTCTGGGAACGCGCCGGGCAATTGACTGTCGCGTGAGCTCCTGTAAGCTGGATCCGCAGGAGGTGAAGCTTTCCGATAAGATTCACGTGGCGCATCGTAGCCGTAGAAGCCCTGGTCACCAGGCATCATACTGCCCATGCTGTCTTCGCCAGGGTAGGGTAAACCCCCTCCAGGAGGTGCATCTCTCCGTCTTCTGGGCTTATACCCGTCATCGAGGTCATCTTCTGGGTAGACATAGCTGGGCTCTCGAATGTCACCATAGGTGGGCGCATCTCGCTCTGGTTCCTCCTGAGGACGTCGGTCACGAGACCTCGAGCGAGAGCGACCTCGGCGACGGTCGTCCTCCGGGTACAGCGACATGATAGCAAGGCGGGGAAGATGGAGGGGTCGCACAGAGCAAGAGTTGCTGTAGTCCTCTGTTAGCCCTGCGACGACCAGCGTTGCGCTCGCGATGCCAGATGACAATTGGAAGGTTTCTGAGGGAGAGAGGCTAGAGAAGGGCGAGTGAGTGTGAGAAAAGAAGACAAAGACAAGCCAGATGACCACTTACCTCTGGTCAGAAGGACCAGCACCAGCTCGGGGCCGATTTGCGTCCCTCACTTCATTAGCTGCGTCGCGTTGCGCTGCTGAGGGAGGGGCTGAAACGGGGCCTGCAGCGGCCCTGTGCATGGCCTATGCCCTACGCGGGTCTTGGTGCCGTTGGGCGCTACTACGTTAGCATGCTGCAGGCAGTAGCAGAAAGGGCCCCTGCTCGTGCCATAGACGTATCGAGGCCAATAACGCGAGGGGCGGATGACAGGGGGCTTGCTGACTGCTTGGACAAGGCATCTTTGCAGGCGAACAAAGTGAGTCCGTCCACAGTGTGACGCTATTGTGCCGCCAGCTAGCTTGGCCCCTGGTCACGGGGAGCGGAGCCTCCTGCCGCCAGCCGACCACAGCAAACAAACTCATGGAGAGATATTTCAAGGATTCATAACAAGATGACGAGGTACACAAGCGCCAGGTGGTGACCTTAGTGATTGTTGCGTTTGCTGCAGATGCTGTCCTCGCCTCGCTGAGAGTCGTGGTGTAATGCATGAGGTGGTGCTGGGCACGTTACGACTCCCGAAAGAACCTAACTTCTCCTCGCCATGTATTAGGCACAATATCCCCAAAAGACATATAGGCCAAAGTGGGTGAATACTTGAGGTAGGCTTGCTGGGTCTCACGAAGAACGACGAAGGCAACAGACATTGTCTAGCACATGGAAATCAGGCCGCAAGGTAGATGCTGCTTTTTGCTTGGCTGGGGATGCATGAGTTGATGCCAGGAGATCAAGCGAACAGTTAAAGAATAATTGAGAGAAGAGTGAGATGGTGCTCATCCCTAGTGACTTCCTCCCTGACATGGAAGCTGGGAAATAGTGAATACTCGTTTCACAGCACAGGGCACTGGCACTTCGGCTGAGCTGTCAGTACCGAGCGAAAATGAATGGGCCGGCTAGAAAGAAACAGTGATTTGGTTAATGCCTGACTACGCTCATCCACAGAAGTAGCTGAATGTGATCGAACGACCGCCAATGTCACTAAAGCCCAAGTTGCCTGGGCTGTGACAATGCGACCTGCTGGAGCCCTTGAGTTATCCGAGATTGTGTGTTACATGAGGTACCCGAAATACAGAAGAATTGTCGTCGTCAGCTCAACGTCGCCTCGCATCTCCTGCAAGACACGTCTCTATACTTGGCGCAGCCTGAAGCCTGTGTAGCTATCCACTCGCCAACTCATGATCGCGTGTCGTGAACGTAGCAGTGTAATATGTTGTTGTCGGCGAGAAAAGAGAAGGCAGGCTCTGTAAGTGATTATCCGAATCTCGCATTGTCTATATTCGTCATGACGGACTTTTGGGCGCCCTGTCTCCTCTTTGGAAAATGTACAGAGCCTCGTCTTTCCCAGCGAAGCTAGGTAAAGGGATTTGAACAACTTTGACCCAGTCACGATGTTCCTTCTCCATGAACTCATCCATGGTCATGCTCTTGAAGCCAGTATACCCGTTCCTGTTTTGAGTGCCCACGACTGCAATTGTGTCTCCTTTGTAGGTCTGAACGAGTTGCCTCGTAAAGCCGCCTTCAGTCCCTCCACCGACACCACCTCCAACAACAGGATAGACGAGAAGAAGGACCATGTCCTTGCCGTTCTGATTCTTTGCTAGCCATTTTACTCCGTCTGAGATCGAGGTGTCGGTCACCCAGTTCACTCTCCACTCACTCTGCATGTTGTCGACGGCATGGACGGTCAATCCATACTGCCGTAGCATGAAGGCCCAGTAGCCATTGCCGGAACCAACATCCGCCACTGAGCGGCCATCAGCGAGGATCTTCAAGATTTCCAACCCTTCGTGAGATGGCGTAGCACATCCAAAATGGTGCATGAAGATGGGCAAAATATGATGGCTCATCGGCCGCCGGTCAGACGATGGACTGGGCCCGCACCATTCGAGGTTTCGACAAGACCAAGCCCAAAAGTCAAAGTAAGGATTGGCACGGGGTGCCTTCTTTACTTTGGGGATTGTCAATTTTGACTCTAGAGCCGGGTGTAGGTAGCGCTTTTCCGTGATGTGCGCGGCAACCTCGGCGCGTATCGAAGTCTTCTTGGCGTTTAAGCCGAAATTCTTCAGCGCGGAAGCGGTGGCTGTTGAGGGACTGAAAATGGAGATGTATGCTTCCGCATCCGCTTTTGGAGGAGGACCCAACTATGAGGTATTCAGTCAAATGTGGTGAACTTGAGGACAGGGCGAAGGATGTGCCTCACTGGTGATCCATCCTCAGCTCGATACCAAGCATGCAGGCCATTGACGCCACCCAGAGATATCACTCGCTGTACTTCAGCGAGCTTGACGCTGGTCATCGCATGATAGACATACTCATCGGGATCAGGCAGCGAGAACAGCACCCGACTGGCTGAGAGCAGGTCGTCCTTGGCGAGGTATTGCTGGGCCTCAGACTGGCGACCTGGATCTTCGACCAGCTGCTGCGGCTGGAAGCCCGGACTGCCTACACAGTGCGTGATCCTGCGAGAACTCATCCCTGCTTGGGTTGACGGAGATGTGTGACCAGGTCGTAAGGATCAACAGACGAGGCTGGCTTGTGTTGGTCATGATTCCCTGTTGCAGTGCCGTGGTGGGGTTAGTTGCGTCGATGATTTGCAGTGGAGAGCCTCTCCGGCAGCTTCCAACGTCAACCCATCAACATCCAGCTTCCAGAGTGGCTTGACGGGATCCAGGACGATCTTGGGGACCCGAACGCGTCGATCGAAGCCGATCTTGACCATTAAATGCGTCGATGAGCGCACAAGATCGGTTGAAGGACCTCTACGCGTTTTCTCTTGCAGTGAGTTGGACGCGTCTGGCTGAGAGCCGCATGCCCGCTAGCCGCCACTTGATCTTCAGCCTCATGCGCGACGAACACCGCATCTTGTTGCTGGTATGTCACATTAAAGAGAATGGCTGATTGGCAAGGCACCATGTAGTTGAAAAGCATCTGATAGGAGAATCCCAGCTTCGCGAACTTCGGCATCCCTTGCACAAGGTTCCGCATGGCGACACCCCTCATGGTACCCTTTGACTTATCCGAATGGCGCCCCGATGTTTCCCAATCTCTCAAGAGTTGAGAAAGAAGCAATGTCAACAGGTACATTTGGTCGGTTGCAACGTGTGGTTCTCACAGACAACCATTCTCATCACGGACGACCTGAGTTCCTTAGGGACTGCGACCTCGCCATTTCTTAGGGACAGTTGTTAGACTATCTCCTTTGTTCCGTGTCCATCAAGTAGACACTCGTTTCAACACATCTCTACCTCGAACCAGTGGAGTGATCGGTTCGATCTGAAAGGCTCGCCAACCACACCATTCCACGTTCGGCGACGGCGATGGTCCTGAATGAGGATCCGCTGATTACGATCTGGGGGTGTCTGTCCTATCTCCCCTTGGCTGGACCGTCCCCCAAATTCGGGATGTATAGCTATGCAGGTTGGTGGCTCAGCTGATGCGGCACAGTATCGGTCGACATATCAGCGCTAGGCTTCGCGAAATACGATAGGTCCCGACTCACGTCGATCCCTAGAGATGTTACGAAGGGTCGAACATACTGATGCCATGAGAAGCTCAAGAATGGCACAGCTTCCGTGGTGTCTCTACAATGCGCAAGACGCTGCGGGGCTTGAAGCTTTTCACTGTGTACTCCGTAGACGGTTCTCATTTGGTAATCCCTACAGCATCCACCGGCGCGTAAGAGCTAGAATGGTGAAATGCAGGGATCATGAACCTGCCACGGCTATTCCCGGTCTTTCAGGAGCGAGCGGTTGAGCTTGACAAATGTGCACTACGGAGGACTCCTAAGGAGGATGACGATCTTCAGTCAATTGGTCTGCTCAAAAAGGTAACATCGTTCGCGCTTGTTCTCCACCAAAGCACTGCGATGGGATCTTAGATCCTCGAAGTGGCTGTAGCTGCATGCTCACCTGCGGAGGCTGAGGTTGCAGCTGAGGTTGCAGCGCGCATCGCGGCCCTGCAGCCAGCCATAAGATCCCAGCCTCTTGCCATCTCACGTGCAATTGTATGTGACCCGGCAAATGGTCCAGCGCGGAAGTCTCTTAGCCTTAGTTAACGATGTCTGTGAAGTCTTCGAGTACAGAGTCGATACAGCGCACTTCTTCGCCAGCGTTCAGAGAACCATACGTCGAGGATGAAGAGGAAGAAGTCGCTTCGAACTCGCCGCGACGACGATCACCAAGTATTGAGTCCTGGAACAGTCACGCCTCTCGGCAAACCCCAGCAGCCGACCACCGAGTGTACGACATCGAGCCGTATCAGGTCGTGCGGGTATGAACTTTGCAATGTTCCTCAGCCAACACGTTACTAATGGCCAGCTTTAGCCTGACTTCAGCACTCGTCCTCCACCCCCTCCACCGCCTGACTACAACGGCTCTTTTGCAGACAGCCCTAGGCTACGGCCAAGACGGAGTCCTCGACCTTACCGAAGCGCACCGCCTGAACCCCCTCGTCGATACTACGATGATGGCAGTGACGATGAATGGGACAGGGAGCGATACGTGCGAACAGAGCATTGGGAGGAAGATGGCGACGACCGTGGGCGACCCCGCCACTCAAATCATCACTTTTTAAGCCGTCACAGCAGATCCGAGAGTCCGCGCGAGGTACTTCAGACGACCGTACGAGATGGAATACCTCATCGATTTCTTCTGAAGGGCGTGATTGACCTTAAAAGTCTGCCCGAAAGTTGGTCCAAGAAAGGATCGTCGCTGAGTCGCACAGATGTTCAAAAGGCTTGGAAGGCTCCACGGACGGTTTTACCTGCCTACTCGGCTATGGCTGAGCTCTCCACGGTTCATTCTGCCGAGTACTACACTGACGACCTTGGGCAACATAAGCTGACCCTGTACTGTCCAGAGGGCCCCAATGGAGATGCAGCAGAGGATAGTTCCTTGGTCACGGTGCGATGGATGTAAGTTTCACACATGCACAAAGGTCACGGGTCAAACACTTATACGAAGCTCACGGTCCAATCAGGCACGTAAAAGGGATACCTAGTACACTACGAACTCTTGAGGTACTTCATGAGCCTATGCCCAATGTATCAGGGAGGGCAAAAGCTTATCTATCCACTAGGACCTTGTCACAGAATGCCCTTTCATTTCACAGCCACTTCGATCAGTGGCTCTTTCGGTGCTCTTAGAGGTGTCAAAACACTGCCAACAAAGCCTAGATGACAGTGCCTCGATACCACCTGGGACATTCATGCGGTATGTCGGAAGGTATAGTGCCAACCAAGGGCGGTACAGAGATGACCCCACCTACGACACTGAGCCTGTTACGTTCCTATCTTCACCGTTTGTTACCTTGTCACAGGATAAGTCCTCAACGACAGAAAATCTGCTCGAATCCCTTTACGGCCATAGAAACTTCAGGGTTGGACCAGAGAGACATCACAGGTCCTTGCGAGTTCCATCATTATGGTCACTCGTCATTGGATCCGGTAAGTAGACCTGCTGTATAATCGTTGTACTGTTACTGACTCAAGAAAGGCATGCTCATTACATTCGGCGACTTGTCTTTGCGCGAAGTCATGGCGGATCGTATAGCTTTCGACAGAAAACCGATGGGCTCGAACTTCGGTGTATTCACCATCCGATTCGTCGAAGAGACTCCATTGAGCCAGCACCACATTGTCGTGGATCGCGACTGTAACTTCGTTGTACGATCCCCTTCCTAGTTATCGTTCACCCGGGTTTAGGGATCTGATTGAAGTTTAGAGCTTCCTTAAACACATCTCATCGCTTTCTGGCGTTCCAGAAATCAGTCGAAACGAAGGCGGCAAGATCTTGATCCACTCGGATGGAAATGAAGTAACGCCTTGGGAGTGGGTTGAGCTGCTAGCTTCCGGAGAAGTTGAGCAACGTATCTTTGGGGTACGATCGAGGTTAAGGATGGGTGCGCCTCTCTCAGAAGACTTTCGGGCTCTTTTAGGCGAGTCGACCAGCCGCGAGACTCACGGTCACCACTCACAGTAAGATATCCTTCACATGTATCTACAACAAACATTACTTACAAGGTGTGTTAGCCCGCGGCAGTCTCCGCCAAGACATGATGGCATGTTCGGATCTTACCAGCACCGTCGGGTTGAAACTCCAGAGCGTCTCTATCGTGTACCTTATACAGCGTACTACGAACGCGATGCTCCCAATCGTAAACGATGGCGTCCCCAGGAAAGCGAAGGGCTTGGTCAGTATCCACCTCCCAGGTACCCCCCCGATGACGCCTTGCTTTCTCCGGAGGAGCTTGCCAGAAATAGCTGGGTTCAGTCACAGGCTCTAAGACGAGAAGACTCGGGAGGCTTTCAAAGTCCGAGGCATGAGCTACCGGACGGTCATTCAAGACTGCCCCTAGCTCGTCGGACAACAGCCCCAAAGCCAGTACCTGAGTTGTTCCGTCTAAATGACCCGCCTCCGAAGATCATACAGCCAGACAACAACGTAAGTACCAAGCTGCGTTCTGCTATTGACATTGGCTAAATGAGCATGCTGAAGGCTGCGTCTGCTCATTCTCCGCTACCTCCAGAGCCTGCCCTCGAGACTCGAAGGCATGAGAGGCAGACAAACGAGAAGGCGGATGGGCAGCGCCGTGCTCCTGGCACTACATCAAATCCAGCGCCCAGTAAACCTACCACCATCCACAAGATATATCCGGTGCCTTTCCTAACGTGGCGGCTTTCATGGGAACAAGACGCGAGAACATCGAGGGATGTGGATCAGTCGTTGATCCAAGTTTTAGACAAGATCAGCACAGACCTTGCATCAGGGACCCTTGGAAAACATCATCCAAGCATCACTCAGTGCGCCAAGGATGAGTTCATGAGTAGAATCAACATAACTAGCGAGCTCAAGGCGGAGGAACATCAAGCCGCCAGCAACTTAGGCTCTGAACCTAACGGTCAAAGGAGTGCCCCCTCGGATACGCAACGCTCAAACTCAATACCAGGAGCATCCACTGGGAACGAATCTATGGATGAGCAGAGCCTTGTCCTATCAGGCGTTCTTGATCTGGTCATCGGTCGCATTATAGAGATTTGGGCAGGCTGGCTCCCTCGTGAGACCAGTGCCTCCATTCATCCTGTCTGTACCAGGTTTTGGGGGGCCCTAGATACCATCTTCAGAGTAAGCATAGCTCCTCATGACATCAAGTTCAGGAGCTGACGGTTGTGTAGCAAGTTCACTGGCTCAAGTGTACCTCGTGGCTGAGGAAAGGCGCCGTATGGGTGATCACAGCTGATCTGATGCCGCCACAGCTGGGCCTTTCACCGCAAGGCATCGAAGTCAAGATGCATCCGTCTCAATGTCCAGATTGCGTCAGTAGAAAGGAGTACACAAGCATCGAGTCAGCTTTGGCACATCTGCATTTCCAGCACACATCATCACCATGTGCATCAGGAAGTGTTCAGCCAGTTGATGACCCGTGTCTGGGATGGGTCCGGCCGTTCATCAAAGATCCCCAGACATCTTCCAATCTCGACTGTAATCCTTTCATTGACCTCATGCTCTGGTTCAGTGTAACTCTTTCAGACATTTGTGAGCAGATCGAGACCATTCACATGTCAGTCAGTGGTATTGGAACCCCGGATCAGGGCCCGAACATGCGCCCTCATCTCCTCAGTAGCCTCGTTCAGGCCTTCGAACGGGTCATGGATCGACTCGTCTTCCAAGCCAAGGCGCTGGAATGGTACAATCAGAACTCTGAAACTGTTGACCGTCCGAGCGTTGGGCGACACATCGCATATCTATTGGAACGAGCCCGAAAGATTGATCGTGAGATCTTCGAGAATCTCCGCGTGGCCAAACGTGATCTTATCATTCTGGGCACAACGAAGCGAGACGCGAGTCGCTTGGTGAAAGCCTACGTTGGGCCTGAGTTTCTCCTCATCACTCTTCTGCACAATTTGCAGGATGGCTTCCACGATGCTTTCGTCAAGGACCACGATCGCAAAATGGATACCATATCCTACCATGAGCAGCTCACCAAAGTGCTTCAGTCGAGAATCCAGCGCGATCCACGGCGCCAGCGGTTTCTTGAGATTGACAGACTCCGGGCAAACTTGGATGCCATGCTACACCTTAAAGACATACAGGCTGGGGTTCTGGATGCCTTAGAAACGATGTTGAGCCCACATTCCTTCTCATATTTCACCACGGAATGGAAGTTTCGTGAGGCACGAATATCCCTTATCGGGTTGGAGAGCCCATATCTCAGGGTCCAGATGGATGACCTCGCGGCGGCTCTCGAGAAAGTTGGCGCTCTGCTGCGTCGTGTCCAAAATCTCCAGAGCAACGCTCAGATGAGTCTGGAAATCCTTGAGGAAGGGCACGGTAAAGCGATTCGAGTCTTTACGATTGTTACGCTATTCTTCCTGCCTTTGTAAGTTGTTTCTCGATGATGAATACCGATCTCATGCTGGAGGATATGTGCTTGAGCCTTGGTTCGGTGTAACTAATAAATGCCTTCTGGGCGAGACAGATCCTTTTTGACGAGCTTCTTCGGTATGAACACCACTGACATCAGGGATATGCCGCACTCGCAGTCAGTATTCTGGATTGCCGCCGTTCCCATGACCAGTATCGTTATAGCTGCCGCTCTAGTCTATGGCTACAAATGGGATGAGATTACTCGCATTGTCTCTCGATGGTATTCCGCCAAAAGAGGCAAATCTGCTCTGGATGATACCGCGCCTTTCCTGCACGGATATGGACGGAATAGCAGGAAGGATACCTTTGGGACCCAGGCCAGTGGAGGCATTGCTAAGGATCGCAACGTTTTCGTGTCGCAATTCACAGGTGCAATGAGGCAGCGCAAAAAGAAAGGCGGACAGGGGATCGTTCGTCGACATACCAGAGAGAGCCTTTTCTAAGGCGGTGGGAACCTTGAAATTCACCTGCAGTCTCGTCACCTTTGCTCCCCGAAGCCAACTTAACGTAAGACTGTTTGTACCAAGGTGATTGAGTAAGGAGGCACCTCTGACAAAACTCCCCTGGCATCTTTCTGCCTGTTTATGCTCAGGAAGAGACCTTCTCGTATACCCTTGCTGACATCAATATCCTAGTCAAACCTGGATAAGATGTGAGCAGGGAACTCTGTGCTATGAGCCTACCACTTCCAATTGATACTTCTATTCTCAGCATCTACCAATTGCTAGAGACCAGGATCTCTGCGCAACCTTCATTCACCGCTATATTTCCACCAAATGTTCGCTTATCTTACGGATACGACGTATTTGAACCCACTTGCCTTACCCTCTCGTAGGTCTCTGATACGCTCCAAAACCTCGTCCCATCCTTCAGACACCTTGATGGGGATGTGCTTCACCCTGCCTTCGCGGAACATTTGCTCTGCGAGTCGCAAGAATGCCTTCGCATCCTCAGATACTCCTGGTATCGGGAGCGTGTTCCCACCCAGCACATAGGGCTCGCCAATGAGGTCCTGTCCGGGGTTGAATGTTGTCGTCACGTCTTCTCGTTTCGAGGTCCACGGTGTAAGAACGAAGTACTTCGCTCCAGTAGCCATGACCTTATCACAGATAGAAACTGTGCTGTCGATCCCAACGCAGTCCACTACGGTGTCAATCTTTCCCCCAGCAGCTTCAATAATCTCACTCGCGCAACGCTCTGGATCATGGTAATCGATGGCCACGTCTGCGCCATAGTCCTTTACCAAGTCAAAGCTCTTGCGGGATGATGTTGTGATAACTCGGGCCCCTGAGAGTTTGGCAAACTGCATCATCAGCAAGCCCGAGGTGGTGCTCCCTCCGTAGATGAGGATCGTTTGACCGGAAGCACCTGTTCCGGGCAGAGGAAGGCCTGCGCCAAAGTACAATGTCCTGTATATCGTATACAGCGAGACGCCAAGTGTGGCACCATGCGCGTCTGTGACATCCCCCATCTCATCGAGGCGAACCATGGCATCTGCCTTTGCCAGCACATATTCGGCAAAGGTACCAGCGTCGGGCATACTCGCAACGCAAGTGGCAAAGACAGCGCCAGCGACTCGATCGCCTTTTTTGATATGTTGCACAGGCGGGTCGATATCGACAACGGTACCACAGTAATCGGATCCAATTGTGATGCCGTCGATGTGGAACGGGGGATACCCGATGAAGAGGTTGTCTGATGGGCCAAGGCCAACGTGGCTCGTCTTCACAAGCGCAAACCCAGGCTTGCCTTCAAGCGTTGGAACAGGAACATCCTGGACCTCGGCGTGTCCCAGTGAGGTCGTCTTGACTGCCTTCATCTCGGGAAGCCCTGGCGTATGGTATGGTAGATAAGCTGTTTGAAGGCCTGAGTTACGCGGTGCATTATTCAGGAGTGATGAAGCAAGATTAAAGAAGCATACAAGAGCCTGAGAGAGGGTTGACTTTCACCTTATATAGACTTCGCAAGCGTAGCAAGGTCGCAGGTGTGATTGCGGCCAAGACAGTGGGATGGCTATCAAACAACACATCGTGATTGATACAGCTGAACTGGGCTAGACAAGGATTATGCGTATGTCTGTCCTCAAATTTTGCCTATTTCGGTGCAAACCCGGGCGACTGACGATGCTGAGTGGCTTATAGTTCTGCGTGCTGATGATGCCGGACATTTTTCCCTCCGAAAAGTCACCGAGAGGTTTTCAGCCCTGCAAGAAATGTCCTTTTGGATACAATTGACTATCTACGAAGGTACTATAAGCCTTCTCGTGAGAGCTGGCCCATAGCGTTGTCCCTCCTTTCTCGAGGTCTTGTCCCAGAGCCCATCCGTCAACGCCCCTATGTTGGGTCTCTTTCGAGTACTGGCTTGTGAATACAAATCTTTTCAACAAGGCACTACTGATCACCTCTACTCGCGGACCTTAATGGAGCTTTTAGCCTCTCGTGCTAAGTATAGCCATAGATCGGAAGATCAAGACCCATTGCAGTATCCCAGGGCGACTCCGGAATGCGGATTTCGTTCTGAACTGTGTCAAATACCCAGGGCGAAAAGATCATCGCCTCACCGAGCCTATGCCTTACTCAACCCTGCCATAGTGGCTTCACGCCAGTAGCAAATGGCGGAGAATGAAACGGCAGGTCCGAAGAAGAACGTGGCACAAACTGAGGCCAGCCCAGCGGCCACCGCCTTTGTGTTTTTGACAAACCCTCGTGCCCGCAGATCCCATACGGTATATAGCGAGGATGTCAGAGATGCCAATGTGTAAATGGCGTTCGAATACATCAGCTCTCGTGGCCCAAGAGGTAGCAGGCCAGCGAAGACCTGGCTGCCGAACTGTGCCCCATCGCTCCCTGGCGCCAGCTTTATGTAGGCAATGGCTGCGAGGGAAGAGGCCGCAGCGGTGACAAGGGAAGATGCGTACACGAATTTGAGAGGGCCAATATCTTGTTGCTCGTACAAAGCGACGTCTTCGTCGTCGAATATGTTCGCGAGGGTTTCTTCACCTGCCGGCCTCGCCGTCTCTGTTCCCTTCAGGGAACAGACTAGACCGTGGACCCAATTCACAACATCGGCCAGATTTTGACTGAGAAGAGCGCAGCTTATGGGTGTAGTCTTCACAAGCGCATGAAAGAGCTGTCTGGAGCTGGCATCTTTGAAGGGCAACAGCATGCTGATGGCAGGGAGGATATAGCCCACAGCCACCGCTGGCAGGGCTGACTTGGCGAACTTCGGGGGAACGTGCCGTCCGGGAATAGTTCTAGTAGAATTCCAAATGGATGAAAGAGAGAGGAGGGGAAGAATTGAGTCAATGCCGAGCAAGCTGTACGCGAGTGCATAGCTAGTACGCCTGCAAATAGGGGCATTAGATTCGCGAACTGCTGATGTTAAAACAAGAAGGCGTGACTCACCAAGACAAGACAGATACCCTATTTCCACAACGATGGCTCTCGATGAGCCATGCTACCAGAGCAGGTACCAGATTTCCAAACACCTGGATGCAGCCACCGTACCCAGCTCTTTGACCAGCTAGAAGAGGGCCGCCTAGACGCAAAACACGGCTCACGAAAGCATCCACAGACACCGGCAGATTGTTCTTCTTGACTGCAGCATACAGCGCCAATGACAGAAGTCCGGATGCAACAGCTTTCGGAATCTGCAAAGCCAATGAGTTCTTGATCGGTCTTGCAGGTAGTTCATCCTCGAAAGGGACAAAACGGGCCCTCTTTGGAACAGGAAGTCCCTGCAGTTTTGTGCCGGCACCACAGATAGGAACAGCAACGTCGAGAAATGCGTTGGGTCCCAATAGTGGTATAAAATGCTCGGCGATGAAGCCCGCGAGTTGGTGTCGCTGGGTCAGAAAACTTTGGAGGCTGTGCGCTTGGGAAACAAGACTACACGCGCGCTGATAGCGGCGGTCATGGACCTCGGCCAGTGCCTCCGTGGCGTCTTTCTGAGAGAGACCAGCATGCTCTCTTTTGAGCCGGTGTACAAGTGCGTTGGTGAGCAAAGCTGCCGACTCAATGGCACCGTTGCCACCCTGGCCGGATATCGGATCGATCTAACCTTGGTTATGAGTAGCCGCTTTTCGAAGAGAGGGAGAGGAAGTGAGGTCAGTCACATACCTTGTGAGCCGCGTCACCGATGGTAATGATTCGTTCAAAGTGCCAGCGCTCAAAGACATATTCCTCAAGAGGGACAAGTGTAGACATGATGCGGTCTTCATAGATGTGGCCAAAGGTCGCAGTCTCAGTGATGTGGTCGTTGAAATGCTTCTTCACCAGCTCAGCCTCGTCTTCCTTGGAATACTTTGGGATGTCTCTGCCGTATAGAGTCTTGGGAAGACTGTCGAACAAGAACCAGTACGTGCGATTGCCAGGGGCTGTTATGACCAGGTAGGACCAGCCTTTATAGTGAACCATGTGTTGCCCTGCATCAAGAGTGGTTGGGCGTCGAGAAATACCAAAGATGCATCTGGTTGAGACTGGAATACCTGTTGCAGCTGTCAGTATTCATCAGGCAAAGACATGCTTGTAGAGAGAACGGACGTGAATCCTCGTCGTCTGGGAAGTATCCAGGGCATTTGTCCCCTCCATTCCGCCACATCTCGTTTCTGACCGTGCTATGAATGCCATCGGCCCCGACCACGATGTCGCCGGTGAACTCAGAGCCGTCTTGAGTATAGACTTTGACTCCGTCGTCGTTCGTCTCGACCCGTGTCACCCGTTGTTTGGTTAGAAGCCGATCCTTGTGCTGGATGTTGCTGTGGAGAACTTGTAGGAGCATCTGCCGATCGATGAAGAAGGAGGGATACCCAAGTCTTTCAAACCATTAGCGCTAAGTCAAAAGAACGGCTGTTGACAAGCTCAACATATCAAAAAGTACGGTGTACTTGCCTTTGTTCCAGATGGCGCGAGGAGCTCACGGTCGGTCTCTCCCCAGCTAACACACCACCGGACCCTCGAAGATCTGCTAGGAGGTAACGGCATTCAGCTACCATCTCTAGTGTAGGTTCGTAGCAGCCGATCTGGTCTAGAATACGGAGTCCATTGGGCAAGAGGCCAATGCTGGCACCGACTTGCGGCGCAAGGGCTGGATACGCTTCGAGAAGAACATAGTCGATGTCAAACCGCTCCAACATGTTAGCCAGCGAGAGACCGGCCACACTCCCGCCCACGATGACGACTTTGAAACCCATGATGATCTCTATGACCTGGGATTGTTTAATGTCGAGAACTGGCAAGGTATGCTATGATTGTTCTTGTTCTCTTCTGTCTTAAAGACAAAAGAATGCCCGGCTTATAAGAGTACAAATAGCCCCACTGCCGGTTGGGCATGATATCCAAACCTCCGCTGACTTATCAACTCTGACCCCGTATTTGCGTCTTTCCATCGGCAGATGTTGCACCGGGCTTCTGAACCAAGACTGGGGCCCCAATTGAAGCCGATGTACCCCTGGAAGCCTACCTCCATCCTGAATAAAGCCTTGCAGCACTAGTGAAACTGCAGTTAGACTGCCCGAAGACAAGATCACTAGGATCCGTGGATTTCGGCCAGTCGGAGGCAGACTTGACGCCATCCTGATTATCCGTGCAGCGGAGACACATTGCGTGGCCACTATGCTGCTTGAGTCGTGCGCATTACGATGCCAGATTGCGACCGTTGCTGGACTTCTCGTTGGGTTTCCACCGGGATCCCGGCATGTAATAATGTCCGAAGCATGCAGAAGACATCATGATGAATACCTGTCTACTTGAGACGTCATCGCGCCGACCTAAAGTAGCAAATGATACTGGACCGATAGGAGAGCCGTGCATCCTTGTGGAAACTTGGCAACCTCGCGCCATCAAGACATTCTTCCTAGGGGGCACAGTTCCTGCAGTGAGCGTTGCCCAAGCTACGTATCAACGCTATCGTAAGCAGTCTCAATCTGCAAGTTCGGGTAGATGAGACTGACAGAGACATTATCCCAGTTGATTCTGCCTGTAGTTGCATGAAAGCCACTGTGAGCTGTTGAAAGGGGAGAAACAACATGATTGCAGAGTAATTCTCAAACGCACTCAAAAGCACGGTGCCGATGGAGGATATGGCATGCACCATTTGTTGACTGGGTTGCTTGTCTTGTATGTGTCCTTTTGAGAGCCATTCTATTTTGCATTTCTCGTCTATTCGTCCTATTCCAACTTGGCCACATCAAGGTGCAAAAGGGGGTTGCAGTTAGCTTTTCCAACCCTGAGATACTCCTTATTCCAGCTCGATCGTGCCTTAGGAAGTCAATTAGCGCCTGGGGCCGTGTTGTTGGATCCTAGGTATCAGGGACAAGGAGACTCACCTGGAGGCTTGGCGGTAGTATCGTAAACAACCCTCGCAATGCCGTCCACCTCGTTGACGATGCGCCTGCTGATAGCCTTGAGGAGGCTCCACTTGAACTCGTAGGGCTCAGCACTCATCATGTCAAGGCTGGTCACGGCGCGCAAGACGCAGATGTAGCCGTAGACCCTGGCGTCTCCTTGAACACCAACAGCTGAAGTAATTACGAGTTAGAGGCTGATGCAGTATGTGTGTGCGATGTCCTGAAGATATGCTTACCTCTGTTCGTATCAAGTGCGGCGTAGGCTTGGGTAACCTGCACGTTTATGTCAGCCAACTACATCCATCGTCCAAGGGGCTCATTGCTTCGAACCTCGTCGTAGATGCCAGCTTCGCGAATCATGGAGATGAAGATGTGGTCGGCCTGGCGCACAATGTTGACACGCTCTCGGGTAACTTCGCCCAGAATCCTGATACCCAAGCCGGGGCCAGGGAATGGGTGCCTGCCGATGAGCTCCTCGTGAATGTTCAGCTGACGGCCAAAGGCCCTGACTTCATCCTTGAACCTAATCAACCCATCGTATTAGCATTGATAGGACACATGGGCCCTATCACTCTAGGATCGGCTGGTGTCGAGTCACTTACAGCTCCCGCAGCGGCTCGAGCAGCTTGAGCTGGGCCTCCTGTTATCCGCGTCAGTCCTGTTCATAGCTGATGGGGGTGTGGAACAACATACGCCATTCTGCATACGGGCAGGGAGACCTCCGGCATTGTGGTGCGCTGTATAGACTGTCAGACATCATCAGGTGAATAGACGCTGAGTACTCACACTTGATAGTAGAGCTTGCGCCTCCTTTGAAGCTCAAACTCTCCACAATATCGGCTAAGTGATGTCAGCAACTTCATTGCGTGGTGCAAGCAACCAATAGGTAACTCACCATACAAGGTTCCCTGGAGGAACCACTCAACCGGACCAGCACGGTCTGTGTTCTCTGCTTCCTTCTCGATACTTGAGTCCAGAGTTAGAGAGGTACGTGCGTTCAGTTGTTAAACGAGCTCCTACCGAAGTGCCTCAATCTCGAAGAGGTCGATGACTGCGCAAGTTAATAAGATGGCCTGGCCGAGTCCTCCGGGGTTGACTCACAAGTTCCGCCAATGACCTTCCTCTTGGCCTCAGGCTCGGTAAGACCGGCGAGACGGCTGAAGAAGAGCTCGGATCCATCAACGACAGTAAGGTTGATACCAAGGTGCTTGTCCAAGGTCTCTTTGACTTGCTCACACTCGTTCAGGCGCATCAGGCCTATCGTAAATACTTAGCATATGATCAAGGAGCAAAGATGGGCATATTAACTAACCAGTGTCGACAAGGATTGCGTGGAACCTGTCTCCAATGGCTTCCTTCATGAGTTTGGCCGCCACAGTGCTATCAACGCCGCCGGACACAGCTCCAATCTACCAATCTGTTAGCAAGTTGACCTTCGCCTGCGGATCCAAAGAGTGAACATACAACTTGTGCCTTGTCTCCAACCAGGTTGCGGATCCGAATGATCTCCTTCTCTGTGAAGTTGTCCATCTGCCAGTCTGCCTTCGCACCGCAGACCTTGATAGCGAAGTTGGCAAGAATGTCTGTTCCCCTCTCGGTGTGGGAGATCTCGGGGTGGAACTGGATGCCTATCGCCCGAATTTTGTCAGAAAACCCAAAGCTCGACCAGCCAAACTGCAAGTTAACCTACCGAAGATGGGCTGCGACTTGTGGGCAATGCCAGCAAACTCGCTGTTCTGAGTCGTGGCAATGATCTCAAAGCCCTCGGGCAGGCTGACGACCTTGTCGAAGTGACTCATCACGACTGGCGAACGTAGTGAGTATACAGGTCATCTAGGGCGACTTGAAGAATGTATCAATGTACTCACCGTTCAAGGTCTCGCCCAGACCGTCAAATAGACGATCGCCGTGGTTTCCAGTCTTGTGGATGGTCAGTGGTGTCTCTCCATACTCACGGACCTTCCCGGCCGCGACGTTGCTTGGGTTGACACGGTGTGCTGGGAGGACGATGTCAGTATATTACCATCAGAAGCCTAGTCACGAAGCAAACTTACCGATCACTTGGTTGCCGAAACAAACGCCCCTTCTATATGTCAGCTGGCTTTCTATGAGGTGCGTGGTTCACAACTTACAGAACGGGAACTCCAAGCTCAAACACCTCAGGATCCACGGTCGGCGCATCCGAGGCATACACGCTTGAGGGTCCACCGCTCAGAATGATTCCAACAGGCTTC
This sequence comes from Sarocladium kiliense, assembly GCA_030734395.1. Lineage (NCBI taxonomy): Eukaryota > Fungi > Ascomycota > Sordariomycetes > Hypocreales > Sarocladiaceae > Sarocladium > Sarocladium kiliense. Next base: position 980,483 of record JAUZTG010000020.1, on the reverse strand, counting down.
CATCCGAGTTCCTTGATCTTCTGAGTGCAGGGCAGCATCTCGGAGTACACGCCGAGAGACCTCAGTCGCCGCAAAATGAGCTTTGGTGCTGTCAGTGTCTAATTGTCCGCGTAGAGACAGGGATGAAAGGTTCCAACGAACATGACTGGTTTGAGATCCCATGTCCAGAACAAGGACAGTCTATGGCAAAAAGTGCTGTCAGTACAAGATCTTAAGATTCCAGACAAAGACTTCTTGCGACTCACGTCGAAGCTCGCGTGCGGCGGCGCCGCTTCGGAGAATTCGCTCATTTTTCCAGATGTATGTTATCCTGATATCCAAAGAGAAGATGGGTGTCTGTGGACAATCGGAAGCTCGACAAGCTGGCCAAAGTTGAACAATCAGACAACCGATACCGGCACTTTGAGGCACTGGGAGATTTTATTTCTGGCGCGCGACTCAGACAGACCGAACGAGCGTGAGCCCCACCGAGGGGTCCTGCCTCGAGCCTTACGTAGTGAGGGGCACCTAAAGCGTGGCTACAGCCACCGCCTACAGCCTCTAACTGGCAGCGCAAATTTTTTGAAAAGATAAGATGAAGGTTGCACCTAGGCGAGACCGAATGCCGTAACAGGTGGCTGCAGCTTGATATTACCCCACACGATCCTTGGAAGCCTCTTGAGGCTTCAATCCCCTGCAGACCGCTTGCGCAAGGGACATTGGGAAAAAGAAGGAAAGGACGAAAAAGTCACACATATACAATATGAAATAACAAGGTTTCTGTCACAGTCAACAAGCGTAATTGGTTTAGTGGTAAAATTCTCCGTTGCCACCAGCGCAGCGTCGGGGAGCCCAGGGTTCGATTCCCTGATTACGCAGACTTTCTTTTTTTGCTTCCTTTCCTTTTGCCCCGTTTTATTGCTGCAGTCATTTCGCTTCTTGTTCACGTTGACAGTAGACGGCATATAATTACGTTGACACTGCGAACGATATGCCAGAACAGTGTAGTTGGTTGAAAGGCGTCATCTGGCTCAAGAGGTGCTCGGGCTAAAAGAAGCAGCGCCAGGAACATCCAAGTGTCAAAGGTGAGGCCGACCCACTTCCACCACTTTAGGCCAACGCGTCTGTGCAGCGCGTCTCCCTAACACACCCCTCCAACATCCGCCTGCTCAGACAAACCTGTGCCTTTGTACTTGTGTGCAGAAGCCGGCACCTCACGCTTCTGTGCAAAAGTATCGCTCTGACGTCGACGGACATGGCCCCAACGTCTGGCCGGCGGCGCTCAAGATCTGAGCTCGAAGAAGATGATCCCGAGAGCGACTCAGCCAATCAAACAGACTCGTCACCCGCCTCTGGCTCGTCAAAACGGCCCCGAGTCGACAGCTCCGATGCCGAATCAGATAACCAAGACGAAAGGCCCAGTAGGGCTCACGCACCGAATAGAATCAACGGCACGACTAATGGCGACGTCTCTGACTTCCAGCCCGGCGCAATCGTCCGCGTCACTGTCGAGAACTTCGTCACCTACGAAAAGGCCGAGTTCTTCCCAGGCCCAAACCTGAACATGGTCATCGGACCAAACGGTACGGGCAAGAGCTCCTTGGTGTGTGCCATCTGTCTGGGTCTAGGCTACAGTCCGAAAATCCTGGGTCGCGCGACGGCTATCAAGGAGTTCGTCAAGCATGGCAAGGACAAGGCTACTATTGAGATCGAGCTGAAGAAGAGACCAAGAGATCGCATGAATTTTGTGATCAAGGTCCAGATTCGGAGAGATCAGAACAGTCAGAAATGGTGGCTGAACGGGAAGGAAACAGGCATCAAAAAGATCCAAGAGGTTATACGGTCGCTCAAAATTCAGGTCGACAACCTCTGCCAGTTCCTGCCGCAGGACAGAGTAGTGGAATTTGCAGCGTGTGGTCCGGTCGATCTTCTACACGAGACTTTGAGAGCGGCGGCATCAGAGGAGATGCTTCGGTGGCAGCAGGAGCTTCGAGACCTCCACAAGGACAAGAAGGAAATGTCAACCGCATCGACAACCGACGCAGAAACGCTGCAAAATCTGGAGAGTCGCCAACAGGGCCTCCAAGCCGAGGTCGAAAGGCTACGCGAGCGCAATGAGATCGTGGAGAAAGTTGAGGATTACAAGGTCGCTCTCGTTCTCGCGCAATATCAGGACGCCCGTGACAAGTATAATGAGGCCAAGGAACGAAAGAAGGCAGCTCAGATCAGTCTCCGGCAAGCTGAAGAGGCTAGTGGACCGGCACTGGAGGCTGTCAACGAGAAGGAGGAGTACGCCCGACAGATCGAGGCAGCCATTTCAGCGAAGGAGACGGCGGTGAAAGAGGCCGAGCGAGAGGTCAAGGCCCGAGCCGAGATCATCAGCAGAATAACTGACGAAATCAAAGAGTACAGCAACAAGCAAGAAGCAGAACACAAAACATTTGACCAGCGAAGAAAGGATGTTGGGGCTTCCAGGCAGAAGATTACCAATTACCAGGCTGATCTGAAGAATCGGCCCGCTGAGTTCAGTGGAGCTGAATGGAACGTCAAGATCGTAAGTGAATGGTGAGATCATAAGTACGAGTGGGCTTGACTAACAGGCTTGTCAGCGAGAGCAAACGCACAAGCAGCGGGATCTAGAGTCAGAGCATCGACAGTACACAGATGAAGCTGCCTCACTGAAAACTCAGGGGGTGGAGAAGAGGCGGGAAGTCGACAAACTACAGGCAGACATCGAATCTTTCGATACACAGCAGGGCCAGCAGTTGAACTTAATGAAGCGGCAGCTTCCTGAAGTGGCGTCAGGATGGGAATGGATCCAGAGCCATCAGGATGAGTTCGAGCAGCAGGTCTTTGGACCGCCCATGATCAGCTGCTCCATGAAAGACGAGCGATACTCCGACCAAGTGCAATCACTCTTACAAAGAGATGACTTCACCTGTTTCACCGTCCAGACGCGGAATGACTATCTAAAGCTCAGCGACCAGCTTTACCGCCAGATGAGCTTGTCAGTCACCATCCGCACATGTACCAACCCCTTGTCAATGTACCGACCTCCCGTGGACGCCGCTACAGCAAGAGACCTGGGCCTTGATGGCTTTGCGATTGACTTCGTGGAGGGCCCAGAGCCAGTCCTCGCCATGCTTTGCGGAGAGAAGAAGCTCCACATGTCCGGCGTGGCGTTGCGGGATCACAACGATGAGCAGTACGAGCGGATTACGTCTCATGGAAGGATCAACTCGTGGGCTGCGGGCCGTCAGTCGTATATGATTCGACGTCGCGCAGAACTTGGGCCTCAAGCCATGCTCGCTGTCACGAAAAATATCCAGCAAGGCCAGTTCTGGACAACGCAACCCGTAGATGCCTCAGAAAAGGCTGAGCTGGAGCGAAAATTACTGGAGCTCAGAGACGAGTTTGCAGAGCTGAAGGATCGGTATAAAGCAGCCAATGCAAAGGTGGAGGCCATTCTTGAACAGAAGAGGGAGATCGGGGCTGAGATCGTAAGTGATGGCGCCCATACGATGATCGAAGTCTGGAGCTAACAATTGCATAGGATCGCCTCAGATCTGAAAAGGATGCGCTACAAAGAGAAGCTCAGAAATGGCAAGGACTTCCCGCAAAGATCGGTAAGTGCAGTAGATTTCGCAGCAAGGATTCATGCTGATTGCGGCTTTACAGAGAACGAGGAGCGGACGAAGGCATCACACGAACAAGCCATGAGAGACGCTCGAAAGAGAATGCGCGAGCTGGAGATGGAGCATGATGAAGCTGTGGTTCGTAAAGCTGAGGCAGTCTTGAGTCACGTCGATGCACTGGGTCTTCTCAAAACCGCACTTGACGAGGTGACTGAGGCCACCATCTGGTTGAAAGAGGCGAATTCCGACCTTGACGGCCTCAAGGTCCGGAACGCGGACATTATGCGGAAGCTTGAGGAAGAGAAGGGGATCATTGCAGTTGCCGCTGAGGAGTCGGAGCAACTCAAAAGATCGGCCATTGAAATCCGCAAGTCTGTCGAACGCCTCATGGGGGAGAGTGATGAGGAAAAGCGCATCGTCTACCAGAAGCTTGCGCAAGGCAAGACCCCGCAGGAGCTTCAAATGGAAATCGACGCTGAGGCAGCCAAGCTCGAGCTGATTCATGCCGCGAACCCCAATGTCATTGAGGACTTTGAGCGTCGCGCTGCCGAGATCACCAAGCTCAAACGCAAGATGGACGGCTTGCAGGAGAAGCTGGGGTCTGTCTCAGCTCAGGTTGACAAGTTGATGGGGCAGTTCGAACCGAAGCTGGATGATCTGGTTGGACGTATCAACGATGCCTTTGCGTACAACTTTGAGCAAATCAGTTGTGCGGGCGAGGTTCGCGTACACAAGGATCCTGACTTTGATCTCTGGGCGTTGGATATCATGGTCAAATTCCGGTAGGTCCTGGTCTTATGTCTTCAGATATTGGGATGTATACTAACTAACTGGAAACACAGAGAGAACGAGGCTCTGCAGCAGCTCAACGCACACCGACAGTCTGGTGGCGAGCGCGCTGTATCCACCATCTTCTTCCTGATGGCCTTACAGTCGATGGCACAGTCACCTTTCCGAGTGGTTGACGAGATCAACCAAGGCATGGACCCACGCAATGAACGCATGGTGCACGAGCGCATGGTGGAGATTGCTTGCCGCGAGCACACAAGCCAGTACTTCCTGATCACGCCGAAGCTTCTGACAGGACTGAAGTACGACCCGAAAATGCGGGTGCTGTGCATTGCGAGTGGAGAACATATGCCGAGAGAGGGGAGGAAACTGGACTTTGGAAGGTGTTTGAAGGCTCAACGGCGTTTGATGGCAGGAGCGGCATGAATGATGCATGACGACGAAGATTTCAATGATACCAAGATTTCCGTTCATGAGGTCAGGTTTCGTGTACTTGAGTGTGTGATGGCTGATTGAAACAGGTTGCAGAGTTATTCCCTCCAACATGATTAGACTGGATCGGGCTTTGGTTCATACATGGCACCGATGAAGGATCTGCCAGAACGGCTGGACAGGCATACCGTACTCTCATGTCAAAAGCCTTCCCGCGATCACACAGTCCATCACAGGCCCAAAGCAACTGCAACCACCACCAGACCAGACATATACAACACGTCCGCCCTATCGACAACGAGACTATGTTCCATGTTACCCGTCATGGCCCACAGAGGAAACCGCCTTCATGCCAGAATGTGGACAAACCACCCCCGGCTGCCGAGCATTTCAATATCCAATACCAGGCCTGACAACCCCTGCCACTAACGCACCACATCCCACATCCGTCGAACGCAAGATATAACGCGCATATACGTATGTACACTTAACCCATCCGGGCACTACAGCGGGGGCATTCTGACCAGAATATCCTCGGAACGTCTCGCGGTGCATCCGCCATGTACGGGGTCTACCAAGCAAACCAGCAAATGATCCCATCAACTTGCAAGGATGCTAGCCGAGAGACTGCTGTTCGACAAAGGCGGCGGCAGGTCCCGCTGGTGCCGCCCCGAAAGCAGACGAGAGGTTGTTGTAAAGCGCCGTGACTGTGCTTTATGCAACCAACTCAGCCCAAATATTCCGTCTGCTTCTGATCACTCTTCCCTCTTCACTTTCCACTTAACCCCCCACGCTTTCCTCCCTCCAACCATCACATGGCACGCAGAACATCACACTGTGTTATCCAAATCATCACGTCCAAAGAAACAGAGAGTGCGTGCTGAACGTTGGTCCCTGACCAGCCATGTCGAGTCTGAAGGGTGCTTCTCCCGTTGCGGCGGGGCCGTCGCCTTCTGCTGGGGAACAACAATCACAGAGTCCTCAAGGTCTGTATTCTCAGCAGTCAGATCTCATCCCAGCAGATGATGCAACTGTAAGTACATCCCTGCCCACAGCAATCGTGAGAAAGCGCTTAGAAGTGAGACCAATTCAGTCTGACACAAGTCAACAGGAAGACGATGCTGACTCTCTGGGTGACAACATGTAATTCAGGACCCCTTTCCATATTTTATTTGCCTAATTCAAAATCATCCACTGACATTACACAGGTCTGAGCGCGAGTCAACTGCATCCATCGCATCCAGCATCCTGAAGTATCGGACCATTGAGGGTCGCACATTTCACAGTGAAAGGCATGATAGCGAATACTTCACCCCAAATGACAACCAACAGATCCAGTCAATGGACCTCAAGTAGGTAGCTTCCAGCGCACCTGAGTGTGCGCAGTTTGCTGATATTGATGTTGTGCGTAGTCACCATGCCTTACTACTGCTTTTGGGCGGTAAGCTCCACGTGACGCCTCTCGGTACCGATATTCAGGTATAGCCCTCGCCATATTATGGGAACGTCACTTAACGTTGTGTCTGACTATGATTGTAGAAAGTCCTTGACGTCGGCACTGGTAGTGGTCAGACATTTCAACTCGGTTTGATCAAATACCTCAGCTTATATATCAACAGGCGTCTGGGCCATGGACTTCGCCGACGAGAACCCCCAAGCTCAAGTAATCGGCACCGACCTCTCCCCAAGTCAACCCACATGGGTGCCTCCCAACCTTGAATTTGAGATCGACGATTGTACAAAAGCGTGGACCTTCGCCGAGTCCTCCTTCGACTTCATCCATCTTCGTTTTCTCTTCGGCGCCATCGCCGACTGGACCGCCCTGTTCAAGGAAGCCTACCGTTGTTGCAAGCCGGGAGGTTGGGTACAGACAGGCGAGGCGGAGGTGCTCATGTGTAGCGACGATGGAACAGTGACGGAAGGCTCAGCTATGAAGACGCTATGGAATAAGATCTGGGGGGAGGCCGGGCGAAAGCTTGGGAAGACCTTCTTGGTCATATCGGATGATGTGCAGAAGAAGGGGCTGGAGGAGGCTGGGTTTACAGAGATTCAGCAGAAAGTTTACAAGGTGAGCTCCATTGCTTCTACACGTAAGATGAGCGCGGGTTGGCTAATAATGCTAAAAGGTGCCAATGAACACTTGGCCAAAGGACCCTAAGCTCTCCGAAGTCGGTCGTTACATTCAGCTCACCATGGACAACGATATCGAAGGTCCGCAACTTTATTGTCTTACTCTAGTAGCTCCAGTAGCTCATACTGACCCTTCAACTCGCAGGATACACCATGTACCTCTGGAACCACGTCCTCGGCTGGTCCAAGGAAGAATACCAAGTCTTCCTCGCGAGTATGCGCAAGGAGATGCGCTCTCGCAAGATCCACTCGTACTTTTACGTGCGCTACATGTACGGTCGGAAGCCGCAGACCGAACCAGCGTAGTACAACGTATATGAGACTTGAACCAATGGGCAACGAAAGTATGGAGAAAGAACACTTGGGTAACGCGAAGATTGTAACAGCAGCTTCTGGTGTGGCGTCGTATTCTCAGGAGAGGAAGAAACCCTAAAGACCTTGACTCCACCATGTCCGGCTTCTTCGGCGCCGTGATGTCCGGCGAGCCCGGGGCCCGGGCCGGGAAAGGCGTTCCGTTCAGGGACAAGGCGGCGCACCGTGGGCTTGTGATACTACCTCCAGTAAAAGTCGACGCTGCTTAGAGTTCATCACGTTCAGTACCATCATGTACCAGTGCGGGAAATCTGCTCTCATTGTAAGCGGCCGAAATGCCACCGCTATCAAAATCCCAACAAGAAACGAACGCAAGAACAGAGAAAAACTAGTAGTTATGTCGCACAACCAATCACCTCCTCACTTCATCTCGCTCCAGGCCAGCCCCAATTTCGCATCCAGCAAACCAAAAGAACAATTGTTCCATTCACCCATCATAGTAAAAGTTACATGTAAGTCGGTTTTCGCATAAAACCTCCCCAGGAGAAGAGAGTTGAAAACAGAGAGGGGTCTCATGAAAGTATGGTGATAAAACGAATGGAGAATAACAAGAAAGAAGTGTTGGGTAAGAGGGAGAAAAAATAACCATTGGATGTCATCAAACGGGGAAAAGAACCTCAGAAAGAAGCACATGAATGGGTATAAGAAAGATGCCGCGTCACAGAATACATGATAACAGCCACGCCCACGCACGCACATACGCGATCAGACTTTCAAACACCGTTCGTAACACAAGGAGCTCGGAAAATTGGCACCACATCGCCGTTGCCGCCATAGGATCAGGATGTCTTGGTCGAGCCGGGTTCGTCGTGATCAAGTCGCTTCCGCCAGTCCGCCAGGCTCTCGCTCAGACCGATACCCGCACTGTCCTTATCCCTGACGGCGTTGGAATCGAACTCGAAGTTTGTGCTCAAGCGGTAGTTCTTGTTGGTGGCCTCCCAGTGGCTGCGAAGCGTCTCCAACTCACTGGCAAGGTTATCAAGCGCGGCGCTGTTCCTGCCATCCACGCCGTTGCCACCGTAGACGCTCCCAGCCTCAGAGGACTCCTGGCGCGTGTGGCTGTAGCCGCCGTTCCCAGCTCCGTTAATAGCAGGGCCGTCAGCAGGCAGAACTTGCCTGCTTTGCCGACGATAGTTGTCGACAGAGTGTTCGACCTGGTCAAGGAGTAGCGAGACTTTCTGCTCAGCATCCGTGGCTCGCTGCTCGAGGAGAGAGTTCTCCGTCTGAAGTTGCTCAAGGTCTTTGCGGTGAGAGCTCAGTTTTCGTGTGGCCTCCTCACTCTGCCTCAAAGCTTCCTCGCGCTGCTGGCGGCTGGACTCGAGGTCGTGCTTCAGAGCATCCAGGCTCTTCTGCAATTCCGCGCCTGAGCTGCGCAGCTCAGTCTCCAGTTCCGTAACTCTGGCTTGGAGCGCATTCCTCTCGTTCTCCCAGTCAGCAGACGGAGCACCCTTCTCGCCACTAGCCTCGAGACGGTCTTCAAGATCATGCATGTCAGACTTGAGGCGTCCGTTCTCGGTCTTGTATCGCGCAAGCTGCTCCTTAAGTTGCTTCAGCATCTTTTCCGTGCCCTTGACGTAGTGCACAGCCGATTGATAGTCGCTCTCCAGCTGCGTAAGCTTGTCACGGTAGGCCGAATCCGCTTCTTGGCTTTGAATAGCAAAAGTTTGCTGGGCTTCCTCGTTGGCAGCCTGAGCGGTAGCAAGCTGTGACTCGAGCTCACGTAGGCGGTTCTCGTCGGCGGGAGAGGCAAGCCTGGGGCTTCCAACTCCCCTTGCCTTGACTGCCGCGGTCGGGCTGATACCCCGCTCACTGAGGATGTCCTTGAGCGCAGTATGCTGGACCATCATAGCATTCGTCTCCAGTTGCTGAGCTGCCAGCTTGTTCTTGAGCTCGGTGTTTGCAGCCTGGAGGCTCTGAGTCTCACGGAGAGCTGATTGAAGTTGCCTGCGAAGGCCGACGCCTTCGCGGCTGCTTTGCTCCTGGTACTGTTCGAGGCCAGCAATGCGCTCTTCAGCACTTCGGAGCCTGTCGGCAGCGGCATCAGCTTCTTGCTGATACTTCTTGACCAGCTCATTGGCAGCCGTGATCTGGTTTTGCAGAGCGGCGATGCGCTCGACATCACCAGAACCAGAGCGCGTTCCGTCACGAGCGGATAGCTTGTTCAGGCCGGACAGCACAGCCTCGCGGTGCGTTCGAGCCTCGGCAGCATGCTTCTCTGCAACCTCTTCGGCATCCCTGAGCCGTTGTGAAACGGCTACCAGCTCAGCAGTCCTTGCCTCGTGTTCTGTCTTGAGCTTGCTTAGCTTGCCCTCGGCCTTCTCACGGAGAGCCCGCTCCTCTTCAAGCTTGGTCTGCATGTGTGTCCGTGCATCCTGAGAGGCAGCAATAGCGCTTCGTAAACTCTCGAAAGTGTCGTCGTGATCCCGAGAAGAGCCAACCACATCGTTATACTTAGTGGCGAAATCTTCCTTTTCAGCTCTCAGAAGCTCCATCGCCGCAATTGCCTCCGCGCTCGCGACCGAGTTCTCGCGGGCCTCACGCTGGGCGAGGTGCAGCTCAGACTTGAGACGTTCCACCTCAGTTGATGTCTGCTGTTTGTAGGCTTCGAGATCCGCCATGCGCCTCTGGGTGGCGTTGACAGTGTCGTCGGCAAGCTGCCTTGCTTTCTTCTCCGCCTCCAAAGCACTGCGCGCGGTGTCTAAGCGGGCCTGCAAGTCCTTCTGCATGTGGAGTGCAGTCGCGAGCTTCCTGCTCATGCCGTCTGAGCGTGCGTCTGTGTTGTCCTGCTCAGCGCCGTACTGTGACCCTGCTGCCTTCGCCTTCGCATAGATGGCTTCCTGAATCGCGGCGTCGCGTTGCTTTTCTGCCTCAGCAACCTGCTTGGATGCCAAGACCGCCTGCTGATCAACCGCACTCTGAACATTGGCTAGTTCAGTTCGCATAGCAAGTAAGGCCTCAATAAGGGGGCGGTCTTCCTCGTCGAAAGTTTCCATGTTCTTGATATCAAGAGAAATAGCGTTCTGAGTGTTGGAGACGTATCCTGCCCGACGGGCGAGCTCCAACTCCGATGCGTACCAAGCATTTCGGTTTCGTGCTGAGTCAAGCTCCTTAAGAAGTGCAACAGTCTGCGAATTACGTCCAGAAGAACGCCGGGCAAGCGGGTTGCTCGGCTGCCGTGTTGGAGGTGGTGGTGATGAAGGTCTCGGCGCAGATGCATTCCTGAGGGTGGAGTCGGTGGTGCTATCAACAGAGCTTTGAGGTTGAGGTGGTCTCATCATGAGTTTCGACTTGGTTGTATCGGGCGCAGGGATGTCAGACTGTGGTGCAGAGATGTTGCGAGGCGCTTGAACTTGCTGCGTTGGAGTGCGTCGTCCATTCATTACAGGACTCTCGACCTCCGGGATCGCCTCTCGAGTGATGGGTGATTGATTTGAACCAATCTGCGGGGAGCCTGTGGTAGCGCTGCGCTCACTAGACGCGCCACGCACTCGCCCTAGTGCAGCGGTGTCGACAACAGGCTTAGAGGGCACAGGTCCTTGGGGGGGAGGTCCAGCAGGACTGGGGGATGCGCGAGGGAGTTTTGAGGTCGGTGCGTTGGATGATCCTATATCCGCTGCATTCGGAGGCGATCTTTGACCATTTGTCGTTGCAGGCGGCATGATCCTCCTGTTCTCTGCGGGTCCATTTGAGCCCTCTCGAGAAGGTGCCTGACGCACTGGAACGCCATTTTCACCAGTGCTCGGTCTCCTGCCCTTGCCTGGATCCGTTGGATAGCGGATCTTGCTGGTGTCCAGCACATAGAGAATGCCCAGATCATTGATGGTTGTCGTCGCGGAACTGGGCTCTCCACCCATGACGAAGACGGATTTCCCAACAGTAGTCATGCTGTGTCCTGATCTGGACGAAGGGGATGGCCCCATGTTTTGGAAAGTGTACCACCTGCGGGACGTGATGCGGAAGGCTGCGAGATCACCAAGGTCTGTGCCCTCTTCTGTCCGGCCGCCAAAGACGTACATGACATCGTCGACAAGAGCGGCAGCGTGGCCCTCGCGAGGAGCTGGGATATAGCCTATACAGTCGAGCTGCGACCATTTGTTGACGGCGGGATCATAGCACCAAACATCATTGAACCACTGGAAACCATTGGTACCTCCAAAGCTGTTCTTTACGTCAGCATGATGGCCACAATCGTAGATGTGCCAAGCAACTCACAGGTACATCTTGTCGTTGTAGGTAATCATTGAGTGATTCGTTCTGGCTGCCGGCGTCTTTGCGGATGTATCTCCGGTCTGCAGGATCTCCCACCTGTTGTTGGGCATTTGCAGCTGGTTCAGATCAAAGGCAGAGAGATCATTCATGAAATATCCTTCGACTTGACCACCAAAGATGAAAATTTTGGAACCCAGTATATTCAGGGAGTGGCCGTAACGACCTGACGGACGGGGACCCGCAGGTAGAGCGCGAGACCAGTGCCGAGTGGCTGCAGGATAGTCAGTAAAGGAGTGGGATGCCAGTGCGATTACGCGACTCACATGTGTTCAGCAGATACAATGTCTCGTCGAGGACGTCTGAATCATCAATCTTGGTGTCACCACCGTAGACGATAAATGCGTTCCCAACCAGCAGACTCGAATGACCGACTCTTGGGCCTGGGCCCTCAGATGTCGTCGCAAGAGGGTAACAGGCCATGTTACCCCCAGCTTCGATCATCCAAAGGTCACCTTTGACTGTTGAGCTGTTGATCAAACCACCCATCATGTAAATATCGCCCTCCTTGGACGAGACCGAGTTGACGGCAGCGCCATAGCGAGGGAAGGGACTTGGGTGTGAGGAGGTGTAGGTCAATCGCCGTTGCGACCAGGGATAGAGTGACGCATTAGGATTCGATGGGGCTTGTCGCAACTGCAAGGAGAAGATTACTGGTTAGAAACAAGACTGTGGTTCACAGAGGAAAGCATCTATATGTGCCAGGGGCGAAGAAGAGGGGGGCTGGCGCAATGAAAGCGGTTGCGAGATGGACTCACTGGCAAATCGCTGGAATATGTGATCTCGCCGTTGCTTCCTCCACGCCGACCATGACCTGGCTGGTCAGCTTGGCCAGGACTTCCTGGGCTTGCCTCGTTGTCGATCGAGTTGACGCTGCCCGTAGGTGTGGCGCGATGTGTCTTGTCGTCTCTGGGGATTCGGCCACCGTTGGCACTTTGTATTGACCCCTGGGAGCCTGAAGTCCCATCGCGACTCGCCAATCCCCGATCCTGGCTCTTCTTCGACTTGAAGAGAAAAGCCATGACGGGCTACTTGCCGCTCACCGGCGGTATTTTGATGCGATGCACGATTTGTTTGCTGTCGATGCGCTCGTTGGTATATGGGGTTGGTGGTAGATGGACGGTTGGTGTTTGGGAATTGTTTAGGGAGGAGGCTCGTTGGCCGCTGTGTCTGTCGGTGGTCGCCGTAGGGTGGCAGTCGTGAATCGTCAGGACATGGAACAACGGACGGGATGACCGGTCGCGAAGAGCAGATGCGATGCGAAAGGAAAGGCAAGCAAGCAGCGACACAAAGAGACGGAGGCGCAGGTCGGGGTTCCAACTCGAGTGTGTGAAGAAGGCTGGGAGAATGGCTCCGCGCAGCTGGGAGGAGGAGGTCAAAGGGACGTTTTCGCCAGGTTTAGCGGTGCATTGCAGCGCTATCGACCACCAACCCCCCAGTAAAAAAAAAAAAAGTTGGGAGGCCAGGGGCGGGTACTGCGAAATGGTAGTGGTAAGGGTGCTGGGAAAGAGAGGGGGTTGGCTTGCTGGGGCTGACTACCGGGCATGCTCTACGCTGAACATCGACCCTACCCAGAGAAGAGCCTTAACGGCGGTCAGAGAGACACGGCTCAGCTCGATCAATTGTCTTAGATGATGTTTCTATGACACTCCTCGCTGAATCACGATAGAAAGGTCCAGTAACAGCGGTGCGACCAGCAGCACCTGAGTTGGCTGAGTTCCAACTGCCGAACTGGGTCTCCAATTACTACGAAAGGCTGTTCTACAACACAGATGGCTCCAGCCTGGCTGGAGTCAGTGTCGCACAGACGGGAGCAGGTGCATCCTGCAATGGCGATGATGCAAATCACAGGAGCGGTACCAAATTTCTTGTCAACATGGTCGTGGAACCCCTGATGCCCTGCTCTTTTCTCCTCTCATCATACTTGTGCCTGTAGGTCAGGTGCTGGCGAATTGGTTGGATTGCTCAAGTTTGGCGCCAGAATGAGAATAGGGGTTGCAGTTGTCCTTGCCGGGCTAACCCACAGTAGCACTGGCGTTGCTGCATCGTCGCTCTTCTGTGGAGAGCAGAGGGGTTGGGGGGCAAGGGAAGGAGGGGGCGTGCCAGGGGAACCTGCCAGGTACTGGAATGACCAGCCTCCTCGGCACGTTGGACCGCGTACCTGAATCGTACTGTGCGTGCTTTGTAGAAATGTAGGTGCAGCAACGTGTACAGGGGTTCTCAAGTCTGGTTGGGTTTTGGAGTGATAGAGAAAGAATCCATGGCACCTTGCATCAGACCAAAACGTCTTGTGCGCCATACGATTTGGAAAAGGGGACGGTACCCTCGATCTGGTGGCCTGCACCAGCCGATGCAGTGATCAATATGCGGCACCTGCGAGATAGACAACGGGGCGGCTTGGTTTATTTTAGGCAGCATGCATTTTTTGGCACTGATGCACAAATGCGATGGTTGTACGCCAGGTCTTTGAGCATCTATAGGTAGTCACGTCGCGATTCCTGTTGGCAAGATTTTACGAGCATCTCACTTACCTTACATCATTTGCGTATGGACCAGGCGTGGGGAGATTCTTTGAGATCCAAACACACGACGGCATGACGGTGCCCTGCTCAACGAGATTGCTCGATCTGATGCATTCCATGTGCACGAAATCTCCGAGGGAAAGAGGCACATGCTGCTTATCGATACCCCCTATCATGCCACATCATTATCCACCAGTATGGTAATTATGGCATCGTGGAAATTCGGGTCATCAAGCCAGCGTGGAATGCCCCAACAGTGACGACAGAGCGGGTGGAAAGTCAGTCAGTGCTGTGGGTTGCCCCTGCTTGGTTTGTTTCATGTTTCAGGCTGGCCACGACGCACAGGCCAATGGTGGAGACTCTATACCTTATTAACTGACCGTCATCTTCCAATAGGTATACCAGAGCTCTGCTAGCTGGTGATGGCATCGTTGGCATCATGTGCGGCGCCAACTGATGGATGTATGGCTGAGAAACTTCTACAGTTGCCCAAACAAAGCAGTTCTATACGAATCCATATCCCTGGCAAACTCTTATAGAGCTTGAACTTGTGGTGGGTCGGATTACAGCTGGAATCCGGCTCATTTCTTGAAGACCTCGGTGCTGTTGAGCTTATAACACATATATGGATAACATTGAGTATGTACACGGCTGGCCAGTTGAACCAAGAGGCCGGCTCTCACGAGCATCAGTGCTCCGTAGACTTCACATTTTTTTCTGTCAAATGAACGGTCCTTATTTTTAATTGTAATATACCTTATCGAGATAAACGTAAGATATCTCAGTGGGAGCAGGGTGTCTACAGGGTAGGCGACCATGTCACGGAGGTAACGAGAAGCACGGAGCTACTAGTCCGACTGCCGGGTGCACGTGAAAAGCCAGAGATGCTTCGGACCAGGATCAAACAAGGAGGCAAGCCATCCAGATGCCGATTGGCAATGCCTTGCGCTCGGCCACATAAGAACACTAACCGGATGCATGGGAATAGACGTGGTTCTCAATTAAGCTACCTGTCGAGCCAGCGCATACTTCTCCTCACCTGACCAGCCCCGAGGCCAATAGAAGCTCCAGCGATTCGATTCCTAATTCCCGTCTCCAAGTCTCGCAGCTGTCATGGGTCCCACGGCTACGTCCGAGTCCACTCCCGACGCCTGATCTCATTGGCTGCTTGCCCACCACAACCACCCTCCACCGCGCCCTCGCTTCCCTGGTGGGCCGCGACCTCGACCTGCACTGCACCTCCAACTCTCAAATGAGGTATTCGTGCCTCAACACCACTCAACCGCGAATCCGTCTAGCACCAGGCTTCAACAATCCCGAACCACCGCCCGGCATTCCTCCTTCCTCATCTCCTGCTGCAACACACATCTCGCGCAGCTTCCCTTTTCCGGTCGCCAGCTCGCGGCTTGCTCAATTTCAGGCGCGCGATGGCTATTTGAACCTACTACTTTGCGCTGCTCGAGTCCTTGTGCCTGCACTCGTGTAGGCCATTTGCTCGTCATTCCGACACCAAAGCGCGCCTCTTGTACATCGAAGCGCTCTGTAGGTCTTCCAAGACGATAGCCGAGCTTGACGCCCCCTTCCGACCAGGACTTCGCCCTCATTGACCAACACTCCATGGCCCATGGCTTCAGCGCAGTCAATATGGCCCTGACCTCGGAACCGAACGGCGACCACAACCGCAGCGGCTCTGCGACGCCCTCGGTGAACGGCGAGACCTCGAGATTCAAAAGCACCACGAGCGACGGCGTTGACAACGATGCCGCTTCCAATGATACCGACGACAACCGCCGGCCTTCAACCGCACCTGGTCAGAGAAATGGCCACGCCAATGGCGAAACCCGAGACGACAGTGCGCATGACACAAGACCCAAGCGTCCAGTGAAACCGTTGCTACAACGGTCCAAGAGCGAGTTCGGCCGCAGGCCGATGGACGAGCAATCGGTGCCACAGGAGGAAGTACCGGACTGGGGCGCCCGCCATGGCTTCGAAGACCACTATCAATCAGAGCATATGATATCAGAGCTTGCCGATGTAAGTACCTTGTTTAATAGCTTGCTTCACTTGCACAAAGGCGAACAGTGTGTTGCCTTCTCATGCTGGACTCAATTAGGAGGTATGGGGTTCATGGGGGGCGCTGCTCTGAATCATGGAATCCTTATGCCGAGTGCCTATCTTGGTGGCATGAGACGGTCCATGATTTCCTTCCGTGACTTACCTAGTGCGAACATCATGTAAAGATCATTTGAAGATGGCTGACAAATGGCAGAATTGGTACATGTACTTCACAAAAAAAAGACACGAGACCACCGGGAAGCCGAAAACATCAAAATTCGAGATCTCGGACTGGCGGCAAAAGGACAGACTCAAAACAGTGTCTGCTGCTCTTGCAATTTGCCTCAACATTGGCGTCGAGCCACCAGATCAACTAAAGACGACCCCTGGAGCGAAGCTCGAAGCCTGGGTCGACCCAACCACTCCGCCGATCCAGAAAGTCATCGAGACGATCGGGAAGTCATTACAAGCACAGTATGAGCAGCTGGCCATCCGAGCACGGTACAAGCAATACTTGGATCCCTCAGTGGAAGAAACCAAGAAGTTTTGCATATCACTCCGACGTAATGCCAAGGAGGAACGTGTGCTCTTCCACTATAATGGTCACGGTGTACCCAAACCTACAGCATCCGGTGAGATCTGGGTTTTTAACAAAAACTACACGCAGTACATTCCTGTATCCCTGTATGACCTTCAGCATTGGTTACAAGGGCCGACCATGTTCATTTGGGATTGCTCGGAAGCCGGCAATATTCTCAACAACTATCATCGCTTCGTGGAAAAGCATGAGGAAGAAGAGCGAGAGGCGGCCCTTCGAGATCCGACGTACGAGAAGACCAATTACAGACCATACATCCACCTGGCGGCTTGCGCTGTCAAAGAAAACCTGCCCACAAACCCTCTGCTACCCGCCGATGTCTTCACATCATGCCTTACTACGCCCATTGAGATGGCGCTTTGGTTCTTCGTCCTCCAGAACCCACTGAAAACCAATCTCACACCGGAGCGAGCTAAGAAACTGCCAGGACGACCGCAGGAGAGACGTACGCCCCTGGGGGAGCTGAATTGGATTTTCACCGCTATCACTGACAGCATCGCTTGGACTACTCTTCCTCGGGACGTCTTCCGCAAGTTCTTTAGACAGGACCTCATGGTGGCCGCTCTGTTCCGGAACTTCCTACTCGCACAAAGGGTCATGACTGTCTATGGGTGTCACCCCCAGTCATATCCCGCTTTGCCGGATACCCACCAGCATCCTCTATGGGAGACATGGGATCTTGCTGTCGACGCCATGCTCGCGCAGCTTCCAATGCTGGAACGGAAGGAGGTTGAAGGAATCGAATACGAGTATCAAAACTCCACGTTCTTCACAGAGCAGCTCACTGCCTTTGAAATATATCTTACGCGCGGCGATGCCATGGCAAGAAAGCCTCCGGATCAGCTCCCTGTCGTCCTCCAGGTCCTTCTCAGCCAACAGCATAGAGTGAGGGCTTTGATTCTTCTGGGTCGTTTTCTAGACCTTGGCCCATGGGCTGTCCAGCTTGCTCTCGGAATTGGCATCTACCCTTATGTGTTGAAGTTGTTACAATCCGCCGCCACAGAGCTGAAGCCAGTCATGATCTTCATCTGGACGCGATTGATCGCCGTTGATGTGACGTGTCAGCAGGATCTGACGAAGGATGGTGGCTACTCCTACTTTGCGCAGCTGTTGAAGCCAGAAGAGAGTCTGCCAGTCGTTAATACCGATTTGCATAAGGCGATGTGTGCTTTCATTCTCGCGATGGTTTGCAAGGACTACAAAAATGGACAAACCGTTTGCAACGGAACCGAGATCATGTCATACTGCTTGGCACACATCCAGAAGGGCGCAGATCCACTGTTGCGTCAATGGGCTTGCCTATGCATCTCTCAGTTGTGGAAGGACCTTCCAGAGGCGAAATGGAGAGGAATACGAGAGAACGCCTACGTCAAGCTGGCGACCTTGACCAAGGATCCCAATTGCGAGGTCCGCGCAGCTATGATTTACGCAATGACCACGTTCATCGGTATTCCTGACCTGACCGAGGAAGTGGCGCGGATCGAAGAGTCGGTCGCTTGGACTATCATGGATATGGGCAACGATGGGAACCCAATGGTGCGAAAAGAGCTACTGGTGTTTCTCTCAACATTCATCGTGCGATACGAGAACAAGTTTTTGGTTGCGGCATTCGAACAGCTTCAAGAGGAGAAGGAGTACGAGCTTTTCCCACCCCAGGACGATGGTCAGGAGTACAAGATGGGCCTGCACTACACGCGCCCAGAGAATCGGAACAAAGACGGAAGCATCAAGCCTTCTGCCCAAGGCCTTTCCCATAATACCGTCTTCATGGCCTGCTGGAAGCATGCACTCGTTCTCAGCGTTGATCCCCACCCAGAAGTCCAGCGCGAGGCAACCATCATCGTTGACTGGGTGCATAATGCACTGCTCAACTCCAGTGTTGGGGCACAGGCACAGGCACTCATGGCGGACATCCAAAGACGAGTGCAGAAGTCCGCTCACAAGCACACCAACAGCGGCAGCCAACGCAATAGCCTCATGGGTTTGCCGAACAACCCGCCGCTGCCGTCTCCGGGCCTCTTGCGGCGGACAGCAAGTCTCCTTTTCCAGTCTTTCATCGGCGCGGAAGAAAAGGCGCGCCCTGTCACGCCTTCGTCACCTGGTACCCCGAGACAACCCCCTGCGCCTGTTGGGCCAGACAGGGTATCGGCGCCGCCGGAGCAGCAGGGCACGACAGGAGGCACTGCATCCTACAATACCGCTCGGGAGCCTCTGTCAAGCCATTACGCCGAGGGCGATTCTGTTGCGTCATCGACGACTCTCAACGAGCCGCTGAGCCTGCCATTGCAGAGCACTTTCCTCGACTGGTCTGTCGAGTACTATCTCGAGCCTCAGATGAAGATCAGCGAGGCTGACGAGCCTGGAAGTACCGAGTACAATGAGAGGTTGTGGCGCCGCTCGCGGAATGAGAGCATTCTGCGCGAGACACAACCGCTGAAGCCGATGGCTGGTAGTCACCGATGGAACAACCAGCTGGGCATTATCAATAACGGAGCTCAGCCTGCGAAGATGACGTTCCATCAGTTTGAAGACCACATGGCGGTTTCGGATGACGGCAATACCGTCTCGGTCTGGGATTGGAAGAAGCAAGGCCGGCTTTCGCGTTTCTCGAACGGCAATCCCGAGGGATCCACCATCAGTGACATGAAGTTCATCAACGAGGATGATCAAGCTATCCTTCTCACTGGCTCTTCAGACGGCGTGATTCGAGTCTACCGCCACTACGACTCAGACTCAGACATCGAGCTGGCATCTGCTTGGCGTGCCCTCACTCATATGGTGCCTAGCAATGTCAACTCGGGTATGGTGTTCGATTGGCAACAGGTGACCGGGCGGGTTCTAGTTGCAGGCGATGTGCGCGTCATCCGTGTTTGGTCCGCCGAAAACGAAACATGCATGACTGACATTCCTGCTCGGTCTGGCTCATGTGTTACGTCCCTGACTTCGGATCAGATGACCGGCAACATCTTTGTGGCTGGCTTTGGTGATGGAGCTGTGCGCGTCTTCGACACAAGGGCGCGACCTCAGGACTCTATGATCAAGAAGTGGAAAGATGAGGGCGATAGGCAGTGGATCAAGAGCGTACATATGCAACGCGGTGGGCAGAGAGAGCTACTCAGTGCGAGCAGAAATGGCAAGGTGAAGCTGTGGGACATTCGGATGGACAGGCCGCTGCACGCGTTCCAAACGACGAAGGATACCCTTCGAACAGCGAGCGTGCACGAGCACCTGCCTGTCTTTGCAGTGTAAGTTGTTGATTCTCCTCACTCCGTTCCACGTCACGGTACTAACACGATGTTATCAAAGCGGCACCTCGGCCCACTCAGTCAAAGTCTTCAACTTCGACGGCCGGGAGCTCTCCCGGCTGGAACCTTACGCCAACTTCCTCCAGCAAAATCGGGGTACACCGATTTCCGCAACGGCGTTTCACCCTCACCGCCCTATTCTCGGATGTGCTGCTCGTGGCGACCAGCACGTGAACCTCTTCACTTGCGAAAAGGCCGAGCCCATCACCTCGAGCTCGGGCCTGACGGCTCCTACCGCTGGCTAGAAGCGACAGCGGCGCCTGCCATCAATTTCAATGCTGTTCAGAAGGAGGACGGATAGTCGCACAACGTCCTTCTGACGGGAAGCGCATCAGCAACGCCTTCTGGTCTTGCATCTTGCTACTAGGCTTTATTGCCTGTCTTTATATCTGGTCTCTCACCAACCTTTACACGTTCCTGCAACGGCGTTATCAGACAAGCGTTTGGTTATTCTTTTCGGAAAGATGAAGCATGAAGCCAAGGGGGGATCACACTTTCTTCCGGGCCTGACGAAGCCTACAATCTTGATGTAACTTCACGATGAACGGGATATGTAAATATTTCGGCGATGGAGAAACGTTTGGATGAGAAGGTAGAGGTTATGGTTCTTGGACGTCTTTTTCTTACTATACCACACCACCACATTGGCTTCCGCGGAAAGTGTACGGATAGGGTGATTTGCTTCTTCATCTTGCACTGCGTAGAGTTGGAGTTTGATTAATAGAGACTTAATGACTTCAACTTTAGATGCAAGCGTCGATCTCTCTGAAGTAGTGGCTCAATCCAGGTACTGTATAGCCATGGTTCATGACGACAGCTTCCTTGAAGAAGATTGGCATGGATGTGCGCCGAACGATGTGGGTTAACCACGCGGCTATTTGTGGACTGCAGCTCAGCATTTCCTAGACATCAAAGGACCATGCCTATGAGTATTGGTTCGCGGGATTCGCAACATTAATAATGAGACACGATGCTGCCTGGCATGCTTGGGTCATGTACCGGCTGACAAGTGGTCATTCCGGGACCGGAGTGGAGGAACTCGGCGTATTTGATGGCCGATGCAGGAGGAAGAAAGGTGTCAGCGACCTCACACAGTTTGTATGGTTCTTGCGACCCTAGGATGCACAGTTCGGGGTCCGAAATCCAAAGCTGATGAACATGTCTCACCCTCCCCAGAGTCTCAGGAAGACAGATCAGCACCTGCACAGATCATTCATCAAAGAAGGCAATATCGGCAACATCTCACCAAAACTTACCTTGGCTTCCACCAGTTCTGCAAGGTTCTATGGCAGGGGGGAAAAATAGAGGAGGATCGCCGCCATGTGGCCTAGCGCATGAAGATCGACAGCAGCGACCTTCTGTTCGTGGTGCAGCAACGAAGGTTTTCCAAGGAGCATGCGTGCGAACGTGCAGGATGCAGGAGGCGGTGTGGTGTGTATGGTTGGTCGGGCTAGAGGGAGAGTCGCACGGGAGACGGGGAGGCGAGCCGGGTAGCAGCGCAGTGGTACATAACCAGGTAGGGCCTGTGGCAGAGCAGGGTACGAGTGAGGGACGAACAACAAGTGTGGCAAGACGGGCTGCTCGAGGCCTTGGAAGAAGTATTGCCGGCTGAAGTGGTTGGCTGGATGGGAAGAAGTATAGTGCGTGACGAGTGAGGCTAGACTCGAGTCGCAGGCTGGTCGATGCAACAGACAGGCTGTCTTGCTTGGCTCCACCACATGCTGTTTGTCAGGCACTGGGAGGTGTTATATGATAGGTGACGTATCTTGACAAGCTGAGGGGAGAGAAAGAAAGGCCCGACTGATGAGTGAGTGCGTGAGAGAGTGAAGAATACTAAGCGGTTCCTTGCCATGAGTCTAGATAAATGCACACTGGAGGATCAGCGCCCGGGTTGGACCCCGTGGTCGTGCAGGGGAGACGGGAAAGGTGTACGAGATGCCGTTTCAGTCGATGGTGTCTGACATTGGACGGGCCTACGCATGAATGAGTGTGTGCGAGGCGAGCAGTCGGTTGAAAATGGATGGATGTACGGAGTACCTACCTTATGTATAACAGAGGGAGGTATAGCTGCGACAAGAGAGAGGGACACGACATGAAGGAGACGAAATGAGAGGAGAGAGGAGACGGAGATGACGGGCAGTGGTTCATATGTGCCTTTCTAATGGGTCATCCAGACCACAGACGGATAAGCTGTGCCCATCACGATGCCGTGTCACTGGGTCTGAATCAGTAACAGGAATGGCGTCGTCTTGGGCTATTTAAGCGTCAACGGCGGCCTAATGCAGCTCAACTCATCAGCAGCGAGGACTAGCCTAATGAGGGCGTCGCTTCTTAGTAGGCACGGTAAGGTAAGGCACAGTACTGCCAGGCACCCTCTGGCAGTCGATCATCACTGTAATTGAGGCCCGTACCACTAGGACTGCCGCTGCGGGCAGGTGACCCCGCCGGCTCCAGTGATTGATTATTAGCTTGCGCACCTCCCAGCATGCTGCATGCTGCACCGAACCCCAGCCCAGGCGGCCTGACACAGACACCGCCGGACGGACACTGACATGGCGCCGTGCCAGCACCCGTATAGCCTGTAAAGCTGGTACTAACCTTACTAAACGTCGCCCCCAGCGTTCGCTTCCGTGTCCCATTCAGTTCAGTCCTAAAACCCTCTTGACCCCCTCCAGCTCCATCTTCCGTCTCATCCTCAATCCTCGACCTCAACCTCCTCCTCCTCACCACCCCGTCGCTCATCCCACCGCAGCCATGGACTTCACAAACTCCTATCCCCAGTTCGCTGCTGGCCAGCCCTACGGCCATTTCGTCCCCGTACCACCCCTCACGCCCTCCCAGACCGTCAACTCCGACGATTTCAATCAATCCCCGCCTGTGAGTCTCTGCCTCCTCCCCACCATCGCATGTCCCCGGTTGCAGTAGCGCTCTTACCTGAGCATTACCACATCCTCACCAACGACACTTCCTCCTTCACCGGACTGTCTTGTCCTGCCCTCACTACTGTCGAGCCATGCACAAGCTCCCTCGCTAGCCTCTCAATCTCCTATTCCATTACATCCGACTATATTTGCTCAGTCGCTTTGTGTGCTGCCGTCGCTTCACTTGTCTTGGTTTCTGGGCTTGCTAACTCACGCCACATCTAGGAGCGATTCGAAAGCTTCAACTCCAACGGCGGCTTCCCAAACTTCGACTACCAGTCCTTCAATGCCCCCCCTGCCCAGCAGACCGCCTTCACGGGCCCTCCTACCCCTCCCACCCATGGGCTCTTTGGTACCGGCCAGCAACAACAGGCACAGCAGCAACAGCAACAACAGCAGGCGCAGCAGCAAAGGCATTCCCCCTTGAGCAGTGCTGCCAGCAATGGCCCCAACGATGTTATGATGAAGGGCGAAAATGGCGACGATGGGATGAGGGGGAGTGACGATGACGAGAATGTTACTCCCGCTCAGTCTCGGCGCAAGGCACAGAACCGCGCTGCGTAAGTCCACCTTTGACAGAGTCAATCCCCCGACGAACTCAGGATGAAGAGGCATTTGCGTGTGAAGATGCAAGGCTGACCGACCCGATTTCCAGGCAACGGGCATTCCGCGAGCGCAAAGAGAGGCACGTCAAGGACCTCGAATCTAAGCTCGCCGATCTCGAGAACGCCCAGCAGCAGGCCTCCGTCGAGAACCAACGCCTGAAAGCCGACCTTCAGAAAATGTCGACCGAGAACGAGATCCTCCGAGCAACTGGCGGTAGCGCCAACAACTCCCACTCTCCCGAACCCATTTCCACCGGCCCCATGTCGTATGAACCCAAGGACTTCTATTCTACCCTCCTCAAGGGACACAACAACCAGTCACTCTCTCACCGCATTGCCTACTCGGACGATGGAGAGAGGCTTCTTGGCGCGGCTGCAACTTGGGACTTCATCATCAACCACGAGCTCTTCAAGGCTGGTCTAGTCAATATCGGCGATGTCAGCAACAACTTGAATCATCGCGCGAAATGTGACGGCCAAGGCCCTGTTTTCGCCGAGAGCACCATTCTCGACGCAATTCAGCTCAGTGTGGCGAGCGGATCCGACGATCTCTTATGATTTTCCCCCCTCGATCGGAATCATGTGTTTGAAAATTTGACTTTGGCGTGAAACGATGGACGACTGTTACGTACTTTTCTGCTTTTGGCATTTTTGACCTTTTTGACTTGCGCCTGGGCTCTCTGCAGCCCGCATGACGGACTTGCAGGAGACACACTTCTCCGGACGCTGGGCATTCGTATCCGGGGGAAGCGGCGTTCACGGTGGTGCGGCGGCGGAGCCAGGAGCCCGGATACACGAGCGGCTTCGGCATTACTCGGGTTTCACCGTTGACGGGATAAGGAAAGCGGGCAGGGCGCGAAAGGAAATCTTGGGGAGTTTCTTGCTTCTTTTTTTTACTCTGCTCCAGGCTGATGTCTGTGATCCCAGCCTGTCTCTGCTTGGTGTATTTGTGCTTTGGATATCAGGCTCGAACATAGTTTGTGCTTTTCTTCAACACCGGCTGGAGGCAGAAGCCAAACGCCCTCTTTGAGCATTCCGTTGGCTGAGTGCTATTGATGAGTAGAGAGCTCTTCTTGGATATAGGCCACCCCGCAAATTGAGAATATCATCTACTAACATCTCTGTGTTGAGGACCGGGACCATTTCCCAGCTGCGTTCTGTAAAGGCCGTGAAAGAGCTGCATGGTACAGACGCATGCTTTACGACATCGACTTCCGGTACTGTTATTCTCGAATCATCATGAATTAATAGAATATAAGAGATCAGCTATAAGAACACACCTGTACCCTGTTCGCCCAACTGGATGCAGCAGTCCCGGCCTGCGTATCGTCAAGAAGGACCAAGACTAATGAGAAATATGAAAGGCACATGGTTCAAAACAGCCTCCTAGACCCTCCATACCTTATGGGGTTCCCTCTTGTGCCCCCGAAAAAGTATCATGACACATATCTTCGCTCCAAGAGCCATTCATCCTCGATATTGAACCGAATCGAGGAAGCAGATATAACTCCTCGACTTCTTCATGTTCCTCTCGCCATCTTACTGCGACTTCTTACCGTTCGGCTCGTTCTGCGCAACGGAAACCTTGGGATGCTTGATCGTCAAGCACCAAATATCGAGGTAGTCACAGATTGTTACAATGACATCCACGACGAAGCTCCCATACACACCCAATGCAGTGCCCAACATCAGGAACATGAACGCCACCTGGTAAACATCGTCTCCCAGAGCGCTTGGCCAGCCGAAGCCGAACTTCGCCTGGAAGACAGGTCCGAGGGCGTCGATAACGCCAATGGCGAGCGGGATAGCGAGGACATTGTCATAAGGGAAGGGAAGCTTGACGAGGTGGGCGGTGATCATTCGGCCGACGGAGTAGGCGTTTACCACACCGGCGAAGAGGACGAAGGGGACGAGGTGAGCGTGAAGGATGTTGGGGTGTAGGTAGAGATAGACAGGGATCAGTGTCCAAACCCCGAAGAAAGGGAGCAAGCCAAGAAGAGCGCCGCGAGAGCGGTCACCTCGTGCGCGGCGGGCCTTGATGACGTTCATGGACGACTCGAAGGTGTTGAAGACAAGGACGACTGTGCCTTGGACGAGGTACCACTGGGTGAAGGAGAGCTCGTAGATGCTGGCTGGGAGGATCTTCTCTGGAACGCCAAGGGTGCGGAGCATGGACTGTTGCCAGAAGTGCGCGCCGCCCATGTAGCCGGTGAAAGCGTAGACGAAGATCAGGATGAGAACGCCCTCGACAGGACCGTTGACAATGCCAAGGGTCAGGGTCTTGGTATGGTATTCATCCCAGGTCTGGACGTAGAACGTGAGGAGGGCTGTAACGAAGCGTCAGTAGGGTTCTTGCTCGAGAACAGCCTGATAGAAGGCTCGTCTGGGTAGCAAGCACTTACAGGCAAACAGAACCGCGACAGTTTCCCAACTCTGGCCCATATTCTGACTCGCCGCAAAGATCAACACCTCCAAGCTCGTGTTCAAAGCATCCACGCCATGATCAAACAACTCTCCCAACGGCCCACTCTGCCCCGTCCTCCTCGCTTGGCTCCCATCCACCGCATCAAAAGTCTGATACAGGAACAACCCCACCGCCCAGCTATAGTACACCCAGGTCGGGCAGTCCTGGTCCAGCGTCGGGTTGTACCACAGCATCGTGAGGAAGTTGGCGATGACGAAGAGGAACCCCGTCAGGGTGATGAGGTTGGGCGCCATGGACATGGGGAAGCATTTTATGACCACGTGCGTGTAGAAGGGCTTGAGAATGTATTTCGAGGTGAGGGAGTGGTCGACGCCGGAGTATTTGTACTCCTTGAGCGCCGGGAGCTGGCTTTGGCGAACATAGACCATCGTGACGGATGACTGCGAGCAGTGATGGACGAGGATTTGGATCTCGTTGTGATCTCGTTGAGACTCGTTGTCGTCGCGGTGTTACAAAAGCACACGTTGTCTGTTTCAAGCGTAGGTCGAAACGTCGATCGGCTGGTAAACCGCTGAAACGCAGGTGGAAGTCGGCAAGGGCAGGCACTCGGGCAGCGCAGGAGCGAGACTACTTCTCAACAATCACGGGGTCTGTCGCGGTCGGGAGGTCGGGAGGAGGGCCGAGGTTCAGCTGCAGGCTGCAGGAGAGGAGATGTTTTTGGTGGGAGGGGGGGCGGTCCATCTGATATATCCAAACGGAATAAAAAAACGTCATTTCCCGGCGCGTCGCAACCATCAAACCAACGGGACGACCCACGCGCCGCGCGAATGAGGGGCCCGCCAGTCCCCTTCGGCTCTAGCATCGGTACAGACGAAGGTTGCCAATTACTACGAATGTTCTCGTACCTCGTACATGCGCCATGCCCTTGTTCCTATTGCCGATCTCCGTCCAACGAACGGCATATCACCACACAGCTGGATGATGCTCCGCTAAACAAAAGCAACCTTAATATGTCTTCCTCTCTCCTAGCTCGTTGTACTTTGGTCTTGATTCCCACTGGCACCTGGACTCCAATGAGCAGCTCAGAGTGCCCTCCCCAATGTTCCTCGGAACTATGTATGCTCTTGTTTTCAATCATCCCAATTCCCGCTGTCTGTCACACCGTTACCATCCGTTCTTGTTCTTCCTCTGGGACTTTCCAAACAGAGACTTATTGCCCTCGGGGGTATCATCGATCAGCGATGGATCAGGAGTTGAGAAATGAGACCAGGACAGGTTTCGCTCCAACGACGCCAACACTAGCTCTAGCAACGGCTTTGAGTGCTCTGCTGCCGTCAACTTGTTGGCCTCGTCCATAGAGAGGTGGTCGCCGCGATCACCGACAAATTCTCCTCTCGGGAAGCACTTGTCTCCAATTGCGCCGAGAGGAGAGCTTTTGGCTCCTCCTCGGGAGTCGGCAGCGAGGCCAGAGAATTGTCCACTTTGCCATGCTGACGTTACACTGGTCAGCCGATCCGAAACCTTCTCCTCTGCGGTATGAAAAGCCTCAGCGTAGGATCGAGGATCGGACTGTCTAACCATGGGGTACGCTGCAGCCAGTGGACTCAGAGTGCGGTTCGCATTGTGTCCATTGGTGCTGAGCATCTGACCATGTAGGTAAGGTTGACTATGCTCACTGCGCCAAGTCGGACTCTCATCAGTGTGAGGCCAAGAGATACCATCAGTGCCAAAGTCATTCTTCGGATCGAACGCGATGGAATCGCCGAGCAAACCACTCATGTAGTCCCTCGAGGTTGTGGCGGCCTCCGACATGTTGCTCGACACTGCATCGTGGTCGTTTTGAGGTGAGGAAGCGCCATCACGCATTCCGAAACTCATTTCCTTGGATCGGAGCGCTTTGAATGTCGTGTCGAAGGTCGATGGACGGTATTGCCGCTGGCCAGGTGGTCCGGCAGTCAAAGGTCGTGGCGCTCCAGGGCCAGAGGCAAGTGTGGTATATCCAGGCTGTGTTTCCTGAAGGCTGCCTTCGGTGTTGGAGCGGTTGAGTGAAGCACGCATCTGGCCG
This sequence comes from Sarocladium kiliense, assembly GCA_030734395.1. Classification (NCBI taxonomy): domain Eukaryota; kingdom Fungi; phylum Ascomycota; class Sordariomycetes; order Hypocreales; family Sarocladiaceae; genus Sarocladium; species Sarocladium kiliense. The sequence goes on along the minus strand of JAUZTG010000020.1, from coordinate 952,384 downwards.
TGATTCATGAACTGAAGGTCATGTCTCGAGCGTTTCCCCATCTCAGTCGAAGATCCGATATTTGCGGGCTTCAGAATGGTGGGTGTGACGTGGGGAGGCGGCTCGCGTCGTCCCATGACAGATTCTTCGTGAGCACCAGTAGAGTTCGGACCAAAGCTATCCGGTCCCAGCATCGTGGTAGACGCAAGGTTGGGCCTAACACCACGAAGAATAACTTTCTGGGCTATCTTCTGGTTCGGGTTGGGGTAGGAAGCCAGGTTATGGAGCGACTTGACGGGCATGTTGAGCAGGGGCTTCATGCGGAGCTCGATATCCTCGTCTTCATCATCACTGCTCTGAGATTGCTTCTTTGGGTCATTCGGGCTCTCTGGATGCATACTTGCCGCGAACAACCTCGGAGTTTGTGCTGTCACACCGTCCATTGCTGGCTTGCCAGCATCAATGCTGGGGCTGATGGCTCTGTCGTAATTTTGCTGCAGTGGGCTGTACTGTGGAGGAGGCACAGATCGTGTGCTTCCATGAGGATGCAGAGGCAACGCACTCAGCATAGACTTTGGCAGGAGAGCTAGGTCCGGGGGCAGGGCCGAGTTCCACTTGAGAGAGCGGCCCCGGCGAGTGGGAGGTTGAAGTGGCTGAGATGAGTTCGGGTTGTAGATGGTGCCCGCGGTGGTGTAGGTAGGTCCTGGCTGTCTGGAAAGGACAGAAGTCTCAGGTCGGTAAGAGGAAGATATGCCGACGGGGGATTGCAGGGCCATGCTTGTGGTCGTTCTTACTTGGCTGAGAGGGAAATATCGATTATTCGTGTCTTTGCTTAGATTATCTGCGGAAGGACCATGTTAGAAACGAGATGTGAATCTCACGGAGAAAGATGAAAATGTCATCGAGGGAGGAGAGAGGAGGCACGAGGAGATATGGGAAGAGCAGTAGCTGTGATAGAGTGCCCGCTGTGGCAATATGATGGGCTCGGTTGCACCTTCCTCTGAGCAGGTCTGCAGAACTTGGCAGGTGCGTTGGTGAGGAAGGCGCGAGGTAACCACGCTTCTCTGCAGTGACTTACCAAAAAAAGCAATCAGAAAGTGAGTGAGGCGCCGTGATCCAAAAACATAACCGAGGGTAAGTATGGTAAAGGTTGCGACCTAGACGAGAATTCAAAGAAGTACGGCACTACCGTCTCGAAGGTGAGGCTGAATGAGAGGAAGATCAGTTGTTTGAGAGGGTGAGATTGCCTGCACCTTGAATATCCGTCAAGAGGAGATCTTCAAGTTTGTGTGAATCAGTTGTGTCGTCTGTGAGCGCGTGACCACTTCGTCCTCACGTCACTGAACATTGGATTGAAGCGGTTAAAAACCCAAAGTGAGGATGAAATGACTTCCTCGCGCCAGAACAAGGGAGCTGATCGGAGTGCAAACGTCGGGTGAATTTGGCTCAGTGAAGTTGCGCATCAGCTGGCCGACAGCTGCCCAACCGCTTTTGCTTGCTAACACCGGTCATCATCCGACATCAGCTGCGAGACAAAATCTATATCAGATAAATTGCCCACCCAGATATTCAGCGAGACATGAGTGACTGAGGCTGGCCGTGTTCCCAGGGCGTCCAGGGCGAACACTAGATAAAGTCAGAACCCAAAGAGCTTGTGAGATGAACTGGGTAACAGACACAGACACAGTAAGTAGGCACAAAGGTCCGTAGCCTGAGACAATGTCATGATTGCTCATAGATATGCTGTGACGTGCTGCTTGATTACAGGCCGGGACCAGGCGGAGAACGACTAGAATCGCATTCATGATGTATCTGAAAAGGAGTGAAAAGATCATATCATGCACACTGAGTGCGTCCTTCTTTGCTCTAAGTCCCAAGTACCAAAACGCCATTCCTCATGTCATAATGTAGCCAAGCGTGGCTTCCCTTTCCTAGCTCGTGATGCATTCCATGAGCACAAGGAACACGCGCCTACATCTCGGCGCGGGCTCATAAAGCAGTTTCCTTGTCTCGCTGGCAGAGCGAGAAGTTAATGCGATGTGCTCTCATCTGTCGAGACAGTCTTTCCGATCAGCCCATTGAGGGTTCATCAAGTAACAGGCGTGAAATGTCCATCTCGCCGCCCATGATGCTCTGGCTAGACCCGTCCCCAAATTCCAACTGCTGTGGCGACAAAGGCATGTCCGTGTTGTCCAGGATCTGAAGCGGCCATCTCGGCACCTCCTCTCTCGACAGTGTCCTCGCCGTTTGGGTGTCCACAGCAGCAGGGCGTTCCAATCTGTTTCCTATGGATGTGGTAACAGAGGGCTCCATAATATCATTACTTCGTCCTGCGCCCTTCGCTTGAAAAGCACCTTTCTCGATGCGTTGGTAGATGCTGGGGTAGCCGTTCCTCACCCGATCCCGAAGATCTGTGGGCTGTCTTCGGGACAAGTTAAATCGGGGATCGCGCTGGATCTTGGTCCAGGCAGGTCCGTACTCTTCCAGTCCTTCCAAGATCTGCTTGTCCTCCTCATCTGTAAAAGGCCGACGCTCTCGTCGGCCCGATGGTCTGAATGGTGCGACGATCCCAAGTTCGGCGAGATCCTTCATTTTCTTCCTGTGAGCACGACTCTTCTTCGGCACAGCAGCTGATGTCGTGCTGCTCTCAACAGAAACCAAGCCTCCATGATCAGGCTCAACCTCCGCCACACTGATGAGGATCTTGTCGAGGTCTCTGCCCTTCTTGGGTCCCCTCTTCGGGGTAAGAACCTCCGTCGAGATACTCTGAGCGGCTGCTGACTTCTTCGAATTGCGTAACTCATCAGGACAGCAGGTTCGGAAGCGATCCTTCAAGTCTCCAGCAGACCGATCGTTGAAGTGATACTCTGGATCCCCAAGAATGTTCTTCCACTTGCCAACGCCGTACTTGCTGACACCCAGTAGGAGGTGCTTCGTCTCTTCTTCGCTCCATTTGCTCCTGGGCTTGGTAACACGCTTCTTAGCCTTGCCCGTACACTTATCGTCCTTGTCAACCTCCTCGCGAGTCGGTTGATGCTGGAGCGGCTGGTTCCTTTCATCGGGGACATAGCCCAGGTCTTGCAAGAAGTTGAGTTTCGAGGACTCCTGCTCAGAAAAGGAGGAACTTGAGGCGATGGGGGGGAAGAGTGCGGCGTGAGGCGGGGGTTCGTGCAGTCCATTGATGATCGGTGGCATCACATGGGTCTGAGGCGCTGCCTTCTGCTTCTTGACCGGCTGGGGAAGTTGCATGAAATCATCTTTAGCGTTTAGACCCCTGGCTCGCTTCTTCTTCGTGATTTCACCTGCGGCGTTGGGCGTATCGTCAAGGATCTTGCTCAAGGATGAGGGCGGAGGTTCGATAGGATCACTGTCACTGAGCACGGAATGCACAGGATAGCTACGAGAGGCCGACGTCACATTCCTGCCTCCGTCGTCTCGCAGACTGCCCTGGAAGAAGTCATCGGTCGCAAAAGGTGCTGAACTATTGATCAGCGAAAGGCCATCGATGCCGTTGCGCTCGCTTCGGAAGACCGGGTCGGAGTCGATGGGAGGAAGAGGAAGATCGGATGACTTGGGATATGGTAACTGTGCAAGCGGAGGCAGGTCGGCAGAGGAGAGCTGAGGTGTTGTCGACTCGTTAAGCAGGTGGATAAGGCGAGGCTCGATGGTTGCGGTCATCTTGAGCACCCGGCCCTCTGCCTTCAAGTCGACTCATGGGCGAGGGCGGATGCGACAAGGAAGGGGTTGCGAGACTCGACAAGGAGCAGTTGGCAAATGCTCAAGACAAGAACCCTAAGACATGGCTTTGGTGTGACTCAAGGCTGCCAGATTTTAGACATGTCGCAGGTGCAGTGCAAAACCGCTTTGGTTGGTGGGTGAGCGAGAAGTTCAGCTCCTGGTCAGCACATGAAGTCGCCACGAGAGGCGGCAGGGTCCGACTTGAGCCGCTGTTCACTGCAGAGACCCTGTCGCTAACAATTGCGGGGCCCATTTGATTCGGAGGCCGTCTGACACGCACAGCAGGTTCACGACAAACATTGGAAGACACCAGCTTCAGTCAACTACGCCTACTCGGATTTTATCCTCGTGCCCGTTCGTATAGGCTTCCGCAAAGAAATCACACATACCTACGAGCTCATTCAACACTCCAACATGGCGTCTCAAATGCCTGCGGTTCCGCGCATCCTCTTCACTATCATTGAACCCATCTCCTTGTAAGCCCCTTTCTTTCCTATTCACGAAGCACTCAGTTGACGTGGAAGCAAAGCGTTGCCGGCTTTATTGGCGCTGTTGCCGACACACCATGGTTTGTTGAGCAGCAAATTCCGCAAAAGATGCCGGTTCCCGTCACAGAGAACAGCATGGTCCTGGCCTGGCAGCTGGGGAACATGTATCTGGTGCTTGGCTTCGTTGCCGTCGCCCTCTTCACCAGCACGACAGAGGTCAAAGTCATCAGGCGGTACCTGGTTGCGCTGGCGCTGGGCGACGTCGGGCACATCACCTCGACCTGCTATGCGCTGGGGATGGAGAGGTTGATGAAACCCGCTGAACTGAACAGCATGGCCTATGCCAATATCGTCATGACTGTGAGGATCTCTGCACTACCGTACTTCGTCTGCCTTGCTCTGACTGACTTCTTAGATTTTTCTGTTCTCGGCGCGAGTTGCCTACTTCAGCGGCGCCTTCGGCCCTGACAGCTCATCAGCAGCAGTGACCAAGAAGCGGGCGTGATCCGGCGAGCAAGAAGCAGGACAAAGGCGCCGCCATGGTTATCCGTAGATCAACGACAAATTGGATTATCTGCAGGAGCAATTGGACTTGAACGATACCGTTCCCTCGTCATGTTGCATACAAGACATCTGGCGCTCCTAAAGTGTCCAGTGAAGCCAATGCCACCTACCCTTCGGTTATGAACAATGACGTCCTCAACATAAACGTTGTAGTACATCGAATCAGGCACTGCCGGCCTTGGCGTTTCTGTTGTTGCTCTTCTATGTGCTGTTCAGGATTCATCATATTTATTTGTATAGAGATCCGATGCATGCAAACTCCGGGTGGATCACCACCGAGTGTTGAGTCCAGGGGAAGAAAAGCGGGGCACATAGCTGCTAAGACAAACTGAACCGCGTCGCGTGAAGGCTTCGGGTTAGGGCTAGGGTCAGGTCGGGGAGGGTTTTGTTTTCGTCCAAGTCGCGCCTCCTGTTCGTCGCATTGTCATCCATCGACATTCACACTACGTATCAATCTTTTGAACGAGAGATTGTATATATCTTTGTCTTGCCGTTTTCTCACATATACTCACTGCTGATTGGTATTTGACACCATGGCTCCTCGCGCACGTGGTCGCCGGGGCCAGGCTGGGGCTCCCAGCGCGGGCCCCCGTGCAGGCAACCGCAGTACCAGGAACGTCGACCAAGATGATGAAGATCTGATTGTCGACGACACACAGGAGCAGATGATGGCGGAAGGAGGGGCCGAGACTTTGATGAGGGATCCTCCGCCACGAAGAGGCGCCCCTTTCGCGCCCAGTGAAGTCAGCATCCCCACCAGACCAGAAGGTCACAGTGACCAGGACGACGAGCAGGACGAAGGAAACCAGGAGAATGAAGCAGCAGCTGAAGTCGATTATGTTGACCAGGAAATGGACGACACAAGGCTTGCTGTCATGGCTGATGGACTGACAGAGGCTCATCGCTTGTCAGACGACCTTTGGACACGCCTCGTAAACTCCAACTACGAGAGCCGGCAGTACCTTGCCTTGCTCAACATGAAGCGCAAACAGTTCAGAGCCATCCGAGAGGAGTATGAGGATCCAAGTATTGCCCCTTTCGTCGACACACGACGACTTGGCGCTCTTGATGAGCAGACAGGCGGCAGTGGCGCTGCCTTCACGATCCTGCGTAAGATGAACCTGGCCTCAGCCCTAGAGATACTCGACAGGATCATTCGCAACGAAGCAGCCGACCTGCCCGGCTTCCTTCAGGCCCTCAGCAAGGGCGTCTATCCTTTCTTGCTCAATGGCGACCCAGACAGGAAGTTCGATCCGCAGACCGTCCTTGAAATTTACACCCATATTCTCATTGAGAAGCTGGCCGCCGACAAGACCAACAGGCCCTCCTTCGCCATCATTGCCGAGGTCTTTTGTGATGGTGGCGATTCGGAAGACTACTCTGAGCTCTTCTCGCATGGTCCATTTGTGTCTCTAGGTGAAAGCCCAGAGGAAGTCATGATCGCCGACCGGATTCAGGAGATTGTTCCTTTTGTCAAGAAAAGGGGTCGTGGTGTTAGCGAACTTCGAGAGAAGTACGATCTGGAGGACTTTCTGAAGGATTTGAGAGACTTCGTGCTTAATGCTTGGCCAAATGATCCGGAAGTCTACTATGATGCTGCGGATCAACCTGGCCTACAGGGAACTCCAAATGCTTTCGACGCCCGCGCCAGTCAACAATATCCAGGCAGTGCTCCTGCAAGGTACATGTTACTCCATCAAGTCCTCGCGCCTCGCCCTTTGTCCAGAAGCTAACATCCGACAGGCAACCTACGCAAGATGTCCAGAGGCTGTCCTATGTCTCTCCTACTGCTCGTCGCCAAACCATCGACCCCGCCACTCAAGGACAAAGATATCCCAGTCCTGATAACGGCGTCGCCGCTTCAGCAGCCTCCCGCGCGGCCGCGGAATCTCTTTCTCAGCTTGGCGAACACCCTATGAGCGGCTTAGATAATGAAGACGATGCATTCCAAACCGACGCCCGCGCCTTGGCCCCCTTAACCAAGCGTCCCGCGCCCCCAACCTCCGGCCAGCCACGCCAACCCAAACGTCAACGCATCAATGACGCCAACCTCCCTCCCTCCTCCATGCCACCCCCCAGCACCGCCCCTCCGCAATACTCAACCCAGCCTGGCGCCACTCCAGACTTCGAAGCCATCAAAGCCAAGAAACGCGCCCTCTCCGCCGCCGCCCGCGCCGAGCGCGGGGAGCAACCGACTCAACAACGGAAGCCTTGGTCCGCCGCCGACTGCACCACCCTCCTCCACTGCATCTTCGAGCGTCACGCCTCCTGGTCTCAAATCCAATCCGAAGACGGCAATAAGTTCGAAGTCCCTCGGAACCAGCAAGCTTACAGGGACAAGGCGAGGAACATGAAGGTAGACTACCTCATCACTGACGCGGTTCTGCCTCCTTGCTTCGATCTTGTGGCATTGGGTTCCAAGGAGAAGGCGAGGTTGATCGCGATGGGAAAGAATCCGAACCGAAGGGAAGGTGATATTGATGATGAGGGAAACCCGATCAACATCTCATACGTACCCCCGGAGCACCAGCAGTTGGCGGATTCGATTTCTCAGACACAGCAGGAGATAACTCAGCAGGCGCCTGAGCCACCCATGGCTTGAAGAATGGGGAGATGATTGAATTTTGATTGAGGTGTTAGGGTGTAGTACGGCGTGTCAGGGTGTTCCTCAGTGTAGTTGCAGGCTGTTGGCATCATTCATCAGTGTCCTTTTTTTGTTGGGCTGGCCTTCTCGAATTGTCAAACCGAGGCGGAGCGCTGAGGAATTCTAGGGGATGCTGTGTCTTCGAGCGTCGTTTGGTAGTCTGATGAATTGTGTGATACTAATGTACTAAATCGTGTGTCCAAGCATCCGACGGGGGGGGGGGGGGGGGAGGGGGCAGGTGGAGTGCGAGTCGATTTATACTGGCGGTTTGAATTGCCCTGCTCTCACTTAATCATTGTAGGAGAGTGCCGATAGAGAAACAGTAGTAAATCAGGATGGAGCTTGAAATGCCCCAAGAACTACTCTACAGCTACCAAGGGTGATCTTCACATATCCATATCCCTATCTCCCCTGCCCAGTTATCCCCCTTTTTTCATCTTCCGTCCCCATCTGTAATCAGTGAGGATCGGCCGTCGGCTCCAAGACCAGTTGTCTGCGGCCGCTTCCTCCTGACAAAACTCTTGAGACAGACAAGGAAAGGGATGAGAAGCGTAGTTATAAGACAAAATCGAGTCGAGCGCCGCCGAAGAGAAATAAAATAACATGTCCATTTCAGCCTGTCCCAGTTACGTTGGTGAAGGAGCTCGAGCTGCTGGCGAAGGTGCATCGTGTGAATGAGAGCACAGATTGTCCTAGTCGCGAACAGGGTGCTGAAGAGATGAAAAGACATACAAGGAATGGGGGGTATGGTGCTAGCTTGCAAAGCAGCGAAGAAAACGCAGACAAATGCTCATCATGAGAAGGAAATGGTGTGGGGTGCGCACCCCAGGACGCCCAACGCATGCTGAGCTGGGTATTGAGTAGAGGGCCAACAATAGCCCGAAATGCAGTGCCTGTTCGTCGCTCTTGCAACACTTAGCGACGGCGATGGTACGGGATGTCCCTCTGCTTAAGTCGGTTCGTCCGCCATCCCTCGTACCACTGCTCTCGGCTGGCCTCGCGCAGCTCAGAACGCCACTCTGTGAACACGGCCTCCTTGAGTCGAGTGAAATCGCAATGCTCCTCGTTGTATGGGTCTGCAAAGCCCCATGGGAACTGACGTCCCACAACGCCAGGCTCGTAAAGGTCCGGGCTAATAATGGACAAGGGCAGAAAAGGCGTCTCTTCCTCCTTAGTCTCCTCCTGCGCGGCTTTGTGGCGCCGGATTGACTGGCTCGACATGCGCTTGTGCGAAGGAGACGACGGTGGAGAGGTTTGTCCTTGGATCGGTAGTTCCTCGCTCTCAGAGCTTTCCGGAGCTGGAGCATCGTTTGGTGTCTCTTCCTCATCTTCTTCATCGATTCGACTAGACGAAAAGCTGTCGTTGTCGTCATCAAGTCCCAGAGCCTCAAGAGGGTCTAGGTTGGACTTCTTAATGCTGTCCCAGACCGTCTTCTTTAGCACATTCATGTGTTTTGTGGTAATAGTATCCGCCTTGGAGATGACGGGAACGACGGTCGTCTTGCCCTGGAGCATACGCATGACCTGCAGGTCCAGGTCCTCATCCAGGCTGCCGAAAGCGCGGGGGACCGCACCGTTTTGACCATTTTGGCTAATGCCATTTGCGGAAAGCTTGCGAGCGGCAGCAATGTTCTGGTCAAGGCGCGAGGGGTCAAGGATCATGAAAGCCGCATGAATATGGGTATCCTGAACGCCAGGTGATCGCACAACCTTCATTTCCTCCGCAAAAGTCTCCTCGAATTTGCTCTCAAGGAAAGACGACATTTCTCGTAGCTGGAGATCAACCACGTTCTTCTCAAGACCCTCGGAGTCCCAAAGCGTTAGGCCGATGCGCTCGCCATCAATCTCAGTCTCGAGGTAGTGAGGGATGAAGTTGCCAACAGCGGGAGCTGGCATCTGGAACTCGTCCTCGTCCTTCTTAGATCTCTTTTTGGCAGGCAGCGCAAGAGCAGTCTTCAAAAACTCCAAAAAGGATGTCTTGCCAGCATTCCGGGTGCCAATGATGAGGATGCTAGACATAGGGTTAACGCATGTCTCAGGGCTATTTGCTGTATATCTTTACTCACTTGAAAGGTGTAGGGTCCTTGCGTCTGCGCACACGGCGAGGACTGTTGATGGTGCTGACAGCACTGCTCGCATAGCTATAGCGGCCGCGGTGCGTCATGCTCTCGGTTCTCGCGTACGGATCGAAGTTCAAGTTCCCAGGGATCGGCGGCACGGGCACGTTGGAAGCGAAGCTGCGTGTAGGTTCGTACGAAGGTCGAGGAGGGGCGACATCGGCCATGGAAGAATCTGGACGGAGTTCGGGGGAGAAGGATTTGGAGAGGCGCTCGCTGGTGCTGCTGAATTCGGGCAGCTTTGGGGGAATGCGCGAGGCGGCTTGACGCTGCCTCTCCAGCTCGGCCTCCCTAGCAGCCTGAGCCTTCTTTCCCCCTTTGCCAAGATCACCGCTCTTGCTGCGTTTGAGCAACATACCGAAGCTTGTTGAACGGCGAGGTGGTGGCGATTGCTGTTGCTGTTGCGGTTGCTGCTGCTGGCTCATGCTTCAAAAGCAATGGACCAGTGGTGCGACAGAGAAGGCGCAAACGGCCGTATAGAGACGATTGGTCAAAATTGGCGAGTCTATGAATTTTGCTTGCGCAACGCAGACGTAAGCAGGTAGTCGATATGGACAAGACGAGACAAGTCCGGATGAGGGGGCCGTGGTCGAAGCTTAAGAAGGTCGGGACGGCTGGTAATGGATCGAAGTTCGGCAGTGGTGGTAGTAGTAGTAGGACTGGTTCAGGGATTCGCGTGCGTTGCAGGCAGAAGAGAGAGGCTGAAGGTGCAGAAGATATGCAGCAGAAGAAGAATCAAGGATGGCAATGAACGATCGTAGAGAATTGGACTGGACACTTCAAGATGCTCTCAGCGCAAGCGCATCGGAAACCCCTTTCGCAGCTGGAGGGGGAAGAGGCAACGGAAGTGAGCGAGGAGGAACTAAGTGCGCTCAACGGTGACGGGGCCCCTAGAACTTGGGCAGAGGAAAGGTGGGAGCAGCTTGAGCATGAGCAAAAAAGCAGGACGGGGTTGCAGCCATCACAGCGGACTGGTGCCGTTACAGTGGTGGCAGTGGGAGTCCCTGGGTGGCTGGTACCTGCATTCGGGAGGCGGACCCCAGCAACGCGCAGGTAGCCTGTACCTGCAGACACCCACCTCAGCTAGGCTGGACTCTTCCCATTGTCTCCTCTCTTCACCACCACTGTGGTATTATCACCATGGCACGGACTCCTGTGTTCTCGCTCCTACGCACGCTACAGACACTGCAAGACCACCACTCATCAAGGCCAATGGACCTTCAACTGGGCACTAGTGCAGTGGCTGCAGCACCGAGTGGGCTCCTCCACAGTGGCAGACAGCGGCCCTCCTGCAAGGCAAAAGGGGGGGCGTGTGCTTGAGGCCGCGCTGTTGCACGCATCTACCCTCGTGCATTTCCCCGGTCCTCCTTATTATCCTGCTTCCATCCGCCTATTCGCTGCCCCTCGACTAGGATCTGCCTCGTGGGCCGTCGCGTCTGAGTTCAGTGCTTGTTCAATAGTGCTGACGACAGGTCGTATGCCCGATCATCCCACCAGTCCCTCAGCTGGGCACAGACAAAGAAGTAATGCGACACACCTCTTTCAACGTTCAATCAACGTTCGCCAACTGCCGCCAATCTTCCATCCATCTTCAGGTCGCGGGCACACCAAGAACAGAGAGCTTAGCGCGTGCACAAACCACGCGGCCGGAAGACGATCTCAATGCGATTGGTCCTTGTTCTCATGGGCTGCAAGCGTCTCGCTCAAATGTGAAGGTTCTTGGCCGAAATTCCAGTACCAATCGTCTCATCTTGTGTCTAGCTAAAGCCGGCTTTTACAAGCTCCTTGGAGGATTTTTGGTTACGCCAGGGTCCATTATCCACCAGGAACGGGGTCCTGACTGGGTTACGCGTGTGGGAACGAGCTGCATAGCGCCCATTTTGACACAAGCTTGACGTCCCCAGCTGACATGTGTGTTGGGAGATGTGTTCAGTCCAACCAAACCTTCGGGCTACTCGACGAAAGAAAGGGTCGAGACATTGGCAGCCAGCCTTCAGGAAAGAATCATCATCCAGGAACCCACGAGGCTATACAGAGACACTGTCGCGGCTGACGGACCGAGGAAACAATGTCTGAGACACCTTCTTCGCGCGACACTAGCGTCAGCTCCTGTGCTCGCCATCAAGATTGCTGTGGGCAGCCAGGGGCCGTGCTCCTCGCCTCAATGCCGCTACAGATGATCTGCTGTCGGACGCGACGATCAAAAATCGTGCGCGCGGCGCATCATAGCCTCAGAAACACGACTAGGTAGGTATCTGACTGCTTCGGTGAACTCGGTGTAGGTTTGGTACGGAATGAGTACACGATGCAACTGGTCGCCTCCAAAACCTCTGGACAACGACCTCCATCCTTTACATATTTATTGGCCACTATACAACAAGGATGAAGCAATGGAGATCTGGTCGATAGACGGTTTTCGTCTTGCCGCCTTCCTCGTTCACATCCAGCATGGTCCGAACTTTTCGGACAATTGCATCAGCAAAAACGTTACGGCTGCGGAGTGTGCTATGCGATTGATTATAACTGTATGCTCCAGTGGTTTCCAACTAATTTGCCCGTCTCAAGTTGAGTTCTGACGCCGTGACCAACCGCCCCAGGGCATGGAGAATAGTATCGTTTGATATGCTCAGGAGTCTTCCTCTGGATGGAAATTGCTGCTGCTGTCTGACTGCAGTGTTGTCCCATTTACCAAATAACGACCCGTGATGGAGCCAGGGCAGGCCATTTATCACGTCGAAAATCAGTCATTGTGAATTGATAGCGTTCAGCCCCCTAAATACTGGCAAACCAGTCGCGTGTTGCGCGATATTTCTTGTCGTCCTCATTGGGCTGCTGGCTCATGAGCGACCTGTTGTGCAACGGTCGTTCGGGCAATACCCTGCAAGGTTCCTTGGCAAGTCGACGGTGAAACGCCCCGACGACGAGTTACAAACGTGGTTCTGCCATGATCCGATCCCCTGTCCCTGCATATGCGTGAGGAGAGGACCGGGAAGAGAATGTGGCTCCATCGAAGCCCCTTTCTATTCGATCACGCTTGAACCCCTGGGCTTGAATCCCCTTCCGCTTACCCTGTACTTTTCCAACATGAAACGGTTGCCCTCGACATGGAGTGGCACGGGACATGAGGTTTTCGGCCTTGATATGTGTGGAACTTTGGTAGTAACTTGGATTGACATTTCAAAAGCAGATGGGATGTCTTTGGGCCAATGTCATCGAGTTGCTCTTAAACGTTGTGATATGGCCATCGGAGACTTGCGACTGGACGTAGTCTTGGCCATAGACACACTCCTCGAAATGATCGCCCCTGAGTCGGGACTGATCTCTGTATACGAGGTAGGCTTATTGCTGAGCTGCCCTGGCCGCAAGGAACAGTATGGCAACTAATTGTCGGAAGAACATCGTCACACTGAACAGCGAGATCCAAGGGAGTATCCAACTGAGAGAGCGGTTCATCACATCGCTTCATACAAGCAGCGGTTCTATTCGATACCCAAATGCGATATGGAGGACTCAAACCCAGATCTGGGAGCGGCAGAAACATTAACCCTCTTCCACTGACCCTACTTTGTATCTGGATGAAGATTCATACAAGGTAGGATCTGTCCACAGACTCACGAGGCAACTTTCATCCTGGTACCGGCTACCTCCTCATGCAGTTGGTCAGCAGACCTCGGAATTCGGCACATGGCCGTGAAAGCACCATAGCCCTAACGGCAATGACGAAATGACAGAGCTATCGGGCGTGTAGGCGGCACTTATCCTAGCCGACCTGGGGAAGTTGATCGTAGTCTACGGAGTAGAGGACAGGAAAATATTGCCCTAGAATGCGGAAGCAAACACTGTGGATACTAAACCCATCTCTAGCTCTGTTTCCCCGCACTCTCTCCGCTTCGGTCGGTAACATTGGAGGTTAAGATCTTATCCGGCTTAGAAACAGGGCGACGGTATCGCCCAGTTCACAAGTTGCTGCAATATTAAAGAAGCTTGAAAATAAGCAATTAGGATTCAATAGCTGTCATGACAAATGTTCTAGTTCGTTCGGCAAAATGAAGTTTAAACAATTTTGGCCCGCGCTGCTTGCCAGTGCTGCTGTAGCTCTGCCAACGCCCTCCAGTCAAGGCAGCCAGCCAAAGGCTACAGTCCGCAATGGCACATACACTGGAGTACATCTACCTGGCTACGACCAAGATGCATTCCTTGGAATCCCGTACGCCCAACCACCTATCGGAGACCTGCGTTTTCGCAATCCAGCATCCCTCGACAGTAGTTGGACGGGATCTCGGGATGTTAAGAAACTTTCTGCCTCCTGCGTAGGCTATGGCGTATGAGCTGATGTCCTGTCTTTATTTCCAGGCCGCTAATACTTGCTTCAGCCATCTCAGCTCGGCTACGAGACCAGTGAGGTGAGGCTCCAATCTGTTTACTTATGATACGGACATTCGAACTTACAGTTTCCAGGACTGTCTTTACCTGAACGTGTGGCGACCGTCAGGGCACCATCATGAAAAGCTTCCGGTTGTCATATGGATTCATGGTGGTGGCTATGTTCAAGGCGCCGGCAGTGACCTCCGCTACAACTTGTCCTTCATGGTTGACCAGTCCAAGACCATTGACCACCCTATCATTGCCGTCAGTCTCAACTACCGCCTGAGTGCTTGGGGCTTCCTTAATTCTGAGCAATTCTTCGCGAGCGGGTCATCAAACATGGGCCTACGCGACCAGCGTCTGTTCCTTCACTGGGTCAAGGAGAATATCGCTGCCTTTGGTGGCGACCCCGAACGAATCACCATATGGGGACAGAGCGCTGGTGCTGCCTCAGTCGGTTCCCAAATCCTTGCTTACAATGGCCGCGATGACGGCCTATTCCATCAAGCTATCATGGAAAGCGGTGGGCCACTTTCTCTTAACTCGCAGACTGATTTGGCAGAGAACTCTTGGAATCTACTGCTAGAGCGGACTGACTGCGATACATCTTACGCGCCTATCGAATGCCTCCGTGGGCTGTCATTTGAGAGCCTCAACTCTGTCATCAACACCACTGAGCTCTCAGGTTCCTGGAGACCCAAGATTGATGGCGATTTGATAGCTCGCCATTCCTCGCTGCAGCTTGCTGATGGTGAACTTGTCAAGATACCCGTGATCATTGGCGATAATACCGACGAAGGTACCTCCTTCGCTCCGAAGGGCCTCAATACTGCAGACCAGTTTCTTCAAGCCTTGAGGAGAGGTTCGTCTTCCATGAATTCGTCTTTCGCCCAGGAAATCGTGGATATATACACCGACGAGTCAACAGAGCAAATTCTTCCTGAACAGGCCGAGGACTGGGTTCCTCCTCCGTCTGTAGGGGCTTTGTATCGTCCAGTGGCCACGTACTACGGCGACACTACGATGATTGCTCCCCGTCGGCTGGCAGCACGGGTTTGGGCTCAGAACAAGTTGCCAGTCTGGTCGTATAGGTTCAATGCCATTCCGGCGTGGGCAACATACCTCGACGGAGCAACACACTTTGTTGAGGTGGCTTTTGCTATGCGCAACCTTGATGGCGTGGGATACCCACCTGTCCGCGTTAATCCTTTCGAGGGGCTTTCTGAGTCTTATAAAGATCTCGCTCGACTTATGAGCAGTGATCTGATCAAGTTTGTCTCTACTGGCAACCCAAATGGCTGGAGGGGCCGTGAGAAAGCTGCACCAACCATTGGAGGAATGGTACCGCGATGGCCGCAGTATGGTTGCGGCAGTGGGAAGAACTTCGTGTACGAGGGGAACACAACTCACCGGATTGAGGGTGACACATACCGGTTGGAGGCCATTGACCTGGTTCTTTCCGGAAACCTAGACGTGTACGATCGCTAAAGGTTGAGTGCAACATGCTAATTAGGTAGCCAAGTATCAACCATGACGAAAGCTGGCGGCTGTTACCTGTTAACAAGTATGCTCACCCTATTAATATGAAAAGCAGCGTTTCAAAAGCTTCTTTAGACGAATGCTGGTCTGAGTCAAACTCCGTCGCCCTAATAAGGAGCCTAGTGACCTCGGGAATCGTGATCTCGTTCGCCTTTCAAGTCAAGTCGGGAGCACGACGTTCCCGAGCCTCTCAATCGGCATGGTGTAAGGCAAAGCTCAGAATTGGCGATACGAAGCTCTGACCCCTGAACATGACGTGGCATCACCACGTCGATTACTTGTGCTTGGTGACACCGCCGGGTTGACTATTGAGGCCCAGCTGTTGTTCGTGGACGACACGAACACTACTGGTGATCGAAATGCAGTGCCTGACCACTTGATTTGCACAGAGAAATTGCCTTCGTGTCCAGAGCCGTGGAGGAACCTGTAGCCACGAAGCAGCTGAGGTGCGTAAGAGAGGAAGAAGCCGTAAGAGTGGTATGATGTTCGGAGATTTGTCTTATGCGCCCTTTCTATCTATAGGATCTACAATGTGTCCTGTTTCAGTGACGACCCTCTAACTCCAGCCAGTAGGCTATATGCACCCAAGTATGCAAAAAGAACAGCACTCAGTGGAGAGATGATCCCAGCGCCACGCTCAGCTCTCTAAAGCCTCAACCTTCGAAAATGGGCTGCTGCAGCTCAACGCCATACTCCTCAGCCATCTGCTTCATCCTCACCTCCATCTCATCTTCCATTCCACCTCCAATTCCTAGCCACTGCCTCATCTTGAAGAAGTAGAATGCAACATCGCTCGCTGCAAGCACAAACTTGAACAAAACATGGTTCAGCGCGTTCTCAAATCGCCTTCCAATAGGAAGGTTCTTATCCGCGTAAAGACTGCGGCTCGCCCATTGACCCATCATCTTCACACGGTTGACGGGTGAGCCAAGGTATTGATTGTTGCCTTGGACAATACGCATGTTGCGTCCCAGGAAGATGAGCTCTTTGGGCCACTTGTCCTCGTTAGAGAGCATATCTCTCACTCCATCCATCATCTTCTGATGCATCTGGAAGCTCCGTTCGCGGTTCGACATGCGTGACTCGCGCTCCTTGGTCTCAGCGTCCTTGTGGCCCTCGTACGGACGCAGAAGCGTCGCGCTGCCGAGGAACTCAGCCGCGTTGATGCCCCAGTCTGTTGCTATGCCTTGAATGGTCTTGTTATCGAATGTGAGAAGCGCCTTCCAAAGCTGGCAGTACTGCCGACGGAATGCTGGCTCCATGTAGGAGTAGAGACCGTGGTCGATGAGAACGAGCTCAGCACGGCCGTTGGCAAGACGGCGGATGAAGATGTTTCCTGGGTGGGGATCGCAGTGAACGACACCCCACGAATAGATCTGGGCCGAGAAGAGGTCGACCATAGTCGTCATAACCTCTTTCGGTGAGAGACCCAGTCCGCCTTTGCCTCGTGGCCCTCTCCACTCTTGACGTTCCGGCTTGAGCTTCTCGATGTACGGCTGGGTACGCACTGCTCTCCGTACGGCATCGACATCAAAGTCGGGGAGTTTGCCACCAACGCCTGGGGAGGCCTTACCGTGTCCACCCACCCATCTCGAAGTCATAGCCTCCTTGTCCCACAACCGTACGCCTTCGATCCACTCAGTAGTCAGGACTCGCTTCGATGACATGTCTTCGTACACTTTTGGAATGTAGACGCGGTTCTTCAAGCTTGGCTCAGCTAGAAGAAGCGCTCGCATGGTCTCTGAGTTCTTCGCCTCGTTCACAAAGTCCATTTCCAGGTCGAGACGCTCAGTGATAAACGGCACGAGGGTATCAAAGGGGAGATTGAACCACTTGGAATAGATCCAAGTCACAGTCCTTGATATTATGTTAGCTCATGACCGCGTTGGAGTAGCAGTTTGTTTGCAACACTTACTTGAAAGACCACAGATCCCACGATCGCTGCTTTGCGATCTCACGCTTCTGAACTTTGATAGCAACCTCTCTTCCATCCGGAAGCTTTGCCCAGTGCACCTGCGCAACACTCGCACTGGCGCGCGCCTTCTTCTCCATGAGCCCGAGTCCCTCTTTGCCGACGAAGCTCACTCCAAACACTTCTTCCACGCTCTTCCCAAAGTCTTCCTTGATCACCGCCTCAACATCCTTCCACTCATCTTGGTACGCATCATCAAACATGCGCGCAAACATCTTCTGGAACTCCGGCGGCAGCAATGCGCTCTGCATGGCGATGGCCTGTCCGATCTTCGTGTACAAGCCGCCGTTCGCGCCGATCAGATCGAAGACACGTGCAGCGTTGCGAAAGTGCAAGTCCTGAATCGTACCGCCGGTGATGGGGTTCGCGCGGAAGTTAAGCTTGTAGTCGATGGCGATGATGAGACCGGTTGCGAAGGTTCGGAGGGATCGCATGCCACCAGAAGAGTAGAGCTGGCGATCAGCAAGATAGAGAACGCCGCCAACGACGACAACCCTCACGATACGGCGCGTCCATTTGCGACCGCGGGGGTATTGCTTCGCAGCTCGCGGCGCACCAAGGTCGCTGGGAGAGGGAGGACGAAGCGGTTGAAAGGGGCCGCCTGAGGTTTGGACATGACGCCTTGATATCCAGGTGCCATGATGTTGCGGTACACGAGCGGGCGCGAGGGAGCGCAGGCCACCCGGGAGGCCGCGGCGGAGCATTAGAGTGGTCAGGAGGTGCTGGGCGGCTTCGATCTTTGTTGCGCAGGCGAAGTCAGGGTCAAAAGACAAGAGAAAAGCGAGGAGAAAAAGTCACGGACGTCAATGCCCCTCGGTAGTCATAAAACACCGAAGGTCGTCGGAGCTGACGTCGACCAAAAGGCCGAGCGGGTCCGTCAGCCTTATCTTATCGCGTCCACAGGGTCCATGTTCAGGCGGATCAGGGTTGTGCATCGCTTGTGCTTCAAAATGGTCCCCAATGCAGCCAGAAGGCCAAGGGGATTCAGCTCGATCCACTGTATACCACTTTGTGGATGTAGAATGATCTCCAGTCTCAATCACTCCACGGGGCTCCAACAGAAGCTGACATACTACCAAACACGAAGATACAGCAGATGACTGAGCTGAAGTGAAGCTGGGGCGGGAAAGTGAATTGATAAGCAAGAAGAACAGGAGATCAATTCAAGTAAGAAAGAATATAATCAAGCAGGTAGCAGAGTACGTCAAGGTGAGACCAGAAGAGTGAGATGAAGATGCCTGTTATGAGGGTGTCTATTGCTCGGCTGCAAATAGAAATGGCAGCAACAAAAGCGCTCGCATCCTGAACCGTTCGGACTGTCAAGCCAAGTGTCCGGATGAGGCGATGAGGCTCATAAATTGAAGACAGAGCGGGCTTCGAGTGATGCTTGTCTATATGCAATGTGTTCTCAATGTGTACTCAACTTTTGCATGCCAGGGGTTAATGACACGGCACGATCCGATGTTGCTTTCACCGTCAACTGCTGCTATAATTCATCAATTGGATTCGCACACATGCTGTCATTCTGAATCTCGTTAGAACACGGACCAGACGGTATGCAAAGACCGTGCCCTAGATGCGGCAAGTTTCAAGGGCGGCCAATCTCCCGCACCACCATGCGTGACGAAGCGACCTAAAGCGTGAAACGTCGGTCCTGCGGCACGTCCCTCTGCCGACATTGCGCGTCGACAGTCTCACGACACAATGAGTTGTTCAACAACGGGAAGATCTGAGAAATGCTGAAGACCAAGCATCTGCTATCTGCGATCTATGCCGCGTTGTCAGTGACAACGATAACGTCAACCCTGCATTCCTGAAGTCGGCCAGGGTCTGGTCTCAGTGACGTTGGGTGTCTCACACGCTGGCCAGACAAATGGCATCACTGGATACCAGGGCCAACATAAGACATGCATGCCCAGCCAGAAGTGTCATGCAAGGCGCCTGCGCTGTGCAAAAAGCTCTGGTGAGTATCCAAGATGACCTCATGCCGACAACGAACAGTACAGCTCATTGTTAAATCTGGGAGACATGCCTCGTGTAGATCTGGGCGTTAGCAAAGCCATTTCCTGGTTTGCGCCGCCGCTAAATGACTAGGGCCATGTAGATGATCCTCAGCCTCTAGTGCGCTGGCTTGACTAGACGAAGCTTGTGTCTCGTGTTCCTCTCTCAATCTCTAATTCAAAAGTCCTGGACATTGTCGAAGGACAGCCATCGAGAAGTGCAGGACTTGTTCGCATAGCAAAGTTCCAAGTCTGACCGGGAATCGATTGGACAGGACTCGGCAGCATTCTGAGGATGTGATGTCTTGCAGCTATACCTCCGCCCGGACATTCGATAGTCTAGCTCAAAGTCCCGAGTCAAACATCGGATTGTGGTGCGCGGCCTTGGCTCGTTAGGGCCAAAGGAGGAACCACTACGAATCGCACGCTCAACCAGCACCTGCTGGATCAGGGCAAGGCCCAGCATAACGCGATATGACGCGAGCATGAGCAGCAGCCTTTCGATAGCGCTGATGCGGCTGGTGTTCTTTTTAGCCGTGACCAGAGGCAAATGGTGGTGGATGACGGGCTGGTCGGAGATGGCAGCCGATACTGGGGGCAGGCTGCTTGGTGGGATGGGCCACGTTCGGGGCTTGGCCTGCAGGATGATAAACCAATGCCCATCTCATTAATGATCCCTGCCAACAGCTTCCAGAACGCGGCCGACATGCACACAGAAGCAGAACAGGTCGCGCGGTGGCTCAGCGATGACGATCGGCGCCTTTCCAACGGTCATCACATCCGGTCTGACGACGAGGTCTGTGGGAAACGTTGACTGTGTGAGGATGGTGCCCCAGCTGGTTACGAGGAGAGCGATGGTTGGAGGGCGGCATCCAGGAACAAGCAAGGCCCGACATCATGGAGCAACTAGAGTCTGGCCGTTGGGAGGGTTCCACCGCGGGCAATCTCCACTCGTCAAGCTTGGCCAGGGCAAGTCTGGCGCATGCTTTGGGTTGCGCCAGGGACAAGGTTGGTGGTGGAGGAGGGTGTTGGATGGTGTGTGGATGGAGGGAGGAGGAAGACTCCGGGCAGAGGAGGAGAGGGAGGAGGGGGAGGGATGCCCTGTAGACTCCCTGAAAGGGTGGCATGGAGATACCTGCACTTGCCCAGAGATAGACCTGGCCCACAGCCCGCTCCCGCTAACTTATCGCCCTGGACCGCTCCCCCACTGATGCAGATGAGCGGCATTACAGCGGATCCCAGGCTCCATCCCGATGCCTCTCTGTGCCTGAGCCAGTGGGCGAGTGCCTGTGCCTGTGCCTCTCGCATCGCAACTCGCAATCGTCTCGTCGTCGTCGCCTGCGCAATGCTCGTTGCTCCGCCTCCCTCCCCATCCTTCGCTTTTGCTCAATCGACTCCTCCTCTCACCGACGTCTGATCGCTGGCAACGACGACGACGACGACGACGACGATAACACAAACGATCGAATAATCTTGCGTCGACTTCTCACCCACTCGCTCCATCACCTTCGCTATTCCCGCGCCGCAATACCTCGTTCAACACTCTGAGGCCCGCCCCCCAGGCGGTCTCAGCAGCTACCCATTCATCGCTCGCTTCCTTCGCATTGTCGCTGCACGTTTCCGATCAATCATCGCCGCCATTCATTTGCGCACCGCGCTACAGTCTTTCCTGTTCGTCACGACGACAATCGGTACCTCGATAGGCTTTCTTGCTATCGAATAGACAACACCAGCCTTGTCCATGTCGCCCTAAGTCAGATCACAGACACTCCCTTCAGGGTCGATTCCCTCGACTTCTTCTCGTCCACGTTCTTCCTGGTTTACTCCAATTGTCATTCTTCGTCATGCTACTCCGGCCAGCGACGCCACTGGCGGTGGTGCTGTTCGCAGCATTTGCTCTCATGTTACTTGCCGTGCTGTCGACGCCTGTGATCGAGGCCATCCCTCTTGGGCAGTTCGAGGACGTGACATTTGGTGTTTTTGGGTACTGCAAGAGTGGTGACGGATGTACACCCATTGGAATTGGATATGATATTGGTATGTGCTCTCTGAGAGACATGTGAGTAGGCAGGACATATGCTGATTCAAACACAGAGGGAGTATCCCGAGATAAGCCCAACTCCTTCGATATGCCTGACAGCGTTCGGGGTTCACTTGTATCGATCCTCATCGTCCACCCAGTGGCTGCCTTCCTCTGCCTGGTCATGTTCATCATGGCTGTTACGGCCCACTTTCACGCTCCCTCACACTCGGCGAGATATTTACTCGTCTTCTTTATTCTTCTTGTCATCACCTTCCTCATCTGCCTCCTGTCCTTCCTGGTCGACATTCTCCTCTTTACTCCGCACATGGCCTGGGGAACCTATGTTGTTCTCGCCGCTACTATCTTGGTTGCCTTCAGTGGTGTCGTCACCTGCGCTATGCGCCGCGCCATGACAAGCCGCAAGGCCCGTAGGAAGAAGATCGAGGAGAATGCGGAAATGAGCGGCGAAAACTATTATAATAGAGAAGCCAACAGCAAAGCCAACGTTGACATTGGCATGGCAAACCAGCCTTCTATCCCAATGGTCTCTGGGGCCAACCAGCCGAAAGACATCCTTCCGGCCTTTGCGTCCTACGAACAGACCAAGAAGGATGATCAAGTCAGCGATGAGCGAGTGCCTTTGACGCAAAGGTCTCCGACCTCAGGACCCAATGATGCTGTAGCAGCAAGTGCATTGGGTGGTGCAGCTGCCGCCCGTGCGTATGGGTCACGGTCACCATCTCGGGACCGCTACGGCAACCCTACTAATGGACCCGATGGCTACGGTGTGGCCCGAGATCCTTCATTCGAGCCTTCTCAGTCGCGCGGACGTGGTGACATGGGTGGCGCCTTTCACAGAGGCCGTGGTGGCCCATACAATGGCCGAGGAGGCTATGGGCCTCCGAACCGCGGTCGAGGTGGTTATGGACCCCCTGGACGTGGTGGCTATGGACCTCGTGGCGGACGAGGAGGGTACGGTCCCCCACCGAGAGCTGGCTACGGTCCTCCTGGCCCGATGCGAGGAGGTCGCAGTCCTCCGCCTATGTATGCTGGCGGCGCATATGGAAGAAGACCATCCAATGACAGCTACGCCCAAGACTACAGCACCAACCCAAGCACGAACCCTTCCTCGGCAGCCGTCAACAATTATGAGCCATACAACCCTGATGCCAACTTGGCTCGTGCCGAATCGCCGCCTCCTTTGCCCAATGGCCCAGGGTCACTCCCAGAGATGGACTCTGGACCACCACCAGCAACGGGTGGGTACGGGCAATATGGCCAGCTGCGCGACAGTGACGTCGATGTCGCGGGCATGGTCGGACTTCAACAGGGTCAAGGGCCTGGCCCGGGCCCTGGTCGTCATGATACCTTCATGAGCGATGGAAGCAAGTACAGCTCCGATGAGTAAGTTCCACAACATGTATGCGTCCTCAGTGTGAAGCAATACTAAATGCCATAGACCATATGTACCGCCTCGACAAAATTGGAATCAAGGATCTGGGCGGAACTCGCCAGCTGCCCCTTCCCCCTTAAACGTTCAGTCTCGCGCATCGCCACCCGCTGAGCTTCCTGGCAGACGGACACCTAACGCTGCGCCTGCGCCGACAGGCAACTATTACGAAGATGTCGACCCTCGTTTCGCAGAGCCCTCGCCCTCAAACCTTCAACCTCAACATGAGCCAATGTATGAGGATGCACACGCCGCTAGTGGCTCCCGCAGCCCAGCGGAGTCTGAGCGCTCGACTTTCACATCTATCTCACAACGTGGCGTCAACCCACGATGGAATCCCCCGCCACCTATGCCTGGTCAAGGTCTCTATCCTCCTCCGCAGCAGAGACGGCCCCAACAACAGCGGCAAGACATGTTGCTCGATAACCCCGACTTCCAAATGCCTGGCGGCGGCGGGCGAGCTCCTGCTTCCCGTGGGGCTGGCGGAGGCATGATCCCTGGTAGTGCTTACCCAACTGGCTCAATATGAGCTTTCACGGACCCTCCCATTTCCTGAGACTGTTACGAAGCCTAATGTGACGAGCTTCGGGCGGCCGTACCTTAAGAGGTACTACAAGGCGTGTCTTCTCTATCTTGCATTCTTCTTGATATACCGGTCGCGGCGTCATACGTTTTTTGAGCACTTTTTCAGTTTATCTAACCAGGCAACAATTGCCGCGCAGGAAGACATTTCAGGTCGGCTTGGTGCACTATTTTCTTCTTTACTTCGATATGTGCGTTTCTATATGGACCTGCAGGGTTTCAGGATGAGGAACACAGAAAAGGCGTCTGTTTGCGCTGCTGTTAGCCGGCTCTACTTGTAATCCTCCCACGACTTGGCGAGGGTGATGATGCAGAAGGGGTTGGAACTGGGGCGCAGGCAGGACCGTGGCTCTCGAGATACCTGAGGAGAGCTTTGGAAGTTGTTATAGCCTATAGCGAGTTGGAGATTGAGGTGTCGAATGGATCCTAGAATAGGGGTTGGATTCAATTGACGCCTACTGGATCACGAAGGAGTCGATTGAGCCAATGCATAAGTGTAACATTATATCAGCTTACGCTTCTTACTTCTATGGATCGATGCTCCCTTCATGGTGTTCACTCGACAGTGCCCATGAGTAATCCATTTTCGTCACTTGCCTGGGTTGCTGGGGTTGGTTCTTTTACTGGTAATACCATAATCGACAGATCCCTAAGATAAGGGCATAATGCAAGATATGACCAGATAGTGATCAGAATAGTGGTCAGAATAGTGAAAAGGATAGTCAATAGAATGGTGAACAAAATAGTGCACAGAATAGTGTCACTTTTTGTTTCCTAAGATAGGAAGTATCATAGGAACTTCTTGGTTTGGCCATGCCTGGACAACATGCTCACTATATACGTCACGTGACAACCAGTGCGCCTCCTAAACATCATGCAAAGAAATTCATCCAAGGAAATACTGGACATATTCTTTTTATTACATTCATGTCCAAATACATTAATTTCTCGATTGCAGCATATCTGAAGGCAGCCTGACCGGTCGTATACTGTAGTCAAAGAGTGACGGGGTCATGTGACCGTACCCTAGCTTAGTCATCGCCCACTTTTCGAAAAAGTTGTTTGAACATCTTCACTTCTGGTCCACACCCTCGTTCCCTCTCTCACTCCAAGTCAATCACCGTCAAAATACCGACAAGATGGCCAAGGGACTGTAAGTACTGCGCTTTCGACAAATCCCAGATCTTCTTCTCCAACTTGCCCGCGGTTGGCTTTCATTTCGAAATCGTGCGAGCCTGGACCTGCGCTGACCTTCACCAGCAAGAAACATCAGAAAAGGCTGTCCGCTCCGTCGCACTGGCTGCTTGACAAGCTGTCCGGCACCTACGCCCCCAAGGCTTCGCCCGGTCCTCACAAGCTCCGCGACTGCATGCCCCTGATCGTCTTCATCCGCAACCGCCTGAAGTATGCGCTCAACTACCGCGAGACCAAGTCCATCCTGATGCAGCGCCTCATCAAGGTCGACGGCAAGGTCCGCACCGACATGACCTACCCGACCGGCTTCATGGACGTCATCACCATCGAGAAGACTGGCGAGAACTTCCGCCTCGTCTACGATACCAAGGGCCGCTTCACTGTCCACCGCATCCAGACCGAGGAGGCTGAGTACAAGCTCGGCAAGGTCAAGCGTGTGCAGCTCGGCCGCGGTGGAATCCCATTCTTGGTCACGCACGATGCGAGGACGTAAGTTCTGTCAGACATCATTCAGCCGTTGGATCAAGCTTTGGTCGATTCGCCGAGAAGGAGGGGGATATATACGGTAGTTCTGCAATTTTTTCCTCCGAGGCAAAAATGTTGAATCTACCTAAGATCCGCACTTTTTTCAACCGACGTTGAGACAAAGAGCTCTGCTCCAAACGGCTGTAATGTACCCCTCTACCCCTACGGTTTGGCTGACATTTCGTGTTCTACAGCATCCGCTACCCCGACCCGCTGATCAAGGTCAACGACACTGTCAAGATTGACCTCGCCACTGGCAAGATCACCGACTTCATCAAGTTCGACACTGGCGCCGTCGCCATGGTCACTGGTGGTCGTAACATGGGTCGTGTCGGTGTCATCACCCACCGTGAGCGTCACGACGGTGGCTTCAACATCGTCCACATCAAGGACGCCATTGACAACAGCTTCGCCACCCGTGAGAGCAACGTCTTCGTCATTGGCCAGGACAAGCCCTGGATCTCCCTGCCCAAGGGCAAGGGTGTCAAGCTCACCATCTCTGAGGAGCGTGACCGCCGCCGCGCCTACGCTCTCGCCAACTAGATTGGCTTGGGAGGCTGAATGGTGTGTGCTGCGTAAGCGATGTCAATTGGGAAAAAGAAAATGGCATGAGGAACAGGAGTTCTCGGATTTTGACGATTTGCCCTTTTCTAGTCGCCCTGGAGTAGCCAGGTGTGAGATGCTAGAGCAAGAGACCCAGCATTTTGATCTTCAACCACTCCGTGTCCCACACACCATATCACTGTTCCGTATATGCTGTCCCATTGTGCTGTCTTGACCTATCGAGGCTTATGTGGCCTGGATCTCCTTCATTGTTGCTGAAATACTTGGTCAATGTCCCAGCCTCATGCTAACCGATTGGAAACCAGCCACTTCGGACCATCGGGTTCGGGGCGTACATGCATCGTTGACTCGGAGGTATACGATCACGCGACCTTGATCGGCTGATTGGATCTCTGGTTGCCGTATTCTCACTGCATTTCGTTCATCACAGCCACAGCTGCACCGTCACGCCCTCCTGCATCGTAATTACGTTTCTATTCACCGCATGGAGAAGACATTGGCCAAGCTCTCCGTGACGCTTATGCACGGTGAATCGCCAGTGCAACCAACATTGTAGCGGCGGTACTGCACACATACCGACACTTGGGTCGATTGCTGGGGTATTTGGCATTCGTAATGGATATTAGGCTGCGGTTGTGGGTGGGAGGCAACTACTTCATGCAGTGCGCTGCAAGGAGGAACAGCGCGGGGGCGGGGTGGCCAAGGGGGAGAGGTACAGCGGGGGTCAGATGGCTTGATGGCTTTTAGTCTCGAAGGATTGGGAGGCTCTTTTGATGGAGGCCTGGGCAGGTTAATGTAGGTGAGCATGCAGAGGGTGGCATTTGCAACAACGTTGTATACGAGAGTTCGAGCTTGAAGGGTCGAGGCACCAATCCTGAATTTGAGCGGCGACACTTGCCCAAGACGAAGCTGTCAATGGACATATGAGGCCGTGAGTTCATTCTCCCGCCACTATGATCCTTCAGTATCGTCGGTTCTGAACCAAAGGCCTCCGTCACCGGATACTCATCTCGGCGTTCGGTGTAGAACCCGGCGAGGAGGTGGGTCTCAGCGCCGGTCCCTCCGATGCTGTGAACCCGGGACTGCTTCGGTCTTCGAACAGGATTCCCGCTGCCCCTATCCCGTCATAGTGATGAATGCCTTCGAAGAG
Source organism: Sarocladium kiliense (assembly GCA_030734395.1). Classification (NCBI taxonomy): domain Eukaryota; kingdom Fungi; phylum Ascomycota; class Sordariomycetes; order Hypocreales; family Sarocladiaceae; genus Sarocladium; species Sarocladium kiliense. The sequence continues at coordinate 925,490 of JAUZTG010000020.1, read as the reverse complement.
TCATGACGAAGAATCTTGGAATTTGACTCGTCTCCTCGGCTTACCCGATCCAAGAACATGGAGGTGGTCGCGTGTCGCTTACAATGGGAGTGGGAGGGGGCAGACTCCCCCACACCATCCCCCCCCCTCCCTCAGTGGAAGAAACCCCCACCATATGCGGTCACGACCTGAACAAGAGCGCTGCATATGTGCGTCAAAGACTGCAGGGGCAAAATCAGAAAGGCGGTGCTGCGTCGCCGATGAGCTGAGAATTTTCCGGGGTTGGGTCGATCTCGGGAAGAAGGCCTGATGCACCAGCCTCGTCCTCTCTTGGCCACCAGGCTGGATATCTCGCATCAGACAGTGCTCGTTATGCCAGAACTCACTCTCAAATTATGTGAGAAGAAGAGAGAACAACAGACACTACGAGAAACTGTCAGAACGTGAGAACTGTGCAACTAGCATTCAGGGATTAAAGGCCGGTGTCAAAGCGTGGGATGGAACCAAAGCCGCCAAGCGTCATTCGTCACCCACACCTTTCTCATGCTTGACGGAGACACACAAGCGAAAGACACACCCTAATAAGTGAGGTGTAAGGTAGGCATGCATCTGACCTCATGACTGCTAGAGGTTGTTGCTGTAAATGAACATGCCCTTGTCTTCGGGGTCTAAAAGCAACACAACATCCTGAAGAGGAATTGATGCCCGATGCACTGCCCTCAGTCAACATTTCAGGAGACCGCGCAGGCAACCCACATAGCTCCATCAACGTTATAGACGTTGCTGGTGCCACTTCGGTCGTAGGCCGGGGATCGTAGGCCTTCCTGGCGCTCCCCGACTCGACAACCCCAGACCTTAGCGTCTCCGATCATCGCCTGATGCTTCTCCGACTCTCGGTGCCGGAAGAGAGCGAGTACAATAAGACTGGAGACTCTCCCCCGCCACCGTTGGACCTCACTCAGCTCCGGCACCGACTTACACTGCTCCCATTTGACAAAGCATTTGGCCTACTTAAGACCAGTGAGTGAGAGATCGTGAAACCACTCGTGCTTGGCTTTTGGTTCACCAACGCGCGATTAGACTCAGAGCGATCAACGCGAGACGGAAACTGTCCTGTGTTGCCTCACAAATTCCCCCTCGAAGTGAAAGATACGAGACACGCGAGACGTCCTTTTCCTGCTCGGTTGCAAGCGGCTTTGGACGGAGGGGTAGCATAGGACTGGAAGCGTCGAATGAGGCAAAAAGCGACTGACAAAATCCGTCGACAAAGGAATTTGTGTTGCGCGTCGGTGGAAAGGTAAAGACGATGTCGACAAGACCGGGTATTCGGGCTTTGCTCGTTCGCTCTGCCAGGAGGACCGGTACGCAGCACCGTGTCTTCTCCGCGTCGTGCCGCCGACAGCAGGCCGAGGCCGGGTCCGAGACGCGGGGCAACGCTGGCACTCATGCGAAGACGGCTTCATCACCAAACGCATGGTCCGGAGGCGGCGTCGCTGCGGTCGCCGTAGCGGCAGCAGCGGCAAGCTGGGCCACGGCTTGGATGCTCCAACGCAATGGGAACGGCAGAGCTGCGAGACAATTGGTCCAGTATGGTGTTGATCTCGAGCCGCGCTATGCCACCATGGATGAGATGAAGGAGGTGAGTTTCGCGCTGTTCTTAAAACAAGGATCCGCATGAGCTTGTCTAACAACCGAGCCAAGGCCATCGCAGCGATTATTAAGGAACTAGGAGACGAGGACATTATATCGACGGACCCGGAAGATCTCCACGTCCACGGTTATTCATCCTGGTCAACAACGAACCCGGATAACCTCCCAGTCGCGGTGGCTTATCCTCGATCTACTGAGCAAGTTGCCACGATTGCCCGTATCTGCAATTCGTACCGTGTACCGGTGATTCCTTACTCGGGAGGGTCTAGTCTTGAGGGCAATTTCAGTGCACCGTACGGAGGTGTTTCTGTTGACTTTGCTTTCATGGACCAGATAATAAAGTTGAACAAAGAGGATATGGACGTTGTCGTACAGCCTAGCATAGGCTGGCAGGACCTGAACCAAAAGTTGGCGGACATGGAAACGGGATTGTTCTTCCCCATTGACCCAGGTGCGTCGGTCCAGCGAACCATAGAGTACGGCGGGTTCAGTGCTGACTTCGGGCAGGACCAAGTGCGAAGATCGGAGGCATGGTTGGGACTAACTGCAGTGGTACCAATGCTGTGAAGTATGGCACAATGAAAGACTGGGTCATTAACTTGACTGTGGTTCTGGCGGATGGCCGCGTGATCAAGACTCGACGAAGGCCTCGCAAGTCTTCCGCTGGCTATAACTTGAACAGTCTGTTTGTCGGGTCCGAGGGCACTCTTGGCATTGTGACTGAAGGTGTGCATCTTTGTGGCTAGGATGATACTGAACGAACTATCACTGACTCTTGGCTGTGTAGCAACTCTGAAGCTTGCCGTTGTTCCCGAGGACTTTGCAGTAGCCGTCGTCGGCTTCCCCAGCATTCGTGATGCTGCTTCTGCTGCTGCCAGTGTCATGCAGGCTGGGATCCCTATCGCAGCGATGGAGCTTCTCGACGATGTTCAAATGCGGGTGATCAATCTCAGTGGCTCAACAGCACCTCGGAAGTGGCAAGAGAAGCCGACTCTCTTCTTCAAGTTCGCTGGAACTCAGGCTGGAGTCAAAGAGTGTATTGAGCGGGTGCGACAGCTTGCAAGCAGCAAGGGCGGAAGTGACTTTGAGTTCGCAAAAGATGCCCAAGAGCAAAAGCTTCTCTGGTCTGCTCGTAAAGAGTCCCTATGGTCCATGTTAGCGCTGAGAAAGGAAGGCGAGGATGTTTGTGAGTTGCGTTTAAAGCGTTGCTGGCGAATCTGCTACTAACGATTCATCTGCAGGGAGCACTGACGTTGCTGTTCCTTTCAGCCGCCTTGCAGACATCATTGAGGTAAGCAAAGAGGAAATGGACCGTCTGGGCCTGTTTGCTAGCATTCTCGGTCACGTTGGCGATGGCAACTTCCACGAAAGCATCATGTACAACAAGAAGGATCCAAAGGAACGAGCCATGGTTGAGCAGTGCGTTAAGAATATGGTACGTCGAGCTATCGATATGGACGGAACGTGCACAGGAGAGCACAGTATAGGCTGGGGGAAGAAGGACAGCTTGTTGCTTGAGGTTGGCCCTGAAACGCTCGACGTGATGAGGACTCTGAAGCGAGCACTGGATCCGTTGTGGATCATGAATCCAGGCAAGATCATGAATGTGCCATGGATGGAGGATGACGATGCTAGCGCGGGCGTTCACGTTGGTTTCGTCCCGCCTGTGAAGAAAAACAACACCTCAAGGATAGGTGTTTCAAGGAGAGGCGAGGGAGAGGGATCTCAAGGCGGCAAAGGTGGAAAGAAGTGGGACGTCGAGCTCGGTGGTGTGGCGATGAGAACTGGCGGTGCCCATGTTGATAGTTCAAGATGAGTGGACAATCACAGTTTGCAAGATGGTTCTCAATGGCAGAAGGGCAGGCACGTGATGTTGTGATACCATTGTCGAGGTTGCGGTTTGCAGCAGGTAGTACAACTGATTCACACCTGAGCAAACCCGCGCATGCAGCTGTCAACGCCGACCCCAGCACCTGGTGTTTTGTAATGACGAACCTAGGGGATCGTTCTTGACCCTGCCCTATTCCACTTCGAGAGTAAGATATGCTGGCCAACGGCCTTCCAAACGCTGTGTTATCACCTTGGACTGTTCCTCTTTGCAATGCCCTCCTTTCGTCACCATCACATCCTCCAAACTGCACCAAATCTCTGCAAGTCCTGGGCTCGAGGTCTGAATATCGCTAGTGCAACCCGATGTAGTCGTTCCTAGCTTTGGCACTCAACGACTGGGACCACGATTTCATGGCCCTTGCTGGCACCCTTCCGTTCTGGTTTCATACTCGACGTCTTGATCCCGGGAGGTGGCCAACTCGCCGACGTCCAGCACAGCGCCATCATGGCGCCCTGGCCAGCGCCTCTAGTCCGACCGGCGAAGGGATCACAGGCACCAGGAGGTAAACCTTTTCAGGTTCCAAAGCCCTACCCAGCACGCCTGCCTGACAACTGGCGCTGCTGGCCAGAGCTCACCGTTCGCCTTCATGAGCTTCCACAAGACATTACGACCTCGATGATATGGGACCATTTCCATATATATGGCAATATCGTATATATCGACATATACGAGAACCGCAAGTCTGCCGACTTCTCTGTGAGGATCAGGTTCAGTCCACCCCCGAATGAGGCGTTCTAGGAGGCCGCTTCTTGGGAGACTGAGCACTTTCACTTCATGCATCCCGACACTGCGCTCTACCCGACAGGTATCCCGGTCAACATCAAGCCTGATACCAGGGCGCGGCCAGATTGGATCATAAGCAACATCAACGACAGTCGGTCGTATGCGGGCAAGGTTTCTGTGCAGCTGTCCGGTCTAGGAATCGGGTCGACTACAGGGCCGCGTCAAGTCAGTATCGCTGAATGTTGGCGCCATGAGCAGCCACAACCTGAGTTCAAGATAGAGATCAACGTCTATGACAAGCAACTGTCTGTGTACTTTCACACGGTGGCTCAAGTCTCCAATGAACGACGCCTTCAGAGCTACAAGATGAAGATCGACGTTTCTCAAGTCAGACGCATATATCGGACCGCATCTCCAGATGGAGAAGAGGCTTTCGTCATTCCGCTCGACTTCCCGCCAGAATATTGGTGGAGGCGAAATGACATACCAGCCACGATGTGTAACAAACATAACTGGAGCGAGAATGATGCGTGGTACCGAGCTTCATGCATGGCTGATCAACTTGATAGTCACCAGTCCTACCCAGTCTCGATTGCCTGCAACGTGACGGAGCCAGGGTACGTTGATCTTGGCCGTTGGACGACTTGCCAACTCCTTCTCGCCCCAGATCAGTCAAGAAACGTGGCTTATTTGCGAGAAGCCCTCGAAGATCTGAACGTCAAGATTCAGGACGCCGAAGAATTCAAGGTCGTCTTCAAAGGACAGGCCGATATGTGGAAACAGCTGGACTACTCAGCTTCCTCCGCAACCAACGCTCTTGCCATGCTCCAGATGTGGTCGGACGAAATCCATCTGCCTTTCGAAGTGCGCTATCAGCTTGAGGTTTGCATTTCTCGGGGTACTCTCCACGAGCACAACGTCAGCCGGGAGCTTCTGGAGAGGATGGCAAGCTCGGATCCAGCCAAAGTCCAAGCACGACTGGAGGAGATCGCAGACCGAGCGCAACCGACATATGACCCGATGGCGTTCTTCGCAGACATCGACACTGCAGAACATCCAGAAAAGCGCAGAGTCCCTGATTTCTGCTACCTTGTCCGCAAAGCGGTCATCACGCCAACAACCATGTACCTGAATGCGCCAAGTTTCGAGACATCGAACAGAATGATTCGCAAGTATAATCACGTCGCTGATCGGTTCCTGAAAGTTCAATTTGTGGAAGAAGGCGAGTCTGGCCGTCTCAGGGCTGCGGCCGGCAACAACAATGACGAAGTCTGGAAACGAGTCTGGCGCACACTCAACCGAGGAATCCGCATTGGAGATCGTGTCTACGAGTTCCTCGCATTTGGCAACTCCCAGCTTCGGGAATGTGGTGCCTACTTTTTCTGTCCCACGGATCACGTCACATGTGACGATATTCGAAGATGGGCTGGCGACTTCGATCACATCAAGGTGATCGCGAAGTACGCCGCGCGACTCGGACAGTGCTTCTCGACGACACGAGTACTGCAGGGGATTCCAAACCCCACCATCAAGAACATACCAGATATCGAGCGTAATGGATATTGTTTTACGGATGGGGTTGGCAAGATTTCGAAATTTCTCGCTGACTTCATTGCCGCTGAGATGCCAGGCAACGACGGTGAACGGCCAACGGCCTTCCAATTTCGTATAGGTGGCAGCAAGGGTGTATTGGTGGTGAGTGAGGATGCCAAAGGCAAGGAGGTGCACATCAGACCATCTCAAGAGAAGTTCAAAGCCCAGTTCAATGGGCTGGAAATAGTGAGATGCGCTCGGTCTGCGACCGCGACTCTCAATCGCCAAACTATTACCATTCTCTCCGATCTCAACGTTCCGGGCAGCGCCTTCATTAACCTCCTGGAGCACCAGCTGCGGGAATATGACGCGTCATCTACTGACAATACGATCGCCATCGAGTTGTTGACGAAGTTCGTAGACCAGAACCAGACCTCTCTGGCCATAGCCGAGCTGATTCGCAGTGGATTCCGAACCACGAGTCTTCAGGAACCATTTGTGCTTAACATCTTCAGTCTTTGGAGGTCTTGGTCGCTGAAGCTTCTCAAAGAGAAAGCACGGATACATGTCGAGCAAAGTGCATTCGTCATCGGATGCGTTGATGAGACCGAGACTCTCAGGGGCCACTCGACCCTCTCAGAGGGAACCAGAGTCAAGGACGTCAAGAAGCTGCCACAAATCTTCCTGCAGACTGTGAATCCCAAAACGGGAAGTCTGTTTGTCCTCAAGGGAATATGCATTGTGGGCAGGAACCCCTCCCTGCACCCTGGAGACATCAGGGTGGTGGAAGCCGTCGACTGCCCAAAGCTCCGCCACTTGAAGGATGTGGTAGTGTTCCCTTCCAAGGGCGACCGACCAGTTCCGAGCATGTTGTCCGGAGGAGATCTGGATGGTGATGACTTTTTTGTCATCTGGGATCCCGCGTTGATCCCGCAGATCTGGAACTGGCGCCCGATGGACTTCTCGCCCATTGAGCCGCTGGAGCTGACCAGGGAAGTCGACTCTCGGGATCTCCGAGAATTTTTCGTTCAGTACATGATGAACGATGTGCTCCCACTGATTGCAATCTCTCATCTCGCCTGGGCCGATGAGCATAAACCGCGATCGACCATCTGTAAGTTTGTTCTCTCGGTACGCGGCGAGTGGACTCGACTCGAAATGAATCTGACAGTCATAGGTCTCCGACTCGCAGAACTGCATTCTCAGGCAGTCGATTACCCGAAGACCGGTGAGCCTGTCGACTGGGACAAGAGAGAGTTGTGGCCCAGACGTTGGCCACATTTCATGGAGAAGAACAAGCGCCGGTCCTACGACTCGACCCAAGTCCTCGGTCGACTATACGACAATGTCACGAAGGAGGAGATCGCTTTTGAGCCTGATTGGAACCATGCATTCGATAAGCGAGTGCTCGAGCGTTACGAGCTTGAGGAGAGCTCTCTCTTGAAAGTGAGACGCATCAAGGAGGAATATGATCGTTCTGTCCGGCGTATCCTGGCGCAACTGAACCTCAAGACGGAGTTTGAACTATGGACGGGCTTCGCGATGTCAAAGCCAACGGTCGGCACCGAGTATAAGCGGCAAGAGGTACTCGGTCAGGAGGCAGAGACACTCAAGCTCCGCTTTCGTGGACTGTGCGAGGAGGCCGCAGGTGGCAACTCGCCCGAAGAAATCGACCGCTTTGTCGCCGCCATGTACAAGGTGACGGAAGAGGAAATGGCCAAGGTTCTACAAAGCCCTGAAGACGAGGCGAGTGAAGAAGAAGACTATGGCTTCGATGACATTTTCGATGGAAAACGCCAGCTGGTAGAGAAGCGAATGCCACTGATCACATTCCCGTGGCTGTTCCCGGAAGTCATGGCGCGTATTGCTCTCGGAGACAAGTGGGTGCAGAAGAAGCCCTGGTATTCTCCGTCTGGGCGACTGGCCAGGACGACCGAGGAACCACGTAAGGTTTCTCTTAGACCGCCGCACATGAAGTTCGACAGTGAGAAGAGTGCTTGAGGATGCGAGCTGCGGGAGGAGGCTACGCTTGAGATGGCGAGACGATGCGGCAGGGCCCATGTATCTGATCAAGACGAAGGGAGATGGCGCTATTACTCGGACAGGCGCCATTGAGATTGCTGGCTAGACTTGCTCATCGCGCGATGCATAGATCAGTTCGTAGAATCCACTTTTCGCCGGCTGTCACTTCTCGTCCCTCATGCTGTAGAAACGTTAGTGGATGATCAGTTTTGCGGTTGGGGCACAGATGGACTTACGAGTAAGCAGTCATCGCCATGCTTGTGCAACAGCAGAAGTCCTGTCTTGGGCGCCACCACAATAGCTTCGCGTGGCAGTCTGCGATCATGTGTGTAAAACACCGTCTCACCTCCTTCGCACCCTTCAGAAGTCGATGTCAAGTACAGGAGTAGGGTCCACGTGGTGCGCACGGAGATGGGGGGCTCTTTGGCCAACGTGAGGTTGTTCGAATCATCATCTGCAGGGCATCAAAATCTATTCAGACCGAGAATCTGAGTGAATGTCGGACTTACAGTGACAGTCAAAGTACTGGCCTTTGGAGTATCGGTATACGCGGATATTGGGGCTTAAACCCACAGGTTCTCCTCCCCTACATAGTCATGTCAGCATGGCCGCTCATTGAGGTTTCCATAGCGGACACAGCTTACCACAGCTCCTTTAAATCCTCGTTCTTCAGGATAGCCTCTTTCAGCCCCGTGGTACCCCAGAGCCTCTCCGCGAATGCAGGATCGTCAACCTGGAATCGATCATTAACCCTCACAGCTTCTCCGCGTTTCGGCTTTCCAGGAGTCGTTTGCAGAGGCAGGGTCTTGAGGAAGGAGACGTAATCTCGACAGAGAAACCGAGGAAAGAAGTTGTTGAGAAGCACGATTTTGGACGTGTCTGGGTGAGTGGACGGTGTGAGAGGGAGGACAGGGAGGGCGGGCTTGAAGGGTGGCCATGATGGAGGCGGCTCTTTGGGGAGAGGGGTCGCCGCAGGCTTCGAGGCCTTAACTTTGGGCTTTGCCATATTGAATCCCAGTTTTTCGATCAAGAGCAGGGACTTTTTTCTGGTTGGCTTGACCAGGACAGAGTCGAAGCTGGTCCGATGTCCAGAAACCTCGTCCACGCTATTCTTTCAGCACTGGGAAGCTTGCCGCGAAGATTTGTTGATCTTCACCGTGAGCGGATTAATTCAAACCAAGATGCAGTACTGCAAACCCAAGTAGTGAATCAGGTTCCCCAGATATCTAGAGCTCCTCATCATATGCTCTTCTAAGCGTGTTCTTTTGCGAGAGCTTGCTCGGACAGGCGCGCATAACGGCGGGGATGGACGCATGCATGTAAGCGAGTTGTCCAAGCATGCTATGCAACTAGCCGATATCGAACATTTCAAGACGAGAGCTTCACCTCTGCCTCTCGTCAACCGCTCACTACAGCATCACGCGCCATCATAATTTAGAGCCTCTAGTAAAACAAGACGTCTGAATCTAGAGCTCCTCACCACAATTGCTCAGCCAATATGTCACAACCACCACCCCAGGCGGTGCAAATCCGCCCTGCAGACCCCTACCAAACACCCCTTTCCCGCAACATCCGCCAACTTGGCCTCTTCTTCTCAGGCGCCGCGTTCATGGCTGCTTCTGTCTTCATCACTCGACGTTCAGTTGTTCGCCGCCAGCTCGACGCCTTCCCTAAGTTCTACGTCGGCAACCGGACTCCTCCCCGCTTCGACTCATCAGACCGGTCTCTTCTGGCTGTGCAGGCTTTCGGACTCGCAACCCTCAACGTTATGAGTTTCGGGGTTTTGTTGGTAGGAGGTATCTCGTGGGGTTGGGATTTGTGCTCTATGAGGGAGTTGAGAGAGAGGAGCCAGGCGGCATTGAGGAGGCAAGGGAGGCAAACGGTGGACCCAGAGGAGGAGAAGGCGCTGAAGGAGATGATGGACCATTTATTAGCAAAGATGGGGATGCAAATTCCGGAGGAAGGCGAGGGCGGGGATAAGAAGAAGCCAGAGGACAAGGGGCAGTCATCGTAAAGCGGCGGGACATCGAGACGCTACTACTTCACGCATTATGGAGAACACTGTATACTACCCAAGAATGATATTGTATCACGCAAAGTTCGTGACACGAGGATGTGGCTCATTTTCAAATAGTCCAATAGGCATAATTCTATGCCTCCGTAAGTGCGGCAGCCGATGCACCAGCTCGATCATGAAGGGGGGCGTGTCTCCAACAGACAAGCGCAGGTACCTCAGACTGGTAAAGTAAGGTAAATAAGACAGGATTTACAAGTATTTAGAACCAACATCATAGCTGCCAGAAGGTAGAGGAGCATAAGGAAAAAGGAGCATTGTCGATTGAGAAGACAAAAAAATAATTCGAAAATAGAACCGATTTGCCAATTGGATGTTAGATTAGGAAATTGCTTGGAGGAATTCCGAGGATACATATAAAAGTGACCTAATCCGAGGTTAGTGTGAGATGTATGATTGACCCAGAATCGAACGTCCAAAATCTTCTGGATGGTCCCGGCATAGGTTCCAATTTATTGACGACGGGATCGGTATAGACGTAGGTATAATCACCACTACCAATTGCCCAACTTCTAAACCTGAACCTCTGGGGCCATGATTCGCTTCCCATGTGCTTCTGTCTAACCTACCTTACCCTGGCGCTGGTCTGCACGGAGCCCTAGCCTGGACACCACACCAACGTTGCAGGAACATAAAGAAGAACAAGTAAGTTAGCGAGAAAGATAGAAAAACAACAAGAAGGACTAGAATAGCTGAGCCAAGATGCTGAGCCCCTAAGATAGGCTACCAATGCGACGGGGTGGTGATATGCTATTCATATGGGCTACATCTTATCGGGCAAAACGATGCCTCTTTTATTCCCCGTGAACCAGATTGTATCAGGACAGATGAAGCCGGATATCTAACCAGAAACGCCCCAAGCATGCAAAATATGCCCTGTGATCTTTCCCCCACAACCCCAGAGGCCGTTATCATGAGAACAATGGGCACGCTGCCAAGGCCAGTGCATCCCGCACATTCCTCGCCCATTTCATTGTGTCTCCTCTCAAAAGGTAGTACAGATCATCCCCCTTGTATATCATCTCTCCTCTATCCGTATCCAAGTACTTCTTACATGACCGAGCACTCACCATCCTGCTGCTTCTCAATCCGACTTCGTGAAATACGCTCTCTTGCTCGCGGGCCACCGCCCGTCTTCACCCGCTTCAGGTCCTCGAGCCTCTCACGGGCCTTCGGGAAATCCTGGGCTGCGGTTGTTGATTAGCTTCGGGTGTTTGAGGGCATAATTGTGTTACTCAGAGACTTACCAGCCGCTCTCCAGTACCATCGTTTCGCATCCTCCAGGTTCGCCGGCACGCCGATGCCAACCTCGGTGAAGTATCCCATCGCGTACTCCGCCTTTGCCAGTCCTGCAATAGCCGCTTTCCTTGCCCAGAGATACGCTTCCGTGTCGTTCTGCGCAAGAACGCCTTCCGTCCCCGTCAGGTACCACCCACTCAGCGCCAGCTCCGCTTGGTGTTCTTCTTGTGTCGCAGCACGCGAGTACCACATGATAGAGGACCTCGGGTCGATTGGGCAGCCCATCAACCCGAATTCGTAGACGCAACCCATTCGGAACTGTGAAAACTTGTACCCCAGCTCTGCGGCTTGCTGGAACAACTCAAGTGCATACCGCTCGTCTCGAATAATGGCGTCGTTTGGCTGTGCGGACTCGTACAGAAGAGCCAACTCGTGCAGGGCATGAGGATTGTCGGCGTCGGCTCGTTCAGCAGCCCGCTTCAGCCATCCGACAGCTTCTCTGGGGTTTCGAGGTTGGCCCAGTAGACCCTTGAGCAGGATCATACCCAACTTGTACATGGCTGGAGGGTCACCCAGTGTCGCGGAGCGCTTGTACCACTGCATGGCCTTCATAGGGTCCTTGCGAGTGCCACCACCCTCCTCATGTCCAATCTCGCAACAGACGGCCGTTCGATATGCAGCAGCAGCGTGATTCATCTTCGCTGCGGATTGATATAGAGTAAAGGCTTCCTTTTGGTCGGATTCTTGCCCTCCAAATATCCCCCGACCGAGGCAATCAGCATAGAAGAACATCGCCTCAGGATTCTGCGCGCTTGACGACAGCTTCTTCAAAACCTTTTGCGCGTCAAGCGCGTATCTTTCACGGGCTCGGGTACGAGCCTTGGGGTCCGGGAGGTTCGGTGCGAGAACGTCGATGGCCTCGATGAGTCGCTTAGCAAGCCTCAATGCAGCTTCTTGATCATTTGGATTGACCTTGATCGCCTGCCTCAGCTGCTCCAGCTCCTGGGGCGTAACGGGATCTGGCTTCAGGTCAGTTGGTAATGCGATTGGCTGCTGCATGACCTGCTGTGGAGGCTGTTGCACAGGTTGCTGTCTCTGCTGTTGCTGCGGAGGTGCAGGCATCACCTGGGGCACCCCGCCATAGTTTCGAATCGGTGGCGGCTTATCGTTCATGTTGACCATGGAGTTTGCCATCAGCCCAGGCCGAACAGGAGTAGGATGAGATGGCAATGCATCCGGATTCCGATTCGGGACACCACCAGGCCTGACTGATGTCGGAAGGCCACCTGCAGCACCCCCAACAGGTCCAGGTGGCGCACTGGGGCCTCTGGGAGGTAGTTGGTGCGGTTGCGGGTGTTGATGTTGTGGTTGCTGAGGCGGAGGTTGCTGATAGCCTGACTGGTCATAGCCACTGTAAGTGTCATATGCCTGGCCGCTGTTCGGAGGGTAAGCCTGGTGTTGTTGCATTGGTGGCACTGGCGGGACTGCAGGAATATCTCCTGCCATCTCAAAGACAGCAGCCTGGGGTTGACGGAGATCTGGCTGAGATTTGGCGTGACTGAGCATGGGCGTTTGTTGAGGAATAACTTGTGACTGCTCGTGCCCAGGGCGTAACGTCTGCTCAAAAGAACCTCGCCCTGGCTGTGCGGTAATCGCATCGAAGTCGGGAGCGATGGACTGAGCTTTCTGATGACCACCACCGTATCCTGCATTTCCAGCATCGTTACCGTAGTACGAATCATAGACATCATCAACTGGAGTACGATCTGGCTGATTATATGTTTGTCCCTGGTCGTAAGGATTTCCACCATACGGTTCCGAGGGCGGCCTACGATTGTCACCTCCGTACATGGCCTGTGGCGGCGGGCGATTGCCCGTTGCCGTTGCTGGTCTTTGCGGCATCTGCTGTCTACCTGGCGGCTGCGCGTACGGGTCGTATGTGGCTGTGTCACTTCTTTGTGGTGGAGGTGGCATTTGTCGTCTCGAATCATGGTCGTTGACTGGCATAGTCATGCTTCGCGCAAGAGGTCCAAACTCGTTGACTAGAGGGCCGCGGTCGCCGTACCCATCGTCAAAACCTCCATACTCCTGAACGGGAGGTGGTCCACGTCTTGGGTCGGGGTAGCCGTGAGATGGCTGGGGCGCAGAAGGTGCTGCTCTACCACCATTCATTGCTGGCCTTCCGTAACCGTTGAGACTTCTCTGGCTCTCAGAGCTTTGTCTGGGCGGTATACGGGACCCGCCGTTAAGATCCATGTTTTGCATCTGATCTACCATCTGCCTGTCGGGGCCCAACCCTGGCCGCTCCCGTTGAGAAGGACGGGGGTAGCCTCCATTGTGTCCACTGCCGAATGTTGGATCTCGAGGGCTCTGCGGGGGTTCGTGAGGGTGTCTACGATTTGCTGGAAAGCGTCAGACTTGGTCGCAATATGCAGAGTGCGCACATAAACCTACCAGAGGGATCTGAGCTTGCCGAGTATGGCCCAGGTCTAGGGGGGCCCATATTTCCACCGCCGCCTCTTCCTGGGCCTGGACCTGGGCGGCCCCCTCGTGAAGGATAGCCACCTCGTCCGCGGCCCGGCGGTGGCCCGCGACCTTGAGGAGCAGGAGGGTAGTTCTGTTGATAGCCCTGGTCATTGTATTGTCCACCATATTGGTCTTGGTGGCCTCCACTGTACTCGTCGTACCCATAGCCGTCATCATATCCGCCGTATTGCTGCTGTTGCTGGGGAGGCGGTTGACGAGGAGCACCTCCGTAGTCTCCGCCCCGGGGGCCAGGTCTCTGCGCCGCTGGCCCAGCGTACGGCCTTTTTTGGCCGCCGCCGTAGCCAGCGTCATAGGCCATAGCGATTTTGTGAGTAGATTTATGGAGGATTGGCTGGCGTTGAAAGGAGGTTAAGATAGCATCGTCACCCAGTTGAAGCTTGTCGAGGCGTGTCGGGTGCTGGCCGTTAGGGCTGAGAGGAAACCAAGTGCCGTGTCGGTGATTCGCGATGCAAGCCGGGGAGAGTCGAGAGGGAGGTAATGTTCGAAGAAGAGGTATCGGTGTGGCGAGGCAAAGGGACGTTGTGTCGTGGACCAGCCGACGAAGAAAAGGTTTGCGAACCGAGAGTTGTAATGTTGTTGGAGATCAAAGAGGATCAGTGGTGGACGTGGTGTCGCCAAGTGTGGGTTTCAAGAAGCTGGGGGGAGGTTTGGCAGGGCAGGGCCTGGAGGTTGGGTGGCGGCGGTGGTGGGGTGTGTACTGAGATGGTGGTGGATTTTGAGGACTAACGGAGGGGGGGGGGGTTCAGCGAGTCAGCGTGACAGTAACAGGAGATGAGAGGTGTATGTGAAATGTGTGTGCTTGTAGAAGTTTAGTTATATTGAAGGTTAAAATATCAACTGGAGAACGAGGGTTATCTGCATGCCTGTGGAATTTATTCGGAGCGCTGAGGGCAGGTCCTCTACTGTAGCAGGCGGTCAATGCAACCGGTACGTGCTCCGCGTAGGGCACTGAGTAAGGCACTGTGGTCAACTGGTTGCGTGATGCAGTGAGCACCTCAAGTTTATCCTTCCCCTGCCCTTCACTGCAAAACACACCGAGCGCCGAGATCACCAGACCAGACGATTCGGCCCCTGTTCTTTGCTTTTTGGCCTCTCCATCGCCTGGTTCGCTCGTGCCTGGTCTTGTCCTTTCCCACAGCATCAGTCCAGTCAACTCTCACGACCAGGGTTCAGTGAACTGGGTCTCCCAGGCATTGCCGATACATGTCCGGATCCTCTGTGTCGACGGCATCTCCTCCTCCCGCGCCCTGGCTCCTGACGAGATGACAAGGCAACCTGAGCTGGTCCCATCGAATGGCCACATTCTCCGCTGCCGTGCAACATGACTGTGACCGAGTGATTCCAGGCAAAAGCACCCTCCTCTCACGCTGCGACAACGCTAATAACAAAGGATCTTAGACAGAATCCCCATTAGCATGGGGTAGGTAGCAAGCAAGCAGTGGCACGCACCAGGCACAAGATCATCGACTTCACAACCAGTGCCATCTCCATCACCAGTGTCTCGCCTCTTTTCTTCAGCCAATGAATCTCGGCCCTCTCTCCCATCCTGCACGGAATGACATCGCCGCCAGATACTCAGATAGGGCACATGCCCATTCACAGCCACCGCTCGAGGCTCCGCCCGTACCTGATGATCCAGGCATTTCAGGGATCTGCGGCGTCCAAGGCAACGCGTTCATTGGTTCACGGCTCTGCCCATCATGCATTCCAGCGGGAGGCTCCATCTTCATGCTTGGCATGATGACGCCTCATCCGACCATCTTTCGCTTTCTCTTGCTCAGCCATCTTTCTCTGACAACGTTCTTTGGGAAGCTGCCGAAGTCCATAATCTGCCATCGGCGGCCTCCTCTGCGGCGTCCTCCTTCGGGAGACTCAAGCGACGACCACATTGACAGCCAAAGTGGCGTTGAGGTCTGTCCTGCTGACCATGTCTCAGCGACTGCAGCCAAAAGGATCTCGACTCGTCTGCTCCAGTTCCTTACGTTCGCCGCCCAAGCGCTTGTGTCAGGATCCCTCTTCATCGCACCTGATTGGCCCCAGCCACGTTCGGCCCCTGGATACGGCCTGCAACATACACGTCACACATGTGCTCCAATACCACCACGTTGACCTCTGAAATACACATCCCAGACATAGTTTTCCACTGACACGTTTCTCCATCCCGGCCCGGCTCCGAGTCGTCGCAGGATTAATGGAAACACACCTTGGTTGTGACTACTTCGTCCCAATACATCAGTCGCGGCACCTGGCCAAAACGCATCGGCACATTACGGTGATTCGTTGCGACCGCATCAGATGCAATGCTACCTTCTCTAAACAGATCGTCATGTACTCCGTTCGACTGCACTCAGTCGAGCCTGCAAACTTTCACAGTAAGACCGATACTCAACATTCTCGTCTTTTCCCTTTAGCTCAGAGGATATCAAAGGATTACACTTGAACCTACACCCGACTTGTTATTACTATCGCTCTTGAATTTACAGCTTTAAATTGCTCTCTATGATCTAGCTTAAGACACAAATGTACATTTAATCAGTAACTGAAAGAGATGACAGTCGCTATTCAGTAATTACTTGCAGCTGCTAGTACCCTGAAAGTCGCCCGCAGGTTAATCCTTCTCTGTCTGCAGTTGCTGACATGTGGGGCTACTACCTTGGTCACCCTCGTCCTTCAAGCTGAGGATTGAACGACTTCATCAACACAGATACACCAACACGAATAAGCACGTCGACATCGGTCCTGAGGCCTTGTTCGTGCCATAGGCAGCCCTCTCACTGCGGACGGATGGTCAAATGGATAGATGATTTGGGGTGCCTGCGACATGTCACTATGCCACCCCAGAAAGGCGGTGTGCTTACATTCGTGAACACAACAACCCAGCCCAGCCTTACGCCCTCGGAAGCGCGCAGAGTCCGTGGTCATGTTACGAAGGTAAACTTTGCTCGTCGGCGGGAGCGCCTGGGAATAGCAACTGGGGGGAAACCGACCGCTCATCGCTTGCAGCAGAAAGGTGAAGGGCACAGCGATCATTCGATCGTGTCGTCTAACGAGCATGATGAAGATGCTATTCCGCGAATACTGTTCGTTGAGTCAGAATCTATAGCTCGGCTACGTACAACAACCCCGTGGTGTTTTCGCGGTGTTCCAAGCGCTGACGTAGTATAACAGTCTTGTCATGTTTTCGGCCTGTCATGTTCCCAGGCAAGACCGAAGCAGCTGCGTCATTGAGTGAGGGTATGTGGAAAGAGACGACTCTAGCAGAGCCAGCGATGTTGCATGTGGCTCTTTCAGCAGCCTATCGAGAAGAAAGTCTTAGGAAACGCATCGGTGGCACTCCGAAAGCTGTTTGGCACGAGACATGCGCAATTCGCCTCCTTAGCGATAAGCTGGGGTCTGAGGGCGGCTGTGTCGATGATGGTATATTGGGGGCAGTGTTTACATTGGCCTGCATCGAGGTGAGTCTTCTTCGTATCTACGAATACGACAGTCAGCTAACCGCGAATCCTATGCAGGGTATGGTAGGAAGTGAGGCTATTTCAGAAAAGCATGTCAACGGCTTAGCCCAAGTTATCAGCATCAGGCGGACCAAAGGCATTAACCGAACTCCGGTTTGGTTCAAGGATGCGTTGACATAGTAAGCTTTCTGTAGTCATTCGAGTGGCCACAGTACGCGGACCTAATATCTTAGTCACGACTTAGCAGACACGATCTCGGGAAGCCAGCACAAGTACCGTGTCATTATCGACGCAATGGCGGCCGAAGACAGCAGAGATATAAGAGACATTAGCACGATGGGGCAGAAAGTGATCGAGCTTCAGCAAAACCTCGTCCTGCTGCAGCAACACGACATGCCAGGAGATTTCAAGACTAACGAAATTGACCTTCCGTTGAGACAAATCACTCATGCAGCGCTCTCCCACAGTGATCAGAGCCCGCATATCAAAAGCCTTGCATATGCTCTGGCCATCTTTAGCCATCTGTCTTGCCCACGCTCTGTGTTGTCTCCCTCAGGCTTAGGTGCAATGGCTCAGGCAATGCGGCAAGCGATGGACCAGCCCGGAATCAGGCTATGCGCTTCTACACATTGGACGATCTGGCAATTCATGTTGGGCTACATGACGGCAGTTGAATCTGAGACAAAAGACTGGTTCAGTAAAGCGCTGCGAGGCGTATGTACGGTCATGTACACACAGTCGTGGAATGCGTTTGATACAGTGCTCAGCATGACATTAAGGCCGACTTCCCAACTATTGGGCAAGTTCAGAGACGTATGGTCTGAGTTACAGTAGGTTTGAGTAAACAAATTCTATGTATTTGCATCACTTTTATATATACATGGATAGCAACGCAAGACGAGCGAGTTGATTGATAATCTCAACGACTTCACCGCCTTGCCCGTTTGGGAAGCTACCCTGATTCTGCCGAGCTTGTCGCCTTAGCCTATCACGATCTTTGCTATCACCCACTCGTCATCGAACGTTCAGCGCGAGGCAACAAGCTCGACCTTACCTCAACCGACAGACACTGACCGATCGAAATCTGGAACTCTCATACACAATGCCTCCCGCTAATAAAGGGATCCGGTGGAAGCTGTGGGCAAAGGTCATTGCAGGGTCTGCTCTCCCTATCCTCAACCCACTCTACAACATCGTCGGCTTGAGCTAACAAAATCCTGTCTGTAGCGGTACCGTCGTCGCCGTCGGAGGACCAGCTTTCACGATGTGGCTTACCCCGACCGAAGAAGAACTCCGAGCACGATATAACCCAGATTTGCGCAGAAGGAGTCTGGAGAACCAGGAGGAGAAGCAACAAGAGTTCGATGACTTTGTCGGCATGCTGAAGGAGTACTCGAAGTCAGACAAACACAGTACGTCCACACTGTCAATTGCTGAAAGCACTTGCTTGCCTGCTAACACGATTTCTGTAGTCTGGGAAGTGGCCAAAGAGGCGGATGAGAAGAGGAAGAAGGCGGCGCTGGCGGTTGGGAGGGCACAGAAGGCTGAGGCTGAGGCACGTCGGGAGGAGATGCGAAGGGAGCAGGGCCTTGCTACCAAGTCATGAGGCAATGCCTGAACTCGTTGGACGGATGGGAGTGGGAAGCTGTCAGTGTCTCGATGCTTTTATGTACTCTATGGGATGGGCGTTTGACGAGACTTCGGGGCTGGAGTTTTCTGTTTTCTTGTCCAATTGGACTCTGACCACTCTGAAATGACTTTTGTGTAACCTCTATCTCTGAAATGATATGGAACACCCGTGGTCGACAGCATAGTGATGTTGTAGCTCGGGTGATAGATCGGTCTCAGTAGGTGCATGATCAGTGAGCAAGTGTGTTAACAGTTCTGGGCTCATGGGAAACGAAATCGATAGCCACGCTTCATCGTGGCAGCCTATAGATATTGACGATCATCGAATATGATCTTTCCTTTGCTATCTTACAATTTTCTCATCATCTTACGATCCTCGGGCCTGCCCATGTCACATTTGTCACCAATGCACCTGATGGCGGCTCCGGGACCCCACACTGCAGCTAGACCCAGCGCAGTCACCAGCGCCGCTCCCCAGAGGCACCTCTCAATGGCGCCAATCGGCGAAACACAAAATTCCGTAGCGAAAACTGTGGGCACGCACAAAATCCAGCCAGGCCGATTGCGAGACCGCATCCCCCCAATCACCGCGAAAGAAGACAACTCATTAACGCTCCCCATTTCGACCTCACCGGTACGTACGGCCTCCGAAAATACGCTCCATCGATCGAACGCTGTCGAATTGAAATAAGGCGCCGAAGATCGAAGAGTGGCTTCCCGCTGGCACTGCTGGGAACTCGTAGAGCTGACGCCGTTTTGGATAGCAACCTCCCGACCTCCCCGCAGCCTTCTACAAACTTGCCCATCATGGCTGATATCCAGGAGCGCCTCAAGAAGCTCGGCCACGTGGCCCGCACCGGTATGTTTGGGAGCTCAAGCCTAGAGGCCGAGAGGTCTGGGAAAGGACGGTGGAGCTAACATCTTCGGCAGGGTATGTCCCTCGAATTGCGACGATGTTGCCAGCAAAACGGAGGCAGCGACGAAGAAGAGTGATGGGCTGACAAGATGGTTCTAGTGGCAAGGGTACTCCCCGGAGAAAGGCGAAGCGCGCGCCCGCCAGGTCCGGCACCGACGACAGGAAGCTCCAGGCTGCCCTCAAGAAGCTGAACACTCAGCCTATCCAGGCTATCGAGGAGGTCAACATGTTCAAGGAGGACGGCAACGTCATCCACTTCGCCAACCCCAAGGGTACGACACCGCTCCATCGTTTCCTCGATGATATGAAACCCCGAAAAATGCTGACGGATATGACTGTAGTTCACGCCTCTGTCCCCTCCAACACCTTCGCCATCTACGGCAACGGCGAGGACAAGGAGCTCACCGAGCTTGTCCCCGGCATCCTCAACCAGCTCGGCCCCGATTCCCTCGCCTCTCTCCGAAAGCTGGCCGAGTCCTACCAGAACATGCAGAAGGGTGAGAAGGGCGAGGATGATGACGAGATCCCCGATCTCGTCGAGGGCGAGAACTTCGAGAACAAGGTCGAGTAAAAGAAAAAGCATTGCTGGACTTTGAAGGATTGGGTCTCGGATGGAGATTGTGAAGGGGGGGTATAGCCTCGGTCTGCTTTGAAAGAGACTCGGGGGTGTCCCCTCGCTGGGTTGAACATCAAAGATGGGCCTTTGTACAGGACCATGTGTCACAAAACGTCTACCAGGAATCGGTCAACTGGGAGTTCGCGTTCTGGTGAAAGCTTTCACATTTCTGTCGTGATACGGAAAAATAAAATCCATCAGAAGACGGCGCTTCGCTTTCGTAATGTGATGATATGTTCACCACTCAATTCACACTCACTACAAATGTGCAATATCTCGCCCTTAAGGAATTCAGGTAGCAGAGTATGATTGAATCTTGAGAACACTTCGGCTTTATTGAACACTCTCATTCAAGCTGGAAGTCATCATCACCCTCATTGCATACCCAACCAGTCAGCGCTTTTGTCCTGATGTCTCTCTTGACTGTCTTCCTCGTCGCCAAAGCAGGCAGAGCCTTGATATCGCGGTAGGTCAACACATCGAGACAGAACTCGCCACCCAGTGACTCTCCCAGTTCCTTTGCTTTGGCCCACATCCTAGTCCTGGACATACTGCTTGCGCCACGGATGTCGAAGGCTTTGTGTCCTTGAACCACGCCGCCAAGGATTGTCTCCTCGATCCCAGATGACGTCCATACTGCGGCTAGATTGCTGGCCGAAATCTTGGCACCTCGTTTCTCTACAGAGGTCTTGGAGAAGTCAAAATCAAGGTTTGTTGTATCAATCCTGAAAGGTTTGAAGGAGTGACCATCTTCCCAGACAGCATCCGCCATCGGCTCCAACCTCCCTTCCGGCCCAAAAGCTCGGGAACAGCCGACAGCTGAGTAACGGTCTTCGGGCAGTACTAACGTGTCGATGTAAGCCCTCTCGGGGTTCACGAAGAGCGCGGTGGTTGAAGAAAGGAGCGAGAGACACTGCTTTGCTGCTATCTTGTCGGAGCAAGATTTTGACATTGACGGAAGGGCGTCGCCTCGAGCAGGTTTCCTGCGCACGATCCCCAGCTGCGAGAAGAAAGCTCGCCCGGGGAGGCTGCTTTGTTCTGCATCGGACTTATGAGGCCCGTCCACTGTCCACGGAGTCATGTCCTCTTGGGCGGCCATCGTCAGCTCCATGCTGGCATCACCACCTGGTAAAGATTAATCAATGCCCATTTAGGGGGCATGGACAACGTACAAGGCGCCTCTGAGCAGTACATATGCAGCCTGACTTCCTCCTTCACTTGAAAAGGCGCCCGGGACATATCAGAATCGGCCCGCCGAAGGATCTCTGAATCTTGGCCATTGTGCATTATTCTCTGGCACTCATCCAAGAGGAAGCGATTGAAGGCACGCATGGCCAGCACCTCTGCGTGCCAATCGTGGATTCCTACGCCATTCGCTACGGATAGCTTTGACGCTGGGAGGCATTTCATCCCAGTCCTGGACATGTCTTAGTACAGTTCTCTACAGCTTTCCCATATCTTTCGCATAGCATGAGAAGGAGTGCCGTCTTGGAAAGAGCCATCTTACGCCAGCGACACACAGGTGAACCGTCCATCTTTCTCAAGGACAATTCCGCTCAGGGGAACCCATTCGTGCAAGCCATTGTCGCGAACCGCTGGTTTCCGTTTTGCTGGAAGCTTTGCAAATTGAGCTAGAACAGCTGCTGCTATCGCGTCAGCCGATGCAATCATCGATCGAGTATGATTCCCATTATTCTCGCTTCATTGCCTAATGCTGCCAGTGGAGCGTCAAATAGGGCCATGGCCGACTGCTTCGGATGGGGGATCCGCAGCCCCATTTATTTGACCACGTGACCTGGTTTTTGCGTTGCACTTGCCGTGCCCTAGCCTCCCACACCCAGAAAATTGAAGTGAACCAAGCGATCATCCAACTTCGACCGACACACGCCCAACGAAACTTGTCGCCCGACCAGATACAACAAGCGACAAGATGAGGACCTACGACGATACCTTCTCCGGTCAGAGGATCTACCCTGGCAAGGTACGCACTTGCTGCAAATTTCCCCGTCCGTCGAACTCTTCCGATGCCGATAGCGAAACCAATCCCGATCCCGGACCGCATCGAGGCTGAAGAGAAGGGTCAAAACGCAATATGAGGGGACTACGTTTGGCTAACGAGAACTTTTCGTGAACACAGGGTAAGATCTACGTCCGCGGTGACAGCAAGGTCTTCCGCTTCCAGAACGGCAAGTCCGAGTCGCTCTTCCTTCAACGAAAGAACCCCCGCCGCATCGCATGGACCGTTCTCTACCGCCGCCAGCACCGCAAGGGTATCTCTGAGGTACGCAGCCATCCATCCCCTCCCCGTCGTCTTGACTAGCGCACCAGACCGGACACGTGAAGGAGAGCCGATCGAGACAGACGGGGAATCCTGGGACCAGACAGAATTCGAGAGGATATGCAACGGATGAGGCTAACACCCACTACAGGAGGTCGCCAAGAAGCGCACCCGGAGAACCGTCAAGGCCCAGCGTGCCATCGTTGGTGCTTCCCTCGATGTGATTAAGGAGCGCCGTACCATGCGCCCCGAGGCCCGCTCTGCCGCCCGCGCCCAAGCTATCAAGGAGAACAAGGAGAAGAAGCAGGCTGCTCAGGCCGCCAAGAAGGCTGAGAAGGCAAAGAACGCTGCTCTTGCGTCCAAGGGCCAGACCGTCCGCAACGTCAGCAAGATGGGTGCCAAGGGTGCGCAGGCCAGGATCGCCAAGGCTACCAAGTAAACGGGGAAAATAAAATTTCATTTTACGAGGGTTCTTGCGCGTGATTTGAGTCAGGGGAGAGACGCTCTGCGGATGGAGCGGAGGGCATGGTTCGCAGAGGATGAAGGAATGGTGAATGCCGGAGTCCGTGGTTCATGTGTCTTTCCGGCCGGTTCTTTACAATATCGGGAGCATGGAATGCCATAGGGTGCATTGGTAGCTGAAAGCAATGTCAACCAGTGCAATGGTCCACTGATTCAAGCACGACGGACTGTAGCAACTTTCGAAGTGAGGTCCCAAGTCTGATAGGGTCTAGATATCATTACGGGCTACAGGAGCGTTTGGAGATATGGGCATTCTATTCATCAGGATTGGGCTGCCCCTCTAGCGTCAAAAATCGGCTCACAGCTTAGGAATGACTGCATCGCCACCCGAGAGCTCAATAGATCCAGGCTTGACCTCCTTCTCTGCGTAGACAACCTTGCCATGGTCAACGACGATGGCGTAACGCTGCGCACGGTCTCCCTTTTCCCAGCCAATGCTCTTCGAGAAGGCAAGACCGTCGTCCGAGGCAAAGATCTAAGAGCAAAACATGTCAGCTAAACCCACAAGGCTGTAGTACAGAGCAAGGTCTCGGGTGCGTCATACCACAAAATCATCCTTGACGCCATTGGCCTTGCCCCACGCGGACATGACGAATTGGTCGTTGGAAGCAATGAAGACAACTTGGTCAACGCCCTTCTTCTTCAATTGCTCAGCGTTGTTGAGGTAAGAAGGGACGTGAGCGACCTGGCAGGTCGGCGTGAAGGCTCCAGGAACAGCGACGAGGACAACCTTCTTCTTCTTGAACTCTGGCACGGGGTCAGATTGTGAATTGCAGGCTGGGATCAGGACAACATACCCTCGGAAGCGTTGAACTTCTGCGGGACGCCACAGGAGGAGAAGTCGGAGTTCTCGCCATCGATGGGGATGTAGCCAAAGGTGACTCCCTCAGGGAAGCTATCTCCAATCTTGAGCTCAGGCATCTTTGCGAAGCTTAGGAGGGGTTATGGCGGGGTCTGAATGATCCGTGATGTGGGAAGCTGGAAGTTGTTTGCAAGTGTGAGAGTGTCTGAATCTTGGAGAAGGAAAGAAAGTTGACGCGGCAAGGACACTTCGAGAATGTATCCCATTAGTAAACGAAGCGTGACCCGCTCCGATCCCCTCGTCCCAAGAGCGGATTGCGCCATGAGGGTGGGATCCCGAGGTTTCTGAGGACGCCGCTACGGAATGGTACATAGCGGGGGTCCTCCTAACCTGAGCACATCGTGTCTACGGGCCCTTCAACACACACAGTCAACGGGCCACTACCTGGTCAATTGCTCTAATCACTGTTCCCCTCGTTCCAGTTGATAGGCTTCACTAATTCTACTACCTTGTCTCAAGAAATCCTGCGCAATATCTAGTATGGCCTCCGTGGAGATGTCGGCGGGGTGCACGGGGCCCGCCGAAGGGGTTCTCAGCGTGCGGCAAGCGGTCGTCGGCACAGACACCACGGGCGGGACGGAGGTCACCGCCTAGATGGTACTATGGAGAAACAGTGATGTAGGCTCATCATCGTGTATAACCTGATAAGAGAGGATTATCTTTGTTGAACACGTCAATTCAACTGAATGGCTCATGAACGAAGCCATGACGGGTCCAAGCACAATAAGCCTCAGAAATGTGTCCGAACGGCAAGGGCTTGAGGGCCTGTGACCACTTTCAGATAAATGTCTCCGTATGCAACGTGGCACATGATGCGTGCATCGAGGGTTGCGTAGTTGCTAATGTCTTCTACACTTTGGAGCTGGATATGTTCAGACACCTGCGAACACGCTCAGTCCGTCTTCGATCCACTTCAGGCGACCTCGGCTGGTATCATTCAGATATTCTCATTAGCATGCAGTGTCGTCTGTCAAGTATACATTCCGCGAGACGCTCTAGACATGAATGGCGTAGCCTCCAAAGCCACGTCACCTACAGCTCAGACCGAGACTGCTTCTCCGTCTTCGGCTTATCAGGGTTGTGGCCAATGAGACAGTTGACGGTCTCCTTCCCACTAGGACTGTTGATCTCAGATCCCTCAGGGTCCTTCCAATTTCCAGAGAGCTTTATGAATCCATCTAATGCATCAGCAGTGGTTTTTCCTAAGGCAAGAGCCTTCTCGGCCCTGGAGTTGGAGTAGTAAGTCAAGAGGCTGTGTGCCGCATCGTCTTCACCCTTGGCAAGAAGCTCCTTTGCAGCTGTCTCGACCCAGGTGATGTCTTTCGCAGATTCCTTCTCGAAGCCTTTGATCATCTGGGTGACAATTGGATGCAGGGTTTCAGGAGCGGAACACATATAGTAAAGCACGCGCTTGAAGATGCGCCCAGCGAACACTGAAGCCTCTTGTAGCTGGTAGTCTGTGTTCAAGAAGGTGCCGGAAGCCCCATCAGTGAGGTATCGGTGTAGGCCGAACTCAGGGATGATCTTTTGGACTCCAAGCCACCACGGCACGAACGGCGCGGCAAGGGAACCAGTCGGAGCGACCCAGAGACGGAGAAGATCGGCTGAAGTCTCCTGGTGAAGGCTGACGACCTGGCCGTACCCAGCCTGGTCATCGGCAATGCGGGGGTCGCGAACCCGCTCCATCATATCTTTTTCAGTAACGGGTGCCATGGCCCGAGTGTCATCCTCAAGCTCCTTCTGCGACATGTACTTGAAGCCTCCCTCACGAGCTGACCTGCCGCTTCCGGTATACCCGTACACCTCAAAGATGTTGAAAGGCTTGTCTCCATCGGGATCCCACCAGCCTTGTTCCACAGCAAAGGACACAATGTTCGGCGATCCCATGTAATCAGGGTGGTCCGTGAAGTTGACAGGGAAGTCCTCGATGTACCCAGGATAGAGGACACGAACATCGTTCTCGCCGAGACGCTCAGCTGCCCAAAGATTCTGGCCGCCGGCCATCTCCAGCACAACCCAGCCCTCGTCTTTGTCGGCAATGAGATGGCTGTTTCCGCCGTACGTGGCTTCGGAGTATTCCTCGATCAGCCGGCCAATCAGTTCGACACCCTCACGAGCAGTACTGGCTCGCTCTAGAACAAGGCGTGCGAGATCGCTGTATTGGACACCTCGCTGCGGTGTAGGGGTCATCTCAAAAAGATCGTCACGGCTCGAGGACCAAACATCTCGAACAGCAACACCCTTCTCGTTCAAGCCACCGTTGGTCAGCGGTGCTGGGAAACCCTCGAAGTCGGAGTACTCCATACTCAGGTAGCGGAAGGTATGATTGACTTGAGGGATCTGGATGAGCTCCCCAGGAGGCTCGGCATCTTCTGTAACACCAACAGAGATCGTCGCATTGGCCGCGTGATCCTTTCCTGGGAAGAGCTGGAGCCAATGGCTCGACACCTCTTCACCTGTACCCCCAACCATCACTGACCCATCTTGGGTGAGATTCTTGCCTACGTAAAATGCATAGCTGGCAGATGCAGTGGTTGAAAACAGCGAGAGAGCGGCAAGCTGTCCCAACATGATGTAGGAATCGTGGCCGATGTACTTGAATCTGCGACCTTTGCTGGCTGTGGGGTTGAATAGTAACCTGACTTGACAACTTCAACAAGATCAAAATCCTGGGCGGCCTAGCACCTCCTACTTAAGGGATCAGCGCCAAGTTACCACGCGACATTTATCTTCACGAAATGTGATGGGCTCAGAGAGTCGAGCACCTGAACCCTGCATGCCTGCAGAGTTTGTATGCGGTACAAACGATTAGATACGGAGGAAGTCCGAATCCCCATCCTAACGTGAAGCTAGCCTCCCAGCAAATGCCATACTGGGCTTCTATTTGGCGCCTTCAGGGCACTGACATCATGCCAAAGGACGCCGACTTTATCAAGGTGTGGGGTTCTGGGGACGTCAGCCAGGATCTGGAGTGCTAATGCGCTCGAGAGTAAGCTGTTCAATTTGGACGTTTGCAGAGGGAAGTTTCTGACGAAAGCCATTGTTTCAAACGATAGAATCCTATGCACATCATACCGCTCGGGATCCAACAACGCATCTTTCGTTTGGAAACGTTGATTTTCCTTCTAATTACTGGTTCGACTGAACCGCAGCGAGTACCACGACTAGGCTAACAACCCTGGCTCCCATGCTAGACAAGGGGCCTGTGTGTGCCGAGCAAGCTGGCGAGTCATGCAACAAGGTAGTATTAAGCATATACAAAGTGACAAAGTGACAAAGTCTCAATGCCAAACTAGAGCTTGATTGTGTCCTCTCACTGATTCTGTGGCGCTTACAAAGATGGAACATAGCTACCACCTGCACCCATCTGTTTCCCGTAGCCAACATGTGCCGATGGGCGAGGTTCGTCCCCAAGGGAAAGCATCTCGTGATCCCTGTTCTAGGAAGCTTTCAGGCCGCTCAATCTCCAAGGCATTGACCATGTGTTCAGTGGACGTCATTCACTGCTCTGGCCGTAGCAACCTCTTGGCGGACCAACTTGAATACGAGGTCCTATAGTTTATATAGAGCGACGTCGATTGCTCATTTGCTTGTCGTGACTCCCTCTTCACAACAACTTCATCCAATAAAGCGGTTTCAAGGTTGCTTGTCATAATGAAGGGCTTCGATTCATTCGCAGTTGCGATTGCAGCAACTGTATCTGCTGTCACAGCGCAGGTAAATGTTCCTGAAGGCGCCATCGTTGTCCCCATGATCCGCAACGAAGACCAGTCCGCCTACCTTGCTGAGCTTCAAGTTGGGACTCCGTCACAGACAGTGTGGCTCAAAGTTGATACCGGGAGCCCGACTTACTCATTCATCGACCCTCGGAATGATGTGTGCGCACGACCTGTGCAGCCTTGCGAGGAGTACGGTGCATTCGATAACATCACCTCTTCGTATGTTCGTCTTTGCCTTATGTTCAGAGGAAACAATGTCGCTAACTTCAATCACTTAAGAACATCTTTTTACGAAGGTACAGGCTTTCACAATGCCCTGAACAATCACGGCTTGGGTGATTATTTGAACGACACCGTTGGTATCGGTGGCGTCAGTACAGGCCACATGTACTTTGGTTACCTCACCCACTTCGGCTTCCCTGACCGAGTTCAAAACCCCTTTCACAGCATCCTCGGTATGTTCATCCTCCAAAGATTCCCAAATTCAGTGCCCTTTCCCTAACCTTCTCTAAGGCATGTCGCTCGACTGCGGAGTCGCAGGACCTGAGTGCACAGACAAGGGACCATACTTGCTTCCTCAGCTCAAGCATGCTTCAAAGATCAACCGCATGGTGTCGAGCATCTACCTCGGTCCCGATGAGCTTGAGACTGCTTACGCCGAGATGATATTGGGAGGATATTACGACGAGGCGAAGGTCGACGGAGAGCTAATGACACTGAACATGGTGGACCCTCACAGCTCCATAGCCTTGGGTCAGACGAACTCTGTCAGTGTCACGGCGGTCGATGTCGTAATTGACGGTCGTGAAACAGCTTCAGGCACGTACGGTGAACCAGGTGTCGGTGTTCCTGTTCTCATGGACACTGGTGTGGCAAGCTGGTATCTCCCCGAAACCATCGCCAATGCTGTCTATGAGGGTCTTGGTGGTCTCCTCGATGGAGACTTCAACCCTGCCTCGCCCTACCAAAACATCGGCTGCCGTCACCGCGATGTCGAGACCGCCAGGGGACACGTTGTTGTCCATTTTGGCAGTGCTGGCAAGATTGAGGTTCCGTTGCATTCCCTCATAACGCAGTTCTCCGAGGATCGTTGCGTCACGTACGTCTCTGCGCGAGGAGATGACCCGTTCATTTTCGGAGACCCTTTCCTTCGCGGGGTTTACACCATCTTTGACCAGGAGAATTGGACGCTTACGATGTCAAAGGCGAAGTACACTCGTGAGCAGAAGATCGTGCCGGTGCCTGAGGGTGGATTCAAGGCCTAGTGGCTTGACCAACAAATGTGATTGCATGCATATGGAGCTCTTGGAACTCTGCGGGCATGTGCTTCAATAATCTTCTCGGCTTCGCTATCTATTGGGTATAAGGTAGGATCTGAAATTGCTCGACAGGTCTTAGTAAGCGACCTCTTTTGGATGTTTCAGCTGTGAGAGTGACTCAGCAACCTAGCCAAGTTTACGGGACTAGACCCGGCCGGCTCGGCAGTGGAGGGACAAACAATAATAATACGTGGAATACATTTTCGTGTCCTTTTACTTTTGTTTCGATGGTTCCTGATAGAATGCCGCTCATTGCATGAATGAGACAAAATGTGGCATTCTGATAGGGTAGGCAGCGTAGACGCTAGGGACTTGCACGTTTTTCTTAGGCGGCCTCCACCTCCACCACTGGGACAAGCTGTGTTGCCTTGCCTCTCGCAACACTGCCTCGACCAGGCTGCGCTCAGCACGCATTGCCGCCAGAGTCTGGCCCTTTCCCATGCCCAGTATCATGCACATGCATCAATGCTTCTTCGTACGCACCTCGGTCAAGACTCCGGCGCTCACTGCTCGGTCCTCACGCTTGGATCCGTGCCTGTGCCGATCTCGGCAGTTGGACCGCATCCTCCCATTCTGTGTCTGGGCCTTCGCGCGCAAGAAAGAGACAAAGCGCGACTCTGATGCTACGTTGGCCAGAGGTTTTGTTCGCTGCTGTGGCTAACATAGGTTCTAGCGCCCAGACGAGTGACATTCTTAAGCTTTGACGCTCGGCAAAAGGGACGATCAATCCGATGATCAGAGAGGCTCATGCACTCTCGGCAACAGTTCGCTGGGGCCCGGATCGCCATCTCCAGCGCTGATCACTGCATCTGCAGGGCGACCCTGGTGCTCCCTCGAGGCGGCAAAGCCCCTCGACATCCCTCGCATGAATGGGCAGAAATTGTCCACAGGCGATACGACAGCGACGAAAAAGGACGCTATTGATGCGGGGACGCCACCATCTTTAGGCATTGCTTCTTCTCACTGGGACTCGCAGTGCTCCAAGGAAGAAGATTGGCCCGTTCAGCCGTCTTCGCGGACTCGGCAATCTGCATTTTCACGAGCCTCGTTCTGTTCAAAGCTCAGCGGCCCGTCCAGGGGTTGAGAGAGCAAACACGGCGAACCCAGACGCCACCAATGCTGCTCTCCTATCATGCTCAGCTGGAGCTCGACAACGCCACCGGCTTCGCTCACTGGTCAGCTGGGCGTGTTCCAGAGATGTGGCTGCCCTCCATCATCGGCACAACCTACCAACCGAGATCCATTGTTGTTTATCGTGGCTTTTGTGGAATGGTCACCCAAACGGCCTTGGCAAGGACGGACCGTGATGATGGCTTCCGAGTGGGACGCTCACGCAGGAGGAGAACCTAGTCCTGCCTTGGCCTCCCTTGCGCCCACGTCAATGCAAACCTGCTTTCCTGTTCGCCGATAGTACAACGGCAAGCCATGTCACACCAAGTTCCAGCATTGGCGTCAGCAAGTGCCTTGAGCTTCAATGCTCGCAATCAAGCCCAAGTAATTTCCGTCTTCTCAAGCGAATAGACGTGGCTAAAGGTTTTGAGTTGCGCTATCTCTCAGCCTGAGAAGGTTTCTCGCGTGGCTGTCTAATGAGCAGGCTGCTAGTACCTGAGATTTGCATCCCGGAGTTTCCCAAAGTTTGACGAACGGTCCCCCACAACACCATCCCGCAGGGTTCACCACAAGAAGCCCCACGAGATGGCCTCCTTACAGTACTGTCACTTTGTATGGAGAACAAGTCATATCTGGATGTAGCCTCACACACCATCTCGGCGGGTATACGCCACCGCAAACGTTCCCCTGCCGGACCAATCCCTCTCGTACCTCGACTAACATGCTCGCCGTCGCAACTCTGCGTCCTCCTTACGGTGTTGAGGGACCATCTAGACTCGGTTCGCTTTGCTTCTTCCTGTTTCTTGGCATAGAGCCCGGCACATCTCGACACTACCACGCTCTTTTTGGCTCAAGAGGCGCATTGCCACGACGTTGTGTGTAGCCTTTTACTTATTGACGGTTCAGCTTGTGGCCTCTGTCCCTCCAGCCACTGTGCTCCCCTTCGACGCCCATATAGTACTGGTCTGTCCCACCTCTGGAAAACATTGGCTTTCCCCTGAGAATCATTCCAGCTGCTCTTGCCTTTCT
Organism: Sarocladium kiliense; assembly: GCA_030734395.1. NCBI lineage: Eukaryota > Fungi > Ascomycota > Sordariomycetes > Hypocreales > Sarocladiaceae > Sarocladium > Sarocladium kiliense. Next base: position 894,377 of record JAUZTG010000020.1, on the reverse strand, counting down.
GTGTCCTCGTTAAGCTTCATACTGTACGACATAATGGGTTGGCTTCTGCCTCTGACTTACACACGTCCCAAGCACGTGGATAGTGACTCTGTCCGACACAGCGAGGACTCTACCATGGTTGACTCAGACAAGAGCAACGAGTCTGTCAAATCAGGCAACTCGGGAACCTCCTCTGGCATTCCCAACTCCCTCACATTTGACAAGATCATCAATGGAGGAACATGCCCGGTAATTTCTTCAAACTATCAAACCCATACTCTCTCCCCACTAACACAACTTTCGTAGCCCATGACAGTTCGAGACTTCATGAACTACCTGGTCTACATTGAGCATTCCGCGGAGAACTTGCAATTCTTTTTGTGGTTCAGAGACTACGAGAAGCGCTTCCGAGCAGCAGACACAGCAGACCTTGCACTTGCGCCAGAATGGACTCAGGCTATGGAGGACGACGCCGTCGCTAAGATGCGCAAGGCAAACGCCGAGAAGATGCGGCCTGATCCAAAGGCCGCGGAGATATTCAAAGGCACCGACTTTGAGAAGCAAGGCAAGGAGCTGCAGCCGGTCGACATGTACTCGCCGAACCCGTTCAACACGCCTCCTCGTACGCCTCACAGCACCGCAGACGGCGACTCGATGTACACGCCGTCGAATGCGGTATCTTCGACTCAAGCCTCGAGTCACCAGACGAATGCTTCTCATGCCTTTGCCGCTGTTGGAGTTAGACAACCTTGTGAGTTTACAACAGAACCGTGTAGTCACTTCCAGCTGACCCTACGCAGTCACCATCCAGCCGTTCCGAGAGGAGATCAACAGAATCATCGCCACCTACATCATGGATGGCGCTCCACGCCAGCTCAACCTCTCTGCCTCAGAGCAGAAGGTTGCTATCCAAGCTCTATCACACACCACCCACCCGACGGCATTCCGAGGCCTTGTCCGCAACATCGAGGGAGCTCTGCGTCACCAAGCACATCCCAACTTTGTCCGATGGTCGATCTGCAATGGCAATCCGGCCCGCGTGTTCTTTGCTCGCGCCCTGGGTGTCGGTACAATCTTCGGCGGCCTCGTCGCTGCCATTCTCCTGACCCTAAGCGGAGTTCCCAGAGGCTACCGCGCTCTACCCGCCATCGCTTTCGTCCTCGGTATCAGCACCCTAATCGCAGCCTACAAGGGCATGTGCGTAGTCCTTCACGGAATGCACCACCGCCACGTCCGCCCCTGGGAACTCTTCACGCAAGAAGATGGTAGTGACGACGGGTGTGAGTCTTCATATGGAGGCAAAGAGAGCCTTGAGTCATTCGGGTCAAGCAACAGCTATGAGGACGAACCGTGGGTAGTCAAGTATGAGAAGAGGAATGTCGTGCGCAAGATCTTTGACCGGGAAGTTTGGATTCAGGAGCCGGCTTTGAGACAGATCCAAGACACGATCTTTGTGCAGGCGATGTTGGCGGCGGTACTGGGGGCGGGAGCTTTGACTGCCATTTTTGTTGCTGTTCCTGGGGGCCATTTCTTTTAGTTTGTAAAAGCATGACGCGTGGTTCTCCTTTTCTATTTTCTCTGCGCTGGAGCGCGATTCACTTCGACGAGGGGAGCGAACAACCAGGTGCGCATTCACTGCAATAGGCGAACAATGGAACGTCGATATTCTCTATTCTATTAGCTATCTTACTTATGATCTTACTGGCTATCTTACTGACTATCTTACTGACTATCTTACTGACTATCTTACTGACTATCTTACTGACTATCTTGCTGGCTATCTTACTGGCTATCTCACTTACTATCTTACTCACTATCTTACTCACTGCCATCTGCCCAGCCCCCTGCCCTGAGCAATAGCTTTGCGCTTTGCTATTAGATCAGGTTCGCCCTCTCCCAGGTCTTAAGCCGGCAGGCTGAGAAGGGCGGGCCCAACTGTTACGTGTCACGATCAAAGGAGCGAATAAAGAGAATAGAGATCAATTGCACAGGGTTCGAAATGTAAAGCAAGTAAACCAGATGTGATGGTCCCCCTCAGGCTGACGGCAGGTGGGAAACAGTGATGACAGTCACCCTTGCACGTGACAGTTAGTCGGGCTTCTTCATTGATGCCTCTGTTGCACGTTCAGTTTTCGCAGCGGTGCCACAACCCTCAGTCGACCCGCCTGCCTTCCTCGTCTGGTTCCGCATTTCTTGGGGAACAATACCACCCATGTAGTTAGATTTCGTGATTATGATAGGGTTGGCTGCTGGCTTCTGCTTCTTCATTGCTCGCGGGTCGCCCTCTGGCCATTCAGGTTTGAAAGGCTTGTCGTCGCCAGTGATTGCTGAAAGTGCGGATCTTCTGAAGGCATCCGCCAGGATCGGATTTGCGCTGGCCCATTCCTTCACTCCTTTCCAAGATGTTTCTCGTCTTGATCTGGCATGCCAAGCAATGCTGACAGGTACTCGATCGCGTTTGGGCCGGGATGGAAAGGTGCGCGGACCTCATCACCATCCTTCACAGTTAAGGATCAATCGCACACCTTCGTCGACTGAGTTTTGGCCTTGCCCTACTCTGATCTATTCTATATACTATTCTACATACTATTCTATACACTATTCTATATACTATCTTGCATGCTATTTTACATGCTATTCTCCACTGCCCGACTTGTTACTTTAATTCATGTGGGCTGCGTACTCAATCAGATCAATTGAACCCTGCGCATCGTTAAGACCGATGCCGGGTTCCAGCCCTCACTGATCATCAGCTGTGTCGCGTGCCTGAGTACCTTCGTCATCTTAGCAAAGAAGACGCGGTCTTTGACCCTATGCTCGTACTGGTCGCTCAAATTGATACACAAGCATTGCTCATCGCTTGCGAATCACTTCCGGCTACTACTTCCTCCCGCATTAAACCCTCCGCATCCGAAGTGTACTCGTAAGCTCGTGTTTCGTACCTCGCCAGACAGAACGAAGAAAAAAAGGTGCCGAGGGGCGCAAGGGTCCATCCGGTATCGATAAGCCCCAACAACCCTCCTTTCGCGGGGTGGTGGGCATCGCTCCCTCGGCTACCGTAAACGGTTGACCTAGGTCCAGCTAGGTTCACCTCGCTCACGGCTTAGTTCCTCCATACAACTTCCCTTGCTCCGGATCTTTCATCTCCAGACTGCCTACCGCCTTCACGACTTATATAATCCCTTTCCGACGAGTAACCCGCGCCGGACCGGCCGGGTGAGCCGTAGCCCTCCAAAATGGCCCCCGCCGTCGACTCCTCCGTCACCACCGACCGGCCGACCTCCCAGCACCAGCAGCGTCCCTCGAGCAGTGCTGTCGCCGAAGATGTGCCTCGCACGCGACCCCGGACAATGACCTCGACCGATGAGATCGACAGCACAATCACTCGTCCGGGAAGTGTCAGGATCAATGTCAAGGGCGCATTCATCGTCGACCCGGACACCTCAACACCAGCTGTGCGCCCGGGTCAAAATGGCAGGGTGAGCCCAAGCCACCATGAGACGAGCGACATTCGATTGCCGAATCACACGGCTGTTGTCAGCCACATAGCTGTGGATGTAAGCGTGCCCTTCATCTAATGTTGAGGACGCCGTACTGACTCAATTCGCAGATCGGAGGATCGCTTATCAAGCTCGTCTACTTCTCTCGAGAAGCAGCACACTCCATAGAAAACGGCGGCCGACTCAACTTCCAGATCTTCGAAACGGACAGGATACACGATTGTGTCGAATTCATGCGCCATTTGCGCGACAAGCAGCTGACGCTCAATGGCTCGAAGCCGGGTGAGCTGAGGGTTATGGCGACAGGCGGCGGAGCTTACAAGTTCTACGATATGATCCGCGATGCATTGGGTGTTGATGTGCTGAGGGAGGACGAAATGGAGTGTTTAATCATTGGTAAGCTGCTCACTATGGCAAATTGGCAATTTGTGCCTTTAGCTAACTGTGGTGTCTCAAGGGCTGGATTTCTTCATCACCGAGATCCCACGTGAGGTCTTCACATACTCCGACACAGATCCCATGCACTTCGTCGGACCACGAGAAGATATCTACCCTTACCTTCTCGTCAACATCGGCTCCGGCGTTTCCATCCTCAAAGTCAGCGGTCGAAACTCATACGAACGCGTCGGCGGTACATCTCTTGGAGGCGGCACGCTCTGGGGCCTGCTATCACTTCTGACGGGCGCACGAACATTTGACGACATGCTTGACCAAGCAGGCGGCGGAGACAATACCAAGGTTGACATGCTGGTTGGAGATATCTATGGCACCGACTATGGCAAGATCGGGCTGAAGAGCACGACCATTGCGAGCTCCTTTGGCAAGGTCTTCAGGATGAAGAGGGAAGCTGAAGCTGCTGCAGAAGACACAGGAGGTCTCTGTAACAAAGACGCCGGTCACATCACAGCAACAAACGCAACACCATCAACATCTACACAACCACCACCACCCACCTCGACAGCCTCTCAGCCTCCGCCATCCTCCCACGATTCAACCCCTGAGCCCGCCTTCAACAGTGCCGACATCTCCCGCTCCCTCCTCTACGCCATCTCCAACAACATCGGCCAAATCGCCTACCTTCAATCCCAAATCCACAACGTATCCGATATCTACTTTGGCGGTTCTTTCATCCGCGGCCACCGCCAGACCATGAACACCCTTAGCTATGCCATCAAGTTTTGGAGTAAAGGAGCCAAGCAGGCGTATTTCTTGAGGCATGAAGGTTATTTGGGCGCGGTCGGCGCGTTCTTGAAGAGACAGCCGGTGAACTGGGGTAGGAGGGGGAGCCTAGAGGGGATGATTGAGCCCGAGGGGGTCGGGTTCAGGGCGAGGCAAGAAGGAGAGGGGAGTTCGTAAGGTTACGTGACATGAGAGGCGGCTTGTGCAGCATAGAATACCACTTCATGAGGTTGATTCAGGGGAAGGAGAGCCGTGGTTTCGGACTCTCGTCGAAGGCGCGAGGGAGGTTTGTCATATCATGAAGGCCACCGTGACATATTTGTACATTCAAAGCATTCAAAGCCGTTGCCACTTCATTGGATGACTTGATGGAGCGTTTGGCCTCTGCCACGCTTAGCCGTCGAGTTATGCTAGGGTATTTATAATACAAGCTGGTACATTTATCGCACATCTTACATGGCATCAATTGCTGACCGTTCTCTGACGGCTATGTTTGTGCCTCTTGTCACGAGCGTGTGACTCTCTTCAGTGTCCATCCAAGGGCGCTGATGAGTATGAAGCCTGGCAATAGGCGGCAGTGCCAGCCTCGCCGACACGTCAAGGATACTGATGATTGTCGTCCTCGAGGTGCGTGAGTGAACAACCGTAAGTCGGTGGTTAAGCTGGCCGGCTTAGACTACTCAGGCTGGAAGCGGGAAATGATCTCCTCGCTGAGCCATGGATTACAGTCCTGAGAAAGCATTATGACTTCCAACTTCCAAAGAGGCCCCCGAATATGGACTCACCGCCGCCGCCGCCGCCTCCTCTGTCGCCCCTCCTCCGTGCCTCTGTCTGGATCCATTCCTCAATGAACTTTCTGTCGGCGAGCTTCCGCCCGTCGACAACCTTTGTCTGCGTCATTGCCTCTCCTCCATCAAAGCTAAGAAGGGTAGGCACAGAGGTGATCATGTAGGTCATCGGCAGAGACTCGGGTCCGCCCATGATATCCGGGCTGTCGAACTCGACCTCGGCGAAGGAAACGCCGCCCTCCGCCTCTCCGACGCCCGAGGATACGAGGGAGCGGATCAGAGGAGACACGGTCTTGCATGTTGGGCAGTAAGATGTAGTCCATAAAGTCAGGAGCGGGCGGCGTGATGAGGTGGAGATTGCAAGGGCTGTCTGAAAGGCATCGGTGTTGCGGATCCTGATAAGAGCAAGAGATCGGCCATGTTAGCAGCGTTTCAACGGGTATGTAGCAGGCACGGCAGTGGAGATTTGCATACGGATTGTGGATGTGGTTCTTGCTGGCGGCAGACGCGGCATTCGAAGACATGTAGCGCAGGTGACGGGAGGCTGGGCTTGTGAGAGGCTGGGCTGCCTGCTGACGTGGGTATGATTGCCGAGTTGCGGTGAGATGATGTTGTAGTATGGCGGCGCGGGGCGCGTGATTCTGGGGGTGCCAAGGTGGCAGCTTGGTCACAAGGGACGTGAGTGGACGGCGACCGTGCATTGTGCTTTTCACGTGCTAGAAAGGCAGCGGAGAGGGCTGCGTCGAGGATGATGAGATTGAAGGAATTGAGATATGTAACTTCTGGGAGCACAGCTAATGTTGTTAGTGGAGGGAAGGAGCAGGCAAGGTGGGACGAAAGAGCGCTGGAGGGTGTTTGGCAGCAGCGTTCGGGGAAGGTGCGACTTGGGCCCTTAACTCGGTCCTACTCCTGCCTCTGCCGGCTGAAATTAAGGTTATTGGGGAAAGCCAGGGTTGCCAGGGTTAGGGTCATTGCATCACCCTGCATCACCTCAGGCGGAGCCAAGTGTCCCAAGACCCTCCTTCGACCTGACCACCACCACCGCTATTGCTACCACCACCTACTCCTGCCTCCTCCTCCTTTTTAAATACCATTCGAGGAGGAGGAGACTTTGTTTCTCCTCTTTTCTACACATCTATTCCCTTTCCTCGACATCCGACGTCTCTCTTCCTCTTCTCCGCCATGTCCTGAGCTTCGCCATCATCCTCAATCGACCTCGACCTAAAGGCCTTACGCGCAGCAGTCTCTCCCCTTCTTTTCCTTGGGAACAGGCTGGTTTCTTCCGCCTGGTCTCCTTTTCTCTCTCCGATTAGACCTATTGGACCGATTTTGTTCTATTCTGCCAGGTTCTGCGACCTACTCTTATCTTGGCTTTCGGCTTTGTTCACCATACGCAACCCCTCCTCCAACCCGCTGCACAGGTCCCTCGGCAATCGCGTCTGCACAGCCTGACGCGTTATGGCCTCTCCTGGAGGTTCGACTGATGAAAAGTCGTCTTTCCGACGGCGCTTTGGCCTAAGACGGAATGGCCCTCGTGACGGCGACGCTGCTGCACACTCAAGATGGACACTGGGCATCCTGAACGACCCAAAAACCATAGAGGTTCCAGGTGGGCCCCCAATTCCCCTTGCATTGTCTGTCGAACGTGTTCAGTCACTAATCATTCGCCTCCCCTGCAGGTTCCGTCATTCTCTTAGCTGATCGCAATGAGCCTCTCGGCATGCGTGACTACCAACCGCGAACATCACACTCATCGCTTCCTATCGGCTACCCACTTCCTGAGGGTGTAAGCACTCCGAATCTCGCACGACCTGAGCCGGCTCATGTCCCGGAACCGGAGCCAGAGTTGGAGGAGCAGAAGAAGACGAAAGACGGCGCGATCATCCTCAATCCTCAGCCTGAGGAGTCCGCCAATGATCCTCTCAACTGGCCACATTGGCGGAGGAACCTGGCCCTCTTGTGTCTAGGTTTCTACTGCATGGTTGGTGGCGGTGTTACTCCCATCATTGCGGCCGGCTTCACAAACGTTGCTGAGGAGTTCGGTGTCCACAAAGAGACTGTGGCTTTGACCACCGGCCTTTACATGATGGGTGCGTTGTGGCCATCCGTACGCTGTTTCGAAGTAAGCTGACAGAGATAAGGTCTCGGCTTGGGCTCCGTTATTGCCTCCCCAACAGCCATCCTTTTTGGCAAACGACCAGTATACCTCGCAAGCGCTATCTTCTTCATCGTCACCTCTCTTTGGGCTGGTTGGTCTGCTACTTTCGGCTCACTCATCGCTGCCCGCGTCTTCCAGGGTGTGGCTCTTAGTCCCATTGAATGTCTGCCATCTGCGACAATAGCAGAAATCTTCTTTCTTCACGAAAGAGCATATCGCATTGGCATATACACTCTTCTGTTGCTTGGCGGCAAGAACTTAGTTCCACTTGTGAGCGCCGCGGTCATTGGATCCCTGGGATGGCGCTGGACGTTCTGGTAAGTCCATTTCACTCCTGCATATTGCCAGGTCACGCATGCCCTTCCATGCTAATGTTGGGATAGGATTGTGGGTATCGTTGGCGGTTTTGGCGCTGCTCTCCTTTTCTTCTTCGTCCCAGAGACCTTCTGGGATCGTGCCCCAGCTCCAATCAAAAAGCACAGCAAGCGTCCCAGCTTTCTCCGTCGACTATCTTCTCGACATGGCGCTATCACTACCAAGCCCCCATCAGTGATCAACGCTACCGGTATTCTGGAAGACCACGCGTCTCCCGCGTCACCCCACACGACCAAGGGAGGGCGACACGTGGGATTTGCCGCCGATGGCGACGGTGTCGATGAAAACCACGATCCTGGGACTAATGACTCACATCCAGTTACGGATACCGGGGTCTCTCAACATGCCACCTCAGCTGATCTGGAAAAGCAGGCTCTGGGGCACTCTCAAGGCCAAACCCAAGGTGGACATGGTGCCCTTCACCCCTCTGCCAATGCTGAAGACCTAGAGAAACAAGCATTTGCTCAGCCTCTTGGCCCTCGCGAACAGACTGGAACGCATGCGTCCTCGGTCGATACAGTAGTATCCCCGGACCGTCGTCAGCCTGAGGATGGAGCTGCTGCTGAACGGGGCAGCATGCCTGCAACACCAGGAGGTCCTCACGACAGCAACAATGCCCCGCCTAACATGCGTGCCGTCAACAGCCCTTACAATGCCAATAGCCCGCGTAGTGGCAGCAGCAGCAATGTGGGCTACTTCTCCAACGGCTTCGACCTCGGTGATGAGGGCATCCCAGCCTCGCGTCTTAGGGCACCCCCCAAGGTGAAGGCGTACACACATAATCTGCGGCAGCAGCCACCTCGGTCTTTCGTCCAGCAGCTCAAACCGTTCTACGGTCGGCTCAACAGCGACAGGTGGTTGAAGGTCATGGTCCGCCCTTTTATCCTCTTCGCTTACCCGGCTGTACTGTGGTCCTCGATGATCTATGCCTGCTCGATCGGTTGGCTGATTGTCATTTCTGAAATGCTGGCAATCTTGTACCGTGACCCAGACACATACAATTTCACAGCATTTCAGACTGGCCTGGTTTATGTCTCACCCTTTGTTGGCGGTATTCTCGGAACTGGTGTAGCCGGAAAGGTCAGCGACATCATCGTCCGTGCGATGTCCCGCCGCAATGGCGGCTTGTACGAACCCGAGTTCCGCTTGGCCATGGTCATCCCCATTGCTGTCTCTACAACTGTTGGTCTGATGGGCTTTGGTTGGTCAATTGAAGAACGTGATCATTGGATCGTTCCCACGATTTTCTTCGGCATTGTCTCCTTCGGTTGTTCCTTGGGATCGACGACATCGATAACATTCTGCGTCGACAGCTATCGCCAATATGCCGGAGAGGCATTGGTCACCCTGAATTTCTCCAAGAACATCTTCCACGGACTTGCTTTCAGTCTTTTCGTCACTCACTGGCTCGCGGATGACGGCCCGAAGATGGTGTTTGTCTGGATTGGTATCATTCAGCTGCTTCTTTGCTTAACGACGATTCCAATGTATATTTTCGGCAAGAAAGCGCGCCTCTGGACTGTCAGGCAGAACCTCATGGAAAGGTTCTAAACCGTACAAACCTCTTGCATGGCTCGCATTGCCTGGGAGCTCCTCGAATGCTGGTTGGCATGACTCTGCATGATATACTCACGAATTTCCTTGATGTCCGGTTGTCGATGGATCACCCTTCGCATCCGAGGACGTGGTATTTTCTTTTGGGACAATGGGCGTTACATATGGTTTTTGCATAGAATCGCATTACACTATCGGTACCTAGAATCAATGCATATACTACAAACTCGGGTTAGAGGTAGTGCTCGCATGGAGGCGGCCCTTACTCGGTTGTACTGTATTACTGTCCTTCTCATTGCTCCAGACCTCTGGCCCCGAAACTTTTGCCCCACATCCATCTACGATCAACATCACATAAAATCTTGACTGAAGTAGCACCACTCGGTTCACTTGGACATAACTTGGGCCCGCCAACAATTCATTCTGGTTAGATAAAAGCAACAATACCATCGAGGCAGTGTTCTCTTTTGTCCCTCTTCTTCTCTTCGAGGAGGGAGACCGTCATGTCGACCTCGCGTATTCCCCCGCTCCTGGAGCCATACCTCGCTTTCCCGCCACCATCGTCTCTCTTCCTTCTCACAGGTGTTCTCGGTGCAAGTACAAACTGGCTGGTATTCAGGTGGCTGTATGCCCTGCTGAAAGGCGCAGGTGGTGGGAGAGGATCGCAGCAGCTGGATGACGGTGAAGGGGAGAGTGTGGGCGTTGTGCTTGTGGGTTTTCTAAGAGACGGAGCATTCTGGAGGGAAGGCAGTTCGAAACTTGTGAGTCCTCGTTCTATCTGAGCGCCTTGCCACTCTATTTGAGCTGTTGGGTAAGGAGTTTCTGAGTGGTGCATTGACAAGCACTAGGGCCTCGACCATGACGGACTGAGCAAGTCTGGGAAGTTTGTCTTCGTGGATGGGTTGACGGGGCTCTTCGCTAGTGAGAGCGCTCCTACGCAAGGATCTCAGCATGTGCTGAAGAGCAGTGGAGGAATCCAGGGCGTAAGAACGGTTGTCGAGGCAGCGCTGGCGCAGCTGAAGACTGAGAAGAAGGTATTGGTGCTGGATCAACCGGACGTGTTGCTTGCAGCGTCGGGGGGTGACATTGGGAGTCAAGCGGTACATAACCTGATACTACAGCTGAGAGAGGTATGCCCTCCTTCCGCCTCCTCTACTTTGTCCGACCTTTGGCCTGCTGACCGGAAGTATAGAACGTACATGCTACGATATTGACGCTGGCTGCGGATGATCCGCTTATTCACACTCAGCAAACTACATTGGAGAAAGAGCATGCGGCTTTGCTCGCCGGGCAAGCACATGGTGCAGACGGCTGGGCGGGGTTAAGGATGTTGGACACAGGTGTAGCTCGGGATGTCAGCGGCGTGGTGAGGTGGGCTAGGAAAGATGGTGGCACTCTGGATGGGAGCGCATGGGAAGAGAGGGAGATGCTCTACTGGGTTGGAGCAGATGGAGGTGTCAAAGTATTCGAAAGAGGGACCGCATGATACGTCACGAAGACCAAGGAAACAACAGGTCGCAGGTGTCATGGTAGAATCAATGCCATTTGCAAGAGCCTTTTGCCCTCCCTACTTCATTTCGTGAAAGACGAGGAGGCGCAAAACCAAACACCGGTAATTCCCATGCCCGACCTCTCCAACCCTCCCTTCCCCCCAAGAAGAAGGGAAAGGAGTTCTCAAGGTCCATGATGATCCCTCATCTCACCCCTCTCTCATGCTTCACTGATGCCAAAAACGTGCCATCACACCTTCCGCCTCATCAGTCCATGGTGTCTTGTCGGGATGCGCAAAACTTTGTAATGGTTCGAAATTTCTTGGTTCCGTCAATTCACCAGAGGCTTTAAGGTACAACCACTACCATCCCCGGAACTCCAAAAAGGTTTTTTGGTCTTTAGAAAAAGTTCTCATGCGTTCCAATGTGTTTCCCGTTTTGAAATCTGCCCAGTTTACTCGGAGGCCTTGCCCTTGCCCTCAGCGCCGCGAGTGCTCTTGGGCTGGCCGGTCTGGAAACCGTTCTTGAATCGCCGGGAGACGTCCTTGAGGTAGCGCATGCGGCCGGTACCGACGGTCTTTCTCCGCTTGGCCTTCTCGCCCCAGTTGTCTGTTGAGATGGATGTCAGTATTGCTGTGATACTTCGTGTCGTGAGGGTGTTGGTGGGTTGAACGTACACTTCCTGGTCTTGGCGGAAGGGTAGCCGCAAGAGGAGCACTCGTGCTTCTGGATGTGAAGAGAGCGGCGACCTGAAAGATGTAAAGTCAGCATTGAGCCGTTGATGTGCCTGATAGGTCCTCGGAGCGTTGGGCGAGATCCTCCTCGTGGTGCGTCGAGGCAAGTCGTTTCGCACAACCATTCGGTTCAGTTTCCAACGCTCTCGAGGTCGATTCTCGCCTGGCAGATCTGGAGATGAGGGATTACTGACCGCAACGACGGCACAGGGTGTGCGTCTTGTTGTGTCTTTTACCGAACGAGGAAGTTCCCTTGGCTACACGTAGAGAGTCATGGTCAGCCCATCAGATCATCGTCGATTGTCCCGGATGCGATCGGTCGCCAACGTCGAAAGTCTCCTCTCTCCCCTTCCAACGACACCGGGCGGTGCTTTCAGCTTTCGATCAAGTACTCTGAGAGTCCTTCATTCAGAAAAGCTAAAGAAGAGCCTGCATAAGCTTGTCATGTGGCACCCTCGCCCTCGATTGTCGCTGGGTGAAGTTGTCGTGAAGCTGGACGGAGAGAAAGGAGAATATTCGTTCGTCGCGATTCGTTCGATTGGGATTCAGGGTGATAGATATCACGTACTCATCTTGGCGGATTGTTGTCGAGAACGGGCGGGTGGTCGATGTGGTGATTGAGGTGAGCCAAAGGAATTTCGCGGGCAGTGTGGAGGGCTTCGAAAATTCGGGCTCGGATTGTGTGGGCGTTAAAATCACGTGCACCCTCACGTGTGGAGCATCCATCTGGAAAGTGCACCATGAGGCCCACTTTTCCCAGCACCCAGTTCGCAGTGCCACTTCGAGTGTACACCAGGCAGGATTGGCCATGGTGAAGCAGGGAGCAGGCCGTAGGGATTCATGCAAAGAAAGAAACATGAATAGCGAAAAGAAACGATACAAAGATATAGAGAAGGATAGACACAAGAATAGGGATAGGAATAGGGACAAGAATAGACACATGAATAGGGACAAAGATAGTCGCTCAATGAGAATAAACCCCTGATAGTTCTAGGAAGATGTGCAACACATCCAGCTATTTGTGTTGCTATTCTTGCGACTAAATTGGTTGCTATCCTTGTTGCTATTATATCGCTCTTGGTGCTGCAAACTTGGTGACTGTTCTTGCTGCTATTTTGTCGCTATTCGTGTTGCTAATTTGATGACTATTCCTGCTGCTACTTTAGAGACTATTCTTGCAGCTAACAGGGATTAGAGATACATCACCACGGCGTAGGTCAACATAATCTGGCTAGTTAGCACGGAATCATACACAGACTCAATGCAATCGTACATCATGGTCATAAATTTCAGATCTCGCTCGCAACTATCCCAGAAAATGAAACAAATCCCAATCCAAACTCCGTTCCTTCCATCATATACCGAGCTTATATAGTTATATACAAGAAATCTGCAAAGGAGCCGGGCCACTGATCTTTTCAAACACAATAACAGACGCAGCATATCATGCATTATGGCCATGAAGTCGGTCCAAAGGTCTCGCCAGGCGCAACATGGGATTTGATGGCTTTGATCGTCAGATCAGCCGTGTGCAGCGCCGTCGTGTTACCCCACCAGCTCGGGTGATCTGCGCTTGTCATGTAAAGCGTGAAGAAGATGACCAGCGTTGAGATGATGAGGCCGCAGTCGAGCGCCGCAGATGTAATGTAGTTGTACTGCAACCACCAGCCAGTGTATCGGCGCTTGATGAAGAAGTTGAAGATTACGCCGACAATGCCCCAGCAGAGGTAGATGTATACGGTAGCCGGAGGGAGCATGCCTTGGCCACCGTAGATGACGGGCGTGCTGATGTAGCGCCACATGGACTTGGGCCAGCGGCGGGCGAGCAGCCAGGTGATAATGGGCGTGACGAGACCAACGAGCCAGAACCACTGCAGCGACGAGTACATAGCCGTGCCGCTGAAGATGCGTGCAGGTCCAATGACTCCCCAGACGACAGAGGCAGTGTAGAAAACGCGGGTGCCAGGGCAAGTGTAGCTGTTGGCCTGGTCAGGGGTGCAGATGTCGGGGATGTTGGCGAGAGCCCAGTTCATCACAGCGATCTGCAGGATGGCGGACCAGACAGACGCAATGACCTGCGAGGAGAACATCACTCGCGGCGGAACCTTCATATAGTGGCCAAGCTTGAGATCTTGCGCAAAGTACAGAGCCTGGCCCATGCAGATATAGCCGTAGGTCTTGAACATCATCATGGCAAGAGGGCGACCGGGAACCATGTAACCGATAATGAATTCGGTAAGGACATTAAGACCGAGCTGGACGTTAGTGATACCTTGAATGATGCCAATCGGAATCAGCCAAACGATGGGAATCAGAATGCAAATGACATAAGCCCAAGCTGGGAAACCAGTGGGCCAGCCAGTAACGACGCCAAAAGAGATGGCGACCATGACGATGAAGAGGACTATTTCTGGTCAGCGAAGTACAAGACAGGAGAGAAGTTTGAGGCAACTTACGGGCATACCACCAATCCTCCGCATCACGATACTTCTTCATGAGACGCATGTGCACATCATCCTCCTGGTGTCGAGCGAGCCTGAACTGGCGCCACATATCCCGGCCGTGGTACAGCGCAACGTGAACAATGACAGCGGCAACGGCAGCAAAAGACAGACCGTAAGCAAGTGCAAATTGCGTGGGGAGGTACAGCGGTGAGTACTCCATGTACGCAGTCTCGTTGAACTGGTAGTTGGCGTCGAGGATGCGGGAGGTGTTGTAGACAGCACCGGTGTTGTCGTAAGACTCAGAGGACTGTACGGGCAGGTAGTCGGCGAACCAGGTGCCACTGAAGTGAATGCCCATGGAGGCAAAGATGAAGAAGACAAAGATACCAATCAGAGTGTTGACGATGGCATGGAAAGGTGGGATCAAGGGGGATCCCACGTATCCACTGATGACGGTCCAGTCGAAGGAGATAGGCATCAGACCATACCCAGTGTAGCCGCCGAAAAGCTTGTTAACAACGACATTGTTCGGAGCAATCCAGCAAATCCAGGTGAAGTATGAGAGGCCACGGAAGATCCATCCGGGAAACCAGTACCACACAAACGATGCCGAGCCGATGATTAGGAAGAGCTTGTAGCGACCAATGCTCCAACCATTCGTCTTTGAGGGATCAGATCGTGAGTGATCGTGGAGCGTGTAGAAGAGGGCGCAGTTGACAAGATCCGCAGGCCAGATCATGGCAGCAGGCCAGACGAGGAAGCGTCTGGCCAGACCAGCGAGGCCGTAGCCGGTACAAAGCGTGGTGATGCCGAAAAGCATCTGGAAGGCCCAGCCGAAGTCCTGGCCGTAGAAAAGTTTCTGCGCAATTAGGACGTCCGTCGAGTAAAGAGAACCACCACCATAAGCAGCCTGTGACGAATTAGCTCGCTGATCCATTCGCTTGACAAGTCGATGAGGTTATCACTCACGTTGGACATGGCCACAATGACCACATGCTCCTTGTAGTTGAACTTGCCAGGGCGAAGGTTAAACTTGAGACCGAAAAGATTCCATTCCCTATCGGGCATGACCATGTCCCAAGCGCGGCCAATCGGGTAAGCGACCAACTGAACGACGTAGGTGTTGACAGTGATGCTCGGGTTCCGCAGAGAAAATATCATGTTGACGCCTGAGCCGACTGTGCACAGGAATAGACCGATCACCCAAGCGCGGATGGTATTGGCGGGAACATCGATATCATAATTCCGGACGACGGCTCTAACCTGTCATTCGGTTAGTCCTCCTTTCATCATCATCATCTGCCTCCTTGTCGATATCCGTCGTTGAGGACCATCATCGCAACTCGTGCGATAAGGCGAATGAATGTCTGGCGAAGTGCGTACCTCTGGGTAAGGACTGTTATCCTCCATGAGCGCATGCTCAATCTCAATGCCCTTCTCGGCATTCCCCGTAGCGATAGCAGCGTCGACATCATTCAGTTCATCAATAGGCAAGTTGGGATCCAGCTTGTGGAGTTTCTCGAATTGCTTCAGCGACTTGAAGTGGTCGATACCGGTCGCCTCGGCCTGCGCCTCAATCGGACCAGAGACAGGCGTGATCTCCTCAGCCTCGCCTCGCTTCCGAAAGAAGTTCGGCCTCATGTTGGCGGCGTTCAGCATCGTGGCGGATGTCGGTCGCTCGTCGGCAAGACGACTTCGAAGTCAATCGTATAGTGTCGCGAGCGCAGGAAGCGGGGGGTGGAGTGTGTTCCAGCAGGTAACGATCGTCGGTCGGAGATATATCTTTGAGGCAGTCGTGGGTTAGTCGTCCGCTCGACACGACGCGAGAAGAGGCGAGCTGGCGAATGAGCCCTTCTCTGGGGTCGAGGGTATTGTTGGGCGCGCCAATCCTGACGATGTTGGATTCGGTGGTGAGGAAGAGAGAGGAGGAAGAGTGGAAGCGTCTCTGGGGGTTGAGGCTGGGCGGCTTCTAGGCGCTGCTGCTAGTACGAGGACCCGTACCGTGACAGGACCTCAGTGGGTGGCCAGTGCCTGGAGCATTCGGGACTCAGCGAGCGGGCATCGCTAGACCAGTGCCAAGATGCGTGGGACGACGAGTGCGCACAGGCGCCGGCACGGGAGCTACAGTGGTTATCATCACCTGGGGAGGGCCCCCTGCGAGGCGCAGTGCCGTGTTCGTCAATTCCATCCTGGGGAAATGAGAACTCCCAGTCGCTCATCTCATCGCGACGAGTCTTTCATGCGACAACGTGACAGTCACGACTTACTTCTCCCTCGACTGCGCTTCATTTTCTCGTCGATCGTAGCCCCATCGTGCCTCGGATCCAATCCTTCCCAGACCCTTCTGCCGGCCTTCCACACACTCAGACACCTTCCAAAAGAGGCGTAAGGTAACCTAACCACCCACTGCCCGCCCATCCCCGGCCAAATCCTAATCCCACCGAATGACTCTCCTCCCGGCTGGCGTCTTCCGGGGTTCTGCTACTAATACTAACGGATGAACGTACACCATCCGTTCGATCGATCAGAATCCTCAATATGGAGTGGAACACCAACTGACACTATGTCCAGGCCATTCTCTGTGTTATCTCAGCAATTAAGGGACCACCAACTCCCCCTGTTCACGATAGATTATGCCGGCCAAGCCCAGACTTCAGCTCGGAAACGCCACGACAGCCCTTTTCGGTACAACCCACCCTCTCCTCTGCACTGGCTGAACAGCCCTTATCTTGCCTGGCCTGTGCTATAGCCCCAGATGTGATATCAAGAGAAGCCAGGCCAGTCTAGATACCGCGCGCATATGCAAGAGACGATCGCGACCCTCAATTGGAACGAATCGTGCCTACAGACTTTTTTCGCAAATGCCAGACAAACGCAGGCTCTGTCCAATCCGTTGGGGTTCGTTCGGCTTACGATGACTCTTTCTACCACCAAGGGAACTTTTTCGCACCGGAACTTTTGGATTTGCCTCCACATGCCACTGGCTCCGGCACTTTTGCAGGCACGGCCACGGTCCCTTTGGGGGTCGACGGTAAGAAGGGTGCACCTCGCACGCAGTGAGGCACGCAACGGGCCTCCGTTACTGGATCGTCGGTACTGTTCAATACGGTTAGACTCACCAATCCGTCGGTCACGGACTGTCGTTCGATGCCGTGAATGGCATTTTCATGCATGTTTGCCTTTTACTCAGCGCTTCGGTAGTCGGCCATGCACTTGCATGACGAATGCCGTGGTACCGTACCAGCTGTCAAGAGACCTGTCTTCACAAGCTTTCAGCACCGTATCGGAATATTTGTCTCATTGGACGCAATCCTTGACACGATACTTGACCTTGGAACTGCCGAGCCGGTGCACCTGTGCGGCTATCCGCGGATGCGCATGTCCACAACGACCAGGGCTGATTTTCTAGAACATCTCACAGCTCTTCTAAGCGCACGGAGTACGTTCGTGCCTCGCCAATTTTTCAGTACCAGGTTTCTTTTCCATTATCGTACTAACTTGTGTCCAACATTTTCCGGTTTCTTGAGCCGACAACACCCAAACAGTAAGGGAAACGTCCTGCGCTACACCTTTGAATCGAACCAGTAGACCAAGACTCCATGTCCGACATCACAGCGCGAGAACTTCGAGCTTCCTACTGTGAAGACTCGGCGCAGCGGCGTCTAGCCGCCGTCAGTAGTCTCAGTCACATATCACGTCTCCTTCATAGCGGTTGAAGGGCTCGTACATGCCCGTACCGGGCCCTGAACACCGTTCCCCTGCCATGAGTCGTTCTGATCCATTCTTTCGACTCCATAGCGCTTCTTGCATACGCTTCCACTGTTGAAGGGACCAGCTCTGACCTCTCCATTTCCAGTAACCTGGAGATCAAGGGTACAGCATGGGCATCGATGATCGTAGGTCCACCCAGAAGCCAACGTTGTCCCTCGGTCCTCCCGGCCGTTGTAAGGATCTCGTCCAGTGCAGATGTGAACGCTCGGCATAAGTTCTCGGTCTGTTCGACACTATCGCGCTCGAGAGTTCGGCAGTAGTTCGTGTCGTGGCTGTAGACAGCAAGCACCAAGATTAGCCCCGCTCGTCGGTCATTACTTCTCGCGGTCCTACTTACAAGACGCTCTTCATCTCGAGAGCACGGCGGTATTTCTCACTGATGTCGCTGCGCTCAAGCATTGCGGCTGCAAGATTGGGTACCCCGTGGATTCGATCCTTCTCATGTGTGCTGACTGCCATGGCATGGAAGGCATATAGTGCATCCATGAGTCGATCAATGGTCTCGCGGTGCTCGGCGGGTACCAGGAGTGGTTGTTGTTCGCAAAGCCACTTGGAGACGTCGCGACTGTCTGTGATGGGTGCCGGTAATGATGGAGAGGTCAACGTGGGAACCTAGATAATCGCGAGGCTGAAATCAATAGCTGTCCTAGAATATGTCCCTTCCTGGTAGTTGAAAAACTCACCTGTCCCTTGGAGTTAACTTCGGTAAGGTATGCTTCGGAGACCTCCTCGTCCTCGTGCAAGTTGAGGAGCTTGAGCTGGTACTTTGGCGACGTCTCGAGGTCTAAACTCGCTGCAATTTCGAATCCAAATCGGACCATGATTGAGTACAGCGAAAAGGGAAAGTAATGGAGCGTATACGGAGCATCTTGGGACGCCATGACTGGCGACTGGGATAGAGCTTCCGTTCTCGAATATGCAGGCGGAGTTGAGGATCGCGAGATATGCCTTGACGATGCTCGTGGGCGTTGACTGGGAATTGCTTGAGGCAAAAATGTAACCAGGTCAGCAACAACAATGTCACGCACTGAGGAGAAGTTGCAAGGACAAGAAAGGACAGCTGAAGCTGAATTCTGGTTGATCAACGAACGACGTGGGGCTCGAACTGTGATGGTGGGGATTCGTGACGTTCTCTGGGAAGGGTCACCACTGGACAAGCTTTAGGTCCGGAATTACCGTTGCCCTGATTCCCCCCCTTGTTCTGCCGTGTCCTGCAAGGGGCTATTCGGACTCGATTGAGAAGAAGGCCGATCAACGCGAGTCGGAACCCTGAAAGGAAGCACAGCCTCGTTGTCGATTACTACCTAGTCTACCTTATCTGATCCCAATCGCTTTCCCCATAATCCCTAACCCCGCCTATCCGATCGCCCAGCACAGCAATTACCACAATCCTCGGAGTCCTCGTCAACTCTTCCATGTCCGTCTCCTTCTTCAACTCTTGCCCGTCTGTAAAAGCCCTCGTTTTGCCTCAGCCCACCCCGCGCCCCCTTCGGCCCTCCCGGCGCCGCCCCGCGATCGTGGCTCAGGGCCGCTTCGGTTCGAGAACGTGCCAGGAACGGTAAGTGATCGGCAGGCAGGTGGGAGATCTACAACCAGGGATTGTGAGGACAGAGGAGGATCGCTTCGTTACCGAGGGGGCGAAAAAAAAAAGGCATTGCATACCTGTCTTTCATTCTGATTGATAGGTCTTGTTGTAAGTGCTGGGTCCGAGAATTTGGTACGCTATGATGATCGTTGCCTCAAAGTCGAAGCGAGCTTGTACTGGGGTAAGATGGTGGTGGTATTGTTGGAATCAGATGCTGTGGTTTGGTATTTGCATGCACATTCTTTGGAAATCGCCACAATCAGTGCAAACATCTCGCATCGCGGACGCCTGCAGCAAACCGCATCATGGGATTTAATGTATGGACCGTGAGATTGAGACAATTCATCTCTTGAAAATCCCACCGTGCCGTATCCGTGTTCAACGCTTTGCGATTGCGTGCTTACCCTATACTCCATTTATGTTTCTTGAAAGCGCACTCAGCAACAGAAGCTGTGATTAGCGAAGCTCGTGGCAGACGTCATTCTCTTCGAGCCTGAAGCAGTCATACTGAGGCTAGCAAAGCTGCAATATCTGGCTCTCCATTGATGCTTTGAATGACAATTGCCTTCTGGTGGGGCTGTGATCTCAGAAACCGCTTGCCTATATCACTTAAGTTTTTCCTCTCGTGCTTGATCTGAAGAGTCTCTCCGAACTCAAGACCCGTCAAATAAATACAAAGTTACCCTTGAGCTGAATAGCGGACTCCTAGAAGGACGTGGTTGTATTCAACGCTCTCATAATACGGCTGAAGTGAACCACTCCTAACCAGAATGTGCTCGAGGTGCCCGGCAGACAACAACAGAAAATCAGACAGCCTGCCGCTACCCAAACTTCAAGGCCCCATTAAGCAAGTCCGTATCTCGCAGATTGAGGGAGGGCTCACATTGTTTGCTCCCAACCACTCGTAGTTCCCATGGCCCCTCAGCCCCTGACCATTGGTGGCCCTTTTGCAGACTGCAGGCCAAGCGGCGATGAAAACGCAAGAAAACAAGGCACAGCATACATGAGTAGGCCCGAGAAGGGAAAGACCGCCCGTCAGACATCAGCGGTGAAGACATACTTGCAGAAGATCGTGAGCAGCAGTGCACACCCAGGGGTGCCGACGCTACCACCGCGATGTCTCAGTCCAACGTGGCGTGGCGCTTGTGCTGAAGACTCGGTGGTTTGATCACCATGACCTGTCGGACAGCTAGGAAAACGCATAGGAGCGAGTGGCTGGATGCAGGTCTCACCAAGCTGCTAGAAAAATTAGTTGACTCCTCCTCCGTACGACTGGGCAGATGATAAGCTTAGCAGACACGCCCTTGACGAATCACACCAGACATGGCTCTGCCACAACCGAGCAGATCATCGTACAGCAAACAATTTCCCAGCCCGAAAACGACAACCTCTCATCCATATGCTGATAGTAATGACCAGGCATGTTTCTCGGTCATGATAGCCGCATCTGGCCGATCGACAACTCATTTCAAGGTCGCAACTCACACTCAACATCCTCCCCGGACGAGCAGAAGGGCAGAGTCCCACATCGGAACAGGCTCTACTCGTGGATGAGCTGTTCAGTCAAGGATATGTCCAGCCATTGAGAGGCTGCAAGAGCCTCTTCTTGAATATGCAGCCCATCAGAGCTGGCTTTAGGGTGGCCACCATGCAGTCACCCTTGCCCAACTCCGTCCACTCGGGACAAAAGCAATCTCAATTCGTTCTGAAGTTCTGCTCCGGGACCAAAGTAGAGCTTCCCCATCAGAATGTGCTTTGTACCAGTTGAAAGTCGATAAGCAGCTCGCGTGCTTGAGGGGCGAATTTCTGATGTCGGGGCCCCGGATGACAGCGTACCCGAGAATGAAGCATGCAAGTTGTCTACTTAGACGGGACTAACCACAGCCTCACCCTGGCCTGCACCTCACTTCGGCTGCGGCAACTTTACGTTGGGCAACGACTCGAGAGCATCCCTGAATGGTCCAATATCATGATGATCCCAGTCAGAAAGAGGATGGACTTCTTTTGGAGCTACTCCATTCGGTCCACAAGGCGAAGCCGCACAGATGAGGCAACCCTGAAGCGAAAGCCTTGGAAAAGACTGCCTGCAGTGATCGGCGCCTGCGTGAAGACAATCCCGAGCGACCAAGACAAGGGGGAGAAAAAGATCCGAAGTGGAGAAGAGCGAGTCTGCCACGATCCTTGAAGAATGGAAGAAAGGGAATTTGCGTTACCGATCTCGAGCGGAAGATTGCTCATTTGACCAATGCGCGAGTGTCCATAGGAACTGCCGGGGAACAGGGGTTGCACGCTAGATCACGACTGCAGCAGAAGCAACGGGATATTAGCGGGATGTTGGAGTGAAGCTGCATCAATTTCCCCAATCATTGGTGTTGTGACCAAGGAACAGTCGTGGGCGGAAGGTTACAGTGCATTCGGTGTAAACTTGGAGTCCATGTCCGCCACGGGGAAAGCAAACTTGAACTTTTGCCTCTTGCATTCGGTACTGTGCTACAGAGATCAGCGGGCGCATGCGAGAGGGAGTGTGCCTGTGCTGACAAGAATAGATAGTAGCAGGGGGCGGTTTTCTGTCAAGGGCGTGTGCAGCGGTCGCCTGCGTAACGGCCTGGAGGTGATTTGCCGCCACATCGCTCAGCAATCCGGGGCATCAGGACTGCCATGTCTAGTCACCCTCCGAAAGCTGGGCCGTGAGTGGCCAATTGGTCGCATTTGAGTGCGGCACTCGTTGACGCCAGTCTGTCGATACCCAACTGGCCATCTTCCCTGGAGATTGGGCAGTGCATTCGGGGATTCTGCAGATCGGGATCTCTTCAAGCACCTTTACTGACCCAGAATAGATCCGTATTCGTTTGGACATAGTCGGGCAGTTATTTCTGTAAAGGGTGTATAGCATACTTCCCGCTATACTCTGATTTGTGTGACCATGAAGTCCAGCATGTGTTAGTCTGATGCACCACAGGGGAGAAACCTTGGGTAAGCGGCACAGTCGAAATGATAGCCCCGGAAAGTGGTCCGATGGAGGCTTCGGGTCATCATGACGGTCCAATGAACAGCCGAACAATGAGAAACCATATTGTGTCTCACGCAACCCGAGGGTCGTCGTTGTGCTTGAGCTCGTCCGAGTCGACTTACCCTGGATGGTTCATCTCGCACGAATCATTTCAGACAGGCAACAGGATGCATCGTTCCGGACCACTGGGCCCGGCGCGGATTCCCCCAACCTAGACCTTAATCGTCGATTGAACTTTTCGCAGACACGCGCCGGCGGTTTCTTTGCGGAGACGAGCAATGAGTAGCGCGATGACTAGCAGCTGAAAGTCGCCTCAATTGCGCCGAACCGCAGGCCCAGCAGCGACTCGAGGCTCACCTGGATTTTGGACCGGCTTGCCCTGCCCTGACGGAAGAATGTTGGGCCACCAACTGAGGGTGCCCTCTCTTACTCTAGACTTCCCTCAAGTAAGTTGGGGCTGTGGCAGAGAATTGGAGCAACCATTGATGGATGATATGTCCTGACATGAACCTGGGGCTGTGGCTTGACGACTCCGGATCACCTGCCAGGGGTAATCTGTGCGCAAGAGTCGGGCCATGCGCAAATAGCCTCGGAGACGCGGCAGCTAACCATCGTCAAAGCTTGCAGATACGTCATTTGTATGGAATATCGTGGGAAGACATGGGTATGCGCTTTGATTGACACGCTTGCCCCCGGCACGTCCGGGCCAGATTTTTGAAGACCATCGACCTGGCTGTCCTTGGATTAGAACCTTAGTGCGTCTTGCAAGTGGGTAACTGTGTTGGAAATGGGATGACCACCCCATGCCGAATTCAGGGCGACAAGGATGGGAAACCGAGTGCTACGGCCCAAGAATCTCATACTCGCCCAGTCACCGCCAGCGACTCGATCGATCTCCTTGTCGCAGGGGTTGGTGAGCTGGGATTGAAATCAACGATCCCATCCAGGCCCATGTTGAGAGTGGGTCGTTCAAGGGGCGGGATCGGAGAGCTGATGGCTGGACAGAGTGGAAGACCCTGTTTGTCTCGAAAGATCAAGAACAATCAAAATGGAGCCGTGGTCGACACCGCATCCACTTCCTCGTGTCTCTTCGATGTGATTGCCTGCCGAGCTCAGGCCAGGGAGCTGTGCGGATGGGTCTGGATGTGCCGTGAAATGGGTTCAAGCTTTCCACGGGTTTAACTTTTGATGGGAGGGATCTTGATGGGGACTCAGAGCTAAGAAGCCGCCTGGCGCAGGATAACAAGAGACTACCGCCGCGCTTGCAGGGGCAGACAGGGGGGTTAGCCTTGATATTTTATGGAGATATCACGCAGAGATCGGGAGGGACGGACTGTTGTGCATCACCGAGGGGAGAGCTATCTTCGATGCCCCTGACTTTCGATACTGAGACGCAGATGTTTGGAAGGTGCCTTGGCACTTACATATCGGCGCCGTTGGGGTCAAGCATTGCTCATCAGGAACGGTTCCTGAGGCAGGCGGGAACCAAAGCTTGTTATCCCGATGGGCGCGCGGCTAGACCGGAGCATATCGAATCCAACCGTGCGAGGACCCTGCTGAGCATGGAATGTGATTCGGATAGAAGAGGAACCAAAGGTGCTGGTTGCAGCTAACCCAGTCCCTGGCAGACGCGGAAAGCTTGTTTCTCAGGGTTCTGGTATGCCTTTTCGCACAGCATTGCCAGGCTGTCTCGCTTCGATTGTGTGAGCATCTGCTCCTGCGTCGCTACTGCTACATATCAAGACGAACGCGCTTGGCCTCTTATTGAATATCTCATAGAAGGACAACGCGTGAGCATATTGCTGATCCTGAAAAAGTAACGGTTTGCCAGTGATGAAACGATGGCTTGCTCCCATGCATGGAAGGTAATTTTTCACGAACCTGTTTCTTATCGCGCCTGCAGCCTCCCGTGTATTATCAGACCTAATATAACGGTCGTGGCCGTGCGTGGCAATGTAGCTCAGGTATGCTCGACATTTCTCTCTGCCGCTATCGTACGCATCCTTTCCGCAGTTTCTTGCACCACATGTTGTTGGACGTCTGCTATGTTGGTGTTCGTATCAAGGCACCTGGTTCGCAAATTAGCACTAGCTTCCTTCCTCGTAGAAGTTGGCTGATTCACCCCTGCGTACTCAAGCAATGGCCGACATGAGGATTGACGCAGTGATTGACAGCTGAAATTACTCCTGACGACATCGTTCTCCATGGGGTCTGTCAGAACCCAGTCAATGATCGAACGTCTTTACCTTAATGTACTTACCCAAGACTTTGCTGTGGTCCACCCCGGCACCGCCTAGCACTGCACTGCCTACCTCGTATCGGACTGCTTCTGTTGCTCCGCTGATGCATGAATCCCCGAAAGCCGTTCAATACATGTGCTTGGGGTACCTCGTGGCATGCGACTGTGTGCGTGGCCTGGTACTCTGCACAACTTTGGGTACTTGGCACCGTCCTCACTTTGTGCCCCGTTGGGCTATGCGATCGCCCTACCTTACGATTCTGTTTGCCTCGTACCCCTTTGTGAGGAGGGTCGACTTTCGTGTTGACTTTCTTCATTTCTCGCGTCCGTTGGGTGTCCGTCTGTGTTCTCTCCCTATTTTGCCCTCCTTACTCTCGTTACCCCTTCTTCTCGTTTGTACTTCACGCCAGCTCCGGACGCCCTCACAGTAGCAACCTCATGCAGGGAGCAAGCTTGAATTGGTCAACGACTTTGACACGTTCGCGGCTGGTCCCACCGTCAGCCATTCACAGCGGTGCAAACGCTTCTGAAGCTCCCGCTAGCATACAGGCACGAAGCCCGCCCTACGCTGCCCCACGCGAGAGGCTTGTCTGGCGCGCGCGTCTCCCATGTATGTTCTTTGCTTCTGCGCTCGATCCCTTTCCTCGGTGGCTGGAGATACCTGGTCCTCTGCCTGAAGAGCAGCACAGATGTAAGTAGTCCTTGATGGTGCTACTTTGGGACGCTGGCGTAATACATACGCAACCGCACTGAGTAGCGCGATTGCCATCCCTCGCGACGGTACCGTATCCGCGTCAGCGTGGCGGCAGAGCTGGATGGAGCTACCAGCAACTTTTGACTTTTTTCTCTTTTCTTTCTTCGCGGGACCTCGAATTGGCTTGTCTTGTTGAGTGTTCTAACCGGGCTTCCAGTGTCTCCGAATCTATTCCTCAAGGAACCTGCCGACTCGTCAGCTGTTGTTTTTGTCTCTCATTTCTGCGCCTCAATCGCCGTTCCCGTCGGCCCAGACACAACGCCAGCATTCCCCTGTGGGCTCAGTTACTTCTTGCTGAGAACACTGGCGTCGGCGACTGTTGCCCAGAGCTCGCTCAGGTACGCAAGTAGTGGTGGGTCCCTCCCTTGAGAGAGACGCGGAAATCTATCTGTACTGGTTGCATGCGGAATTGCCAGGCAGGCACCACAGGCACCACAGGCACCATAGGCACCACCTCGACATCACACTCCCCCTGTCGGGCTGGTCCTGCCGGAGCTTCCGGGCCCCCCTTGGTGGTGTCTACGGTGCCTGGAAGTGCCTGGACGAGCATCGCGTCGCTGCTTACAGAATATCCTCCGCTGACTGATTCCCACTCTTTCCAGTTCCATCTGCGCCCGTCACTGTTGCCACCTCTAAGGTTGTGGCTCCCGAACCCCACCTTGACCCCCGAGAGCACTGGCAGACGTTGAAATTCCATCTGACATCCGCTGGAACATCCCGCTCCGGCGACATTTGGCCGCGCTGTACAAATCTCTACAGCGGTCACATCACCCACTGAGCGATCGCCTGACGTGCTCTTGCCTGTACCAAGTCCCACGGTACCTTACCTTCTGGCTGCCCATCGAAACTCAATCCGTCACATCAATCAAGACCTGCACTGCACTCACTGCACCCGGCCACCTTCTCTCACTCACTCTCTCGCTCTCGCTCTCCCTCTCTCACGTCTGGCTTGTCTTAGCTTTTGCGGTTGTCTCTTTCTCGCTCGCTCTTCGACAAAACTTTGAACCCCAGACAATCTCCCTTCCTCCGCTTTCAAAACGCACCATCGTCCATCGCTTCTCCTCTCGTCCCACCATTTCTGGTCCTGGATAATCTGAGGCAGCTTGGTTCCTCCTACTATTCTCCCTTTCGCACCCTCTTTCCTGTCTGGCTCGATCCGCTCGTTACTGTTACCTTTCTGGCCGACCCGCGCATTCGTTACCGGAACGCCCTCTGCCCAGCCAGCGCAGCTCAGCTCACCCACCACCGCCACACCACCACCATTGACACAAGGCCATCCGACACCCAGGGCCTGAGGACAATCCTGACCAACCAGCCCGCATCTACTTGCATTACCCTGACGTGCTTTTTCTCTCCGTCCCGCTGGCACAGACCTGCCTTCTCCTGAAAGTTCAGTCTCGCTCGTTACCTCAGCTTCAGCTCTCTTCGCCCGCGAAGCGCCCCTCCCATTCGATCCCACTCGCAACAGCCGCCTGTCATCCCTCCCCAGCTTGACACGCTACAATCCGACACGATTCATACGCCCTCTCTGCGCGTCTGTGAGTCTAATCACACCACGGCTTTTTTTGCAGGCCTGCTACCAAGCCGTCGAAATCGCAGGGGGACGAGGGGCTTTGCTGCTTCCTCGTCACACCGGCACACGGCCGCCGCCCATCGCGAGAGCCTGACACGCCGCATCTCAAACAAACTTGGCCTTGCCCTCCACTATTCCACTTCGGGGCTCAACTACCATGGCACCCATGACTCCTCGGCTGAGGATTCTCTCAGGTTCGTCTCTATCTCTGCCCTCACTACCTCCACCCCCTCTACTTGTACATCACAAACCCAATCTAGCTGGCCTTGGACTCTACCCAACCGCTGTACCCTCTCTTTTCCCACAGCCGTCGTCATTTGTACCACATCCGGGGCCTTGCTCTTGATTCTTTCTTTAATCCACGGCTTTCTCATTGCTTCCTCTTGGCCACCGTCTTTCTTGCCTTTCCGTCCCCTCGCATTCAGCTACCAGAGCCGATGCATACAGCATCGGCTGCTCTTCTCTTTCGACCATGGTGGACTCGGAACTAATGAACGTATGTCTAGTCGGTGGTAATCCCGTATCAGCTTTTCTTTCCTGGAGGCTACAAGCTACCAATGCTTGCGACGTGACTCTGGTATGGAAATCAGGGTTCGAACATGTGGCACAATATGGCATATCTTTCAAGTAAGTGACTACCGTAGGCTCGAATACCTGGTTTCAGGCTAACAACATGGTTCAGGTCGCAAACTTTCGGCAATGAACGATTCAAACCACGACAAGGTGAGTCAATGCGCTTACGACGTTCGCAGGCTGTCGTGCTGATGCCTCTCTATAGTTGTCCGGAACCCTGAAGACGCAGCTCAAGGTGGTGCCGTCGCTTTCGACTACGTTGTACTTTGTGTGAAGGCTCTTCCCGACGTTTACGACCTCGCTGCCGTCATCGATTCCGTTGTAACTCCTCAGCACACTTGCATTCTAGTCAACACAACCCACACACTCGGCGTCGAGGCAGCGATAGAGGATCGCTTCCCAACAAATGTTGTTCTGTCGCTTGTTTCGGGTGCCGAAGTCGCACAACTTGGTCAGAGCGAATTTGAACACAAGGGGTCGACCGAAATATGGGTTGGTCCCGCCAACAGGAACAACAAGATCCCTCAGTCCATCCAGGAGGACATGGCACAGGCGCTGGCGATGACTCTGAGCACCGGTCAAGTCGATTGTAAAGTATCTCCAAACATCCGCCAGCAGCAATACGAGAGGGTTATTGGGTAAGTAAAATTTATCTGTCGTTAGGTGCTGTGATCATCCCAATGCTAACAACTTGACAGCCCCATCGCTTTTCACCCGATCAGCGTAATCTTCGACACCTCGAATCACGCCGCATTGCTCGAGAAAGTCGGCGTACGGGAGTTGGTCTCAGACGTCATTGATGAGCTCTTACGGCTGGCGGAAGCGAACGGCTGCAAATTTCCACCCGAGTTCAAGCAAAAGGTCACGGACGACATGTCTAAGCCCGCCAATGCTGAGAGCATAATGTGGCAGGATTACGCTGCTCGACGACCCATGGAGGTCGAGACTTATTTGGGTTCGCCCATCAAGTTGGCCAGGGAATCGGGCACCGCAGTGCCTCGGATCGAGACACTCTACGCCATCCTTCACCATCTGAACATCACGAACAGGAACCGGCCAAAGCCAGCCTTGGAGACAAACGGTATGCACCCACCCGGCTCGCCCACAATTGCATCACCTGGTCCCCGCATATCCTCCCATGGTGGTCCGCCTCGTCCTATGGCTAGTATGCCGAATGGCAATGGCATGGGCCCACCCCGCCAACCTCGTCCAAGAAATTCATCCAACATGAGCCAGGGTGGCCCGATGCGAAGGCCACCGCCTATGAATGGTGGTGGTCCCAATGGCTACGGAAGACCGCCCCCAATGAACGGAGGCTCTCGTGCTCCATCCAGGCGCGGCTCTTTCGAGGGAAACGACCTGGAAGAGTTCTCACACTTGGTACTCTACGATGACATCCCGGAAGGATCAGAGCCGTCAGTCGCCGGAGACGAGTATGCCCTCCGAGATCGTGAGATGCAGCTTAGACAACGCGAGATGGCTCTTCGAGAACAGGAAATGCGCATGGGTGGCGGCAGAAGGGGGCCTCCGAGCCACCATGGACCTCCCGGGCCGGCTCGTCGTGGCCCGCATCCGATGCGAAACAGTACTCAGGTCTTCGACGACGATGATGACGATGACGACTATTTCGATCCCAGCCACGCCGGCGGACATACTCCTATGATCAACCCTGATAACTTTGACATGATGAGCGTCACTTCAAAGAAGAATCGCAAGGCGCCTCCCGCAAGCCCAGCCCAGTTCCGTCGAAATCCCGAGTTGGATGGCGGCCCTCCCGTTCGCGGAGGTCGCTTCCGCCCTCAATTCGGACGCCAGCGATCCAGCCAAGTTCCGATTGCCGCCGCGAGTGCCGAGAATATCCTCGACGATCCACTTATGAGCTGCTCATCGAATCGCTACGGCACAGTTGACCGAGGCACAATGGGAGCGAGCTCAAGAGCGAACTCTCTGACTGCATCAAGACTTGAAGACTATCAATTCGGACCTGGTGGACCTGGCATGAACGGCGGGTTCCCGCGGCGGTCTAGTCAATCTCCAGGAAACCCGTACGCTCCCTCGATGCGTGGTAGCGGTGGGCGACCATCGCCCCCAAATGGTTACGGCCCTCCGATGAACGGTCGACCATCGCCTCCAGACGGCATGCGCCAGCCGGTTCCTCGTTATCCGCCCGGTCAAGGCAATGCAGTTGCTCCGCAGCAGGTTGAGCAACATGTAGGGGTGAGCGCCCTCCATCCACCGAAACCTAGAAATGTCCGAAGTCTGACTGGGAGCGCGAGCGCCAGCGCGGGTAGTGGTGAGGCTGAATCAGAGCCCTCAGCGCATAGCAGCCAAAGCAGCCTGCAACGCCCACATCACGCTTGAACTGATGAGCTCAGAATTTCCCGACATATCGACGACCGTTGACCACAATCGCGGGTCGCATTGCTCCCTAGAGTCACTATCACATCCTTTCTCGTGGCATTGATGGTCTTGCAGGAGTTCCTCATGGTGATCATTTGCGGAATGAGCAACGGCCCGTCTGCCTAAAGTTCCTGGGTGATCCTGTTCTGGAAACGCTCTTTATCGTGGCTCTTTATCGTCACACGGTGTTCCACAGCTTTGCTGGAACTACTGGCAAGCAAAAGGAGTAGGTCCCAGGGCGGCTAATTCTGGCCAGAGCGAGGTGCTAGTGAAAAGTTAATGATGCGATGAAATGGTTACATTTGGATCATCCAACGTGGACGGGTCTCGCAGCCCTCCGGACTACCACGTCCAGTACATACAATTTGGAATGACGACATCGAGCGATTGGTCTTTCTGGGAACATTGCATTGGGACACGGTACATCAGCACAGCCTTTATCAACATATAATAATTTCGAAGATCAGCAGCCCGATTTCACTAACAGGCCGGGACGACCCCGACATGGTTTCTTGGGCCCCAGAACCCATGCTGCATGAGAGGAACCCTCATATGCAGGAGCCACTGCGCCCTGTGTGGTCACTGCACATCTGGCACGACTCCACACATAGTTGGTTTTCCAGGTATGGAAAGATTAGGCGTTTTTTCGACTTGACACTTTTATTTATCGATTTCCTTGGTTCGGCACAGTACACAATACATTAGACAAGGAGGTTTCTTGGTAGGACGCAAATCTCTTTTTTCTGGTTTTACATGGTCTTCGTATGAGAGACATGGTCTTTGGAGAGGAATCGAAGGTGAACATTGATCAGCCCATGGACGGAACATTATGGGTGGGAAGGAGAACAGGCGCAGATGCCTAGAAGCCTTAACTTGTCCAGCCAAAGTACACAAATGCGGTTGGCACATTAAT
This sequence comes from Sarocladium kiliense, assembly GCA_030734395.1. NCBI lineage: Eukaryota > Fungi > Ascomycota > Sordariomycetes > Hypocreales > Sarocladiaceae > Sarocladium > Sarocladium kiliense. The sequence continues at coordinate 863,358 of JAUZTG010000020.1, read as the reverse complement.
AGAAAGGCAGCCTTTGGCGCAGCGGATGATATATCTGTGATTATTCGAAGACGGACTGTGAATGCACTCCAGATGTCTATAACTTTTGCCATAGTAAGCGGTGGTTTCCTCTGTTACAAGTTTGCAGTAACTAGAGTCAGATTCTCCCTGATGGTGGGTGAGGTTGCTCATGTGAGAGGAGGGGTGGGTGATGTTTGCAACCCCACTCTGAACAACACAACGCGTCCCACCGTGTCTTTCCAGCAACTCAACAAGATACAGCAAAGCCCAACGCAAGCAATATTCAGAAACGGTTCCTCAGTCTAAAGCAAAGCCGTACCTCTTCCATTGAGCCTAGTTTAATTGGCCCTCCCAAGTAAAGAAGGTGACGTCGTCTTTCGGGTGCTGCCCCGCCACAAACGAACAGCCAGGTACCAGGAGGCACTGCCGACTAGGGGCCGAGGGGAAGTGACGATGGCATCACGCGGAGCAGGACAGTCTACGGCGACGAGACAGAGTATGCAAACGAGTGGGAGCGCTGTGAAGGCGAGGCAGATGGTGAGTTGACTTGCCCGATTTGGTCCCTAATCCTCCAGTACCTCATCCCGGATGCCTTGGAGGAAATGTTTCTTAACATCACTTGAGCTATGGTATTCCTCTGAAACATACTGACTGAGAGTCTGTGACATTGCCGAGAGCAGGCACATCTTCAGGCACAGCTTGCGCAGCTTTCTACAAACTTATCGGACACAGAGAACCTATTGAGAATGACGAGCGTGCAGGCGGAAGCGATGAGAGGCCTGGGGAGCTGGCATGGTGGATTGTGAGTTCTTGTGCTCTTCTTTTACCTTCTTAGACTGAATGGCTTGCTATACATCGAGATGGGCGGTTTGCTAACATGGGCATGGACGGCAGGTTTATGGCGGCGAGCAAGGTTTTGGGCGAGGAGAGTGTGAGAGAGGGGGGCAGGTAATGCGCTTGGGATGGCATGCGGCGCATGACCAGGTATCGATAGGCAGGCGTTGTAACTGTGTTGCTTAAAAAAAAAGAACATATTATGTTGCAATTTATTTGTTCTACCTCCTTGATCTTCCGCCGCCACAAACAAGCCCTCTGGCTTTTCGGTTCGGGCCAGACCCCTCCTCCCAAAAAGTCTGCATGGGGCAGTCTGAGCGCAAGTCCCACTGCTTTTCGAGCCGGATTTCTGCAGGGGATTTGCCTCTGAGTGGCATGCAAGTTGACTCTCCTAGCCTCGGTGTGGTTGAGGGGCAATTGCAGCGACTTTTCTTGAAGCCTACTCCTGAGATGTCGCGGTTTAGGCAACATGCCCCAGTAGGTGGTTTCCTATGTTCGCTTTCAGGTGATTGTAGTAGCACCGCAGCCTGGGGATACATGCGATAGCCACCAGAGCATCCTTTGGTGCATGGTTCGGCTATATTCCCAGGCTTGCCGGATGTCGCAGAGCCACTGGTCGATTTTCTTCTTCTGCCCATCGTTTCCCCTCAGGTCACAGCATCTGAAACCATCTGATCAGATCTGGCCTCTCCCTTGGCCTCCTCGTGTCGAATCGGCCTCCTCTTCTGCCTAGCTACAGACACAGGGAACCGCTTCACATGACCACACGTGCCACATCGTATCGCAAGCACATCGGCCCACGGTTTTCGGCCGCCTCTGCTCGTGTTCTCAATGGATGAGGAGCTTGTTTGGCCCTCGATCTGCAAGGTGTCGCAGAATTTGCAGATGGTCCGTTTGAGGTCTGGACTCTGACGGATCAGAATTTTTTGAGTGACGATGCGCATGTCCGTAAGCATTTGACGGGATAAGTTCTTGGGGCCATTCTGCCTTCGAGTATCAGGTTTCTGATGTGATGTCGGCTCTTCAGTTATAAACTCTGTTGCTGGCTCTTCTGTTGGATCGGTCCCTGTCCCTTGAGGTTGTTGTGAGGCAAGGTATTGGGCAGCCTGGTAAAGATAAGATGCTCGCGTATAAATGTGCCTATTCGGTACCGAGTTAGGCCCCTTCTGCTTGGCCATCTTCATCTACATGAGCATCAGCCATAATGCTCTCATGAACTTCGTGTGTATCTGGTTTCAGGTGAAGAGCTAGCCATACAGTGTGCATTATACAGTGTATGATTCCAGCACTGTAGCGCCGCACGTGACTCTTTGTCCGCTCAATGCTCCGACGATCTGCCGGTCGCATACCTTACTACGGTGATGTTTCTCCCCTCAGCCTCCATAACATCCCCCAAACAACATCCCGCCTGGTACGTAAGGACACGGGTAAACCATCACAACAACCCTTGAGCCGCTCTCTTTCCGGCTTCAATCTCTTTTATTCTCCCCAAAACATCGCTTCCAGGTGTTTTCGGGCTCTTGACATCCCTCCGCTTTCCGAAAAGGACCGACGTGAGCTCTTTCTCAACTCAATAGTGCCCCGGAAGAGCATTATCAATCAACAACTGTCGAAAGACATCAAACCACAGCTTTTCGACGTTCCGAAACGCAACCGCCAACATGTCTGCCGAGGAAGATCTCATCGATTACTCCGATGAGGAGATCAACACCAACGAGACCGCCGCCGCCGCCAACGGCAAGAAGGGCCAGCTCTCTGCCGCCGATAACGTCGAAAAGAAGGGCAGCTACGTCGGTATTCACGACACCGGTTTCCGTGATTTCCTCCTGAAGGCCGAACTTCTCCGCGCGATCGGCGACTGCGGTTTCGAACATCCTTCCGAGGGTCAGTCCTAGATATCCTAATACCCTAAGTTTCCATCATATTTCCCTCCCTGCAAAGCGTCCGTCCATCCTCGCAAGCAAGAATTCAACGGCGTGGAGACAATGACGCGATCATGAGCCGATCCTTTCTCGAGATATCTGCCGAAGTCACTTTCGCGACGCGGATGCGTCAGGAGGCTTCAGTCTGTCACGCCACCTCGCAACGGTGCTCAAAATGGCAGGCATATTCTCGGGCCGAAGCATGAGAAGATGCGCCTAGATTCTGTGGGGTCTCAGTTGGCTGTTTGCGACGTCGCTGAAGGACGATCGCGGTCAGGGCTCTCCTTGCTTGCGCAGAATCGCACCGTTCACGACGATCCGTCGCATCTGCTGAGTGGAAACTCTTAAGAGCGGCATTGACCCAGACCCGATTTTGCGTCTCGAGATACCTTTAAAGATGACGACGGTCGAGTTCTTGAACAGCTGCGACGATGGACGGGCCCTTTGACGCATTTTGCTGCTTCGTTCATTACTACTTGGAGAACACTATCTAACGTCCGCTCGAACGACAGTCCAGCAAAAAACCATCCCTCAGGCCCTTCTCGGTGGCGATATCATTTGCCAGGCCAAGTCTGGTCTCGGTAAGACTGCGGTCTTCGTGCTCGCCACCCTCCAGCAGATCGAGCCCGTCAACGGCGAGGTCTCTGTTGTGGTTATGTGCCACACTCGCGAGCTGGCTTACCAGATCCGCGATGAGTACAACCGCTTTAGCAAGTACATGCCCGACGTCAAGACCGGGGTCTTCTACGGTGGTACGCCCATCAAGCAGGACATGGAGATTCTCAAGAACAAGGACACCTGCCCTCACATCATTGTGGGCACTCCTGGTCGTCTGAAGGCCCTCGTCCGTGACAAGGCTCTGCGCCTTGGTAGCGTTCGTATCTTCGTTCTCGATGAGTGCGATAAGATGCTTGACCAACCTGGTACGCTACACAATGAAGCGAATTTATCGTCACAGAGACTGACATTACGCTAGACATGCGCACTGACGTGCAGGACGTTTTCCGCGCAACTCCTACGCAGAAGCAGGTTATGATGTTCTCAGCCACTCTCTCTGAGGCCGTCAAACCCATCTGCCGCAAGTTCATGCAGAACCCGACTGAGCATTACGTCGATGAGGACACCAGACTTACGCTTCACGGTCTCAAGCAATACTACATCAAGCTTGAGGAGAAGGAGAAGAACCGCAAACTCAATGAGCTTCTCGATGAACTGCAGTTCAACCAGGTCATCATCTTTGTCAAGAGCACCGTCCGCGCTACTGAGCTTGACAAGCTTCTCAGAGAGTGCAACTTCCCTTCCATCGCGGTGCACTCAGGTGTCAGCCAGGAGGAGCGGTAAGATATCTGTTGAATTGAATGTTGAACTTGGTCCACTAACATGCCACAGTATCCGTCGTTACAAGGACTTCAAAGAGTTCAAGAAGAGAATCTGTGTTGCCACCGACGTCTTCGGTCGTGGTATTGATATCGAGCGTATCAACCTCGCCATCAACTACGACCTTTCCAGTGATGCTGATTCTTACCTCCACCGTGTCGGTCGTGCTGGCCGTTTCGGTACCAAGGGTCTGGCGATCTCCTTCATCAGCTCTGACGCTGATCAGGAAGTGCTGAAGGATATTGAGAAGCGATTCGAGGTTGCCCTTAAGTAAGTTCCACTGCCACACTTTCAAGCCACTTGTGTTGTTTGACCTGGATGATTACTGACATTTTTCTAACAGGGAGTTCCCCAAGGAGGGTGTTGACGCCAACACTTACATGGCCTCTTAGACGTGGATCGGGTCATTCCCTCGACGTTTTCAAGAGAGATCTGAAAGCGTGAAACACCGCCGGATCTGTGGTCATGGGCAATGCGACGGCTCAAAACTTTACTTGCGAGAAGGGAGGAGAAAAAGGAACGAAAGCGGAAATTGACCAGTTGATTATCGTAAAAGGCGCGAGACGGAGAAAAGAAGGGATTTGGTCTTGTTACTGGTCTTCTGGTCTGCTTTTGTTTTCCTTCGATTTCAATGGCTTTTTCTTCGGTAGCTTATACTGAAAGAGCTGATACAGGTCTGGTTTTGACAAAGAATGGATTCGTTTTGATTTTGATAATATTTGATTCATTTGCTGCGTAGTCCTCTGATCGCTTACGTACTGAGTCCGCTGTGATACAATCTTGCATACTTTGACAGAAGCACGCTCATCATGAACATCCGTGCTAACCAAAGTTACCACAACCAAGCTTCGACAGAAGCGCGGGACAGTTGCCTCACTCCTTCCGCTGATCCATCCCATTACCTGGGACCTTGACCTCGTCAGTTCCCTGGCGAGGCTCGATGCCAAGCTGGCTCGTGTCCCAGCCCTTCCTCTCAAGGTACTCCCTGAAGCGAATATCTTCGTAGGCAATGGTATCCTGTCCGACATTGGGGAGGCCGAATAGAGCGATAGCAGCCGAGAGGATGCAAAGGCTACCAGCGACGAAGAAGGGGTACTGGTTCCTCTTCACGGGATCGTCACCGCCTGCGTCCTGGATGGATGGGAAGACGTATGTTCCTACGAAGGCGCCGATCTTGCCGATGGCAGCAGCAATGCCGTAGTACCGTCCACGAACACCTGTGGCGCATGTTTTGGCAGCGAGGAGACCAATGTTGTTGCCTGGGCCGAGCTCACCAAGTGAGAGGAAAATGCCGTAAACGACAGCGAAGGCAGCGATGTGTTTGGAGATCTGAGAGTAGACGCCCGCCATGATGAATCCGACGACGGACTGCAGAAGAACACCGAGAACAAGGGTGTACTTCGGACCCAGCCAGTCGCTCACAAAGGCACCGATCATGGTTCCTGGGATGTAGAATAGGTTGATGACCGTGTTCCAGCCGAAAATGGTTGTCAGAGGTACTCCGTCACCACCGCCGTAGATGCCTTCAAGGATAGGAGAAGAGTAGATACCGAAGGCATACGTAGAGAACTAACTCATATTAGCCGACCGAGGCCCGAATAGTGAGAAATTTGACAAAAGGACGACGACCAGGATCAGGAAGAGAGGTGAGACTTACGTCGTAGAGGAACCAGATGATACTGACACACAACAGACGCCACCAGTAGTACTTCAAAACCAGAGTATAGGGCGTCTTGCGCTTCATCGAGTGTCGGGCAAACTCCTCTGGCTCTTTGAGTCTCATACGGAGGACGAGAAGAACGAGGGGAAAGACGACACCGATCCCGAGAGAGACTCGCCAGATTGTGCTGTAATGCTTGTTGTTGCACGCCGCTGCGACGACGTCTGGTCTCCGACGTTAGCCTACGAAGATTTTGGGACATGATGGCTCATCACATACAAGGAATAAAGGCACCAAACACGAAACCCCAGTCGATCATCGAATTGGTGAAGAGGATGAACCAGCGGTGACGAGTGCCCTTCTTGAGCTCACCAGTGGATTCAGCACAGCCTACGCTTCCAGCGGGATACTCGCCTTTCAGATATTCAATGTCAGCACTTCCCAAGAACTGAACGGATAAGTGAGGAACAGGTGTGGATGCGCACCTCCGATACCAATGCCCACAAAGAAACGCCATGCCGTCAAGATATTGAACATGCCGATCGTAGAGCCGTGGTAATAGGATCCGCTCGCCAACGCCGTGAACACGATAAGTATAACGGTCGAGATGAGTAGCGAGTTGGTGCGAGACCAATGGTCAGAAAGAAAACCGAAAATCAGCTGGCCGACGACGGTGCCCGCGAAAGCAATTGCAGCGACGTTCTTCGCTGCTGTTGTCCCGGTGTATAAGTCGCCATACTTCTTGCCGAAGACGGTGGTCACGGAACCAATGACCTGATGGAGATCATGCGTTAGAACTAGTACCAAATCATTCGGGTCACAAATTCTGGGGTCTCGCGTCTTACGTTATTGATGTAGCCATCGGAAAATAAACCAGCACCGCAGGCAAACACAGGGAGGACTCTCTGAAGGAAGGACTTCTTCTCGATGACCGCATCCAGCGGAAGTGCCTCTGTCTGCTCAAGGACAGGCTCACTTTGGGGCTTCGGGCGCTTGAAAGGGTTGTGGAATTCGGCCATGGCGACAAGTATTGTAGCCAAGGTCAGTTGTCGAAGTCGCTAGAACGTGGTGCACGATAAGAATGATGGGCTGTCACGCTCTCAATAGCACATGCACAACGGTGCAGTCAGGGTGGTTTATCGGAGATTCGACGAGCAAAAAAAAAAGTGAGACGAGGTCATTCACGTGCAGCGACACAGAAGGCAGGTGCAGGTCAGGTAGGGCACAGGTTCACCTTCCTCTCGGTGTTGCCCAAAGTTGCGAAGGACTGGTGAAGCTGCTATGAGGAGACTGAGCAAGGCTAAAGTAAACAAGATAACGAAGCAGATCTCGGAGAATTGAGGTGACGATGTGGCGCTTCTTGTAGGAATCACATGGAGTGCGCCTTTCGGCTGATCGGTCTTCGCCGAAGCTCCAGCAGCTTTCTACCAGGCATCTGCAACGCTATTCCCGCAATGTCGGGTCTTTCTCTACAGCTGCCTACCTACCTACCTACCTGAGGTAAGGCCATGTAGATCCAGGAGCAGATGCATGGTGACGATTCGGCAATACGGCACATATCTGGAGCCTTGTCTGCTTTCGGCCGATGGCGTTGTGGGTGCATGTGGCTCCCAGTCCGTCGTTGTGGTTGACGGGAGCTTGCAACACGGCCCCCCACGGGGACAAACAGCAGGAGATGATTGGCTTTGTGTTTCTTTGGATTCTGATTCCATATAGAAAATCCAGGAAAGCTTATTCATTTATAGCCAAGGGTTGCTTTTTGGCCAACCTCTCAGTGCAAGAGAGTTCATGTGGTGGCATCCCGTGCGGCTGCCGGCGAGTCTCCGCTCGGATCTCCATCCGACAGCTTGGCGCGTCTTGGCTGGCGGGCGTCGTATAAGTGCACTTCTGATGCCAACTCGGAAGTACGGCCACCAGCAACGGGCTTTATCTTTGCGGAATGAACACTCCATGGCCCCACAGAAAGACGCAGAAACGAGTGGTGGAAGCAGGGACAACGAGATTACCTCCCACAGCCACGTGGATTTTCGGCTCGGGAAGCAAGCTTGGATCTACCATCGTCCAGCCAAGGTTTGTACTTATAGCTTCACGAGGTTTCCGGAATCACAGAGATTACTAGGACATTTCTTCCAGTTCACTTCGAGGTAGAGCGAAATTCACTGCCATACGCACTGATCATGTATGGAGACACCCAACCCGCCTGACTCTCGGTCTGAATACACTGATCGCATCAGCAAGAGAAAATGTCCCTTGGGTCAATAGTCTCCATGCCACAACGGGCCTACATATCGAGGAATTGAGGCTCACGTGAAGCGACATTGGAGTATCTTCGTTGAGGCATACATCTGCCAAAGTGTGTCGCATTGGGTGGGAGGGCGTTCTCCTGGGAATTCCTCGGCGGCAGGGGTTCCTGAAGTTCGACTACACGGATCACATGTTCACGAGATATCTCTTTGCTTCATAAACTTGTTCTCGCGTAACTTACATTGGTGATCGATGCATCGTCGTTAGCGAGGGGTTTCATGTTGCCGATCGAACTGACCGACCAGTGGAGACAACGCAACTCTTCGTGTGCAGATAGAACGGAATGGAAGCCCGTGTCCTAGTTTCAAACCACCACATTTGTCCATGACACTTAGGTGGATATTAGGATTGGGGGCAAGATGCTGTTGCTTAGTCTACTTTGTGGCGAGACTGCGGTCGGCATAGAATTTTAGAAGTACCTTATGCTTGATGTACAGCACTGTAGGTACGGAGTAGTGTGTGCGGCAATGCTAGAGGGCTATACTGATATTGGGTTGCAATAATGTATGGATACAGAGACGCTAGAACTATCCCACAACCGTAGGACAATCCGCATTCTAAGTAATTCGAGACCATAATAACCTGAAAGAGATAGAGTCAACCCAAGCTTATCGATCTGTTCACCTTTGACTAAGGGAGCGACTTCGCCGGCCGGCAGCCAGAGCGTCTAGTGAACTGCCTTACCCTGCACACTGACTAGGCAGCGACATCGGCAGGGCCGAGAGCTCGAAGGCAGTGCCGCCATCACAAGGTCCTCCGAGATCCTCCCATAACCCCTACGGGAATACGCAGTACGCAGGCAGATTCACCGTGAATTAGCGACCCTGGTCAGAAGACTTGAAGCCGAGGCAAATAGGCCCAATGACAACATTTGGTCTTTCTGCCTATCTCACGATGTACGCGTGAGCTCTTCACGAAGAAGACCCTTGCTCGCCAGGCCTCACCGCTTACAGCTATCATGGATCATTCTCCACACGAAGTGCCTGGGATGAGAGTCACACCAAGGACCATGTGACCACGACGCACGGCGGGCCATCGTGAACACCACAGCCTAACTTACCCTGCGTCACCAGTGTTCGCCCAGCTGGGTCATGTTGGCTTAGACAGGGATAAGTTGTCCAACGAAGACGTGTGGGTGTCTATTTCTGATCGCATGGCTGTGCAAGAATCAGACAGCCTCGCCAAGATCTCTCTGTCTCCAGCAAGGCAGCCGTAGGAACGCAAGATCACGGGAGTGTCCTCACAACGTGACTACGGGTGCAAAGTTTTTGTGTATCATGTTTGTCGTATGCCGTTTGAATTGTAGCGTGTGGCGTGGGATGCGCTGACAAGATGGTGGTTGGTTGTTGAGTCATCGGGGGCTGAGAGTGGCTGCTCAACAGGAACACCACACCATTACTCCCCAAAATACCTGCTCGCAGCCTGTTCACGGACACAGGCGAACGAGATACGAGGGACGCAGGTTCCCGCGAAATGCTATGTGAACAAGTTGCAACCCCTGCGTATCATCCAACATGCCACGTTGCGAGGGGCGAGCTTTCACGTCGGATCGGTCAATGCCGCAAGCCAGATCTCGGCGTGTAGATTCGGGAAGCATTGCTGACTTGGCTGCAAGATCTCAGCTGGAGGTGGGATAGTCCTGGCTCGACTCATGATGAGTCGTTACCTGCGTGAGTCGCCCGGCAAGGTTAATGTGCATGGCACGACGTGCAAGCTTCATCAACTCTGTCCGGCGGCATGACTTTTGGGTCATTTCCAGACTCTGATCATTCCCCAGGTCTGTTTCAGTGTTGCACAGGACCAGTAGGCCAGAGACATTGCTCAGCCTTTGGTATTTGCATCTACCGGCGTTCCCGTAGGCAACCACGTCAAAGTTCTGGGCAAGCTACTCCGTAGCCTGGCCGGTATTCATGTGGCAGAGGACAAAGCCACTATAGAGGCTCAGCGACACGGCTGATCAACCACAACCAACATTGGCTGCCACCAACAGCCCCAGGAGAATCCCGAAGCCGAAAGCAATGTCTGAGCGCTGCTCCTCTTTTGGCGTGAGGTCATGTTTACCAAAGAACCTTGGGTGTAATCAAAGTCGATGCCGCCAAACTGCCACTGGCCAACCAGAGTCGACCCACGTACTGAAGGACAGCGCGCCTCTAGCGATGGAGTCGGTCACAGCGACGCGAAATGCAAGGTTGCAGGATGCATGAGTGCATGTGTGTGTTGGCGGTTCCTCTAGGCATACTCACCAATGACTGGCCCATTTTGGGGGGTGGGATTTACTTGGAGACTGTTTGGTGTTAGTCGACCAGGCCACTTTCCACCCATGGTCTTATCGCTGCCCTCGCATGTTGTCAAGCTATGCTTTTCCATATGGCCTTTGGCTTGCCAGTGCCTCAGTTTGCGGGTTCGGGCGATGACGGCGAACAGGCGCGGATGACGAAAACCGGACTTCCGATCATCGCACCACAGCGAGGCCGCCGAGCACAGCCAAAGTCGAGGTGGACGGGCTGACGATAAGAGTCATAGTCATCGATGGCAGCGCCCCATCCCTATTGAGATGGTCGGCTTGGCCCCCTTTCGAAAGTGCTCCTTTCCAAACACGAAGCCGCCGGAAAAGCCACGGACCGACATAGAGACAGTGCTGCAGCCTGAGGCCAGAGTCGCTAGCCCCAAGGGGCAGCCAATGACGGGCGCGTGAAATCGAACAGGGAGTCGCGGAGTGGATGTGGTGGGGCGAAAAGGGGGGCATCTCACCTGGCGCGATTTTGGTTGGTTGGCACGGGAGATGGAGTTGCGCCAGCTTGGCCCGTGCTTTGCAGGCGTTTGAGATTTCGGGCTGGCGTGTGTGTGTAGCTGCGTTCTGGGAGATGCGCATCCTGTGCTGAGCTGTGCGTGTGGGAGTAGTACCACGATCTGCGCCCTGGCCACGCTGTCTTTCGCCGTTTCCAGGCGCTCCATGCCACTGCAGCCCACCACCCAGCCTCTGCAGGCTTTCTCCAACCTCGCGCCAACCACCCTCAGCACCCTTGTCCAGCCCCTCAAAGTGGTGTGACTGCATTGCGTGTGTACCTGTATGTGGTACTTGCTTGGGTGGTGGACTCCCGCTTTGTGCTGGTGCGTGCGGGTGTGTGCGTGTGTACTGTAGTAGGTAAGGGTAGGTTGGTGTGTGCGTGTCGACAGCAGCGCGAGACGGAGACTGTGTGAGAGTAGAGAGCGGTGATGCATCTGCCTCAAAACCATTCCACGGCCCCAGCCCAGCCAAGTGTCCCTCCCCCTTCCCCCTCGCCATCGAACTGCAACGCCATCGCAATGAAGTTCGCCATCGCCCTCGTCTACTAAGGAACAGTAGCGACTCTTCGGACGTCTGCTCTGGACCTTGACTCTCCTCTCAATCTGGTTCACGCATCTCTACTCTGGTCAACGCCTCCTGGATCCTCTCTCCTCGCTCTTTGTTCTGTCCCGTATTGTATATCGTCATTCGTGTTCGATTACTGGACAACCAAAAAAACCACCCAAGCTTCGCCTCGCCCTTTTCAACCCGGCTCACCTCCTCCTCCGCGTGTGGCATTTGCTTGCATTTCGCGCGACCTAAGGAACAGGCGATCTCGCTTCCAACACAAACCTTTTTCCTCAACGGGTTTCTGCTCTGAGCTTCACCATTGCTTAGTATAGAGTCCGTATCCGACTCACTCACTATCCGCCCTCTCAACAAACCGTCAGTCATACGGCAAACCGACCTCATCTCACTCCCAGGTCGACTCGGATTGTGTTACTCACTCATTTTCACTGGCTCATCACTTTTCCTCACCTTTCTCGGAATAATACTCCCTTTTTCTTTCACTCAGGCAACCCGCTCACCCTACCCGCGTATCCCGAACCCGGCTTCTCACTGTTTCCGGCTCTTCTCGAACGTGGATTGTCGCCACTACTAATTTTTCTCCACGCCTGACACGACAAGTGGCCAGTCATCGGCCACCCTCGCTCACTTTGGGTACGTGCTCTAGGCTTCCACAGGCCCCCCCTTCCCCTCTCCCACACTTCCTCTGCCTTCCGTCTCCGCCCAACAGCGCTGCGCCGAAATCGCACTGAGCCACCTTGGGCATTCCCCCCCAGGCGCGGCAATACTCGGTCGCCACTCACGCGCCAAAGGAGTCACACCACACTGACCAGCGATGACCACACCACCCATTACTACTGACTGTACCGCCCTCTGCCTGGACACTCATACTGACTGTCCTCTCATGCCAGGCTGTCGTTGTCGCCTCTGCCTCGCCCCTTAGGATACGCTCGACGAGTCACATCTCGTCCTGCTTCCAATATAAGCGGCTTCGGCGCACCCTCACCCTCACCAACAACCATCGACGTACCTGCATATCGTCGTGCCCTCACCATCACCTCTCCTCTCACTATCCGCTCCGCTCTCCCCTCAGCCTTGTTATCCTATTCAACGGCCTCTTCTATCTTCTAACCTCCGACTTCGCAACCTACCCACACGAACACCCTTCCAACAACCCATCACCACACATCTATCTGCTTGACTCGATGGTACTCTTGCTTTAAGCGTGCCAACTCCTTCTCAGCAATAGAGAAGCCAGACGCATTATCGCAATGCATCTTGCAAACTACGAATTTACTCCAGTCGCCGTCTCAGTTTCGTCTTCCGGTTCTCTCGTCTGTGCAAAGTCGGTCCTTCGTTTGCTCGAATAAGGACCTCTCTGCATATACATCATCCCCGGAAAACGCATCTTTGGCGGCGCAAACGTGCTGTCTAGTTGCTTAGCATACTCGACACGGTACCCTCGACCAGCTTTACGGCGACAACCATCGACAGACAGGTTGACTTGACCGAACGGCGACTGGAATAACTCCATAACGGGTTTGGCCTATCACATCAAACCCGCCGACCACACGAACCCCCCTCCCACCACACCAAGATGAAGTGCGATGCGGTTTCCTCCCCCGCATTCGCACCCCTCCGACATGCAGCTCCCTACAGTCTTGCATTAGCTTCGTCAGCCTCCACCTCGACCGCCTCCATCTGGTCCGACACTTCTTCCCAAGCTTCAGACGACAGCTCTGTATCTGCTATCTCCTCTGATACCGACTCGTGCGACTCGCATTGCGCGCCTGTCACAAAGAAACATGCCATCACAATCCCACGCAGCTCAGATGCTTTGCCAGCTGAGCTGAGACAGAATCCTCGCCGTAGTGGCGGTGGTTCCAAGGCCCGGGGATGTCCTCCCACGCTGATTCGCCAATCTGATCGCAAGGTCAACTTCGTGGATAACCTTGTTGGTAGGTCGCAGCCTTGTGCTAGCTCCTTTGTTCCTATGCTTAAACTTTCTTCCCCAGATTCATCGACCCAGATCGTGGAAGCCATTTGGCCCTTGTCTGCCTCTGCGTGCCGCAGCGAGCTTGGTAGTAAGGCTGTGCTCCCCCTGCGCACCTTCATCCAAGAGACTCTACGCCGCTCTCGCACAAGCTACTCGACCCTCCAGGTCGCTCTGTATTACCTTGTTCTGATCAAGCCCCACGTCCCCAAGCATAACTTTACCATGGAGCAACCCGTTGATCGTGCTTCCGATCGTGCCCTTCAGTGCGGTCGCCGTATGTTCCTCGCGGCTCTTATCCTTGCGTCTAAGTACCTTCAAGACCGCAACTACTCGGCACGCGCCTGGAGCAAGATTTCGGGCCTCAACACCCAGGAGATCAACCAGAACGAGATGGCATTCCTCATTGCTGTTGACTGGAAGCTGCACATTGCCGACGAGGTCTTTCAGCGCTGGACTGAGATCGTACTCAAGTACACTCCTCCTCCTACTCCGCCCTCGCCTGGTGGTGCTATTCCCAACGCTGCTCAAATTGCGGATTGGAAGCAACTTGTCCTAAAGCTCAACACGGAGTTGACAAACATTGAGGAGCTCGTTCCTGTGCTTGGAGTCAAGGCCAACCCGTGCGACCTCTCTACCATGTCGCCTCGGAGTATCCTCAACCTGCCGGAAAGCCAGGGACGCCATACTGAACCTGCCGACATGACACCTACGCCCCGGCCTTGCCAAGTGCCTCCTGTCATGGAGCCTACCCCAACCTGCATGTTCACGCCCGGTCGTCTGGCCCCCTCACTCGGTCGCCTGCCTACACCGCGCTTGACTCCTCAGTCGAACGGTCTCTGCACTCCTGCTGTGAGTGCGACTCCCCAGATAATGAGTCGGAGCAGCGCTATGGGTTTGGCCATGTCTCAGGCGAACTACGCTTTCAGTGCCCAGTGCCTCGATCGTATGCCTATGTCGATGCCGTCTCCTCAGTACTGCCCCGTCCGTCGCTCGTCTCTTGCCAACTCGGTTTCCACTGCGTCTTCCCCCGAGTCAATGGTGTCAGACTCGTCGCGCACGTCTCGTTCTTCCTCTATTTCCTCTGTCTCCAATCTCGCTAGCGCGACCCTCAACCCCAGGTTGAGTTTGCCGTCGCGATCTCGAGGTCTGAAGGCGAGCAATGAGAGGCTCAACGGACGGCCGACGATTCCCTCTGTCCCGGAGGACTACGATGAGCAGGTTTTCTCCTCCTCACCTGAGACTTACTCGGGCCCCGTCGGTAAACTGGGTGACATGTCTCTTGACCAGACTCCCTTGGCGCGACGTGAGAATCCTTTCGAGGATTCTTCTCACGACGCTGCCTCGGATGCGGCCAGGGCTCTCCAAGAACTTCACAGCCAGCGATCTTCTTCGAGTCTCCTCACTCCCACTGCGAAGACTGGGTCAAAGCGCAGTCGTCCCATGTCTATTGAGAATGCTCTACAGGAGAACGTCCGTGACATCCTTGGTGCTGGACGGACCTCTGACGCTGCAGTCTGGCCTGACACACTAGTTCGCTCTCGTGCTTACGTTTCCGAGTCGAACATCCGACAGTCGATTCGCCCGACTCTGACCGGATCTCACAAGCGCCTCTGCTGCTCTGCTGAAGCCGCGGAGGGATTCCAAGCTGCGATCCCGCGCTCGGTTAGCTACACTGGTCCCGGAATGTGGGATGGCATCCTGAACTAGGTGACGGTATCGCATCGTGCCTTCACCTAAATGTCTATTTGTGCGGGAATCGCTTTGCACATCTATAACACATGACAACCTCGATGAGAGGTTTTACCTTGAGTGGGGTCGCAACACCCCATCACCGCTTCTCCTTTGTCCAACGTTGATTTTACGGCAGGATGGTTCTGCTGCCAACGGGGCTTTTGATACCACGGCATACTCTCCCGGTCAACGGAGATCATCCACAGTGGCGTCCTGGGTTCCGATCTGCTTTTCCTTCTTTGGCCTTTGCGCCAGAAGCAAGTTTACAAAAAAGCGACAATGTGTATCCTCCAAGCTTTGCTTTGCAATCTTTGTTTTTTGCATTAGCCTCAGCCGGTGGTAAAAAAAAATTGTTGGAGAGAAGCTGAAGTGCTTCTCGACAACTGGGGTCACGGGGATGGGGGAGAAGGGCCTGTCAATGTTGGAGGGCTTGTACTTCTCCTCACCGGGAATGATTTGGAATGGTACAGGGGATGCCAACGACCTGTGTACGACTAATGGAGATTCAGCCATGTAAGGTCGGTGTAAGCTTGGGTCCGAAAGCTTGACCAACCGGGTTTTCTGAGTAACATGGGAAAGCCCTGGTTGGTCATGTCGCTTCGGGCTCGTCGTAGTAGTAACGCCGAGGAAGATAATACAAGCATGCGCAGCCGCGCCATTAAACGTACATCAGTTCCTCCTCCTCGCAACGTGAATGTGTCTTGGTATCATCCTCGCGTACTGGTGGCCAGTTTGACCTGTCATCACTGGAACACAAAATCATACTGCGAAGCGCCAGAGATTGCCGCGGACACGAGTTCACTATACACACGCCTGCCTCATCTGCTATGAGTGACTCATCGTAACACCTTCCTTGATCTCGTCCTCCTGCCCAACTTGGCGTTGGTCATGAGCTGGAGTCTGTGCCCTGATGGACCTTTTCTCCCCCTCCGCGGCTCGATGGGCCGTCGTTGATTCGACGCCCTGCCCCTTACAACGGATAAGCAGGAAGCGAGCGGGAAAAAATTTCCCCAAAAGGCCGTAATATTTAAGGGTAAGACCTTATATTCGAGGCATCAAGGAAAGGGCGCCAGATCCTTTCTGCAGGCTTGAGCACTGCCGTGAATGGTATCGTGGCACATTGCTGGAAGAGGTTCACGATGGGTCTTGGTGTGGAGTTTCGATCCCGTGCAAGATGCGGAGGTCAATGTCCGAGCTTTCAGTCCTGCTCCAGGGACTCATGATGGCAAGCGTCAGAGGATGTAAATGAAGTTGTAGAATCGTATGAAGAATAGCTTGTATTCGCGAGGATAGCAATGAGGATGTTGGTCATAGTAGCGAGCACAGAAGCCAGTGATACTACGGAACGTTGTTGCCCGTGGTGTCATATATTTACAGAATAAAGGCCACCATAGAGTCCTCTTGTCTCCTAGCTCCGCCCGAAGGTGCTTAGCTAGGAACCCAGTCCGTACCGTTCTCACGTAGGAGGGCCGTGACCTCATCCATGTCCACCTTGAGCGCCTCAGCAACATACCACGGCAGCTCCGTGTTATCGAAGCTACCCGCAACATCAAGTTTAAGCTGCTGCCCCATCTCACCGACAGCATATGCGTAAAGCGTAGTGTCAACGGCAGTGTGGCCACCGGTACCCCAGGCGATGCCGGCACGACGGGAGAGAAGCTGGGCCATGCGGGTGCCGAAGCTGCCGGAGAGGATAGAGTCGATGTCGGAGCTGGAGATATCGGAAAGACCGTAGGCGGGGAGTATCTCCTCGGTGAGATAGCCGCGACGATCGGAGCCGCTGTATTCCTCCCAGAGATTGGTCAGGTAGTCGATGGACTGGATGGCGCTGGTCAAGTGGCTGGGGTTGTAGCCGCTGGGGAGAGTGATGCCGCCGGTCTCGTGGTCGGCAACAGAGATCATGGCCGTGTCAGGATGGGCATCGATCCAGTTGATGACCATTTCCATGACATTGTTGTACTCGAGAACATCCCAGAGATGAGCGGCAGGGTCGTTGGCGTGAGATGCGTGGTCAATACGGGACGCTTCGATCATCATGAAGAAGCCCTTCTCTTTGCAGTGTGTAGCCCGATGAAGAGCGTTGAGAGCCACCTCAGTCATCTCAGACAGAGAAGGCTCCTGCTCATCGTCAGCCTGCTGTTTACGATCGACCTCGTAGCTGAGGTCGCCATCGTTGAAGAGACCGAGGATAGGGAGTCGAACGTTGCCAAGGCCAATATCAAGGGCATCGAAGGCAGAGCGGTTTTGGGCAACGTAGTAACCCCTCTCCTCAGCGTATCTGAAGAGGTCAAGCTCGTCCTCGCGGCACGAGCCGGAGTCACCTTCGGGCTTGAAGTAGCAGCGGCCACCGCCGAGGAGGACGTCAACACTTTGGTTGAGCGGATGGCTGTGGCCAATCTGTTGAGCCGCGATCTGGGCGTAGGCATTGCGGTCAGCGCTGTGGGCAGAGTATGCTATGAAGTTGTTAGTCCTCCTGTCATGTGATAACACTTAAGAAGTGAGGGATTCAACTGACCGGCAGGGGTCGCATGGTTGATAGTACTTGTCACAACGAGACCAGTCTTGTAGCCATTCAGCTTGGCTGCCTCAAGAACAGAACCCACAGGCTGACCGTTGGGAAGAACACCGAGAGCACCATTATTGGTCTTGAAGCCGCAGGCCAAGGCTGTGCCGGCGGCACCAGAGTCGGTGACGAAGTTGTTGGCAGACTGGGTACGAGTCAGGCCAACAGGCTATGACTCCATTAGAACCGTTGAATCAAGCCATATAACCTGGAGTTCTGGACTTACTGGCAAGTCGAGGGCGATAGAGTTGATCTTTGGGGCGCTGGTAGTGGATTGGCCCTCAGTCATGGCGAGGTATGACCTGGCCAGAGTCACCGATGCTGGGGCCATTCCTACGAAGAGTCAGCATAACACGAAGACTTCATTATGTCTCATAGGAGTATGTCACCATCTGGAACGATGAAGATGAAGTTCTTCGGCTCAATAGCAGCGAGCGCAACTTGGGCGAGCGCCCCTGCGAGGACGGTGGTCTTCATGGTAGAAGGTGCAGGGCGGCGATCGACGGCTCAGGTATCCTAGGCTAAAGGGATTACGAGAATAGAGAAAGCACTGGACCGGCAAACAGTCCTCCCATCGTTGGTACGAATCTGGATGCCATTGCCTTTTAAGCTCAGCCTTTGGATGTTGGTGGTATACACCCAAACCCTGTTGCTTAGCCTCTAGGAGAGCTTGCTGCCAGCAGCTCATAACGTAGAGACTGCTGAAACAGACCACTCCCAGCTTCAGAGAGCTTCACGTGGCACTTGGAGATGACGCGACTTCAGAGTCTTGTCTGAAGACCCTTGTCACAAAGGAAGAGATGTCTTCACTCAGGCACCAAAGAGTCTTCAAGCCGAGAGGGCTGGGTCTGCGTATAGCGATGCGCGAACTAGGCCAGACCAAGCAGGAGATGAGCTGTGTGTATCCTTAACCCACGTGCTGGGGATGGGTAAGCTCTAAGCTGTGCATTTAAGCTTAAAGTGTGGTGGTCCATGGCCGCGATTGAGTGGCTGTGGGAGGGGCGTTGCGGCCCCGAAGTAGTGAACCCTGGAGGGAACATCGCCTGTGAGACTAACAAGGAGTATTCAAAGAGGCATTATTGATGCTGTGAGGTCCTTGGCGCCTAGGGAACTCATTTAACGGAGAGAACCTCGATGGTTAAGTGTGGTGTCTTGGCTGTCATGGTGCTGGTGCACGTGGGCACTATGTTGACAAATGAGAGGATCAGCATTGTGTCTGGGGTCTGAGGAGAGGTCACAGCCTGTCGCGTGCCAATTATCGAGTGACAGAATCGAGTGAGCGAGAAAGAGCGAGGAGAGATGCAAGCTGTGATAGCACCCTCAGACTTGAAGGATTTGGATGCAAGACGTGAGTCGGGATGTAGTCGAAGGAATGTGAGGCAGGGGGTGGGCTTCGGAAAGACACCGCAACGGCCATCATCCAAGAGACACTGGATCAAGCCCACCCGGAACGACTGCTGGCGATGTTCTTTGTAGTACTGACATACGGGCATGCCTTGTTCTCTGCCTGAGCTCTTGACCAACACAGTGATGGCTTTCCAGGAACTGCCATATACTGTCCCTCAGACCGACCGCTGCAGTTGCCGCATATCAGGGCAACCAGCTTCGGCATTCATGTTGAGGCATCATGGACTAGAAACATCAGATCATGCGTTACTGGCTCATACCTCTCTACTCGATGCTAGCGACATTCCCCCTCAACTAATTTGCATACAATGAAAACTCACACTCAAGGTGAAGTCTGCTGATCGAGAGGTGGTTGATCATGACTGTCGAATCTGCTGACTCAGCATTGAACCACCGCCAACCACACCCAGCGAAGCATCGCGACTCAACACTGTCGCCAGTTGTCACTCGCTCCCATCCCACGACTACAGCGTGCGAGAACATGACCTCATAGCCAGACGAGACCTGCACTTGTGTTTCGGCGTGCACAAGACCGCAAGTCGACATGCGCGAGTTCATGGACTATGTCCACAGCGCCTTCTACGATGCCTCCAGCTGGAATCGCGACAATACCTACGCCGCCCTCAATGCCACCAGCGATGGTACTGCCCTGCCTCTGAAGATGTCTAGTTTTTCACGATGCTGACTTGCAACAACAGCCCTCCTGAACTTCCAGACGCCGCGCGGGCTGCGCCTCTCCCTCTCCGCCCTCGCCAGCCCCAACTTCGCAACCTCCTACCAGCTCGGCTCCGTAGGCGTTGTCGATGGTTCCATCTCCTATCTCTTCGCCTCCGTTCCGCTCAACCTTCTTATCACACCTCAATCCGAAACCGTCCACCTTCCTGAACTCCTCCGCTCCTACCGACCGATCAACCAACCCCAGCGAATCGCGCCCGAGGAGACGAAAATCCAGGCCGGAGAGAACCCATGGCTTCTCTACGGGCGCATGTACCTCCCACAGTCGCTTCTCGAAGCTCTCGCCGTTCGCAGAATAAGCCCAGAATTACAGGTCCAGTTCAGTGCTGTGTCGGCTCAACATCTTAGGAATGGGGGCACGGCTGTGGCGATGGCGCAGTATGATGCGGGGAAGTACGCTGGCGAGGGATTGGTATCCACGGATGGAGGTCTCCTTGGTCTGCGAGGGATTTACAACTTTGGCGACGAGGACGGCGCATCATTGCCGATTGTGCCAGAGACTGCCGCCAGCAGTAACGGCAGTGGTGGGAATGGAAACGGCAACAGCGACCGGGAGCGCATCTTCGGGCGGTTCAGTGCTGGTGGAGAGATCTACTATGGTACGTTGAACAAGTCCGGTGGGATGAGCATCGGGACGCGTTTTGCTACGTTGCCGACGCACCGTGGCACACCTCTGGCTGCGACGCTGACCCTTAACCCGCTGATGGGCAACATTGCCGCGAGCTACGCCGTTGTCGCTGGGCGCCATTGCAGCCTTGCCACGCGAATGGAATTCAACATCTTCAGTTATGAAAGCGCATGGGCTGTAGGCATGGAGCTCTGGCGTAAGCCATTTGCGCGCCCTCCCTCTGATGCCGTCGTGACAGGGTTCCCAGAACGCAGTTTCCAGGCGAAGCTGGAGTGGCGACTGGATGAACCGAAGCCACTACCAGAGGTTGCTAGCAAGGACGACGGCCTGTCGGTTGCGGACAAGGCAGCTGCCGAGGGTGATAAGCCGGAAGAGTATGCGGGCGTGCTGAAGGCAAGGCTGGACCAGAACTTGCGGATCGGATTGCTATGGGAAGGGAGGGTGAAGTCGTTGCTGTTCAGCCTGGGCAGTGGGATTGACTTGAGGCAAGTGGACAAGCCATTCAGGACGCTGGGGTTGGAAATTCAATTTTCTTCGTGATCTCCTGCACGAAAGGAGGACACCACCTCGCTTGCCTTCATGGATAGCAATTGCCATGATTCACGACATGATGGAAGGATGGGCTGACGGCTTCTTATACGGGCAAGACTCCGTTCGATGCCCTTCCGTCGGCGCTGCTCACTGGGGCTTGATCATGTGGGCTGATCACCCAAACCGAGTATGTATAATGTACAAAATGCAAAATATTGATAGAGGGACCATCCTCGATATCTGTAATAGGGATATGGCTCGTCCGAGAATATGACACACCTGAAGATTGATACATATCATCGTTACCTAACGCCGCCTAGCCTCTTTCATCTCCTGCTCCCTCTCCCTCTTCAACTGCTTCCGGAACCTCGCATTGTTCTCCCTCCGCTCCCTCTTGCTTATCCGGCCAGACGACTGCCCGCTGAAGATACGTTTCGTCTGTTCCCAGCATGACGGATTCCTGATCCGCAGCTCCCGCTCCCTCTGGATATGTCTTTTTCTGCGCTCCTTCTCTTGTTGTGCGCGCTCGCTACCGCAGCAGCATGAGCCTGCGAGCGAGACACAAATCAGGGAAACGATGCACATGTCTTATAGGCCGCCGCGTAGTTGTGGTGCTCGGGACGTGCTGGCGTTTGGGTAGCTTGAGTGCTAGAGGGTCGGGGACTCCACAAAAGAAATGCGTGGAGCAGAGAGGTGTTGATCAGCGGCGGTAGTGACTGTGGACGCCCGTGAAGGTGAGCTTGTGTTGAGTATAGATTCCGAGATGAAGATAATCCCGTGCGATCCGGATAGGATGCAATGCGGTCGCAGGTGGCATGATGTCTTATTCCAGTGGCATCAAGACCTTGTTGCCATTGCATGGCGTTACCAAGCTGAGGCGATGACGTAGGCAGCTTTCCAAGGGCTTGGCTCACAACTTTTGGTGAGAACCAACGTGGTTTCAGTTGCGCACAGGGTTTTCACGAGGTCAATGCTTGCAATCAAAGGTTTGAATTGTCGTGTACTGGCCAAGTGGCTTTCTTCTCATCAGGACGTTGATAGTACCGGCATTCACGAAGGCGCATCATACCCAGAGCTGAGGCAAGGACAGCTCCATCCGCAATGCAAGGTAATACTGAAGTTGCTGCGACATCTGCAACTGAAGCACGTGCGTACGCGAGTTATGGAAACACGATATATACCATTTCTAGACATCAACGTCGTTGTTTGCTCGAGAGGGAGGACTTGTTCCTACAACCCTAACCCAACCCTTGCCCTCGAACACCACATCACGTGATCCGATCCGATTCAGATCTCAGGGTCTAGGTCCAGAATGCTTCCTCTCCCTTCGTACAATTGTGAAATTACGACAAGATAGCCTGATGCGTAGTGCTATGGTGCCCCAGACTGCTCTCTATCAAAAGCAAGCTCAACGAAGACACGCCTTTTTCGCGACCACGCTCACTAAGCCGGTTCCGGTTTGTGTGGATAAGGTAAGGTGGGAAAGTTTTGCCGTCCCAGCCGGCGACGAAGCTGGGCGTGGACTTTTGAGAGGTAAAAATGGAATCATGGGTGAGGACCTTGATGGACGACTGCCAAGGCGCTTGACTGCCGGATGCTGTGATTTGAATCTGGGTGACAGCGATTGGTGATTCTTTTTTTACGAGAAGATGACTTGGCTTGGCTGATGGGTGATGATAGACGACACTGTAAGTCTCTGCCAACAGGACATGTAATTAATTACTCTCGATCGCGAGATGGGGTCCAAGCCATCAAGGTCGCAGCTGTAGCTCTCATGAAGCAAGTCGGAACATTCTGACATCCCGCCCATCAGGGTTCTCTCATAGTGCCGTAATGCCGTGGTGGTGGCGTGGAGTATGGTGCTAGACGGCCGAAGATGGCTGGCACCTGGTACGTCTCGAGCAATAGATTGACTTTAAGCGATGCTACACAGAGGAAGATGATCTCAAAACTTTTTTGAGAGTAGGAAAGCCTCTGTGTATGCTTATCTCTCCTCTGCGACCAGCTGTGAGAGTGATTCAGTCGCGTCCTCTACTACTAGTTGACCCTCCACCGTTGTGAGAATTAGAATTGTCAGTCTCAGAGTGTGCCTGCATCGATCGCCCTGCTCAAGCTTATTTGACTGGGATAGAGTTACTGTTATTCTTCTCTCAACATCATCGTTCCCTGATTGACATTCCCTCGCCCTTTGTATTTTGCCAATTCCAGCCAGACCTCAACGTTGCCCTCCTCGGATCCAGCCGGCCGGTTCTGCCGCCACGACCCGTCCTTGGCGAACTTGGCGATCGCCGAAGCTGCACATCAGTTCCAATTCAGTTGACAGCTGTTCTTCATCAGCCTTGCCAAGAGTAACGGTGCTGTGCGTGCTCATTGCCTGGGGTCTGGGAACCTGCAGAAAGAACCGCAGACCGGCATCTCCTCGCCGGATTTGCCCACTATCAAATCACCCCCTGGTCCCCATCCTCCATCAGGGTGCTCTTCACCAGCGAGCGGGTCTGGGCCAGCTCGACGCCATTGAGCAAAGCCAACGTCACCTCGCGTCTATCTTCTTCTTCTTTACACCGAAGAGAAGACACAAGGCTGTTCTTTGCTCACATATATAAAACAGTCACATCCGCTACACCACAGAGTTCGTGTGAAGAAAGCGACGCGGTGCACTGCAAAAGGGCGTCAACCATCTTCCCAGGGCACACACAACTGGCCAGCTGTGATACATCCGACAAACAACTTCTCCCTACGGCCCTCAATCTCAAGGATTACCCTCTGATTGACCGTTGAGGACGACGAAACAGTCTTCTATAAGGCGCCAGTCACCTCCTCTCCAAACACACCTTCTACCACGAACCAACTTACGCCACCGTACAACATCCAACCCGGTCTCGACAGCACCCACCGTCACCATGTCGGACTGCAACGGAGATGCCGTTGATCTCACTCAGCGTGGGCTGCGCATTGGCGCCATCTTCATCATTGGCGCTGCTGGTCTCTTCGGCGCCATGGCCCCCATCCTCCTCGCCCGCCAGAGCAAGATGCACGTCCCCAAGTTCACCTTCTTCATCTGCAAATACGTCGGTACGGGTGTCATTATCGCCACCGCATGGATGCATCTCCTCGAGCCCGCTGTCGACAACCTCGGCGATGAGTGTCTGGAGCCTCAATTGGGCGACTACCCATGGGCGTTCTTCATCGGTCTCATGACAATCATGTTAATGTTCCTCGTGGAACTTCTTGCGTCGCGAGCGGACTCTGATGATGACTCGCACAGCCATGCGAGCTTCGATACAGACATGGACCCGGCCATGGAGATTCTTGCTTTGAAGAAGTCGGCGCAGAAGAAGGACCGCAGCGTCGCCCAGCCGTGCCCTCATAATGCGGATGACGTGGAGCGCAACGGTGCGCTGCAAGGTCCTGACGAGAGGACTATCCCTGGTCTTCCTGACGACGTGAGCTATCCCCCTGGTGGTCAGGATCATCTTGGACATGCTCGCGAACATAAGGAGGGTGATTCCCACGGCAGTCTCTCAGGGCAATTGACCGCCCTGTTCATCCTCGAGTTTGGTGTCGTCTTCCACAGTATCTTCATCGGTCTAACCCTCGGCACCACCGACGAACTCGTCATCCTCCTCATCGTCCTCGTCTTCCACCAGCTCTTCGAGGGCCTGGGTCTGGGATCCCGTCTCGCCGTCGCACACTGGCCCGAGGGCAAGAAGTGGCTCCCGTACTTCCTTGCAGGACTATTTGCTCTTGCTACGCCCGTCGGTATCGCTGCCGGTATCGGCGCACGTACAAACAACGCGAATACGCAGAAGCTGGTGAATGGTATCTTCGATGCCATCTCATCGGGTATCCTGATGTACACCGGATTGGTGGAGCTGCTGGCTCACGAATTCATGTTCAACCCGCACATGCGTCGCGCGCCATTGAAGATTCAGCTATTCGCCTTTGGATGTGTGCTCTTCGGTGTTGGCGTCATGGCGACGTTGGCTGAATGGGCCTGAGGGAGAGTGGAAAGTGTAGTCTTCTGGAGATGCATTGCGAGGGCAATAGATAGGCATGATCTCAGTCCAACAATAGAAGCGGGCTTTACGTTTTTCATATCAGGTTCAGTTCTTAATGCTTTCGATGGCGAATTGCGTTGTGAGCCACCACGTGCACTTCAGGCAGACTCGAGGGCTCAATGCCTGCCTCCCCATGCCCTGCGATTCTGTACCACCAATCACTTCATCGCGATTATGGTAAGGCTCTGGACAGTCATGCACTATCCCCTCCTCTGCTCCAAACCGTCCTCTTCTCTTTTCCGTCCTCTTTCTGGTTCCCTCTAGCCTGCTGCGGCATGTAATCTATTCCAACTATTTGGCTACTACGTATCTCGATGCAACCTCACGATCCTGCGCATCCAGATCATGAAATCCATACCAGCGCTGTGGAAGAATTGCGCGGACCTGATAACACACAGAACTCATGCGACCCTCAAGAGCTAGGCCAGAAAGGCCGCGAATCCAAAGATGACCTTGAAGTCAATGGAAGTGATGCGAGCGCTGCAAGTCGGGCACCAAATGTGACTACGGATCGAGAAGCAAGGATGAGGATTATGGGTGGTCTGTATAGCAACAGGGTAGTGGCTAGACATTTATTCTCGGATGACCCAGCGCCAAAGTCCAAGGGACTGTTCATGTTCGACCAGTCACCAGTGCTAGAGTGGCGAATAGAAGTGGATGGCAACGAGGCAGGATGGTGAGTACCAGCTCTACAAGACTTGTCTCCAAGTCCCAAGGGAATTACTCACGTGGAATCGCAGCATCGGGTTCAAGTCGCACTTGCATATGTGCCATATCCTGAGGTCAGCGATCATCATATCAAGAAGCAGCTTCGTTCTGTTGTTCAGTTATGTCAGTTTCTTGATTGGTGTTTTGCCCTTTACTTCAGCAATGCTATCGTCTTCAACGATCCTGTAGACGCCAAACAACAACTCGAAATAATACGCCACAATATCACAGGGGAAAGGAGAAATCAGAGACGGTTTCAGCGTGCAAGGCCCGACTTTTCAGACTCAGCGAACGCGGATCACAAAGCCGATGAGGTATTCCTTGGAGATCTCGGTGAACAGTGCGAAATGGTCCTACGAGCAGCAATGAACTCATGCAGTGCTAATCCTGCTTCATCGTTGCCTTTCAGCATTACCCGCAGTGGTGATGCTGAAGATTTCCAATACCTCCAGGACGCACTTGAGGTTCCTTACTGGGCTTTCATGGTCAAGGAATTCGGACGATGGCGGCAAAACGTCCGCAGTCTCACTGGGCCAGCCGTTGTACGCCTCCTACAGAGCGTTCGGCTGGAGCTCTCGGTTGCTATCGCAGAGCTTGATAAAAGTGACCAAGCTGGCCCGGATGACATTACGCCAATCCTCAATGGCATTCAAGCGCGCGTTAGAGTTCTGAACGATGTTTCGGAGAGCAATTCTCAGGGGCTGTTGGACATTGAGCAGGACGTGCTGAAATGCGTCTGTCGGCGTGGCCATCAACGTCATGAATCCTCGGTCAAGACCTCGATCTCGACTGCCACTCAGAAGACACCGTCTCTTGGCCCGAACAGAACATCTAACGTACTCGGCATCACAGTAATGTTCCTATTTCTTCTCGGAGCATTCGTTCCCGGCTCCAAGGGCTTTGCTATATGTCTTTCACATCCACATGCGGTCGGAAGCACGTCAGATGCAGACTTCTGGTACCTTCTTCAGAGTAACATCATGTGGGTACTCGGCAGCCTCCTCATGATCATATTCTTGAGGAAAGATGGCTTGTTGTCTCTCGCGCACCTGGCAATGTGGCTGTTCCTTTTGACGGGACTGGCTTTTGCCGTGGCTTCTGTCAGTATCTTCACACGTGTTAATACAGGTTGGAGCAACCTGCTGGCGTTCTTCGCGACTTGCTCTTCAATAGCGGCGGTGTTGGTAGCGGCACAAGGGTCTGATCAATACCACCAAGGCGCGGCAAACAATGATCTGAGCCAAAAGAGGAAGGGCGAGTGAGAAGCCTAATTGGTGGGCCTCTTTGGACTTCATCTGTAGTGCTGATGAATTTTGATATTATAGGAGTACAGCATGTATCTGTTTGTTTATCGTCCAGAAATTACAAAGAAGGACCTGGCCTTATTGCTTCAAGCTATCTACGTATTCCAGGAAGATCTGCTCGCACGTCTCATCAAATAATAGCCCGATCCTCTTCGCGTTACCAAACTCGGCGTTCTGTGGCCACCCCTTCAGCAGTCTCTCAGCCTCCTCATCGGTCTCCTCCCTCACAAATTTCAGCTTCTCCTCTCCACAAACCTTGACGAATGCATCGTACATCTCCTGCACCGTAACGACAATGCCTGGTGCGTAGATACCGCGCACATTGGACGGCATCGCGTCAGAGGGTGCATCCATGAGGCGGACGAAGTTTTCAATCATGACCCGCGGGCTGCAGATGACGTTGCGGATTGTGCGATCACGGGTAGGGACAACGCATTCCAGGCCGGCAAGGGGTTCTCGGAGAATACCGCTGAGCCATGCAGCGGCAGAGCGGCTTGGCGCGCCAGGACGGACGGTGACAGTGGGAAGACGCACACTGAACGCGTCGATACGACCCCGGCGATGCATGTCATTGACATAAAGCTCCATCATGTACTTGTGCGTACCATATACGCCGGCTGGGGTTGGTGGGGTATCATCGGTGATGGGGCCGCTTGTAGTGTAAGGCGGACCATAGACAGCCTGAGATGAGGCATAGATCACACGAGGCTTCTTCCCTGACTGTGTGCCGAGATTTGCAATGGATTTGAGGAGAGCGCGGGTGGCGTCGATGTTCACACGCTCAGCGAGGGTTGGGTTCTCCTCTGAACCCACGGACATAATGCCATGGAAGATAAAGATGGCATGCCACTCGGGAGCTGATGAGAGCAACTTTGAAACGGATGAAGAGTCGCAGAGGTCGGCTTGGATGCATGTGCAGTTGGCTGGGTTGGCGGCATTGGCAGGCACTGATGGCGTGTTGAGGTCTGTGAGGAAGACGCGGTACGATGAGTCGCCGAGGAGGCGGGAGGCCAACTTTGGGCCAAGGAAGCCGGCCGCGCCGGTGATGAGAATGTTCTTCGACATGATGGCTTTGGGACTCGTTCGATCTGAGGGTCTCGGTTGATACGTGATGTCTTCAGGGTCCGGTTCACTCAGTGGCTGGAGGTTTAGACATGGTTCGAATCTCTACTCGCAAGACGACTACTTCACCCCAACTCAATGGGTAAAGCCCCGTAGATATACCCATGGCACAGTCTCATGTTACTCTGGGGTCCCCGCGATGTCGGCCGGTGGGCAACAGGACAAGGTGGAGTTGAGGTTCAGCGGAACATGGGGCCGGGTCTCGAGTCGCGGCTTTGGTGACCGGTGCCGCGTCTCGGGGTCCAGTGGACTCCACTTCGGCATCCGAAGCGCGGTCTTCGTGCGGTGGCAGGGCTGGAACTGAAAGAACTTGTCTATTGACCGCGGCTCGTCAATTTCATGCAACCGCAGTGGCTTGGCACAGATGGTCTCTACGTGGAATGAGACGCAGTGCCATCACATTGTGGTCTGGTATTGTTCGCAGATCTCGGGCCGCGTTCGGCCTGGTATCCCGGGTGTCGAGTGAGATATGCCATTGATCTTCACAGAAGTCACAATTGAACGGTGCGTCTATTCTTTCTTGTCCATGGACATGGTGACAGCCTTACTCTGCTTTTACGAAGTTGCTCGCCCCATGGTTGAATGAAGGTCTTGTCAGGGTCGTTGGAGGACATCCGGCCCCACAAGGCAGGACAGTGCGAATCCCATCCGCACAGTGCTGACCGCACGGTATCTTAGTCATCATGCATCAGGGCCACAAACCCTACTTCCCAAAAAAAATTCCGTTACCCGCATTATCGCCAACGGCCTGATTGACCGACGACTTCTCCAACCCTCGCTCAACGCCCAACTCTCCAGTCCATCCTTCCCACGACAACCTCCTCACCCCCTCCAATACCGCAAAGATGACTGGTGGTACTACCGTTCGCGATGTTGATGTAGGTCTTCCCTGAGAGAAAAAAAGTCACAAGAAAAGTCGCAGCATCCCTCGCAGACCTCGTCGAATTCGACATCCACCCACTCGATCCTCAAAACATACCTCGACATGGCCCCGACGATCATCATGGCGATTCGACACTCCTCTTTCATAAAGTCACAACGGCTCTGAGAATATGCCCGCGGCAAGCGACGATCTCTTGACGACATACTGAAATACGTTGACGCAAGATTGGCTGCTGCGGCTGGGTTCACGAGACACGAAAGACGGTCGCCATGATACGCGGCCAATGTTGCAATGGGAAATTTGAGGATCTTGGAGCAGGCGCGAGGGAGTCGCAAGACTTCTGACGACGGAATCATTGCTAATGGGTGTTTGTCTTCAGGCGCAGAAGTTCATCAACGCCTACAGCGCTTTCCTGAAGCGTCAGGGCAAGCTCCCCATCCCTGGTATGTTGTCCCGTTACATAGCTTTCGAATTGTTCCTCATGCTAACCGTCGTCAGGTTGGGTCGACACCGTCAAGACCGGTCCCGCCAAGGAGCTCCCCCCGCTGGACATTGACTGGTTCTACGTCCGCGCCGCCTCTATCGCCCGCCACGTCTACCTCCGCAAGACCGTCGGTGTTGGCCGTCTGCGCAAGGTCCACGGCTCCGCCAAGAACCGCGGCAGCCGTCCCTCCAAGCACTTCGATGCCTCCGGCTCCGTCGACCGCAAGGTCATGCAGGCCCTTGAGAAGATCGGTGTCCTCGAGCAGGACGAGGAGAAGGGTGGCCGCCGCATCACCCAGGCCGGTCAGCGTGATTTGGACCGTATTGCCCAGACCACCGCTGAGGCCGAGGAGGAGGATGAGGATGACGAGTAAATTATGGCCTGGCAAGGTCGTGGGACGAAAAACGGGTGTGTGGAGTGCTTGCAGCATATTTTGGGATCAGGCGTCCGGTCTTAGATTTCGAAACGCATGAATGAGATTCCCCAAACCGGGTCATTCGGTTCTTCCACACCACTCTTCGGGTCGTATAACACGCTTGTGATGTCTGCGATGACGCTTGATATGATGCTAATCTGCGGACTGTCCGTTGTGTGTTTGTCCGTGCGTGCTCGCTCAGTTGCTATCTTATGATACGCATTTCGCGAAAGTACAATCACGAAGGAAAGTCCCTCTCCATCCACCGCAACCACAGCACTCACAGCCACTCGTTGTCCGGCTCTCTCCAAACGGCTCAAACTGTCTCAGGCGGCTGGCTGGCCGTTTTCTGTCGAGTTGTGCAAATGGCACGACGACGCCGACATGTGTGTCGGACATGGTGCAAGGGCTCTGTCCAACGGTGCAAGGCTTCACGCATTCAGTTACCTCTGGTCCTTGCGACTCACCTCCATGCTGAATCCTTTTTCTTTCTCGTCAGATTGCACAACTTTTGTGAAGCGCTTGCAGCTGGCTCCCCTCACTCTTCCGAGCTATGCTGGCGATGCAGCTAACCAGCCTGCCCAAAGAGACTCTTTCGATGATAGCTCACGCATCACGATGGCATTCGATTCGTATCGAGCCGTGATTCACGTCTTTCACTCGCCCTCGTGAGTATCATTTGGTGCCATAATTTGGCCGATCTCCTCCGTTAACCCATATCTTACCCTTCACAGGATCCTATTCTTATGCCTTCCTTGCTATCGTTAGTGCTTCTCCGACGCTCTCTTTGATCTCGTTCAATTTCCTCTTCTTCACAATTGAAGAGCATTCCGGTCAAACTCTTCTTCGTATTCATCATCAAAGGTGAGTAGGTTTGCTGCACGTTGTCGCGTTGATAACTACTAACACCAACGAGCAGCTTTCATATCATCACCATGGCGTACCATATTTCGACTGCGCGCCCGCTATTTGCCGCAAACCCATTCTCCGATCCGGATTGCTTCTTCTTTTATCATACAATCAACATGGAGGACCTCACTCTGCGGGTTCAAGTCCTCGGGCCCAATCTGAGCCAAACATTTCAACATAGTCGAGAATCACGCTCAGTTAGCGCGGCGATGCTGGCCAACAAGACCGTCGGTTTCCTGGTCATTGCTCACAGAAAATCTTCAAAAAGACTACAAACCACTGTCACCGGCCAGACCCGTCAGATCGTTGCTTGGGCCCAGTCAGGCCATGGGATGGGCTCTCGAGGAGACAGCCTCGTTCCCGGGGACTGGGTCCTGCGCAACAAGTATTGGACGAAACGAGCCATCCAGCTCTCAAAAATTCTCGGAGTAAATGCTGCACATCCCTTCGATCAGGGTCATGAAGCCAGCTTCGATGAAGAACGTGTGGGGGCTTACCGTGCCGCCCATGTCGAGGTGAAGCTGGCAACCCATGCCGTGCACGTACTCCTGGAGGCATTCGCGATACCATACAACAAACGGAACGTTACCATGGAGACACTCGCAAAGCTGCAGTCATGTCACTATCCGGATGGCTCGAGTCCTGTCGTAGAAATCTACTTTTCGCGAAAGAACTGCATCCCTTGCGGCATGTTCGTCCAGCGACTACAAACATGTACTGGGGTTACTTTCCGCCTCATTTGGCGACACAGACTAGTGCGCATGGAATTTAGGAACGAGATGGCCCTAGTCAACCAAGAAGGACCTATTGTCGTCGATGACAGTGAGGATGATCAGGCCTGGATCGACGAGGCGATCGACATCGATGGGCCTTCCGACAGCGAAGATTTGATGCCTCTTGAGGGACAACCAATCGAGATCGATGACGATGAAGAGGAGGACGTAGAAATTCAGATAATCGAGGCCGCGGAAATGTTGAACAACTTGGGCCTGGTAACAAATACGGAATCGCGCTCTTCGACACAGCGCAGAGACAACGATGAGGCCATCAATGGCTTCATAGATAGCATCAGCTTTGCCCTTGGTCAGTCAGAGTTCCGCCCTGATACTGCCAGGGTCGCTGTCGTGGATTTGGCTCGAGGCCTTCGAATCCAGCGGCAACGAAAAGAAACGACAAGGACGCCGCCGAACACGAGACGCGGCAGGCCAACCCACCGTCAACCGCGAAGCGCACCCGGGGCACTGACGAGGCACCGTAATCGTTCGCTGACACCAGGACGACCTCCACGTCGGCCGCGAGCATCTTCTACCTTCACTTTACACGCTCGCGGTCGTTCCTCGTCACCGGCTTCAGTCATCGACTTGCTCGAGACAAGCCCATGTCAGCGCCATGTCCGGAGACGGCGACAGAGGGACTGATGGAGATTCTGGAAGGGCAAGGAAAAGGGACATGGTGGCATTGAGACACATGGGCTTACAAAGACGAATACGTGAAGTGGTTGTCAAGGTTCAAAGCGAAAATGGTCTCATGATTACCTAAAAGTTCTGCTTCCGAGGGATTCACGACGACTAGTCATCCATCAGCTTGTATTGCTTCGTGTATGGTCTACCTAGCAGTGGTTAACAGAAAGCACGCTCTAGCCAGAACAATCAACAAATTTCCAAGTTGTGCCATCCCAATGATAATATGCCGTTGCATTTTTCTTTCATCGCGGCCCTCCGACCGCCTTCAACACCCCCTTGAATCCATCTCCCAACGCCTCAACCACAACAGCCACGTCTGGCCGCTTCGGCGCCTCATCCTCCACCTTCTTCCGGACCTCCTTACCGGCCGCTGCTGCATCCGCAACGCCCGATTTGCCCATAGTCATCGTGTGCTTGACCTCCTTCCCGCTTCGCAATGGACCAGTCGGCTGGGCTGGTGTGATGGGCGTGGTGTCGAGGATGTCTTGCCAGCGAGCAAGATACATCCCTGGTCCAGCGGAGGCATCGGCTGAAGGCTTTGATGTGGTTTCGTCTATGATGTTCTGTAGTCTCTTGCGAGAGAGATCTTTGAGCCGTTGTAGGTATGTTGCATGCTCGTCAAGCGCCTTGACAACCTCGTCTTGTTTCTCTTTCGGCAACTCTGCGAAGAGTTTCTTCATACGGCCTTCCAATCCCTGCTCTCCCTCCTCCTGCCTAAACTTGGCAAACGTCTTGATACCCCATTCCCTGCATTGTTCCCACACGCCGGGACATGAACCACCTAGGGCATTGATCCACCTATACATGAGGCCGCGATTCCTCATCAAAAGCTCGACGTAGTCTGCCACACTTGCCGGCGTGCCATCCTTCTTCGGCTTGCTAGCCTTGATGAAGTCGTCGATGAACCCTTGCCCAGCCTCGAGATGCTCTCGCAGGTCCACCTTGGCGTGCACGTCTCGAATGATAGGGTCATACGCAGCGATCACATCCCGGACCATCTGCGTGAAAAGATCCGGTGGTTGGCGACAAAGTGCTGTTGTGATCGCTTCGCGATCGTGGACTGAGAGAAGTGCTGAGTAGTACTCCAGGTAGTCAGCGTGGTCGTCGTCCGAGAGTGTAAGAGCATCAGAGTTCCCTTTGGCTATCAATATCGCAGTGACGATAGACCGCTTCTCTGCGATGCTCACGTCTCTGACTCCACCATGCACTCCCTTCGTCTCGGCAACGAACTCCTTGATCGCAACCAGAGCCTCCTCTCCTTGCCTCTCCTTCTCGATCCTTTCTGCGCTCTTCTTGAACTCGGCACTATCCCAAGATAGCGTAAGCGATATAATTCGCTGCAATAGATTCATTCCATCGTCGGCATTATTCGTCAAGCCAACCCAGTTCGTGATACTCGCAACGCTGAGCTTGGCAAGAAGGAGGCGCATCATGCCACTGATCATCGTTGCGGCGTTGCCAACTCTCAGTGTTTGCTTCACCATCTTATAGGGAATGAGGTTGTGAACGTTCTCCATGAGCTTGAGAAGATACTGGCCCTCAGGCGACATGATGAAGACGTGATGTGCGAAGGTGGCGAGACTGAAGGCTTGTGAGTGAGGTGGTTCCCACCGAAAGGAGAGGGATCGGGGTTGATACGTACTGTATAATGGCATACTCTGCCGCAGCCTTCGCTGCTGGAGAGAAACTCTCCAAATCCTCCGACTTGCTCGCAAACGTACAGCACTCATCCACCAGATCCCCGT
Source organism: Sarocladium kiliense (assembly GCA_030734395.1). Taxonomy (NCBI): domain Eukaryota; kingdom Fungi; phylum Ascomycota; class Sordariomycetes; order Hypocreales; family Sarocladiaceae; genus Sarocladium; species Sarocladium kiliense. The sequence continues at coordinate 829,245 of JAUZTG010000020.1, read as the reverse complement.
ACACCCATCCTTGCACCATCTCATCCCACGCTCTCTCCAAGTCTTCCCCCTTCTTCAGATCATAAACGGCTTTTTGATCAGTCGCCTTCTCAATCGCACCCTCCTTCTTCGGCACACCTCCGAGCGCACCCCTCCCCAACATCTCGATGATGCTCCCCGCACCAGACGCGAGCGTCTTCCGAAGACCCAGCGCGCCCTTGTCGTAGCTTTCAGAAAGGTCTGCGTCACCCAGACGAGACAGGATGCCTTGGACTTGAACAGACCAGAAGTGCCGCGGCAGGTTGTTCACACCCGGCAGCGAGAGAACGATCCTGGTGAGCAGTGTCTGCAAAATCGGCGACTCAGACGGTCGCGCAAGGTCGCTGTCTGCATCCTCCTCCTCTGCAGTGGGAGGCACCGGAGTCCTCGACCTAGGAGTTCCTGAAGGTGTATTTACTGCGCTCACGCTCTTTGATGTCGACATGGATGGGGTCCTCGTCACGCTGCTGAAAGGATAGCCATACTTCTCCACCGCATCCGCAGACTTGAACCCCTCAATCTCAGCGTACGTCTCATGATGCGTCAGGATGTCGAATAGAGCATGGACCTGCGCCGGGGTGAGCTCCTGGGCTGGAGGAGCCTCGTCGGCTGAGGCCATGTGGCTCAGCGCTTTATCTTGCTCACAGAGGTGAGATGCGGGGGTTGCTTGCGTTTCCAGTGTCCGAAGTCTTCTGAAAGACGGGGTTGCAAGAAAAACTTGTTGATTTGGTTAATTCTTGGCCTGGCAATGTGATTTGAGTTAGGCTTAAACCATGATTCGATTGGTTAAAGGTTGGAGTCGTATGTAACTGGGCATGGGTGGCTGAGTGCAAGGTGGGTGACGTCGTCTATGGGTGGTGTGTGACTGCTAGGAGCTGTGCAGGCCGCCAGCATGAACTTGACACCGAAGTAAACCTCTTCACCAGGATCAGGACAGCATGTGGGAAGAAAAAATGGGCAGAAGGTTTTGTTTGGTTCTTGTCTGCACATCGGATGCCGATGTTTTCAATTGTCAAGGCTGTTATTTCATGACTTCACACGTGTGGGTTGAGTGAGTGTAAGCGGAACACTTGCTCCTGGACCAAAAGCACCACCGCAGATCCTGATCAATTTCATGTTCACGATTGATCCGAGACATCGATAAGTCATAAGAAAAGTTTTAATTGAACCCAATCGTAATACAGAACACTACAAACATAAGAAATCCAGACTTGGCACACTGAGTCGTTCGTTCAGTCACATCATCTCCAGGGTCCCAACCAAGTTCCCCGTCATTAATCTCCGTGTTCTTTCGTGGTATCGCAACACTCATAACACTCTCACCCGTGCGTGATTATCTCTTTTCTTTTTTCCTAGCAGTGCATTCAATCACGCGTTTCTTTGGGGGTATAACGTCCGCTCGTTTTCATGATCGCCGTCAAGCTCACACCTCACCGCTCCGTTCCCATCATCGCCACTCGTCTAGATGGCGTTAAGGGGAGCACCAGCGGTAGTAGTGGTGGCGCCAGCGACGCCAGGGGTGATGACAGGGTTGGTAGTCATCGGGTTGGCAGCGATAGGGGCCTTGCCATTGAGCGCATAGTTAGTGCTGCCATTGGTGTGGCCGTTGGTGTGACCATTGGTGTGGCTGTTGATCGGACGGGGCTTGTTCTCGATCTTAGGCGCGGAGGGAAGGTTGGAGCTCTTGGAAGCGCTGCCAATGGAGAAGACGGGGCTCTCCCACTTCTCACCCTTGCGTGCAAGCTCGCGGTACTCAGTAGCCTTGGAGCTGATGCCGCCAGGCAGATGAATGTTGGGGAAGATGCTGTCCTCCTTGGTCATGGCAACGTTGACCTTCTTGTCCTGCACAGCAGCCTCAGCCTTCTCCTTGCCCTGCATGAATCGCTTCTGAGCGGCGTTGTAGTAGCGCTCGTAGATGTTGGGGGCTTGCTCAGGGTTCTCCTTAGCTTCCTCGAGAGCGCGATCCGCCTCTTGCTTGATCTGGTAGAACATCTGGTCGAGCTTGTTGCACTCGTCCTGGATGGCCTTCTCAACAGCCTTCTGCATAGGAGGGCGGAGAGCCTTAAGCATGATCGGCTTGAAGAGGCCGAACAGCAGCTTGTGGTTGGACTTGTGCAGCTTAATCTTAAGGTCCTCAAGGTCGACATCAACCTTCTGAACCTTGAAGTAGTTCTGACGGTCCTTCTTCTCAGCAGTGGACACCTTCATCTTGAAGGAGAAGCCATCGCCGGGCAGGAGGATGTCAGCCACACCAGTGTCGGTGATTGAGGGGAAGCCCTGCTTGCGCTTGATGTGGTAGCTAACATCGCGAAGGTCCATCTGAATGCCAGACACCTTGATCTCTATGGTGTTCTTGTGGGAGTTGGCAATCTTCTTGCGTCCCCAGCGCCAGTAGTTGTCGCTGGCGATTTCCATGATGTTGGGCATGAAGTTGTCGCTCTCGAGGACAAGGTTCTCGATGATGGCATCGAACTGGGGGTCCGAGTACTCGATACGAGGAACCGGAATGTAGGCAGTCGACTCGAAGATAGCAGGGATGATGACCTCAGTCAGATCCTTGAGAAGATGAGGCTTGAAGACAGGCTTGCCGTTCTCATCGTTGCCAAGATCCTTGAAGAGCTTCTGCAGGGACTGAGCAAAAGCGTGGTTCCTGGGATCCTGATCGAACTGGTCGGCAATGAACTTGATCTCATCGACCACACGGTCAGTGTGGCTGCGATACTTGTCGCGCAGGAGGTAGCGGCCCTGCTCATAGAGTCGGTCCCACTCGCGACTGGACTCGTCCTCAAGGATGTAACCCTGCTCAAGCAAGCAGCGGCGGATGTAACGGTCCATGCTCTTGAACCAGTTCTTGAGCTCATCATCGCGCTGAGCGGCCTTGTAGATCTCATTGATACCTGCCCACAGCTCAGCAGTTGAGGTGCCGTTGGCGAAGCGCTCAATGAGAGTGCGAAGGTCAGCCTCAGCGGCAGCAAGGCCGCTGCGAGCCTCCTGGGCCGTACCCGCGCCAGCCTTTCCGAGAACATGGCCATGGCGACCATAGTTCTCAGCAAGACGGAGGAGGGTCTGCACGGCCTCGCTATAGTCGGGGTGCTGCTGGCATTCAAGAACCATCTTCTTGAGACGCCAGATAATCTGATCCTTCCGCTCCTCAGGCATCTTCTTGCCGAGGTACTCGTTCGCGCGACGGCGGTACTCAGCCTTGCGCTCCTTGACCTTGTCCTTGGTCTCGGGGTCGACGCGCTGGTCGATCTTGTTCTTGGCCACGGTAACGGCGGCGTTCTGAGCAGCAACCTTGTCGACCTGCTCGGGACCATCAAGGCGCTGACCATCGGGAGTGCCCGCATTTGCAGAGGCGTTGGCAACATCCTTCAGATCATCCTTGGGCTTTCCACCGTAGATTCCCTGTGCCTGCTTCTTGAGGGTTTCCTTGGAAAGATCGGGCTTCTCGTGCCAGGTGTTGTCCTCGGCGGGGCGGTCCATGTTCTGCAGGGCCTCCTCGGAGGGACGGACACGCTGAGCAGCATTGGTGGCGGCATCGCCAGCCATATCGCGGAGAAGAACAGTAGAATCCTGCACTGAAAGTGTGTTAGTAACGCAATATCCAGGCCTCAACCAGAAGTTTAAAGTGCTTACAGAGCTTGCGGAATTGACCGTTCGTGATCAGCAACGTGCCGAGAGTGCGCAGGCCCTGTAGAGCCTCATCGCCGTCCCTCTTGGCTGAGTCCTTGCTGATGGGAGCATTGGGAGTAGAAACAGCCTTGGGGTCGAATTGAGTGGTCTGCCAGATGAAGTCCTGCAGGAGGTTGCCCTCGTTCTTGGACAGGAGCAGCTGCTTGGCCTGCTCCACAACTTCGCGGACATCGGCAACAAGTTGCTTACCCTCATCGGAGAGCTTGTTCGATGGGTTGGAGAGGGCCTTGGAGGCAAGGAAGCTGTTCAGAGCGACATCAATTTGCTCGTTCTAAAGAAATGAGTTAGCCAATTGTACCAGATCAGCTAGGATCTGGATGAGCACTTACAGATGGGACCTTGCCGTTCTGGAAAGCGTTGATGATGCCGTAGAGCTGGAGCTTGCGGTTGACATCGGCCTCCTTCACCTTGACATTGGTGGGCTTGTTGACGTTGGCAGACATGTTGTGCGACTTTAGACTTTGCTGCTAGCGATCTCGGTAGTTGACTGTGGTCTTGATGACGTAGAGAACCTCGTGAGCACGTGAGAAGTAGTCAATTGAGTTGACAAGAAGGGGCCGGAGCTGATTCTTTGTCGGTTGAAGGGTTTAGGGATGTTCGTTTCCGCGGTTTTGGGGGTATCAGGGTAGCACAAAACAGACGAGAAGAGAGTATTAGGTGGTAGTAGGTGCCAGGGCCGAGGAGGTGAGAGGCTGGCAAGGGTATAATGTGATGAATACAGAGAGCTGAGAGGTGTGAATCTGGTTCCTCTGGTATGACAGAATAGAGAGATGGTATATTATGAGGAGAGAAGAATCAGAAGAAAGAGGGAAGGGAGGAAGGGGACGAGAAGGGGCAGACGATGCTGGGGAAGGGGTTTATAGGTGTGATGGCCGGTTGCAGAGCCTGGCGGTCCATGCCTTGGAGAGCGTCGCCTGGGCAGCGCATGACGGTACCTGGCAGCTGGCAGCAGGCGTCCACCAACAAGTGGCACCGATGATGAATGGACCTCTACGTACCGACGATTGCGGTGGATGCTGTGGTTCCCTAAGCTTGGGGGAGTGTCTCCAGCTGGAGGAACCGCTGGAGAGACGGCCCTACAGGACTCGCTGGCGGAACAATGACACCGAATACATCATTCCCGTGCTTGTCTCAGCGCCGGCTGCAGCAGGCCATCACTGCTCACGCCCCCCGGTGCGCGAAGCCTAAAGCCAAAAGACTGTTAGCAGCCACTGCAACTGCATCCAGCATTGGCAGAGCTACCGTCACCTTTGGCGCTGTAATCAACAGCCTTCAGTGGTAGCTGAAAGCCGCGCGTGCACTGGCAAGGTTCAGGAATACGCTGAGAATCAAGCTCCTAAGCTCTGGTGACGTTTTGGGCTTCGAGGACGTCATCAGTGGCCCAGTGGGTGTGCCAGGTGTGGGCGGATTGTGGAGTCACCAGCTCCCAGAAACGGAGGAACCTGCTAGCGCGCCCAGATTTGGCGGGACCTGCAAGTCCCGGATTTCAAGCACCATGGCACGCAAAGGGCGCTTGTGCATGCTGCCATCATCGTGTCTGTCGCTTGGTTTGCGCTTTGATTGCTGCCCCTGATGATGCTGATGATGGCGGTGACGATGTTTTGCAACCAATTGATCACTTAACTCACGGATGCATCAGTCGAATCATCACTTGATGCCATTCACTTGTCAGCCAAACCCTTTCGACGTCAGACACCATGTACCCCAACTTTTTAACCATCCAGCTGCCCACCCACGCCCTGCCTCCCTCGCCAGATCGTCACGCCAACGCAAGCCGGTAGATCAGGCGAGCTCCACGCTCCGCCTTGCAGGGGCTCGGAGAAAGAAATTAGCTGACCCTCCTCCGCCCTCCCTCCTAACCTAAGGTTCTCCTCAACTTTGTCTTGTCACCAACCAACCCACAAAAGGCGCCACCACGACCAGCACACTTCGTGGGATCGATGATCGGTGATCGGTGATGCTTTGCGACGCCACATCCCCAGCTGGAGACCAGGGTGCTTTTTCACGCCGGTCCATTCCCTCCGGCCGCTATCCTCATCTGCCCTGGCGCCAATATCATCAATCATCGTCACACGTTGGACGCTGTCGTCATCATGCTGTTCTTCAGCCTTTGCTGATGGCATTCACAACGTGTCGTCGCCACACCACCGGACCATATCTTTGACAGACGGCTTGGCGATGCGATGCAAATTGCTCCTCCGATGGAGAAGATTGACATGCATGTCGGTGTTTCGGCAAATTCTTAACATGTCAGTCTTCGAGACTTCCTGTTACTCGCACATGGCAACGATTCACATGCCAGCTGAAGCCCTCCACAAGCCATGGTACGTATGCATCCGTTTCGTTCGCTCCCGTCACATTCACGTTCCGGTCCAGTCCTCGTGTGTCCTGATCCGGTTCGTGGCCAGTGATTCATCGGAACAAAAGCCCTAGCCAGTCACAACGCTACACCATCACCGTAGTTTCAAGTGAGACTCTGTCTCTGTGCCTGGCCCTGGCTAGCTGGAAGAGGCCAGACCATGCCACCATCCCCGCAAAATATCAGCGAGGTGTTCGTTTTGCTTCTCTTGCAGCTGGTCGAGTTGATGCGAGCCTCAGACTCTCGTACTCAACAATTAACATACTTATGCACGTATTGCGATACCACCTCGAACCTGTGCCGCAGTCCCCAGCAAGCGGGAAGCAAACCCTTCTTTCGGAGGCAGGATGCCGCTTCCGATCACTGCAACAACCCAAGATGGCAGGATCTGAGCCCAGGATGTGCGACACCCTGGTTCCGGTGCGAAAGCTTGGCATCTAGATAGCCCTTTTTTTTCATCGAAAGGATCGCGAAGCATCACCTCCTCGCATGTGCGCCTCATGCCGAAGATAACGGTGCTTCAAGGTCGGAGACAAATTGTTACGCGACTGGGTGACACTTCAATGGTCTGGCATGGCTTGCACATGTGCTTTGGATCAACACGGTTGCGCGCATACATGCTCTATCCCTTGTGCTCCCCTCATTGAGCACCAGCCAGAGACACATAAGCAGTTGTGTCATGACGTCAAGCGCACGTTCCACGCAAATGTGGCTTCAGGATGAGCAGGAGATCGACTCCGCCAATGTGCGAACCCAAGAAATTGTACCCACTTGATAAACAGGTTCAAGTTCCTGTCAAATGAACGTTCCAAAGGCGCGACCTCCGAGCTGGACTTGGCCGATTGTCTTGGACGAGGTTAACTTGCCGGGTAAGCTACGTAGGTCGAGGTCCAGATGGCTTCAGAATATGTAGTCTGGCCTAGACCATCATTAGGCTCTTGTCGGTATTGTTTGTGCCTCATCCGTGTTCATCCACGGTGGGTATTGGCACTTCTGCGAACCCGAATACTTACACCGGCATGTTCATACAGCACCGAGAAGAGTCTCGAAGCCAAGCATAGCGTATCTCGTACAGCAAGGGAGACAATGGCATGATAGAGGCAACTCTGGGAATCGTTCGCCGAGAGATGGATCACGATGTGCATGCTGATGGTCATGGCTTGAGAACGGAACCACACGGCTGGGCGGTGAAGGAATGGTTGCTGCGCATCGCGCGAATAGGATCAACAGTGCCAGCTTGATTCGCAACTCTTTGAAGTCGACGGTCAACTTCAGAAGCTTGGTCGCTTTACGCTGAACCACCCTATAGCAAACCCAACGCGGGAGGCAAGGTCATCACGTCCCGTGATGGTCAACTGGCCCTTATTGAGGCCACTATAAAACGTCCCGTGCAGGAGCTGCACACTTTGCTGACTTTGAATGTGCGATTTGAACATTGATTGTGTCCTGGATGTTATATATTCGTGCCTCAACAGCCACAGTGCGGTTCCACAGTGCTGCGGTTAACTCAGCGCCGTGATTGCACAGTGCGTAAACTCCGACGTCACACTCCTAGCACGCGATCGCCTCGCTCACCTCCGCAAAGCACGACATCTCTATCTTCACGACAGACACATCTCCCATAACACAATCACAAACGCGATGCCAGCCACAACAACCGTCATTGACGACGAATCCCTCAACACGCGCTGCTGCTCGCAGTGGATGCAGCCGGTTGAAGTAGGCGGAGACTCTGGGTAGGTCCCGATCTTTGCTCTTAGTCTCGACACTGGCCCAGACGGCCGCTCAGTTACCGGAAGGACCTAGCTGATTCAATCTGACCTGTAGCTGGCCTTATGATGGCAAATCAACATTCTTCAAAGGTCCTTTCTTGGGGCCTCTCTTGTTCGAGAATGAGAGCAGCGATGCGCGCGACCATTGCGCCAATGAGAGGAGTATGCGTCCAAATGATCACATCTTGATACCTCGGGACATGATCTATAGCAGTACTGACATCCCCAGCCTTCCTCTCCTATCTTCGCCTGTCAATCTACATGGCCGTTGTCTCCGTTGCCATCACTCTGTCCTTCCACCTCAAATCCCAGCCATCTCGCATTGAGCGCAAGATGGCAAAGCCGCTTGGTGCCGTGTTCTGGGCGTTGGCTGTTGCGACGCTGTTCGTAGGATTGGGAAACTACATTCGTGAGTTGCCATCTCATCACTCTGCCCGTGTCAACTGGACATTTGGCTTAGCCGTTGTGGCTTGATGGACTGCGCGAACTTTTGTGATGGACTTGGCTGACACCTGACATTCAGGGACGATCAATAAGTACAGCAGAAGGGAAGCTATCGTACAGTCTGGATGGAAGACACAGCTGGTAAGTCAAGTCTTCCCAATTCTGGGGTCCAGTTTCTCACGCAAACCACCCGTAGGTCCTTGGCATTCTTGCTAGCTGCATTGTCGGAACCTGCGTGATCCTTCTCAGCATCTCCAACATGAGCAGCGAATCAAGGCTCATGAGCTTCATCCTACCATCATGAGAAGCTTTTCCTAGTGGTTGAAGATGGTGCAGAAGCTGGGTGAAGACACCAGTGATGAATATATGGTAGTATATAATGTTACACTTGCCCTCCGAGCCCCGAGCCGTCGACTCTCCAATGTGATCTCTGAACTAAGCGATACCCAAAAAGGCACCCAAGATGATGCGTCAGAAAGACAGTAAGGAGGGCAGAAGCAGAGCGCCATCTTCCCCGATGTCCTGTTTATGTAGCTGGGACAGTTTCCTCTTTCTTTGCCTCGCAGAATAGGTCCGCCGCGGACCAATCCGGCAATCTCTCCAAATCTTCCCCAGCACATCCCCCCACCTCTTTTCTAAAGGCCTTCGAATACTCATCAGCAGTTTTCAGTAATCCCTCCATCTTCATCGCTGACCCATCCCAAGCTAATAGCGGCATACGGCCCAAGGGCTCCAGCTTCCCCTTATTGGGCAGCAAATTCGTGAGATCCGCGGCCGACCACGGATCGAACGTTTCAGCGTACTGTGTGGTCTTGTACGACATTTTCGTGTCACCCTCTCCAGGGTTCGGGCTGTTACTCCCCGTATCCTGCTGGTATTCCTCCGGGATGTGGTACAAATCTTTGTGTGCCCCGAGAATGGCGTCTGAAGTGTCCGGACTTGGATATAAGGTAAAGTAGCCACGCAGGCGAGACATTTGAAGCATGTACTCGAGCCAAGCTGGCTGGTTCTGGCCAACTTCCTTCTGTGCAAAGAATGCTGGTGTCTCGCCCGCCGCAGCTTGTCGTTCCAGCGACTGAGATACGTAGTTGTGCATCTCCTGCCACTTTCTCCCCACAATGAGCATCGCATCGCTGTTTGGCGCCTGCCACATGAAAGGCGTATTGGTAGTAGGTTCCTTTCCTAAACTCGGAGGCGGTACGAAAGGGGATTTTCCGTCAACAAGCATCTGAGGTCGCCCGAAGCCAATCCCGAAGAGTCTATGTTCCCAGCCAGAAATCATGGCTCCGGCGTCATGGCGATAGTGAAGGAGGGTGTACTTGACGTCTGCATACGTATTAGCGACATCGCAAAAAGGGCGTGAAATGTACGAAGCTTACAGTGGAAGAAGTGTGGTGAGATCTCGACATTAGGAGAAAGCACCAGAACATGGTTCGAGGTCGGGTTCGCGGGCCAGAAAGACTCCAGGAAGCGGGCGGCACTCTCCTCGGGGTTCAGTCTCGTTCGGGGGACGCGACGACGTAACGTGAACAGTGAAGGCTGCGAAGTTGTTCGAGGACCGCTTGGCCAGCTGAAGGTGTGGAGATAGTCCTCAAGAGTCTTGTCAATCACAGCCGGCATCTCAACTGTCAGGTGAGGAACGGCTACGGAGCTCAAGTCCGCCCTGGATAGTGAGGTCAGCAACCTCTTGATGCTCTCAGAGCCACTTGACGGCGCGTGGATAATGATGTCAAAGGTCAATCGATTCCATTCTGCAGTGCTGTCAGCTGACGAACTGTTTAGGAGTAATGGGGCTGAATCGTACCAGCCAGAGAGGCAGAGTCCAGCTGAGCGAGCCAGCCCATCCTGAAGTGAGGCTTGTCGGGTAGCTCGATCAGAGCAATATTCTGACTTCGTAGCTGATCACGGACGCCTGCCAAGAACCAATGCGCCTCCGCGGCGGTGGAGTCAATGAGGAGAGCTTGTGGGTGCATATAGACACCGATATGGTCTATCAAGGATCAGTAAAACTCTACAGAGTGGCTTATCAATCGGACTTACACATAGCTCTCGCTGAAGCCCTTGCCATGCGGAAGTCTGTTGACTCAGCCGGCAGATCAGGTCGCGCATCTATGGAGGTGTCAGCAAGTGATCTTTTTGGTCATCTGATGTCGAAGCTAACCGTGGAAGATGACAGGACATTCGTCTTCGTCGACGCCATTCAAGGCAAGGAGATCGGGGATCGGCACGTCCGTGTTGTGGATCATGGCGAAGTGGACGTAGTTCGTCTTCTTTGCAGCCATGCGACAGGCCAGTGGCAAGAGGGTAGAGATACTTCGCAGGCTAGCGGCAGCGAATAGCACGTTGCGGTTGATGGGAAGTGCGCCATCCGTTGAGGCGATGGCCTGAAGAGTGCCAGCAAGAGAAGGAAAGCGAAGAGCCCCATTGAAATTCCGTGTCGAGCCCGAAAGGGTCTTGGCTTTGGACATGTCGTGGAAGCCATTGTTGGGGACCTTGGCCGGTGGATTTGTCGGAGGCGCGTCCTGGGATGGAGGTGGTGGCGGGGATGATGGAGGGCTGTTGAAGTTGCTACCGCTTTCACCGAGGTAGTGAGCATTCGAAGATGGCCCAAAGGCTCGAATGAGGAAGACCATGAGCAGGAAAATGAGGCAGATATATATGAGCAGCCTCATGATCAGACTCCTCCTAGGAGCACGAGGCGCGGCAGCCTGCCATGATCCCGGCTGAGCCACACGGGGTATTGACCCTCCAAGTGACCTCTTGTGTCCATGACCAGGCGCATTCAAATCGTCATCCTTCTTCGCCATCTCCTCGTCATCAAGCCAGAAACGCGACAGCCCCTTGCCTCGGCCGCCCGACATGGTGGCATTCGGGGGAGGCGCCTCACGCGCCTCGAGACGTTGGTGAGAGCCAGTGGGTGGGTGTAGACGCAATTGACAGACGTGTCCTTGGAGAGGTTTATGGGCTCGGCGATGAGAGAGGTGCAAGCAAGATGTGTGATGAGTTGATGGTGGGGTGAGGTGAGGTGAGGTCGAGTGAGGTGCAGTGAGGATCGCGGGAGGTGGACGTGGCGCGTGAAGGGAGTTCAGTGGTGAACGGGGCCGTAGCGGGTGGCTTGGCTGCTAATTAAACGGTCTGACTGACGCGCTCTGTGGTGAAGAAGTGTCGATTCGGGTGACTGGTGGATTGCAGTCGAAGTCATTGGCAATCAGCCGACCTGGAAGAAATCCAAGATGATCATAGAATGCTCGCAAATGAGGGAGAACCGAATCGCGGTGGCTTGCTCGAGTCTGTTGAAGCTCTGGTATCGTTGAACCCCGTGTCCAGTCGATCGGAACAAGGTACCTGATGATTGACAGGTACCTCGGCTAAGGCCAGGCCGCTGCCCTGCATCAAGTACTTCCGCCTTGTGGGTACCTGTCTGTCAGTGGGGCTCGTGCACACGCCAACCCCTATAAAACCGCTGGAGAACCCCTGATTCTGGATCTGGGGGATCGGCTAGTGCTGGACCCGGAATGTTGTCGTAACTACAACGTAAGGCACATACCAGGTGTCTTTATGCATTTGCTCCAGTGCCCGTCAGAGCCTCAGACAAGGGCATATCTGGCTAGTCAGTTGTATTTACGCTGGACACCGTTCTGACGCGGTTGATCAAGCTGTGAGGGTGCTTGTTTCTGAGCCTCCCTCGCTAACTCAGCCGTCCAACCTTAGTGCAACACCAGTAAGCATTTAGCGAGTATCATGAGAAGAGATTATTTCTAGTACAGAAGCTATCTTCATGCCCGGGAACGGGACAAGGCCTTGTGGTCTGTTGCATGATCGAGTCAAGGACACCATCGCATCAGCAACTTCCTCGCGATCCCCATCGCCGCAGCTTCCCATGTCAGGGACAGCCTCAGCACTTGGGATACTCTTTAGCCAGCATGTCAGCTGCCTTTCGACCCAGCATATAGGTGGGAACCGTTGGCCAGGCACCTGGAGTCCGAGGGAAAACAGAAGCATCCACCACTCGCAAGCCCTTCGTGCCCTTCACTCGGAATTCAGAATCCACGCATCGATTCTCATCGTCCTTGCTGCCCATCCGACAACTGGAGCTGGCATGGTGTCCAAACATCTCGTCCTTGAGCCCTTGCCTGAGATCAATCGCTGGGTCTGGGTGAACCCTTGTGTAAGGGGCACCAGGTCCATCGGTCGCATCCCAGATGTCTAGGAGCAGTTCTGCACCAGCAAGGATCGTGTCGAGGTCTTTCTCACCGGCCTCACCCTCGAAATAGTTGAACTGAATGAGAGGTGTGTCGCGAGGGTCGGTGGATCTGAGCTGGACTGTACCACGAGCATCTGAGCCGGGCCCTGGCATTTGGGTGATTTCCCAAGAGAACGTCATCGGTGCCAGGACATCGTTACCGAGACCTGGGTAGATACCTGGGAAGGCGAAGCGAGATGACCCGTAGAAGAAGATGTCGGGGTTGCGCGTCTCACCCAGTCCGGAGCGCCAGATGGCAGATACAGGAGCAGCGGCCTCGCCATACGGGCCGGTCCCCTCCGTGAACCACTCCACAAAGCAAGGATCCTCCTCATTGAAGGCAAAGGTGCATTGCGGTGCGTGATCTTCCCACTCGACGGAAGCATCCATCAGAATACCTGCTTCATAGTTGTCCTGTAGGAATTTGCCCTGGAGATCCATGCGTTAGCATGTCACAAAGTTGAGACGTGAAGGGAAAGCAGCCCATACCACTGCTGGGACTTCGGAGACAACGGTAATGCCCAGTTCCTCGAGTTCCTCCCGGGGTCCGACTCCACTGAGCTTGAGGATCTGGGGCGTGTTGAAGGCACCACCAGCTACAATCACTTCCTTCGAGGCCTTCACCGTCTTAACCTCACCATCCTCGGTCGATTCATCGTGCAGAACATCAGCGTGGTATAGACCTTCACCAACCATGTATTCAACGCCAATAGCTCGAGGTTCATCACCACCATCTTCATCGAACAGAACTCGTGTAGCGAGTGAGTTGGTGCTCAATGTCAGCGGATACCTCTGGGAGCCATCCTTCTTCTTGGCGTTGATGGTGTCGACAATATACTCTCGAACATTTGATCGGCGCTTCATCTCGTCTGTGCCGGTGACTAGAGAGAAGATGCCTTCGGAGTAGTCGCCAGGGTAGGGATCACGCAGCATGAGTCGCTCAAGCTCTTCCGGGCTATCAACATCGGCGCCTTCAACAAAGTTGGCTACAACAGCCATGTGATTGAACAGATCGTCCCGGCTCGAGATGTATGTGATGTTGTTTCGGTTATGCTATGACAACCTATGGTCAGCCTCGGAAATCCCCGCTCGACTCGTGTCGGACATAGGTGACCAACTGTGATGGGGCCCTTGAAGCCATGACCTGGAGTTCCCTCAGGCAGGTATATGCAGTTCTCGACCTCTATGAAGTACTCTCGCATAACGTCAGCGCGGAAAGAATCATCGCCGGTGAAGTCTGCAATGAAGTCCCACTGTACACGCGTAAGTACAAGCTCAAATGTGACCGGGTCAATGTGTCGCCTGGGTCTAACGAACCTCTTCATCGGGGGGAGGTCCGATGTTCATAGCATTGACCGATGTGCTTCCGCCAACGGTGCCTCCTCGAGGGTAAGCGATACCCAATCTGTGTGCTGTGAGCTCTGTTTCGCACGCATGGGAAGAAGCAGAATACATACGGTACAGCGTCTTCAGGGGGATCAAGGCCAACATAGAGCGACCCGTTGCTCTGAAGGTAGACATACTTGGAGTCTCGGTACGCTTGCTCCCTATCTTCGTAGTGCTCAACCCAGAAAAGCCACGCGCCTGGCGCTTCGGCTGCTTGAAAGCTTCTACAGCGAGGCCATCGTTAACGACAATCGCCGACACGCTTCACTTTCGGAGTGCTAGCTTACGCAGCAGGGACTTGCTGGATCAGCTCGTCACCATGATCGTCACCGGCTTCCATCAGGAAGACTGAGTGGCCCCTGCGAGCCAGAGTGGCCCTGTGAAATGTGAATACTTGTCAGCCAAAGTTTAACCCAGGTACCAATACCGCGGAAAGGTTGAATTGTATGACTTACGCGAGCATGCCTCCCCCAGCGCCAGAGCCGATGACAACGAACTCATACTCATCGTGATGAGTTGCTCTGGGAAGTGCCGTTGCTGCCGCCAGGGCGGAAGCAACCAGGGAGAAAGATACGCAAAGCTTCATTCTTACGTATCTTGTTGGAAATCTCGATGGCAAGGCTCATGTGATTTAGACTTAAATTTGAGTGAGATCCCTCTTGCTCTTATATCACTACATCCACTTGACCAAGCTTCCCCCACATCTCGGAAACATAGTTGAATGGCCATAGTCCAGAACCGGAACTGTGATGGAGTTAGTGTAAGCTTACGGCCAAGGCGCATGAAGTTCCCAGGAAGGAAAATAGTTGACGATCTGCCGGAGCGGCGTTAAAAGAATTCGGATTGTAAGCAACATCACGGCCCCTCGCCCCTCAATGCACGGGGATCTGTTCTCGTGGGCATCAGAGCTCACCATACTCCCTGCTCGTCTAGCAGCCCCTGCCTTTCCATGCCTGCGTAAATTATGCAATCTCGCAGCAAGGAGCAATGTGGCTGACGCCCTTGTGTATGCGATAAGTGATGACCAAACAGCCGGAGGAGGAAGTCTCCGAAGCCAGTTCCTGATCCAGGTCAAGCCGAAGGCCTGTCTACGAGGAACTTGCGTAATACAGATCGCCACGCTCATTCGTCACTCTAATGTTACCGTGCATTGCACCGCAGGAGACTTTTTACCCAGTTCGTCCATGCCAAGCCATCCGTCAGCTTCGGGTCCTCCGGTATGTTATTCAGACGATTGATTCTTCGCACATCGTGCTTCTATTGCACCGAGTTTCAGTTGCTAAATACATCAAGCACAAGTTCAAGGGACTCCGAAGTCCGGCTACCACGCTTGTGAGCATTTCGATTTGTGCGAATGCGAGCAGAGCTGACTATGGCCGGAGAATCCTGTGCATACGTCGGAATTACGCTCCTTATACCCATATACCCGATTAATAAGAATTGGAAAGAATCACTATCTCCGATTTTCTGGATCAATCTGACATGACTGCGCTCTCATTAGTGCTGCAATACACCCTGTCTGGTCGATGCATGTTACCATAGGCAAAGTCACCAGAAAGTAAATGGGGAAAACAGGGCGTTCCGCAGAGATCTAATGTTACAATTTTCAGACGTGTTCCCAAGAAGACACTATCTACTAGACATGTTAGGAGATGTACAAGTCCTCACGGTCTGGAGATTGCACTTCCCTGAGCTTGATCTCGAGAACTTCAAAGTGAAACGACCGCGGATGGCCTGTGTAGCACACGTTGTGCGCGAAAGATTCGGAATGCACCTGGAAAATAGACAAGTCTCATATTTATGAGTTGAAATGTCCCAATCGATTCTCAGGTTCATATCATCATGGTCTTCATTTACGACTTTTAGGTGAGTAATGCGTCATGGTTTCCTTTCAGGATGCGAGCACGGTCCTAGATTTTCAAGGTCATCATGATTGCGGTATTTATGGAAAAATTGGATGAAAAAAAGTCTTCTTACCTTTCTAGTCGCTTGAGACCGCGCAAAGCTTGCATCAGTCATGATCGGAGGATTACCAGTGCATTTAGCAGATCACTGCGCTATACCAGAGCTTCTTCCGAGTGATCTGCGCTAAAGTCTGCGCGCGTGCTAAGAGATGACTCAAAATTGAGAGCTTGGGACTTCTGGCATTCATCTTGCCATCCCGTATGGCCTGCGTTGCTTCGTGACTGAGGGCGCATGTCAATCCTCAGGTATGAAACAGTAGCTGACGCCTAAAGCAGAGATTAGGGCGGTGCAGAACTTATAGGTGAGTATTTCCCAAGCGCATGGCTGGCAAAGGCTGAGTTCTTAGATTACATAGAGACTTAATTGTATAGATTGGGAGGCGTCCAACCAGAGCCTGCTCGAGCACTGTCAATCTTTCATCTCCACGATAGAACTCATCGCGCTCTTGGCTGCAAGAAGAAGATACGATGTAGCAGACGTATGTAGATCAGAAGAGACCAAGCTCGAGGATAGTGATCTGAGAAAGAAGCTTGGAGGAAAGGCATGTGCCAATCAAAGAATGGAGTTCCCTCGTCCATATATCATGTGAGTGAGTGTCCTTGATGAATGAGGTAGCATTAGCCCTAACCCTTGCATAACCCTCGACATTTTCAACCCACCTCAAAAATCGGCAGTCTTCAAAACTGCAAAATCCGACCGTTCTTGCGTTGCCACTGCGAATTGAACCAGTACCTTCAAAAAGTCAAACTTCAACCGATCAATAATCATAGCGATTTCAACGTTTCCGTATTGAAGATGGCCAAGTCCCGCCGAAACCGGGCCGCTCGCCGGAAAGATCCTATCGCAAAACCCGTCAAGCCGCCGTCAGACCCAGAGCTTGCCGCACTGCGCACTTCCAAAGTCCTGCCAGTCCTCGCCGACCTGCAAAGTGCCGACCCAAAGTCACGCTCTGCTGCAGCTACGGCAATCTCTAGCATCATAGGTGATGAGCGATGCCGCAAGTTGCTGTTAAGAGAACAGGTTGTCCACATCGTCTTGACTCAGACGCTCACCGACGCTGCACTTGAGAGTAGAGCTGCGGGATGGGGGATTCTGCAGGTTTTGGCGCAGGAAGAGGAAGCCGACTTTTGCATTCATCTTTACAGACAAGATATTCTCACAGCCATTGAGTTTGCTGCTAGGACTGTAAGCGTTTGCGTCATTGCGGGCACCAGGTCTTTCACTGACGCTTCTTGTTACAGGTTGTTGAGAAGCTTCGGACGTTTGATGCGCAAGCGCCCAAGACGAACACCGCTGAGAAGGATGTTGTCTTTAGCATCGCCTCATCTCTGGTTTCACTCGTTACAGCACTTGCCGAGGCGCAAGATGAGATCCTCGAAGCTATCTCACACAACTCTATCATCATCTCCACAATCTTCTATCTCATCAATCGCGATGATTCTCCAGAAGAGCGGTCCCCTGGCATTCTCCCAACGGATGCTCTCAACTGCCTCATGATTCTAGTCGAGGACAATGCTCAACTGTCAAAGGCAGTCATCAAGTCGGACTGCTTTAAGGAACTGTTGAAGCTTAAGGACCAAGTTGATGCCTCAGCTGTTCTTGCTTGTGGCGTCCTGCATAACATGTATGTCGCCCTCGCGGACTCAGAGCAGGATACGTCGGAATTTGAAGATGCTGTTCTTATTCCATGCCTTGCCGACACCCTCACACACGCTCGTGAGAGCCGTCCTGAGTTTGCGGGCAATAGTACCTTTGCGGACCCCATCGTCTGCCAGCAACAGGCAGCCGAGATCCTTGCCTCAATAGGCACCTATCTCACATCTGCCGCTGGCCAAGATGAGAAACCGCCATCTCGACATTCGAAGAAACCCAACGGGAAAGCCAAGGCCGGAGCAGATGAGGCAGAGGCAGATGAGGATGAGGAAATGGACGTTGATGACGCTGATGGCAACCCCACATCAGATGCTGAGGGTGACGATGGTGAAGAGGAGGATGATGAGATGGATGACGACGAGATGGCTGCTGATATGGACATGGTAACCGGTGCTGATGACCCTGAAAACGACATCAGCGCACTCGACGACCTCCCAACCCTCAAATCTCTCATAGCCAACGGCGCTCTCGAACAGCTTATTCGCGTCACCACCCTCTCTCCATCCGACACCCCATCTCTCCATCTCCAATCCCTTGCCCTCTCCGCTCTCGGCAACATCGCCTGGTCCATCTCCCTCATCGACTTCTCCGACCCTCACAACCAACCAATTCAAGCCGCCTGGTCTCCTGTTGCTAACGCCATCTGGGAGCGCGTCATCTCTCCCATCCTCGCCTCTGACACCGCTGACCTGGCTCTCGCCACGCAAGTCACATCTCTCGCATGGGCTGTGGCAAGGACTCTTCATGGTGCGGCCACGCCGCTCAAGCCTGGCGAGCACAGGCGCTTCATCGCGCTCTATCAAGCCACTAAGGGGAGCACCAGCGCCGATGCTGAAACCCCTGAAGAGCTCGCCGACCCTTTCCAGGCCCTCGGTGTGAAATGCATTGGTGTCCTCGGCCAACTCGCCCTCCATCCCGCTCCCTCCGATCTCAACCGCGAGATTGGTACCTTCCTCATCACAGTCGTCGCCTCGCTTCCTGACACCCCCGCTGCTGACGCCGTTGAGGCGCTCAACCAGCTTTTCGACATCTACGGCGATGAGGAATACCCGTATGATAAGGAGGTGTTCTGGCAAAATGGTTTCTTGAAACATCTCGAAGATGCGGTGCCGAAGGCGAAGGCTATGCTGAAGACGGTGGATAAGAGAGCCCAGCCGGAGTTGAGGGCGAGAGCCGACGAAGCGGTGTTGAACCTGAGTCGATTCCTTGGGTATAAGAGGAAGCACCAGGCATAGAGTTTATACCAGAGTAGAAAGCCATGAATAGCATGAAGACCAAAGAAGTCTCGTTGATTGTCATTATTTCAGCGTGAGCAATGTTCTACATCGCTTCTGGCCTTGTATCGGCCCATAGATACACATAACCACACCAAAACTAGCAAAGTGACCCAAGAATCTCATTTCAGCACCGCTCAAACACCCTATAAAGGCCTTTCAAGCTTGCAACTTCCAGCACGCCACCGTCCATCAGTGACTTCGTCGCTACCAGCCTCGCCTTAAACGCTGGAAAGAAAATATGCTCAACCGCCCACCGTACATGCTGTCTCCTCTTCCTCACCTCTGGCTCCACCTCTGCATCCTCTTCCATGCCTGCCTCATCCCCGGGGGCTGGCGCAGCAGGCAGCTGTTCCGGAACATAGAATGAGGCGAGCTCTTTGAGGAAAGTGTCGAAACAAGCTTTCTCTTCGGTCCATTTGACTTTTGGACCGAGTTGGAGTAGAAACCGGGGGAGTTTGACAAGTGGTGGCGTGTATCCTTTGATGAGCAGAGGGATGGAGACAAGTTGACCCGCTGGAGTGATCTCAAGAGAGAAGTATTCAAGCAGCATCTCTCGCCGCTCTATGAGCTGACCCAGGACTTTCGCGACGACTTTGTCCACATTGAAGTCCTTGTCTGATACACCAAGCGCCTCCTTCTCTGCTTCAGCGGCAGGCCGAAGGAGACTTTGCAAGTCCAGCGCTGGCTTGAACTGGATCGAACCGAAGTTCCCAAAGTCCGTTAGTCCCAATTGATAGAAGTAAGAGGCACAGGTATGGCCGTAGTCAATTAGGTAAAGCTTCACACCACCCTGAATAGCGGCCAGGCGCCTTCGCTCATCCACGATGCCGACAAACGTGTGCGACGCGAAAACCTCGGTAAGCTCGGCGTGCATTTCTTCTCTGACTTCAGAGCGGAGCTCTTTGATGCTCTTGAGCCTGCAGAGCACCTGCTCTCGGTCCGTGGTCTCGTAGTCGATTTGCTCTGGCGCAGACAAGGGCTCCTCGTTCCGAGTACCCGCTGACTGTGACGCCTGCGCCTCGGTCCTGGTGAACATGCTCGTGATCTTGCGCTCTGCGGTATCCGTCCTAATCAAATCCGCTGGGTTCTTCGGCGCCGATCGCCTACTGGCCGTATCCGCATAAGGCGAAGCGTCCCCCATGCTTGGTATGGAAGGCACTTCCGCTGGCTTGGCCCCTGGAAGCAACGTCTGTGTCTTGAAAGTCCGGCTAGTGTCCACAGCGGCGAGCTGGGTCTCTATTTGCTGACAGATCGCTTGGATGATTTCGTCTTCGTTCAAAAAGTGCACTTCTCGTTTGGTTGGGTGTACATTGACATCCACCCTCGCAGGGTCAATTTCCAAGCTGAGGTACAGAAAAGGGTGCCCTCCTTTTGGAAGGTAGGTCGAGTATGTCTGCTCGAGAGCTTTCTTGATGCTGGTTGACTCGACGCTGCGATGGTTGATGAACAGTAGAAGCGTCGTTTTCTTGATGGAATAATTGGCATTAGTTACGTAGCCGCTTGCCTCAAAACCCCAGCGGTCGTCCGAAGCCGAGAACTTGATCAGCTCGTTCGAGACGCCACTTCCGTGGATCTGACGGATTCTGTCGATGACAGTTGCCTGCGCCTGAACCGACAGTGTGTTGCTCGCCTCACCAGCCTTTTTGCATGTGAAGCCAACATTGTCGCAGTGGATAGCATACCGTCCCACCATGTCAATTATTTTGTTGTACTCATCTGCAGGTGACCGAAACGCCCTCCGCCTCGTGGGTATGTTAAAAAACAGGTCTTCCACGAGAATTTGTGTTCCTGGGCGTCCGGCAACACCCTTCGGCTCGGCCGACTGTCCCGGTTTGGGTGGCGCGAGCTTGCCGTCGAGGTAGTGTGCCCTCCATGCCAGGCTTGAGTCTTTTGTTTTCGATGTGACAGAAAGGTGGGCGATGTGACTGATGCTAGCCAACGCCTCACCTCGGAAGCCATAGGTGGCTATTGATGACAGGTCCTCGAACGAGGTGATCTTAGATGTGGTGTGTCTCTCGCACAGGATAGGCAAATCCTCTTTCTATGGTGCAAAGGGTAAGTCGGAGGGTGACTAAAATTGAGAATGCATTTCTGACCTGAATGCCACAGCCATTGTCTGTGATTTGCAATGACTTAAGACCTCCATCCTTCACGACAACTTCCAAAGAGGTGGACCCAGCATCAACAGCGTTTTCGATCAGTTCTTTCAAGGCATGAACAGGAGCCACAATGATCTCTCCTGCAGCAATCTTGTTTACAACACTCGAATCCAAGGCCTGTATTAGATGTCAGAAAGTGAAGCATTGGCAAAAACGAGCGAACGCGGTATGTGCGAAGGGCTGCACGTACGCGAATCCTTCGTGGCGCCCGAGGATCACTGAGGTCATCTTCCGCCTTCCTCTTCAGGCCGGCAGGGCCATCAATATCCATCTCATCACTGGGCATCATGAAAAGTTGGCTGTGGGGCGAGTACTGAATTGTCGTTGATAGAGTGAGGCGAACAGATCACCTGGACATGTGCTCATGCATGACATTGCCGCAGCAAAACCGCACTTGGAGACACACTGCCCTTGGCACTTGGGTGGTTAGAGGGTGCCGGTCAGGCCCAAGCTCGAAACAGGTGCAATAACGCGGGCAAAGTCGGAGGGAAGGACCAAAGGAGTAATGGGTGGCTCAAGAGGTCGACGTGATGGGATGAGGTGGAAGCGTGATGGAGTGTTGCATTGGGCACGGTTAAGGCTGAGTGTCTGGCATCCACCAAGTTGGCGTACGCACAGATCTGCCTACCCTGGAGATCTATCACGTCGGACGCCCTCCAGCCTGAGACCCATCACATCACCCTTTCCACCTCAACCCCATCGCTCCATCTCGACTTGACGTCTGCTCTCATCTCAACTCGGCTCTGTCATCCATCTGCCTGATCGCCCTTCCGGATGCGCAAGTGTACCCAGCCTCAGTCTGCGCCTCAGCACAGCGCAGGCGACCGCTGCACTCGTGTGGGGCGAGCTCTGTCCATGTCTGCCCCGGTTGTTGCCCTTTGGCATCGCCATATCACATCTCGTCACTCTGGCCATTGCTGCCTATATCTCCAGGCACCGTTTTAATGCTAATGCAGTGCAAGCATTCCAGGATCGTTGCTCGTCTGTCTCGTACCCGACCTTGCCCTCTGGAAAGCAACAAGATCCTACCGTAGCCGTCAGATCGCCATCATTCCGTTTTGAGTCCCTCTCGTGTGCTTTCGGCCCCCTCGTCATCAGCCGCATTGCGACCCTCTCCCATCATCCTATCCCAAGGAGTTCAGCCGAACAGGCCAGCCCTCCTGGGGCCCCTGACAGCCTTAGATGTGATTTGCAACCCCCCCCAGCAATGTGCGCTATCGAAATTCTATCCGAGCGAGTGAATTGACTAAGCAGATTTCACAATGACAACCAACTCCTGCGAGAATCTGTCCAGGTGCCGGCGTGCGATGTCCGAATAGCTGTATCGTCGTGAGGGTGGCAGTGCAGAGGTGCAAGTCAGCCACCGCGCTCATTCCTCGCCGGCCGCAGCTATTGAAGCCGAAAAAGCCCGGTCTCTAGTTCTATTTCTTTGATGTCTAGAATTGTTTCAACCTTAATCCTTTTCGATCTTTGGCGCCCTCTTTTCGTCGACTGTTGTATTGCAGCCTAGGCAGACCGCCTCGTCTGACATGCTATCTCAAGCCTCGTCCGTCACAACCATCTTGTTTTGGCCCCCATCCTGGGCCCTCCTCTGCTTTTGGCATTTTGTTGCGCACATAGTCTAACATGTGAAGAGAATCTCTCGTATCATTGTGTTTCATCTGTCTGAAAAGTGCAGCCCATGTGCATCGCCCCGTGCGTCTTTTTCGGTTGCATTTACTGGGGGCCTACGCTTGTGCTGTGCTGGCTCACTCTCGGCAGACTTACACGCCTTACCGTATGTCCGTCCACCTCGCTTGACCGCATCACCAGCGCCCAGCAACCATCTTGCTTCCATTGCGCACCCGAACACACCCATCTTTTCCATTTGGTACCTGCTTTGCCCCTCTACATCCTTGACGTGCATGTGTATGTATATAAGACTTGCCCGTCACCCAGCCGCTCCAGCCCTACAATGTCTGACACCCACTTCCAGCCTTTGTAACCCAGTGCCCTACCTCACCCTGCTCTCTTTAGCCTGTATCACTCTCATACATATGAGAGACTGTGATCAAGCCAAGAGCCTATCCCAGGAAGCCCCCTCTGATTCATCTGAAGACTCCACAAAAGTCCTGCCGTAAGTCAGCCGACATCTGAACTTCTTCTTCATACCAAGGCAGTGACCAGACACTTATCCTGCGCTTAGTTCTACTGGTCCCAACAGTCCAGGCGATCAGACCTCTACGGTGTTGACACGAGGTCGACTCACTCGAATCACCATGCAAGCCCAATATCAGAACGGGAAGAAGGAGTCACTTCTGGCTGTCGACCAGAACGGTCGCCGTCCTGCGGATGACCTCCTCACCCAATACTTTCGCTTTGAGGACCGCACGAGGCACTCAGGACAGCAGTTATGGGGTCCTGGAGAGCGAGTAGTATCAGAGAAACCATCCAATGCCCTTGCTGAGGAGCTGGAGAGACTGGACACGGAGGCATATTATTCTCGCATTGAGCGAGTCACGAGGGAAATGCGAGAGGACGGAAACAGATTAGGCGAGGCGAATGGAACCTCTGCGGGCCCGTTGTCTGTTTCCAATGACACGATCCCACCGTCAGCGCCGTCCTACGCCACAGAAAGGCGCGCCAGCAATCAGCAGTCAAGATCAAACAGAAGGACACATCGTTCTGGTGAGCACTCATCGTCAAGTCGTCGACAGTGAGGCCTCTCGCCACGTCTGGAGGGGCCGTCTAATCCCAGGCATGAGGGTAGCAGCTGACGAGATGGTTATGGTTGGCGTGACTTGTATGAACTAGATTGTCGGGATTTCCTTTAGTCATGGGCGACACTAGATATTGATGTCTGGTTTTCTTTTTCCCCCTTTCTTCTGTTGATCGCCGTAGCTGCAGGCTCCCTGAAATTTACTCTCGTACCTGAGTGCAGCAATATTATTGTAAAGAGAGGTCAGTAAATTGCGCTTCGTGCACAGACACAGTGTTCTCGTCTGGAGCTTGGATTGTGAAATGATGACAAGGTAGGTGTGTTTTACATTTCCTACGGCGTCTTCCTGATCGTACAAGGGCATCTCCTTTCCAAATGCCTAGCCTAAAGGTGACACATCCAGTTCATCACCACATTCCGTGACCATATGTCATGGTTGAACAGTAACCCCAAACATTGGTGTCAAACTCCCTGATCCCAACTTCAACGCCTTCCCAATGAATAAGTCCCAGATGCACGGGCGCATCGTCATGATGTTCGCGTACGGTCTCCCCGATGCAACGAAACAAAACTGCGTTGAAGAGCCAAGAAAGACTCCTTACTTCCTGATATGCATGTACAATGTTAGTCTGTCAAGTGAAAATCCGCGAACAAACACACTTGAGCGCGTCTGCGTCCTGCTCCCTAACAGAGCCGTTCTGATAAACCCCCGTATTCAGCCTCAGGTTCGAAGACGAGGAGCTGGTGGGCCGCGATACTACCGCGGTCCACCTGAAGCCTCTGGTCTGTCGATCAATCCCCCGATATCCACTCGACCAGCTCGTTCGTCTCGCTGTTGCGTTGTTCCCGGGGACGAAGGACGATTTCCCAGCTCGGGCTGGGATCTGATGGGGGGGAGTTGGTATGTAGGTTGGCCACCCCCTCGCGAGGCAACAAGCGGGTTGCTCCGTGGAATCGCATAGGTTGGCGAAGGACCAGGAAAATCTGGCCGCGTAGGTGTAGGGGAATAGGAAGGGACCCCGCTGCTGAGTCCTGGACTATGGGCCATCAGCGGTGCTGAAGGCGGCCCCGATGGCCGCGGTGGAAGGGGACCCTCGCCAGCCATATGTCGAGCTGGATCGAACGTTGCGGAGACGGGAGTGTGCTGTGTGTAGACCGACTGAGGAGTCCTGGGTGGACCGTGATACATTGCTGAACCATCACGAGAATGAGGTGACGGAGATGGATATGCATAACGGGAAGGTGAGCTCAACAGAGCTGCGATGAAGAAGAAAGATCCTTCCTTTGCAAGCCCCAATCGTACTGGGCAAGGCCTTGCATGCCCGTCAATCCCAACGAAGTTCCAATACTCTTGATGTTCAAGCTTATAACGATTGGCGTCTTCCGTTGCGAAGCCAAGGCCTTGAAGGATTTGATGCCCTCGGTCCAGGATAGGTGGCAGGTAGTTCGGTTGCTCCCGTCTCTGCTCGTCTTGGAACTGAGATCGTAATGCTAATACCCGTTCACGATCCGTAGGCACGACGATATCTACCAGCTTCCGACCAGCCAGGTCGGGCGCTCCGATGATATCCATGCACGTCGCGGAGGCTTTGACGATGTCCAGATCCATGGTGAGATACAGCATAGGCTCCGGTGGTCGAGTGGCTATGGACAGAGGAGGAGCATAGATATTAGCATCCGCCGCTGACGCTCTGTCCAGATAGCGTGGTCCTGAGCTTTCCCTTGGTTGAGATTTTAGAACGCGGTAGTTGTGAGTTCGGCGAAGAGGATCCTCGTACCCTGAAGCAACCGAGCCACCGGCTGGATATACCTGCAATGGCCGTCGCGGTCCAACATCCTGAGGAAGCGGAAGCCTCGAAGGATCGTAGCGAGTGTCACGATCATCTCGTAAACGTGGACGGCCTCGTTTCTTGTGTTGAACGTCGATACAGGCGTCCTCCTTGCCATTCGCTGTACATCGGGAGCAAGGACGTTGTGCTGTTCTCGACATTAGCAATGATTCTTTTCTCGAATTCAAACATCATTCCTTCAGCCTAGTCTAGGCGCAGGACCCAGAAAGACACGCAGCGTCTGCAGGACTTCCTTGAAGTCTTTGGGTAGACATGCAGTTAAGCATGAGAGACGCAGTGCGTTGTCTCCATGGACTGGAACCTGCCTTAGATCTAAGAGAAAATCATGCCACTTGGCCATTTGAAAAGTCCCCAAGGGGAGCTTGCGCTCGCGTAGCAGAAAGGTGATATCTGTATCGAGGTGTTCTAAGTGCACGTGCGAGGAATGCCGAAGACTGCTGGTATGAAATGAGGGGCTCGAAAATGGTGGAATCCAGATACGTACAATCACATCTGCAGAGCATTAGCACTTGTCTTCCTCGCTCATTGTGAGTGACTGTAGCCTACCTAAGGTGAGCTTTCTTGCAAGGCACACAGGCTGATGCAACATGGCCCTTTGTCTTTCTTTGGGATTTCGGGGAAGTATACGGTGTATGCTCCATTGTCTGAGGTCTGGCAGTGACTGGGTAGCCGACTGGACCACTTGCCGGGCTAGGGTTCAAGTACTGTTGTTGTTGAATCCCTGGACCGAGGATTTGCGGGTATGATAAGGGACGATTTGGAGGAGCTTCTGGGCGCTGGAAGCCGTAGGAGCCATGAGCTGGAGTGCCCGGCTGATAGGCCTGCGAACCTGAGCCCATAGTAGGTGGGTTCCGACTAGACTCAGCGCGCAGCTGCTGGTGTGCGATACCGCGTGGAGCATCTTGTGGAAGTGATGGGTTGGCGTCTCTATTTCGACTGGGATCGCTAACCGCTGGAGCTCCTGCCGAAGTAGGAGGCAGAGAACCGGACATGGGCGGAGACGGATATGCTTTCACATATGCGGCTATGTCCTGCTCCTTTGTGTTTGGCCCGCACCTAGATGTGTAGCCACACAGGCCCAAATCGCAGCCGTCACAACCCTTCCCGAGTTCGAATCGATTATCTCCAACTTCGGATTGTGAGTATAGCATGGATGCGTAGTCGTGGGTCTGATTGTCGCGAGCTACTTCTTCACTCCTCTTTGTGAAGCTGGTGGTTCGATTCAGAGATGGTCAAGCAAGATTTTGAACTGATCATCAGAGGTGTATCGGTTTGCTGAAGGTACTGTGCAACTGTCTTGGTTTCCAAGGAAGCAGCCTGGGTTACTGCTTTCGCTGCGTCGGTAGGAAGTTTTGCGGCCCGTGTCGAACCTGACTGTCCGAAAACTTCGCTGATGCTAGAGACAGCCTTCCGGGGAAGCAGAAATCTGCTGTGCTCGTCTGTTGGTAGGAGATGTCGGAGTAGTACTGGTCAGGACACACGAGGGACCGTCATGTAGTCTCGCTGGCCAACACGGTTTCCAGTATTCTGCACGGATCGCCATGAAGCTGGGAAGGTCGGACCTTGAACAAGCGAAGGCAGCCGGTGTAGGACAAGATGCTGCACACAGATGCTAGCACCACCAAGGATCTTGAATCGTATCGTAATACAACATGAGGTGGTGTTCGAGAGAATGCGCGAAGGCAGGTCGCAATGTCGCGGCCACCCAAACCCAAGAGGAGGTTCCAGGCGAGTCCGTTCGGGGACTTAGACGACAGTCAAGGTGAATGAATGAAGACAAAGTCGGGTCCAGAGCTGTCGTGAAGAATAGATCAGTGGCTGAGGGTCGGTTTTTGTGCGACAGGTCTTGGGAACTAGGGTGGGCAATTGAAGATGCAAGCCAGGGTGGCCCAGTGTGGGTGATGGAGCAGGGAATTGGATAGAGAGCCACCCCTCCCGGTTCGGAGCTTGTAGATTGATCAAGGGTAGAAGCTTATGCCATTGCGATCCCTGTTCGTCCCATAATGAGCATACCCCGCGGAGACGGAGTAGTAATAAGTTGAGTTGCTGCAGGAGATTCGATGCAACCGGAGATGTATGGGTACCGACTCGTGCTTATGGGGACCATGGGGTGTATTCAGACAAGACAGTCCCGCGGGACGAACATGTATTGTATAGAATTTCGTTCAAGGGAGTGACTACCACGGCCGTTTCGAGCTCTTCAGCTCATGGAGAAGAAGGGGGTGCGGCGCGTTGAGGAGTGTGTGGTGTGTAAGTGACTGGGCAAATGAGCCCTATCGGTCACAAGAAGACACCACAGATAGGAGACTGCCAAAAGCTGCACAAAAACCAGAGACAAGCACCAACATGCAGCCAGCCAGGGGAGAACAGGAGACAGATAGCCTTGGGGAGAGGGCGCATCAACTACGATCATAGCAATAGGGCATGGACGGGACAGAGCAGGGGTCGTGGACAGGGGATGGCAAAGATGGGATGGCCAGCAAAAGAGCATGGCAGGAGGCTAAGAGTGGAGCGAGGTGACGATACAAGGTGGTGCTGAAATGTGATGCTTTGTTGGGAGGGGCGTGGGATGCATGGTTAGATGTGGGAGGGTGTGCATCAAGGCGGTAGACGACACAACATCGTCATGCCATGATCCCGGACAGGTGGTTCATCTATCCCTCAAAAAGTCAAAATCCTCTCCCGCGTGACAGCTATTGGCAGAGGCAAAAGAGAGGACCGAAAGGTGAGGCCTCTGGATTCAGAGGGAACCTTGTCCGGCCTCGGTAGGTTTCGCTATGCTGTGCCAGCGCGCGCGCAGTGGGGGATCTGGAGAGGTGAGGGGAACCGAATGAGGTCAACGGAGATGAGACTTGACCAGGTGCCGAGTCGTTGGAAGCCAAGGGGAAATACCACCCTCACATTCAAGAAATGACACTGTAGACACACACCCAGACCATGGATATGGATCAATTGGGTACCGCACCAAGTCCATGGCGAAAGGCAGGGGAATGTGGACATACTTGCGTTCCGTTGATCGACAGTCTGGGATGGGACTCGGGAGGAACTAAGCATTGGGGTTTGAATGAAAGGACATGCTAGGCGTTGCAGCGCGTGCGCCGGACGTTGAAGCCGTCTCCTGCGGGACATGGCCTGGCGCTATCCATCTGGTCAATCCTGGTCGAACCGCGTGCTGCTTTGGTGTCAACACCTCCCTTTCCCGGTTTGCGGTGGTGGGGGAAATACCCCGTTGACTTGCCTGTCGCACGGGGCTTGTGTGGGCTTGAACCTTTTTTCTTCTTGCTTTTGCCTCCTTCTGTGGCGATCAGATCAGCTCGGATCTGCCTGTGTAAAAGGATGCTCGGCTTGACCTAGGGTCTCGGCCAGGTATGAGATACCCTGTGCATTCCAGACTGACCAGGGCTCGTAGCGTTGGTTATCCACGCGGCACTGCAAGTGGTTCAGAATGGGTCGATTGCAGCCAAGATGGTGCCCGAGGGACAGCTATTAGGAGACAAGGATATTTCGGCAAGAGCTGCTGCTGGGGTCGCTACAGCCGAAGGCGACCTCGTGTGGCTTGCTGCGTCGAAGTGGATGATCGAGTGGAAGAACCAGACTCGGCGGCTTGTGTGATGGCTGGTGCTCAAGGGCATGGCCCCCAGCCAGCAAAGATGGTGTGGCTGACAGCGGCTGGACTGGTTCTGTCACGAGGCATGTGTTTGCAATGATGAGAATACGGCTAGCCAAAAAAAAGAAGAAAAAAAAGTGCCAGTGTCAAACGCAGACAAGGCAAGGCAAGACGTGCGAGGCGTCAAACGATAGTTATGACGGCGAGACCATAGTAGTGGTTAAGGCCGCTGGTAGACACTTGGGGTCTCTTGAGACATGCTTGGAGCGGAGGGTTCTAGGATGCTTGAATCGTGGTGTGGCGGTGGACAGTGCGTGAGGCGTGGAGCCGGCTGAATAAAGGGTGGGTGCTGCAGCGGATGCGTGGTTGGTGCAGAATGCAGACGGCAACGCGGATGGGAACGCGGAGGGCAACGTTGGCTCCGCTCCTCCATCCTAAGCTCCTCCATTCAATTTGGATCCCATGCTGCCGGGCCAGGCTTGTCGGTTGGTTGGTCGTAGCGTGCGTTAGCTCCCCGTCGTTCGCAAATCCGAGGCACGACCCAAGTGGATGGTGACTGACTGTGGCATTGACTCGCCGCTCGTGGCTAGCATGCTGAGGAGCAAACCAAAGCCAGCCGCTGCCAGCCCCATCTGCCATGACAAAGGTACGTGACTTTGGAAGGGATGGAGATGACGAAGATGATGGTAATGCTCGCATCAAGATTGACGCTTGCCATCTCAGCCATCTTGCCTCCAGGAGCATCTCCGACTGGGCAGGATGGGTCGCGACTGCTCCTGCCTTATCACCCGGCACCTAACTTGAGGCAATGTAAGGTAAGGTAGCATTGAAATGATGGAAGGTGCAGGGCACTCCAGCCCAGATGCGCTTGCCGCCATTGTGCATGCAGCGCAGGCAGTGATCGCATTGCATTACTACAACAGTGGCTACAGGTTGCGACCTACTGACTGGCTGGCTGGCTGCAGCAGAACGGGAAGGCGCGATGCAGCCGCAGCCTGGCAGCCGTTGCGGCCAACGGGCAGGTGGGTACCTCCGCCTGCAGGTGCGCGTATCCCTTGCCCAGGAACCATCCAAACCCTGGCTTGCCCTTGCACATGCGCGTTGCAGCAATGGAGAGGAACTGCATCATCACCACCGACCTTTACTCCAACTCATTCTGCGAATCCCGATCGTCACATCTTCCGCCTGTTTCCAGTTGATACGACGCAACCACTCCATCCAAGGTTTTCCAGGCCACCATCTATATCGCAGCTTTCCTAGCACCGCCAGTGCACCCCACTCTCCGTGATGGCACCCTCAGCTTCTTACAGCACCAACACTAGTTGGCTCCGAGCGGAAATCCCCGATCATCGTCTACCTCAGACGATGCGGAGTTTTTCAACCCAGTCGGAGCTGCTTGACTGTCGGCCACTAACCTCAAGTTCGAGCCTGTGGCCGCTCAGCACTCAGTACCATGCCTTGGGACGGTGTCGTCAGACAACTTACTTGGTTCGAAGCGCGTCCCAATCTACAGGATAGGTCACTCAGGTGCAGACCGTGTTGCAAGAACCCTGCCTCCTTGAGTCGCGCCCCGTAGTCCTGTCCGGGATGTCCACTGTTTGGCCAAATCACGCTAAGATTCACAGCACTAATTGGCATATCCGCTCCGTTGGGATGTTGGAAATTCTTGCCTCGTTACAGGCGGCAACACCTGATTGTCAACGAACTCGAGCAAAGACAATTTGACACCCATCTCTGTCAATAGAATCACGAGCCCTCGTTGGCATCAACAAATTCAGGCTCCCTTCTGATGGTCAAGGATATGAGCTTGTACCTTCTCTTGTCGCACCTACATTCACATGGACCGCGAATCGCTTGAACTAGCTTGGTGCTTGGACCAAGGTACAGAAAGCCTCTTTTTCCAAAGGAACCCCATCGAAGGACTGTCGAGAGTTAGCTTCTAGCCAAGTAGCCGGGGAAATTAAGTAGATCCCTTCCAGTGTGCGAGCTACTAACCGGCTACAGAACCTCCAATCCAACTGTATCATCCCGTCACGGGAAGCGACCAGGATATATTACAGGCATATTGCCCGGGCACAGGGATATCCTGCTCTCAGCCACGTTATCTTAGAGTCACTCTGATATTGCTCTGAGGAGCAACGAAGCGTATGACGATTCACGATGTCCATTTCAGGTCTAGTTGACGATATTTTACAGGTGATGGTCCCAGGCAAATCGATGCTCTAGCAACTGGCTTGAGTTTGTTGGAAGATGAAGTAGCATTTTCTGCGCCAGTCATGGGCCAACTTTGGATCAACTGCTAGGCCTCACATCGGCCCGGGAATGACAATTTTGGCCATTGCTCTGATCTAATACGCGATTCTCGAGCTGCGGGACATTCGACGATTGAAACAGTGGACATATGCCATTGTGCCCGGGTACTACGCGCCAACTGCATATTCTTTCGCCTCCCCTCATCAGGTAGGCATGGGCTGTGAGGGATTCCCATATTGAGTCTCAAGATACGTGTTGACTCTATTCTGCATCGGCTGCATCGGCTGCATTCGCAAGCAAAGCGTCTCAGCTCAAATCACAAGCTGGATAACCGCATCTAGAAGCCAGGAAGGGCCATGAAGAGCTTTGAAAGTCAATCCGAGATTAATTTGAGTGCCCCACAACGCGGACGGCTGAGCCCTTATGAAGGGCTGGGCGCCTGTTCCACGAACCACAAGGGGGTGTAGGTTTCATTTGCGATGTTATCGCAATAGAGCCGAAGAACAAGAGCACTCGCTGAAATACTGTCTTTGGAAAGAACTGTTGATACGATGACTTGGGCGGAGTTCTATCTTTGGGCCGGATGGAGACCCTCGCTCATGCTCGATGTGGGAGTCAATCCACTTTCAACATGACTCAAGTGGTTGAAAGACGTATGCAGTGTCCTTGCTTCAATCGAATGCTGTATTCCAACATGCTCATTTTCTTTGCGTCAAGACGAGCATGGATGGCCGACCATGAGTACGTGGATGGATGGCTGAGGTACTCAGGGATCAGCCGGCCACATGGCATTCGGGCCTGGTCAATCCCCAGCTTACTGGGTTGCTCGACTTGGCATCTGATCTAAAAGCGAGCAGAGGCTACCCTACGGAAGACAAGCACTAGCTCATGACTCTTGCTCATCCCTTCCTTGTCGATTAGGGAACAGAATATTCGGCACAATATGAAAGTCACGTTTCGAAGCATGTCACACCATCAAACGCAATGCAGCTTCTGAAAGAGGCCAGTAAAGGCGCTATTCTCACTCCCAACCGTGGTGATTGAGGGCCAAGATATTTTCAACATGCATTTGCCTTTGAGCAGACCACTGATGGCGATGACCCGGCGGTATCAGACCTTCTGTGGTGGCAGGTTAGAGTATCAGTTGTTGAACATACCTTTGTGGCTTCGGTGGCCTTGTTTTGGCATGTGTTTGTCCGACTGGTCTCTCGGGTGGCACTTCGTCGTATCATGTGGAGCTCTTGCATCAGTTTCAGGGAACTTGGTCCCTAAACCTTGAATGTTCAGCTGAACACTATTGGCATACTCCCTGTTGATCTGGCTGCTGACCTTTGAATCCAGCGAAACGGAGAATTCTTGATGGAAACCTGTCACTTCTGCGGCATAATCATGCCAGCTATCATATGCAGGTTCGACTAACGATGTGCCTGGCTAATTTTACCATCACGAAAGCGGAAAGGTCGTTGAGATCGGACGGTTTGATGTTCACAGCCGAACATCTTCGGAAAGACTTGGCATTGAGGAGCTGCTCCTCAAACAGGAACTGGGAGATGACGAACCTTTGGCAAAGAGGAGACGAATCCGCTTACGTCAAATGCGGATCACGGAGTAGTTCGTGCAATTCTGAGGTTACAGTGTGCCAGGAAGTGGAGACAGGTTGACAGCTCGGCCGCCTCTGTTCTCCAACGTCTATCGTTTGAGGATTTGGCCAACCTCGCCATGTCCAAGCTTGACAGTGACGGAGTCGGCTACGGCTGGAGACGGCCGGCTCGCCATTTAAGATTACGGACCAGACAAGGCTGCAGCGGTTGGCGCCACTGTCCGTGGTCGCTGGGATGATGCCCGGGCGTCTTGAAAGCAGCCTCAACCAGTTCGCCATGCAATGTTACCCTGCGCACGTCCATCGTTGGGCCGGCCCAGGCAAGCACGCGAGCGGACCCAGAAGCTGGGAAGTGTGGTTCATTGATCTCATTACGCGCGCAAGCCCCTCGTTGCAACACTAGGTTCCTGACAGGGAGGGGTGTTTTTCGGACATAGGTCTTGGGTCTAGGCTACCTCCTCAGAACCCGTGGGTGACCAGGGTGCAGGGATTACCACCCCGGCGAGGCCTGAGGTACTCACTCACCTGCTGACTTTCCTCGTGATCATGAGTTAGATGAGTCTGTAAGTCTTGAGGGTGTCATCTTTTGTGAGGCTGTCCTATATTGGACAATTCATGGTCGCCAATAGGTTCCAGTCCACCACGCGATTACCTTACTGGGGATGTGATGCTTCGTTGTAGTTGGGGCAATATCGGGGACCCCGTTGAAGCTAAGATTTGGCAATTCGTCTATGTTTAGACCAAATGCTAGGTGGAACAACCACATTGCATTCAACCTCGATTTGTCCAATCCCAAGGCTGGAGTGTCCGCTTTTGTCGACCTGCTCCAGGAAACTTTCCTTTGAGGAACAGAGAAACGAGCACTGCGACACCAGAAGTCTCGCCCGAAGATCCTCGAATTTGACATGCCGCTTCGGAACGAAGTGTTGCCATCAGGACCAATAGCACGCTCGACATATAGGACGAGGATATGGAGGCTCTACCGCCACCTCTGGGTCACCCCAATCCACGCTTTCCCCCTCCCTCTTCCCAAGATCTGGATCGCCTTCGGATGACGGACCCCCTCTAAGAACTGGGATCTTGTCACGTATAGGCGCCGTCAAAGCAAAAGCGTCCAGCGTGAACCCCTCCATGGGGGCGTGCATGAACTCCAGACAGCCCATATGCTGTCAGATCTTATGAGCACAATCTATGAACGACCGGCCCGCGGCACTCGCAAGCGAAGTGGCCACATGTCCACGACACATCAACACCTCGGCGGTGACGATCCTGGCCCCTCTGTCCCTCCATTCGAGGCTCACCTGAAGATCAGGGGATAGTGGGGAAGGGAGAACCCCAAAGAGGACGAGACCAAGTGCCCGAACGAGGACGAGGAGGGACTGACGCATAATAGTCCCGAGCGGCAATCACGTTCGCTTGTTAACACGCATGAACATCGAATTTCGGCGCCCTCGAGCCGAGGCGATCCCCTCACCAAATGGGAAAAGGACAGTACTGGGCGGGCGCGACGGACGCTCGCACCTCGCTTGGCGGGAAAGGGTAAGGAGATTTTTGGACTCTTTGGCATAATTGTCCGAAGGATTGATGGGAACAGCGTGTGCTATGATCAGGTGGTGACAGAAGCGAAAAGCGGGACGCTTTGACCACACTCTACTTGATGCTCATCCTTATGCATGCGTGCGTGCGTAGTCGCGATCTGCCGGGAGCGAGTACCGCTTGATTCCGTCACTCGGCATTATTCTCACCTGAGATGAGATGATTGTTATCTGCCAGCTTGATTCGGTGATCGCTGACACTTCTGCGGTTTCCGTTCTGTTTTCCGTCTCTTTCACATGCGTTTGACACTTTTAATGACGGGTGCACGCCCATGTCAATAGCAAGCAAGCCAAGGCTCCATCTCGACAGCAACAGGCGTGAAGATAGGATCGCCCAGGTAAGTTAGAGGGAGGCAGCTCATATGCGATCAGATGCTATTGATGTGGATGCTTGTTCACTCAGTCCTTTCCACGGTTCGCTTCCTATACATTGGCCACGACACTTTCAAAAGATCAAATTGGAAAACAACACATGCGCCAAGTCCTGTCCAACTCCTCTCACATCTGCTTGTCGTACGACATACCGCCATGCGGCCCCCGGTGAGGTCGTCCCGCCTCGAAGGTAGGACAATCTAGATGCTGTCCCCCAGTCACGCGGCGCACGCTGTCCTCCCATCCCCTCCAAAGCTTCTTCACTCCCATCAATTCCACTTCATAGGACCTGTGGCATGGCCATGCTCATAGCTTGCCACCCTGTACATGTCACCATGGGGTGGCTGGTCGAGATCGTACGTGTTAGCTGAGATGATGCACCAGCCGCCCTGGAAAGGCGAACTGCAATGCACAAATGTAGTAGGGTAGTGAGAAAACGCCCCAGTAATACGTTCCACAACATATCGCATCTGCAGCCGTGTATGCCCAGAATACAGCAGAGGGAGAGGGTTGCTGCATCAGGCGGCTGTCGAGGCTTTGTACATGATCTGTCATGCAAATGCAGGGTAGCGAACGGGGGCGGAAACATGCTTAGCTGCCCTCTGAGCCTCAACTATGCATCGTTTCCGTCCCACGTCTCGTGCCATTCGTCAACCCAGGCTGAGAGCGACAAAGATACAAGCCGTACTCCTCCTGGGGCCCTCCAGCGGTGTGACAAATGGCGCAGGTGCATCAGCACCTGCAGGTCAGCTCGCACTGAGCGGGCAATAGCAAAGATCGGACGGAGCTGAGAGGATCATGTGTTCGCTTTCAGATGGGTGCAAAAAGTCCAGCGAGAAGCGGTGTAACAACGTTTTGAGGCGCTGGGAATTGAGAGACGTCACGTCGTTGTGAGTTCCGAGCTGAGACATCTCTCGCGACACAATGCCATTGTTTGGATCCGAAACGAGGGTTGTTGGGCGCAACGTGCTATTTGAGATGCCATATCCTAGAAGTTGAGCACGGCCAAGCCAGAGCGCCCCAGGTAGAACGCCCCCGACAGCCAAGGGATCGGCTTCGTTCATAGTCGGCTTTCAATTCCAGCGTAGTGGTGATCAGCAGCCCAGTGTGAGTCGGGCCAGACCAGTCGGATAGCTTCCCAGATGTGGCTAAAAAGAGGGAATCGGAAGTCAGTGAAACTGATGATGAGGTGAACGGGGAGCGCGATGCCCGTAGCACATCGCACAGCATGAGGAAAGTAATGTCAAGCGAACAGCACAACATGCTGTGCAAGAGAAAGACCACAGGAGACGGTGGCGGATGCAGAGTACTTACCTAACGTGCAAGATCTCCAGTCCGTCCTTGACCTCTTGCGGCAGATCCTTAACGTCCTTGCGGTTTTGTGCAGGAAGCAGAACGGTCTTGACCCCGGCCCGGAGCGCGCCGATGAGCTTCTCCTTGATACCTCCGACGGCGGTGACTTTGCCACGGAGAGATATTTCGCCCTGGTTCAGTGTAACGAATTCATCGTGTCAGTGTCACGCAAGCCAAACCGTGTTCGGAAAAGGGAGGAAGAGGGGGAAGGACAAAAGCAGAGACATACCGTCATTGCCATGGTCGAAGGAACAGGCTTGCCGGAGAACAGAGAGATCAGCGCGATAGCTTGGCCGATGCCGCTGCTGGGACCATCCTTGGGGATCGCGCCGGAAGGACAGTGGACGTGAATACTTCGGTCTTTCATGATATCAACGTTGGCGCCTTGAGTAAGACCCATCTCGAAGGCGTGTGCCTTGACCCAGGTGAGAGCGACCTCCACGCTCTCCTTCAGAACGTCACCGAGTTTACCTGTCAGCTGCACTCGGCCTGTACCAGGCATTGCAGCAACCTCAATGAAGAGAATGCTGCCATTGCCCCCAGAGCTGTAGGCTACCAATCCAGTCACAATGCCAGGGCGGCTTGAGGTCTCGGCAATTTCCTCCTCGAATCGTTCGATGCCCAAAATCTCCTCAATGTCCTCGACTGTAAGCTGCGGTCGATAAGTCTCGAGACGACCCGCGTCTTTGGCCTCGGCAAACTCGACGGCCTTCGCACGACAGACAGAGCCGATCTCGCGTTCCAGATTGCGAACCCCTGATTCACGAGTGTACGACTCAATGATTTTGGACACAACGTCCTGGGTAAACGCAACCTGGTCCTCCGCAAGACCGTTGACCTGGATCTGCTTTGGCACAAGGTGTTGCATGGCAATGTGTCGTTTCTCAAGGGTCGTGTAGCCAGGAAGGTAAATGGTCTCCATGCGGTCCAACAGAGGCGCAGGGATGGTGTCGAGGGAATTGGCAGTGGCAATGAAGAGGATCTTCGAGAGATCAATGGGCATGCCAACATAGTGATCTTGGAAAGTGTGGTTCTGCTCGGGGTCTAGCACCTCAAGCATAGCGGCCGAAGGGTCACCATGAATACTGGCAACACCTATCTTGTCGATCTCGTCGAGAAGGAACACAGGATTGGCAACACCAACCTTCCTTAGGCCTTGAACGATGAGACCTGGCATAGCTGCGACGTAGGTCCTGCGATGACCTCGGATTTCAGCTTCGTCCCTCACGCCTCCCAGGGAGATCCGGTGAAATTTGCGACCGAGTGCTGTCGCGACTGACTTGGCGAGACTCGTCTTACCGACACCAGGTGGACCGGCGAGGAGCATTATGGGTGACTTGTCAACCATCCTCTGGGACTTGAGAATGTGCAACTTCGCTGCCTCATGCTCTGGATTCTCAAGCTTCGAGTCTGTTGGTGCCTCATCTCCAGCTTGCTCCTCATTGTTGCTATGCTCGTCGGAGGAGGCTGTCTCTGCTTCGAGTTTGCGGATACGCTCCTCAATCTCATCGTTGTTGGATTGCTTCAGCCTGAGAACAGCAAGGTACTCAATCAACCTCTTCTTCACCTTCTCGAGACCATAATGATCATCATCGAGCTGCCTGCGAGCCCGTGTGAGCGTCTCAGGGCCAAGCCTATCGTCGGTCAGAGCTTGCCAGGGAATTTCAGACAGAATCTCCAGCCAATTCCTCGTGACCTGGAACTCTTGATTCATAGGCGCCATCTTGGAAAGTCGTCGCAGCTCCCTGTCTGCAGTCTTGGCAGCTTCCGGGGGAAGCTTTGCCGCTTCAAGCTTCTTCCTTAGCTCATCCAGCTCATTTGGTTCCTTCTCATCACCAGATTCTCCGTTACCTCCCGGCATCCCAGGCATCTGGCCGGGAGGTGCGAAGAAGCCCATGCCACCCAGACCTGGCGGTAGGCGTGGACGGTTGGAGTTCTCATTTTGTCGGTCCAGGATGCCTACAGGCATGGAAGTGACTGTAGTGATCTTGACGCTGTTCTTGATGCCGCCAACTTGCCTATCGAGAAGCTCGAGGACCTTTGTGATTCTGACCTTAACATCCAAAGCTGCTAGAACTTCGAGTTTCTCTTCATGGTTTGCTTCAACAAGATTTGCCATGAAGTCAGCCAGTGATCCGGCGTCTTGTATCTCCCGCCGCGCTATGAAGACATCGAGCCGTCTGGTGACCGTTGATGACAAGGCCGGGGTATTCTTGGATCGTGGAAGGAGAGCGGTGATGCGAAGGATGGTGACAAGTTCCCTGGATCTCTGCTTCAGAGCGGCGAAGAGCTCCTGAAGTTGGGGGTCGGAAGTGTCCACTGCTACCTGTTAGCTTAAGAGATATGGAAGACCGCGATCGTTGGCTGCTAGCATCTTCATGTCTCACGTACCTTCATCGTTATGGTAGGTCACCTTGGCCTCGAAGTACTTGCGGTCATGGGCGATGGTCTCAACCTTGACACGGTGTGTTCCTTCCACCCTCAGAGCGAACTCCCCAGAGTCTCGGCCATCAATACCGATGATCTTCGCAGCGACACCAAAGCCGAACAGGTCAGACTGCTTAGCCTCGGCTGGGTTCACCTCCTCGATCTGGGATGTGTCTGGCTCCTCGCCATTATTGATGAGCAGCTGACCACCAGGACCGACGAAGGGTGACCCCACGGGAATGCAGGCGATAGGGACAGTGTCTATTCTGGCTGGCGTGCCCGTGCCCTTGCTGGCGACGCTTTCGTAGACATGGGAAAGGAGAGCGGGTATGTCGGGTCGGGACGCGGTAACGGGGATGCGCTGGATGATGCCTGGGAGAAGGACGGTGCCCCTAGCGAGGGGGATCAGAGGGAGAGTCTTGGCTTGTGGCCGACCCATGGCATGTGTTAGATGTTCCGAGAGGGTATTGATTCGGGTTTGGTCGACGGAGGACGGCGTTGCAGGTTGGTGAGGTGATGTCAGCTAGGTGTGCGACAGCGGAATCAGGTGTGACGGAGACGACAGCAAGCTAAAGCTTAATGGGAGAAATGGAGGTGAAAGTAATACAAGAAGAAGAGAAGACGGCGAGATGTCGGGTGCTGGCGGAGAGGGGGGTGGAATGGGATGGAAGAGGGAAAGGCTGATGCCAGACGGGAGAAGCCACAGCTGAAGGAAGCTAAGGTGAGTGACGGAGTGACTGGCTGGGAGAGGGATGCCGACGTTCGGGGTTGGGATCCGGGGCGAGGTGGTCCCACTGCCACGGTGAATGGGATGACGGAGCAGCGCCCATGTGAATGCAGCCACAGAGCCCGGTTACTGGACATGGACATGAACGTGAACTTGCCTGATAGACAAGAACAATATAATACAAAATGCCAAAGCTATTTCCATGTCTGAATTTGATACTCACAAGCTATTTGATTAGTTTGCTCGCCTTTCAGCTTTGCTGCGTTTGCTCCCCCGTAGCCTCTGGCGCTCACCGTCCATCAACACCGCCCGTGAAGAGCCCCGGCTTGACGCTGCTAGTGCTGTCTTGAGCCTCGGCTCGCCGGGCGGCACACTCTTCCACCCGAAGCGAAGAGTGCCTAAGCAATAGCACACGATGCTCTCATGTCAGATCCAATTGCATGGTCTAGGCTCATTAGTAGCAAATCACGTCTTTGTTTTCACGGGCCGTCTTGTCCCGACGGGTCTCTTTGCACTTCCGCTCCAACAAGGCTTGCATACGCAACACCACTGTCTAAGCCGGCGGTGGTCCTTCAGTAATTACGAGGTTTGGATTCTCTCTAACACACACACGAAACAGGAACATCTTTCCTCGGCTTCAGTTCGTCCGCGCCATCTGATAGCCCTCAGTCTCGCCTATTTTATAACGAGGCCCAAAAACTTCGAACCCATCGACATTGATGTTGGAGCCATTGATGGCCCTAGATCAACCGTACGCTCAAGCAGGCTCCGAGGAAGGATCAGATGCTCATCAATATGGTACCCACTGAGCTTCTTCTCAACATGGGATGCAATGGATGACCCGGGAATGCCTGAATTGTCCGGGTTATCTTGCGATAAAGCATGTACTTGACAGAGCTCAAGGACCCGTTTGAACCACAGCCCATGGCCATAGAGGAGGCCAGTGTGCGAATTGTCCAACTGCTGGTTGCACAGATGACAAAGTAACCAATTACATCGATCAAGTCATGCCATTGTCTTCCCTTCGTAAGCCTAGAACCGCGGTCAATATCCTCAACAAATGCGGCATTGGCCTCTCGTGTGATGGAGAAACCAGCACAAGCCTGCTGAAGCTAGAGGTCTCGGCCTCAAGGGAATGCTGAAACCTTTGAAGCATGGTGAGATATTCCTACGAGTTCTCCCGGCGTGAGAGGTTCCTCGATTCAGTACGGGCATCACGTTCCTTTCCCTCTTTCTTCGTGTCTCCGAAGGAGGTCTAGTGCAAACTATGCAAGTGAAGTCCATGAGATGTTCTTGAGACGACTTCCAGCTTTTCAAATCGCTCCTCTAAGGATTGCTCAGCTTTCGTTCCTGCACTTGCTTTCTTCGCCTCCGGATCCGCAACATTCCCGTAGTCGCTATCTTTATTGCCCTCTTCAGGCAACGCTACACCGCTAGGGTAAGTGTCGGATGGGACAGCCTGCAGGATGGCCTTCCAGCAAAACAGCTGATGATCCAGGGGCACGAGGATACACTTGATCAAGCCAAGTCACTAACTTATGAGTGCCTTGGCTAATCAATCAGGAATAGGAACTGCAGCCGAGGAGACACTGACTTGAAGAGGAGAAAGAGACCTCGTTATCGTGAGGGGTTCATCAAGTGACTCCACGCAGCCCTGGTGGAGTTTAAGCGCCTTCGGCATGGACAAATGCATCATAGTAACTATACTAACTATAAACCGTTTGCCAACGGACCGCCCGGGACCCTGCAGTTAATATAATGGGGAACCACTTCGCCACGCGGGGGCGATCCGAGCGGCTTCACCTTCATAAGGCCAGCGAGGCCGTTGGTTTACAAGAGTCAGGCTTGGAGGAGGCCCTAGCGCTACCTTACTTGAGTTTACGGACCTGGTATTTATCAACTTCCAGGCCCCTTGATCAGCTTTGGTAGAATCTGTGAGAAACAGAAAACACGGCTCTAAATCCGAGAACAAGTCAAGATGGCAGACACTTACTCAATCCCCCAAGAGACTCGGCGTATCCTCGACAACGGCATTTTTGGCAACCCGCGCCTTGCACATAACATTCCAGACGGCGCAGCTGAGATTGCTGCAAAGTCCATCAAGTTTGTGGGTAATGACCGACCAAGTGTTCCCATCAATTGGCGCTTTGCAGAGAGTGTGAGCGCTCTCAAAGCCTATGAGGCGTCGGTCCTTTCTCTCTTGATCAAGAAGAAATACAATGTAGACCCTGGTGAGATCGTCATTGATACGTAGGTCTCTCACGAACTTGCGATACCCATCTTCACTGTTGTAATAT
Organism: Sarocladium kiliense; assembly: GCA_030734395.1. Taxonomy (NCBI): domain Eukaryota; kingdom Fungi; phylum Ascomycota; class Sordariomycetes; order Hypocreales; family Sarocladiaceae; genus Sarocladium; species Sarocladium kiliense. Next base: position 787,497 of record JAUZTG010000020.1, on the reverse strand, counting down.
GCTGACATACTGTCATAGCGATCATGCCAGCTTGTTCTTCATGTCTCCCGTTATTGGGCAGATCATAGGCGAGGATGGGAAGCCGAGGCCCTTTAGTCCAATTGATCCCGCCAACTTCAAGATCATCCCCAACTGTGACAAGCATGATAGCATGGGCCTGTATCGCGGCCTGGCGACTAGCATCTACAGGACAAAAGATAATCGCTACTTTCACGTCCACGGCTCTCTGAACCCTGATGCGTCACTCACAGCTCTTGGTCTCCCTACACAAGACCCTTCTGTCACTGACTTTGAGTCCGGTGTTGCCATCCTCCAAGGCAAGGTCGAACAGTTTACATCTACAGAGCTTGATGATCTCATGAACGAGAAGTTCCGGCAGGCAGGCTGCGTGGCTCTGTCTAAAGAAGAGTACTTCGCATCAGAGTCCGGTAAGGCGACTTACAAGTCCGGTTTCTACAAGATCACAACATTTGACGACGAATTGCCTGCAACTTGGTGGCCGGAGCACGAATCCAAGCCGTCAGCAGCCCGCCGCCCACTCGCTGGTCTCAAGGTCCTTGACCTGAGCCGAATCATTGCCGGCCCATCCATCACCCGATCGCTTGCAGAGATGGGCGCATCGGTCATGCGCGTGACCGGCCCAGATATCACAGACCTGTCTGCTGTACACCATGATCTGAACTGGGGCAAGTGGACTTCGCACCTTGACTTCAACAAGTCCGAAGACAAGGAGCAGCTTTGGGCACTTATTAAGGAGGCTGACGTGATCATGGATGGCTATCGACCTGGTGTCCTGGAGAAACACGGCTTTGGGCGCGAGGCTGTCTTTGAAGCTGCCCGTGGCCGGGGAAGGGGAATCATCTATGCGCGAGAGAATTGCTATGGGTGGCATGGCCCATGGACGCATCGCAGCGGCTGGCAGCAGATCAGCGATGCCTGCTGCGGTATCTCGTTGGCCTTTGGGAAAGCCATGGGCTTAAATGAGGCGGTGACGCCTGTCTTCCCAAATGCCGACTTCTGGTATGCGAATCCCCTGCCTCATATAGTCTATGTGGATGCACATTTATGCTAACGATACTCGTGATAGTACCGGCATTCTTGGTAGCGTCGGTATCCTGCATGCTCTCATCAAGAGATCGGAGCAAGGTGGCTCGTTCGGCGTGGATGTAAGTCTCAGCATACCCTCACACCAACCCTAGAGGCCCATGCCTTTCTTGTATGCTCACTATTCTATAGACCGCTCTAAATTATTACTCGACCTGGCTTGCCGAGTCAGTTGGCGAATACCCTACGCCCGTGTGGGAAGACGTATGGGAGCGCCATGGCAAACCGACCTTCCGACACTATGACCACATGCCTCGTATGTTTGCGAAACTGCTTCCAGTCATGTTCATGAAGAACCAGCAAGTCCTATTCAAACCCCAGTTCTTCGAGCCACGCAAAGCAGCGGCGGTTGGAGCCATGTTCGTTCTCCCCAAGCCCATTGCGCAGTTCACTGAGAAGACTGTGGACTTGAAGTATGACGTTGGCACCAGGGGCAACGGGGTCGATGCACCAGTCTGGCCCGCTGATCTGAACGTGGAGGTTGTCAAGTCCGAGGCACAAGGTCAACCTCCTGTCACTAGCTTCAAAATATGATGCGGTTCCCCGCGTTCTCATAAGAGGGGAGAGCTGAGAGATGCAGCTGTGGAGACAACGCCAACATATCCTCGGCACGGCGATGGTTGTCTCGACATGTTTTCCGCGTAAAGATGCTACGTGGTAAAAGGGAAAGGATGTGACTAGACTTACTCATTAGTTGTTGCAAGCTCGGGGCACTACTGCACACTTGCAGACTCTAAATTGGCAGCCTGTTCCCAGCTCGACCATGGCAATGACACGCAACATCTGGAGTGATTTCGTTTCCATACTACCTAATGAGGCAAGCTCTTCGGGGTACGGATTTCGGGGCACGGACTTGATCATGTGCCATTTCTGAAGACATCTCCAAGGGGAGCATGATTCAACTGGATCTGGTAACACCACAAGGGCTTTGTCATGTTTCATAGTTTCCCGAAAAGCTCCCGTAAATGCGTTTCCCATTTCCTGAACTTAGTCCCGAAGCCACCTGTCCAACAGAGGAAGCACCTAGACAAGGTCGTTCCGTGCATTCATCATGCCGTCGGCAAGGAGACCTGTTCGTATTGCCAACTGTTCCGGTGCCGCTGGAGATCCTGGCGACTTCATGCTTGCCCAGGCCCAAGCTGGTCCTGTAGATTTCATCACTGGGGACTATCTCGCAGGTCAGTCTAACTTCATCATCAGCCATTCGTTCGCTCACATGGAGTAGAACTCAATATTGCCTGGTACGTTCAGCCATTTCGGGCTGGTAAACATCCGGGGTATGTACCAACAGCCCTGGATGGCCTCACAAAGTCATTGGATGCGATTCACGAACGCAAGATCAAAGTAGTCATAAACGGAGGCGGATTGAACCCCAAAGGACTGGCTGAAAAGGTTCAAGAGCTCGCAAGCGCTAAGAGCTATCCGTTTCGCATTGCCTACGTTGAGGGAGACGACCTTTTCCACAAAGTCTCAGGACTTGTCGTTTCAAACAGTCTTGTACACTTGGACTCAGAGAACGAAGGGGTCAAGCGTTCGAATCCGTCTCATCATTCTCTGCCGAAAGATCTGAGCGACATCGTCAGCGCCAACGCCTACCTTGGGTCCCGTGCCATTCGCGCAGCCCTTGACGCAGGTGCTGATATCGTCATATGTGGTCGAGTCGCCGATGCTTCTCCTGTCATCGGTGCAGCTGCGCATTGGCATGGTTGGGCAGACGATGCTTTCGACGAACTGGCTGGCGCTTTGCTCGCTGGCCATCTCATCGAGTGTTCGACCTATGTGACGGGAGGCAATTTCGCGGGGTTCGACAGATATGCAACGAAGGATCTCTTGAACCTCTCTTGTCCCATTGCTGAGGTCGATGCGACCGGCGCCTGTGTCATTACAAAACATGACGCTCTCCATGGCTTTGTGACCACAGACACCGTGAAATGCCAGCTTCTATACGAGTTGCAGGGCAATATGTACCTGAATAGTGATGTCAAAGCCGACCTCACAGAAGTAAGGCTATACCGAATTGGTGAGAACCAGGTTAGAGTCGATGGCGTGAAAGGGTAAGTACATAGATTCACATGACAAGGGGATGATCGCTTATTCGCTTCAGCTACCCTCCTCCTCCGACCACGAAGTTGGCAATATATTACAAAGGCGGCTATCAAGGTGAAATGACGCTGAATGGCACTGGACTTCACACATCCCTCAAGTTCGATCTTCAAGAGCTACAGGTACGGGAAAAGCTTCGGAATTGGGCCGTGCTTGACAAGCTCGAAGTCCTCGAGTTTCAACGTCTCGGAGTGGAAACCGAGAATCCACAATCGCAGCATGCATCTACACGATCTCTCCGTATCTTTGTACAAGCGCGCCAGGCGGCAGATGTGCAACGAGTATTCCAAGCCTGGGCTTACGTGGCGATGCAGCACTTCCCCGGGATGCACTCCTCCATGGACTTCAGGGCTCTGATGGAACCCAAATCCTTCCTATCTTATTATCCTGCTCTGGTACATCAGACAGAGTGCCCTCAGCAGGTGGTGTTCCTGAACAGCCAGGATTCAATCACCATTCCTGGAGCACCACTTGTCACTGAGCCCCTAGGGCAAAGACGTAACGTGGATCCAACGCCAGGTGAATTTGATCTTAAATATACAACAGCCTTGGCACCACTTGGCAGAGTTGCGCTCGCTCGCTCAGGCGATAAGGGTGCAAACGTGAACATCGGATTCTTCCCACGCGACGAGGCGGCGTGGCCTTGGCTGAGGGCATTCCTGACTCGGGAGATGATGCAGACGCTCATGGGTGATGATTGGAACAGTGAGGAGATGTTTGTAGAAAGAGTTGAGTTCCCGCGCATCCAGGCCGTACATTTTGTGATATATGGAGGGCTTGGGACGGGTGTAAGCAGCTCAGCAAGGCTGGACTGTCTGGGCAAAGGCTTTGCTGAGTTCATCACCGCTGTGCATGTGCCAATTCCGACGCAGTTTTTGAGACAGACGAAACTATGACGATGATCCCGTCTTCACCAGGCGCCTTTTCGAGGAAAGTGCGTGTTGAGACACCGAGCTTAAGTAGCTCAACATCATCTGAGTCGTTGGAAGACAAGTTTGGGGCAAGCTTGCGATACTCGCCAATGAGAATTACTGGGATTAGAATCTATCTACAGGAGATTATGTGTGATTGTCCTAGATATATCAGCTTCGTATTTGTCAACATTCTGTGCAGGCACACAGGATGTAAATGAGAGGTGGTTCTGACACCAGGGGTTGAAGGAAATCTGGTCGGTTCGGATCAAAGCCAAGGTTCCATGTCAATTGGCTTTGGATAGTATATACTCCAACTCTTCTCCCCTTAAAAGCTAAGAGTCATTCACCTAGTATGCGTTCTAATCAAATCAATCAGGCCAAAGGGCAGCGTTTGGAAAGCAGAGGCGTAGTGCAGGGTGGTGACGGTGCTTGGACATCGGCCGTTCGCCCATTTTCTTAAGTGACCCACAATCGCGGGGCAACCGACCGTGTTGCCAGTCCATTAAACCCAAGCGCGCCAAAACGCGTCTCCCTCCCTCACACAATCCCATCTTCACTATTCACGGTACAGCAACTCCCATCATGTGTAAGTCTCTTCCTCCTCAGCCACCTCACGAGACTCCCGCTTCTCCTGCTGACATTCGGCGATAACATCAGCTGCATACGGTGGATACACAAAGACCAGCTACGGCGCCCAAGGCGGCGACGATTCTGGCGGCTTCTTCGCAGGCTCCCAACAAGGAAGCCAAGGCGGCGGCGGCGGCAAGACCTTCAAGGACGAGTCCCTCCGTCCTGTCACCGTCAAGCAGATCATTGATGCCGAGGAGACCTTCGCAGGCGGCGACTTCAAGATCGACAACGCCGAGATCACCCAAATCACCTTCGTTGGCCAGGTTCGCAGCGTCACCGCCCAGCCCACCAATGTCACGCTCAAGATCGACGACGGCACCGGCCAGATCGAGGTGAAGAAATGGATCGATGCGGATAAGGCTGGTGAGGATACTGAGGCAAATTTCGAGATCGATTCACATGTTCGCGTCTGGGGACGTCTCAAGTCTTTTTCCAACAAGCGCCATGTTGGTGCCCACGTCATCCGACCTGTCACAGATCCCAACGAGGTCAACTACCACATGCTCGAAGCCGACTACGTTCACCTCTTCTTCACAAAAGGTCCTCTTGGCGGGGCACAGAACGGTGCCGACGGGGATAGCATGTTCGTCGACGGCGGAGCTGGCTATGGTGCAGATGCTGGTGGCGCGGGTATGGGCGGCAAGTTGTCAGGGTGCAGTCCACTGGCAAGAAAGATGTTCCAGTTCATGAGCAACACGCCGGGCGGTAACGAGGGTGTCAACATCAACATCATCACGAGTCAGACTGGCATGCAAGTGAGGGATGTGTTGACAGCGTCAGACGAGCTTCTTGGACAAGGTCTCATTTACACAACAGTAGACGATGAGACATGGGCAATTCTTGAGTTCTGAGTTAGGATGGAGCGGAGATCGTTTTGTTGAAGCAACTGTTGTCCTTTGGTGTTTAGGTATCAGGGCCCCTGAGCCGTTACGAAAATGGCTGTATATGTATTTGATGTTCATGGCTGGTACCGGGGACTCTCAGGCTTACTGATAAAAGGAACGAAATACAAATATTATAACGACGACGCGGAAGTTACGTGACGTTCAGATTACGGCGGCCGAAGTAGCTGCGGCGTGAAATGGAATATTATGCCCTCCGAGTACTTCCAATGTGAATTAGTACCTATGATGTTGGATATCTACGCGTCGCAACCTCGCACACAAGCATATGTGCCTCCTCTCAATCATCCCCCTTTTTGCAGGGTTCGACAACTCATTGCTCTATCAATTCCCTTTCCAGATTTGCCTACAGCATCCTCCGGATCTCCTGCTCGTTCATGTACTTCTCAAGACCGCTGTCCAGGTGCTCCCACCACTCGAAGAGCATGGAGTTGCAGATGAGCTTGAACCAGGGAGTGAACTTGAGAGATGGGTCGTCGAAGAGCTGCTTGAGCTTGTCCGCGGACACGTACTGGGTGGCCTGAACCTCGTTGGGGCTGGGGTCGAGGTCGACGTTTGCCTTGATGAAGAGGATGTAGTCCACTGGGTATATCTGTTAGCTGTTTCTCCCCAAATATCCATCGTTCCAATTGCTGTCGTCACTCACCCTCGTGCTCGCCCCATTTTCCGTCACTGGGAGCCTTGTAGTGAATCCTTGTCAGGAACCGGAACTTCTCGATCGGGACCTGCTCCTTCTTGATGCCAAGCTCGTGGTCCAGCTTGCGTTGCGCGGCGCGCTTGACGCCCTCAATGGCATCCGGGAGAGTCGATCCGGTCTCGCCAGGAATACCGAGAGGGTGAGAGCAGCAGGTGTTGGTCCACATGTCGGGGAAAGTGATCTTCTCGGAGGCGCGCTGCTGGAGAAGGAGCTCGTTCTTGTCGTTGAAGAGGAAGACGGAGAAGGCACGGTGAAGGAGACCCTTGTTGATGTTGGTCATGAGATGGCCTGTCGAAGCAGTGAATTAGTCTTGCTATTGGAGAGAAAGGCGCCTCGAGCCTGAGATATCGGCACGTGTGCTTCTTGCGACAGCGTCAGGGGATGTCAGGATTATGCCGTACAGATCTTCTTGCTGGCGTTGCCAATGGGCATGTCGTTCTCGTCAGTGACGATGCACACCTCATCCATCAGGCGGATTTGCTCCGCATCGTGGCCAGAGAGCGCATCGCTCCTGGTGTCGATGTCGGGGAACAAACGGAGCATGTTCTCTGCCGTGATGGAGGGCTGCGCCTCGGTAACTGTAGTAGTGGTCGACATGGCGGGCGAAATTGGTGAACCTGTTGCTCGGCTCGAGTAGAAATCAGGCTGGACCAAGGGACGGGAAAGGATCGTGGAGTCGTAGCCGAGGACAACAGAAAGTTGGAAAGGTCAAAGGCGCGGTGAAGGGTCGCCCCCTAAGTTTTTGCCCCTCTATTGCCCCTCTGGCGGCCCCGGTGCCCCTCTCCCGCCATTGCGCTGGACACCATCATATCAACAGTTGCGGAGGCGTTGCTTTTAGTCACTGCCGCGTTACTGAATGCCTGAGGGCAATGCGGATTGTAACTTGATTTGTTCGTTGTATGATCTGGTTACGTTACCGAATCTTCTGCTCTGTAATTCGTTCAGGTTAGACCTGTCCCAAACATGGACTGTAGCTGGCGAGGATTGTCTGACCTGCGCAGCAGGCTAAGATCTTTGCTATCTAAGACTTGGACAAGCTAACCTTCTGATGTAACCAAGTTCTTCCGAATTGCCTAGACAAAGCTTCACTTGTTTGAAGCCTTTGCTTTCAACACGGCGTAGTCAAGATTCTAGCCAGGATGTCGCCTGTGCCCGGATAGGTGCATACTCTTGTAGCGGGGCGATCTAGGTACCAGGTACCCTCCGCCAGCGCCTTGGAGTGAGCCACTGCGCTTGGTGGGATCCGCATATTAGCGGCGAGGCTGGGGGAGCTTCGTCACTGGCGACACAAGATCACAGACCCTCAATCGACAGTCGGCTCCCTGCTCAACCTCCCACGACATCAACCCGATCATTGACGTCCTGATTTTGCGTTTGACTTCCGCTCGAAGCTTCGTCGATTGCGCGTTACATCACCATTGCTCACTTCCAGCCGATCCCTGACCAGGAGCATCGGCCGGCTTCCCTGGGCTTCCGCCGCAACCATGGCTCCCAAGATCGAGGCGCAGGAGATTGAGACGTACTGGAACATCTTCTCAGCACGGACAGGCGGTGGCACACTCCTCACTGGCGACCAGGCAGCTCCCGTACTGAAGAACAGTGGCTTGCGCGATGACCAACTCGAACGGGTCTGGAATCTGGCTGACGTCGACAACGATGGAAACCTGGACTTCGAGGAGTTTTGCGTCGCGATGCGACTGATCTTCGACATTCTCAATGGGGTGAGTGTGAAATTTGACGGTCAATGATCTGCGGGAGACATGCTAACCCGATTGCCGCATAGGAGTACGCAGATGTTCCGACGTCATTGCCAGACTGGCTGGTTCCCGAGTCTAAGGCGCACCTTGTTCAGGCCAACCGAGCTCTGACCGGCAAGCAACCCCAGTTCGAGCAAGTCGAGGACGACGAGGAAGATGCTGGGCTCAAGGATGGCTTCGAGTGGTACATGAAGCCAGCGGACAAGTCTAAATACGAGCAGATCTACCAGGAGAACCGGGACATGCGCGGAGAGGTTGCTTGTGAGTGGTGATACCTCTTGAGTGGAAATCCAAGAGCGAAGCTAACCATAGTGGTGGACAGTCAACTCCCTTGAGGACCTCTACGAGTCACTAGACGTGCCAGACACCGATATTCGCTCAGCGTGGAACCTCATCAACCCTTCTGCCGGCGCAACCATCAACAAAGACGCATGCCTCGCTTTCCTGCACATCCTCAATAACCGTCATGAGGGCTTCCGTATTCCTCGCACCGTCCCGGCGTCTCTCCGTGCCAGCTTCGAGCGCAACCAAATCGATTACCAGGTGGACAACCAGCGTACAGGAGCGAACTCGCGCTGGGCGACAAAGGCCGATGACTCAACATCGACAGGCCGCAAGGCCAAGTTTGGTGACCAGTATCTCACGCGCCTGGGTCGCAGTGGCTTCAAGACGCAAGGCACCGACTTCTCCACCGAGAAGACAGAGGACTGGGAAGAAGTCCGGCTCAAGCGTCAGCTGCAAGACCTCGAGGACAAAATGCGCAAGGTCGAGGAGCAAGCTGAACAACGCAAGGGTGGCAAGAGAGACAGCAAGCCTGCGCTTGTTAAGCGAGAACTTGACCAGCTGCTTGACTACAAGCGCAAGGAGCTCCGAGAACTCGAGTCAGGAACCGGGAAGGCTGCTGTGGGAGGCGGGCTCAAGAGTGTCAGTGAGGATCTGCAAACCGTCAGGGAGCAGGTGGAAAGCTTGGAGGCGCATTTAAGGTCGAGGCAGCAGGTATTGGAGCAGTTGAGGAGGGAGATTGATGAGGAGAAGGCGGGTTGAAGAAACCATTACGAGCTGGTGCAGATGATCTGAGGTTGTTGGTTTTGGCGCATATCTTGGGGATGGGGGGGCATCATATGTCTTGAGTAATTAGATTGCTCGTTGGTTTTGGTAGAGTTCACAAGATCAGCGAAGCATGTTGCAATCCTATGCGTTACATCTCTGCCAATGAGATGAGGCACAGAAAACGGTGATCTTCCCTGCCTACAGGCAATCGGCGAGGATCGGAAGTCCAGCCACTGGGATGCGATGCGGCCTGGTTGATTGACCACAGCTAGATTCGGGCGAGGTAGACCTACGTACGAAAGGGTGGCTGCTTTAACATCGCATCAGGACCTGGTTGTGGCGCTGTGGCGCAGGTTCATGTTGGCTGTGGGGCCCCATCCAGAGATGCACAATACACAAGGGCATCCGTGTCCTGGACCCAGCCGCAATGGCATCAAGCTCCCAGATTATTTCCTCATACTCATGCAGAGCAGCTAGGATGGTGGCTAGGTATACATTTGGGGGGCTGCGTAGCCAATCGGTACACAAAATGCTAGGGACTCGGCACATCCGTATGCCAAGCATTTCGACTGGAAGACGGGGCATGGTTTCAATCAAAGGAAAAGGACATATTCGTATTTTCATGAGTAGCTAGTCAAATAACCAGTGGTGGCTTGGGAACGCGCCACACTCCGGCTCGATCTAATGCCACAGGGCTTCGTTGGGCTTGATACCCTTCTCTTGGCAGTAATCGTAGTACATCTTCGCAAAGCTGAAGATATCCAAGGTGAACTTCAAGCTGTCATCGTCGTTGAGGAACTCGATGCTACCAGAGATCGTGAACACGATGTCGGTGTTGTCCTCGACGGACAAGGTGTGGATAGTGCCGGGGTTCTCACAAACCCAATCTCCCGGGCGAGCCACCCAGTCGTACCTGGACAGATCAGCAAATGCTGCAACGCAACCAGGATCCGAGATGAACTTACTCCTTGTAGCCCCATTCTCCGGACATGGTGATAGCGGTCACGGTTCCCCTGTGTCGGTGCTTGCCCAGGCCGGCAGCCACCTTTGAGCGAAGACCAACAACGAAAGTGCCGGTCCTGTTCTCCATACGCATGGGCTTCAGCTCGATCGGACCGATCCACGGGAACCAGAGAGTATCATCCTTCCCGCTGATATAGACATCGGGGGCGCTGTATTTATCGACAAAGGCGAGCTCGGAGCGTTCGTGTTCGTTCAGGATGGATGCATCCTCCTTGGGCCGCTCAGGGAGCTTGGAGACAGGCTCAGGGACGAACTCCTGGGTGGTAGTAGAGGGAGCCATGGCTTGTGGATGTGGTTTGCTAGGTTGATATGTAAGGTTTGCAATGATGGTGAATTGGAATGAATCGCGAGAAGTCTGGGCATCAACTGAGACTAGAACGGCCCGTTCCACCGCGGATAGGTCCCTACTATTAAAAGACCCTGAGGCAAAAAGAGGCGGAGTTAACGAAAGAGGAGCTGACTATCCAAGCAATGCGATTGGTCCAGGGTGAAACGCGTTGACCACTCGATACTCGGCCTCGGCTATGCCACCAGTTTGAGTCTTGGCCTGACTCGCGATGTGCAGAGTGCATAGTACCCCTGTCGTTGTGACTACTCACATATAAGTCTCCACTCGCATCCGCTCACTAGTCCTCAACGGCGCTTGGGTGGGCGACGTGGTTGTTCAGGAGGAGAACAATTGCATGCTCGTGTTCTGGTAACCCGAGCAGGTAATCCGAGGCGGTCATGGGACCTGGCTCTTCACGGAGAGAGCCTGGCTTATCAGTATACATAACCGCTTCAGTGATATCTTAGCTGCGGTCCTTCAAGACTCGTCGATCCAGTTGCCGCGCAATCGTAGACCAGCTTTATCGCGGACTTTTGTCCGCCATGACTCTCCGAGTCATCTCCAGACGGATGGTGACCCGGCAAGTCCCCAAGCATGGTCGCTCCGGCATTGCGTTTGATAATGGCAATGGCAGATCAGCGTCTCCTTTCCCACTCTTTCGAAACGACTAAAACCCATACCTATTGCGACCTCCTCCCGGGGCTTCTATCCGGACGCACTAGCAGAGCCATAAACTTTCTTGTCTCGTCGGGGAAACCAAGGAGACGCATAACGGTTCCCCTTGACGACTCCGTTGCGAGCAATTTTCTTCCGTGGCGCCGTCCGTCTTACAGCTCGCAGGGGTCTAACGGTGCAGATTCTTACCTAGTCCCCCTGGCAGGGATCCGGGGTAGGGTCAGGTTATGGAGGATCATTACTGCTTTTAGTTAGGACCTGGGCCCCGTACAAGGGGATGCTGGCAACAAAGTCGGCCGTTAGCGCGGGCTAATGCTGAGTGGGCTAGTATAACGAATGAGTCGTCAGTCTCAAGGTTGGGCTGTCTACGGAGTAGTTAGGGAGTAGACAAACTCAAAATTAAGAGGCGCGAATAGACTGACAGTAGTCATACGTATCTGCCACACGGCAAATAATTCTCCCTGTCCACTTCTCCTGCCCCTGGACGATTATACATAGTCTGTTTCGTCCTCTTCGCACCGCTTGGATTTATTCTGTTGGTTTGCGACCGTTTTGAAGCTGCTCTTCTGGTTCCAGACGGACTAGGTGAGCAGTCACACGTCAATTGCTGAGCCGGGTCTTATTTCTGTGTCCTTTACTTCAATCCCACAGTTGTTGCCAAGATGGAGTCCAAACAGACGGACCTTTGGGTCGTGTTCTTTGTTACCTTCGCCGCTGCCACAATCATCACCATACTTCGGATCCTGAGTCGATTTCTCAGGAGGACTCCGTTGTCGTGGGATGACTACTTCGCATTCTGTGGCTATGTAGGTTACCACTTTTGCTGTTCCTTTGGTTCTGAGAATGCTAACTCACTCAGGCTATTTCCGTTGGCTGGGTCGTTCTTCTTCCCTACTGTAGGTTGCTCCAAGCCAGCTAACTAACATAGAACATAATGCTGACACAATCCAAATAGGGGTTATTCACGGCCTCGGACTTCATATCACTGATGTAATGGAAACCACGGGCAGAACACTGGAAGATATCCTGTTTCAGTCGAAATTGCTGCTCTTTATCGCGGAGCTGTTCTATGCCTTTGGTCTATTCTTTGCCAAGGTTTCCATCTTGAGCCTTTACTGGCGCATGTTCAAACTCACAAACATCCGGCTACCTATCCAGATTCTGTTTGGATGTGCCCTGATTTGGATTACCTTTCGAGTAAGTCACCTCGCCTAGTACCAAACGTAGCAACTATTTCTAATCGCACGCATTGTAGATCTTCATGGGAATCTTCCACTGTGTCCCGGTCGATGCTTTCTGGGATTCCACTGCTGGCGGATACTGTGCGATTGAGGACAAAAAGTTCTTCTTTGGTACTACTCTTGTCCACGCTATGATCGACATTGCCATTCTGATCTTACCCATGTGGGAGATTGGACATTTGCAACTGCCTAGGCTGCAAAAGGCTGGTATTATGATCATGTTCACCTTTGGATTCTTGTAAGTGGACGATGCCTTCTTGATAACTCGTGCAGATAGTTAACAACCACAGCATTTGTGCGGCTGCAATCAGGCTAATTGTAGCCGCAAAAGTGTTTGACGATAAGTCGGCCGACTTGACGTGGAACATATGCGATATTGTTATCTGGGCTACAGTTGAGGTCAACCTGATCAATGTTTCTGGTAAATATCTTGACCCCGAATCTAACTCGACGTCGCGAGAATGGACCATCTAACTCTCGATAGCTTCGCTTCCTACGATTCGACCAGCTTGCATGTTTATCTTCACCTGCACGAATCCTCGATCACGGACGGACGCCAGCGCAGGCAGCTACCAGAACACCTACAGTCGAAGCCAGACCAAACAGAGCATCCGCCTCGACCACATGGCTAAGTCCACCCCGAACGACGAATCTAGCTCGACACACCAGCTCGCCGACTCAGATGATGGCGGCGGTCGCGGCTCAACATCCGACTTCGATAATAACGCAATGAATCGATTCAGACCCGCCGGCAATGAGTATACATCTACTGTTACAGGGAATGGCGCTAGCAGGAGTGATCTCGCCTCAGACTTCGGGGGTATTCTGGTGAAGAATGAGACAACAGTGCGAGTTGCAAAGCAGTGATCAAATGGTTTACAAGTCAGGAACAACCCACGATCAAAGATAGGGGTAGCAATACACGGTAGTCAAGCCTTCGGGACGTAACAGAGTTGAAGACAGGCGCTCCATCGTTTCCTCACTCCGAGCTTTGTTATCTCCTTGGAGAACGCATTCCACATGTTCCTCTCCCTGACTTGTTTGGGCTACACCGCGTTGCGATACCAAGCGGCCTGACGAGAAAGGTTAACCGAAGAAACTTTGATAGAAAGCAGTTCGCAGAGGCGGCATGCTATGGTCTAGTTTCTTGGGATTAAAGATGGTCGCTGTGATGGCCTCTTTGCTTAAGGGGACTCAAGACCTTATCAGACAGCCCAGCCACCATTCTTGTCATGTGGCAGCTTAGCAGTTCTAGCGCCACACATGGATGGCATAGTCTGTCAAAGTATTGTAGCACTGTTTCCCTGGATGGTGCGTAGGAGGCTGAGGGTTCCGTAGGAGGAGGGATTGGTGATGCGCTTGTGGGCACGTCAAGATTGAAGCTATCTTATATCTTAGAACAACCACCGGGCAATGTACGCCTTTACTCTGTACCAGGAGCTCGTAGTATATTCTTCCTTGCAGGTGCCTCTAACATGTGAGCAACCAAAACTAGATTTGCCTTCAATAATGTCAACTACCTTTGTAAAGCACCGAGTTTAATTGACTCTAGAGCTTGCGGCACCTCTGAGACCGCGCAAGCGCCTAGACAACACTCCGTCGCAACACCTCGAAGCTCCACCGGAACTCGCAATTCCAACAAAGCAAGACTAATCCCACCTCATCTAGCCAGCAGCGGTGATGATACCATTGTTATGTAGAACTTCCCAGCCTGGGCAATGGCTGAATATGCATGCCGATACAGACCAAGTTTGACTTTGACAGATAGAATCGAATATGTCCCACCTCTCAGACGCCTCTGCGACCGAAGCATTCCAGATATCCATTCCGGTTTGAGATGAAAGAGTCTGCAGCGAATTAGTCCCCGCCTGTCGACTCTCTAGACACTAAGACGGAAGCCTGGGACGTTACCTAGATTGATATCTGTCCAACGATGTCCGCCTCGACCATCGCCGCATCGACCTTCGAGACGGTAGTTATCCAGGTACCGAAACCAGTTGCACGACGAGTGAAGCCGGCCTCTGAACAGAAGACTCGAGTTAGTAATTCTTCGCCCAATGTACATAAAATGCGAACCAGGAAATCATGCAGACGCAATATGCGCATCGAACCCAGAGGGATGCAGGACTTACTCTTGACGTGCGGCCATGATACCACCAGAATTGGCAATGCAGTGGGTGAGCCAAAGGCTTGTTCTGCGGCAACCACCAGAGCCAATATTACAGCAACAGCTCAGGTTCGGCTCGGAGCTGTCCTGGCCATCTCTGATGACGTAACAAGAGTTGCACGATCTGGTGTACCCCTGAGCTTGGACAATAGCAACAAGTAACGATATGGCGATGATACATAGGCCGGGGAGCTTCATCGTGTCTAATGCCACAAGGTTGGTGATTCGAGCAAACGGAACAAGGGGTTAGTCACACAGCCCTGAGGAACATATCATATTGCCTTCTACACCATAGGGCGGACCTCTCTTAAATAATGTTGGTTCATTGGAGGGGTTCTGGTCAATAAGAAGCGCGGCAGCGCTTGGCTACAAAACTTGAGTGATAATGAGTGATGGACCGATGGACAGAGACTCGACATTCACTTCCTTGTGTGGCTGCCTAGCAGGATCTAAAAGCCAAGCAATGAAAGCAGAAGGTAGTAGCATAGGATAGAGCTATATGTTGTTTTATTTGAGTTATTTCTTTGACAAGCTCAGTTCAGGCTCCAGGTAATGCAAGTTGTCGCCAATTTGATTCGTAAAAGTCCGAGGCTCTCGCTTTTTCACTTCCACATATGTCTTCCCAGTAGTGCCATAGTGCCAAGCAGTTAAGCTAAGCATATTTGATTCGCGAAGATCCGAACCTATCTTCTTTGCGCATCCCCACATGTCTTTGTAGCAACCTAATGCCATAATGCCAAGTAATAAGGCTAAGAACATTGACTCTTGGACGCCCGGATTAGAGAACGTGATGACCTACAGCAAGGGTCCATCTGCATTAGTCACTTTATTCTAGGCTCCAGGATAAAGGGTGCTCTGGGCTTGTGCGGGGGATCCTCAGAGATATCTATCGAGCCAAATGAGCAACCCATCAACTGATGACAACCATCAAGCAGATGACTTTAGTTGAGAGAACGAAGGGCCTACACCTGCGTAATGGACTAAATTTACTTAGACGAGAGATGCGAGGGGTTGGTGATTATGCTACGAAAGACTGAAGTGTTGATATTGCCGCCTTGGCCCTGTCGTCCGGCATGAAGTCGCACCTCCAATGCACCAGCGCCCGTTGTTAGTTCATTGAGTTCCACAATAACAAGAGTTGCAACGCATGGTGAGCGTTGCTGCCTGGAATCCTTCTATTGCGGGCGCTTTTCAATAAGTCGCCGCATACTCACATGATGGACGACGTCGACGCAGTCTGGCAACTATTGGAAAGGACATGATCCTTCAGCGTGTCTCATAAAGAACGGTAGGCAGAGCACTTGGGACGGTTGACCTGAGTTCTTATTCAGGAACCTTAGACAAGATGAGACCAAGGGCTTGGCACGGACGCGATGCAACCTAGGTCGAAGTGAATGCGCGGGTGTGTGATACGTCTAAGTGCGGCGGAAGACGACTGTTTCTATAAAGCCTAGGCTCAGACGGCGAAAGGCAGTAGACCATCACACGGCGGGATTCATAAGTCCTTCATCTTGGATCATCCTAAGAGTGTGTTTTCACCAACACCTTTATGATGCCTTGGACTTTTGTGTTACTGGCCCTGGCGCCCACGCTTAGCCTTGCCAATTTCCTCGCTGGCCGTTCTCTGGCTGAGGCTGGTTCAGTCTTCCACGTTGTCTTTGAGAAGCATATACCTTCCGGAAGCACCGCCCTGAGTGCTTGGACAGAGGATCGCACCAGCTTGCTCGCTTACACCTGTCAAGGCCCCCTTTCCTTGTCGGATGCCAACTTGGAGGTCAAGCTGAGTGATTCCCAAGGCCACGGCGAGCTTCAGTTCAATGGCACTACATACAGCATTGGTGCCGACGCGGAAGTGACAGGCGGCATCACCTGTGGTCAGCGCTACACCGATATCCATCTGGTGGTCGAGTGTCTTGTTCCTAACAATCTCCCACTACCTAAGCCTGTCGATGCCGACGTGGTGGTGGAATGCTTGTCTGATATCGAGGGTGAAGGATTCTTCCCTGCCTCGGTGCCCACAGTCATTGACCCCGAACTCGATAGCTTTGAGCCGGCCACCATCAATGGAGACTTGTTTCTCCCAGGAAATGACACAGAGCCAGAGCTTGATGGCGGCTTGCTTGAAGCTCGACAGTGCATTAGTCGTCCATTCACATACCCTTTCAACAATGGGTCCCCAAGGAGGATGGCTAAGCACCAGCAGGTGACAGTATGTTCCCCAACAAGAGCGCCGTACTTTGCTAAAACCGAGACTCCCCTGCACGCATGCCTCCTCCTACGATCTGCAGGCTAACTTTGAGTCTGGCAGGGCAACTTGAGATGTGGTTCAAACACCTGCACAGTCGGCAGTGGCGAAACACACTCGATCTCGCATTCAGCCGGCATCAGCATTAATGCAGGCCCCTATATTACCGCAGGGTATAGTATAACTTTCACAAGATCATACACAAGCACGCATCTCTGCGGTGGACAACCCGGGGAAACTGTTTGCATATGGAATTACATGCAACATCAGAGATTCCAGGCTCTGAGCATCGACAGAGACTGCAACCTCAATTTTGTGCGGTCTTCTGGAAGATACACCATCAACGCCCCTATGTCTGCTACGGAGCGAACCTGGTACTATTGTGTTGTAGGCACTTGCCGTGGACATGGGCATAACTGGTGGGAGGACTACGGCAATGGGGAATGGTGAAACTGTCTGAGTGAGAGGGAGTTTTATTTTATACATTACTCTTTCGCATTACATAAGTTCGACAGTAACAGCACAGGCAGAGGAAATGGCTGATAGTTACAGACTGTGTTATGCGAAGTACGTTATACATATTAAGTCTGAATGTAGGACAAATTCGAGACTTCGCTGCCCAAGGGTGCTTCATAACGGCCTTGGGGTCAATTAGCTGTCCTAGGCTCGTTCCAGGGCAGAAGAGCTGTTCCATCGTTTCGTCTAGCGATACGTGAATGGGAATATAGATAGTCCCGGCCTTGAAGAGAGATCTCCAACCAGATAGCCCAACTAGACGCAGAATAAAAGGTCTCTAAAGACTCTCGCTAAGCAATCGCCCGTACGTGCTTCGAATCACTAAACGCTATCCTGAAACATCTCCATAAACATGGGTCGTCACGCATCACGGCGCATAGCGATCAATCGCACTAAGTTAGTCTTCCGACTTACCACCTGTTGACCGGAACCGATCACAAGCATCACCATGATGGCAGTTTACAATGATTGGAGACCCCTAGAAAGGGTCATTAATATGTAGATCCTCGCTAATAGTCATCAATTGGACCCTTATCGCTTGGCTATGGGGCTCGGGACTATTCCGAGCTTTCCGTCCCCAGTTCAGCAGCCGGCGGTCGTCATAAGTCAGGTGCTCCAGCATCGCTTTATTCCGAGCTCGCTTACCTGCTGGCCACATATCCGGTCAAAGAGACGAACTCCCCTTATTCTCTACCGCTAAGGTAATTTCCTCCCGTGGGTTTGACTCCAGAAGCAGATGCCACATCTCAACAGTCACCTTATGATTCCCCACAAGAGCTCTCATGAGGGGTTGCCTTATCTCTCGCCGTGGACTATTTCCCTGGGGATCCACCTCACGGAATTGATCTAGAGCGTCTTCATCTAGTCTCGGGGAATTGGCGAACGTTGCTGTGGTTCACTGGTGTCTCCTCGGTGTCCGCGGAGCGAGGCATAGATCTGTGTAAGGAACTGAAAAGGCAGTTTATAGCCACCGTGCCCGGTCTGTTGAGAGCTATCGAGCAATTAGACACGCGTGCTTCTTGACTTGTTTGCAACACTTTGGTTTTCTTTCACCATGCCTCGCAGTAACGAGGGATATCTCTGGAATGCCACGAGTGAAGGGTATTCTGGCCTCGAAACGGACGCGGTTGTGTCGAGCAGTCCGTTGATCCGGGACACCTACGATGTCGTTGTAATTGGCGCAGGCTTCGCAGGTCTTGTGGCAGGCCGTGACCTCGCGGCGGATCGTCAGCTGAGTGTCTTGCTCGTGGATGGGCGCGATCGAATTGGCGGTCGTACCTGGACCGCGAAGGCCTTTGGTGAGAGTTTTGAAATGGGCGGGACGTGGGTTCACTGGTAAGTTTCTGCCGGAACGACAAATTCGAGAGAAGCCTCTGTACATTCCACGGAGAACCTTCTAATACGTAAGCTTCATCATGAAGGATGCAACCATTTGTATATGCCGAGATCGCTAGATACGGCCTCGAACGGAATCTCAAGACTTCGTCTGGAGGGTTCGCTACGGAAAGGCGCTTCAAGACGGCTTCGGGAGCATTCATCATAGGTTCAGCCGCATATCAGGATATCGCTTCGTCTCGTATCGCCAACAAGTTCTTCTCCAAAGACGGACTATCGAGCCGAGAACTGATGCCCTACCCTCTGGACCCTCTGCGACAGCCGGCACCATGGACTAAGTACGATCACGTTACGGTTAAAGACCGCCTGGATGAGATTGAAGACGAGTCCAGGGAGGACAAAGATGTATTCGAGGCTTTCCTCCGCACCTTCGGTGGTGTCACTGGGGGTGAGCTCTCGTGGACCGAAACATTGCGTTGGTTTGCGCTTGGAGGGCATGATCTGGAGCGCGTAGCCGAGTTTGCCGGCGTCTACAAGCTCGGTAACGGAGGCATGACTTCCCTCGCAAGATTGATCCTCCAGGACTATCGAGGTGATGTTCTTATGGGGACTACGATCCAGGAGGTATCCCAAGAACGGGATTTCGTAAGCCTCACGGCCACAAACGGGTCAAGACTAAAAGCAAAGCAAGTTGTCTGCACAGTACCACTGTGAGTCAACTCCGCGCGCAAGCATACTGCGAGAGTGTCTTCGACTGACGCTCGGACAGGAACGTACTCCACGGGATCACCTTCAGCCCACCACTTGATCCTGTGCGTCAGGAAGCGCTGGCAATAGGACACTTGTGTAAGATCACAAAGATTCATTTCAAGACAGCTGGCGAAGAGGCAGCATTTTACTCCTCGGCCGAGGGATGTGGAGACTCACCCTTCGGCTTCGCCTTCAGCGATCACTCAGGAACAGATGCATCTGGGCAAGGAAGCACATATTCTATAGGTTTTGGTCTTAGTGAGCGCCTGAAAGATTGCCGGAACAGTGATGAGGTCTGTTCACAGTTCAAGAAACACATGAAGCCGGATGCAGATGTCCTGGGGTACGTGGCTCATGACTGGACGGCTGATCCGCTGGCTAAAGGAGCCTGGGCATGCTGGGGCCCGAATTGCTTCAGAAAATACCTCCAGGTGCTCCAGCGGCCTCATGGTCGAGTTTGCTTTGCTAGTGCGGACTGGGCGAATGGATGGAGAGGATTCATTGATGGCGCGATTGAGCAAGGCGTGCTGGCTGCCAGGCATGTAAAGCGCACGATAGACAACGACACTAAGAGTAAGATCTAGTTTCTGCCAATAGGCATAGTCTGAAATCTCGTAAATAGTCATTGCTAAAGAAACAGGAACAAATGCTACGTACCACATGGTCTCGGCCATCTGTTTACCCTAGTCGTTGGACTGGGAGTGCTTTAAGAGGAATGACAGTTCATGAAGAGTTCAGAGACGGGCAGGTTCATCCACAGTAGAGGGTAATACAACGAGCGAAATTGATGGACGATCATCTTTGCGCTAATAAGATGAAGGCTGAATCCTGTTGCATACTTACAGATTACTAGCCTTGGAATATGCTTGGCCAGTATCACGTTCGCGAGGTCCGGCTTTGCGGCCAACCTTAGCTGACTCTGCTATAACAACGGATAATGTTTTGTTTCCTACTTAAAGTATGGTACGTCATGCAAGCTATCGTAAAATGTTTGACTGTAATCTAAGACGCCTTTTCTAAGGCTTTCGAAAGTGCCTCGTCATTCCGGGGTACAAAGTATGACTTGAATCTGGGCGGCAATGCCACTAAGCTCGTAGGGTCGTCATTACCCGTGATAGGATGGCAATCAACATCGTCATACTTCTTTACTATGAAGCTGTTGAGTAGCCGGATGAAGACGAGGTAGAGCTCGCGATTTGCAAGCAGTGATCCGGCACACATGCGGTATCCCACTCCATACGTGAACAAGGGAGCGTCTGGCTGCTCGAGCCACCTTTCTGGGCGGAAACTTTCTGGATCAGACCAGACCGCGGAATCTGGAGCAACATGGTCAGTATATGCCAGCTTGAAGGAGGAACGATTGCTAGCGGGGTACAACTCACCCATGTTACAAGCCCAGGCGTTTAGAAACACCATTGTGCCCTTCGGAATCACTGCACCTTGATAGGGCAGATCCTTGACAGAGACACGAGGCAGAGCAAGACGAAGCACGGTATAGTATCGGAGAGCCTCTTTGACAAGCGCGACGATGTAGGCGCACTTCTGATCGTCGTTCTCATCGCACATGGGTTCATCATCGCCATAGAACTTGTGAATCTCCTGAGCAGCCTTCTCCTGGATCTCCGGGTGCTGAGACAGTAGCGCAACAAACCAGGCGACTTGAGTTGTGACCGTGTCTAGGCCTCCAGAGAGCATGGTCAGGCTGATAGAGGTTAGCTCGTCTTTGTTGAGCTTGGCTTCCTTGTCCAGGATGACGTTGGCCTGTATGCATGGTTGGTGAGTTCCGTTGGCGATGCGTTCATCGAGGGCGTTATTGAGATCTGTGAGGTACTTGTCGCGCCGATCACGCATCTCCCGGGCCTTGGACGAGTGAAGATTGATAGGGTTCAAACGGAGCAAAGGGATGTAGTCTTGTAGATTGCCAGTAGTAGAACGGAATTTGCTGATCTCTTCCTCGACGTGTGTAATCTCATCGAATAAATTGTCCTTCTGCGACTTGAGTCTGGTGCCCCAATTCAGGGTCAACGCTAGGGAAAGAGACAGTCTCTGAATCATCGGCATAGGGTCAACTGGCGTCTTCCCTGCATTGCCGTACATGTAGATTTCCTTGATAAAGTCTCTTGTCTCGATCTCCAGATGGGGAACGTAAGTGGCGACAGAAGGTCTGTTGAGGGCCGATGCGGCGCCCTTTCTTCGTCGTTTGAGTGATTCGCTGTATGGAGATGTTCCGATAGTTGTTCCAGCAGTATTAGATAGCACCTGTGCCTGTTTAGCCGATATTATGGGTGTACTATCATACACAGCAAAATCCTACCTTGTGAAATGTATATAGCTCTGGTCGCGAGCTCAGGGCTTGAGCATTAGAACCGAAGATGGTTTTGGCAGCAGCAGCAGAGTTGATAACAACAACTGGGATGTTTCCCAGCATAATTTGGTAGACATCGCCATGTCTCTTTGCCCATTGCCGATACTTCTCAGCAGCATTGACACGAATGTCCCAAATATTGCCGATCAGTGGCAGTCCTCTTGGACCCTTGATGTGCGGAATGCGAGCCTTGGAACGAACAAACTCGTTGACAAGAACGTAGAGCACAGGAAGTGCTAGTACACCAACAAGGGTATTCTGAATCGGGTCGGCGAAAACGTGTTCGAGGAGGACTCGAGTTGCCCCCGGACTGAGCACGGTTGAATTCTGCGCGTGGAGGTTCATTGCGTATCGCTTATCGACGTGTTGGTATAGAAGAAGCTGATAAGCGTCAATAGCGAGCTATCTGAGGTATGTACAAGCTGTTCACGATAACGATCTCACGACAACTTTCAAGGGAGATCATTTATAATGTCCAAGCCATAGCCTTCACTGATGATGCTCACTTGCATTCCCCGCTGGCCCTTCAAGGGTTTAGCCGCAACCAGGATTGTCACCTGCTCGACAAGCTTCAGCCATTGAGTGTCCTGTGGTCCATGATTGCCCTGCTCGGAAACTCGGAAGACCGTTCCACGTTAAGATCCCACGATGCAAGGCTAAGGAAACCTTAGGGGAACCTTAGCACCACGCACTGGTTGCTCATGTGGGTGGCGTGTGGGGTAGGCAACCTGGTGCTGGATAAGGGGACGACGAGAGGGCTGAAGGATCCCCCAGGTTATCGGAACCTCGGAAAGCAGTTTATCAGGCCCCGTTCCCCGTTCCCCGTCCTCCATCCTCAGTCCCAGGTCTCTTCTAGTTCTGTCGTTCTCTGGCCAAGGCATTTCCGTGCAGGACGTACGTCCCGAGGATGCAGACTCGCAACCCTGACCAGCCTTCCCCGGACCCACGCGAGCGGGACACCGAGCAGACGACGTCTACAAGGCGGAAGCGACGCAAGTATACTGCTGTAGCTTGGTACGTTCAGCATTCATTTGGTTTGTCCTGTTCAGGGAGTTTGCATCAAGCCGAATATTGCTGCAAACCGATGATGGCTGTGCCTGCAACTGCATGCGGTGGACTGTAGCTAGGGCCTAATGGTCGAGTGCTTCCCAAGCTAACTCCAGGCGATTGCGCAGTTCTGAATGCAGAAGACGGAAACTCAAATGCATCCCAGACTCAAAAGAATCAAGCTGTGAGAGATGCATATCCAAGGGGCATCATGCTTGCGACTACGATGCACTCTATCGTGAGCATAGAGACTCACAGAAAGTGAAGAGCAACAGGTAAATGAGCCTACTAGAGCATTAGTTATTGCTGTCCTGATGTTTGGCTAATGACTATGGCAAAAGCTCCGCAACAGTTGCTGCTCTCCGTCAAGATGTCAAGTTCCTACGCGATACCCTGAGCGGCTTGATAACAACGGTCCAAGCAAATGCCGAACCCAGTGATGGAAATACCCGACCTCAGAGCCAGCCGTTAGACACCCATCAAGCGGTTCCCATCTCAATGCAATCACGGCGGCCGAGCTCTCCAGCTCCTGAAGCTGTGACATTCGTGGCAGGGACCCCCCGTTCTGACGCCTCTGGGATTGATGTCGCTCCTGTGAGTCAAAAGTTGCCCACCTGAAGAAGTCATGCAGATAGTACAAGGGAAGCGAGATTTCTGACAGAACTCAAGCCGCGACATGTCACCTCTCCACACTCGCTTCGGGGTGGCCCAGCAGAGCCTCGCTTCATAGGTCCAACCCGATCAGCATACAGTCTGGAGGTTGGGGAACGTGCTCTTTCTCGTCTGGGTATACCTGTTTTTGATATGCCTCCACCCAGTGGCCAGGAATCGCCGGCAGAATCCCCGCGACAGCCTTCTGGCAATACTGAAGACCAGTTCTGGGAAACCTGCGATGCAGCCGAGTTCACGCGGTTGATCACCATCTATCAGGAAGAGATCGAGTCGGTCTACCCGTGCTTGAACACAGGCTCGCTGATCAAATATGCACCGGCCATTCCAGAACTGGGACGCATGCCGGAGGACGAGATTCGCAAGACAATCGAGACCCGTCGCCTGTCACTTACAGTTAAAGACGTGCATCTCGCCAAACTTGCCATGGCCACAACAATTGTCATCGAAGGCCATGGAAAGAGTGAAAAGAGTTCCAAGCTTGTTGAACCTGTGGAACGCAGCTTGTTAAGCATTCTGGAGCCGAGCCGAGAGCTGAAAGACTTGCAACTGTTCATAGCCTTGGTAAGTTGCTGCTACGCCGTCATCGATGTGGAAGTGTATCAGGCCTCACTAACCCATGTTCAATCTCACGAGATAGAGCGTATACTACTTCCATTCTGACGAAGACCTTTTGGCCTGGCGAACCATCGGTCTCGCCGCCCGAGAGGCATTAGTACTTGGCCTTCACCGGAGAGGTACCTTGATGGAATCGTTCAGCGTTCCTGAAGAGCGCGACGCAGCGATAAGGGTTTTCTGGACTATCTATGTCTTGGATCGTCGATGGAGTTTCGGGACCAGCTTGTCCTTTGCCCTCGTCGATCGAGACATAGACCCTGAACTTCCAGAACCAGTAGGTCATTCCCTCTACCCACAAAGTGACAAAGTGGAATATCGAGTATAATCGCTGACTCAGTTGCGCAGGGAGAGGACTGTGCCTATTTGCAGTGTATGGTCGGGTACGGTCGACTTTGCTCAACATTATGGGATGCCCTGGTGCCCTTTGGCCAGCGCAATCCCGGCGGTGATGTGGATTCACTCATGAAGGAGCTCGACATCAAGACACAGGAGTGGCTCGAGTCGATCCCATTAGATCTGCGATTGCGCCATCCACGGCTTGGTCTCGCCGCAAGGGCTCAGCCTCCCTTCCTACAACGTTTGCGGGCTTTACTATATCTGCGAGGCAATCACTCCCGCGTCCTCATATACCGGTACTATCTTCTCGGCCCTGACCGGATCAAATCGTCCCCCTCAAACGCTTGGCTAGCGGTAGAAATTGCCCAAGACAGTATCCAAGTACTTGTTCACCTGAACGAATCATCAGACATCTACCGCCGACAGCAAGCCGCATTCAATTACTTCCTTCTCAGCGCTCTGGCAGTCCTTTTCCTGGCAGTCTGCAACGATCCTGAAACTTTCGCTGTTCCGTGCAAGAAGTCGCTCTATTCAGCTATCGATCTGTTACGATACTTCTCTCGGCATAGTTGGGGCAGCCGCCGGCTCTGGAGCAGCGTCCGTGGCATCGTGCCTCGCTTACGCCGGCTCGAGATGCGCAGAGCAGGCAAGGATAGGCAAACAGAAGTTGCACAAAACAGTGCCGAAAAGGGGACAGAAAGCTTAGGAGCTCATCCTGTTCGCATGGTTCCCCAAATGCCTGTAGCGGCACAACCGACTTCTCAGATGACTCCAGACAGGATCGCTAACGGGGCTCAAGGTGATATGGAAGCAATGCCAACGTCAGATGTTGTCACCGCACCGCCGCTTCCTCAAGCACTTAGCGATGTAGTCACATATGATAGGCCAGCAACCATGTTCTACAGCGAACAGGCACCACCTACAATCGCGACGCCCGACTCTGGCGATGTGGGAAACGAACTCCTCGGTCTTTACGAGACGTTTGAGCAGGGCAATCACTTCATTCCTCAGATGGACATGACAAACTTTTGGGCAAACAGGGTCTATGCCCCCAACTCTTTGGGTGATGATCAAGGGGAGATGTTGTGGCAATTCAGCTGGCTGAACCAATGAAGAAGAGCGCCCTATCTTCATATGCCACTCGTCTTGAAGAACATAAAAGCGTCCAAGAAATAACTCCATCGTTATAGATGACTGTCAATATTGTCATTGACGTCAGGACATATCTCAGCTATATGCGCCCGCGCCATTATATCTCGTTCTGGTAATACACCATCATCACGCCTTCATGGACTGTCTTCGCAAAGGCTTTCAGATTGGCATGGGCAGCACACTCGTTGTCGTAATAGGCCATGTCATCAACGGACTCAAAGACGGAGGTGACGGCGATGGTGTACCCTTGCGCCCGGGGATCCTGCTTAGCCCTTCCCGCGGTGACAGACCGGATGTAAGGCTTGCCGTCCTGAACTCAGTCAGGACCAGGTTTGATCGTGGCGCATGTCTCTCTGCAGTCTGTTCTGGATAGTACCGGGATCATTCGGCGCATACCTTGACGGCTTTGATGGGCATCTCCGTATAGATAGCCAGCAACTTCTTCTGATCCTCCGGATCTGGGACCTTGAACAGGGTCATTCGGTATACAGGCCCACCCGACATGGTGATCAAACTTGATCGATGTTCGGATGGAACAATGGGGAATTCGTAATTGCGAGGTAATGCGAGGTGTTCACTGTTTGCTGTACGGAAATGAAGATTGCGAGACACGAGGAGATATCTCAAGGGGGGCGCATGTAGGAGGGACAGCTGACAACTGATGTGATCTTCTCATTTGTGACACAGGGAGTACGGGGTTATGGGATCTTATCAACATTGCGAACTGCATATGCAATTAGGAGCCCACCACCGATGGAGAGCAACGTAGGGACTCGAATAAGCTCACAGCGGAGACCCGGGCAATCCTCCCGGGCCAGGGGAGGATTGACCGCGGAGTTCCCGCGACCAAGGTTCGCGGAATCGGAACTGCGTAGTCATGATTCCGACAGCCAGAGCCACCAGGGCTGCGATGCCACTAAGTACAATAGACTCAGCATCCATAATAGATAGTCATCGATGTCTTGGAAGTCTGTGATTCTGACGGAAGGATGAGTCACTTTGGGTCGAACGCAAGGAGCTAGATGGTGACACATGCTGCCTCAGTCTGAATATAGATGTTATTCTTGAAATACACTAGGTAGATATCTGTAGACTGGCTCATGTTGGCCGTTTGAAATGAGGCTTCAAGTCCATCCAGCTCTCATCGTTGTAATTCGGCTGCAACTTCTTCGACGTTTCCAGCCCCCATTCGGTCACGCCTAACATCAAGCTACTTTCGAACATGAACGCCATGCTGCCGTCTCCCACCTTCTGGGGTACTAGTTGGGCGTTCGAAGCCTTCTCAAAGGTATTGGCGTCCGGACCGTGCGCAGCCATGATGTTGTGTAAGCTTGCGCCCGCCGCCTGGAAGCCGCTTCCAGACTTCGCATCATACTCGCCACAGACGAGACCCATAAACTCGGACATCGTATTGCGGTGATACCACGGCGGGCGGAAGGTATCCTCTTGGACTAGCCATCGTGGGGGGAATATGACAAAGTCTGCGACGGCAGTGCCTGGCTTGTTGGATGGGCCAGTCAAGACGGTGTAGATCGATGGGTCAGGGTGATCGAATGAGATACTTCCAATCACTGAAAAGCGACCTAAGTCGTACTTATAAGGGTAGTCTATTGGATATATGCGTTAGAATGCTCAGGCCTCGGTACTCATGGGTCAGGGAATTTGGATGAGGCTGAGAGTAGCTGGTGAGGTACATACAACTACCGGACACAAATGTTAGCACCAAATCCAGCGGTGAGACCAAGAGTCAGGACTTTTACTCACTTTCCATGCCATGCGACTACATCAAATGGCGTGTGATTCTGCAGCGCGGTGAAGTGGCGTTCATTGAACTTGTTGTAGATAGTCCACGAAGAAGCAGTGTCTTCATCAAATCGCGCCACAGGAACCTGGAAATCTCGTGGGTTCGCAAGGCAATTAGACCCAATCGGACCAAGTTCAGGAAGGACAAAATGCTCCTGGTATAGTTCGAGGATGTACCCGCGGATTGGTCCATCGGGTAGGTCAATCCTATACTTGATGCCGCGAGGAATAACCAAGATCTCCTTGGGTCGAACAAGCAAGTTGCCGAACTCGGTCGTGACGTCCATGGTCCCGTGCTGTGCCACAACGAGCATCTCGCCATCGGACGAGTACATTGCCGTGTTTGGTGGCATATCGCAGCCTGCTGCATAGATGTAAATGCCGACCCCAGTCTTCATGGAAGCATCTCCAGCACCTGCAACCTTGCGAAGCCCATGAACCCAATCGACACTGGTGTCAATATCGAAAGGATCCCACCTCATCTGGTTGGGGATCTGCTCTAGCTTGCTACCTTCACTTTGGGTCCATGGTGGTGTGCTATAGTGCTCAAACTTGGAGTGCGCAGCCGATGGAAGTACTCGATAGAGCCATGACTGCTGGTTCTCGTGCCGCGGAGCTGTGAACGCGGTCCCAGAAAGCTTCTCAGCGTAAAGCCCGAAGGGTGGCTTTTGAGGTGAATTGGCGCCTATGGGTAAAGAATCCTTCACGGCTTCGGACCTAGGAAACGATTGGTGTAAGTCTAATGCTGCCGTTCGCGCTACCTTTAAACACCCAGAGGGCGTCGTGACTTATGAGGACAGTTGAGCCATCATGCGCAGGGCCGGAGGAGCTCACTCATGGAATGATCCAAAGCCGTTGATATAGGCATATTTGTCTGGCGTAAGAAACTGTGTGACAGGCATATTTGCTACGTTCGGACTCGAGCCTACCCAATGGAGCTTTGGGTCTCAAGACGATCTGCTTTGTAGGTATGGAGGTGCGATGGTCCTCTCGAGATCGATGCCGCGGCTTAGTGCATCATTGGCCTGGCCAGATCACTTATAAGCCGTGTATGTGCCAACGCTCATGTCCTAGAGTCGGTTCATTCTGTCCATCAAGGGGGCTCTCATCAAATGGCACCTGCATACCGAGTCGGAAGGAATGAGTGTAGCCCTCAGGTTGATTTGTGGTGCCTTGAAGCCCAGCCTCGGAACTCCTTCATGGCAGTTCCGACGAGGGAGCCATTGGGCATCCCTTTTGCCCACAGTGCCGGTTAAAGCACCACACCGGCGATATCGCTCCTCTGAGTACCCCTGGCAAAACTGAGCTACTGATTCTGAAGTGGAGGACATTTCCGCGCGCGTTGAAGAGGTTTGGGGACCCGAGGCTTTGACTGGCGCCACCAACTTGCACAAACGACGAATAACCACAGAGAGGGGCATTCTTTTCTGTAAATTTGCATATGGTCTGAAGCTTCCGCAGACTTTCGAACTAATAATACAGACATCTGTCTCTTGGTGCGATTCTAAAAGGCTCAGCTCAATTCTCCTTCTCGCCATCAAGCACCACCCCAGTACGCCGCTGCTTGCACACATACACCATGGCTTCATGGATCGCTATACCCCCGAAGTCACACTTCTCGCTGCAGAATCTTCCCTTCGGTATTATCACGACTAGAAGCAATCATCAGCATCGTATTGCTATTGCTATTGGAAATTATGCCTTGGATCTCAACCTCGTAGCCCAGCATCAAGGCTTCGCCAAGCTTGCGGGCCTACAACCGGATCACCAAAAGGTCTTCATAGAGCCAACCCTAAACAAATTTGCTGCTCTGGGCCGTCCAACTCATCGCTTGGTTCGCAGTTATCTTCAAGATCTACTGAAGAAGGAGACGCCCTATCCCGAACTTCTCCGGGATTCTCCTCAGCTTCGTGAGAAAGCCCTCATCCCTCTAGATGAGGTTGAAAACCATCTTCCTATGGCCATTGGCGACTACACAGATTTCTTCGCAGGACGAAATCACGCTCAGACTGTTGGGGCGATGTTTCGCGGGCCAGAGAATGCCCTGAATCCGAACTACAACCACATCCCCCTGGCCTACCATGGGCGTGCCAGCTCCGTGGTGGTATCTGGGACCTCTTTGCACCGACCTAAGGGCCAGGTTCTGCCAGCCCCAGGAG
Organism: Sarocladium kiliense; assembly: GCA_030734395.1. NCBI lineage: Eukaryota > Fungi > Ascomycota > Sordariomycetes > Hypocreales > Sarocladiaceae > Sarocladium > Sarocladium kiliense. Next base: position 757,911 of record JAUZTG010000020.1, on the reverse strand, counting down.
CTTCTGCGCCTGTATTTAAGCCCTGTGCAAAGCTCGACATGGAACTTGAGCTTGGTATGTTTGTGGCGAAGGGCAATCCCCTCGGCCATTCCATTCACGTTGACCATGCCGAGGAGTACGTGTTCGGATACGTACTGATGAACGACTGGAGTGCGAGAGACATTCAGATGTGGGAATATGTCCCTCTCGGCCCTTTCAATGCCAAGAATTTTGGTACTACGATTAGCCCATGGGTTGTTCTCGCAGACGCACTGGAGCCATTCAAGACGACTGGGCTGTCCAATGACGTGAAGCTACAGGACTATCTGGAAGAGAGCAAGAAAGGCAATATTCTCAAGATTCAGCTTGAGGTCACATTGGCTAGTAAGTCCCGATTGAATCTTCATTGCCCTGAATTAGGGCTGATGCTGATCCTACCATTCATCTAGCCGCAAAAGGTGACGAAGAGGTTATCACGCGAACCTCTTCTGAGAATCTCCTCTGGTCCTGGCCACAGATGATAGCTCACCACAGTATATCAGGATGCAACCTACGAACTGGGGACCTTCTTGGATCGGGGACTATCTCTGGCCTTGAGCCTGGAACCCAAGGCAGTTTGCTTGAGCAAAGCAAAGGCGGCGAGACCCCTATACAGATGCCAAGAGGTGAGGAGCGCGCCTTTGTGAACGACGGTGATAGCATCATTATTAGTGGTTACGCTGGCTCGCTCGAGGATGGTGCAGTGGGATTTGGCGAATGCCGCGGTACAATTCTGCCGGCTCTGTAAAGATGTAGAGACACATAAATAGCATTGACATCAGAAATACATACCTTGGATTACGAACAGTCAATTGTCCGTGGTCTTGTAGCTTTTGTACCCACCCATTTGCCGACATGCAAGTGGTCATGACGGTTGTATGAGCTTATCATCCGTCCAGTGTTCAGTTTCTGCTTTTTCCATAAGTGCAGTCCAAGGTTCTGGAGCATTTACTTCCGCCGGCTTCTTCCTGCCATGCGACCAGCCCGGTGAGACTTCTCACCACATTAATTAATTAGTGCTGTGGCCGATATGGAAGACGACTGTACCTTACGCGCATGACGCCAAATCGACAGCTTGATAAGCTTCCTGCGGGGATCTACCCATGATTAGGTCTTAGTTCCCTCGGTAGTACTGAGCGCGACCTCTGGTGAAGCGTCGGAAGGAGTTCCGTTGATCCCGGAAGCAGAGCTTTGCCTTGCGTGAGAATGCCAGCCACCTAGCCTACGAAATTGGCAATGATGCAGACATATAAGGTGGAATAGAACGGATAAAAGACACTGTATACTAGATTGTATACTATAGCCTGTCTTTGGAATACAAGGCCTTAGAACTAAGGCAACCAGTCCTCGATTATCGAGGATGGCTCACATCACTGTGGCAGGGATTCGAGGTCTAAAGATTGAAGGTATATCCCATCTCATCTATTATGGAAAATGAAGCTAAATGGTTCTTCTTGTCTTGCAGTACCTACTGGGCTTTTCATCAACAATGTGTTTGAACCCTCATTGTCGGGTTCAACAATAGAGGTCCGAAATCCAGCATATGGAACAGTTCTAGGCAATGTCTCTGCTGCTGAGGCGGCAGATGTTGACAAATCCGTCGAACTTTCAGAGGCAGCCTACAAAACAACGTGGCAAAGAACCTCTTGTGAAGATCGGCGGAAGCTTCTATTGCGTTTAGCAGACTTGGTCGAGCGAGATGCTGAAGTACTGGCGTCTCTTGAAGCAGTCGATGCTGGAGTACTCTACAAAGATTCGTTCGGTATCTTTGTGCCTCAGGCGGTCGAGACCTGCAGGTATTATGCGGGCTGGGCGGATAAGATTGATGGAGATTCCTTGACCATTACTCAGGGTATGGCTTACACTCGTCGTGAGCCATTCGGTGTTTGTGCTGCCATTGTTCCCTGGAACGCCCCTTTGTGAGTTCGCTCTCATGTTCTCCAGTCTTAACTCGATTTGGAGATATATCAGCTATGGGCTAACGTTATGCGACTGCCAGGATGATCACCATGTGGAAGTTGGCTCCAGCTTTGGCAGCAGGCAATGTGCTTATTATCAAACCTCCTGAGCTCTCGCCATTGTTCGCTCAAAAGCTCGCCCAGCTTGTTTTGGAGGCCGGCTTCCCTCCTGGCGTTGTAAATATCATGAATGGGCTGGGTCACATTGCCGGTCAAGCCCTTGCGGAGCACCCGAGGGTACGAAAGATCTCCTTCACCGGCAGCACCGCCGTCGGTCGTAAGATTCTCTCTGCTTCGTCATTATCCAACTTCAAGAAGACAACCTTGGAATTAGGTGGGAAGAGTCCAAGCATCGTTTTCTCGGACGCCGACTTGGAGAATGCTCTTCATTGGACCACTGCTGGGATCACGATGAACAACGGGCAGATCTGTGCAGCTGGAAGCAGGATCTACGTCCAGGACGACATTTACGATTCATTCGTGCAACAGTTTACGGAGCGCGCTCGAGACTTCGTTGCTGGGGACCCTCTGTTGGAGGCGACAACCAAAGGACCTATTATCAGCGCCGCGCAACAGGATCGAATCATGGGTTACGTTGCAAAAGCTCAGACGGAAGACTGCAAGCTTCTGTATGGTGGCCAAGACGCTATGCAGCTGCCAGTCAACGGGAATTTCGTCCCCAATGCGGGCTTCGGAGACGTCAAGTCCGACTCCACGATTATGGCCGAAGAGATCTTCGGCCCCGTCGCATCTATAGCTCGCTTCAAGACAGAAGACGAAGTGGTTGCCCTAGCCAACAACACAGAGTACGGTCTCGCGGCGGCCGTCTTTACAAACAACATCAATCGAGCAATTCGAGTGAGCAATGCGCTGGAAAGTGGCCAGGTTACAATCAACATGTGGGGAGCTGTGAACGCAAACACGGCGTTTGGAGGAGTCAAGTCGAGTGGGACAGGGCGGGATCTGGGTAAAGAGGCTATTGACGAATGGACGCAGGTAAAGTGCGTCAAGATCAATGTGCTTCCTTAGACTACTTACCATACTGTGTCTCTCAAGAGCTGGCCCTGAGTAAGGGCTTCAATAGTATCACCCTGATGTCGGCGAGACTAGATATCTCGTTACTTCAGTTGATCATACCAGTGATATGGACACTCTTGTGGAAGACTCGCTTGATTTTTGGAGTACATTTTACGAATCAGCCTAGAGATTTGTGGACGATCTCTTTGAATGATGTTTCCCCCTTGGCCTTCTGCGCTGCCTTGCCCTACTCTCAAAAGGAATGAAAGAACTGTTTGCGAGCCGACCTCATCTCAGAATTTTCTTCTCGCTTGCCCATTTAGAGGCCGTTCGTTAGGCACCAGAGGCTTCGTTCAAACCAGATAATTGTTTCCATTCAGATAACCTATCAATCTAAATGTACGCCCTGTTCCGATACAGTCCATGAACGACACTGAACTCTGAACTCTGTCACAACGAATCCTTGATGCCTTCGGAATCTGACGGGTGTTTGACCCTATCTCAGCGGCTTAGCCAACTCGGCAGCAACATCAGACTCATTTATCAGAGTCGCCTGAGAACCAAAACGAACATGGACCTTGGACTGCGGCTTAGGGTCCCAGCATAGGAATCGCCCTGTTGAGCGAAGCTCCTTGAGGTCAATCACCACGATTGATTCGACCGGCATAACAGTCTCGGTCCAGAAGAGGAGGTACAAGTCGTCGGATAGCTTGTATACCCGACTCTCCTCGGCATCGGCGACGTCCTTTTCCGTGCCAGCGACGCAATGCCACATGACGATTCCGGGAGAGACATAGAAGTGCTGATAGGCGTCTCTCGGAGTGTATCTGTACAAGACGTGCTTTCCGACCAGCTCGGCAGAGCGCGGAAACGCAGTGACCGAGCGATCCTCCTCCTTGGTCGCGTCTAAGAAGTTGGTCCAGGTGCGTCGCTCTCCACCCTCCTTATCCACGAAACCTGAGACAGCAACCTTGAGCTGACCAGTTGATGGCTGATATACAAGGGTGACTAGTTGGTCGTGGTCTGCCTTGTAGAAGTCTACTAGGAAGATACCTGGTCGGACCTCATAGGCTTGATACTCCGCATCGCCAGACGACCCAGCTTCCTCACCTTCCAGCATAGTCCAACGCAGATTGTTGGCGTCCAGGAATTCATGCTTGACTCGCCACCCATTGTCAAGTGAGTGCTCGACAACTTTCCCAGCCAAATATGCTGAGGCGTCCATGAGATGCTCAGAGAAACCTTCAGCCATTTCGTGCAGAGTGGGCCATTCGCCCTGCGGCACAAAGCCTTCGTTTCTTACTTCAGTAGACATGGCTTTTGATGTGTAACCAAACTTGGGGATGAACGACAACAGTGTTGGCGCAGAGATCGCTGTGATTCATGAGTTCCAACAGTAATAGTTGTTTGCAATGGATGGGCTGTTGTCTCGCGGCTCTTGTGATATATCTATATTTCTACCGGAGGGTCAGTCTAGGGAACCTCCACGATCGTTATCGGACGCCGCGGACAATCAAGAGGAGTCGAGTCAGGAAACTCTTTAGCTATCGCGTGAATGTCCCTCAACATAGTACTGATATCGGAGGAAGTCCGCCCAACTAGTGTCGACCGTGCTCGGAACGTCAGGCTCGGAGCTCGGAACTTGATTCCCTTTCTGCTCCACAACAGCTCAGCTTTAGACCCAGGTATGTACTAGTCGCATCTTCAGCGTATTAGCTACTGCAAATACCACAAGAACTTACGAAACTGCGAAAGGTTCCTGTGTTTCCTAAGGAGCCAGAAGTCACGAATCTATTTGTAATGCAATTCATTTCCCCGCGCTTTTCCCCAGCATCGACAACGCAAGCCGCCGTGAGTCGCTCCCAAGTCTGGGGACCCCATATTTGAGGCTGTCATTCTGGAGGGTCGGCATTCACTAGTCTTGTTTGGCTTATCTTGGTCCGAGTGGGCTTTAGCTCGACCTTGCAGACGAGGTGTGGCTGCATTCTTGGACGTGGAGATAACTGCGGTAAGGACGGACGTCGGTAAGGGACACATCGCGTTCCTATCAGTCTTCGTCCTATCTCGACCCATGGCATACTCATGCCGGTTCCTTGATACGTTGGTTACAGTCACTTCAAATAGCTGCGGTCCTCCAGATGCAGTCAACTGCCATCTATCCCACCTTGTCTACCCTCTTCAGGTACTTCCGAGTTCTCGGTCCTTTAGTTTCAGCAATACGAGTCTCTGTCATCGCCTCCAATGTCACAACCTGATCATAAAAGCAACATCATGGCTGACAGCCATAGCAGTCTCAAGGCCAACTGGAATGACCTCGAGTCTACGACGTCTCGCCCACTGGCGGTCGTTACTGATGAAGCCAGATTGGCGCAGTTGGGACACAAGCAAGAGCTTGTCCGTGGCTTCTCCGTCCTGGCCTTGGGTTCTCTTGTGATGTGCTTGATGGCAACATGGGAAGCCTTGTCAACAGTGATCTCCTCGGCTCTGATCAGCGGGGGACCTCCTTGTCTCTTCTATAATTAGTATGTTACCATTTCCCTGTTCATGTCTTTCACAGCTCGAAGGACTGTAGCAGCCCACTTGAAGTCAAAGCTGACCGCTGTTCAGCATCATTGCTTTCGTAGGAACCATGTGCATCGTCTTGTCTCTCTGCGAGATAGCTTCAATCTACCCGACCGCCGGAGGTTCGTCTCGCACTTTGAACATCTCGATATGATATGTCCACTTGAAACTGACTCAGCTGGCTCGTACTAGGACAATATCACTGGGTTGCGGTTCTTGCACCGCGAAAGCACCGTGCCATTGCGTCTTGGGCGACAGGTTGGATTGCAGTCAGTGGCCAACTCGTAGTAGCTGCATCCGCGGCTTTTGCCGCTGGCCTTCAACTGCAATCCCTCATTGTCATTACAAATGAATCGTATGATCGTCCTCGATGGCAAGGCATGCTATTCTACTGGGCTGTCCTAGTCTATGCTGCTATAGTGAACCTGTTCGGTGTCAGGCTCTTGCCTAATGTCAACTTGGCTGCTGGTAATCTCAACTTTCAACTTACTCATCCTGAGAACCTACACTAACGAAGCTTCTACTCTAGGAGTCTTGCACATTGTTGGCTTCATCGGTGTCATGATCACTCTTGGAGTCATGAGCGAGAAGAACTCCAGTGCGTTTGTCTTTACAGACGTTGTCAACAGCAGCGGCTGGGGTAGTGATGGCGTTTCATGGCTGATTGGGCTTCAAAGCGCAGTATTTCCGATGCTTGGGTACGTCTATACACCGCTTATGTCCTATGAGTATCCGAGCCGATCCTAACATAGACCCTCACTTTGCAGGTACGATGCAGCCTGTCACTTGGCCGAAGAGCTGCCCAATGCCAGCCGTAATGTGCCTTTGGCTATGTTAGGTGGTGTTGGTCTCAACGGCATCCTAGGATTTGGCTACACGATTATGCTCTTGTATTCGACGAGCCCTCTTGAATCCCTTCTTGCAACACCAACCGGATTCCCATTCATTCAGATCTTCTTGGATGTCACGAAGTCCAAGGTTGGGACTATTATCCTGTCTTTGATTCCTTCCATTATCGCAATCGCCGGCACGATAGCAGCACTGGCATCTACATCTCGGACACTATGGGCATTCGCTCGCGACAGTGGCGTTCCTTTCTCGAACTACTTCAGCCATGTCCATCCGAAACTCCAGGTTCCTGTAAGAGCCATCATCGTCGCCACAGTGCTTCAGATCCTCCTCGGTCTTCTGTACTTGGGTAACGTCACAGCTTTCAACGCCGTACTGTCATTGGCGATTATTGGCTCCTATCTCGCTCACGTCGTGCCAATCTGCTACATGATTGTATGCGGGAGACCAAGACTTCCCAGGAGCCACTATGGCGCATTTGCTCTCTCCAAGCCTACCGGGTACTTCGTCAATATCTCTTCAGTCGCGTGGATCGTGGTGGTCGTTGTGTTTAGCATGTTCCCGCTGGGTCTACCCGTAACAGCCGCCAATATGAACTACTCCTCGGTTGTCTTGGTCGGCTGGGGCCTGTTCGGCACTGCTTACTACTATCTAGGAGGAGGCAAAGGCAAGTTCCAAGTGCCGTATCAGGATCTTGCCGATGTGGACGACCCTGTCGTGGAGTAGAAGTATGAAGAGAAGGCATGTACGTAGGATAATACCATGTTGGCGACATTAGTCAAGCTCTGTCTCTGTCGAGCCTCAGAACATTTGCCCCTAAGATCATCAAGTAATACCTCATATTGTGATTCTGAAGAGCACCCCTCATGTTCCTTAGAACTCAACCTCCTAACTGGTATCAAATGTGATCCTATGAGGGGAGCAACGAAACGTCTGCTTTACAGGGCCCCAGGCATCCAGACATATGGATCCAAAGCTTCAGATAAGACCGCACCATCACGATCTGTCTGCACAGAAATGGTTTCCCATCGATCCAGAACCAAGGACTCATGTCGTGCCTTAAGCCTCGCCCATCGGACGGCATCTGATCCCAGCGCAATGCGCGAAGACCAAGTTCTTCCCTTCGCATTGCCCTCATCTCGGACCACATTAACCATGGCCGTTGCCATCTTGGCTGGATCCCCCGGGGGCATTCCCCATTCAACCAATGTGTTGGATATAGCGGTTACACCAGGCACATATGCCTCGCTCGGGCCGCTGGCGGTATTGTGACCCGCGGCTTGGTCCTTCTCACGCGGTTCGAAGAAGCGTGTAGCAGCACCACCGCATTCGAATGCAACGCAACGAATGCCAAGCGACGACACCTCTTTGTGCAAGCACTCAGCGAAGGAGCTGGTTGCAGATTTGGTCATGTTGTACAGTGAGGTGTACGGGAGATTGCCCCAGATTTGGTTCGAGGACGTGAACGTGATGCAGCCCGAGCCTTGCTTACGGAAGAATGGGAGAATAGCCCGTGTCATCTCGAGATGACCGAAGAGGTTGGTTTGAAACATGCGATGAGCGACATCCGCACTACAGATGCAAGGTGAGCCATTGCTGCTGATCACAGTGAACAGGACATCACCTCGACGAGGATTTGGCATACCTTATATCCTCGAATGGTGCAATTACGAAAGTTCCGGCATTGTTTACCAGAACATCGATGTGTCCAAATATCTTCCAGGCCTCCTCGACTTTGCTTGCGATGACCTTCGGACCGGAGGTAACGTCAAGCTCGAGAAGCGATATGTTCTCAGAAGCACGTTCCGCCATTTGTTCAACCTGTCTGTTCGTAGCGATGACCTTATCTCCCCGTCGGACAGCCTCATCCACGAGTGCAGCACCAATGCCGGCCGAAGCTCCTGTGACGAGCCATACCAGCGGAGCCATGTTCACGTCAGGGGCGTTTGAACTTCAGAGAACTAAGAAGAAAGAGCTGGCCGAGCGAATATTATGATCGAGAAGGCTGGAATGAAAGACGTGTGGCTATCGTTCAATCCCATCTCGTTGTGGAATGAGACGACGAGCTTTTATACCATGAAGCGTCGGAGTCGCTTCCCAGTTTAGGTGCCTTTCTCTACCTATTCGACCAAGCTCGACCGCGCACGAGTGAAATCCTCGTGCGAATTAGTCGGGCCGTCACATCCCTGAGCTATCTTTCACCGTAAATGGACGTTTTCTTATAATTCGTCCGTGTGGTGAGATTCGCTCACATCACCAAGGTGAACCGTGGCGGAGCAGAGTGGTTTGTAAGCGATTTCGTCCGCGGACGAATCTGCCAGCCGCCCGCCTCCTCGCGACAACTCGGTCTATCAACTACACCAAACTGCGGTGCTTGTCAATTCACTCCAGAAAGCTTACGCAATGGCTCGAGAAGAAGCCCTGAAGACTTCCACCTTATCGTCCTCGACTCCTCCGCGGAGTAAGGCTATGCGGAAGGGTACCCACAGCTGCACAGAATGTGAGTTTCCCGCTTCGCTACATCTCGGGGACTATCGTATCAACTCAACCGTGTAAGCAGGTCGACGTCGAAAGATTCGGTGTGACTTGATGTCGGGCAGCTCCGTGTGTTTCAACTGCAAGTCCCGGGGCACAGAGTGTATAAACCAGAGTGGCGATGGTGGACCGCTGCAGGTTCGTCGGCGACTGCCGGAACGTGAGCCTGGGAAAAGCAGGGAGTTCGAGCGCCGGAGCACAACTAGAAACAAGACCAATGATCTTCGGGGCTCAGATGTCCTGGAGAACAGCACTACAGATCGAAGAGCACCATTCATCGCCGTCTTGGATGGATCTGGAGTGAGTTTGAACATGGCTATTCTAGATCCACTGGGCTTTAACAGGCAATACAGCTTTCCGACTCCGTGGCTACAGGAGATTCCCCTGTGGGCTCTGCATCATCACGCGGAGCGAACGACAGCTTGACACGGTGTAGCGGCCATGGGGACAAGTGCAGTAAGCATGGATGCACTTGTCCGGCGCCGCCCTCACTAGATCATGAGAAGCTCACATGCGAGTCACTGCGAGCAGAAATGCCTCCTTACGATTTGATAATGAGAGTCGCACTGGAGCATGCCGACTGGTGGGTGAGGGTTCACAATGCTGTGCGTGGTGCTTCCGAGGTTCCTGTTGAGTCTTTCCCGGAGTTCGTTCAGAGGAACTATACGAGCAATCGACCTTCAGAAGTTGGTACAATCGCAATTGCGTACGCCTTCTCTTGCGAAGAGGATGCGCCTCATCTTTACGCACTGGTCAATCGACTCGTCGTCTCTGATATGGCTTATGTGTCCACAGTAGAAGGCTTGGAATGCCTGATCTTGCTCGCCATTCTCTATGCTGACGAGGGACAAGCGAGGAGATCTTGGATGATCTGGCGCAGAGGTGTAGTCGTTGCACAGCTGACTGTATGTGAAGACCCAGCCTCCGGAGAGTTAATGCTCGAAGCTGACTATTGTCGAAGGACTTATATCAAGCCTGCCTTCGGTCGAAAACTAAGAGGCGACTGTGGCTGTCCCTCTACCGTGGAGACCGCATGATGAGCCTGTTCCTTGGTTTGCCATACGGCTTCAACGACCTGCACCATCAGGAACTTCTGCAGCAGGAGTCCGAGAACGTGTACGAGTACTGGAACTCGCCTATCAGCATTGGAGTTGCCGTGATAAGCGGCAAGACTGTGGATCGGAATTTGTCGACAGCCAAGGATCGCTTCTCCACGACTTTGCAGCTGGATGAGCAGATGAGCGAGCTTGCCGCAGTTTTCCCCTCAAGCTGGTGGGAGCTCCCAATTCAGCCTTCTCGTGAGACCGACGATAGGGAGGAAGTGTGGGTGCAGCTGCATTTGCAAATATTCTTCTTCCACCTCAGAATATACATTTATCTGCCTTTCTTCAGCGGCCCTGAGGATCTTGGATACAGCTCAATCGCTCGACGCGCCGGCAGCGGAGCAGCACGCGAGCTGCTCAGACGTTATCTTACTCTTTGTAGTCGAACAGAGGGATCGAGTGCGTCTGAGTGCAAGCTTGTTGACTTCATGGCATTCACAGCAGCCATTGTACTGCTCTTGGGTTGCTCACATACCCGCCATCCGAAATCGGTGGATTCTGGCGGCGACATGGATGCAGTCCTTGCATTGATCCGGCATTTCCAGACACTTGAAAGTCGGGAGAAGGATCCAATTGCTTCTCAATGTTGCAGGACGCTCACGGTGCTACTCTCGAGCTCGAGTAAGGACGGGGGAGAAGTCCGAATACCCTTCTTTGGCACCGTCTCTAGAAAGAACATCCAGACCTCTGAGGCAGCATCGCAGAAGTATCTGAACTCTGGGGCGACTTCGTCGGAGACTGGTGTCGATGCGATTCATTCCCAAACTCCCTCTTCGTCTGCTCATCTTACGCCCCCAAGCATCGTGCCGTCCGTGAGCACAGCCCTGGGGCTACCGAGTGACGCGTATTTACAAACGTCGTCGGTGATGGAGCAATACAGCGATGCCCCAGAGCTAGGCTTCCTGTACCATTTGGAGGAAACGTCAATGAACGTTGACGCAGGCTGGGAATTCCTGATGGATGTCGACACCTTCTGATACAGTGTGCACACGTTCTGGCCAGCACAAGCTGCGGCTGGTATGTGGCTGGTGCTGGCTGCTGCAATTCAACTGTGAGCCTCGGTAAGGCAGCAACTGGGCTAGCCTGAATCGGCCATCGCGAGGTACCACTGAGTGGTAGGTAATGCTGACCACGGCCTCCAAGCATAGATCTCTCCGATGTGGGAAGACGGATCACAGCCGATAGACCCTGAAAGACTTCTGCCTGTTTGGGGAATAATACACATCTTACTCAGACGTGCAGCGGCTGACATGTCCCCGAGGACTGTGAACCCCCAAACCTAGGTCCAGGTTTAAGCAACGGTGGCACTAGCACTACCTTAAGCGGGCTTGACCAGTAGTCAGGAGATCGTCGCCCCTCCAGCTTGTGCCTGTCGTCACCAGACACTGCGCTACACTGTGTGCTACTCCCAGTGTGACCCCGCGCCGACCGCAATCCCACTTGACCCAGTCCCCCAGTCTCCAATCCTCAACAAAACCTCCCAACGACGTCCATCCTCCCCTCCTTTCTCTCTTCTCCCATCGTCATAACCCTCAACTTCAAACTATTCTCCCCCACAAACGACCTTCACCCCCCCAAACTACCATCGTACGTTCGCCCAATAACCATCTTCCGTCGCATGCGAACGAGCCCTTTTCCAAGACAACGCACCACCCCCACTTCCTTCTCGAAGCTGACAACCCCTCGCTTCGTCGATCTAGATCATGGCTGCCCCTCAGAGCGAGGCCTTCAAGAAGGCTGTTGTCGACTCCAAGAAGCTCACTTCCAAGCCCAGCAACGACGACCTTCTCGAGCTCTACGGTGCGTTAAGCGCGACACTTATCCGCTCCCTCAGCTCCCACCACAGGCAGGCAACTGATCGCAACTCCTACAGGTCTCTACAAGGTCGCCACCGGCGAGGACATCTCCAAGGCCCCCTCCCCGGGCATGTTCGATCTCAAGGTACGTCATCCCAATGCCTGCTCTGCACCGGTTGCCAAGAAACTCCCAAACTAACGCACTGTCTCCTCCAACAGGGCAAGGCCAAGAAGAACGCCTGGCAAGCTATCGTCGATGACGGCACCACCCCCGACCAGGCACAGGAGAAGTACGTTGCCCTCGTCGAGAAGCTCAAGGCTTCTTGCGGCTACGACGAGAACAAGGAGCCCGAGGCTGTTGGTGCTTAAAGAAAGACACCTTTCCTGCCAGTCCCCATGTCCCCCTTCTTTGTAGAGAGTGGGTTGGCCCGGCACGTGCGAGGATAACGAGAATCTTGTGAGGAAATGATACTAGAAGAGGAGGCGAAACATCATTAGGAATATTACAAGCGAAGAAATACAACAGGAACTGTTTCTCTTGAAGGACGTCACGTGTCTACAGGTTGCTGTGGGAGCTGCGGCTCAGTGAGACATGTCAAAGTGGAAGAACTGATTGGATGGCAATGGATAGCTGGAAGAGTCGCAGGCGATGACGGCATGGCAAAATGGCCATTCGCCTGCATAGACTTCACGGAACGCTTTCGGATGATCTCCAGCTACTATCTCGTTTCTCCTATGTGGGCAAACTCGCGTCAGTACGGATTCCATCGGGTCATCGCGATCCTCTTCTGCCTTCTCTTCACTCCTCCTAGCAAACCCAAGACCCCAAACACGTCCAATGCATAACCACCAACTCTCCCCATACCATCTCAAAGCCACAACCTCCCACCTCGCGATCTCATCATGCCGTCCTCACCTCAAAACCGCGTCTCTCCAACGCGAAACATACCTATCCCAAGCCACTTCTCCAAGCCCGCATGTCTCAGCCCCGATCCCGAAAAGAAGCTGACAGCACACCAGGAGAAATAAAGCCGAACTGTCTCACCTCTGTTTGTCCTGCGAACCGCTAGAGCGTGAAAAAGGCGGGAGGGCTCAGCATAGGGTTCCAGAGTTTAGAGTTCCAGAGCCCGACCGAGGCAACGTCCGAAAGACCGCTTGGCCACCCGGATCTACATTCCAGTCGACGGAGCGACGCGGCGCGATTGGGTGAGCTAGCTGCCGAAAGGAGAGAAAAGTAAACAAAGTTTTGACGACGCTCTGGTTGAGGTCCGAGATGGTCAGCGCATCAGGTCTTCAGAGCACTTGGAGCGAGTTAGGGACATGGGTCGTTTGCAATGTTGAGTAATATTTGTCTACCAGGGCCTTTGAAGAGAAAAATAGGTACAGGCCACAAGACGAAATATCCCAGTTTGGACCAAAGCCCTTCCCCCGGGTGGTTTCGTCTGCAGCCAGAATAGAAGTAATATGTAGTCAAAGGGGGGAATAGATGTACCGAACAAAGAGAAGAAACTTCCCGATTCTCATCACCCTCCCTCCTTTTCCCCAGATGAACGCACTCAACTCCCGCTTTCAAAAAGAAGAACGACGCGAGTCAATCTTCTTACATGTCCAACGTCGGAGAATGGGGGATATCATCAACTTAGAAAAAAACGCACAGGGGGTGTAATATAAAACAAGACAAGGAGAAAAACGCAGCAAAGTGGTGCGGGAAGCAAGCAGTCCAAAGAAAAAGACAAGAAGAGGGGACTTGACAAGGTGTTTCGGCCATAGACCATGCATACCCAAACATTGCGTTGTTGGAATATTGGAAAAGCGCCCCAATGAACTGCCTCGCAACCCGCCCGCGCAGTTCGTGAAACTCGTTGAAGGTCGTCGGTTTGGAACAGAAAGCAGTAAGGGAGACAGTCCTGTTCTTTCTCCCTGCGGTCAACCCAGTGTCTCCAGGGCTACCAGGTGACCGAGGACTGCCTCCATGCTATTCCAGACCTCAGGTCGCCGATCAAGTGCTCTCCTTACAGGAGGGCAATGAAACCGGCGGCAACGAGAAGAAGGCCGCTGCCCGCGAGGGTACTAGCACCGCCCTCCTCAGGAACAGTGGAAGGCACGGTCTCAGGGACATCGGTGGTGGAAGGCTCCTCGGGAACGACGGTCGGCAGGGTGATGACGGTGTCGGTGGGCTTCTTAGTCGGGGTGTGGTAGATAGTGGTGTTGTGGTGAGTGTACTCGGGAGTGGAGGTGGTGCAGATGCTGGTGGTCTTATCCTTGGTGAGGGTGGTGTAGACGGGAGTTGGGGTAGGCTCCTCGGTCGTCTCAGGCTCAGGAGTGCTGCTGGTAGAAGAGGTGGTAGAAGAGGTAGAGGAAGAGGTCTCAGTGGCGAGGACAAGGCCACCAGTGACGGTGTAGGCAGCGGCACAAGCTTCGGTGTCCATACCCTCGGGGCAGCAGAAAGTCTCGTTCTCCTTATCGTGGGTGCAGTAGTAGCCAGCCTCGCAAGAGTTGCCGTTGCTACCAGGGCAGCAGATCTGGCCGGCGGCAGGGTTGAAGCAGTGGATGGCCTTGTCGGTGGCAGCGCACTGGGTGAAGCCGGTACCGCAAGCACCCTCGCAAGTGGTGGCATCGGGGTTGTTACACTTAGTCTCCTCGGGTTGGTATCCGTTGCTGTCGCGACGAGCGAGGCTCTGGCCGGGCAGAGGCATGAAAGCCATGCGACGAGCAGGCTTGTAGGGCATCAGAGGGCGGACGGCGCTGACCGCAGATGCGGCGCTGGCCAAGAGGGCGACGGTGGTAGCGAAATGCATTGTGTTTGATGAGGTATCGTGTGGTGTTTAGGTGTGTTTCTTGGTAGAGTCTGTTGAATTGTTCGCGTCGTCGGAGACGTATCGAGTTGTTTATCGCGTAGGGGATGGTTGTTTGTGCGCGCAGCGAACGTAGGAGGGTTGATGCAAGTGAGCGTGTGAATGAGTGGAACGAGTATTGAAGAATACTCTGAGGCGCAAGCAAACCCTAGGGATGCGGGAAAAAAGAACGAAAGAGGTTGACGATGGGTGGAGAGGAGGAAGAGAGAGAGGAGGAGAGGAGACAGGAGTAGAAGAGGAGACCCAGGTGCAGGCCCATGGCCCGGGGGGAGCAACGAGGGCCAACGAGCGGCAGGTGGGCGGCCGGAGGCCAGACACCTGGAGGCGAGGGTCGAGGCGCCTGGAAACCTGGCCATAGCCCCTGCCAGCCACTAATCCACACCTGGGATGGGTCACAGCAACAGGAGCGCGGAGAGTGGGTGGGGCTATTCATTTCACGACGTTGCAGCACGATGAGCGTCTCTCATTCAGGTCAGTCAGTCAGTCTCTGCGTGTCGCTGACTGTGGTAATAATAGCTAATGGCTACCTACCTATGCTCTGCTAAACCCCATCAATTACGGATACACTGTTGGTAATTATCGCTGTCGCTCATTTGCCCCCTTTCGGCAGCTACTCACGTACCCTCGCCTTGCTTGGTACCTTATCGTCTTGTGAGCTCACGGACGCTTGGATTGCTGTCGCACCATTGCCAGCACAACACGCGCGCCTTAAGCTCAGGCTTGCCCTCGCCCAACTCTGCCACGTCGCGCGCATCGCCAGCTCAGCTCACCATTGTCACCATCGTCATCCACTTGTCGCTCTGGTGCCACGAGACAACCCAAAGGCGACGCCGATCACTGCCATCCAACCAAAGTCCACCCATCCATCCTCGACGCAGGAACAATGCCGCCCCCCGTCCACCCATCTTCTCTTAGCTCCAGGCACATGCGCCCTCTGATTCGCTGCTTCATCTCCTCCCGCCGACGCCATTGTCCACGCTAACTATTCATTTCACCTCACAGCACCACAGCAAAGCACTCTCTGGCTCTCATACAGTCTCTTCATTCTCCCTGTTGCCAGCCACCTGAGTCGAGCCTCTCTCAGTCACTCGTTCGCCCACATTGTCGCCAAAGTCATGTCTATCCTCATCCTGCACCCTGGCCTGGTCTCAATTAGACTATCCCCATCCTTGCACCTTGGCCCTCCTTCGGCACTTCGTCCCATCGATCGCGCATGATGCCAATGCAGATCCATGACTCTTATGGCGACCTATTCTTTGCATAATAAATGCCACAAATGCTGCGAAAAGTTCAAAGAGAAAAATCTGACGATGCAACCTCTTCATTCTCATGACACCCTCACTTCAGAATATTCTTGCTTTTTTCCCTCATTCTTTCGCATGTCATTCGCCACTTCCTTGCGTGGTTTTCAATGACTCTGTCTTGGCCAAGACACTCCATCATATCGCCGAGAATGAGAAAATCACAACGGCATTACGGTCCAAGCTTTTTCGACTGTCTTGTCCCGAGAGTGTTCTCCATCGCGAACCTGGCAACAATAGGGCTTTGTCTCACAAATCGCCCCGCCCTTCTGAACCAATTTTGCTCATCTTCATCAGACACAAAGTATTAAGTAGAAGTCAACAGTAGCCGACATGAGTCTTCCGGTTTGTCACGGGTAGACACAGAATTGCACCGTAGTCAATGAGTCAAGGGAGACACACTCTCAAAGTTATGAGGAATTTGCTATGAACCCCGAGGCGACCTGTAGCAAACCAGAGCATGCTTGCGTCGGATCAGGAACAACATGCTACAATGATGCTAGATACGAAGAGCAGAGAGTAGAACCGCGCGCAATGTCGGAGACTCTCATGACAATGCCAATCAGTGGCCTAGCCCCGTGCAAACTAGGCACTCACCGCTGCTTCCAGGCGCTCTCTGTGTACGACAGAGTACCGTACTGTGTACAAGGTCACACGCCAAAACGAACCGCCAATATTCCCCGAAGTCAGCGTAGTAACTTCTTCAACTAACTTCTCAATCTCAGCAATAAGCCCCTGAGGATATCGTGGCCTGGCGAAACGCTTACGCCAGCTCACTGCCCCCTTTCTCCCTTTCTCCCTTTGCGCCTGTCGTCTCAGATACACTCCAGTCGGCAGAGGGACTTCGCATCGCACAAGCTCCCTTCCGGAACATCTGCTACTGTGTATCATACAAATTTGCCCAAAAAAGGGCGGGAAAACAGGAATAGGAACAGGAAAAAAGGCAAAGTCTCTTTTTTCTCTCGAAACGCCAATGCTTCCGGGAAACAAGCTCGCAGCGCGATGCAGGTCTTGGACGCCTTTTCGTGCAAGAAACTCCCCGCCCTTCCGCGCACTCCAATGATCCCTTGAAGGACCGTCTCTTCGTATAATTGTACAGTAGCTTTTTCGCTTGCCATCACCTGCAAGCCAAGAACAATGTGTATATGTGGCCGCATGTACCAGTCTCCGAAACTCCCAAAGAGAAAGAAACAACGTGAAAATGAAGACAGTATCACTCGCCTTCCTCTCCCCCCATCTTGGCAATCCATTTGTTCATGCCCGCAAACTTCTCTTCGAAAGTTTTCTGAAGCTTCTCACCAGAGGCGTGCATCGCAGTCCCTTTCTTCCAGTACGTGAAGCAGTTCTCAAAGATCTGTCTCATGTCTCGGAGAAACGCCTCCTCGTCTTGGTACTCGCCGCGGTCCATCTTGCCCTTAATGGTACTCAGGTCCATTGGCCGCTTGACCTTCTCGAAGTAGTCTGGCACGCTCTCGGCCTTGGGGTCCACGGGGTCACGGAAGGGTCCAACCAAACGTGTCCAGAAACCTAGGGAGACAGGTCAGTGAGTGATAAGTATTAGGAGCAATAAAGGCAAGACATACCGGGCCCCGAAAGCATTCGGGTCAGGAGATCGGCACAGAACTCGAGCTTCTGGGCTGTTGTGATACTCGCCGGGTCAAGGTAGGCCGTGCTCGTCCGTCGCTTCTGGGGCTTCATCAGCGCCGCTCGCGGGCCCTTGGCTGGAGGCGGGGCCATTGTGCCTGGTGGTCCGCTGACGCGTCGATGCTTTCTTGACCCATTAACACCCTCGTCATCACTCGGTGCATCCAAGTAGTGAACATTCTTGCGTAGATCCGATGCTGAGCTTGTGTGCACCGTTGGAATTGGCGCTGGTTGTGGCTTGGGTGCGGTCTTGAGCGTCACAACCGTCATCACGAGCTCACTAAGGACTTCTTGCGGTAGACTTTTGGCGAAGTTCTCAGCTGCACCACCAGAAGAGTCTAGGTATTCGGCAGCCCATGTCAGAAGTAAAGTGCGAATCGCAGACCCTTCTGGTGTGTCTTTCCAGACTTGCACGATGAGCGGGGTGGAGGGAATGCGGCCTGTGGTGCGCCGGCAGGTGATCATCGCGTCGAGAGTCTGGTCACAGAGGCTGTCCATGCCAAGCTTATGAGCCAGCTTCCACAGACTCACGAGAGTCTCGTACGAAGTCTGAACCTTGTCTTTGTTGTCTGGTGAAAGTCTTCCGGTGTACATGAAGTGCTGGACCAGCCCGAAAATCTCAGGGGTGGTGTCAGGCAGATCAACAGTATGCTCAACAGTCTCGACCTGGTTCACCTTGGCAAAATAGTCACGATAGAAGGGTGACCGATGGCAGAGGAAATCCTTCTGAATCCCGAAAGGTTGTTTCTCCGGTCCTACAAATAGGATCACGAAGATGGGGTGTGGATCACTACAATGAGAGATTAGCACAATTGACGCACCCTCACGGTCGGGGCGACAACTCACAGCCATGAGAATGACGACTCTTGAACAGGCTCACTGTTCGTTTTGGGCTCTGGCTGCTGTGCTTGAATCTGTTGCGGCTGTGTTGGCTCAGAGGCCTGGTCTTGTGAAGGCTGTGGTTGCGCCTGCTGAGCTTGTTGTGGTTGCTCCCCGTCAGGCCGAGGCTCACCATTCTGGATGGACGGTGCTGACATTATGTTTCTGAATACAAAGATCATCAGTAAAGTTCTTGCGTGTTCAAATACTCCGTGTTCAATGAGACAAAGAGGGAAGGGACGAAGTTGAGGTGGGAGAAGTTGTGAAGAAGCCATAAGCCACCAGGAGGAGGGAACCATTGCATCTCGTCACGAGCAAGTGCAAGCACATATTCTGATGCATTTGTGAGGATATGCATCCCATCCCATCGTGATTCAGTCCCGTGAGGGCTCCAGCAGGTGAAGTTAGGGAAGACTCGACTCACCTCAACTCATGTGCAGCTCATCCAGGGGCCGAGGTTTGTCTGAGTTTGTGAGTAACAAAAGCCCCTGGGCAACAGTGTGCCTCGCTGCCAGAGGCCAGCCACCAAATCCTCTTCTGTAAGTCCACAGTCTTCCGTATGCAAATTGATGAGAGGGTGAGCAGGTCGTGGATAAGGACGATGAGGCTGGTCGACACGCGGTGAGGTCAAAGTGAGCGGCACGCGATGAGGCGATGTGTGTGGCGTGAGGGTGAGTGAGGATTGAGTGGAACGTGTGGGGACAGCACTGCTTACGTGATCTCATGGGCATGTCTCCGGCTACCCTATAGTTCTATCCTTCAACTGAAGAGCATGATGGAATACTCAACCTATGATCCTCAAGTTCAGATTATTCGGGCAAGGTAGAGTATATGTTCATATCACTTCATTGAATCGAGTTGAAGCGTCTACTTATCTTGCTACATCGCCAGTGCCTTACCCATGGCGACCTTATCTTATCTCACGACAACATGTGAGCCATGTCACCATGTCACCTACAGCTCTGGATTGTCCATTCCACAGAATTCACACAATACTTCTTGTGTATGATTATGAACTTCATTCATTGATATTGGCGACTGCATGATTTCGGAATTTCCCTGCCCTGACTTGACATCATTTCAAGCCAGACCTCAGCCTGGTCCTGAGCAGTCCACGCGTCCGGAACTTCCCAGGTATGGACTATACCCCAATGCATGTCAGCACGGCCTACCTATCATGAGCCAGCCCTCTCAGGCCTCCCATTTCCCACACTTTGCTCGTAAACCCATGAAAGCCTTGTGTCTGCCTTCGTCATCCCCCGCAGCCGCCAAGGCAACCCGCCTACCACACACAGCCCATTATACTCCAAAGTACCCCTCAACACCCGTTTGGGGAGGGTAGCCGCGTAATCTTCATACTCGACCCATGCGAGTCTTATTCGCACGCTGTGCTCGGGCTGAAAATGCGTCGACTTTTATGTTTAACTCAATGGCAAACAGTTTATAGGCATCGGCGTCCCACTGTTGCTAGTGCACAGCCGCGCGTTCAACTTTCGCAGGCTCCCAACGACTCTGGCTACCTTATATATACCTTTGTGAGACAGTATCCGAGTGATGTGTATTCCTAGGTGTCGCAAGGCAACACCGAGATATCATCGCCTCGAATCAGTAGATACTTTCCAGCCTCGTCCCTTCTCCCCAGCCGCGCCACGCCGTGTTCCCATAGCTACGGACGGCCATAAAACAGCAACCTACTCGCAACGCGCAACAATGGGCCAACCTCCCTCGACACCTCAGAAGATGTCTGCGTCTCTCGTGCTCGGCGGCAACGCCATAAGTCATCCCCTCAGCTCCCAACACGAGCGGCTCATCCTCGAACTCCTCCCCTTCAAGGACTCTGCTTCTTTTCACGAATGGCTTCAGAGCGACACTGTCCGAGGGTCATTCCAGGAGTTCACACGTGATCTTCTGCAACATACCCGGCAGCAGCATGTACCCGACCCAAACAAGGAGCAGACAGCTAAGGCGGCGAAGGATGCCATCGACAACAAAGCGGCAAGGTTCCTGTTGTATCACCCCGACAAGTCGGGTTGGACAATTGAGGACCATCATGTTCGCTTCATCGTCACGGTTGTTATGGACAACGTTCTCACGAAGACCCTTTCGTTGAGGAAGGAAGGGACTTTGCCGGTTGTGAAGTCGGTGTATGAGGTGCTTTGTTATCTCAAGGCAAGCCTCGTCGTAGCAGAGCAGAACCCTCCCGGATACTCGCAATAAAGGGCATGGCGAATATGCGGTTCGACGGATTCAGGATTATTGTATAAGATGCACGTTCGGCGTTTGGGCGTGACAGTGAACAGGTGAAAGAGAGGCACGAGTGACTCGACTTTCGGCCAGGAACAGCCACCCTGAAGCAATGAAAAGACCAACACTTTCCAATATCGGCGCCGTGCCAATCATCCATCCTTCATGCTCAGAACCATCTCCGTCTTGAAAGAACTGACTTACCCTTGACCTAGACGTCCCGATCAGGAGTTGCTCGCCTTGAATCCGTCCAGCATCCGGCACACCTGATTGCCAACCCCGATAACGGACAATCTGACGTTCGCGTAACAAGATCATCGGTCACACTGCCAGCACTCTCACCCGATTGACCAATAATCGGACTCCGTGGTGCTCGACTCTTGCTCGCGATAGATGAGCCTTCACTTTAACCAACAAACCCCTCTCCTGTCACCCGAAGATCCCCCACGTCACGTCAACAAGCGAGCACCACATATGTGATTCTCATCTCGAAGAATGTTATACAATGCCGGAAAAGGCAGTTGAGAGTTGAGTGACGCCGAGAAAGTACCCATTACGCAAGAGACTGTGCTACCCCGCGGGGAACGGCGCCGATCCTTCGAGACGTTTGATCGCGGGCCGGCGTCCATGTCGATCGACGTGATGACTCGTTCAAATCATGCAGTGTAAAGGAGTCAACCCCGTATCGCATACATAACAAAAGATCCTCTGTGCCAGGACCTTCAGGCAACAGCTAAGAGAGAATGGCGAGTGAGTGTCATCGTGATCCGCTGTTGCATCATCAACAGGTTGCCACACGGGCTGTAACAAGGCTGGCACGAGTCGTTCTCTTGCGCCCGGAAGACCGAATCGGGTTTTGGAAGAAGAGAGCCTAAGGCGATGAAGGTCCATCGCTGGTGTTTGAGTGACGTATTCATCAGCTAACTATAGACAACGAGAAGTGAACTAGTTGACTCGCCCGAAGGACGATGCCCTATAGATCTCTTGGGAAACCACTCCCCAATCACGACTACCCTAAAGGCGAGTCGAGCCGTTCCAGACTGGTAATGGCGAGCCGCTCTCCCTTCGACGGAGTATGATCTCCTCTCAACGGAGATGATCCAGCGTGTCTTGTCAGCACAGAACCGCAGTTGGTGACGTTGCCAAACGACGATCATGATCAGCACTCATTTCTGACGGCATGCAAAGCATAACCGACAGACGGCAGACGCGGCAAAAGTCAAAGCCGCTTATCAGGCCACGCTGACTTTGAAACTGATCCCGACATACGAGGTCGCTGTGCAAGTCCAACCATGCTCCTCACCACAACCCAATATATCAATCACCCCTCACA
Source organism: Sarocladium kiliense (assembly GCA_030734395.1). Lineage (NCBI taxonomy): Eukaryota > Fungi > Ascomycota > Sordariomycetes > Hypocreales > Sarocladiaceae > Sarocladium > Sarocladium kiliense. The sequence goes on along the minus strand of JAUZTG010000020.1, from coordinate 735,817 downwards.
AGCACAACAATGCTTGAAATATTGACCTCGAAATTGAGATTGAAGAACATCAAATCAACAACCCGCGGGAATGATCATCCTTTTCCCGATGTTGGTCCCCCGGAATCTCATCTGCCGCTGATCGACAACTCCCCGAACAGGGCTGAATCGAATACCAACCTACAGGCGGGTGTGCGCCTACGAAATCGTGGGGCAGGAAGGCGCCCGAGCAGCGCCAAACAGTTCAAACCTTCGCCCAAGCTGCCTCCAGACAACAGGAGGGTGTGTGTTCGGAGAAAATTTTCCTCTTCTGTCCTTTGAAAGCCAGAGAGACGTAGGACGCCGCAAAGGGCTAACTTGTCCGCTTCATAGAGATGGAGCCATCGACTGTCTGAGCAGCATTCTGATAAGCGTAGCTCTCCAATTCCAATTGATTAAATGCGCCAGGGAAATGAAGCGCGCAATCTTACAGAGATTGACTTAGCGGTCTGCGAGGCAAATATGCACCGAGAACTAGCATCTCCCAGATCCGATCGGCCTTGCCAGGATGTTGAATCGCTGCGCAGCGTCCATCGTTAGTGAAGCCATCGTCGGTGTGGCGCAAGTCGTCGACGACATGGAAGTACCTCATCCCCACAAATACTTCCCTCTGAACGCCGCAATCTATTCCTCTAGAGATACAGCGCGCGCGAGCACATTTTTCTCTCCCCAGTGAACGTGTCTTACTTTGCTTAGCTCTGAGTTTTTTTTCCCCCTCCTCGCTATCCCCGTTGCCCTTATCCCCTACGTCCTAAGCCGTATCTTTCTCTGGCGCCTGGGTTAGCTCACTTTATATGTGGAGACGGCCGTGATGACGTGAAGGGGGTCGCAGCATACGTAAGAACTGTTCCTCTGTTGCTGAATTGAGTAAGAAAACCTTATCCGGGGGGATGTCAGTGCCTCCCAAGCACGTGAAGAAAACTCTGTTCCTCGCTGCCCCGGATCCAAGGATGCATGTGTCATTCGTGTGTCAACGGGGCCCCGGGGCCCTCCCGAGGACCACCTGCTCCGTCAAGGGGGTTCGTCGGCCAGAAGGATAGGGATTCGGAGCCTTCACAGGGATCAATCAATTACCTCGGATCCCTCTCCTGGCAGCATAAACGTTCGGTGCATGACGTGATGCTCATCCCTGGCCAAGCGTCTCTCAACGTGCGTGGAGTTTTCCTTCCCTGATAAGCTTTTCACCCTTGTTGCTCGCGGTCCAATAATGAAGCCGACGTGCCTCCGGTCAGTCCATTGGCACTGGCACGGTCTTGGTAGTAGCTGGCCGTTACTGGCGCGTCTCAAAAATGCGCTGTTTGATGGATCAGAGCCTAATGCGCCTCTGAGCGCCCGTTCCTGAAGCCTGCATTCGCCAATCTCCTGTTCGAGGGGGCCTTGACCCTCTAGGCAACACAACGGCCGCTGTGACTGCTTTCCGACCTTTGTGAGACAATCCGGACACAGGCCCATCCCGGTGTGGAATCAGCCGGCATTTCGCCGACTCAGCCTCCTTGGCTTTGTTCAAGGGCTCACCGGCCCTGAAAGCTCGCTGACTCGGTCTCCGAACCCGAGTTCATTATCGTCCTCCGTATTCTCGCCTTCGTCCTCGTCCTCACTTCGGCCAATATCCTGCCCTAGAAGAATGTCTTCACTGCCTTGCCACTGGGGCGGTGGGGCCGGCAGTGCAGCTTCATCCTCGTCCACCCAACCATAGTCTTCATCGTCCTCGCTGTCCGGCACTTCGAAGCCGGTTTGGCCTAGTTTGCGCTTCGGTTGAGCCGCAACTGCCATTTTTGTCGAGGCCTCGCTCGAGTCCATCTGAACTGGAGTCAAACCCCCCTGAAGCACACAACCGTTAGACCCTGTGAAAGCTATTGGGATAAATCAGGAAGCCGTACCGCGCCAATTTGGAATGCCGATACATGATCGACAGCTTCCACACTGGTCCTGCCATCCAGCTTCTGGATTCCGGCTAGAAACACGCCAGCGGGCTCGTTCCGTCTCCAGACCCAGTCGCGAAACAGGGCGACTCGCGTCGACAAGCCTTGCTCCCACACCGTAGCGTTCACCGCAGGCGTCAAGGTCGCACCGCCGCCGGGGTGCATCCTGGTGGCACACTGTGAGAGCATGACTACAGCGCAATTTCGGGCGCCTGCCAGCTTCTGCAGGGCTGCCATGATGGCCTGTAACCCCTGGCGTCTTTTCACTGATGGTGTCGGCCCTACTGCGACGGAAGTCAGTGTTACAGCGCTTGCATCACTCCCAGGAGTCCCTGTTTCTTACCCCTAACCGATTTGCTATTAACTTTGCTGTCCGTTGGTTTGGGCAGAGCTGAATTGACCAGCGCAGTGAGCGAGTCCAGGACCACAACAGCTACATCTCCGGGTATTGAGGCGGAGCTCGGTCTTAGAATCAAGGCGAGCAAATGGGGCAACGTGAGGCAACGATAATGAATGAAGCGGCCCCTGGCCGTCTCCTCGGCCCCGGCCGAACTTGGCTCGCCATCCTGTCTGTTCTTTTCCAGCACCTTGATGGCTTCCAGAACCCGCGAAGTAGGCGTAGGGCGGAAACAGTCTACAAGTAGCTCACCGTCAGTCTCCACGCAAGGCTGATGGACATCGACCAGTACAGACCTACCCAGAGCACTCCACTACCAGCGCACAGAGCAGAGGCCGCCAATTGTGCTCTAGATTTCTCCCGTGAGCACATGAGCCACATGATGAGTTCTTGATGAAGATCCGCCTTACCCCAAAGCTGTCTTCCCACTGCCAGGAGGACCCCAAAGCTCAGTGACCTGACCTCGTTTCACACCACCAAGAAGCTCGGCTTCTCCATCAGCTGATGGATTCGGGCCGAGAAGGGCACGATCAAGACTATCCAGGCCAGTGGACACATGCGTACGTGCAACATCACCAATGTCGTCCAAAGCCTGCGTTGCCGAGACGGTTGGGAGACGATCTATGGTGTATCAGCTTCCGACTCGGAGACGGCATTCATTGCATTGAGAGAGGACTTACGAGTATCTGCCGTGCCAAAGTTCACCACGTCAGGTTCGTGAACAGTGTGGTAAAGATCCATTATGAGCGCACATCATGGCTCAGTTGTGTCGATGAGACTTCCTTGGCTTTTGTGCAGCGGTTGATATCGCGACCAAGCGCGTTGATTGTGGTGGAGCATATCGCGACCTTGCGCTGTCCCGTCTGTCACGGAGTCACGTGACACCACTTCCGAGAGCTGGGGCTTGGAATCCTGCTCGGTTCGGAACGCACTGCCAAATCCGAGACCCGAACCCAAATCTATCCATCGGCGTCCGACTCCGGAAAAACCAGCCTCAAGCGGCGGCTTGTGTACTGTAGCTCATCTGGCAGGGTTTCCCTGGCCACAAGCCCCTCTCCAGTGCAGCCGATCTTCACTACCGTACTCCGTACTCCCAACTTAAGCCAGTTTGTCTTTACGTACGTGTACCCCAAGCAAGTGCCCTGAATCAATCATGATCATCCGCTTATGCACGAGCAACCTGCAAGCCGAGTCACGGGGTTGGGTTGAACTTCCTAGCTGAGATCGCGACACACGCGGCTAGAGTTGCCTCACTGACTGCTAGGGATTGCAATTTTCGCCTTGGCATAGATTTTGTATTACCCCACGGGTAGAGGAGATCATGACTTGCGAGTGCTCACGAGATCATCGTGGCGGGTCTGTCTCTTCCCGTGGGCACGATACGCCATCGGCGGGTTCCCGGGCAATGCTCGGCCTGGTCCCGAGTGCTGGATTCGCACCTCGGATGTTGACAGCTTCAATTCCCACAACTATCTCTTTGTCCGTAGCCTCACACCCTCGCTCTCTTGCAGAAGGGCCGAACCCGAGACCCCAGAGACCCCAGGTCCTACTACTGAGAGTAGTTCGCCATGGCTTGCATCCCAATGTAGTCGAGGCTCAAAGCCAGTCAGTTCTCGGGACACTCTTCCCCACAACTTCGGTCCCCAGAAGATAAGGCGATGTTTTTCCCCAGTTGCTAGTGACTCTGGAGCCGGAAACGATCCAGTCCAGTATCCCTAGGCGCCGGTCGAGACGCCGCAATCTTAACCACCGTGTCGATAGCAGAAGGAATGCCCAGCCGCCGGTGTCCCCGATGGTCTTGCGACGTCCTCCACTACATGACTTTGCAGACCAGCCTGATAATAACTTATCCTGGGCTAGTAAACATCGCCACCGAGCTGGTCTCCTCTGGAATCCGCTTGCCCCCACGTAACTGAGGGAGATAACACCATACGACTACACCGGCGATGGGGTAGTGGAAAAGATAGACCATTTCCAACTGTACCCAATACCTGAATACATGCAGGGTCCCTCCACTAAGCGAAGCCATCATCTGGGGAAATCATGGGGACAGGTAAACTGTGGCTGCCTTCCTGGCTGCCTATCTCCTTGATGCCCCAGACTTGGCCTCTTCCAGAATCTCCGCTCGGTGTGGAATGACTCGCTCGGATGAGTCCGAAGTCCAGGACACGACTCAGGGCTGCTCGCCTCCGCCACAACTCGAGCTGGCTTCCCTCCGTCCGGATAAGGGCATTGTGCTGGTTGCAAGCGGCCTGACCCCAGTCTGAACTTCCGTGTATGTTCATCCAAGTCTCACCTGGGAACTCGGGAGGGCCATCTTCCCTCTAAAGTCAAAGCCTCCGTCAAATGTCGCAGTGAACATGCCAGTTCTAGACCGCAATGAGCTTTCCCCGGAAAATCGTACCCACACAACCTCTCTTTGATTACCTAGGCACCAGGTCTTTCTTAGCCCCGAGATCATCTGTCCAAGCGTCGGAGGTGCGACTCCCGCGGAATGTCGCACTTCTCATCCACTGTCAATCTATCCTGACAGCCGCGCAAGGGGGTCGTATCTGCGCGGCGATTCGTCTGTCTGCCCGGCTATTTCTCCGGACACAGAACAGGCGTCCAAATCTACTCTTGATTTCCCCTGCATATTGATACCGCTCGGGCCCTGCAGATAAGCAACTAGGCACCTGCATGTCTCATACTGTCTGGGGTGTTGACGTGTCGGAGCAGACAAGGTGCGGCGCTCGTATGACCAGATGGATATTAGTCGCGACAATCTATCAATTCCTATGATGGGACATCCGGCGGAGTTCGCTGCCTACCCAAGCCCGTCGCAGTGCGTCAATATCAGTCACTACGAGTTGACATGATTTTGGTCATCTCTTAGGAGAACATGTACCGAGCTCTGAGGTCTCGCTGAGCTGTTGGCTTGCAAGGTTCACAACGTCCCTGATATGACACGGGGTAGAGAACCTGGGGCCACAATGACCTGAGCTGGTCTATGCTTCCGAAGGCCGTCCGGGATGAACTCCGGAGCACAGTTTCCAAGTCTCACCGGTCACTCCGAACGAGCAGCGCACTGCTCGTGTTTCTCCCTCTGCGATAAGCGCAAGTTCGTATGGAGTAGCTAGTCCAGCAAGCTTTGCAGCGAGCCCCATTTGCATGATAAGGCCCACGTACAGGTGGACTCATGAAGTGGTCCTCCAACTCTGGCTTGGAGCTATGCTGACACCGTGGCCTCCGTCACTCCCCTACATGGGCTTCGTCGGTAAAAGTCGGAGCGGCGTGGGCACTTCAGGCAGTGTGAGCGGTTTCGGGTCGAACACCAAAACATGCTCAACCCTGACAGGCCACGATGACCCAAAGGCCGACATCTACTATTTGCCATCTGACGGGTGTGCCACGCCATTTCCCGACGCAAAGAGTCGATTGAATGGCAGCGGAAGTGTCAACCCAAATATCCCGAATGGCTGCGTGTGCTGCAGACCCTACTTCTGCCCACACAGCCCGGTCTCTAAACACCATCAATTAACCGGCTGCAGGGACCGTCAGATCCGTAGGTAACAAACAAGACAGCTTCCATTGTGCTCGCTTGTCGAATGGAGAGAGGTCAAGAGCATTCGCTCCCCAAATCGAGAGCCGCTGATAATGCTTAAAGCTGCATGAATCCTCTGACGCATATAATTGCCGTCGCGAGGGCTCCAACATATTCTCCAGATCCTAGGATCTGCAATTCGCGCATGCCTGGAGAAGGCAATCCTCGCTTCCGACTTGCTGGGGTAAATGGGCGGCTATCTTGGCTTTGCTCGTTTACCGCCACCAGAGAGCGAAATACACAAATTGCGGAGGCTCGCTGATGATTGCGACATTAAGTTGTGGAAAGGATCCTCGGCAAGACTCTCGTCTAAGGTCTGAGGTGAGCAATCCGCATCAACATGGCATTATTGCCTGCTAGCTCTCCCCTTATCAGCCCCATCTTCTCCTGTCGCGTATTGTAATAAGCCCTTGTTGAAAGTCAAAGCGACGGCAAAGCGAGGCACCTTGGCCGACGAAGTAGTGCCTCTCGCGAGCACGTGGCTACGCTTCGTCGTCCTTCTTGGCCTGTTTCTGGGCATTCCGCACCGTCCATCATCGGTAGTGCCGTCGGCTCGGTCAAATCTTCCTCAGACCCGGGGTAGTCATTTGTGTCAGAGCCAGGGTGAACAAACATGGGAGGCCGTGGCATCAGAAAGGTTCTCGGCGGGTATGCCCCGGGCTGTGCTTGGTTTCGCAAGGACTGTCCAAAATGGCGTATACCGTAGACTGGCAGATTTGTTGGTTGACAGCGTCTGTGATAAGCGGACCACTCAGGCTCCCCTAATGGCATGTCAATTGCTCCAGGAATGAATGCAGGCATTATTGTCATGGTGAGAAGTCTTTGCGCCACATGCGACGATGGCGGCGCATGCGCCGGGAAAGATTCCGCCTGGTGCGCCCTTTTCTCTTATCCGGGGAACTTGATACCACCCCGATTCCGAGCGCCTGGTTCAGGACCAACATGAAGGCCTGCATGTGACCGTAGACGCCTGTCGCTGCAATCGCGGGGAGGGGCAGCACCAGTTTGCGGAGAGCGTAAGCAGTTAAGCCTCCTGTTCAGGCAGCCACACCGAGCAAGCAGGGCTTGTCGGTGGCGATAAAAGTCAAAGTTCCAGCATTGCGGAGATGCTTTATCAAAGGAGTTTCGGCAGGCTGTCCGGCATGGTAGGCAAAGGCCACTCGGTAATTCTGGTAGCGAGGACCGAGCCTCTCCTCATCTCACCACAATTAAACGGTCACCCTTGGATTCTCGGTGACTACAAACACCACTGTTGATTGATATGACCCTCTGACAATCGAGTCCCCCGCGATCTTATTCCATCCGCGTCCCTTCTCTAGGTGTCTCGGAGGCCCTGGATCAGCGCTGTGGAGCAGCTTTGGAGATTGTACAGCAATCAGAGCAATTTAGATCTAGCAATGGCCTTTGTGACCCCAGACCAGGCAACTTTGCTTAAGATGCTGTTCGCAGTGGACGGGAAAAGACCGCACGATGCCCTCCATTTCCCCAGGGACTGACTGCTCTCCAACGAGACAGGCCGCGACCGTCTCCATTTGTTCTGGAAGCCCAAGCGAACAGATAGCGCGCCCCGAAATTGGCAGCTGGGGCGCAAGTCAAGCCTCTAAGAGGACAGGGGGGGAGGAACGCCGCGCTGCAAGCGGCCCGGTTCAGATTAACCGTGGGGAAAGGGAAAGGCCCTGTGGTTGGTGTGGGTGGCGCAACACCTGCGGTTGGTGATGCGATGATAGCTGCCTCTCTTGACCAGAACGCGGAGATACCAGGGTTCGCCAAAGAGATAATGTGATACTCGGTGTGGGCGTGTCCAGCACACTTATTTGCTGGGACTAAGCATCCCCTTCTCAGCGAGCAAGGTGAGGGATCACGGCTGGGCAGACACTGAGTAACCCCCACGCTCCCAGGCACGGGGGAAGAATGCGAAGAACCGGGGTCGGGTCGGGGGTGGCCCGAAGATCAGACACTGTTGAGCACAGGCACAAGCGCTTTCACACAAGGACAAGCAGGGCAGGGGGCTTCCGAAAACGACGTGAGCTGACCAACTGGGGGAATGCTACGTCTCGCTCAGAAGTGAACACCGAAACTATAATGGCGCCCCCCCCCAGTAGCAGTTCACTGACCCCGAGAGCAAGGTAGAAGAATTTGAGGGACAGTCGCGGGGAACCAGGGAGGCCGGCCGCCCTGCGAGTCGCAGGGGAGGAGGGTTTCCCGGTTTACCGGCGGCGTCGAAGGCAACATGCCAGTAGATAGCCAATACCGTTAGTAGACAATAGTCATGATGAGCTCGCCATTCTTTGAGCTTGCGGTCACGCAGAGGAGTTGCACGATACGATGCGCTCTTGGCAGCGACTTGGCCGATTTGAGTGAGGCCTATGGAGACGATAGCTGCTTGAGGCTTGAGCGAGACCAGGGACACGGAGCCTCCGTCTTATCAGCTCCATGGCTCCATGTGCGGCAAGGTACACCCACATGCCGTGTCGTCTGCCGCTTCGGTCGAATCGATAAGGCCAGCACGGACTGGACGATCGTGGCTGTTGTCCAAAATAAATGGAGATAGATGCAGTCAGCAATCAGGGGAAGGAAAGAGCTTTGCCCAGTGAGGCGGGGGAAGCTTCACCTCGGGTTAGGACGGAGTACCAATGGTCCTCAAGATTAGCAAGAACCTTCCTTTCGTATATATGATGAGACCAATTAATCCGTCTCATGAGCTCTCTACATATTGTGACAGCCCACATCGACTTCGTGGTATGCTTCACGGGGGCGAATGAATGGGCCTGAGTGGATGGGAGAACGCAAAGCGCAATGATAAGTCGGCGAATTGCGGAGGGTGAGCCTCACCCCCAGATACTAACCCCAGATGTGGACAACGCCAGGACAGGCAACGGGCGCACGCAATCAGGGCGGGTGATTGTCGGCCAAAGTCCCGATTGTCTCGTCTCCCCATCAGACCGGTCGGATCGCTGACCTGAGTCGCGACGATGAAGACGTCCCTGGCTTGGCCACGGGGGGCGTGGAATAGGTTGGCCTTCCATCCAGGTGCGTGTATGCACCCCAGTCAAGGTCCCCCAGATTGTGGCCGGATCAAGAAAGAGGCGAACATTTAGTCTCCTTGTTTCTTCCCGCAACAACGTTCCAACCGTGGCTGAATAGGATGGATGGTGAACTCAAGGCCGTATCCCGGAACAAGCCCAAGTTCCCCTTATCAGTTGGGGTCTAGCTGAGGCGCGGCTTGATCCTGTTCACCCCACATCTTGGCTCTGGACCTTGCGTCCCTATCGTCAAGGAGTGGGCGATAGGCTACCCTCTCTCTGGCAGGAGACGAGTCTGCGACAGAAGTCCCTAGGTGCAGTTTAACACCTTGCGTATCGTTCCGGAAGGAGGGAGATTCATTGACAAACTCCAACGCAGGACACCCGGGGTTTGCCTCGGATACCAGCGGGTGGTGAAAAGCCTGGGGATGATGACTAGATGGAATCGTATCTGATGACAATTACGTACACAAGCCGACCAAGACAGTTGCCGAGTGTTCCTGGGAAGGCCAAGCCGCAAAGAAACGTGGAAGCTTATGGCAGCTGATCACCAAGAGCGGAGGAAGTGCGTGAGAGAGAATCAAAGAGCAACTCTCGTCGGCACCGCCTGGGCGCAACATCATCGACCGAGATGCTGGGGTTCGAAGCGTGTCCAAAACTCTGGCTCTAATCGACGCATGAGGCCCGGGTGAGTGTTATATCAGCTGGGAATGCATGTACGAGCCCTTGCGAAATCCAATCCTGCGATGATACCAATTCAGATTTCGAGCAACAGGCAGCTTGCCCCACGTTTCGGCTTGTACCCAGCATGTGGAGGGAGGGTGAGCCAGAGAGGTGTTAGCTACGCTACGCTACCTGTGAGCGCAATAAAAAAAACCTCGCGATGGGGCCAAGACAAAGTAAGAGTCATCGTTGGGAAAAGCTTCGAGTTTCTAACTGCGTTTTACGCAACGATAACGTGCTGGAAAGGCAACCTGATATTGAGCCACAGTCTCAACACAACTTGGTGGTGGCCTGCTCGGCATTCTCAGCCCGATGGATGAATGGCCCTGATCGCACGTAGTAGGAAGCACGAAACGCAAGAAGCACATGCAACGAGACGACGCATGATGCACGGAGTCAGTCAAGCCAATTTTTTTCATGTGGAGGGAGCTGGGCAAGGCAAGGCGAAAGAGGGGTGGGAGGAGGGAGCTTGGTGGGAAGAAAAAAATCTCAGAGCGCAAGCAGACATTGGCAATGAGGAAAGAAGGGTGTGGTTGCAGTTGGCCTCACTGAGTGTAGTCATAAGCCGCTGATGGCAGAGGCCCCGAGACGCGCCCTGCTTCTGTTGTGCTGTCCGAAACCTATTTCCAGTGAACATGGCCCGACTAGTGGTGCTCAGTCAGGTCGATTGCACCATATTCTTCAGTGTGCCGTGCCAGCCCAAAACGAACATATCCAGATACAAAGTCCAGCCGCAATGGGACTGAGGCCGTGGTGGTCCCCCAATGCCAGTGCCAGTGAGATGTGGCAGGTGTGGCTCGTGGCTTTCCACAGTGTCCTGAGCATCCCCCGAATTCCAAGCCTTGCCCGCACCCCCCAGCGGAGACGGTGCCGCACCGAAGAGCACCACCCAGCGCCGACGCATGTACAGTACATCCGAGCGAGAGCCAGCGCCGCCTGTCCACCAGTTCCCACAAAGACACTAGAGACACCCCCTGGACTGATCCGTCAGTGCCAGCCACATCAGTATTTTCTCCCTGCTTGGGGCTTCAGTCTGCTCAGTCCTCACCTCTTCCGGCTGCCCCCACACCCACCCCACCCTTCCACTCAGTCAGTGTCTACCTTCCCCCGGCTTTCGCTATGCTTCTGCCTGTCTTCCTCCTCCTCGTCCCAGAGCGCAGTGTTGCACCCGCTATCGCTCCTGCTGTTGGGGTCTCCTCTTCCCTCTCCACACCCCTCACACCCCCATCATCCCTCACTGGCGCCCCCCCTCCACCCTCCTTCCATCCCCCCCATGGTGCCCTGTACGGGGCCCTGCAGAGGCTCCCACACGCACGCCCACAGCGCTGGTCGACGCAACTCAAGGCGCAGGCGCTGCCCTGCGAGCTGCCGTCCCGGCCGAACCCGCTGTTTTATAAACCTCTCTCTCCCCCCTCGTCCCCTCGCTTCTGAACTTTTATTCCACCCCCAGTTTCTCCCGCAAACGCCTTTCAACGCCAACCTGGAGATCATTCAACGATCTCGTCGACTATAGCAAACACCAAAGACAACCTCAACCGACCTTGGATATCTACGAACAGCCAGGCAACAATACGCCTTGGTTTGCCTAACGACTACCTTCCCTTATCACCGCCTCGACACCTGTACCTCGAGGGCCACCTCTTGGTATCTAGGTGGATCACATGCAACGCTCGCAGTCATCGAGTGGCTTTTCCAACCTTTTGAATCCCACTTCCACCGTGGATCGCGACGATTCGAAACCTGACGCCGAAATGTCCGGCGTTGCTGCTATCAAGCCCAACGGGCCCTTGCCTTCTGGGAACTCCACGGAAAACTCCAACGAGCTGCCTCGTCCCTATAAGTGCCCTCTCTGCGAGAAGGCCTTTCACCGTCTGGAGCACCAGACGAGACACATTCGCACTCACACTGGAGAGAAGCCTCATGCTTGCCAGTTCCCTGGCTGCTCCAAGAAGTTCTCCCGCTCTGATGAGCTGACCAGGCACTCTCGCATTCACAACAACCCAAACTCAAGAAGAGGTAACAAGGCCCAGCAGCAGGGTCTTCACTCCCATATCGGGCCTGATGGCATGATGGCGCCGCCTCCCGCTCCTCCAAAGGCCATTCGCTCTGCCCCCGGCTCTACGCTCACCTCGCCTAATGTCTCGCCGCCTCACTCTTACTCTTCCTTCGCCTCCCCGCACTCTTCAATGCATTCGTACAATCGCAGTAATGACATCTCCATGCTGGCTAAGGCGGCCACTCAGGTCGAGCGCGAGAATCTCGGAAGTCATCACAGCTCTCGGCACCATCCTTATCTTGGAGGCATCCACGCTCGTGGCAACCCTGGCCTCGCAGCTTATCACATGTCAAGATCCCACTCCAACGAAGGCCACGATGATCACTACAGCTCCATGAGACATGCGAAGCGGTCTCGGCCGAACTCCCCCAACTCAACAGCTCCGTCCTCGCCAACCTTCTCGCAGGACTCGCTTTCACCGACCCCAGACCACACTCCCATCGCGACACCAGCTCACTCGCCTCGCCTCCGTCCGTTCTCCTCCGGCTATGAACTTCCCAGCATCAGGAGTCTGTCTCTACAGAACAACGCCCCAGCACTTGCACCTATGGAGCCCCACGTTGAGCCTCAGCTAGTACCCCCGGGTCCTCGCAAGGGTATTTCTCTCTCGGACATTATTAGCCGCCCAGACGGTAGTCAGCGCAAGCTCCCAGTCCCCCAGCCGCCAAAGGTTGCAGTCCAGGAGCTTCATGACACCGGCTTCAGCCACAGTGGCAGGAGTTCTGCATCGGGCAGTCTCGCTGGAGGCGATCTTATGGATCGGATGTAGAGCACATCCAGATATCGCAACGACATGACGACGACATTAGGGTATAGAAGGTATAGACGGGAACTGGCGTTTTGAAAGTGATTTTGTTTGGCAAGGGATTCAAACTACTTGGTCTCTAATAATAGGCATATTTTTTGTAGCGACGGGCTGGAGACAACATCTGGTATGGAGGCACTCATGGAACCGACGGACGGATTGGACGGACGGGAACGGATAGATCACCACTTCATTGACGGGGGCTTTGATGCCGACCTGAGACTTTTTATCTTGTTATGCTTGTCATTATTAAGCGGACTGAGCGGCACCGCGTGGTGCCCGAGAATATTGTCAATATCTTACTCTGCATACGAGCTCTCTTCATCGTACTCCGTACTGGTGCCTCTTCGCTGTCCTCTGTTGCGAAAGCACTCGTTTCGGCCAAGCCGACTTCGCGGCCCATTGGCTCTTTCAGCGCCCTTCACCGCCTCGTGTTGTGTTGCAATGAGGCTGGCGGCAGCGGCGTTTGATTGGGAAACCTGCTGAGACGATACCCCCACAAGGGCGCAGCTGGAGGGCGACACAAAAAGAAGGAAAATTGAGGGAGAGGGAGATGTAACAACAGCCTAAGGTGCAAGGCCCTAGGCTACAAATGTCACGAAGTTCTGCGATCTCGGTTCCTCACTAGCACTCGGACTAGGTTTAATGGTCCTCGCCTGGATTATTTCTTCCGGAGGTCCGGGTTTACCGCCCGCGAAAGTGAGCAAGGTGAGACATGAATTCGAGCGTCGCCTGGGATCAACGGCAGCTAACGAAAGTGCCGATGTAAGGGTCACGGGCATCTCTAGGAAGGGGAGATCTGTACATTACTCTTTCGCCTTCTTAGCGAACCCTTGTTCAACTATGCATAGGCCATGCATATGTCTGGAGCGGCTGTTCACGGGTCTATCCCCTATCTCTACTTTTGCTCACTAACGAAATCTAGGCGGGTGTTCCCCGTGATCAGCGCAGTGATAGACCTGTTGTCCATGTGATTCGATCTTGTTACGGTGCAGAAACGCCTCCCCCACGCTTTAACGCCACGGGGCTCGCTGAAGGAACGTGATAAGTCTCGCTGAGCCTGTGACCTGGGGTAGCCAGACACAAAGGCCAAAACTCACTACTGAGGAAGGTTTGCGGGGGATCCGGAGATGCAGGAGGTTCCCCAGACTTCTCTTTGAATTTGAGTCAGCAATAGAAGGTTTCGTTGGACTGGTATGTTGTTGCCTTGTGCTGCTTTTCACATGTAAGGGAATGGGAAGGGCGGAGGTGGCTTGTGAACTCTACTTTCAACCATGTCGCCTGTAATCAAAGCTTGTTCGCCCGTAGCCGGAGTCTTTGTGTATTCATCACCGAGGTAGTGCTACCGGACGCTGTGATTTGCCTCTTTGGGTCCAAATCTAGATTTGACGTGGCTTGCTCCATTCAAGCCCCTGTCCATTCCCGAATTCACGATCTCCTCCCTTCTCGCCTAATGTCCCTTTTGCCCTTCTTTGCTCGTCATTGCCAGAGTGAGATAGTGAGAGTCTACCTGCCGGATTTGCTTGTTCGCGTAAAAGTATCTGGCATGGGCGCTGACACGCAGATTTGGTTGGACGCGGCAATCTTCCCTTGTTCCCCCCGTCCCCCTTTTTCCTGCTCCCCCACGCCCCAGACTTTTCTCAGCCCATGGGGTTGAGGCCTGGGGTGTGTTCAACTTCCTACGGGTGTGTGCGCGCGTGGATGTGAGTTGTCACCGGGCGCGGTGGCGGGCTGTGCCCTTTTCTGTGAGACATGATGGAGAAGGGTCGCGTGCGAGGGCTGGCCAAGCGAATAAGACACGGAGACGGAAAGGGGAGAATGAAAGAGAGGATTTTGCAGGGATACGGCTCAGCTTGGAAGGAGTCGGTTCGCTGTGAGTTCGTCTTTCGCGACGAGATCGTAAATACGATAGGTTGTGCGACGGGAGTTACCCGTACCCAGACAGGGGCCTAGCTCACCCTGCCGCCTTTCACAAGGATCATTTCTTGCCGTCGTCCCAGGAGATCTTACGATGATTCTATATAACGAGGTTGTACACACCGTAGACAGGGGACAGGAAGCAGTCGGTGACTCAAACAGTCTACGCATACATATCGGGAAGAAGAGAATACATAAGATACATGTCGTGTCAGAGTCGTGTGTTGCGTAGTAAGCTCTTATGATGACGAGCTGCGGGTTGGCTGAAAGAGGGTGTGTGCGTATGCTAACGGCTGGGACAACAGGATGCGACAGGATCTAGGCCAAGACGAGATACTATTCGCCCATGTGAAAGGGTGACAGTTATGGCAGGGCAAGTTGGCAGCTGTACATCGCTGTGATGCTACATTAGGCGACAATGGAATGATATGTCGGAGATCTGTGATCTACATGCGGCGGGTAGGCTGCACCGGTAAGATGCTGCTGGCCTCAAGTACCGACTATGCGCACAATGCACAGCTTCAACGAGGACATGCGGCACGGGTGGTAGGATGGGATGTTGCAATCGCATCGACGATGTCTGACGAATGCAAAAGAGGCACAGACTAGCCAGTGCCCAACGAAAGTTCAGCAAGGCATCCTCTCACCCAGTAATCCAGCCCTCCGTGCCATTCCACAAGATGAACCTTCTTTCACCGCCAAACCAGTGACAACGAATAGGAACATAGCAGGCAGCCACTGAGATGTGTGGTGGTGCTGTTTCTGCAGATACTTATCACGACCAACTTACCGCCAGGTTCGATTCACTGCCTCATCATGTCCTTGGAGCGCGCGCCACGAGTCTGGGTCCCTGTAAGGCGGCCCGTCACCCACTAACATGCACATATTCGCACTCGTGTCTCAAAGCATGGACCTATGGGCTTCATCCTCCCCTCCCTGTGAGTGGGTGTGAGGCCACGGCGCGGGACTGGGTTCTTACAGCCCGGCAGAAGCAATGAGGATGGAAGACAGTCAGGCTGCCCCAGGTTGTTGGTGGTGGTGGCTGGAGGGGAACGGATGGGCGCTGGCAGGCTGGATGGATGAGTGGGGTGTGTGTCTATGTGTGTGGCTTTCAGGATATGTTTGGTAGTCTTTAGGAGAAGGCATCCGGAAAGAGGATGCCATTGGCAGACCGACTCATAGTCAGTGACGATGCATTTGGGTCGGTGAGTTGGCATGCTGGAGTTGTGCGTGAGAGAGAGTGTGTGTGGAGAGAGAAAAGTACAGAGAGAGGAACAGGTCAAGTATGCCCGCAATCGACAGAACATCCGAGATAGGCGCTACGAAGAGGGTGTCACCAGGAATAGTTCCAACAACCGCCTTTCCCTTAGGACGCATCACAAGCGGAGTGAATCACCGGACGAGAGAAATACGTGAAGCGAGCGAACGGGAAAAGTGTCTGGCACGCTGGGGTGTGGAGGAAGATGCCGAGAGTGGGCTCCGAGATCGCGGGCGATGACGTGCGAGATGCCGATGAAGAGGTGAAAGAGGATGAAAATTTTCAACAGAGAAAAGAATGTAGGTTGCCTGGATCCTGTACGCCTGTTACCATGCGCTAAGGCACATTGTTTCCTTGGTCGCAATTGGCAACGTAAGATAAGGCAGGCTGTATACAAGCAATGCCCTGTTGTTGGGCGGTGGGACGAGGATGGGCTGACGACACGGATACGAAGTTGCAGCACACGTTACAACTTCCAATCTCACGCTGAGTCACCATGGAAGGGTATAGAAAGCGATGCTGGTTAGTATGTAAACAAACACGTAGTGGTTACGGCAAGAGGCTTCGGCTATGCCACAATCTACCACCCATATGGTGAAGTGTCTTGGAGGATGGTCAGGGCGAGATGATGGTGAAGAAGCCGAGGACCTGTAGAGGGTCGAGAGGACAGAGCACCACCGCCATTGGCTTGGTCATGAGAAACACTTGGCCCTTCTTAAAATTTCGTCAAATGTCAAGTGAGGCTGTAACGTGAGTGAGTGTTGCGTCGCTGGCGGGGATCAAGTTGTGGGGTGTGGGGTGCTATTCCGGGGCATGTCTCCTGAGGGCTGGGGTGTTAACGCGGCACTGCAAATCTGGTGTGCATGACTAACAGCACAGCCCCACGTCGGAAGGTCTCGGGATCTCGTTGTTTGGTTGCCTGCTCTGCCCTGCCCTGCCCTGCTCCCCTCTGCCTTACCTATCGCTGCATGCACACGCCTCTCTTCCCATCCTGACTGACTGACGTGAAACGCACAACAACGGTTGCATGGGGCAAGAGTCAGTCAGACGAAACCAAATTCTCCTATCGCTGTCCTCCCGTTCAACACGTTGCATTGGGGGCTTACAGGCGGTGATGCGCTGGTACTGGCCAGCTGGCTCTCCTCCTCCCTCACGACGACCCTGCTATCACAATCTCATGCAACAGGCCGACGCCCAATCCCACGCCCGTATCTCCCGCCCTCTCCTAATCAGGACATCCCGCGTTGCGCCAAATCTCCCTGAGCAAACTTGTGCTCCATGACGACTGAGACACATTCTGCGTTTCTACTCAGCTGGCGCTAAGCCCACGGGGTTTCCCAGGCGGTCCTAGGCGCTTGCGATCGCTACTTGTCTGGCCACAAATGTCGCATCGCTGTTGGGCCCCTGGCAATCTGCATTGATCTTCGTGCCTGATGTACACGTATGCAAGTGCACGCATAGGCCGGACGCACTATGCTTCTTACCCATGGATCACCACATTCACTGGAGCTTCCTCCGAGTCATGAGCCCCGGGCGCAATGGATTCAACTACATCATCATGGATCCTGCGCCTCTTTGGAAGAGAGAAACCTTTCTTGCTACTCGAGACACGCCCCTAAGGGCTGGCAGGGATCCTGTTATCGGGACTATGGGGTTGTGGGGAAGAGGGATCTGGCGGAATGACTTCATGCCATCCTCGGATGCTACAGGGGTGTGTGGCCTTCAAACAGGGCAATCATGCTAACTGATAACAGCTCATTCGGGTTGCCGACTCTGGGATGCCCACGGATCGGTTGTGGGCGGGCAACTGGCCGTCCCACATCAGGATCCAAGTCCCTGTTCCCCAGAAGCCCCTGAAGAAAGCTCATATGTATCGATACATGGCATCATGCCCAGATTCACAAGGATCTGAGCCAACCTAAACAAGGAACAGGGATAAGGGGAGTTCCAATTTCGGAAAACAAGCTGCTGGCACAGTCCTCGTCTCGAGGCTCCGAGCCGAACCCTTGACTCGGCCCCATTCACGACGTAACAAATGTTGCGCTTGACCGAGCTTTACCGAGGACATCCGACCTCTATGCAATTGATGCAAATGCTTCTTCCCTTGGTCTTCATCAAATGACAGTGCATTATGCAGCCGAGGATTTTCGACAGGCAAGCCCACCTGGCTTGTGCAGAGCCAAACTCGGCAGGTAGTTGATGATGGTCATTTGATCAACCGGCACACCTCTACGTGGAATGAGTGAACGGTACTATTTGCCACAGGGCTCACACCGAGACACATTTTCCCAGAGCCCAAGATACAGCAATCTATCGCGTGACGCCTCTCAGGTCTTGCATGGCTTAAACCCCGTGGTGCTCGTTGCCAAGTTGTGTATACAACTCTCCACCTCCCTGCAGTAGGACTTACTCTGCACGAGACGAGCCCGAACAAGCCACAAGCGTGGAGGTAGCTCTTGGAGACTACCATCAAAGGAAACCGGTCTCAGAGGGAGAATGGGATGCTGTTCACTGAGGATGGTGTGATCTGAGGATTCTCGACAGCATCCCGCGATGCCGAGCACGTCACTGCAGGGTGTTCATACGACATGGCTGTGAGATCGTTCCCATTACGTTATGAACACCACAACTGAGATGCTTAATACAGCCTCTGTAGGGTTGGGACGGATAGACTGTTCGCACCGGAAACCCGTCATCTGGGCGTTTCGTCCCAAGCCACCATGACCACGGCAAGATATCGCCCTCGAATCCTCCAAGCACCTGCCTCCTCACAAAGAGAAGCGTCCTTGGCGCTCTCGGTCAACGCCTTCAAATGCATGTAGGGCACGGCACGGCACGGCACAGGGGCACCACAACCCCAGGTCTGCGGGGTTGGGAAAGGAAGCGAAAGATTGAAGCAATGTGGTCTACCAGATGTGGTACAGTGCCTCAGCTCTTCATGTCCCCTTTGTAGCCGCCCTGTCAAAGGATTGGAAGGACCAAAGTCCGCAATGAACGGGAGACAGAGCAGCATCATGCGTCGTTCCGTCCCTTGTTCAACCCCAAATGCAGGTGAGGAAGCAGGCTTCGTCTCATTCCGCTCATCGTACGTGCAGCAGCCTCTTTACGATCTCGAACACCGGAGCCAAGGTTAACCACCCCTGATACAGTCGAAGTCGAACACGACCTCCGCATGAAGTTACGTCGGAGTATGCAAACTCGAGATCTTTGTCTTACAATATTCTCATCTTTGCTATCTTTCTCGACCTTCCGTTCTACGATGGGAAAGCAAAGTTGGCCCCCCGCAAATCGTACACTTAACAGCCGCGCCCAGAACCCTGTGCGTCTATATTGCGGCGCATCGTTGTTCAGGACGACTTCACTTCCTTGGCAGGTCTAGACCGATAATAAGCTACGTCCTTCTTGCTCCATTCAGGCGGAGCCCAGACGCGAGTGCGCGCTGCCTGCCTTGCCTTGCATCAACTTATCCGCGTGCAACTCTCCCTTTTGGCCCCATGTTTAATCTATACCTCCCGAAGACGGGCCAGCGTTTGTTGTAGCATTATACAAGGGTTACGGCACGGGTGGTAACCCCTTGGCAGGCGGCGGATGCACCGTCCTGCATCCGGCTTCTGGGATCGATGCACCTGCGTTTTGTAGGCATCGCTTCTGACCTGCACGGGGACAACGTTCCGTCTTCCGCTTTTGTCTGGCCGTAGGCGGTACCTCTTAGGCGTTTGGATGATCTGCCTCCGGGGTTTATTTCGCAAGGGTGTTTCGGGGGAAGTTTTCAACTTAGATGCGACAGGGATATAGCTTCGACAGCCGGGTTCATTGACAGCAGTCTCAGGTTCTCGGTTCCAACTTTGACAACCACGCTATTGATTCGCACCCTATATTCAATCTCGGCTATCTAGGCTTCGAGTGAAGCGGATTGCTGCTATTCTGAGAACAACCATTAGCCTAAGTTAACTTCACAATGAAGCCCTGATTCCGAAGATGGCAATGGGTTCGTACAGTACCAACTCGACTAGGACCTGGACAATTGCCGTCTCCCGCCCCCGCGGTGGCTTGACGGTCTCGACTGATCTTACGTGAGCCAGCCTTACCGTTTCGCTCGCGTGCAAGACATGTCGGTACGTCAGCCGGCCGCCGAAAGGGTGCGCACATCCCACGATCAAGACCGGAGGAACATGGTCCATAGGCTGAATTCATCCAAGTGCTGCTACGTTTACACCTAGGGAACGCATTTGACACGGGCTTCTGCCTAACATTTCAAGATCTGCGGCGACAGTTCCCCCGTGTGCTGAGGGAACAAACGGGCGCTCCGGCTGTTATCACCAGAAGTCTGTGTTGATGAATGATAACAGACCTGCGCCGTGGGGGCCGCAGTGGGTTGTATCGCCACTTATCACCATTACATTCCGCTTCGCCGCTGCAGCGTGGCATACAAAAGGGGTGCCTCCAAAACATAGATGATTGACAGGACGCAACACTATGTACGTGGGATAGACCGACCAGGTATGGGGACCGCATGGGTCGACACCTGGGGGCCCCCAAGGTGGATTGACCGGTCAAGATGGCTCCGTCAATAGGATCTAGGAACCTTATCTCCTGGATGCGGGGGATTAGCAGTGCCAACTCGTCTGGGGTTAACGGGCTAGTAGGGGTGAAGGATAGACAGCCCTTTTGGAGGGTGTTTTCATCTATCTTAGCTACGCCTCGAGCCGGTGTGTAGATGCCAATTGGGTGACGGATTAGAGCTCGAGTCTCGCTCGTGGCTTTCCGTCTGACGTATCCGAATGCCTTTCAGGCTACAGGCCGAACCATGGTTACTCCTAGACGAGCATCCTTTGGTGTTTAGGAACGTGCATTATCAGTTGTTCCTTATTGATCGACCCTCAATGCCACCCACCGGACCAAGCATTCGCACAACATCAAACCGCAAGGTCCCGAGAACCAATGACCAGTCACAGGACAGGGAATTCTCGCGCTCAACTTGGCTCCGATCACCTCGATTTCGCGATCGATTACGTCGGCGCCCGAAGAGACCAAGCCAATGAATTATGCAGGTCTCGCAAGTTACACGACACCCAAGCTGAGAAGATGGAGCAGGGGATAGAGGGGTTGTGTTCTGCAGGCTAAATTGCGAGAATTTGCAGTTTTGTCTTTCGGCGAAATTCTGATATGGCTCTTTCGCCCGAAGCTTCTGCATTTGAACTGCACATATTCCAGACTAGGTGAGGAAGAGTGGAACAGACGATGATACGATACAAGAGAGAAGAAAAAGGCCCTTGCAGGTTCACGTACCCATAGAATGCACAATCCAGAGGCTGTAAGTCGCTTATTGTAAAGCCTATCCACCCGACGCAAATCATCAGATGCACACGCCTCTGCAAATCGAGTGCTCTGCAGGAAAAGCAGGGGCAACGCTGTAACATCCCCCAACGACAAGGTAGCAGTCGATGGTACTCTGCTCGAAGCTGTTTTTAGCAGAGCCCTCGAGGTGTGAAGTATGTAAAAATCTCCAATTATGCGGTGAAGAATAACGTATGTTGAGGGTGGATGCTTCTGCTTCCTGCAAGCCTCATCCGATCAAGGAATAGAGCCGCGCCTCTGGCTATTGTCGAACTGCCCATCTCGACACCGATGCCGTTTTCATCGGAGAGATTGACGTCCGTGGTGGCTTGATCAACTGCCCACTGAGCGAAGATGATCCCCATCCACAAACCCCTCACGGCCTGATGGCGTTCGGCTTCCCTTGGTGGCGTCAACGTCTGCCAAATCGCATCCTCTCCTCACTCCGAGACTCTGTTCCAGACCTTGGCTAGCTCTCTTCATCCGTTGCATGTCTTGCCCCGCATCCCAAGTCGTCCATCTCCACGTTTTGGAAGCTCCCATCTGGTGGCGCATCGTATCGGCTTCCAGATGGATGTGTTGACCGGATTGAGGTCCAGAGCGCACGAATGTACTGTACATCCAGCTCAGTGCATCCCAGTTTGTAAACCACACGCCCCCCTCCTGCGATCCCCGTATCCTCAACAGCAACCTGCAGTGCGAGATTGAATGTGGCTTGAGAGTTAAAGAAACCGTGCCTCTCGTGCTACCTCGGTCGGCGGACGCAGCCACACGAGAACGGTCTTCAGCCAACAATTATACAATGCTGCGACAGAAGTTGGAGGTAAGCAATCACATCCCATACCACCCCCAAACCTTGTTGTTGTTCGGTGAGGTTTGTGCTGCTGTGGCGATGCCAGCTACCTTACCTGTTTGATCACCCATGTCAGACGAGATCCTTGGACTATTGGGCGGCGTGGCGAAAGGGAGGATGGAGATGCGGCCCGTCGGAGGGTCGGCAGGTTGGGTTGCTTGCTTGCTTGCTGGGAGGCTCGACTACTGCTGCTGCACGTCTGTGGCGGTGCCCCATGGAGCTGAGGAGGTGCCTGGACATGCATGTCACGGCTCCTCAAGCGACCTGAAAGCAGTGATGAAGAGACTTGGCTGGCTATAGTAAACGCCAACGATGGTCCTAGTCAAGACCCTGAACACCCATAGACCGCGATTAAAACTCCTGATTCGATATAGTCCCTGGCCAGGGTCTCTTCTTGCACCAATTGACTGAGTGAAAACCCAGTGGGAGGGCCGGCACAGCTGACTGGTCTTACAGGCTGATGTTCACATGCTCCTGAACTCTACCAGCCATTGTCGTATGCGAACGCGATCGGGTTCTGTCCCTGCGTCGCAGCCAGAACCACAATCGGTCAAGCCTGCGAGCCGACGGTACGAAATCCAGGATCTTCAATACTTCGTCCTCAGCGCAACGTAGAGCCGTCAGGGTAGCACGACAAACCCGGAAAGCTGCATCTTCTGCTGGCCCATGGGAGGGGGTTTCATGGGCGTGGCTATAGGTAAGTGAATCAAACTTTCGAGTTACTTGTAGCTATGGGGTAGCTGAGGAATCTGACGCTGTATGAAATTTCTGTCCTTTCATCCCGGGTTGGTCCAAGGGTGCCCAGCTTGCGCTTCCTGAACATCCAAAACATCAATGCCGTCCCAGCCGTATAACCATCTGCAGCATCGGCGTTGGAAGAATCAAGCACAGCCAACCACCTAACACATCCAACACAAGGATCGGATAGCGTACCACATCTTCGGCGATGCCCATACAAGATCATCTCCTCATCAAGCCCCTTGCAGCTTCAGCCGGATGTTGTTCACCAGCCTTCCCGTCCTCAACTCCATTTGACGCCGAAAAGACTCAGAGCCTTCTTGCCGACACCCTTGTTGGAGTCGGCCTTCTCTAGGTAGATCCGCTCGTGGCCCTTGACGTCGAGGTAGAGGTGCTTGTACTCGTATTCGTCGCCGCCGCGCGGCTTGATCAGGTGGACATGTGCGACGCCATTTTGACGGGGACCATCGACCTTCTCATGTCAGTGATCTAGGAACAAAGCTTGTTGTAGGGTAACGTGTGCTCACATGAAAATGCATCATCAGGTGGTCGCCCTGGGAATCAGACTTCTCCAACGTGCTGTGCACATGTCAGCGTGTCCTCTAGCGGTGGGGTCTTCTTGTATAGAATGAGCATACGAGATAGGCCGTGCTCTGCGCCACTTGTTCGCGGTCTCTTCACCATGTGCAGTGATCTTCTTTGCGTCGCCCAGAACTTCGATACATCTGGGGTCGTCTTTGATACGATCGACCGCTCGGTTGAACTGCGCTGTCCGGCTGTCGGGGGAGAACACATCTGTCCATAGGAAGTACCCGACTCCGCCCTGTGCCCAATGTTAGTCCTCGCGTTCTCAGCAGTATTAGTCCACCAAAAGACAGCCGTACCGTAAGCACCACGCCAGTAATGATCATGCCGAAGTTGAAGCTCTGCTGCGTCGCACGTGACGCCTTCTCGCCAGCCGAAAGCTCATTCCACGGGACGTGTCCATCATCATTGAAAGCTGTGACGGTCCTCCGGCGCGGTCCAGGGGCTGGCGCAGCGCCGAGGCTGTTTTGCGTTGCGTACAGTCGCGAAGAAGCTGGGAGAGGCCGAAGCGCTGGGAGGATAGGGCGCAAGGCGATGGCTGCTGTATTGACCTTCATCCTGGAGAAGTGTCGCTGGCCATCGTATCAGGACCCTGAGTCCTGATCTTGACCGTTTCTGGAGAATTGGGTATTGATTTGCTAGAGCAAAGTTCGGGGTCTTGTGGTCTGCCGAACAAGACCCTTGATTGTGGAGAGCTCTCGGGTCAAGATCGGCCTTTCCAGAATTGGTTACCCTAGAGACATTCATCGTGAGATTGGTTCTGAGCAGAAGGTTTGACACAAGACTCTCATGGTGGATTATTACTTCCAGTACAATTCGAATAGAGGAGTAGTCGAATCGTACCATGGGTTCTAGAGACAGTCACTGCTACAATGCATTAGTCTTCAGCACAACGAACCCCGATCTTGACGAACTTAGCTTCAGTGCTCGAGTCAGCCCCAGTAACGTTATTGCTTACCGACACATTGCTCTTGACCGTGGTAACTCGAATCGCTTCTACGAGACTTTCTTGTATCTTAATTTGATCAACGTTTTGAAGGACCGGAAATCATTACTCACACACTGCCTTGCGCCACAACATTGTGACCACCATGGTCCCAAAAGCAGTTCTCGATGAAATCCCGAGCCATAAATGGTGCTTCGATGCCCTTGAATCAGCTCGTAAAAACCTCCCAGAAGCGATTTTCAACCACAGCTTACGAGTATATCTCATCGCAAAGTGGCTGGCCGAGACTGAGCCCGACAATGCCCTGGCTGAACGGGGTTCGCTTCCGCTAGTGTTCGCTGCCGCTATCTTCCACGACATGGGTGCCTGCGAGCTCTACAATGGCAAGCAGCGCTTCGAGGTTGAGGGAGCAGATGCAGCAGAGGCACATCTCATGGCTAATGGTATATCCAAATCGGACAGTCACAAGGTTTGGACGGCTATTGCTCTGCACACAAGTCCTGGCATTGCGGAGCGGATCGACCCGTTCACTCGGCTTATTCGAACTGCCGTCAAGATCGACTTCTCACCAAGACAACAAACACAATACAACGCTAAGGAATTAGTCGCGGGTATAGAACAGGATCTGCCACGGTTGGACATTGAGAGGGTTCTTGCGGACACTGTAGTCCAGCAGGCACAGAAGATACCGGATTCTGTTGATAGCACGACGTGGCTAGACTCAGAAAAACATCCAAGCTCGAGCTGGCCGGGAATACTTCTGAGAGCTCATATCGAGAATCCAGGGTATGAAGGCGTAAATCCTGCTTTCTGATATTGCCTAAAGGTAGCTGGAAGGACGTGCGTTGGTCGTCATCTAGGCCTGTGTCAGGGCCGGCGAAGATACTTCACAATTCAATGGCTCAATATGCAGTTCTGAATTCCAAGCATTGAAAAATTGACCAAGATTATTTTTAAGATCAATCCCAGCCCAATGGCAGATGAGAGTCTCCCTCGCTCCTCCGTCCAGAAGCCCTGATTGTGATGGTCATCGCCTTGGGCACATTCCGCAGTTTGGTGGGGCAATAAATGGGAACCCAATCAGGACTAGCGCCCCCTCGATATGCCACTTCACCACATTGACGTCCGTCGCCTTCGATCCCCTGAGCGCGACTATCCCAGCCCACGACAACCTCCCTTCGACCTGCTGCCCTGCCTTGCGCGACTCTGTCTGCCCGTACAATAAGAGTACCACGACTAGGCCAAGCGATCCAGCAACAAGCCCGAGCGCATCACTTCACTGGCCAACATGAGCGGCCTCGCGACTAAGCAGCAGTCGCTGAAGATCTTCGACAAGCTGAAGTCGAAGCAGGCGAATAAGGTAGGTTTTTGCGCTGCCTGGGACCGTGATGGCCGTGGGAGTGGTAGCTGATATTTCTTTTCTGCACAGATCTGCTTTGACTGTGGTCAAAAGAACCCAACTTGGACCTCCGTCCCCTTTGGCATCTATCTTTGCCTTGATTGCTCCTCTAACCACCGCAACCTTGGTGTTCACATCTCTTTCGTGCGCTCTACCAACCTCGACCGTACGTTTCTAACTAGAGAAAATGCGCAACCAAATATGCTAATATTAATACAGAGTGGCAATGGGATCAACTTCGGGTCATGAAGGTCGGCGGCAACGAGTCCGCGACCAAGTTCTTCCAGCAGAACGGCGGCACTGCTGCACTCAAGAGCAAGGACCCTAAGACAAAATACGAGTCGAACACCGCGACCAAGTATAAGGCAGAGCTCAAGAAGAGGGCTGCACGGGATGCACAGGAGTGAGAAGCACCTAGACTAAAGGCTTCGCGACACCTTGCTGACATGTGCAGATACCCTGATGAGGTCGTGATTACCGACGCAGTCGACGACGGCTCCGCGACACCTGCTGGCGAGCCCGATGACGACTTCTTCTCATCCTGGGACAAGCCTGCCATCAAGCGCCCTACGCCCCCGATTTCTCGCACCGCCACTCCCCCCGTCGCCGGCCGGACCCCTTCGCCCTTCCTCAACGCGAACAAGGACGGTGCCCGATCCAACTCTCCGCTCTCCAAGCCAGATGGCGAGGCCAAACCCACAGCCAGCCGCATCACCACATCCGCTGCGCTTCGCAAGTCAGGGGCCGCAGGTGGTCCTCGCAAGGCCAACGTTCTCGGTGCAAAGAAAGTCCCAAAGCTCGGAGCCAAGAAGGTCACTGCTGATGTTATCGACTTCGACGAGGCGGAGAAGAAGGCAAAGGAGGAGGCTGAGCGTATCGCTAAGCTTGGCTACGATCCTGAGGCAGAGGAGGAGGCGGCTCCCGCCAGCACCGCTGCTGCAACGACCCCGTCCAACATCATCTCGCCAACTCCCGTAAGCCCCGTCCGCGGTTCACACACCCGGCAGAAGTCAGACGCAGAGATGGAGCGTCTGGGCATGGGTGTTCAACGGCTCGGGTTCGGTATGGTTGGCGGCGCAAAGGCCACTGCTTCCACCGCCCCGAAGAAGAATGCAGGTGGCTTCGGCTCCGTTGGTCCCGTGCGAGCTACCGTTGAAGGCAAGTTAATCACTGCATCACCATAATACCAAGGGCTACAGCTAACTTCGATTAACAGACGACACCGACTTCGCGCGCAGCAAGTTCGGCGCCCAGAAGGGCATTTCCTCCGACGAGTACTTTGGCAAGGGCGCCTACGACCCCAACGCACAAGCCGAAGCCAAGACCCGTCTGCAAGGCTTCGAGGGGGCCAGCGCCATCTCCTCCAACGCCTACTTCGGCCGCCCCGAAGACGAGCCCGAGGAGGAGTACGGCGACCTCGAGTCAGCTGCCAAGGACTTCGTTCGCCGTTTCGGCATCACCGCCGGTGACGACCTCGAGAACCTGAGCAACCTGGTCGGAGACGGTGCCACCAAGCTGCAGGGAGCGATTAGGTCCTATCTCGGTAACTAAGTTCGGTAAAGAGTGCTGGCGCGGGACGCTGTGACTGGGGAGCGGCGATATGGTTGCTTGTGCTCGGTCCAACATGGCTCTCACGACTACTGTCTAGGTGGAAAGGGGCCATGTAGCTGGTTAGGCGCAGGGATAAGGGATAAAAAGGCCCTATGAGCACCATGGTGAACGGCTAAATATTCGTCATTATCTTTGGTTAGCATGAAATAGACACGAAACGTCCATTTGTCGATCTCTCGCTTCGATCAACATTTTCACGGGTGATGTTCCGTTGATAGTACCAAAATCACATGTGAGATAAAATATCTGTGAGAGATAAATGCATCAAATTTCCAAACGCCCCAGACTCAGTTCTAAAGTCATAATTTACATTCCGTATGGCGGAGCCCTCGCAATTTGTGTTATGCTCTTACAGCTTGGCAATGAGCTGGTTGCCGCCCTGGAGAGCCTTTACAGCGTCGTTGACGAATTCGTCGACAACATCCTTGGCAGGCTTCTGCTCGTTGCAGACGGCAGCGCACTTGCCCATGAGGTAAGGCCTGACCTTCTCCATGACATCCTCCTCATCGTCGTCTTCCTTGCCTTCTTGCTCCTTAAAGTACTTCTCCATGTCAGCCTCGACGGGGATGGTACCCTTAGAGGTCAATTCCTTGATCTCCGCCTGGCGGTTCTCCTCCCAATCACGGATGTAAGGGGTGTTGCGCACGCGCAGAGGGCGACCTGTGAAGATGATTGTGCGGACGTTATCGTCATGTCCAGCAGTGCGGACGGCCTCCTTGTGAGGCTTGGGGGCACCAGCCTCATCGGTCAGGATGAAACGGGTACCAACCCAGACGGCGCTGGCGCCCATCATGAGTGATGCAGCCAAAAGCTGACCATTGTGAATGCCTCCAGCGGCGATGACCTGGACGGGACGACCGGTCATGGGGGACTTGTAGCCCTCGCACTCCTTGACACAGGCAGGGATGAGAACGGTGGTGGGAATGTCACCAGTGTGGCCACCACCCTCACCGCCCTGAGCGCAGATGATATCAACACCCAGGTCGAGGCACTTCTTGACGTGCTTGACGTGGCCGACCATGTTCATGTAGTAGACGCCGCCCTTGTGGAGCCTGTCAACAACGGCCTTTGGTGGCACGCCGACAGCAGAGACGAAGAGCTTGGTTCCGGACTCGACGATGGTATCAATGAGCTCGTTGAGCTGACCCTTTGTGTAATCGTAGCTGGTACCTTGTTAGCAACACTCTCGTTTTAGGAACATTGGCCTAGGGTTGAGGCTGACTGGCTGTGGCAAGCATGTGATGCTGACCATCAGCGGATTATGGGAGTCTGCTTACTTGGTCTTGCGAGCGTTACCACCAACCTGGGGCAGCAGCAGATCAACACCGAAGGGGGCGTTCTTGTCGACAAGGTAGCTCTTGAGCTCCTCGATCTGCTCCTTAAGCATAGCTGGGGTGTAGCCCATGCCACCGATGACACCGAGACCGCCAGCATTGGAGACTGCAGCAGCTAGCTTGGGACCAGCAGCGACGTTCATGCCAGCAAGAAGGATAGGGTGTTTGATGCCGAACATGTCGGTGATGGGAGTACGAATCTGCTCTGTTCATGCATGTCATTGTTAGTCGGCACAGTCGGGGACGTGAGAACTGAACGGGTTGCGTCGGCTCCGGATTGATTGAAGGGAGACTCACGTGGAGAAGCCATGATTGCGGTGATGCTGAGACTACGCTGGAATATGGACAAGGAAATTGAGTAGAGAAGAGTAGTGCAAGAGCGAGGAAGCGAAGTTTGAGTTGTGGACGAGGGAAAGATGGGGATATGGAGGAGATGTGGAGGATAGAAGAGGATAGACGACGGCAACTCAAGGAAGATTCGCATGTGCTGCGTGGAAGCCCAGAGACGGCTGCTGCGTCAGAGTGGGCAGAGCGGTACACCGAGGTGCCGTACGATTGACATATGAAATCGAAGTACCTCCCCAAACACGAGCCGAGGTCCATCGCAGCTGATGCGCCAAATGGGGTCTAGCGCGGGGGAACTGCTGATCTAGCGGAAAGTGGGGCTTCAATCTGGGGAAGGAGCGGGAAGGTACCAACGGCAAGGAGCGCTGGAGGAACCGAATACCACAGCAAAGTTGCCGAGGAACCTGGTACTTGGCTACTGCACACCTGGCTATCCTCAGTGACAGTTCCCCTCACTTCACAGCAACAGTCTCAGCCTCGGCGATGGTATGAAAAAGGAGGGGATGCTTGGCTTGTCTTGTTGAGGAAAATACTATTGCCCAATTCCCATCATTGATGACCCCAAGGTTGTTACTGCCCTTGTACGACTGCATCCTGTCCGCTACTGACGCTCGCCAGTGACTTCTCGATGACAGTGAGCGGCTTTGCTTTCCATACCACCCTGAAAGTGCGATTCGACATGCTTAGATCTCCCTGCGACGATGTGGCTCGTCAAGCACAAAAGTCCTCTGCAATTGCCGTCAACCCAGTGACGATCCGTGACACAGATTCAACATCAACCCAATCTTCACCCAACTTAGACAGCCCAGAACCTGCTCCAATTGGTCCCCATGCCAGCGGGGTGATGCCGGCTTCGGCCAGTGCTGCACCATGTGCCCAGTCCACGTCTTCGCGAATAGCTGGAGAGCGTCCCAAGGTGCGCCCGACGGCGTCCGAGACAAGGGACACGAACGGATGCGATGCAGGCGTGGAAAACGGATCATGTGCCGAAGTGACACGCAGTGAGAAGCGAAACGATGGCTTCCTTTGAGAGAGATTGCTGAGGACCGCCTGAATCGTTTTCTTTACCAGCTCTGCTGTTTCACCAGGGACCGTCTCCCACTCTAAAGCGACAGTACAAGAGGATGAGGCGCCAGTAAGCTCCAACAGCCTCACACGTTGCACGCCACTCCTCATTTCCAGCTCATATCCGGGCTTCTTCCGCCTGTATTTGTCAAGTTCGACGAGAAAGTATGCTGCTTGAGTGATTGGATCAGTCTCGGGGCCGTCTAATGAATCCAAATCGCCGTGGACGTCTACCTCAAGGCTAAGCGTGCCCTTGCTCTTGATGACAAGATCTTCGTTGGTCGCTTTGGTCACGACAGCACCATCAGCACGCCAACCAGCTGCTAAGACTTGTTGAACCCCAATGTCCGCCCCTTGCCCTCCAGCTGTTGCTACCAGGATGATATCACCACGTGCTTGGAAGGTCTTCGCCCGCGCAAGTGCTAGCAGGTTGGCTGCGAGACCTCCCTTCATGTTTGCTGCCCCATCTCCATATACCTTGTTCCCTTGTAGTCTTGCTTTGTCTGGGCCTGCACCCTGCGTCTGGGTCCAAGCCTTGACATCGAGGTTGGCACTCAGCATGAGACTCTTGCCGCCACCTGTTCCACGAACGACACCTACGACGGAGGGACGACCTGTCACAGTTTCGAGCCAGTGACATTCGATATCGCGATGCTCCAGCCACGCCATCACGTATTCAGCGATACTTGTCTCCACTGGTCGTTCGTGTTTGCCGGATCGTGAGCTGTAGGACATAATGTTTGTGAGCTGCTCGGTCAGTTGGCCGGCATCATCGATCCGAACTTCCTTTGGGATCCTGTATGGGCGAGCTGCCTCTGTACTGAGAAGCACAACGACAGAGTTCTTGTCCAGCTTCAGAGTCTCCCTATCATCCTCAGCAAGTCGACGCAGGCCGGCTAACCCTGCTGCACCGCACGGGCCGGTCTGCACTCCCCAGCTGTCGAAGTCGACAAGGGCTTCGTGCGCCTCCCGATCTGATATTGTGACGCTCGCTCCGGTCCCGGCCTTCAGTATTGGCCATGAGGTAGTCGAGACTGTGCCGCAGTCCAGTCCATTCATGATTGTCGGTATTGTTCTTATGGATATACTCTCTCCTTTCTGCAAGCTCTTCCACAAACATGCTGCTGTGTCAGGCTCAACGGTCATGACGGTAGTTGGACTGCCTTGACGTCTGTAATGAGTGACAACGGCTTGAGCCAGTGAGCCAACTCCAACAGGCACGATGACAAGATCGGCAACCTTGTTGCCAAGTTGCATGTCAATCTCTCGCAGGCAGGTCGAATATCCGTCCACAATCCACTGGATACCTTGTGAGCTACATCATTCTTTGTTTCAAGTTCTGTTTCAATATCTCACCTCGGGGAGTTGCTGATACCCATCAAAGCCACAGTCTTGGATTAAAATTCCCTTCTCAGTATCTGAGCCTCTTGCTGCCTCGAGGATTGCATCGTCATATGACTTGCCAGTGTTTATGACCTCTGCGCCTTCGCTCTTGATATCGGCGATGGTGTTGGCATCCATGTTCGCAGGGACAAAGATCTTGGCAGGCATACCAAACATCTTGCCCAGTCTGGCAACAGCCCGGCCGTGATTGCCGTCTGTTGCAGCGAAGAGGGATGTTGTTGATGAGGCTGTAGCCGCTCGGATCGTAGGAATGTCTGCATCTGGCTGCAGCCCGTAGGCCATGGTGACCGCACGGTAAGTTCCCCAAGATGCACCCAGGATCTTGAACGATGGTAGACCAAGGCGGTTCCCTTCATGCTTAACGTATACGTTCCCTAGACCAAGCTCTTCAGCGACATCGTCAAGAGGTATCAGGTCTGTCTGTGTATAGCCAGGCATGGTCTGGTGGAAATGGTAGGCATCTTCAAGTTCTCCAGATGGACTTGAATGCCAGTTCCGGGCCTCTGGATTGAAGTAAACAGCCCGACGAGGGACAACCAGATTCACAGCCATCCCTTCCGGACAGTGATCTGTTCAGTTGGACGAAAAGAAAAAAGATCCAAAGACGAGGAATCCAGACAGCCTTGTAGCAAGAGCAATCCGAGGAGCTTGCCTTCGAGCCGTTAGATCCTGGAAGTATTGATACCTTTCTCGACGTTGAGGCTTTGCAGGGGTTGTTCCTGAAGGCTCACCATTTATATGGCTAATGCACCTATTCACATCAGGTGTTGTTACCGTAACTGGCCGCTTGTAAAAGCAAAGCAAGCAAGGGATTTGTCGGAAACTACCAACAACAATTGAGAAAACGGGAGCTCGTACAAGAAAGGTATACAAATGGCAAAGGGGCGCAATTCAACGGCTTGTAATAGAATTTTCAAGATGTTCAAAGAAGGCGACGATGGCGAATGGCGCCAG
Source organism: Sarocladium kiliense (assembly GCA_030734395.1). Classification (NCBI taxonomy): domain Eukaryota; kingdom Fungi; phylum Ascomycota; class Sordariomycetes; order Hypocreales; family Sarocladiaceae; genus Sarocladium; species Sarocladium kiliense. Next base: position 703,544 of record JAUZTG010000020.1, on the reverse strand, counting down.
CGCCCTCTGACAACTGGGGGGCACTGGACACAGGCATCTGGGCAGTGGACGAGAGTGGAGGGGCGTGAGAGCCGCCCGCCACCGACCGATGCCCCTCCGCGCCGAGAGCGGGTTTGTGCCGAAGTGAATTCCCCTCTGATACTAGCACTGCTAATCCTAAAGCAACTTACTACTGGTTAGTGCTAAAAGGGTCCTCGATTCCCGGACTTGCATCATGAGCTTTGCTCGAAATGGAGGGCGTGCGGTGAGAACGACTGTCGTGGTACAGCATATTGAGGACGCCCTCTGATAACAAGACCAGGTTCTCGATGACGCCTTGAGCGTCGCTGAGACCCATTGTGAACAGATGAAGGACTCCGGCGAAGTGCCGAGTGGGATTCTTTAGAAATTGCATGATTTACAATACGTAACATGCTTAGCCCGGACACCGAAGTCCGTCGTATACGACTCTGGACGAGCAACGCAAGTCTCGGACCATCACTCCAGTCTGCATCGAAAGCACAGAGACAACTATAGTAGAAGCGAGGCTAAAGGAGCTAAGACAATTAGCGAAGGGACAAGACATAAGAGAGACGAGGTGAGGTGGCATCAGGACGAGCACGTTTCCATCATGGGAGACCACAGACCACCCTTCTTAGACTAACCCACTCCTCCCACCCTCGCTCCCCAAAGCCAAGTTTGAAGCCTGTGCATGCGCGGAGCATGGAGGAGGCACGCATGGTGGCGTGGTTGGTGTTGGCCTGAAGTTCTGGACACTGGATGACATGGCACCCCCCGTTTTTTTGCGTTGCCAGAGGTGTGATGTGACGAGGGAGTCGTTGATGGGTCAGCTTTGTGAATTGGTGCGCGTCGCGTATACCCTGATGACGAGAATCTGGCTAAGCAGAGAGGCGAATAGTGTCGTGTAGTATGCTGACTGTGGTGCTTACAATGATGTACCTTATGTGGTTTTCTTCTTCTTCAGCATTGCCGATACCGGAACCGAGCGACGAGTACCCCGTTGAGATAATGCGCCGCTGTCAAGTGATAAGATATCAGAAGGTGAGGGAGGAAGCATCCGATGCCGTCTCAAGATCCCCACAGCAAATACCGATGGGCTGCATTGACGCCATGCCGGACTAGTGGTCTGTATGTGCAGGGTATCGGCCGAATGATTTGACAAGTATGGGATGGCTTGATATTTGCATGGTTAGATGCGACTTATCTTCCCCTCATTCTCTTCAACGGAGGCAAGCAGTGTGGTTGCATGGCAGGGCAGAGGAGAGGTGAGGCAAAGTTGCTCGGCGAGAGACGGATCAGCGCTGGGGGTTGCCGTGGACAGGATCAGGTGCATGTATTGACAGGTCTTCGCTTCGGTATGCACCCGCTCTCTTCAGGATATTCGGCTAGAACAGAGTCAATCCGCTGCCTGCTGAGAGTCTCCTGAAATGATAAGAGAATGCAACGGCTGGAACCATCATGCCCACTTCAGTGACAGACAACCCCAACCACACCCTAACCCTCGCCTACCCCGCTTCTGGAAGCTCCTGCCCCTCACCGGGCTCCAGCTGAGCCCTTTCTACATCGAGCCATTCCGAGTCCGGCTCGCCAATTGATGGCTGGACAGCCTCTGACAGACTCAGCCGGTTTTGTTTCACTCACTCACTCAATCGTTCATCTCACATCAACCCACCTCACCCCAACTGTAACTATTGATCGGGGGGAACGCAGATTTGGCTTTCGCTTCCATTTCACACTGAGTCATCACGGTCTGTTCAAGGACCTAGGGTCTCGCTACAGCTCGACGGCCCGGCCCTCCTTAACCTCACCAGACCCAGTCTTATCTTTCACCTCACCGGCCATATACACCCTTGCAGGCGCTTCGCTACCTTCTTCACCCCATCCCGGGTCCTCCTGTCTGCGCCGCATTCTTCGGCCCCTCTTCAGCCGTGAAACTAGAGTGCTCGGGGTGTCCACCACCGACCTCACTCCATCCCCGTAACCATCGGGACTCCCCTCAGATCAGCTGCCTCTTACAGTATCAGCACCACGAAACAGCACCAAACTGACTCTGCTTCCCTTTCCGCCTCTCATAAACTACCACCTGATCAAGTATCTTTCAACCAGGCTGTCAGAGTCCCTCACCACGGCTCATGATGGCCGAATGGCCGAATGACGGCCAGCTTCCTCAGTTCACCGACCCGAGCTTCTTCGATGCAGGCTCTGGCTTCCCTCTCACCCAGGATGGGATCAATGTCAATGATCAGTCCTTCGCACAATCTTTCTCACAACCCCTCACGAACGCTCCAAATCATCAGGAACCGTATTCAGGCGATTCTGAGATCTCTCGTCATCAGCCATACCTCCCCGCCCAGCATGCAACAGCCGGCCCTACCCTCGATCCTTCGAACCTGTCTCTGGAGGCATTTTTCATGAGCAGTGGCGGTTGGCGGCCCCCTGAGCCCTGCGACTATTGTCGTCGGATGCGTCTCCAATGCTTCATGCTGCAAACAACAGAAGCGAATCCCAACCCTGTCACCTCTTGCTCCAGCTGCGTTGCGCTATTCCGCCAGTGCAGTCTCGCTGAACGAGCAAAGCGTCATCACTCAGCTTTCGAGACATCTGCACCCGTTATCGGCCAACTCCACGGTGTAAGCGAGGAGGATGGAGCCACGCTGATAGGAAGCGCCCCATTATTACAACAACCGCAGACGCAACCGCAATCCCAACTATCACCACCTGACGAGGAAGAAGATGATGAAATGCCAGCGATCCAGTTTCAGCAAGCCCCCGACCTTCCGAAGTTCTCGGCGAAGAGGACCTCAGCGCGGATGGTAAAGCGCACCCGCTCACTGAGGAACTGGTTTGCCCGCCATCAAGAACATCCGTACCCGACTGATGACGAAAAGGCGCAGCTGGCTACCGAGTCTGGTCTTACTAGGATTCAGGTCACGAACTGGTTTACCAATGCCCGTCGTCGTCAACGGCAATCGATGCGTGCAGTGACCAAGCCTAGCTATTTCCCCCAAGGGTCCCCTATGCCACAGAGTTCGCCATCAGAGCTGAGCCCCCTGGAGCGATGGCGCAACTCGCCGCCCGATCAAGAGGCTGTTGACCCAACAGCGCTGCAAAGCGCTCTAGATGGTCTGAAAACACCAGGAACACGCGGTAGCGATGATCCCTTCACGGCGGCGTTCGGTACTGGGGAGGTCCGAGAGCTCTCTTCTGGTTCAGTCAGCCAAGCCTCATCATATAACGGCAACACGAACTATACCTGGCTCGACGGTTCCTCCAACTCTGGCTCTTCAGCAGCATTTTCTCATAAGTCGACTGAGGTATTTGGGCTGATCTCCCCAGCAGACGGCTACAGCTCGGGGGAGGCAAGCCACTCTGGCAAGATGGTTCCTAACATCACCAATGGGGGCTTTCTTCATTGTACTTTTTGTAAGCGCACATTCAAGAAGAAATCAGATTGGGTTCGTCACGAACGTACGATTCATCTGCCGGAACTCGATACATGGATCTGCTCTCTCAACAGTGATTTGAATCAGCCGCATCTCACCTGGCGCGTTGACCGTGCTCAGCCTTCGTGCGCCTATTGCGGAGTTGACAATCCTTCGTCTGATCACTTGCGGACGCACGAATTCGAATCTTGCGCAGAAAGACCTGTCTCGGAGCGGTCATTTGCGCGCAAGGATCATCTGTGGCAACACCTCCAGAAGTTCCACGGGTGCAAGCGATGGGATGGCTGGGCACTGGACTTGGGTCAGATGCAGAAGAGCAATGACGCGGTGCGCAGTCGATGCGGATTCTGTGGCCTGAAGATGGATAGCTGGAAGATGAGGGCGCAGCACATCGCCGCACATTTCCGGTCGGGACTGACAATGGCAAATTGGTCAGGAGATGCAGGTATTGAGAAGATTGGGAAGGATGGAGAAGGATCCATGATGACCTGAGAACTTGAAGGATGACAAGTGAAAGCGGGTGGGGACGAAAGCTCCCAGAAGTTGGAGGAGGCGGGAGGGGAGTAAAAGGTCGAACAGCACTGTGCAACGGCGCACTATCTCTGAGGTTCGTGCGACACCGCGCGCTCAGGAGAGCCTCCCGAATACTCATCCGGCCTGGTGAAAGGAGTCGCCGGCAGAAGATGGTGAGAGGAGATCGTGAAGGCATTCAGAAGACAACTTGGGAGGATGTGTTGTAAACGCCGACGCAGGAGCGCGGGCATTGACAAGGCTTCGACCATCTTCTTGTATATGAGCCATCAATGGAAATACGTTTCAATCTGGCACAGCAATTGCTAGCTATCTATATGAACTTGAGACATACCAAAGCAACCTGATATCACAGACTTGGTGCAGGACATGCTGGAATCCGGAGATAATGGGCTGGATACAGAGCATGAACAGCCGAAAATAGCCACCTGGTAGATATTTAGCAAAATTTACTCACTCTCGTCGAAGAATCACCCTGTGTTGTGACGTTATAATTGGAGACATCCCGTTCGTGCTTCGTTCACTATTTTCGATGCGCTTAGGCCGATGAGTAGCGGCCTCGACGCAGGAACAAGCGGCATGGCCCCACTTCCTCCATCGCCGGAATCCAACGACAATTTCAACATCATCCCAACCTTGAACCATCAGAAGCGGAGGATTGGCTCTACGCAGAACGCCAAATTAGAGTTGCCAAAAGCACCAGAAACATGGCGTCGTCTATGAGGACGCTCGCAAGGCCGGGCGCAAATACACTCGCACGCCAATCTCGCCTCACGTCAAGTTCAGCATCCATTTGCTCCTTTGCCACGACCACGCGCCAGTGGCGGCTTCATCCTTCGGCACGTCCAAGACTCACCTGCAGGAGCTCAAGACTCACTTCGAATCATGTAACGGCGACGCGTACGTACGCATGTGCTTGCAGTGCCGCAGCTGCGCAGCCGCGCAGAAAGAGGACCGCCTATGTCGCGCTGGGGAGTAATCTTGGGGACCGCGTGGCTGAGATCGAGAGAGCGTGTCGAGAGATGGATGCGCGTGGGGTGAGAGTCAAGAGGACAAGTAGTCTGTGGGAGACGGAGCCGATGTATGTTGTGGATCAGGATCGGTTCCTGAACGGGGCTTGTGAGGTATGCTTTCAACCTTCCTGTCAGGCCCGATTCAGAATGGGAAGACAGAACTGATATGAACGACAGGTTGAGACAGACTTGGAACCTCTGGAACTTCTGGATGTCCTCCAAGGCATAGAGAACGATATGGGTCGTAAGAAGGTCATCGACAAGGGCCCAAGGAATATCGACCTTGACATCTTGCTCTACGAGGGTGAGAAGGTCAACCATGAGCGTCTCCAGATTCCTCACATAGGTATCAAAGAGCGAGAATTTGTCTTGAGGCCGTTGGCAGAGTATGTGAGAACCAACTCCACGAAAGGCATCGCAAACTAACGTTAACCTAGACTCATCCCATCACAACCCCTAGATACAAGCAAACCGTGGACACTCATCCAGGACCACCTCAACGACCTGCCACTCGGAGAGCCTTTATCGTCGTTCACACCTGTCTCAACCAGCCTGTCACTCACTCCTCTGACTCCCCATCGCAAGACCAACATCATGGCCATCCTCAACCTCACACCTGACTCTTTCTCCGATGGCGGCGTCAATACCTCTGCCAGCCTCCGCGCCACCCTAGAGAACATTCTGTCCAGTGGCGCCTCTATCATCGATATCGGCGGACAGTCTACAGCTCCTGGTCGAGAACAGATTTCTGGAGACGAGGAGCTCTCTCGAATTTTACCTGCCATCGAGCTCATTCGCTCAATGCCTAACGGTGGAGACGTCACTATCAGTATAGACACCTACCGCGCCTCCGTCGCCGAGCAGGCTATCGTTGCCGGAGCCGATATGATCAACGACGTGTCTGCCGGAACCCTCGACTCAGACATGCTTTCCACCGTCGCTCGTCTTGGGAAAACTATCTGCCTAATGCACATGCGTGGCGACCCCCTTTCCATGAACTCACTCACCTCCTACGCCCCTGACGGCCTCCTCCCCACTGTCGCTTCCGAGCTCCTTTCTCGAGTCCGCGACGCTGAAGAAGCTGGTATCCGACGATGGCGCATCGTTTTGGACCCCGGACTAGGATTCGCCAAAGATCACGATCAAAACCTTGAACTTCTACGTGATGCCGCCGAGCTACGAAGATGGCCTGGGCTGGAGGGCCTGCCATGGCTATGGGGACCGAGCCGGAAGAGATTTGTTGGGCGGGCGACCGGCGTTGATGAGCCTAGGGAGAGGACTTGGGGAACTGCAGCGGCAGTTACTGCGGCGGTGCAAGGGGGTGCAGATGTGGTGAGGGTGCATGACGTGCAAGAGATGAGCTTGGTGGCTAAGATGGCCGATGCCATTTGGCGGGTGTGAGTATAGACCTGTTTTCTAGCTCAGGTCACCTCTGAGGACCTGTTGGTCATTGGTGTCAGCTCTAGTGCAGAGAGCACCGGAGTCGATGCTGCAGTAGACCCGGCTCCGAATGCAGATCCCAGGCTGTCTCACCGAACGAGCCGGAGCCGACCTTCTCCTCCGCGACAGCAGCATGCAATACGAATCAGTCAACCACAATAACCGAAAACTATCGGCTGTGAGACTTCTTCCGCGTCACCATTGCGTTGCATTCTTCTCCAACCTTCCCCCCTCCTCTCATCTCGTTGGAGGTTGCGTAACCCAAACTTGCAGGCGCCGCACAGCTTTCGTCGAGGCGAATATCGGTCGACAAGGACACCTCGACAGAAATTCACTGCCCCCCCTGCCTGCATTATCGGGTCGTGTCCTGCGCTTCGACAAAGCGGTGAGAGTCTTCGCTGCAGCCATCCGCTCCTCGCCTTCGGACTCCTCTTCCCCCCGCTCTCTTCTTCTTCTTGGCTAGGAACATCAGGTATGGATACGCGAGCCCTCTCACGTCAGTAGACGAAGGAAACGCAGTTGCCCTGCTGCAGGAGCGCGTCTCAGCCTCGCATTGGTACATCGGTTGAGACCCATCTTTCACCGAATTTGACCCCCCCCTAGTCTGAGCTAATTCAACCTCGAAAATTCATTGGATATTTGGAAATGAGGTATCTCGTGTCTGGAACATTCCTCTCATTTCGGGCACCTGCATCGGGCTCCCGTCTTCCGCGGGATAAGGTACCGCCCAAGTCTCTCCCTAGGCCCACCTCTTGACACCTCTAGGCAATGATCAATCAAGGGAACACGCATGTATGTAGACGCCCGCAGACCGCCGGATATTCTTCCTCTCGGTCACATGTGAAAGACAACGCATCACCGAAACGCGTATACGAGGTTGTCACTTGCTCAAAACGAGCGTGAATCTGCGGGAAGCCGTCGACTGATATAGCCACGTACCGAAGTGCGTGTCGTGTACAGACCCGTCAAGTCAAGTCAAGCTGCGCATTGGACATGTTTGTGTGCTTGGCTTTCAGGCACGCAGAGGGCGTATGTTCACGCTCGAGAGCCCAAAGCCGGTGAGCTGCGGCTCTGCGTGCTGCTATTAACGCACTTGCATAAGGCCCATGCAGGGACAGACACACCAACGCCTGGCCCCCAATGAAGCCATCCTCCAATCAGCCAGTCCTCAACGTCTGACGTCTATTCTTATCGAAACTCCAAGTCTCACCCAAAGTAAAGCCAAGACATCAACAGCCCAGAGTCGAACAAACTTCCCCCCAGCTATACCCAATTTGTAAATGTGGCAGACATGCGTAAAACAAATATATCAAAATTAGGCAAGACATCCATGTCTTGGGTCCTGCGCCGCTCTACGTCGTCTCTATCTCGTCCCAGAGCTTTCCCTGTCACTTGAGGGGAAAGAAGCAAAATGAGACTGTGAAGGTGGCTGGCGATTAGTGCCTTTACACGCGGATCAAGCCGAGCTGAGCATCCGCGCAAGTGTGGGTTGGTCGATGAAAGTATGAGTAAAGAGTCAGTTCATGCATGCCCAATTCGGTGCATCAGATTTCCCCCTTGCTGTGTTTGGCTCCTCTATCGCCACTCTGGGAGAATAGGATCTCCGTAAGCAAGGTCCAAACTGAGAGATGCAGACAGGCATCAGGGATCTTACATGGGAAATCTTATGTGTCGCGACCACCGTGCGGCGTGGGCTGCCACAAAAGACTGAAGGATGTACTGTCTGCGTACGAACAGCAATTCGGCACTGTGTTGGTGCTCAACCGTCTTCGTGAAACTCGAGCGCGCAAACATCCTGGGAAATTATCATTTGATCGTCATTATCTGTTGCCTTCTCTTCAGTTTCCGGAAATTTAGACCCATGCCATGCTATTGCACACTTGAGCATCGGCCATCAAGCTGCCATGTGATTGAACTAGGTCAAGAGAGAATATCCCATTGATCCACATTGTTCAAGGATATAGCCAAGCGTAGTAACATGCAAGTTGAACAGTTCAATCCATCTAATGTAGTTCTTCCAATGCGCCAGATTCAGCAAGTGTAGCCTCCACACGTGTTGGTTCATGATCTGTTCAGCCTTTGGAAATCGTCCCTCGTCATTTTCCTTGCCGAACGCCAAATCTTTCCATGCTATGCTCCAGTCCAGCCAGTGTGCATTGCCGATCTTACTCCATGCTCTTCTTACGCTGCTCGCCGGAGGACCCGTCTCTCAAAGAGTTGCAGGGAAGACCCGGAACGAAATTCGAAAAGTACGTTTGGAAAAATTGTGAAAGAAGTACCATATGAAAACAAAATGCATAGAATCGTTAAGAAACGATGAAGAGAGCAACCGTAAGCCATTGAGCAGCGAGGTGAAGCGACAGACTAGTCTCGAAAGACCCATCCGGGACTAGGAGAAGCTGGGCCTGTAGTCATAGTCGGATCTTGGTCACCTTTCTGAGCCGTTGAAGCAGCAGACACTGCGCTCGTATCGCTCGGACTTATCGAAGTTACACAACACCGCTGAAATTGACCCCAGACTGAGAAAGCATGTTGGGGTAATACCCATTGGACGTTGGCTTTCCATCGAATGGGCCACATCGAGAGCGGTCGGTCGAAATGGATGTTGAATTGAATTGTCGGGGCAGTGAGCCATACTCATACTCTGGCTTGACCTTGTGGTCAGTGTTCGCTGTCATTCGGTTCGTCAATGCGTCGTTTTCGGCGCGATTGGTCATCAGGTCGACGCGGTCGTTGGTGGTCATGCCTGCGTCGGGGAAGTACATGTATCGGTGAGTGGAATCTATTGTCTTCTCATCCTCCGAGATCATGGGGTGCTCAGTTGGAACATCATTGTGCCGTATACTGTTATGAGTGTGCGTACGAGCATCGTATGTTGCAGTGAAGGTGCCGGGTCCGACGAGCATGGAGTTCGTGGAATAATCAGGGAGAACCTGATAAGGCCCGAGGCTCTGATTATTCGCCCCGCTACTCTGACTCCCTCTTCGGTCAGTGGAGTAGTGACCTGGCGATCTCCCTCGCACGATCATTTGCGCTGACTTTCGCAGTGCAACTTTGATGTATCGTTCTTTGTGATGAGGTCCTAGGTCCGCAAAGAGCTCCACAACGAGGTGGTAGTATTGCTGCGCGGCTCGGCGCTTACCATTGTTCTGTGTTGCCTGCTTGAATTGAATCCTCTCAAAAGAGTGCTCCGTAATAGGGGGCTGTGACTGGGACTGGTTTCCGTAGGTATCTGTGTAGGGAGACCTGGCTATGTCCGTGTACATACCCAGTCCTGGGTGGTGACTGTTGGGCAATTTGGGAGCCATCGAAACCTTCTCCGGGGGGTGTGTTGGACCCTTGTCTCGCTTTGGAGTATGCTGCACTAGCTCGATTGCATGCGTGTTCTCAGATACGATTGCAGAAATACTCATTGCCCAACCAAATACACGATATTGCTCTGTCGGACTCTTGGATGGTGTGAAACAGATGTTGGATTGTTGCTGCGGAGTCGGACTGAGAGCGAAGGAGCATATTGTGGAGAAATAGTTGCGGCGGTAGCAGGTCCACTCCTGATCCGACAAGAAGAATCCTTTGTCGATTGTGCCCATGATATCCGGTTTGATGGTTTGCCCGTTTGATGTGATGGTGCCCAGAGTTTCGAGCTCCAGAAGTGGTGGTGTAGATGGGGGCATGTTGTCGTTGGTGCTCCCCAACCGCTCATTTCGATTGCTCGAAATTGAGAGGTTGACTGTGTGGTTGGCAGTCAGGGGGGACATATCGTGTCGTCGAACACCTGTTGTGCAGTACGTCGGGGATCTTGGCGTTTGGTGAAGTCTTTTGTGTCCAGGAGTGGTTCCGGAGTACCTCTCACGCGCGCTAAGAGGGCCTGTTGGGTGTGGTAATGTTGAAGATGAGTGTGCATGAGCGGCCATGCCCGAGGACGTAGTCACACTGAATCAACAGACGTCAGAACAGGGAAGGCGGGGCAGATGGCTGGTGTAAAGCATCGAAATACCTCGAGTTCAGACGGGGCCTGTAATCAATTGTAGAATACACCTGTGGGCTTGGGTAGAAGTTGTTATGGTCGTGAGAGTAGGAGGCGCTTGAGGCAACCAGGGTGGGCTGGTATAAGCTGTATAACGGCCCGGAGGTTTGGTCAAGGGCAATAGCGGCACTGCCAGTGTCGTGAGTGTATCTGATTGCATGATTAGTCAAGTTAATCTAGACAGAATAGAACCCGGGATACGGTGAGCAGCAGACTGCAACGAGAGTCGAAACGAAACAAGGCAGCGATGGCGGACGCAGGCATGCGGGAGGCTTGATGCTGTGGCACAAAACTAACACAGCTGGTGCGACGAGACTCCGAGGTGACACTGCCAACTCTTAGGTTGCACTGCAACCGTGGAGCAGGGCAGAGAGTAGAAATAAGCACCTTACCAGCCTAAATAAGGGGCGTTTGGAGAGTGATGATAACTGGCTCGAGCTCTGCACCTGAGCGACAGCCCATGCTTGGCCTTGATCCAATCCGACGTTGCAGGCCCAAGCACCGGGAATCTAGCATTGAGCTTGCAGGAAAGGTATGTGCTTGAGGGAAGACCTGATCGAAGGCCTTGCCTGACGAGCCAACCCAAATCGAGGAGAGAGTGTGAAGGTGCTGAGATTCGTTGCGCACTGGAGCCTGAACTCGAAGGACGGTGACTTTGAGGATAGCGTTGTCGAGAAAGGCATCCAGGTGCGCGTTGCAAATTCCCCACGACAGAGACAGCGATGTTGAAAGTAGTGGAAACATTGACGGCCTTGGGGCGAGCGGTCATGGAGGAGAAGACCAGTCAAGACGTCTGACATCTGACTCCAAGGCAAGGCGGTAGAAGAGAGGTCAAGCGCTGGCGCACCAGTCCAGCCCAGCGCAAGGGCCGTCGGCCCCCCGCCTCGAATAATTTGCCTTGTCTAGCCTTGCCTCGCTGTTCTGACACGTACCGTCAGGTACCTGCCGGGGCGGTGATGGTGTCTCGCAGTGACAGCCTGCTCAATCTGCCCGTGGCCGTCGTTGACAGCTGGCTGTTGATGGACGGAGGCACGGACGGCTGGCGGCCAACTGGTGGCGTCGGAACCGTTGCAACTGGCGCTGGCAAGTTGACACTAGCGTAGCGGCCCTGCCCAGCTCGGGAAGGGGTGGAGAGGGGCTGGTGGAGACGCAGCTGAGGTGGCAGCACGGGGCTTCCCTAGCGCCCCTGTCACCGAATGCCAACCGCTTCCAGATCTGCCAGGGACAAGGAAAGGGAAAAGGGACGGTGCCTCCAACACCCAACACTGGCAGCCACTTGACTACCAGACACGGGTGAAATAGTCGCTGCACTATGCGGCTGCTACTGCCAAGCTCCTTCATGGGCAGCGAACAAGCCGCACTGTGGATGTACTTCGATATCCTTCGATGTAAGGAAAATTGGACAATCTCGCAGCACCATACACTGTCAAGAAGCTAGCCACACGCGGCGCCATTCCGACATTCATGAAGATGTGGAGGGTTGTTGAAGAAATTTGAATGTGAGCTCACCTCATGTCTGCGTTTTGTTGACTGCCGAGGCCGATGTCGTAGGCCAGTGTAGGGCACGCCGCGGTGGAATCGAAGTCCTGTTATAAAAGATTTCCACGTCAGTCCTAATTGCTTTTCAGCTTTGACATCTGATCAGCGCCGGCAAAATGGGCAAGTTCATCTTCGGCCCCGTGCCGTGAAGTTCCAGAAAATATCGACAGTCGGGCGTGCCCAGCGGGATAACTGGGCATTTGCAGGCGTTTCCTGGGAGCAACATGATCAGCGAGTGTCGCACAATGCGAGGTTGGACCGCCTCAAAGACTGGAAAGAGTTTGCAAGACCTCGGAGATTTGCAATGAAGAAGAAGATGAATAAACTGGGATGTTGATCCCGAGCTGACACTGTAATCAAGTTCGCTGACTCGAACGGGGCTCGATTGAAGGCAATCTGAGGACATGGAACCGACCGTCTGGGTTTGTGATGATTTTGGTCATCGTCATCAGACTGAAGAATAGAATCCTCCAAGGAATCAGGCGCTGACGAGGCACAAGTGCCTCGAGTAGATCGCCCATGCCGGCTGGATCACAAAGTAACTCCAAGCACAGTGGTTGGTCTGGGGCATGCCATGGGGAACGCAACCGCGTGCAACACTGGCAGACCCTAGGTAACCGCATGGGACCATGCGCTTAAATCTTCTCGAATGAAATATAAGGGATAGAATAAGGATTTCCACAGCATAAGGGCGGCCAACGACTCCGAATAAGATCTGAGGAAGAAGCTGACTGACTTACTTGATGCTCGCAAGTCCTGGGCTCCTACATGCCCAACTTCCATGTGGCGACCCGGCTTGCAATTCCACGAGTCTCACTCAAACAAACTTGGCAAATGATCTCTCAAATGCGCAAGCCAGTTACAGCAGATGGATGAGTGCGCTTGGCGATTCAAGATAGGGAAAACAGCGACTGCTTCGTAGATTGGAAAATACGCACCTTGGAATATTGGGACGACATACGACCTGCGACCGCGACAAGCTCCTGTCGCTCTTTGCCTCTTCGAAAGCGTCACAGCAAAGGGAGTCGTGATGGTCTTGATGGTATTGCGGAGGGCTCGCTCTAGGAATTGGCGGAGAAGCGACTGCTCTTCTCCTAACCTCTTTGCTTTGACTTGTAGACTCAGGCTTATGCAAATTGAACAAGGTGTCCAGGTCGATCAGAAGAAACACGGAGTGCCCGCAAGAGCTTGATCGGAGCAGAGATTCTGCGTCTCATTAGAACCTTTTCTTGAATCTTGGACTACGTTCCTGCGAAAGGGAAATAGGTACAGGTTGGGATCGCCAACTTACCTCGTAGAAGATCACCTGTTGTGGAGTACTGACGGCTTGCATCGGAGAGTAAGAGCAACTCTCACGCTATCCAAGATCTGACGAGGCTTGGCGACGCTGTTCAATTCTCTGTGAAGACAGTAATCTTAGAGGTAGGCAAGCTGCTCTAGAGACCGTGTCAAATCGACGGTAAGTACGCTCAAAATGTATCGAGGGCTCAATAGACAGACGTACTTCGATTCCCTGATACTCAGGGACGCAACGTAAAATGCGACGACTTTGGGATTTTGGACCGTAGACAAAAGCTTCGTGAAGCTGTAGTCAAATTGGGAGAGGGTCCGAGTCTGCCTGGTGCGACACCTCGGAATCTCGAAGAACACCGCGTCGATTTGTGAACCGTGTGTTGATGATGTTTCGGCAGAAGCGCCAGACGTGCAATATCAAGACTCTCTCTTCTCCAGTACAATAGACACCGTCGTAGCGAATTCTGCAGCTCAATCAGAGGAGGACGGCAGTTGTGTTGAAGGATACGGTCGAGGGTTCGTGAAGGATCGGCTGGAGTGCAAGAGATGAGAGCATGCAGAATGGATGACGGAGATAGCAGAGGGCTCGTAAGCAGGAGGATGAGTACATCCCCAGAGAGCAATAACCCCGCCACGTCCCCTTCAAGGCATAAACGATAATCGATGAATAAGGCGCAAAAGAACCAGGACGCCTCCAAGGGGGTGCGCCTGAGGGAGTGTGCAGAGTGAGGCGAGTGAGAGAGAGGATGAAGCACGTCGTGCAAAGAGTGAGACAGCGGCAAATGTGCTGGGTATCCTGTCAGCTGAACAAACCAGACTATTGGTTGAGAAGACTCTCTGAAATCCGTCTTGACTTCCATCGATGGAAGAAGATGAGGGGAGTGTCAGGCTTAGATTTGAAAAGGTATGGGAAGGTAGAGCTGTGGTGAAGAATACAGTCGGTTGATGCAGGGCCGAGCCACGAACTGTGATATCTCACTCACATGCTCGAAGACTCTGACCAACAGACGCTGTTGAGACTACCTCTGGGGGCTACCGCGACCCATTGAAAACATGCCACGCCTTTCTAGCGGGTGTATTCACTTCACACGTGGCCTGACAGGCTTCGTGCTGCCATGTCCCGGGCCCGTCAGTGACGCCAATTAGCTAAGACTGTCCAATCATTGTTCGTATAACAGAGCTGAGAAACAAGATGGAGAAGAGGAGGGCTGAGTTATCAGCTCTGGGGCAGTCGTAGCCTTTGCGCGTAGGCATGTAGCCGTTCACCGTCTTCCAGTCTGCCCTGAGCTTTGCGGCCATCCATAGTGATCTGCCCTGTTCGTCCTTGCCAGTCATTCCGCTGCTGCATGCAGCCACCCGTCGAGCAGGGGCCCTGTGTTCATTGTGCGGTACAAAGAATTGGCGTCGGGCAGGCAGCAGAGTCTCATTTGACGAGGCGGTGGTACAAAAAAGCAAGCGAATGCTGGTGAGTCGCCATGGTGGCAACCGCCACAGATCTCTGTCCCTGTGAAACAGCGATGCCGCCCCGACTCCCTTAAGCTCCGCCTCAAGGGTCTCCCAAGAGGCCTTTTGTTGTATTGATGGTAGGCTCGGTGTGAATCAATGACCTTTGGTGAGCATTGAACCCTCGCTGCTGCAGAGGCTGCCGGCGTCACCGACCACCAAAGGAGGTAGGCCATATGTGCATGCCATGCCAGGGTTTGATGGCTCAGGCAGCGTTGTAATTGGGTCTGGGAAGGGCCGGCTCGGAAGGATCACTGCACGCAGCCCCCAATAGAAACAATATGTCCCGGGCTCCCAGCACCGCAAGGAAGCTGTCCCGGTGTTGATCCGCTCGTAGTGTATTGTGAGTCTTCTCGGCTGAGAATATTGTTGCGGGTGAGAGGTCTGAGCTCAGCCCCAGTGAAGAACGACAATCATCTGATGATTTCTCAACATCAATTACAACGCTGATGTGATTGGTTTCCCGTTAGTAGTAAAAGCTCGTGGACTTTCTAGTTACGAGTTATGAATCTCCCTCGAATGCCCCGGCGTGAGGCAGGAGCCGGTCGTGCTGCGACGTTGATCATATCCGACGCAGGCTAATTGTGGGATCAGGCTCGCATTGTAGCATGCATACCAAAATGCACTCAACAACATGCATCGAGGAAGTACCTCAGATCCCGGCTTATGTTGATTCCACATGCTCCCATCACGGTGTCAAATTTCATGTGGGGGTTTATTCAGCATCCCTTTGAAGATGGCCCTCGAGGAGCGCGCAGACATCATGGAGGAAGGGGCCAGATGTGCATTCCAAAGCTGTGTGGGTGCTGAAGCTTGCCCGCCGTGATCGATCTTGTGCGATGTGATAGCTCACATTCGTCTCCCGTGGTTCCTCGGGATAAACGGGATCGCTGCACGCATCCACGAGATGGGTGGCGGAAAGGATCATTGAGGGTTGCGAAAGGGCGGCAGAATTCTGCAGGGGTTCGTTGAGGATGCAATCATGACCTGCATACGAGAGTGTGACAACGCGGCAGTCAAGCATTGTTGTGCTGTACACATGGGATATCGATGAGAGAAGGACGAGCATACCTCAGGCCCAGGGGGCGTGAATCTGCGTTAGCGAATAGGCGAAATAATTCCATGCAGGTCTTGGGAAAGCTCGCGTTGATGCTGTCGAGCTTGTGTCGATATCTTTGGCACATCCAATAAGAAGGTCCCGAGGCTGTACGAAAGCGGACAAAAGAAGCGAATCGTAGAAAGCCATGATGGGCGACATCTGCAGGGCGGTGCGCGGGAGGCACAGTGTTGATGGCGGGTCGGCAGAGAGAAGTGCCTGCAAAGGGCAAACAAGGCCGTGGACAGGGAGTTGTTGTGTCGAGGCGTCCGTTGAGCGCGTGTGGTGTGTGAGTGCCCGTATGAGAGAGTGAGTCGGTGCTTGTTGGCTCAACTCTGGTGGGAAATGGAGGTGAGGGAGGGTGAGTGCAGCGCCCAGGCGATGGATGTGGCAGTTAGTCTCCCTGTTGTCTGGTACTTCAAGGTACATGTAGCTACGCTGGTCGAGATTTGAGGTTCGGATCTGGGCCTAATTCCTCCTGCATAAGTGATTGGTGCCAGCAAAGGACAGTCTGACCCAAAAGCGGCCTAGAGTGGCTCCCTTTGCCGAGATCCTGGCCACTCACCGAGGAGCCCGGTGCTGGATCAGGGAAGGAAGGCAGGAGCAGCCGTGCTTGCCAACTTCATGTTCTGCGGCTGTCTGCCTCCTGCCTGCCCCCTGCCTGCCCCCTCCTACTTCTCCTACTTCTCCTTTCTCTCGCTAACTATTGGGATCTCCCTTTGTTTGGCTTCTTTTCTCTTTTCTCTGTGCATCAACACTCATCTCACCGCATGCTCTCACGAGTCATCCCTCCAGAATCGACACTTATCTGCGAGTGAACATTCGCCATGATTTAGAGTGTGGACTCTCCATTCTGTTTTTTGACAACACTGCACTGCCCACCCCTCCCGGGAATCCCTTCACCGCACATTCGGATACCGGTTTCAACACGAGGCACACAGCCATCCAGGGCTGTGGCGCGTGCATGCGTCCATGCAGGCCCAATTTGCTCTTTACATGGCCCTATGCGGTTCATCCAGTCAACTTTGTCCATAATCCAGGCCGATACGTGACCACCAATGGATTCGCCCCCAGGTTCTGTTCTTAGCCATCAATTTTGATTTGTCTGTCTCGCTTCCGATGCCCCTCCTCGACTCCTTTCATCTCCTTTGCACGGTCTCTGGGCATCACCGGTGTCTTCATTTTCCGGGAACCAACTTTACATGACATCCTTGAGCATATGCGCAGTATGCAAATTCGGTCCCTGTTGCCTCGTATTGAGTCCACAGCGACTCACAGCCCTGCTTGGAAGCAGTATTCCACTATCCAGGATGCCCAGAAAGATCAGTGCACGATATGAGTGTGATCATGACCCCAGTGCTCCAGCTGTACTGCCCAGGCACGATGTTAGAATCAGAATACCTCTCGCTGTGGTCTTACTGAAGCTCGGCTAGAGGGGCTGGTGCATACTGGCCACTAGAGGCTCGCTGACCATCGCTATGGTTCTAGAAGAGGCAGCGGTGACTTAACGTCATGCTTAGGACCTAGCAACAGACCGGAAGAGCAAATGCATGCCCGCCATCCCTTGATCACGATAGTTCCTCATCGATTGATCTCAAGGAGATGAGTATAGGCCGATTCGCCACTGCCTACGTGAGGCGTTCCGTTTCGCGCAGTTAATAAGGCAATGAATGATGCCTTCACTGCTGTATAACGCTGCTAGATACCTTCAAAGCGTAGGAACGGTTCCGCTGATGGCAGCTTGTGTCAGTGGAGTGCGACCGAGGGCCCTGGTGACCCTAGCCTGCATCAATGGGGTCTGGCGGCGTCTCAGGGCGAGTCAAGTTCAAGGTCTCTTCTGCTGAAGACCATAGAGTACTCTGGCGGTATTCAGTAGCGCTCTGGGCTTTTGTCTCGAGCATCAGACTTCGCTTCGCGTTGCCATATTCGGTTGGACTCAGATCGTGGCATTGGTCCACGCCAACGAACAGTTTGCTTCTCGCACTCGCTTACTGGGTTCCAGATAAGCTATCCCGACAGCCCCGAATCTTTGATGATTTATCGATGTGGGCATCAACCGGGATGAGCGGGCCTCATTGTAGCCTCCGCAGCATCTTGTCCGTTAGCTGCCTCACAGTAAGTAGTAAATCACACTCCGGTCGTGATACCTGTGGAGAATATTGTGCATGGCCATGACTTCTTCGGGAAACACAAGCCGTTTGGCTTCGGAAGATGCCGACCGCATGATCATGCCTAAGTTGACCTAACCGTGGATGCATTCCAATCGAACTGAGCACTACGCAGTGAACCTTCTTTGTGCGCTCAAGTCGACTCATGCAGCTTTTCGAAGCCCTCGGTGCAGTGTCAGCATTCTTCAAGTTCTTTATTTACGGCAAATGCGGAATTCAGGCCCAGAATCCAGGGTCATGGGAGTCCATCGCACCGCTTATATGTACGGTACAAGGGTGCCTAAACTCAGCTCTGAAGAAAAAGGTGAGGCGAGTTCAACAGCCGTCCTGTTGTGGCCGCAGTAGCAAATTTGGCGCATCGACGTGACGCTGAAACGCTGCAAGTAGTAATTCTACGCTGGCAGAAGGGAAGTCCATGCGTCGCATGTGGGAGTGGCGATAGATGTCGATGGAGAAATGATGCACGCCTCAGAGATCGAGTCACTTCAATGTCTCCACTCATCACCTCGCGTCATCCAGAGCGATGCCACTTATCTCTTATCACGTACCCTGACAACGACTCATCGCGCTCATAATCACATCATTCATAAAACCTATCGCCCGCGTCTAGAAGCAGTTTTGCCTATTCTTCCACGTCGCGGGTCTTCCATCAGGAAGAGGTCCAGAAACATCAGCTCTCAAGGGAATGCCTAAGAAACGGCAAACACTCAAAGCCTTCAAGCCACCCGTAGCGGCATCGCCGGCGTCTGGATCGACCTCTGGTACCACCAGTAAGTTGTCGTGGCCTCAGCTACACCAGCATCCCATCTGTCTCACCCAGTACCGAGTCTTACGCATGCCGTTGTGCCT
The DNA here is from genome assembly GCA_030734395.1 of Sarocladium kiliense. Classification (NCBI taxonomy): domain Eukaryota; kingdom Fungi; phylum Ascomycota; class Sordariomycetes; order Hypocreales; family Sarocladiaceae; genus Sarocladium; species Sarocladium kiliense. The sequence goes on along the minus strand of JAUZTG010000020.1, from coordinate 684,642 downwards.
TCGCAGACAAATCTCCCCGTGGCGTCAACGAGCTTCTCGCGGATCTACGTCGCACAGCACCGGGATCATCCAACTCACCCTACCTGCCAGCGAACACCCCGACTGTTCCGCCCGCCATCAGGGAGATTCTCCAGATCCCTGAGACCCCGGCACCTGCGCCCAGACGTCCAGCTAGAGCTAGGTATGATGAGCAAGGCCGCCGTTTGCCTGCTGGGCCTCCACCACCAAGGAGCTGGCTAGCCAGCAGACTTGGGAGTGCCTTGTCCACTGGCCTCGAATCCCGCCTCAGAAATGCGACGCTCGACGTGCATAGTACTAGCGCACTGCCTGGAACGCATCTCCCGGCTCGAGGCAGCCTGATTGATCTTGTACTCCGGGCCATGGCGCGTGACTGGACTATTCACCGAACCTACAACTATTACTACCTGTACTATCTGCCTAGCCATTTGAAACCAGCCCTCATCCGATATGTTGGCTCGGCCAGCGTTGAAGGCCTCTCTGCAGCCGATCTGCGGGCTATTCTCAAACCACCCGAGGGCGATTACGATGACCTTGGTGAGAGCGACGCCCAGAACGACAAGGTTACATACCTCGATTTGGGAGGGTCAGTAGGATACTCACTCAAACTGAAGGAGGTGACGAACATGCTCTTTCCCTCGACCGAGGACGTGAGCTCTGATGAACCTGAGGAGTCCTGGGAGGGGTCGAGGACACCTCCAATACCTACGGGACCTCTTGTACCACATCTTACTCATCTCTCGCTGGCACTTCGACCTGGAAAGGTGGATGGCGCATCCTGGAAGCAGCTGCTTGCATTCTCCGGCAAGGCTCAAGCTTTGACGCACCTCAGCCTTGCGTACTGGCCGAAACCCTGCTTCACGCCGCGAGCTCAGTTTTCATCCGTCTCCTCACCACAAGGGCGTAACATCCCTTACAGCGGGACGAACTACTATTCTCATTCTATTGACGATGACTGGAGCGAAGCGCTGCTCATCCTGAGGATCTTGAGCAGAAACCTCTACGCTCTGGAGTACTTGGACCTCACAGGGTGTGAAAGTTGGTTCAGAGCTCTTCGGCGCGAGTCTGAGCATGATGCGGTGGACTGGGCCGGAGCTTGGAGCAAAGTGACTGAATTGAGGCTAATGGTTGGGTGGCGGCCAGGGGAAGACGGGAAGCCTTCTGAGAAGCTTGCGTTTTCAGAGGCGGCGGAGGAGGCGAGGCAGGTTGAGAAGCACATCATTGCCATGCGTGCCGGGCGAGGGCGTATCATCAATGTTGTACGCGACAAAATAGAGCCATAGTTTGGAAAGAACTGTACGATATGTCTTCGGCTCCAAGCAATCCGTAAGGAAGCTCGATCGATTCATGCGGTGACGGGGTCACAATACTCTGATCTTGGACGAAGTGTTCTAGCTCTGTTCTAGCCACAAACACAAGGGCTACTCGAGATGTCATCCAAGCCACCGTTCCGATTAGTTCGGTATTCCTGAGTCGACATTATCACAAGAGACGAGATACCTCAGCTACCTTACTCAGCTCGCCTACTACGTACGGTGCAGGTGTACTCAATGCCCGGGCGGATATGCCTCGGAAAGCAGCGATTCCATCTTGAGTCATTATCCCTCAAGGCTTTGGCCACCACCACCGGCTGGCAATCTTCAATTTCTGGATATCTGGGTGGGCGCAGATGCCATTGCGGGGTTGACTTGCTCATTCGGTGTGAGTCACGCCAATGCTCCGTCCAAGCGGTGACTGCTATTGGCACGGCGTTATGACCGTGGCTCAGGGACCCGAGGCGAGAAAAAAGGTTGATGGGGCGGAACGGGTTTGTACTAGTTCGCTGTCCCGTTTCATCCTGGCGGGCGATCCCAAGTGGTGAGGAAATCTGGGGGCATGCCACATAACGAAACCTTGGTGTCATAGTTCGTGGTGTTGAGGTCGTTGCCGCCACGAGCACGCCAGGAAAAGCTGGCTGAACCAATCTATATCACATCACCGCGGCTGTTATCTTCGATTCATCATTCGCAGGCGACTGAATCTTGTCTTTCAATCCTATTACTTCTTGCAATTGAGTTTCTACTGTCGCATCTTCAGGACAGCCGCCTTGTCTTTTACTTCATCTTCCACTGAAGACTGTATTACCTTCACCCAAGCCGTGACAAGCCGACCCTGCCCACCATGACGTCGATGTCGCAAGAGTCTGTGGCCACGATCCTGTGCACATCTCAGCAGACGCGATTCCCTACCGATGCAGGCTTCAATTTCCGCGAGGTGAGTTAATTGAAGACTTCATTGCATCCAGTCCCCATGGTTTGGGCTGGAGGTGTGCTGACACGACTTTACACAGTTCGACATCAACGGAATTTCCATCACCGTCACATCGCCCAATCCCCCTGATGGGGCCAAGAAGACCGCAGGCCGGGGCAAAGCCAAGGCTCGCTCTGATGGATTGGAGATCTTGACCAATGCAAAGCTTCGTTTGAAAGAAGGGCAGCGATATGCGCTGGTTGGCCGGAACGGAGCTGGAAAGTCTAGTACGAGACCCCTGTATGAACCGTGTATGGGACCACTACTAATTGGAACAATAGCGTTGCTCAAGGCGATAGCAGACAAGCTGATACCAGGAATACGAGACGACCAGAGAATTGCCATCTTGCAGCAGACAGAGGCCCTTGATGGTGTGAAGCCAACAGGCGAAGCTGCGAAACAGACGACTCTAGAGCATGTTATCGACCGAGCCACAGCAAAGGACGTTATCGAACAGGAGATCAGGAGTAAGCTTCACCTTGAATGCGACAGCATATTGAAACTTCATCTAACAACCTTGTCCTCAGTCCTGTCAGAGGGTGTTGATGCAAGCGACCCCCACACATCCATCCGCGCCCTGCGTGGTCTGAAGCATGAGCGCATGCAACGCCGGCTCTTCCGACTGGACAAGGATGCCAGGCTACGCAGTGGTGCTCGTGGCTTTGACGCGAGGAAACTGCTCAAGGCGTACGAGAAAGAAGTTGCTGAATCCGACGAATAGTAGGTGCCGAAACACAACATCAGTCCAATGTGCCGCCCACTCACGACATACAAGAGTGCTAACACGAGCCAACTCCTAGTCTGAAGCAGCCTCCCGAGGAAATCTCCCCCGAGACCGTGCAAGCCGAGATCCAGGAGGCAGCAGATATGCTGGAGGATCTGCGGCTGCAAGTGGAACCTTCTCGCCTGGCCGAGATCGAGTCCTCGGCACGCAAGATCATGAACGGTCTCGGTTTCACGGAGGAGCTCATGTCTAAACCTGTGACGAGCCTCTCCGGTGGCTGGCAGATGCGGTCAGACCTTGCTATTGCACTGTTGCAAGAAACGGATATCCTTATACTCGACGAGCCGACCAATTTCCTGGATCTGCTTGGTATCATGTGGTTGCAGAAGTATTTGGAGTCTATGGAGGACAGGTCGGATAAGCCTCCCACACTGATTCTTGTCTCTCACGACCGTGACTTCACTTCGCTCTGCACAGACCTCCTCCTCCTGAAGGATAAAGGCTTGACATATTTTCATGGTGACATCGCTACCTACGAATCATCGCAATCAGAGCGCAGGGTATACCTCACGAGGATGAAGGAAGCAAAGGATAAGCAGAAGGCACATATTGAAAAGTCAATCGCTGCAAATATGAAGGCTGGAAAGGCAAATGACGATCAGAACAAGATTCGTCAGGCCAAATCCAGGCAGAAGAAGCTCGATGACAGATGGGGGATGGAGGTCAGTGCAAAGGGAGGTAGGTTCAAGTTGAATCGTGACTTCGTGGGTTACGGTTTCAGCAAGAGACAAGAGATTGAGATCCCACAGGGCGAGAGGCCAGTAGTCCTCTCACTGCCCGAGCCACCAGACTTGCGGTTCCCTGGGTCATTGATCTCGCTGGAGAAGGTCGCCTTCAAGTACTCAAGCAAGACTCCGCTCATCATTGATGACATCAACCTGAACATTGGAATGGGCGATCGTATTGGTATCCTGGGACTCAATGGATCTGGAAAGTCTACCCTCATCAAGGTTCTGGTTGGACAGTCCCGTCCTACCAGCGGCACCGTCACCACCCACCCGCGCCTCAAGCTAGGCTACTACTCACAGCACGCCGTCGATGACCTTCGCAGGCTCGGTGAGTCAGAGCCCACTCTCACTGCCCTATCCCTTCTCACCAGAGATGTGGACGGGGCCTTAGAAGAGGGTGACCTCCGTGGCCTCCTCGGAGAGCTAGGTCTTCCAGGACGCATCGCTTCCGACGTCCCCGTCGCAAAGCTTTCCGGCGGACAGCTCGTCCGCTGCGAGCTCGCGCGGCTCTTCTGGCGCAGACCCCACTGCCTCATCCTGGACGAAGTCACCACCCACCTTGATTATGAAACGGTCACGGCATTGCGGGAGGCGCTTAGTGACTGGGAGGGCGCTGTAGTGCTGGTGAGCCACGACAGGTGGTTCATGCGGGGGGCTGTGGAGGGGCAAGTGGATGAAGAGGAGGAGGGGAGTGCTGGTGAGGATGACGACGAGGAGATTGCGAGGAGGAGGTCTGTGTTTAGGCTCAAGGGGGGCAAGATGGTGCTGCTGAAGGATGGGGTGGATGAGTTTGAAAGGGTCATGGAGAAGAGGGTGAAGAAGATGCTGGACCAATAGGTGGACCTCCGGCATGGTCTATTGCCATAGTGTCAAAGACTTGTCAAGGTGATGCCAAGTGCAGAGGCGGCTTGACCGTGTGATCATCAAATCATTAGTGCTATCTTAAGCTCCGACAACACGAGGGTCTACGAGAACCTGGAACCCGCTATCGGACTCAACCCCCCTCGTGACAGACATGTAGCCTCCACGAGGGATCTCCACGATAGTCCCATCCACGCAGACCTTACGCCACCGCTCCTCTTCCTCCAACACCGTGACGCGGACCTCCTCAACCTGCTCGTACCCGACCTCCTCCCCGTCCTCGTCCCACTTCATCCCGATATGCTTGCCTCCATCATACGCCGCCATCATGGCCGCCATGATGCGCTCGCCGCCAATAGGAGCAAAGTGCACAAGACGCAACTGGCCGTCCAGGGGCTGACTGGCGGGCGAGATGCAGAAGGTCTGCTCTAGGTTCGAGACCAGGGTGGCCAGCACGTAGCCGTGAGACTCCCTCGGGAGGCGCTCCAGCTGTGAAATCTCGGCTTCTGCTGCTGCTGAGTCCGTTGTCTTGCTGCTGGCTGACGGGTTGCGACGGATGTCGACATGGGCACGGTAGGGATGGGACTCGCGAAGTAGGTCTTGTGCAACCATGCCGAAACGCTTGGCCCCGTGGACACGATACTCTGGGGTGTCGCTCTCGTAGACTACACTGGCGTGGAAGCCATAGCTCGCAACAATCGCCCCTTGAAGGTGGTCGACCGGCGTCTCGTTCTTCTTCGGCTGCTGGACACCATCCTCTGAGGCATTGACGAATGAGGTGATGCGCGATCCGGGAGAGAAGGTCGCCCAGAACGTAGGCAGCTTTGCAGGCAAGCCCAAGAATAGTGTTCGCAAAGCGAGCACGAGAGGTGACACGTCAGTGGCCGTCGCAGCAATGGGCTTATGCAGAGAGTGAAACAGGGCGTTCCCGGTACCGAGAGGCATCAAGGCGATGATAGGCGGCGGACCACCCGTTCTGGAAGGCTTGTCGGCACCCTCGTCCCTCCCGTTGAGCAAGTCGACAACACCTCCGTCGCCGCTGAGGAGCAGGATGGTTCTTGGCCCAAGAGAAGCCTCCTTGGTGCTGTCGTCGACGCGATTCTCAGGCGCAGCCAGTGCCTCCGCATACTGGCGGACGCTGTGCACACTCTGTGTTACCACAACATGCGGCTCGCCCACGTCGATCAGTGCGCCTGCTGTTTCGTGGGTGGGTGTAGGAGCCCGCAAGATTTCCCTAGACAGGCTGAGGAGTGGCTGTAGCACCGTCTCCCAGAAGGGCAGGGCGAGCTTGGTGCCGGAGTTGACGGAGACGATGACATCGACGGGCACGGTGCTGAAGTGGGCGGGCAGGGAGCTGACGATCAGGTCTTGAGGCAGTTGATCCGGGAGGGTGTGAGATGCGAGGAAGGATGGGCGGTATGGGCTGGCTGGGTTGCTGGCGTCTTCCGTCAGGCAGCAGATGATGAACCCGAACTGGGTCTTGTCGAGATCTGCGGACCTCAATACGAAGACCAGCTCCCCTTGCTTGGCATTCCCGACACTGCTGTCAGCTGTGGTCTTCCATGAGAGCAATCCATCACCGAATACCACACCCTCGACAGGGACCAAGTCCATTGTGAGGGGGGTGGGCAGAAGTATGCAAAATGAACAGAACGAGCGACAAGGGCAAAGCTAATCAGGTGATGTGGCAGGTAGATGTTATCTTCATTAAGAGGCTTCTTATCTGCGAGCGGTGGTATCTGGAGATGGGATGTGCAAAGGTGAAGTCAAGGCAGTCGTGCGGCGTCAGATTATTGCGCAACGTCGTTGGAGTGGGGATCCGGCGCAGCAAATGATACAAGTACGGTTTGCTGACAGAGTTCCACCACAACCGGCGCAAGCGACCAGAACACTTAACCTGGAGGCGGAATTTCCTGCTGAATGGCTTTTCGTGAGAGGTATCAGCTTCATGTTTCGGCTATGCGAAGAGCTGAGACCTCTCTCCCAATGCTATGCTGCCCTCGGCAACGGCTTGTCCATGCCATCAAGTTGAACCGCGTTTGGTCCGGAACCATGTCGAGTTTGCAGTTCGATTCAGTGTAGAGATGAGGATTGAGAGGCAGTGAATAGATGTCCATCCCTTTATCGAGCTGAAGCCCTGGCCAAAGGACCCCAGTGTGAGCGAGGATTGGTTTGGTACCTCACAACACCCTTCGGCTTTGATTTCCTACCAAGCTGTGCAAGCGCATCGTTAAACACCAATGTCTTCCGTAGCTCCTCCTCTGTCGGTGCTGGAGAGGTTTTGGGTGCTTCATCCGGCTTCTCTGCTGTCTCAGTGGACTTGGAAACTCCATCGCCCTCCATTGTGATGTCTCCATCCGAGGCTGGCACGGCTTTCGCATCGTCTTCTTCCTTTGGCTTCGTCTCCTTGTCGAAATAGCCTCGATCGTTCAAGATCTTCCACGCAGGCATGCCGGGCTTTATCTTCTCAGCCTTGACCGGTGACTTTTGCCGAATCCACTCCACAAACACCCACCAGATCGATGACCAAGGTGCATTTGTCTTGATGCTACCAGGTCGACAGTGACTGGTTCCCACTTGGTATCCAAGATGCTTTAGGGCGCCGCGAATCTGGTCCTCAGGGGGAGTGGGAGAAGAAAGTGCTGAAGCAACCCTAGCAGGCATTATGAAGAAGGGGTAGTCGTCTAGGGCAGCGATAGCATCATCCTTTGACTTGAGTTTCGCGCCTTTCTCTTCTTCCAGGAAGAACTCCTCCAGGACGTTGTTAAGCATGCCCTCCAGTCTCGGCAGGGTCTCATAAACAGAAGAATCCGCCTCTGGGATCTGCTTCAGCAGTTTTTCCACAAATTCCCGAGAGTGAATCGGACCAGCGTACATAGGACCACTGAGGTGCATCCTACTACCGCAATGTTCACAAGCACGGTCTGCTGTAGGGCCAACATGCATGCCATGTTTGTAGAAAGTGACATTGCCCTTCTTGCTCTCCGACAACTTGGCCTTGAGCAATGGTTGCGTGACCCAGGCGCCGCAGCCAGAGTCGCAGCCATAAACAACCATTGTTTTCGAGCCGTGGAATTTTACGGCGGCGGGTGACTTCGTGACCTTGATGAAGAGCTTCGTGTAGTAGTCGATCGAGAGGGAGACAAGTGGCTCGATGTGAAGACCATACCGTGCCGCAGATGAGCCAACTGCATGCAGGATGAGACGCAGACCAGACTCGTGAGAGTGGAGGCCTTTAGCAGGAATGCCACCGTACAGCGCGAATGCCTTTTCTGTGTAGCAATGTCCAGCCCAGAGCGCACTATCCGTACAAGTGACAGCAAGCAAACCTCCATCGTCTCTCACTGCCTGAACGGCAGCATCGAAGAAGGGAGCAGCCGTGCCGTAAGGATCAAGGTCAATCACGTCGAACTTATTGTCCTTGGATGGGTTGCCCCTGCTATCCCGCTTGCTCAAATCGTCGGCAATGGCCCTATACATGACACCCAAAGCGTCGCCCTCAGACACCCTGATTATGTCTTCCAATCCATTGTGTTTGACGTTCTTTCGAATCGACTCGGCGGCTGTTGGAGAAAGATCGTTCGCGGTGACTGATGTGACGAAGGGAAGCTCGTGGCCGTATCGCAGAGCTCGGAGACCTGAAGCAGACAGCGCATCCAGAATCTTGAAAGACGGCTTCTGTTGTGGTGCCTCTCTTTCTTGCTGTTGTGTCTGTTCTGCTTCCCCTTCTTGTGGTGTCGGTTCACTCTGTTCCTCCGGTGCCTCTGACTTCTTTTCCGGCTCGGCTTCGCCTCGTTTCCGCTTCTTGTTCTGTCTGCCCTTTTTCGATTTGAGGTCCTTGAGTCTTTGCTCGATCGTCTGCTCCCCGTATGTCTTGATTGCGAGGATCGAGAGGTCGCGATTGTACTGTTGAATGGGGTTGTAAAAGACCTGCTGGACCTCGTTACGATCCTCCTTCACCTCCGCACCCTCAGGTACCAAGATAGTTGCCTTGCCCTCTTTGACCGTCCGGACGGTTTGGCCATCCTTCCCCGTGCTCTCGGTCACCGCAGCTCCCATTGCGCTGCTTGCAGAGAGGGATCGAAGAGAATCGCGGCGGAGGGATCGCTGTGTTGCGCGAGGTTTCCACGAACGTGTGACGAGAGTGCTGGCTTGTCGAGTTGGGCACGTTTCTGCAACACAAGTCAAGGTGCGACAGGCTATCAAGCAGGCCCTCATCTGCGTGAGCAAAACCACAACGTAGCTAGGCGCATCGCTCTAGATGCTCACAAACTGATCTTGTAAATTTTCTATGGAGCTCAACGGGGCCGGTTTAAATCTGGAAAATCGGCTACCCTAGACAGTCCCTCTTCGCCTTGCGCATCTTATCTGATGTATCGCGTCCTTCACGCACGCTGTACACCATATGGCCAAAATGGACAGGTTGAAAGATTGAGTATTGTTGAAAGCACTTGGGAGTGTTGTGAAGGATATCCGGGGTCGCCTCATCGATCGAGGATTGGGCCAAGGCTGACGGCGCTGAAGTGCCGGCGTTCCCACTTCACCGTACCAGATCTCACCCGACCATCACGTAACTCATCATTGGCTCTGCTATAGATCATTTTGAGAGATCGACTACCGATGCAGAGTCTGCTGCTCCAGTTCTCACTGGTATTTCCGGCCCGGCCCCTATACGGCAGGGAGGGGAAGCACATCAGTAAATAGCCCGATGATGCCATCCGCCGCCCCGCCAGGACCATGTCGCCATCATCATCAACCCCTCAAGTAGGTACGTGGGTGGCGTTGCCCACGTTTTGGAAAGTAGGAGACAAATGAAAGACCTACTTGGCAGATCTAGCTTTTGATCATGGTGGAAAATGGCGGGGGAGAAACGGGAAGCCCAAACACGTGTGGTGAGTCCCACGGTAACTTATAGTCTTCGTACTGGTGAAGATGATCGAGGATTCACGACTCGGATCTAAGCATCCATAAACTCCGCTTGCCGTCGACAATTGAGGAGACAGCCGACTAGTCGCATTGCTTGGTGGGGTGCTTGCATATTGAATTGGAGACCATGTTGAAAACGAGATTTCGGGGTGTGATGTAGAGGATAGTGATGATGCTGTGGTGCTTTGCTTATAAGCTAGGGGCCCTCAATCATACCACCTCTTCGAATATTTTGTACCCTGAACCGATCCACGTGCCTATACCTTGAAGAATCAAGACGCATTCATCATGGAATCTTCATTGAATGAGAAGACGACCAAGGCCGATGGTGGCAACAGTCCTGACCATGGGTCCCTAACAGAGTCTCGCGACTTGGACGACAACTACAAGGTCTTCGAAACAGCGCAGGATCTCAATGCGTCTCCCGAGGAGGTCAAGAAAGTTCTGCGCAAAATCGATCTTCATGTTGTGCCTGTTCTCTTCGGATCATACATGTTGCAATATCTCGACAAGAACTCTCTCAACTTTGCCAGCGTCTATGGATTGCAGGAGGGTACCAATCTTCACGGACAAGATTACTCCTGGCTTGGTTTGTTGCGAAGACTCTCGCGAGCCATTTGTCTCGGCTGACTTCTGAACAGGAACCATTTTCTACTTTGGATACCTTATAGCACAATTCCCTGCCGGTTACCTCTTACAGAGGCTGCCCATCGGCCGCTTTGTGTCCATCATCACTCTAAGCTGGGGTATCATTCTCATGACAACACCCGCATGTACCAGTTTTGCCGGCATCGCCACGAACCGCTTTATGCTCGGACTCACTGAAGCCACCGTGAATCCTGCTTTCGTCGCAATCATGTCCATCTGGTATACCACCAAAGAACAGCCTCTGCGTCTCGAAAGCTACTGTAAGTTCTGAATAGTCTATCGCTCAAGGCTTGGCCCGCGGCTCGATCCGAAGCTTGGCGGACGGGAGTGGCTGACTTGCGTGATACCTTGGCAGATTGCACGAACGGTATCGCAACCATGTTCGGTGGCTTGATTGGCTATGCTGTCGGACACATCACGACAGGCTTAGCCCGATGGAAATATGTGTTCCTGATCTTCGGCGCTTGGAGCTTTGCTTGGGGACTCGTCAGCCTCTTCTTCCTCCCCGATCTGCCGGCCACCGCGCGCTTTCTCAATGAGAGAGAGAAGGCTATTGCCATCGACCGCGTGGCAAAGAACCGCCAAGGTGTCAAGAACAAGCACTTCAAGAAAGATCAAGCAATCCAATGCGCCAAAGACCCCAAGACATGGATCTTGTTCGTCATGGCTGTTGCAGCCCAGGTGCCCAACGCAGCACTCACCAGCTTCACTAGCTTGATCGTCAAGAGTTTCGGCTTCGGAACTCTGGGTACTCAATACATGCAGGTTTGATATTGCCTCCTTCCGTCCTTGGACTTTGCGATTCTCACACAAAAGACCAGATTCCTGGTGGTGCAGTCCAATTTCTGGCCCTTCTAGGAGGCGGTTTCGTCTGCACAAAGTGGCCAAACACACGATGCGCCGCCATGATTGTCGCGAACTCGATCTGCATTGCTGGCGCTGCAATGCTTGTCGGCCTCCCAAATGACAACAAGGTGAGCAAAGACGCCTTTGGCCACGAGGAGGCTCATGACTGACTGGAAGCAGTGGGGACGACTGGTGGCTCTTTGGCTCTGCTACTTCCAGGGCCTTGGATTCAGCATGTCACTCACCATGATCTCATCCAACGTTGCTGGATCGACCAAGAAGCAACTGACGTCGGCAATTCTGTTCACAGGCTATTGTATCGGCAACATTATCGGACCACAGACGTTCTTAGACCGTGAAGCACGTAAGTGACCCGTCGCATTCCCTCGGATGCAGTTCCGTGCTGACAAAAATGCAGCTGGCTACCATAGCGCTTACATCGCCATGCTTGTCGGATACTCCATCAAGTTGCTGTCCGCCGTAGTGCTGTACGTGTACATGTTCCGCGAGAACAAGAAGCGAGATGCTGCTGGTGATGAGGATGAACAGGCGGCCATCAATGCAGGCATGCACGACATCACCGAAATCGACAACAAGGGTTTTAGATATACGCTATGAGAAGCTCGAAGCTCTCCGAGACAAGATTATACATACATGTCAAGCATAATTTAAGGATTGCCTGCCTTAGTTACATAGTGGGAGGCGCGAGAGAATCTGGCTCCTGGACTGCAATATAGACTTCAATGACACCCAGGCCGGACCAGTGTCACGCTGTTGCAAACCCCTCTCTATCTTCTCGTTTCTTTTACCTCTTCGAGCTCTCAAAACTGCCTGCCTGTAAATCCCGTCATGCTTGCCGCAAATGTCTCAGTGTAGACATCAGAGCCGACGTCTTCGACCAAGGAGCACTTGCCAGCAGGTGGTCGTGACTGAGAAGGAGTCTCCTGGCCTTCGCTTAACCTCCAGACACTACCCGTCCGTCCCTCCATCGTTCCCCTACGTTCACCATCCCCAAGCGACCGCCAATATTCCCCGAGACATTGTCTGTCATATCTGGTCGCAGATTGACATCGGGAAAGCCCAATCTGAGGTCAGTGATATCACCGCAACATGCCACACCTGCTCTGACATTCCAATGACTCCTCAGAACGGCCAGTGATCTACGGTATCAACTCACCGACGTCAAAATGTCATCTCCAGACACCAAGAGCAAAGGCAAGCCGATACTGCCGGCGCTGTCCCTGCTCCGAAACGCACAGAGTGCCCAGGCTCCCCAGGCTACTCAGAAGCGCAGCAGCGTGGTGGAAAAGCCCGACCAGCCGCAGACACCCCGGCACCGCTTTCTATCGCCCTCTGAGTGGACCATTTTCGCACACGGTATCGGAGCAATTAAGGATGGTGAAGGCCAGGACCCCGTCCGCCCTCACGGCGGAGGATGGCCCCCAAGGGGTATGCCCCGTGGCTTGTACAAGGACGTGGTTATTCAACGGACCAAGTGCTTTTACCTTTTCCACATATCAAGCATCTTCCGGTGGACACTGTTGATCCTGCAAATCCTCATCGGTGCAAGTCTGACAGCCCTTGGACCTTCCTCCGGTGATAACAGTCTCGCCATCACCATTCTTGGTGCGGCGAACACGGTTGTTGCCGGTCTGTTGGCTCTGATGCATAACAGTGGCCTTCCAGACAGATTCCGTTATGACATGCAGGAGTATGAACGGGTGGAGGACTACATCCGTAGTATTCTCGAAGGTCGACTCGCCCCAGCAGAAGAGGAACTGGACCAGATACTCTCTGAATGCTTCAACATGTTTTCGCAGGCCAAGGCGACCGTGTCAACGAACATGCCACCATCCTACAACACGCACCAGAGCTCGGATACCAGCAAGCACTTAAGTGGGACTGGTCTTTTGTCGTCGGTTAGTAGCCAAGACACACCGGTCAATGCGCCGAATGGAGAAAAGTCCTTTATGACATGACGTCGAGGCAAGGGCTGAGGCCTACGATGGACCCTCCCCTCGGTTAAGACGGGGCGGAAGGGACTGATACGCGGAGCACAGCATCTTATAGGAGATGAACAAACCAAAGGATGCCCTTCTTACCTTTATGTTCACGGGACCACACGGGTTTGATCACTTTGTAATGATGCTTGCTATAATAGGCCTGGATCGAGGCAGCTGGCACAGAAGGGGGCAATGGAATAGTATCAAACAGGTAGATGAGGGTCTTGAGATTTGGAGATCACACTCCTTCCACATATCATGTGTGCCCTTGGGATTGGTGGTCATGTTGCGATAAGAGGAGCTACAGACACAAGAGATTCTGTTTCAGCGTGATGACAGGCAGCTTCTGTGACAGGTTAGCGGGAGGGTTAGCCAAGACGAGGATAGGAGGATCGGCAGAGGACCCTGTAGTGCAGCGGAGCCAGTGGCGCCGAGGAGAGCCACAGTTGGCGCGCAAAGAGAGTTCGGGTGCCTGACGATGAGTGGGTTATGGGTTTGTGGCATTTTAAGCGAGGCTCAAATCGGTATTGCATGCCACATAGGGAAGCTTTCACTGAAGCTCTCCGGACTGCTGGCCGTCGTTTGACAGGACACCATTTTGGGATGGGGAAGTCGAATGGGAGTGGAACATGCGATTTTGGGTTGCATCCGGAGCCGGGTTGCGATGATGAGCGCGGCACCCGGTGAGACGCGCGTTGAGAAGGCTGTGCTTTCAATGGTGTCACGGCCAGATCTCTGTGTTGCATGGGCGAGATTCGACGCAATCGAGGTGCCAGTCGTGTGACGGTGACACGTAACGACTCGTCTGCAAGTGTGTGCCTGTTTCTTTGACTGATGTTGGGGGAGTCTGTGTCGTTGGCCCATTGTCGTTGCTCCGTAGAGCTGTCTGTCCTCATCATCAGCTGATCGTGTACATGATTGATGTTTCACCGACTGAAGCCAGGCCTCCTCTCTTCACCTCACTAAAGTTCCAAGACCTGCAGACGAGCAGATGCCGAAACGCTGCAAGAGATCGGCCGCGACGACATTGAATATGAATGGCTCTGGGAAAGAGCACGTAGAACAGCATTCGCGGCCCAGGCGGGGACGGACGTGTTTCATGATGGCTGATCCCTACAAAGCTTGTCTCCAGCGTGTGTAAGGAGGGCGAGGTCGCTGGCATGCTGCGCTTTGTTCAACGGGCTGTCCCCACTTGGGGGGACCATCCCTGGACTATGACGATTGTTTTGCAGGGATATGGAATTCGGTATCGTCCTTTTTTCTCTCTGATTTGGTAGGGGTCTCTTAGGTCGCTGAGAGGGGGAGGCTGGTGCTGAGGATGGATGGAGAAGTGATGGGCAAGTGGGCTGAGAGAGGGGAGATTTGATGCGGGTATTCTTGTTGGATTCCTAGAAGTCCGAGTGTTTTTGGGGTTGCGTGAATCCCATTCTCTCTCTCCTCTCTTTCTGTGTCTTCCTTTTTATCCTGTAATCATCCTGTGCTGTTCTCGCTACGTTGCTTCTGCCAGTGGGTGGCGGTTTCTGCTTGGGACAAATTAACAGGTATCATCTAGATACGACCAGGCTGCCGTGTGTGAGAGACTGTGTCTGCGACGCACCTTCAACCCAGCTTTTTGTTTCTTTGCTAAGGCGGATTCTCCGGATCAGGTTACGTTTGCAGCTTGACGACACCTTGACGGTACCTCGCAGCTGGAACACCTGGTAGTACTCTGCAGCCACTTGCACTGCTGCACTGCCCATCAACAGCCACCACCACCACCGCCACCTTCACTCTCTCTCAGTCTCTCCTCCAGTCCGTACGACGGAACTCGAGCTGCCGTGAAACGAGCTCAAACACTGTCACTCATTCACTCTTTCGGCAATGGCAATGCCTTGAACCAAACTATCAGTCTCTACCTTATTCTCTACCTTATTCTGTCTGCTTCTTACTATCTTCTCTCTTCTGAACTTGATACTCTTCGTCTGTTCTCCAAATCACTCCTTCAGCACCAGCACCCGCCACATCAAGTTCATAGCAGAAGCACAGCTGGACCACAATCATTCCACAACATCCTCAATTGGCGACCCTCAGTCGACGATACTACGTATTAGAACCCTTGAAATCATTGGCGCGGGCGGTCCCAGGTTGGACGGGACTGCCCACTTCATCGAAGGCTACCTTACCTATCATCGCCGCTGAGGTGCCTCAATAGCATCACTGACGATGTTTCTCCTCACCCACACACCAAACAAAATGTCCTCCCGCCTCCTCAACGCCATTCTCACCCTCCTCGTCCTCACAGTCTTCCTCCACTGCCTACGCATATCTCAACAACCGCGGCTACACGAGGCTGTCGAGGTTGAGATCGACCTTCTTCCCGATGGAAGCGGTACTCCCGAGTCGCAGTACCTGAACCGCCTGGCCCGTGACTTTGGCCTCACCAAGAATGTGCATTGGCAGTCATGGCGCATCCGACCTGCAGAGGAGATGAACGGCTGGTCAACGCTCACCGATATCCACCTCAAGTTCGGGAGCAAGCACAGGAAGGTTGTCGAAGTTGGCGATCAGAACCCTGAGCAGGTGAACATCCGTACGAGGATGGATCTCCCTGTCCATGCGAGTCCTGCAGCTGGCCGCACAGACGGAGCTGACTTTCTCCTCGGTGTCACGACAACCTTCGAGCGCATCTCTGCCGATCGGTACGATATGGTGCGCACTTGGTCGCGCTGGCTCACTGATGGAAGGCGCAATAATAACGGTGCCACTCTGATTGTTATGCTCACAGAAGCTTCCCAGAGTGAAGTTGAGGATGTTGACCTCCGGCTTCAGTCATATGGCATTGATGCTTATGTCACGGCCACTGAGGAACCAATGTCTTCCGCACGACGACACCTTGAGCTCGCCCAAATTCTGGGCACTTTCCAACCTCAATTGGCAGCTGACGGCCAGATCAAGCGTTGGTTTGGCCTCATCGAAGATAACGTCTTCTTCCCTAGCCTCATCACCTTGAGAGAGCGTCTGTTCGATTACAACTCTGAAAAGGAGCACTATATTGGACTGCCAAGCGAGCGTGCGGACTGGGTTGAGGGCAAAAGAATCAGCTACGGAGGTGGTGTGGTTCTCTTCACTCGCCCAGCCCTCATCACGATCAACAATCAGCGCTGTATTGAGGAGGGCGAGAAGTCGGGAGCGTTCAAGGGCAAGCGATGGGATGTACAGCTGCAAGAATGCTTCTTCCGTCGCACCAATATGAGGATGCATATCCTCCCAGGGTTCTACTCTCCTCTCGATGACGAGGAACGCACCCACGGTAAGGACGTCGGTGTATACGAGACAGGCGCCCGACCACTACTTCTTCACGATGCTACAGGTCGCCATGGCCTGAATTTAGGGAAAGCGCACCTCGTCGCAGGAGCTTGTGGCGAATCATGCTTTATGCAAAGATATGTCTTCCACGACAACTGGGTTCTCGTCAACGGCGTATCAATATCCCACTACCCACACGGCCTGAAGAAAGAGCCTCACCCACCTCCACCGGAAACACCAGCTGCAGCTGCATCTGGAAAGATCTTGATAGAGCAGGGTGGCAGCAGTGGCGGTGGCGTCGCCGGTGATGATATGGCGATGATGCTGAGGCCGAAGAAAGGCCACCGCGAGGTATGGAAGCTCGTTGATTCGGCGATTGGCGTCGGTGGTACGGTGTACCAGGCGTATCTGAAGAGGGCAGACAAGGGTTCAGAGGACCTGGATTCTGTCATCGTGCTGTTGTGGGAGACTGCGGCTTTCTGACTGCAGGAGCTCTGAGCGGCGGGCGATATGTCGCTCACATCCGAGCATTTGTGTTTCCTTACATTTTTCTTGTCTGAGCATTAGGGCGATATGGCGGCGGCGTTTGTTGTGATTTGCATTTTCAACTCTCTGTCATCACTCCTGGGAGCTACCTCCCTCTCTTCCTTTCCTTGATGTTTGGGCCTTGCACGGACAGATACCTCTCATAGACACGGCTGGCATTGCTCTTGAAATAGTACATCTCTTTCTCTTTAAGCCTTATGCACATTCTCCCGGCACCGGCACCATGGTCAGCATCATGATCTCAATGCCTGCCAGTCTGCAGCCGTGATCTCCCAATACATCTCCTTGTCCGAAAACTCACCATCCCTCAGAGTACCCTTCCCTTTTAATCCCAATTTCTCATCCGTCAGACGGATCATCGCCTCGTTATCCGATCTGGTTGTTACAGTAACGAGATCAAGCTGCAGACCTCCTTCCTCCAGCTTCCTCAATGCCCAATCGATGGACATCTTCATAGCCTCAACCGCATACCCCTTCCCCCGATACTTGGGATCCAGCACAACGCCGGCATCCCCCACCGAGAGACTCTTCCCATCCCTCTCCAACGTCTTGATTGCGCCAAACCCACCCAAACCGATCACCTCATACCCGTCATCATTTGGAAGCACAACCAAAAGGTTCACACTCGTAGGTCCGGACACTCTCTTGCCATCTGTGGTGGACAGGACGCTCGGTACGCTAGCCGAGTTGTTAATTCGCTCAATTGAAGCTTTTGCACGCTCGAGATCTCGAGGCGGCTTTCCGTCGTCTGCAGCGATGGCGAGGAGTTGTGCGAAAGCTGCGGCATCTTGTAGTTGGAGGTTTTGGAGGCGGATGGGGTGCGTGGAGGATGCGAGGTGGGTGCTGGAGTGCGAGAACTCCTTTGTCTCTGATGACGCCATGTTGAGTGATTCAAGTCAGAGGTATGAAGCTGATGATCATGAACTTGAGTATTTAAATGCCAGGACGAGGATATTTGCAGCCAAATTGGGAAGTACACGAATTTCAAGCTGCTGGTGGGAAGTTGTAAGCCCTTATAACCAGCAATCACCGGCAATACAAGAGCCAGGTTGCGTTTAGCAAGCCACTAACACACCAACTCTGCAGGTTCGCATCCCCGTGAGTCAACGAATTACGTGCTTGATGTGAGGCTCTGCGGAAACTCCTCGGCTGCAGATCTCGCATGTTGCCCAGTCACGATCCACCCCATCACCACCCCCAAGAATCGGAACTTCCGAACATCTAAGCTATTTTTCCTTGACACTTCGCCTCACGCGCGTAAACGCCCCAATTGACTGCATCGCGGGAGTCACAAAGCCTCAAACCCTTCTAGGGAAAGTCTTCTGCAAAGGCAAAAGTACCAATGAAAGCTGGGTGGGATTTGGTGGCAGTCCAACCCGGCTACTCGGCATGTGTAGGACTTACACAGACGTACGCTTCCTGCAAGTGTGCACTAAGATAGCTACAGATAGCATAAGACAACGCTGACAGAATTTGTAGACCTTCCTATTATCGTAACACGTGCGGACATAGCGTGCTGACCCGCATCAGGTGACTCACGGGGATATTTATCAGCTCTTGATTGACACATTCAGGACGTAGGCAATTGGGACGAATCGTCAATGCGCTTTTGCGTCTATGTAATGCGCAACTCGAAATTTATGCATGTCTGTTCTACTGCAAGGCTACTGAACCAGACCTGGACGAGTTTCTCGTCACCCTGTGCGGCTGTTGTCCCCCTTCTCCCTCTGCGCTTGTCCCTTTCGCCAATGGAGATGGGATGTCGGGCGTCACAGATCGCGACTCGGTCCCTGGCCTTTTTGGCTTGGCCGTCGCCGATGCTGTCGAGCCCTTCTTCCTTCTCTTGTCTGATGCTGAGCTTGGTTTCCTACTGACGGGCACGCCACCACTCGCTTCTTCGACGAAACCTTCGAGCGTGGGTGTTTGACTGCGCGAGGAGCTGGTTGAGCCGCGGCGGACACTACTGCTGCGGCGCTTGCGCTCGACGCCGGAAAGGTGGTGATGATGCGCGTGGGCTCGAGGCCCGGGGCCATGACCCTTGGGAATATCGTGGCGTGGGTGGCGGACGCGACGGAAGGGTAGCCACCAGAGCCAGCCGAGCTGCTCTCTGGCGAGACGGGCGTCATGTTCCTTGACTTTCTTGCGCAGCAAGGCCCTTCGCTCATTCTCACGTTCCCAGTACTCTGTTCGGTAAACCTCCCAATTCTCTCGGAAAGTAGCTGAAAAGGGCTTCGCCAGCAGTAGCAATTTCACGTAATCCCCTCCTGGTGCAAGATCCTCCTCGTGGCCACCCCCTTCTTCGTCTTCCTGCGGCAACACCAGCGTCGGGTGATTTTCTCCTGTAAGCTGCAGTTCCCTTTCCACCTCCCGTAGCAGAGACGGGTCCACTACACGGTATGAGGAGCTGGCGGTGTGCGAGAAAAGGCCGTACGTGAGGAAGAATGCGATGGTAGATAGAGCTTCGGCCCAAAGCGGGCGCCGTATTATGACGAGCTTGCAGTTGAAGCCTCGGAGTCCACGGTTCGACATTGCGAACCACCGTCGTGGCCACCTTATGCCACGCTCCCAGATTCCCGCTGCCCAGACTAGTATGGCCGTGATGATACCGCCCATGAAGCAAACCTTCTCGGCACCTTCGACGGCCCAGTAGATGGAGCCTCCAACACCGCGACCGTCCTCGCGCGGGGCAAGAAATAGGGCATAAGTGAAGAAAGCGATCCACAAGCCGAGCAGAGCCAGGAAGAAGGTATGATGGCGCTTCCTGGCGCGCAGCTCGAGAAACTGGGCGCGCATGGAAGCCTCGAGTATGAGCAGATTGAGGTAGATCATGGTCGGGGAGCTCGGAGTGTGGCTGAGAGGATCGCCAGTCTTCTCGTCTACCGAAGACGTATCGACAGGTGTCGTGCCTGGGGAAGACTTGAGGTTGACATTATGGGCGGCGGGGGAGGCGGCGCCTTTGACGAGGGAGTCGAGGTCGTCGGGCATTGCGCGGGACAGCGAGCCTTAGATTTCGACAAAAGTAAAGCTGGTCGAAGCAGCAAGATGCGTGGGGAGTGAGACCATTCGCGATAGTGGATGCTTGGAGGGATGCTTTCGTTTTCACGTGTTGCGTCGAGGGACACTGGGTACAGTTTCGAGAGGTGCCGAGGTCACGGCAGATATCGACTGGATCCTAGAATGACAAGATGCCTGAAGGAAAGATAAGTACGGCCGTGAACAAGTGGCCGGTGAAGAGGGCGCAACGGCCTGGCCAAGTGATGACTACAATGAGATGCTGGGTGAGGCCTGGTTGGGATGGTCAGACAGAAGGACGAAGCTTCCCTCAATGGCTGCCGTGATGTGGTGGCTCGATATGGTTAGCGGCTTTATTGGCTCAAGCCCAGCAAAACGTCACAGGCACCAGTTCTGCTGACAAAAGGCAGCTTACCTAAGGCAAGTCTTGCGTGGCACCTCGCCTGTACGGAGTAGAGAGGAGCCGACGACACCAGGATGGCCTTCATGAAATCCGGGGGAAATCAAAGATGCTCAGTATTCTGTCTACAGTCTGTCTGAATTTTCTGAATAATTCTAAAGGCGTTGGAGCGATCCCGAGATGGGATAGAACAGTGACGCCTCTAGTACACCAGGCCATGCGGCGGGCGCACATGAGAGATAGGTGAAGGAGGGTGCTGCTCTACAGGCGGTTGAAAGTCAAATCCCGATCCAACACGTACGTGAGCCGCAAAGAGTGCTCGTGTCAAAATTCCGTTACACTTGATCGGCAGGAACGTGCATCGTCGCCTACGAGATCGCGCTCCAGGCCTGACCGCCTCCCAAAGTGCTCAGATCGTGGGCGCCCCAACAAGCCGTCATGGTTCCTGGAACCGCCAATTGCAGGATATGGAGCAGCCACGTTTGGTGGGGATCGTGACTCGTGGCCTGAATCACGGGGTTTCATGCCGTTCGTTGGAGGGAATAGACGCGATTCAAATAAGAGGTAGCATGCATCTGTCCTGATTTGATCTATGACTGCCAGTCCTGTCAGAGAAGAGCTTCAGCCATTCTTGCCGATACCACCAACAGGCTGACACATGTTCCCAAGAAGTCTTGTCGTCATCTGCTCGAGCCACAACCGCAACTACAGTAACACCTTGCACTGAAAGTCCAATCATCACTTGCCTCGCATTCGGACCGTCGGCCAACTCTACCACCCGACAAACACAACCAGCGCAACATCCTTATTCTCACAGCCACCTCCGCGGATTCCGGCAGCACCTCAATCCCGACCCCGTCGCTGACTGACTGCCTGTCTCTCCCTCGTCCCTCGTCTGCAATCTCTCGCCTCACCACTTCGGTCTGGAGCAACCGCTTAACTCCGCCGCCTGCATTAACGCCAGCTCCGCAAATTCCACGCCCCAACGTTACTGCGCACCACCAACGTACGCTCTGGACCTTATCAAATCAACCACCCGAAAGACATACCTAAAGCCGTTACTGTTACTGCCGTCGACGCCTGGCACGTCACCACTTTTCCCATTCTCCGACAGCCCACGTATGCGCACTCGCAACGTACACACACCCCACGCAACACACCGCACCGCGCCTTGCCATTGCTGACTTACCCGCCCACCCCTAGAGATAGGGAGTCCGCTCGTCATTATTTCTATATAGTCCCGAGGGCCTTCCTGGGTCGGTCGCGTGGCCCGGGATGCTCAAGCAGCAAGTCGCCTCTTCAGCTTCCGCCGTCTACGCAAAGCTGTCCTCTAAGCCATTCATCCTCTACGCTCCTGTCATCATCCCCAAACCCAAGATGTCCACCACTGAGAGCGCCATACGCCCTCAACAGCCTCGCGGCATCGACCACGCTGACTCCGGAAGCGAGGACGAGGTCGTTGTTCAAGGCAAGGTCACTATGCCCAATGGTGGGAGATACTTCCCGCTCGGCTACAAGGAAGCCGCCTGGCAATGGGTAAGTTCGAGATCTGTGATCCATTCAATTTTCCTATCACACACTGACATCTCCTCCAGTGGTCCAGCATAGCACCTCCTCACGCCGAAACCGCCGTTCTTTCTCACATGCCCTACCTCAAGCGCGCTACCGATTCCTTTACCCAACTCCCGTCTGAAGCCGCAGCCGAGGCTGCCGCTGATCCTTACGGCAATCGTGTCTGGAAGCGAACTCTCGTTCAGCTCTCCGGTCAAGACCGCGCCCTCAATGAAATCTCTGTCGAGCGCGTCGGTGAGGAGACGGAAGAGACCCTCGTCATGCTTCACGGCTACGGAGCTGGTCTCGGCTTCTTCTACAAGAACCTTGAGCCAATTTCTCGTACAAAGGGCCTTCAGCTCTACGCCCTGGATATGCTGGGTATGGGTAACTCCTCACGCCCGAACTTCAAGCTACACGCGAAGGAGAAGGAGGACAAGGTCATTGAGGCCGAGAGTTTCTTCATTGATGCTCTCGAGGAGTGGCGCAAAGCCCGCAAAATCGAGAGATTCACACTTCTTGGTCACTCTCTCGGTGGATACCTCGCCGTCTCCTACGCGCTCAAATACCCCGGCCATCTCAACAAGCTCATCCTCGCATCCCCTGTTGGCATCCCGGAGGACCCGTTTGCCGTCAACTCTGCGCTTCCCGAGCCGGAAGAGTCAACTATGACCAACGAATTCACCCAATCCCAAGACGTGACTACCGAGAGCAACACCACTGCCCGCTCAGCGAGAGCCGCCAACACCGCTCGGAGGCCGATGCCTGGCTGGCTGGTTTGGCTTTGGGACCAGAACGTCTCTCCTTTCAGTATCGTTCGCCTCGCCGGTCCACTCGGCCCTCGTTTCGTCTCCGGCTGGACATCTCGCCGCTTCAGCCATCTGCCTCCCGCTGAGGCCCAGGCTCTGCACGACTACTCCTTCTCCATCTTCAAGCAGAAAGGTAGCGGAGAGTACGCACTCACATACCTGCTCGCTCCTGGCGCATATGCACGTCGTCCTGTCATCCACCGGATCCAAGGCGTTGGCCGCCAGGTCATCTCCCGCGATGATGATGGCAAGCCCCTTAAGAAGGAACATGGCTTCCCTGTCGTGTTCATGTACGGCGAGAACGACTGGATGGATGCAGACGGTGGCCACGCCTCAGCTAAGAAGCTCAACCAGGCGAGCAAGGAGGCACTGTCACAAGCATCAGATGAGGAGAAGCGCCTCGAAAAGGGGTCAGCTAGGGTGGTCATTGTGCCCAAGGCCGGCCATCACCTCTACCTCGACAACCCGGATTCATTCAACAAGTACATGGCGAAGGAGATGAAGCAGACTCTCACCGATCTCCGTCAGCAACGGGCAGAAAATCAGAACAGCAACTGATGGGGCTTGCGTCGATGTGTGGTTTGATGTTCGGATGTTTGATTAATTATTTTTGGCATGGCGTTGCGGGCATACCTGATGAGACTGGTTGATGAACCGCCATCAGCGGGACTGGGGACGAAAACAAGACTTGCATTTTTAGACAGGAGATCGTCTCCAACCTCCATGGCTTTGAATAAGCTACATTAGATTATCATCAATATTACTTACTAGTTTACCTACACTATGACCATGACCGTGGTGACCCGAGCTGCCGTGCAGGAAAAGGTGCGAAGGGCTCGTACATACGGAGATGAGTACACATCACATTTCAAATATACACACACCACGGGTACGTGCCATTCGTAACGAAAAGCATGTCGCGCTGTCAACATACTTTGAGTGCATCTCTGACGTAGTCGGCTATCAACAAGCGCGGGGTGATTGTTAATCAACCCAGTTCCGTCCCTCCGTCCTCCCCCGAGTACATATAACATAAGAAGAACCAAAGAAACCCCCCAGGATACCAACAACTCTAATACTGAATCTGAATCACCAAATCATCTCCACTTGAAGATACCCCATAATGCCGGGCAAACCCATCACCACTGAAACTGGCCAGGCCACAGCCTCCCTAGACGGCCAAACCCTCGCCTCCGCAACATCCTGGCTCCGCTGCGAGGGAAATGTCTACTTCCCGCCTGATACTCTTGTTGGAAAGGATCAAGGGGTATTCAGCAACACGGAGCTGATGACTTATTGTCCGTGGAAAGGGCATGCGGGGTACTATTCTGTTGACGTCGGTGGTGAGTTTTGACCTCCTTGCCTCGTCCACTCAAGGTACATGGGCGAAGGTTCTCTGCGGCCATGGAGTTGACGAGCAGTGCAGGGAAGAAAGTTGAGAACGCAGGGTGGTACTATGCAGATCCATACGATGCAGCCTTGTCTATCAAAGACTATGTTGCTTTTGGTATGTCCACCACAACTTCTTGGGTTCACCATTTCGAAGGTTAAACTGACCGTTACAGACAAATCAAAGGTCACAATCGAGGTAGAGTAACGATTTCAATGACTCTGTATGGAGTCGGATTTCATTTCGGTCTTCAAACAGCGTGTATCTGAAACGAGAGGTGCTGGTATACTCTTTCTCTCCCAACTGCATGCTCTCAAAATGCTCGTTGTCTTGTTTAAAAGTGCGACCCGACCACGGGGGCGGGTATGTCTTCGGATAAAAGCCAATACTCCAATGCAATGCTTCCCAATTCGCTACTGAAAAAAGAAATGCTCACGCCTCCCCTTCCCATCATGTTCTCCCGCATCATCTGTGATGGTAGACCAGCTTTGCGTTCCTCACACCGTTCCTTTAGAGGTTGATCAGGTCAACCTCAGAAAAGTCAGGCGGATTCTTCCCGTAGACCACGCGCACTTTACTATCGAGCGCCGTGCCCTCGTTAGTGATCCAAATGTGCTCGCTGAACTCTCTCGTCCGGCGGATCTCGTCGTCGCTGACTCCCATGTCGTCGCGGGGGATCCAAACCACGGGGCGCCTGGCTCGCAGAGCCGAGTGTGTGAATGCATGGCGGACCATCCAGTCTCGTTCCTCGGGCGTCAAATCCTCGATTTCGTCGTGGAACCCTCCGTAGAGCGCCTCTCCTATGGCGCGCTGCGATTCGAGATCCTTTTGGCGACGTTGGCGGCGATACTCGGCAGCCTGGGAATCTCCACGGGGGCGAAGCTTCTTCAACTGGTTGCCTCCGCCCTTCGCCCAGGTGCCGACTTGTCTCATAGGATTCTTGATGAAGTTGTTCGTCCCCTCACGACCCCTCATATCACCCATTTCGATGTCCCCATTCGGTAATTCACCTCGACGTGACTTCTCACTAAGCGGACTCGCCACAGTGGTTCCCTGATCCCCATGCCACTCCTCTTCGTCGTCTTCGAGGCCAAGGCGCCTATCCTGGGCTCTCTGGAAAGCTTCGTCTCGGAGGACTGCCTCATCCTCGAACGTGATGGGCAGGTATCGGAACAGCGGCGAAAAGGCGTAGTTGAGAAGGACTTGGTAGAGAATAGTAAGAATGCAGCATACGATCATGACTATGCCATGCGGTGTGCACGTGTGCTTCTTATTCTCATCGACCACAATGAAGAACAGGCCAGCCAGGCAAAGCTCCATGAAGTAGAGGCCAGTAAAAGTCTGGTTGAGAGCTCGGGGATACATCACTCCGCCTGTGTCGCTCTCGAATCGAATCACGTACACCATCGCATAACGATGGGCGAGCCATAACAGGCTGAAAGTGATGATGGCGAATATCGCAATCATGGGAGCAATGATGCTGTAGATCAAGCCAATACACGCGAAGTTGGTGTAAACAGGGAAGAATTTGCCCCAATTCACCTCTTCAAGCTTCGTGTTGCGAGCCCACTTGTGACGCGCAGTGCTGTCCATTATTCGAGCCACGATATACCAGAAGAACAGGGCACCAACTTGAAGCAGTGTTCCAGAACTTGTACTCATGGCTTGCAGAATCATGTAAGAGAAGAAGTAGTTCGCGGCCTTCGGCAGGTTCTCAGCCAGAAGATTCAGAACATTCTCGACATTGGACAATTTTGCGAGGTTGTCGACTAGGGTGTCGATCGAAGCTGCAAAGAAAGACGCAATCGACACAATGAGGAAGACTTGAACGAAGAGGAAGGCGAAGTAGAACAACTGCACAAACTCGCTCTTCTGGGCGCCAGTCTTAGCTCCCTTGAAACTAGCAAGAAGGTCAAGGATGATAGGCACCAGGATGAGGAGTAGTGCGAGGATAGCAGCAGGCAAGACACCGGCAAGGGCTTTTGCAACAGTCTCGACTGTGTCATTATCCCTAAGGAATCCGAGCCAGGGCTGTTCCTTGATGAGTTCGTTGAGCTGGCTAAGCGCAGCGGACAGAGACACAGGAATCGCCCAGAGGATGATCATTGCGGCCACGATGACGAATACGATTCCGTTTCGCAGCCACTCTTGCCACCACTTGAATGCCATGTTGTCCCAGATGACGTCGCGGGGAGAGACTTCATTAATTCTTGGGGCCATATGCCGCGGGATATGGTGCATGACGCTCTGACAGGCCATGTGCGCAGCAACTTGGTGCTCGAACTGGATAAAGGCCGAGTTCATCAACGGGTAGCGCTCAGGATGCTTCTGATCCTCTTCGATTTCCAAGTTGAGTCGTGCCAGCTCCTCTCGGCAGTAGTAGATTGTATCAACCTTCTTCGTGACGAAAGGGATACCGGGCAAGGCCATGACGCCGAACAAGGGAAGACGGTGTGTCGGGCGCTTCTTCTTCTTAAGGTACTTGGCCCATTCAGCATCTGCGTCCATCTCTTTGGTATAATCGGGGTTGTGAGAAGGCGGGTACTCCAGGGGTTCGATGTCCGGACCCCCCATGAACGGGATCCACTGCTTGATTACATCCCAAGCGGACTTCTTCTCGTTGGCCTTTCTGGTCATGTAATCCTGAGCCTCGACACCTTGAGGCACGGGGGATGCGTAGCCGCCAGGGGGCTCTTTCCAGAACTGCCAGAACTTAACATCGTTCTTCTTGTACATGTCATCGATGTTTTCCAGTTTCCGAACGGTGTTGAGCTTAGGAGCAGGTTCAACCGTATTGTCTTTCGTGATTGCCCGAGCAGAATCGTCAGTGACATTCGAGTGGGAGCGAGAGCGTGTCGTCCTGGGCTGTAGGGTCTCAGAGACCGAAGGCCGCGACATTGCCTCGCCCTGAGTGTTGGGGCGATTGGTGTCGATTGAAGCCTTAGCTTTTGGAGCACCCACTGAGCCCATGCCCATGAATCCATTCGTGGTTTCAAGTTCCTTGTTCATGCCGTGGCCGGTCTTCTCTACTGCACCCACCGCCCCCTTGACACCATGAGTGACAATGTTGAGAGGGTTAACGAGACGTGGAATTTTGAAGCCTTTGCCAGTCTGTTCCTGGTCGGGGTTCTGAGTTTCTTGGTCCTTGGACTCATCAACTCCCTGTCCTATATCGTGAGGAACCTGGTGCTGGTCACCAGCGTTGAGACCCGCAGCCGTGTTGGCTCGACGCTGGGCCTCCACGTCTTCTTGAGCATCTCTCTCAGCACGCTCCTTTTTAGACATAGCTTTAAGCTTGAGCTTCTTGCGTTCCTTTTTCTCTTCGGCATCACGTTGTTTCAAGTGTGCCTTCTTAGCCGCTTTGATCAGCTCTGTCTCAGCTGCCTCGAGCTGCTTGTGGATTTTATCCCGGCGATTGATCTTGTCGAGCAACTGGGTCAAGTCGCGGTTAAGCCAAAGGTTCCGAATGCCACCCGGGAAAACGTCGAAAAGGCCTCTCAAAGACTCTTCGCTGAGCCATTTGGCAGGGATTGAGCTGACTAGAACGGTGGTGGCGGAGGCTCGAAGACGGTGTTCAGCACTGGTGAGATGATCCTGACGGACTTTGATGTAGACGCGGAGCTCAAAGAAAAAGACCGTGCAGACCCAAATGATGACGAGGATCGCCATCAGAAGGTGAGCTGAGTAGCGTGATGTATGCGTGGCCTTCACGTTACCCCATGCCAGGGTGTCGAGGCCGTGGACATCAGAGGAGTTGCGGCCATTGGCGTCTTCATTGACGTCGATTTGTTGTCCTTTGCCGCCAACATAGTTGATGGGGATGAGGATAGGAAGTACGATGCAGACGATAGGAACAAATATGACCAGCAGTGTCTTGAGGTATCGGAGGAAGAAGTAGGCATCGAGACCACATTTCTTAATGATTTCTCGGTCGCTAAAGTTGAACAGGTGTTTGAGGAGTCCAACCACAGATCTCGGAGGCGGATCTGTTCGTTCTCGCTCCGGTACGAGGTAGGTCTTGGGTTTACTAGAGAGAGCAGGTCAGTCATTGTGGGCAAGGGATAGATTCTAGCTGGTTGAACTCACAAAATACGGGCAAGCTTGTTCCGCAGGAGGAGGAAGATGAAGGTCTGGACGCCGAAGATAGCGACGGCAACAGCGATAGAGGTCAGGAAACTGGTGATTCCAATGCCTTCATTATTCTGCGCGGAACCGCTGCCGCCTTTCGTCGTGCTATCAGGCCCTGAGGCCGAGGAAGTGGTCGACATGGTTGTTGTGACTACGATCGACTCGTGGGGTCGAAATAGAGTGGGTGAAGGGTCGAGGTCGGCCCCGAAAGGGGAAATGAGTGGGAGTAGAGCTCTCGGCGGTGTAGGTTGTGATTTTGGACGAGGGTTATTCTAGAAGGTCAGGAAGTTGATGTGTGTAACATGCTGTGTGAAGTGTTGCAGATAGATTTCTTGGCAGTGTGTGATGTGAAGGACGGCTGAGAGACACAGACACGCCTGCTAACAGAGGGGAATAAGGATGAGAAAAGAAGAAGAGGCCGATGACATGGCCGATAGTGAAGACAGAGGTCGTGAAGCAAGACAAAGAAGAAATAGAGGCCGCCAGTCAGTCATTAGGTGTGGGCGGAGAGAAGGTCGTCTGGTCGATTCAGGGACAATCGTGGGCGCAAATCAGGGAGGAAGCGACATGGGGGAAGCGAATAGGCCAAAAATGGGCGGTGACATCAGCGGCTGCAGGGGGGGGGGCAGTGGAGGTTAGGGGGGGATGATTGGGCGTGGGGCACTGGCGACGAGACACGCTGATACGCCTGGGGGAGTGCTTAAGGTTCCAGCATTCCAGGGGTCGGTCCAGTGCTATGGCCCGCTGTGGAATCCGAGGAACAGCCTGTGGAATTTGCCAATTGGTGGATTGGCCCACGAAGTTGAGGCTAGCGCGTCCCTACACCACGCCTCAGCGGGTGGCTCCGTTGGCTGGCTTGACTTACGGCGGCTACAGAAACAGACTCTGACCAGGCTGGAATCACTGGTTCATGTTGCTCTGTTCCTGGCCTCGCTTGTCCTGATCCTGAACCTTGCTTCTGCTGTTTACACGCGCGTGTCTTGCCCAGAATAGCAGCATCGCCAGCCCAGCAGCAAGATTGTCATCAGGAACGAAAACGAATAAACACCTCGCCCAGCCTCTTCCTTATCATCGACTTCACGCTTCTCCACATCCAAATCCCATCGGTCGTCCCTAGTCACTCGGCCACACGACCGATGACGATCAAGAGACCAGCGGAATCCACTATTGGACACACCATTGCCCACCAGTCTCCCATCGTCACGCATCGCCATCATTGCCGCTCGGCAAACGACTCCGAGACCAATCTTCATGTGGCACAAGCTCTGTTCATCACGGAACTGTAGCTCCTGGCAAATTGGTTTGCTTAAAACTCTGTGTTACAGAGCACAATATGGGGAGAGCAGGGGAAATCCCCGTCACCGTCGCTGAGGAGCTCGCAACCAAAATATCGCGATCATGAGCAAGCCCTTGCAAATCGATCTATCAATCCTGGCTAACACGCCGTCTGCATCCTTGCGTCAGTGGGAACGCATCTCTTGCCCACCAGATCTGGCACTGGAACGTAGATCGGAGCCTGCAGCTCGCTTACGACCTGGTTTTTGAGCCACCTTTCAGGAAAGCTGAAGCGCCACCCGGCAGACCTCTCCGACACCAGTATCAAAGAACCTGCCCAACGGCCACATTGATCGTCGTGGTCTGTCACAGAGTCTGGAGAACGGTTCATGTTTGTCTCATGCCGACCAATCGTTGCTTTGCCCATACTCACACCATTCGACCCATGACTATGTTGCCATACCCCGTCCTACTGGTATCACGACTTTGGCTCTACATAAGCTATACTCCTCTGAAAGAGCATTGTTGATCAATAATCTCTTGTCCCGCGGCTGGCTTGTCTTAGGTTAAGGTAGTTTGATAGTTATTGACGTGCACGCCTCATCATGGTCCCGTCGCGGGCTGCGACCCTCAAGGCACCTAAAATCCTTACCCGGCAGTAACAAAGAGCCACGCCCAGTATTGGCTTACGACTATTCCACATGCCAAAGGAGAGGTCATGAGTCTATTGCCATGACCATCGCGAGACCTCATAGTTAGGGGGCCTCTTTTTTAAACTGACCTGGATTCCCGGACAATCGAACCCTGATGAACCTGAACCAGCCAGCTGTTCTCTCGGATCCAACGGTGGCCATTCAAAGAACCTCTGATATCACTTGACACATGCCGTGTACCACAGAACATGCAATTCACACAACATTACTCGGATTAGCCGACGCTAAACCCGAGCTTTGTGTCCAAACTGACTATTCAATTGTATGCCAGGCGCCAGAATTAGTAAGAGGCTTCTACTTTGCTTGATCATACAGTGGTCCCGATGGCAGATCCCGGTGCTGCCCCGCATCCCGTCGCCATCCGAACCCCATTGCCGGCTCTGCGGAGAGAAGACGCGGCCAGTGGGACTAAAGTAATGAGAGAGCGAGGTCGGAGAAGCGAATTTCCTACTTGAAGAGGTCAAATGACACAGCGGAGTCGAGGATCTCATCCAGATTCACGGTTTGCGTATTTACAATTTCATGTTTGGTTGATCCCCTACCATGAGCGACTCCAAGGACCTTCATATCGCCATTATTGGCGCGGGCATGGGCGGCCTCGGTGCAGCCCTCGCACTTGCCAAGAAGGGTTTCAAGAACATCGATGTCTATGAAACGGCCTCGAACTTGGGATTTGTTGGTGCTGGAATCCAGATGCCGCCCAACGTAGGGCGGATTCTGACATCCCTGGGGTGCTGGGATGGTATTGAGAAAGAAGCAACATCTGTGGCCGGCACAAGTATACGACGTATGTAAAGCCCGCATCTTCAAGTCTGATGGCCAATGGAAGTATTGCTAACTACTGATAACAGAGGGCTCAACAAACGAAGAGCTTACTCACGTGGATATGCCCGGGATCAAGGAAAAGTACGGATACGCTCATCTCTGTGGTCACCGGTCGTCCCTGGCCGGCAACTTATACGAAGCATGCCAGAAAGAATCCAGCATCAAGTTCCACTTCTCCAGTTCCTTGGCGCAGATCTCATCCTTCGCACCCAAGGTCAAATTTACCATCCAGCCCCGCGATGGTGAGCCCTATGATGTCGAGGCTGATGTACTTCTGGGCGCAGACGGCATCAAAAGCCAGGCAAGGGTAGCTATGCTCCGAGACATGGGTGCAGCGCAGGAGGAGGTCGAAACAGGCCAGGCTGCGTACCGCATCATGCTCAACCGAGAGCAAATGGCTGGTGATCCTGAGATGCTGGCTCTGCTGGACAGTGATGATGTTGTACGCTGGGTTGGTGAACGGAGACACATTATTGCATATTCCATCTCTGACCACTCCATCTACAACCTCTCGAGTGTCCAACCAGATAAAAGCTTTGCTGAAGCTCCATCTGTCACCTACACCACCAAGGGGTCCAAGACTACTATGCTTGAAGTGTTTGGCGACTTCTGTCCGCTGGTTACCAAGATGTTGGATCTTGTGCCCGAGGGTGAGGTCTGTGAATGGCGTCTCCGGATGTACAAACCTCTACCAGCCTGGACACACGGCAACGTCGCCCTCCTCGGTGATGCATGCCATCCAACACTCCCTCACCTAAGCCAAGGTGCCGCAATGGCTATCGAGGACGGTGCTGTGATCGCCGAGGTTCTCTCCCTGTCGCCATCCACCGATGCTGCATCTCTGGCCAAATCTCTCCGCGCATACCAGCTGTCACGCAAGGAATGGTGCTCCAACCTCGTGGAGATGGCATACCTTTCAAGCTTGTCACTTCACCTCGGCGAGGGCAAAGCACGGGAGGAGCGGGATCGCATGTTCCGGGAGAGAGGCAAGGATGGCTCGGTGCCGGACAAGTGGGCTTCGCCGGATGTGCAGAAGATGATCTACACGAACGACTGCGTGGCGAATATTCGTAGGGATTTTCAGCAGCTCTTCGTAGAGTCAGAAGCTTAGTGAATGAATCATCACGGAAAGTAACATTGGGGTGAGATATCAATAGATAGAAGAGGCAAAAAAACGACGTGACATTAGAAAAGTTGTAGCGAAAGGAATTTCCGCGAGGGAGCAGTACATTTGCCGTGCAATATCAAACGCCAGCAACGCCCGTATCCTGCTTGACCGAGTGATCACTGAGGATCATGCGCAACGATACAAGAGCTCATCCCCCACCGATCTGTACCTAACGAGGCACCATGTGTGTATATCTCCGACCTTCAAACTGAATGCTGCACCATCCCTATATTCGATCGCCCCCCGCCTTCCGTTGCTAAAGCAGCGTCGTGTCGCTCAGCCCAAGCCTTTCATGTGGCTGCAAATGGATTCGACACTCGTTCTTCTTGATGTATGGGTTTTGTTTGTTCGTAGATTCTCAAACCAATGGGTCTATATCTAGAAGAGGCAGTCGAGACAGCAGCAACATGCTAGACCAGCGAACAGACCAGCGCAGATACCACCAGCAGCACCGCCGCCACCGCTGTTACCACGGTTGTCCTGAGGGTAGTAACCCTGCGGCGGCGGCTGTCCGTACGGGCCAGGCTGAGGAGGATATGGGCCCTGACCAGCGGGGTATGGACCTTGCTGCTGTTCGTAGTAGCCCATCTGGGGGCCAGGCTGGTAGTAGCCGCCCTGCTGCTGTTGCTGCTGGTAGGGATCGGGAGTGCCTTGGTAAGGGGCGCCGCCGTAGGCTTGCTGGGGCGGGTTGGGACCGCCTCCGTAGGGAGGAGGGTACTCGTTCTTGGACATAGCTGGAGATAGAGCGAGAGTGGAAGAGAGTCGCGAAGAGAGACGAGGCTGACGACGATGGACAATGCGTCAAAATGACTGTTTTTGGAAAGAGCCGGAGGAGATAGTAAGAAACCAAGAGGAAGAGAAAAGGGCTGGATGCGACAGTGGAGGAGGAAATATAATGAGGGTGGAGGTAACGGCGACGGCGAGTAAGATGGGGAAAAGGGCGGCCGGGGATGGGCGAAAGGCAAAAGACACGAAATGCTCCGCCACGTTGGGAGACGGCCAAGGCTGCGTGTCTCTGTGGCTCCTCCCTCGCTACTCTGTCTATGAACAGCACTCTCCCAATCAGTGTCAGCTGGCCGCTTCTAAACGCTGCGACCCCGCTCCCAGATGGCAATCGCTTTTCCTCATTCTGGTCCGGCGGGATCATTAGTCGCTAGCCAGCTCAGGCTTTGAGGCCAAGCTGCAGCAACGCGCGCGGCGAGTATTACGTGGAAGCGACGCCAAGCAACTTAGTCCCTTGTCCCGTTGCGGGTTTCACTTCGAGCCCAGCGTGAGAATCGATCTTCAGGGAGGGGAGGGGGAGCTTGCGAAACCCAATGCGCCTGGATGGATGGCGTTTACCATTGAACAAAGGCGTATTACATCGTCTGCAATGAGTCCTGCGACTACAGTACCTGCTGTGGCTGCTATAAATGGAGCCGCCGATCAGATCTGGCATGGCTCGCGGCTTTGACTGTTAGTCGTCGTCAGCGAAAGCGGCGTCTTCGGAACGGCCTCGTTCACATGGGGCTTGAAGTCTGTTGATGACTGGCATGTATGATGGCCCTTCGTATTCGCGCCTTTGGCAAGGGAGTATGTGACGCAACTCGAACCCATCAATCTATGCATTCATCGCACCGGGACCCCTAGATCCAGGGTCTTCTGACCGCGCCGCGTCTCAGGGTCAGCATCTGAATCCACTTCTGGACTGCCATACCGTTGTTCGTCTTGACAAGCTCCAGCATGGGTGAAGGAAATCACGTGATACAGATGAGTCACCGCCACATCTAGGCACCACAGCCACATGCGTCAGCCACATCATACCTCGAGTGTTCTACCTGCCCCACCTCTCCTTCAGACGCAGCATCCCACCACGAAAAGTCACAAATTCGAACCTTGCGCCGAAACTCCACTATCACAACCTCTATTCGCGATCGCCTCTTCGACTCCCTGCACACCGACAGAACCTTTGAAGCTCCTCAACTCTCGACCACTCGACGACTTCACATAACAACCACCCAACATGGCGGCTGTCGCTTCAAACAGGCCCAAGTACGGCCCTCAAGAACCCCCCTCATATCCCCCCAGATCATCGATAGCTAACCCCGCCAATAGGCAGGACTGGGCCGACGACGATGACAACGAGGAGACCAGCACCGATCTCCCTCCCCCCCAGACCGTCTCCAACAAGGACGGCACTAAGACTATCATCACCTTCCACTACAACGACGAGGGCCACAAGGTCAAGACCACTCGCCGCATTCGATACATCACACACACAGAGACCGTGAACCCCCGCGTGGCCGACCGCAAAACATGGAGCAAGTTCGGCGCGAGCGCCAAGGACGGCAACGGTCCTGCTACCGATACCACCTCTGTGGGCGAGAACATCATCTTCCGCCCCAGCGTTAACTGGCGCAAGGATGAGAAGGAGGGCGATACCGATGCTGGCGCTAAGGCCATGAAGGCCCAGCTCAAGGACAAGCAGGTCAAGTGTCGTATTTGCAGCGGAGAGCATTTCACTGCCAGGTGTCCGTACAAGGATACTATGGCCCCTGTTGGCGAGGCATCCGGCCCGGATGTGGCTGCTGGTATGCCCGAGGAACCCGCAGCTGGTGGTCCGGGAGCGAAGAAGGGATCTTACGTGCCACCTGCTCTGCGTGGTGCTGGTGGTGGTGCCGGCGAGAGGATGGGTGGATCCAAGTACGGCGAGAGGGACGACCTCGCAACACTGCGCGTTACCAACGTAAGTACCGGCCTTGAGTTATTGAGTAAGTCATGGCATCTAACAAGTCACGCAGGTCTCCGAGTTGGCAGAGGAAGGCGAGCTTCGCGACATGTTCGAGCGCTTCGGCCGCGTCACAAGAGTGTTCCTGGCCAAGGATCGGGAGACGGGATTGGCCAAGGGTTTCGCGTTCATCAGCTTCGCGGATCGGGGCGATGCTGTCAAGGCAGCCGAGAAGATGGACGGTTTTGGTTTCAAGCACTTGATTCTGAGAGTCGAGTTCGCGAAGAAGGCGGCGTAAAAAGGATCAGTGGTGGTGATGGCTTTCTAGACGTGGCATTGGGTTGGGCACGGAAATGGAATTTGTACGGTAATCTTGGCTCACGAGAACATGCCGAGAATGGTCAGCAGAGGCAATGCGCATTTCATGATGAGCTCTTGAAGCTGTGGTATTGGTCTTTTGATATCTGTGATTACGACAATGTCCGCGTCTCGCGCGACCAAGCCGTGATTACCGAATGCTATGGCTAGAACGAGGTAACCCAAAGCAAGTGCAGTAGGAAGACGGACAAAAGACTCCAGAACCCAATGTGTGGCATAATTTAATCCCTGTTTCAAACGCCATTATGATGTCGTTCAAGGGATCGTTGAAGCCACGCGTTGGATGGTCATGAGTCGTTAGTCCGTGTGACATAGGAGATTATGATTAGTTGGAGATGATGATCCGTGTCGTTGTGTGAGATCTATTTGTCGAAATGTAAGGAAATAGTTTTGCTGAAAGTCGAATTGGTGTTGGTTGTTTCCCGTTGAGTAGTGGTAAGAGAGTGAATGTTGTGATCCAGAGATCGGCAAGTGTAGTCGTCCATAGCCCTTCAGCGCCAGGAACCGTCAGTCAAAGACTAGGCCTTCTTCTCAGCCTCCTTAGGCTTCTCCTTGTCCTTTCCAGCATTTTCCTCCTCCTCATCAGCAGCCTGCCTGGCCAGTCTCTCCTCCAACTCAGCCTTCTTCTTCATCGCCTTTTCCTTCTTCTTCACCTCTGCTCCCTTCCTCCTCTGCTCTCTCTTCTCGCCGAGAACATACGGGATCGACTTGACCACCCTTAGCGTCTTCTTCACACCCAGCCAGAACTGTCGGCCAGACTCCTTGAAGTGTCCACCGGCCTCACGGTAGCCTTCACGGGCGGCAGAGGCACGCTTTCGGGCGCGGTAGGCTCGCTCGGCTCGTTGTGCGCGTTGGAAATTGTGGGAGGCTTGCCGACGGTTGGTGGTGAGGAAGGCTTCGGTGCCGGAGGTGCCGGCTGTGCCAGGTCGGAGGTCAGGAAGAGGCTTGGAGGTTGAGTCCTCGACAGGGTCGGTTGGCTTATGAGCGCGAGGCATGGCAAACAAGGGCATCAGAGGGCGACCAAAAGAGTGTATATGGTTGGATGGGCGAGGGAGTGTGTAGTTTTACAGAGTGTCAGTGGGTGCGAAAGAGCCGAAGCAAGGATCGTCGAAGTTTCCTTAAAGAATGAGGGGCATGGACCGCTTCTTATGGCCTTCTATAGCATCGAAATCATTCTAGAAATGGAGCTGTATGTCAAAGTCCAAGCGTTATGAGCACGCGACGGCTCAGTCTAAGATTATGCATCTGTATCGGCCATCCTTGCGTAGAGTGAATCTGGCCCACTTCCCATTGTAAAAGATACTCATTAACTCAATGTGCAAAGCGTGTTCTTTAGGCATCCAGATCGAGGCGAAAGTTGCAAGGCGACTTGAGCATGAACGCTCATTAAACGCACCGAAGAAGCGCGTGGTGGAGGGTGCACGGGCTTGTGGTTGGACTCGCATGAACGGCGAGATGGTTGGAGCATTTGCTTCAGCGACGAATGAGAATGGCTGATGGCGACCATTTTCAGAAGAACAATATTGAGCGCAGAATATCATTTCAAAGAATCTGAGTCATTCTATCCATTTATTCTCTTTTGTGCAAGCTTGGATGTAGGAAAGGAGAGCTCAATAGGCGCGGCATTGGCGTTGACATACGCCCACGAACTTGCCTATGTTCATCATAGTGAGAATCATCCCATCAAGATCTATGTATACAAGCACCTCATCCTGGTATTAATGTTTTTTTAAAGAAGTGTCTTGAAGGGTATCATGTGCTTTGACATGAGCAAAAAGATCGTTCAATGAGCCAACTGGTACAATGCCTCGCACTAGGACAGTGAGAAGCGAGACGAGTGAGGCGACAGCAAGTGACCTCGACACCTTTAGTTACTAGGATCCTTGTCGCAAGCCAGCAGCTCTCACGGAGGGCTCCAGCACACAGATACGAGCAACGTTTGTTTCTCTCCATTCTGGAGAGGAATTCTCTACAATAGAAACGAAGATGAAGGTCAAGATACGAACGAGAAAAGTATAAGATAGCGACATTGAGAGTGGCTAGATTAGCAGCCCTGTGAGTTGCCAAGGCTGCTGTACTCGACAATACTTGTCCAGCCAGCATCAAATGGTGAGGTGGTGTGTGAATGACGAGGATATGGCTTCATGTCCGTGAATGACTTGGTGTGTCGCATTCTCCTCTGGAAGCCATCCCTCGCTGCGTCCAATGGCACCCTGTATGCTACACAACGTGTGCCAATACGAGGAGTGGTAGTCACCTTCTGCAAGATGACGATCCGGCTGCAGGCGCAACGGCAGTCGGCAGACGAGCATGTGGTATTCGATGCAGATGGGAATAGATGAGAATGTGCGTTTCCTTGTGTTCCAATGGCAGGATAACTGCAAATAATCTCCCCTTGAATTCGGGATCCCAGCATCTCTGCAGCCAATTTTCTTAAGCATGTGATCACAGCAGCGAGCGCTGTGCCCAGGCTACTTGCTAGCGTAGTAATGTAAAGCTCAGGTACCTGAACCCCCACCCGTGTCCCTGCCGTTCGCTCCGTTTCGTCTAAAGGTCACGTCACTCACAAACCATCCGCCGCCAACTCCAACCACCCACCGGAACCGCCCAACGTTCATTCTTCA
This sequence comes from Sarocladium kiliense, assembly GCA_030734395.1. NCBI lineage: Eukaryota > Fungi > Ascomycota > Sordariomycetes > Hypocreales > Sarocladiaceae > Sarocladium > Sarocladium kiliense. Next base: position 646,728 of record JAUZTG010000020.1, on the reverse strand, counting down.
TTCGTCCACCGACGTCGACATCGACCATTGACATTGACATCGCATCGGCATCGACTACCACCTCACTGCAACCTCACGCTTCTCATCGGTGATCGCTCAATAAAAGCATCCCGCTCTCCAGCCCCGCAGCTCAACCTGCGCGCCGCCCGCTCCGATTCAACATCCGCCAGTCATCTCATCTCATCTCCCCGCTCGCTCCCGACTGGACCCCCTTTCAACGCCGTCGACCCGCCGAACTTCCAGACCTCAATTAAAGCCCTCGACCGGCACTGCTGCACGCTTGCGGAGTCCTGACGTTGGCCGTTTCCTGTTGCCGTTTGTTACCGTTTGGTCTTTCAAGGCTAGACCCCCGCGCCCACACAAACAATAAGAGCTGGCTTGTGCCCTGACTATCTTTCGCAACAGTCACATGCGTGGATCTCTTGGTGATCAACAACCCTCCATCCTTCTCCTTCTTGTTCTTAGTCGACTTTCTCAAGCAAGGCGACCGCTTTTCTGTTCAGCATATACCCTCTTTAAGCAACCATTCTTTTAATGGGAGCGTCTGACTGCCTTATGGTGATTCCCTCCCACTCGACTTATTCCCTCAAACCCTCCCGACAATGAGCACCGCCGCGCAAATACCCTCTGAAGGCGAGCTTCGCCAACGCCAACGCCAACCGGACCTTGACAATGACCTCAGCCCTCCATCTGCCGGCGCTCAGGATACCGGCTCCTCTACGCCTGACTTGAGACCAGGAAATGGTGTCGAAAACAAGGAGAAAAAGACCTATGGTCGCACACCTGATGGCACAGGTATATGCTCGCGTGACACGCCCAATCCTTACAACTCTTGGCTAATCCAAATATTCTCCGCCAGTCTTCATTGTACCTACAACACATGACATGGTTTCACAGCTCCTCGATCCTCGCCAACCGAAAAACTTATCAGACGCCCTGGTCCTGGCCATTTTAGCCCTACACATCTTCGCCGCTTATGCACTCCCGGCTGGCTGGAAACGACCTGTCTTCGCTCTCATCTTCCTCGGATGGAGGGCTGCTTACAATGTTGGCATCGGCCTGCTCCTTCACGTCCAGTCTCATCACCGTCGCTTGATCACGTGGGCCCAGCGCTGGAAGCTCTTCGAGAACCCTGCGACTGGCAAGAACCCTCGACCCTGGCTGTACTCACTCCTTAAGCGTGAGCTCGAGACCAAAATCACTGAGGACTACGAATTCGAAAAGGCCCCCATCGAGTACAACACATGGTTGGTCTTCCGCAGAGTCGTTGACTTGATCCTGATGTGTGACTTCGTTTCCTATTGCTTGTTCGCTATCATCTGCGGTCACACTCCTGATGGCGAAGGCTTCCTCATGGGCTTCGGCCGCTGGACACTGGGAATTGCCCTCGTCGGCTTCAACTTATGGGTAAAGCTCGATGCGCACAGAGTTGTCAAGGACTTTGCATGGGTATGTTATGCCCCTCCACACCTCCCCTCTTCCCTCCTTCAGCCCTATGCTAGCCCAGCCCCCCACAACTCTCCACACTCGCACTTACATGAAGCAATCACCAAACTTCGACTCCTCATCGTCTCGCAATACCTGCAAGAAACATGGCTAATCACCGTCACTGAGCAGTACTGGGGAGATTTCTTCTACCTCATAGATGCTGATCTTACAGTATGTGTTAAATCTCCAACCTTGAAGTGGTGATGCAAACTCACCAAGTACAGTTCGACGGCGTGTTTGAGCTCGCTCCACACCCAATGTATTCCATTGGCTATGCTGGGTACTATGGCATCTCTATGATGGCTGCCAGCTATGAGGTCCTTTTCATCTCTATCGTGGCCCATCTCGCCCAGTTTGCGTTCCTTGTGACTGTCGAGAACCCTCACATTGAGAAGACGTACAACCCTCCGGCGCCGAGAAAGCGAACCATGTCCTCTCGAAAGATCAGTGATCCGTCTGTGCTTCTTGAAGTGTCCGCGAATGCTAGCGAAGATGCCATTGTCGACGGCCACAGTGATCTGCTGCAGGGTGGTCTCGCCTCACCGCAGAAGGAAGTCCCTCCTGCGGTTCACAATCTCGTTGGTCTCAGCAACATGGACCTATTCCGCGTGACAGATTGCGCTGCTGTGTTTCTCCCGCTGTACGTAGCCGCCTTGACTCTTGTTTCGCCGAGAACACCCTTCTGGCAGGCCATCTTCGTTCTTCACGCGCTTCTGTGGAGAATCTGGTATCACGTCGGGCTAGGCATTATCCTCGACAGGCAGTCCAAGTCTAAAATGTGGACGCGCCACTTCCTCAAGTTCGGTGAAAGTGCCGGCGAGGCATGGCGCCAATGGAAAGGCATGTGTCATGTTAGCATGATTATGTGCAACGCTTCGTTCATCGCTGCCTGCTGGAAGCTGTACACACCGCCGGCTGATTGGGGCTATGGCCTGGTTCTTTTGAAACACGTTCTTGGTGCCGGACTTGTTGCTCTGCAACTGTGGACCGCCTTCTCCGTGTACGATTCGCTAGGCGAGTTCGGTTGGGTAAGTTTTCCGTTTCCACGAGATATCTTCACAGGCAAGAGACTAATCAAAAGTGCGCGAAAAGTTCAATGGTGACTTCTTCTTTGACCAGGAAGCGAAGCTTACTTACACGAGCATATATCGGTTCCTGAACAACCCTGAGAGGATCTTTGGAACAGCTGGGGCGTGGGGTGCTGCACTCATCACCTGGAGCCGGACCGTCTTTATTCTGGCACTCATCACACAAGCATTGTCCTTGGGCTACATCTCGTATGTTGAGCGACCACACATGCAAAAGATCTATGGCAGAAGTCTGCGTCGTGAAGCTGGTATCACAAAGTTCATCAAGCGCTCTTTGCCGCCACCGATGAAGACGTGGCAGGAAAGCATGGACAAGGTCCTTGATGATACAACCCATTTCATGGAGGAGTTCCTAGACAGCGCGAAGCCGAAGTTTGCCTCGGGTGTTAAGACCATTGTGAGGGACACATCAGCTTTGTTCAACATGGCACCCGCAAGGTTGACCATCACGAGACTGCCACCAGACTTGGCCGGTCTGGACCCCAAGAACTATTCTCTGAGTGTTGAGGGCACGCCTTCCGTTCAATCAACTCTTAAGGAGAGGGCGACGGGCAAGGAGAGTCTCAGCGGACGCTTCGATAAGCCAGTGAAGACCATGATCTACGAATACGGCACTCCGCTGAAGGTGAAGTGGAGGGCTCCAGCAAACCACAGCAACCAAGACTGGATCGGCCTCTATATGGTAACGGATAATCGGTCTCGTGATGCTACTGAAGTGTCGTCGCTGGGTCGCTGGGCTCCCACTAACGCAGGCACCTACGACGCTCTCACAGCCGACAGTAGCATTTCTGTTGCAGAGCACTCTATCTCCAAGTCTGATCCAACTGACCCCGATCTGGTCGAAGGTGAAGTGACATTCTCAGGCGACAAGCTCTGGTGGACTCAGGGTGTTTTCGAGTTCCGCTACCACCATGGAGGCAAGCACCTTGCAATGGCAATTTCTGAGCCATTCGAAATTCGCATCGCCAAGGTCGCCGACGATGACGTGGACGGCGAAGCTCGTGGAGCAACTTACGAGAAGGCGGTGTTGGCTGCGCTGCTCCCTGCCGTGCGCAACTGCCTCGACCGCGATGAGGACATCGCGCCGACAGATGTTGATGAACCATTTGGAAGCCACGTGGAGCGGGATGGTAAATACGCCAGGAGAATCGTGTATGCCATCAGAGAAATGTTTGGCATTGAGTTCGCGCCTGCAGTTGTGCTCGCGGACGGAAACGTGAGGAAGCTCGCTTGGAGGATCTGCAACGCGAAGGAGGTTCTGGTAAGCCACAGCTCTACGCTCAAACTCAAACTCAAACAATGCATACTGATAGTTTATCTCAGGCACCGTACAGCATGTCACATTCTAAGGGCACGACGACGCCCGCAGTGCAGGATATGGATCGTGAGGCGATATGAGATGAAGCCCCTCTTCAGTAGGGAACTGAATCGTCATTGATGGACAAGATGTCGGCTGCATGAAGGCGCGACTGACATCTGACGATATACATACGTTTGCGTCGAACATTGAACGGCTGGAAGCTCAATGATCCAGCCGAGGAGGCAGAAGACATGACCGAAGTCTGGTTTGATTGTACCTAGTGCAACGATCGGCTGCCAACAAAGGCGAACCCTTAAAACCAGTAACTTATAGCATCATTCGAACGAAGAAATAAATAAAAAGGTTCGCAGTTGATTTTGTGCTCTTGCTTGTAGGTCAGCTTCATGACCTGACGCCGTAAAGCCTTCCATCCATCCCTTCGCCCTATCAATGCCATCATGGGCCCTCAACGCTTGCGTCGTTGAGAAACCCCAAAGCGGCAGGTCAGCCTGGTTGCAACACCACTGCAGCCCCAGGGTAAAACAGCCTGAGACCTATAGATCATGCGATGCCATGCAATGCGCTGTGCCCTTTTCGTGTTGTTCGTGAGGGGAAAATACCAGGACCGGGGCCCGAACGAGACGTGTTGCTTTCCCAACCGGTATAAGCGCGTGTCGGCTTCTGACTCGGCACATTGGTCGATTGCAACGTGGGAGTTTAGGCTTTATTGTCTTGCTTTACTTTTTACTTTTTCGGAGACGATGGGGGGAGGGGTTCTGCCTATTTGTCGGTGGTGGCTTTGCTTTTTTTTTCCATGCTTCGACTACGTTGTCGAAAAGGTTAGGTGGTGTAGGTCATGGATTATAGGGTGTGAATGCAGGATGCTAGGCGTGAATCTTGGACTTCACTTCATCGACTCGCTTCATGAATGGTTGCTTGATTCGTTGAATGAGTGCATTTCTAACTAGAGAGGACGTTGAACCTCGGTATAGTCTCTCTTTCACTTTTCTGATTGTCCAAGCTTGCTCTTCCAGCAACGTGAGTGCAACTATTGGAGTTCTGTCGCTTCTCCCAAACATGTAGCCGCGACGCATATATTGAAAGCTCTCGTTATGCCACTTGCGTGCCTCACTTCTTGTCCACGGCCGAGCCCGCGGTTTGAGACCCTGGCGTCAGGTTCTCCTCTTCCCCCTCTTGGAGTCTCTTTTGTGATCCTTCCAATACCAAGGCTTCCACAGCAACTCTAGTCTCATCAGGCAAGATGCCTGTGGCGAAGAATCTAGTTGCTGCAGTGGACTTGCTGACGGCCTGCTGCACCGTTACCAAGAACCTTCTGATAGTCCTCGGCATTGGCCGGATCAAGTACTGCACGACCCTCTGCAAAGCCGTTCTTGAACAGGTCACAAGCCTTGTTAGTCCGAAGCTGCAGGTCATTTTGGTCGATTCGCAGCTGGGCAATTTGGGACGTAAGCTCCTCATTCCTCTTCGATAGCTGCTGGTTGGTAGAAAGATGGTGTTCCGCCGCACATTTTAGCTGCCGTAGCAGCTCGTTCTTCTCTTTGTGGCCTCCCCTTGCTCCTTAAGCTCTTGTTTCTGACGATGAATCGTTTGGCTTTGCTCCTCGCCTTCTCATTCTGCTCGTTAATCGCACTGCCCTGATCTTTGAGCTTCTGGCTTTGCTCCCTGATCTGCTTGTTCTGCTCGTTGATCCGCTTGCCCTGTTGTCGTTCAGTGATTTGACAGTGAGTTAGAACCTCGTTTAAGGAAAGCACGCTATCCCCTTTCTTCCAGACGGCTGGCTGTAGACAGTATCCGTATAAGCTTGGGGGAGACTCTGTTGCTGCCATTGCCTGAGAGGACCAATGTAGATCTGCTATCGATGCGTGAGCAGGTTGAGGGCAAGTCGTTTGCGGAGCTGTAGCTTGTGGTGCTTTAGCTTGCTTCGCAGGCACTGACTGTGTGCCTTCAAGTTGCCGCTTCCGTTCTATACCTGCAAATGAATGGGTAATTATTATGTTGTTTTTGCTTTGATCAAGTCACTTACCAGGGACTGGTTGCTGACTATCCGAAGCGAAGATGCGTTTGCAATATTTGGGCACTCCGAGGGAGCTATGTGGCCTGCAGAACGAGTGCTGTTGGCCATTATCGACACCCTTCCACTCTAGGTCTGGGGATCGTGGCCAGCAGAGTTGGGCGAAGGACTCGGAGAGGTACAGATGAGGAAAAGAGGAGAAGTCAAAGATTTCAGCAATTGCACAAGTTTAAATCTTATCTGGGCTGCCCGCTGCCAGCTGCAACCGCCGCTCATACATTCTCCTGATATCTCAGCCCTATTCTACTACCTATCTTCCCGTAACTTAGCAATACCTCCGTTTATCTTTCCAGCCATTGTGTAGGTCTAGAGACTGTCTCTGAAACCTCTGGTCTCCGATGGGGCAGCTGCTCAATTCCTAGTATCTCGGCGTTTCTGGATGTCTGGTCCTGCTATCTAACTGTCAGGGTCGCATTGCCTCTCAGGATGATCTCTTAGACAAGAAACTACCTGAAAACTGCCTGGTGATTTACCGTCTATCACACGCTACCTATCTGTAGCGAGTTCGTAGCTTCGACGTACTGCAAGGAGTCTAGGGATTCTCTAGCTCCTCAGCGTAGAATCACTTACACCAAACACAGCGCCATACACACATATGATGCGAAAAGATATCAATTCAGCCTCCTCAAGCTGACTTAATAGCATTATAGTATTCTTAATTATCAGGCAATTCTTTTGGTGTTGCATGAGGCTGCCTGAGGATGGTCAGTAACTACCTCCCTGTCACAATCATGTGAACCGGGCTGCTAGAAAGGAGTATGAAGCACAGACCCAGCCCTCCTTACACTTCGAGATTTACTATACATTACGTCGAGGGCGCTGACATCTAACAATGCTACCTTAAAGCTGTCAAGACTATGTCACGTACGCAAGAGTGCCTTGCTTCAGGACTGGAGAATGCAGCCTACCCTGAAGCTTACCTACTGCCAAACCCGCTTCATGAACTTTCTTGGAGTGGCTTCCAATTTGATTCAACCAAGGCTCAAATAGCGAGATCGGCCTGAAAAGAACATCGACTTGGGATACACCGACCGACTTCGCATGCCGCTGATGCCGAGGACATCCATAGCAGGCCATGTTAGACGAGTGATGCTTTGGTGGCGTGGCATGTTGGCCAAAAGGCACCACCACAAGATGATATCCCCGAGCACATATAGGGCGCGGAAAACCGTCGTACAAGTTCACCAGAACAAGCCACGTCCGAGGACCCAACCACCAGACGCGGTGGCTGCCTCCGTGATCGGGTCGATGGATGAGGGGAAAGGACATGGACCAGGTTTTCTCAAGGTTGGGGGAGGGAGGAAAGCTGGTGGCGTGGATCAGTCCCGTTCCTGGACGGGTCCCATGTGGACGAGGCCATCATCCATCGCATCGTGCCGTGTCCCCCACTTGGTGAAGGTTAGGGCGGACCTGGGGAGGAAGAGATTGAAGGTTGGATGGACCCTTGTGGAGGGGAGGGGGAGGAAAAGGCTGGGCTGGGCTTGCTTCTGCTTTGCTGCCTCTGTTCCTCCAACTGTTGTCCCTTGTTCCGCCCCAGCCAACACACCCACCTCCTGCACCCGCCATCCAACTACGACACCAAGCTTCCATCGACACGCGCGCTCACAGGTTCTGTCACCTCCATCCCGTGCATCTCCTACTCCACATCTTTCTCCGCACTTGGACCCCGTGCATCGTCCTGCCCATTTGCTGGCTTCGTGGTGGGCCAGCGTCTACCGGACCAGCGCTCCATCTGCTGGTCCGTGGTTTGATCAATATGGGGATGGATGGGCATGAGCGGAGGAGACACCCTCAGGGATTCTGTACGAGCAAGCAAGGTTGAGTATAGACGGTAGGCATCACGCCTGAGAATGCGAGTCACCAATTTGCCTGCCCGTCGTGTTGCCATAACCACAGGCTTGTCCTCGCCAGCATCGTCATCCTCGTCATCGAGAAGTATCAAGGGTCTAAACTACTACCGAAGCACTATCGCCTTGCTTTGGGGGCTTTCGGAGTACAGCACCACGCGAAGCCCTTGCTGGCGCACAATGTCTATCAACTTCCTGACTCGGCAGCTCCTCACCATCTCCAGCGATGGAACCCGGCCCTCGCAACGACGATCCACCAGAGATGGTGCATTTACGTACTTCGAGCTTCCCAAGCGGTTCTCAGCAGTATATCGCTGACCCCGCACGGCGTGGATCCTCTTCAAATTATGATAGATCGACGGGCAGCAGCCTCTTTCGACCATTCTCGCGGATGGGTCATCCTGTCGGCTTGGCGAGTACCTTGATCAGTGCAGTAGGAACAGGAATCGGCTTTCCGCGGAAACCTGATCCCACGTATAAATCCCTAAGATATACGTGTATATCCGGCTGAGCCGCCAAATGCTCTGCTCACGAGATCAGACGAGAGTGGCAAAGCACACAAGCCGAGACGAGAGAGGAGCAAGAAGCGTATCCACGTGATCCTGTTTGACATAGATCCGCGATTCCAAGCATGTATACGCCATGAGGTCCCGTCAATGTTTGATCTACGTTGTGCAACCAGCATGTTTAGACGATGGGTTGCGATTCCCAGTGGTCGATCGAGAGTAGCAGTCACATCGCGCGATGTCATGATCCTCTGCACAGCAAAACGATTGTCATGTTCCTTGGTCATCGCGAGGTATGCTGTGCCTGACTTTGAGTCATGCCAGGCCTAACGCATAAACCTCACCGGCATAACCGGCGTAGGCTCGGACAGATGCGCTGCAGCGTATGCAACATATGGGCCTAGAAACGCCCCTCTATTGTCAACCTGACACTGTCATACATCAGCCCTTAATAGCAGATAGCTAGTGTGCCCCAAGGCTGGAGCTTGTTATACGATAGACTGTATCGTGGATATGAAGGCGTGACAAAAAACAGGTCGGAGATCCAAACACTGGGCGGCGGTAAAGCGTGTCACTGGTCGGCCTTGATGGAAGTGATTCCCCGGTCCGCTCCAGCACGTTACGGCATTTTCATGCGCGCTTGGAAGAATGGCGTCTTTCAGTGTCTGAGGATGGTTCAAGTCAGATCACACCTCGATGAGAGCCAAAACGAGAGCCAAGGTCGACGTCGCATCCGACGAGCTGAGGCCGACCGTTCATCCACACCGCTCATGCAGAAGATTCCCGCAACGAAACAAGCGACAAGTCAGCATTGCAGGCTTCGCACTTCGTTTCCCTGAAAGAACATCAGACGGTGACAGGGATATACGTGGTCAATGGTTTGATGTTCGCGGGAGTGCCCCTGAAACCATTCCGAAGCAAGAAAACCTGAGGGATCGAGCAACGTGTCGCGATTTGCGGGGGGCCAACAGGCGATCTCCCAGCAGGGACAATGAGGGGAAAACGAGGTTCCCCGAGAAGGAAATTGGCTTTATGCATTGTCGCTTGTGGGCTTATGCTATAACAGGCGAAACACCAAAGTAGCAGGCATTCGATGCAAATGGGCGTCAGACGATGCACAATGGCCTGCAGACGACCTATTCTGGCAACCAAGCCATCTTGAGTCTGTAACGCCTTTCGAGTCCCGAGATGCTTTAATGTTGGGGAATACTTGAGCCTGAGTAGAGATTGACGGCTCGCATCATCAAAGTGTCCCGGTGGCCTGGCGATGCACCGCATGGCCCCAGAGGTGGTGGCTTGCCTCGCTTACACCCAAGTGCCGAGCCGGGGGGGTGTGAGGGCCTCACCAAAGTTTGGTTCACCTGGCTGCATAGTTGCGGTGTGGTGGTCTTCTGAGAACCTTTGGACTGCCTGGCATGACCTCTGGGCGCTTCGAGATGCAAATCGATGCATGTCAATAGCTCCCATACCTACCTAGCATCTGCATGCGTGGCGTCCAACAAGCCCTGAGGGTAACGACCGACCGCAAGCGGTTCGGTGGCATTACCTCTTCTGAAGGGCAGCGCCGACTGCGTCGCTATATCTACGGGCTTAAGACGCGTTTTCGGCAGGCCTTCTGAGATCAGAACAGTTTCGATCAGCCTCTGCGGTCACGCCAGCCTTGCGCCTTGTTAGCAAGGACTCTTAGCGGTAGGCGAGACGTGGTTTCTTCAGAAGCGCGTCGGCCCCATAAAGACAAATCACTTATGTGAAGGGATGTAGACATCGCCCTGCATGACTCCATAGTTCATTTTCACGGTAGCGGCTTGTTGGGAATCGGCGTTAGCCGTACGCCGTCGACGACCTCTCATTGCGAGGGGGAAACAAAAGATCCTCAAGGTTGGCTTAAGCGAGGTCGAGTCTGGATGGATGGAGAGGCTCATAGCTGAAATCACCTGACCGAAAATTTTCAAGTATGAGGCCATACCATGGGCCCAGGCAGCTGATCAAGCATTATTGGAATGTAAGAAAACTTTGGTCAAATCAATCTGTTTGACAGGTAGGCACACGTCGGCTTGACACGGACATCGAGTGCGAAGTCGGAGAATAGTCCGCTGAGGGTTGTGAAATCCCGAAGAAGAGCCCCATCTTCCAAGTCTAGTGAGGTTGAAGAATCAAAAAGGGGAGAAGAAGTCCTCGCAGGGTTTTAGCTGCCTTGTTTTCGTTGTCTATACGTGTAAGTAAGATTTGCAGAGGCGCGGAAGGGTGGCCAATTAATCTCGGGACACGCGCGGGCGAGAGTGACCAGGCGCCGGGGCCCAACCCTCGTGATCTGTCTCTCACCGGGCGGCTCACGATCGGGAAGAGTCTGGACCCTTGGAAATCGGCGGGTCAACAAGCTGACGAGTGGCGTAGATGTTAGCAGGACACGGACGGTGGTGATGGGGAGGAAATTTCCTCGGATGAATCCCATCTGGATCCCCTGACTCTGGAGCTACGCCTAGAAGTTGATGGTATTACGATCCTGGTATATCTTCCTTCCCCCTAGTAGAGAACCATGGCAGAAGCGAAGAGGCGCCAGATAGCCGAGATGACAGGACATGGGTCCAATTTCTTAGGGGAGGCTACAGACGATTCAGAGGCGCTGACAGCATAGATGGCATCGGAAGCTGAAACATCAATAGATTGTGCCGCGTGTGGCTGCTGTTATGACGATTGATAATTTATGTCGGCTTGTGAGCACCTGACGTGGCGTGGTTGAATATATTGATGAGGTCGACATTGGAAGGATCCTGATTGTCAAGCCTGGACTCGGTCGAGTTGTCGTTGGTGACGGTCTCGATCAGTCTCTTACCAAGACACAGGTACGCTGTGGGAGGCCGCCTGCGTCTCTGGATTCTTCGGCCTGTCTGCGACGACTGTCTCGTCGCCATGTGCCCGGACATGTGACCACGTCGCCAGTCGTGTCATCGTCCATCGCGGGAGCTTGTGGATTGACTTGTTTAACCTTGGCTATAATTGTATTCATGCGGCTTCATCAAGCCGGGGCGTGCTTCAGTAGGTACATCATCAGTGCAAAGCCATTTCCAGTGGTCAACACTCAGTGTTCGTCGACACATGTGGCGTCCCGGCAGACGTAGATCCCGGTGCCGGACGTGTGTATTGTCGAGCAGAGACGGGATGACAAGACATTGACAGAGTTGGGCCGTAGTACTACGTAGTATTTGGAGAGCATAGTATGTACATGATCTTCCGGGGAAAGGAGCCAAGGGACACGGCATCATGCAGGATTGCCAAATCAAGGAAGCCTCTCGTAACGATGGAGACATGTCTCATACTCCATATTTGGTGGATCGATGGGCGTGCATGGGAAAGCGACGGGAATGATCGCGGACCATTGGCAATCATAGCATGAAAACCAAGGTGAGGAGATTCCGGTAGTTATCGTCTGATGTCGGGGCGTCTTCGCCAAGCTGAGTTGTGGGATTCTGGAAGCCATTCGGACGATCTGGTTCGTGGATCAATGCCTCCCGAGACTCATCGCGACGAACCCTGCAAAGTCACCGAGATCCTGCCAGTCGACTGACCAAGCCAACGGAAGTGTCTGCTTTCAGATTGACAGAAGCGGCAGGCATGTATTTCTGCGTGCTTCTGAGGGCGAAGAAAATGGGGAAATCCGCTTCGAATGAAATCTTACCAAAACAGTGATCGCACAGTGCGGGCTGCACTTGGCATTGGAACTGAAGGCTCACCAGGCCATATTATCCTAAATCGCTAGTGCCCGCTACTTAGTCCCTTTAACGTCTTAGCAGCGAACTTGGAGAGTTGAGATTGGATGGCTCCAGTTGTCAGAAAGAGACGCCAGTTCTGTTAGCTCACGTCTTGACCATGCCTCGCTTGTAAGTCTCCATGTTAGTGGGACTGGGCGGAAGAAATGGGATCCTCCCCGCCCGGTGACAGGGAGGCGAGGGAGGGAAGTCTCCCCGCGTATAGACTAGTTTCTGGAAATGACCATCGTTGACATGATGAGAGAAGATGCATCCTACGCCGGAACGCTTCAAGTTTCCTGGACTTTGCAGCGTTTTCGTGCATCATTGTGTCTTGTTTTGCACAGGCGGAGTGTAGTCCGTGGTGGTTACTCCGCAAGTTTGACGTTTTGACCTAGCTACCGGAGCTGGGGAGGTTCCCCGCGCCTAATCCGGACCATGGCTCTCCTGGCCTGTGCAGGGCTTACCCTTCGGCGACAAGAAGCTAAAGTCAACGGGTAGCGTCGTGGTCGTAACAGAGTCGCATTAGGTTGTGAGGCTAGGACTTATCTCGGCGGAAGGATGTCGTAGCGATGACGATCCTGTGTCAAGTAATCCTCGGAAACCAATGTCAATGGAAGGAAAGGAAGAAAGACGCCGCGGGATGGAAATGCTGATGAGCGCCCAGATAGCAGGGGGGTCAGGGCGCAACTATGCAAAGCGAAATATTTTTGTCGCAGGTTGCGCATACACCTGATGCCCCAGCCTATAAGTCAAGGCACATAAAGCTGTCAAGAAAGGCGTGTGTCGATCGTTGCATACATGAGGGTGATTGTGCGGCTGCTGGCATACGTCGTCCTCTGCTCTGTGTGTATTATTCCTGATACAGACTTTTGAGGCACTAAACTCAACTCCGAGGAGCCCGAAATGCTTTATTCTCCAAATCCGGGGTGCAATAAGCAACATGCGAAGGTTATCTGCACGTCAGCAAGGCCTCTTAGGTGGCTGCACTCCACCACTTCCCAATTCGAGACGCTTCAGAGTGAAGAGCAATTCGGAGCATATAGACTTACTTTCCACGACAAGAGCAAGGCCCAAGTTGGATGTTCCTTGAACGAGCGCTGACCTTCAGCCCAATGCGGCGCCTTAACATCGCCATATAACCGTACTATGCTATTGAAAACGATCACAGTGTCAGGTCTTATTACGTTGATGGCCGTGCGCGAAGTCGTGGGTTTGTGTGCCTCGTGTCCTGCCGCTGTGGAACCCACGGTGCCCGTTATTTGGCAGTGTTGAACCTAGCTTTGCCGCCTGCCTGGGAGTTCGTTGGGTGCGGACAGTACCGTGGTAGCATACCGAGATGGCATGGCGTGTGTTCGTCGTCCAAGAGTTTGCTGATATTGACAACGTGGCGATGCTGCTGCATCTTTCGTCCCGCTCCGTCCCACTCCTACCTCCTCCTTACAAGAGGGAGGGAGTAGAAAGGCTGTGATGAGCAGCGTGACCGATCCTGGCTGGACTATTGGGCCTGACATCCACTATCTGGACTGGTACGGATTGGGACTTACGGTTTGTGGGGAAGAGCTTGTGCTGGGTGCATGGCCTCGTTCCGTTCAGCCTCCAATCGTAATTATTGCGCATCCGATGTCCTAAAAGTTAGCAGACTCATCTCTTCTCTCACACAACCAGATTCGATGCTCGTCTCGCATTTCCATGGTCGGCAAACCTGAGGCTTGGGAAGCAAATCTCCCTCGGCGCTGTATCAGGGCTCGTGCGTATGGCGGCACCTGAGAAGGGATGTTGGGAATAGCGGCAGGGTCCAGCAAGGGCTCCAAGGGCTCCCCGCTCTCAATAAGCAGGGCATCCTTGGGCACGGCATGCTGCCGGGAGCATCGGATCCCGGCGATTCCTGAAAGATGAAGGACTGGAGAAAAGGAAAAAAAAAAGACTTCCGTGCGTCTCCGGGGAGGTTCTTGGTGTTCTTACCCGTGGGTGCTGGTTGATGCTGGCTGACCTGTTGCCTGTGTTGATGTTCCTTCCCTAGATGAGAGCCTCGCTCAGTGCGCGGCACAGTGACCCTCCTCCGCCCTCACCACCCTTACAACAGCCTCGTATCATTGTTCATCATGGAATTTTCCTCAGTGTGGGCTTTTTCTACTCCTGTTGTTCCGTAGATGCTTATTTAATCTGTGAACCCAGGGAACATCGATATGGTAGTTCAAAACTCGGCAAATCGATCATACAATCGCCTCAGTCCGTCTCGCACAGTATTGTCTCTTCCCTGCCTGGACCCTCGATCTGCTCGACACCTTGTTCTCCTCCCACTGGCAAATCGTCACCCGCTTCGGCCTGGTGCCCCTCCCTTCCCTCCCCTCCACCATCTTTTCTTCCTCTCGCCCATCATGTGCATCCTCATCCCCCATCCCCGGAAGTGTTCTGGCCAGGGTCTCTCATCTTGGAGGGCGGTGCGCGCGTTGATGGGGCGTTAGATTGTCTTCACACGGGCCACGCCCCCCTCAACCAGCCGGCCCCCCTCCCCTCCCCCAGGAACACCCCATGCCCACCCCAGCCAGCTCCGCCAGCTCCAGGTTCGTTGCTTGCCTCTGATCTGTTCTTGCTCTCCAGGCTTCTGCTCCCTACTCGTGCGAGTGCTTTGCTGACCCCCGGCCCATGCGATCACAGAGGTACCCTGTCCGAGTCCATCCCCCCTCATCGTTGCCCACCCCCCGGCACGCACGTACATGCACGTCTCTTAGAGCATGCTGCTATTTCTACTACAGACACACAGAGCAGGCCCAAATCCTGCTGTGACTGACCTGTCCCGCTCGGTCTGGGATGCGAGCTGCAAAGTGGACTTGGGTGGAGCGGAGAGCCTTAACGCTGGGCCGGGCTCAGTTACTTACAAAGGGTTTACATCCCCAGGGCTCTGCCTCAGACTTCTCTGTCCATCAATAGCATCCTCGGCCCTCCACCACTTCTTCGACTTTCTGGTCAGTTGTTCACGAGCGCCTGGATCCCATCTTCCTCATTGCTGACAAACGCCACTTTCACAGTAGGAATAACATTCCCCAATTCTTCGCCACAAACCGCAAGTTCCTTAAATCATAAGGCAACATCTCATCGGTCTGTGTCCTAAATGTGGGAGAGGCTGCGTTGGCCACAATCCTGACCTTCCACAGGTTGCGTCCACATCTGTTCACGAACAGCAACAGCACCACCACCACCACTTGGTCGCACACACTTTCACCATCGTCCCCTCATACTTTTCACCTGCCCTCTCAAAATCGACATGTCGCTTCACTGATTACCCTTCTTTCCAAGGGTTCAACTGGTCCGGGGTCCGACTCTTCATTCTAGAAGTTGCTTTCTGCGCACTTGGCGCTCCCTTCTCTTGACTTGGAACGGCCCACGCCTCAACCCGACGACACTCGAGTTCGCTGCTCTCTCTGTGAGCAGACTACCGCCATCACGTCTACCACACAAACTCGTTTACAGGCGCCTAAAATGTCCCCCTCGTCGACGGGGGACTCGCCGCCTGTGCCTGGCGGCACCACGGTGAGGCAGTTCCCGTTGCCCGCGAGGGAGAATTTCACCATCGAAATGCCTTCTTCGTTGGCGCCCATGCCAAATGGCAACTCGATTCTCAAGTCGCCCTCCGACCTCAAAGTCCAACGTACTTCTAGCTTCAGTCGCGATAGCATGCTCAGCGCCGCGCAAAAAGCACGCCACCTTTCACAGTCATCCGAGGCTCTTTCGAATGGAGCGCTCAAGGACAACAGCGATGACAACTCAAATCCGCTTAAGAGGAGGAACACCGATGCTGGGGTCGATTATCCCCGCCGTAGAGCCACTATTGCCGTATGTCACGATGCCAGCTTCGCCCGGACTCTTAGGGCCTGAAACTAATTTGGTTACAGTGCGAAGTCTGTCGCTCCCGAAAGTCTCGCTGCGATGGCACAAAGCCCAAGTGCAAGCTTTGCACGGAGCTCGGCGCTGAATGCATATATCGCGAACCTGGAATCAAGCTCGATGCGGGAGACAAGTTAATTCTTGAACGGCTCAATCGCATTGAGAATCTCCTGCAGATGAATATGGTCAACGGGCAGCCCAACGGCATCAATTTGAACTCGGACTCTCCATCTATGAGCAATGGCACGGCTCTGAGCGGCGACAATGTTCTGCTGTCAGGCACCGGAAGCAACTTCGTCTCCGTTATTCCTAATGGTGGTTTCGGTACCTGGACAAGTCAGCCTCAGGGAACTAACATCTCAACCATGCCCAAAGTTCACACGAATGCAGCCATGCATCTCCTACAATGGCCACTGATTCGGGATCTGGTCTCTCGTCCCTACGACCCGCAAATCCTACTACAGCTTGAGATGGCACGAGAGCCACTGCACTCGCTCACAAAAACGCCTTGTGTCGACCTTTCCAATACCCAGGCTTATATCGAGGCTTACTTTGAGCGGGTTAATGTTTGGTACGCCTGCGTCAACCCTTTTGCTTGGCGGAGCCAGTATCGTACCGCTCTGTCGAACGGTTTTAGAGAGGGCCCAGAGAGTTGTATTGTGCTACTGGTTCTTGCCCTGGGCCAAGCCAGTCTTCGTGGCAGCATCTCTCGTATTGTGCCAAATGAAGACCCGCCAGGCCTGCAGTACTTTACAGCCGCATGGTCTTTACTCCCGGGAATGATGACGACAAACAGTGTACTGGCTGCTCAATGTCACCTGCTGGCTGCTGCATATCTGTTCTACTTGGTGCGTCCGATGGAGGCATGGAATCTTCTTTGCAGTACAAGCACGAAGCTTCAGCTTCTACTGATGGCCCCAAGCCGCATTCAAACTCAGCAACGAGAGCTGGTTGAGCGCATCTACTGGAACGCGCTCCTCTTTGAGAGCGACCTCCTTGCCGAGCTTGATCTGCCTCACTCGGGCGTGGTCCAGTTCGAGGAGAACGTTGGCTTACCAGGCGGTTTCGAAGGAGACGAGGCCGAACAAGTGGGGCGGGATGAGCTCTGGTACTTTCTTGCCGAGATCGCGCTCAGGCGCCTTCTCAATCGAGTGAGCCAGCTCATATATTCCAAAGATTCTATGGCATCCACGACGAGCCTGGAACCCGTTGTTGCAGAGCTTGATTACCAGCTCACTCAGTGGTATGAAAGCTTGCCTTTGCCACTTCAATTCCCATTCACCCGCACTGTTCTTCAGGACCCAGTGCAGGCAGTGCTGCGCCTGAGGTTCTTTGCGTGCCGGACCATTATTTACCGGCCCTACATTCTGGCCGTCTTGGATAATGAACAGGCAGTTCTGGACCCAGCTGTGCGCGAAAGCTGCCACAAATGTCTGGAAGCCTCGATCCGCCAGTTGGAGCACATCGTGGAGCAGTAAGTCTAGTCTCACCCAAGTTCGACCTTCGCCACCACTTTGCCGCATCTCGCTAATTCTTACATACAGTCATGCGGGCCACATGCCTTACATCTGGCAGGGCGCCTTGTCGATGGTGTCACAGACTCTCCTCGTCATGGGTGCAAGTATGTCGCCTTCCTTGCTGAGTATCCTTCTCACCCTGGTGCCGCACCGCGAAGCCCTGGACCAGATCATCAACGATGTCGTCATAGAAGTTGAACGATATGCGGTACTTGCGCCAAGTTTGAGCCTGGCAGCGGAGATCATCAAAGAGGCAGAAGTCAGAAGGCGGACGTTCCTGAGCGGCTGAGCCGTGCCGCAAGAGCAGGCCCAATTTGGTTGGAAGAACTATCAGATCGTCCGGAGCATTCGGGTCCAGCGCAATATCTAGCGGCATGCAGCAAGCCATGCTGCATTTGACGGGGCCCCAGTATCACCGCGCGGTTTGCAGCATACGCGCATATCTGCATTCAATCATAGTGAGTCTGAGAACGGCGTCTCCGACACCCGTGGCCGCGACAGGCCCAGGCGGTGCATACCAAAGCAGGCCTGTTGTTCCCTGGTCTGCCACGTTGTGTGCTCGTAAAACGAACGGCAAAAGTCAACTACCGTTCAGCCGGCGGGTCGGCTTTTGGAGGGTTGTGTACACCCTGAAAACTGTGCCAGAACGCCAATTGTTGTGAGTCGCTGCAGCCGAAGTCACTCACGAAACGCCCCTGGAAAAAGCCAAGGACGACACGGGTGACTGGCGGAGGAATGTCGGCGTCACTTTCACGCTTCTGACAGCGCCTCAATCGCTTCCAAAGAAAATAATGTGTCCGCAAAGAAAAACGATCGGAAACGCCCCGTCTGGGGTACGGGGTGCAACAGTCTTCCAAGGAACGTCGTGCGGATGGGGCGATCCTGGGGTTGCAGTGCTGCATTGGTGCAGTGCTGAAGAAGCGGGCGTTTGGCGAGGACCCCTCTCTGGGCGGCAAGTCGGCCCGCCTTCGCCGTGAAGAGTGCACCCCAACCTAGTCTGGCCGCACCCCTGGTCTCGTCGACTGCACCGGCGCAGCAAACCACACCAATTTCGTCGCTGGACTCGCAGAAACGAAACGAGGTGATAATTTCCCAAGCAGATGATTTCCGTGCTTTGTTGGGTGTGGGGGACCATCAGGAATGCTCACCTCCGTCATTTTGGGCACGGCACGATCGGCCAACATGGTGACATGAGGTCATGGTGGCCGCTGTGAGCGAACAGTTCATGCTGCCAATGACCTGGATGCTCGCGCTGACAGACATATGATCGAAGCGAGCACAGAGTGGAACAACGGCACACTTTGGGAGCTTTCATGTACTGCCTTCTTAGGCAAGAGGACAACGGGACATTGGCCTCTGAGGAATACGCGATCGGACATCGCGGTCAATACGTTATCATCTCTTTTGTCTGGCAATTTGGCGGATTCATAGCGTCGCTTGCGCAATGCATTTGCCTGTTACAAAAGAGAGGGTTGAGCTGGATCTTAGTCCTCATACTCTTCTCTGATGGTGGTTTGGATATCTGATATTTGCATGGCGTCGCTTATTCCTGGAATTTGATACCCTTGGATTTGCTCTAGTGTCTCCATGCTGGTGTCTTAAATAAAATCATGACTTAAGTAATAGACAGTGGTCTGTTCGAAGACGTGCAAGCCTGCTGCCGCCGTGCTACTAGTCTACCTGCCACTATGCCAGAAATCCTGCATCTTAATCGCATGACGAGATTTCCGTTTTGAGTTTCTTATGCGTCGGCGTAAGATGTTTCACCGAGACATTTCGAAAACTTTGGTGCTGTCCTAGAAACAGACTACGTGTACAGTGCATGTTTCCACAAGGGTGTGATGCGCGGGGGACTGGGGTATGTCGGGTACACCAAAACGACGAATGGACCATCCAGCGGTAAGGTTTCTTCAAGTGTGACAGAAGAGAGCCATGCAAGCGACGAGCCGGGGAGTGGCATATGCGTCGGTAGGGGGGCGCCTCACCTGAATCCACGTCGTTTCTCCTAGCCCGGCTTAGGTAGCGCTTGGACGTGGTTAAGGACCCAACCTCATTCTGTCGTCGAATGAGAGTTATCACGGCTCTTGAGATTTAAGCGAGAAGCTATCCCCACGTTGGACTTTCAGCTAACTTATTAGAGGATGTTGTTCGATGATCATTTGTCAAGGATTGCTCTTGTGGTTTGTCGGTTGAATATGGTCAAGGGTAGTCAGTGGGTTGGGACATGGGCCACCTGGGTGACCGGGCTGCTTCATCCTGCTTCGACGACGTGGTTCTTTGCTGGATGTTATATTCATTTTTTTTCTGTATCAGTCCGAGTTCAATTTGATAAAAAGTTAACTTTGCTCTAAGCCAGAACCAGAGGCTCTCGAGCCTTGCCACGAGGTGTCTACTATGACAACTAGCTGCCCTCGCTGGTCATCCTCCGGCCAAGGTTCGAGCCTACACAGCGTCATCCCTAGCAGGGTATGGATGAGTAGCCTTATAATGGCTCAGAATGAACACGTTCAATGGCCTTTCATGCCCTTCCTCCAGATACAAACCTGCTTGCATGGCCACGGCGGAAGCACGTCAAGTGCCTAGTCTCTCGATCATATTCGAGTTGGTCCCATGGGTTGACCGCGAACAATACGGGGATTGGCGTGCAGAGGAAGCTGGCTGTACTTTGTGGGATTCATATACAATGGCTCTCAAGGGCGTTATCATAGACCTGTATTCATCACTGTAGAATTATGGGAGTGATCTCGAATGCAGCCTCTGAGGGTGCGAAATGAGGCTCACGAACCTCTTGGAACATGGCATGATACTGGGAAGCAATGTTCTTCTCCAGTCATCAGAGTGATTTGACAAATTGGTTTCCCACGAAGGGCATTAGCCTTGTCTTGCCGATGGTCAATGTAGAGCGGGTGCAACGAGTGATCAGCATCGAAACAAGACCTACGTGTTGGTGGAACACATCACTTTCTGACTTAACCAGCAATATGCTTCCAGCGTGACTGGATTAGTTTTCGATAGGCCAGGCTCGTCTCTACAGAAGTGTCAGTCTAGCAGCTGCATCACAGACACAGGTGCAAAGGGCTCCTACGGTGGTATGTCTGGCGCGTTGAAGATTGCGCCTCGTTTGCCGAAGAGCCGTGTTTACTGTACCATATTATCTCACCAGTGTCCAGCCAGAATATCTAATTCATGTGCAGAGCGGGTGCCAGCGCGACAGAGACATGGCTGAAGACCTCAACTGTCGATAGGCCGCTTTGGTAAGCCTCGCTCATTTCTTACATGCTTGACGAGACGAGAAACACAGCCATTGCACATGAAGAGGGTTAAAAACCCACGTTTGATGCCCTTGAGTATCTGAACGGCAATTTGTATCGGGAAACGCTTTAATCAAGCTCAGTCTAGGGGGTACGTACTGCTGGCAAAGTGACGACCGCCCTTGTAAGTGACAAGCCAGCGCCTGGTACGGCGTACCGTGCTCGCCGAGACCTAAGCCTCACTTCAAGGGCTTGTATGAACGGAAAGAAAACCGTCGCATAGACATTGCCGTATTCCGACTTATCACAGCCCAGAAATTCATGGCGTGATACCACGTCACGCCGGGTGGGGCGATCCTTGGGTATGCAGCTTCACGCGTATTGCGCGGATGGTCGGCATATAAATGGTATTTAGGTAACGACCCCTGGTCAATGCTCGCCTTCCGACAACCCTTGGAGCTTAACAGTGACAAAGTTTGCTAGAGCTCGCTTCGATAGAAAGAGCGAGCAGCCGTACCGGCACCTAGTTTGTTCAACGATGAAGGTTCTCATCTGTGGCGGTGGCTGCGCGGGCCCTGCTCTGGCCCTATGGCTTGTTCGCCTTGGTCATGAGGTTGTCATTGTTGAGCGCTTCCCTGTCCTGCGTGCCTCAGGAGCACAGATTGATCTCCGGGCACAAGGCATCACGGCAGCAGACCGTATGGGTATAATCCCAGACGTCCGGGAGAGGTCAGTTGACGAGGCTGGCATGGCTATCATCGACGAGAAAGGGCGAGCTTGGGCAACTATCATGGCGAATACATCAGGCAAAGGTCCTCAGATGCCAACTTCTGAGTATGAGATCATGCGCGGGGACCTTGTGCAGATTTTGTACGAAAAGACGAGGACCGATGTGAAATACATCTTCGGAAAGTCCGTCGAGCGATTTGAGCAGGACAACGACAAAGTCGAGGTCTATTTCTCGGATAAAACTTCGGAGGCGTATGATTTGCTGGTGGGAGCAGATGGCCTGGGCTCTGGCATCCGAAAGTTGCTGCTGCCGGATGTTGTCGACCCATACGTTCATACCGGTTTTCACATCGCATACTGGATCGTCCCGCGCATTTCAGCAGACAATAACTTGAGCGAAGACTATAATGCCCCTGGAGGACGCCAGATACAACGACGAAGCCATAGTCCGACCGAGACCCAAGCCTACTTTATACTCAAAGATGAAGCACCAGAGATCAGGGAGGTACATCGTGCCTCAGAAGCCGCACAGAAAGAATTCTGGAGGCAGCGCTTCCGTGATGCCGGCTGGCAGGCAGATCGGTTTATCGAGGGAATGGAAACCACCTCCAACTGGTACAGTTCCGAGATTGCTCAGGTGCGTGTAGACCGATGGCACAAAGGACGGGTGGTTCTTCTCGGCGACGCAGCCCACTGCGCGTCACCTATGAGCGGCATGGGGACAACCGGCGCCTTCGTGGGTGCATATGTGCTGGCGGGAGAATTGAGCCGATCGCCGGGTGATGTTGAGACTGCATTGGTCAACTATGAAAAGACATTGCGACCTTTCGTGGATGTGGTCCAGGACGTCAACTTTGGGCTGAGAAGAATGTTCATGCCAGATACTGCGTGGGGCATATCGGTGGGGAGGTGGTTTATGTGGTTCGTATGTCTGATTAGAGTCCCACAATTGTTCGCTATGTGGTCCAACGAGGGAAACGGAGGATGGTCACTGCCGGAATATCCTGCGTTGATGACTCAGGGTTGAACGATCTATAGAGATGTCATAAGTCGTGCCTGACAGATGGCCCAAGTCGTGAGTGGCAAAAGCATTCCACAGCAATTCGACATTTGCCTCGAGACCGGATCGATGTCGGTTGCCAACGTGCGGAAAGCCGTCATGTTTGGGCATCGTGATACAAGCAGAGGCTGCCAGGCGTCATTAGTTGGAAGCCCGAGTGACAGTGTACCCGGATGAGACGTAGGATATATATGATTCCCACAATTGCTCTTGACTAGGGTATAGTCCCTTGGGTCCACGATCGCGGTCTAACGCAATGCTCAAACACAACCACACATGTACCACGGCATGTACCTTGACAGTGAAGAGAAGCCTGAGACTACGGCGCCGGGCCGTGTCTCCACTACGGCGTTGTGGGTGCCCTGGTGGTCGGTAGCGGGTGAAGCAACATCGGCTAGAATAGGAGTATCTGTATTTGAAGGGTGCACAAGCTCCCATCGGGCGGCAAGTCACGGATTGTGGCAGTCCTAATGTGAGAACGAGTTTGTGATGGTGGCAGACTCAGGGAGGTCATTGGTTGTTTCTCGCGTTGGGCAAGGCTCCTGTGAACAGGTGAGCCTTCACGTGACTCAGTGTTTCGCTGTGGTTGAGTTGCAGCCACTGAGCGGACCGTTCCATCCACCACCACGTTTGACCAAAGCTGAACCTGGTGATGGCTGATGACCACTCAGGGTCAGTGAATGCAATTTCCCCTTCGTCGGTGCTCGCCGACAATTCTGAATAGGGGTGACTTGTGAGCACAATGGTCGTGAACCGAGTCTGCAGACAAGGAGTATCACCAGCTGATCAGTGCTTATTTTTCTCGTTTGCTTCACTCCTACCAGACTTCCTTCTTGGCACTCTTTGGCTACAAACAAAGCTTCCCGACTCAGCCGCTGCACGAAACCTGTCTCTTCCCATACCTGCAGGTCTGCGAGAAAAGTGAGAGAGGCTGCTCCGGTGCTTTGAACTCTCGTGCCGTAAGCCTACGCACCCTCAACTGGGCCAGGAGTCAGCAAACGACTTCAAGAAGGGCACCCTTTTCGAACCCAGTGCGACATTGAGAGTGTGGTGGCAATATCGGGTTCTCACATTACTACCCACTCCCAAAAGTAAGGAGCGACGTCTCAGACTCAGCCAGTGCATGATCACGCTCGCCAAAGCATACTTGGCTGCAGTTGTACTCAGGTTCCAACATTGACAAGTACACCACGCTGCCCAATTCCTTGGAGCCTCATTCGCACCCGATCGCTTTTGGCTGAGATGCATGCACGTTGGAATCCGATCCCAATCAGCACACATCGAAACCCTGAAGGTCCTGCAGGTCGTGGCCGCCGCTGACTGGGCCAATCCGCCTCACCCCCGCGTTAGCAACCCCTCCATCCAAGCGACGATAGCTGCTCCATCGCGACCCAAATCTGCACCTTTCATTCGACAGTGCAGCCGCCTTGCACTCTTGGTAGGAGCTGGAACTCCCCAGGGTCACTGCCGGTTGCCCAACGGCCAAGTTGCAGCCAGACGACTGGCCCGACGTGTGCAATAGCAATGGGGCGGAACAAGGTACGAGACGTCGTCAATGTCGAGGCCCAAGTCTCCCAAGCTGTGGGGCAGCAAGACGCCGGCAAAGGGTACCGCGGCTCGAATTCGCTTGAACTTGACGCACCTCATTCCCAACCCCGCCATTCCGGGAGTGGCGAGACTCATCGAACGCCAGGGACTCCATCCCGTCGCCGTTCTTCCAATTGCCCCGAGCCTCTGATTCAGTCTCCGGATAGGGACAACGTCGACGACGCCAATCCGACCTCAGTAATGCCGCCGCCGTCGCAAAGACGCCTCAATCGATCTGCGACGGCCCCTCTGGAGGAACGGAGACGATACCGCAGAGATGAGGAAGAGCGCGAGGAAGAGCGCTTGGCCCTTGTGCGGCGGCATTCTGAACGGTTGGATAGTCCACATCGGGCAAGACGGCACCGGAATAGGTCTCCGTCGGAGACAGAACAGGACACAGACAGTGACGTGGAGAGTGAGCTCAGCGATGAAAGTGAAGACTACAGCCGCATCCGAAATGCACGGGAGCTTCGTGACATGGTCGAAGAAGCCGATGACGAAGCTCCACGGCGTCGCAGACCGCGCAGTGATGAGCCAGAGGTTCCAAGACGCAAGGGCAAAGGATATGCAATACCTATAGAGGGAGACAGTATACGTTCATACTCCGATGACGAACCAAACCATCATCGGGAGTTGGTAGTTAGAGATGACAGCTCGCTCAGCCAGCATTCCGACCACGATCTTGAGCAATCTGCAGCACTTTATTCGCGAGATCAACGAAGGACAGAGAAGGCTCCGGTGGATCCTCGTGTGCGGCATGGCTCACAGAGGTACGCAAGATGCTATTCCCTACCGTCGACAGACTACTAACAGTAGCGACGCAGAAGTCATAGGAGAGGGGGACAGTCCAGTAGGACCGTACTGGAAACGCCGCGCTCACCAAAAGCAAGCACCGTTGCCTCAAGCCGAAGCAGTTCTGCGTCCGTAAGGCGACCGACCAACGTCCTAAGCGGTTTCTTCAAGGCCCCGACACCTCCTAAGAAGCACTCCAAACATGCTGCTTCTGGGTCCGCGCAAAAGAGCGCTCCGAAACATCCAGAACGGTATGTATATCAAGTATTGTGTAACGCACTCGAATGCTGACGACGACGATAGAGTGGAATGTGTTATCTGTATGAGCGATGTTTCGGTAAAAAAAGCTGCCCACCTCAAATGTGACCACCACATGTGCAATGCGTGTCTTAAGAGAGCCTTCGTGTTATCTGTGGAGGACTCCACGCATATGCCACCAAAGTGCTGCACCAAAGACCATATCCAACCCAAGCACGTTGAGCGGCTCTTCGATTTGCACTTCAAGAAGACCTGGAACCGCAAGTTCGTGGAGTACACAACCAAGAACCGCCTCTATTGCCCGGCAAAGCGATGTGGACACTTCATCAAGCCTTCGAGGATCAAAGGTGAGAAGGGACGGAAGTATGCCCGTTGTGGACATTGCGACACGAAGGTTTGCGCAAGGTGCAACAATCGGTGGCACAAGACGGTTGATTGTCCTCAAGACCAGACCATCAACGACTTCCTCGCTCAAGCGAAAGATGAAGGATGGCAACGTTGCTATCAATGCAGAGCAATGGTCGAATTACGAGAGGGTTGCAATCACATGACATGGTACGTCTATTCTTCTCGTGGTACGATGAATTCTGCTGACAAAGCGCAGCCGATGCGGTGCAGAGTTCTGTATGATATGTGGGACAAAGTGGAAGGGATGCGATTGTCCATGGTTCAACGATGAGGCCATCGCCGCAGATCGGCGACGCCACATGAACGATGCACCGGTACCGCCTCGAGGGGGAATTGACGACATCTTCCACGCCGGAGGACCACCCATGCCGCCCGAGCTACGAGGAATACCCGGCTTCGGCGTCGCACCACTGCCAATGAGACCAAGGGCGCACAGCTATCAGGAAGAGGGTCGTATTGATGTCCGGCAATTGCAAGAGCAAGATGACGTCGATATGGCACGGCGCATGGGAGTCTACGGGAACCTCGACGACGAGTATGCCACAGGAGCTTATGATATGCGTGGCGGTCCAACGGTGGTCGGCATAGGCAACGCACCGCACCATCCTATGAACTACCATTACCAGCGGGGGAGTCAGAGCATGATCGGCACGTCGGTGCCTCCTCTATCAGCGCCATATGACAGGGCGTCTGTCACCGACTACGTATCTGATGTTAGCAGAGCTCGAGGTGTGAGAGAAGATTCCATGGAAAGACGGCTGGCTGAGCGACTTGCCGAGAGACCTCCGGCTCCTCCGGCTCCTGTCCATCATACCAGCGTGCCTCCTATGGGACAGTATCCACCGGCGCCGCCAATGTACACATACGCTGGACTCCCGCCAAGTGGCGGCATGGCTCCTGCGACAGGCATGCCAACGCTGATGCAGAGCTATGCGTATGCGACGCCACCAGTCGCAATGGACACACGTTACAGTGCAGTGCAATCGTCACCATCTCATGTGTCGATGCCAGGGTTAGAATGCTACGAGCAGCGGGCAATCGAGGTGAATGCACCGAGACGCCGCCGCAGGGCTCATGAGCGAGAGCGAGCTGCTGAAGCGGAGCGGGGAAGAAGATCATCATCATCAGCGGTAGCTGCAACGACGACAGAGGTCAAGTCATCCTCCTTGGCCGGGCTAACGGGACCGGGACGGGGTATGGATAGGGTGGCGGAATGGAGTTATCATGTTGCGCCGGGTATGCCAGCGAGTACAGCTGGCGACGACAGGTGAATTTAGGCGTATCGGGCGTCTCCAGGGAACGTTCTTGACTATTATCTCCAAGCATTTCTCGGGAGTTATGTATCATGTACTGTACGGGTTTGGCTATCTGATTTACTACGACTTTTGCTTCTGGTATTACTTGCTACATCCGCCATTCCTAGGTCAGGACTACATTTGCTACCTTCGACGACGAGTCAATGAGACCATGTTCACAATTACACCGCACCTACAAAAGCTCCTAAGGAGGCAACAGACATATGGGGAAGAAGGTCACGTGCCTCTGGCAGAAGGTGGACAGTGGAAGCAAGAGCGGGAGTGGCTTGTACCTTGCGGTGGTTTATAAACTGAGCGCGCCTCAATAGATCATGGATTGATATCCGAGAACTGGGGAGCCGCAGTGGGCCTAGACCCTGTGCCAAGTTATACACTTTAAGTTCAATGGCTTGGAAGCCTCCAAAGTGGAAGATCTGCAGAACATGTTTCTTGCTCGAAATACGGATGAGACAAAAGTAGACGAAAGCAAGCCGAAGAACAACTGTCGTCATTACCCCTTAGGCTTACTCACGATTCCAACCCACAGCGACTAATGTCAGGTAAGGCCAGGCAAGGTAAGGAAAAGCGTCGCAGTCCAGCCAGGAGCCGATGACGCCGGGCACGCGACGATCCCCAGTGGCGCGGATAGACCGGGGCTCCAGCACTGAGTTCAGCGGCTCCGACGAATCCCAGTGGCTGGCTCCAGGTGCCTCTGCGTGCCTGGAACCCACATCATAGCGGCCGAGCCTGAGCTCCAGAATCCCCAACACCGTCTGTCACGAGACTCCTGTCTTCCCTCTGTCCTCAAACATTCACGACCAGATACCTTCAACCCACTTGTGTCTCCTACGGCGAGCACATCTCCTCGATCTGAGGCCTCCCGTCCTGGATTCTCGAACGCTCTGGTCTCACTCGATTCTACATGCGACAACCATGATCCCCATCGCAGCCATTCAGAACTACACCCCGCACATGTGAAGCCGCTCGCATCCCACCTTCACGTGCACGACCTCATCGC
Organism: Sarocladium kiliense; assembly: GCA_030734395.1. Classification (NCBI taxonomy): domain Eukaryota; kingdom Fungi; phylum Ascomycota; class Sordariomycetes; order Hypocreales; family Sarocladiaceae; genus Sarocladium; species Sarocladium kiliense. The sequence continues at coordinate 618,858 of JAUZTG010000020.1, read as the reverse complement.
GACAATCCCCCTCGCCAACGACTACGACAAACGCTCCGTGTCCGGTTCCCTCCTCGTAATCGCCGGGCGCTACCCTGCCGACCCATACAATGCTCCTTCTTCACCAGGTCGGCAGTGTTAAGATCGGCGAAGTCGTCCGCTATCACGTCACCTACACACCGTCACAAGACCGCATCCTCCCTTCGCCGGAACATCTCTACGTCCGTATTCGCAATACCAGTGCCATCGCTCTGCGAGCCGCATTTGTGCATGGTCCTTACACACTCGCCGTGGCCGCTTGGCCCTCCAACTTCGACCCGAACGAGAAGTTCGAGGATCCAAGGAGATATGGCGTCCCAGAGTTTGAGCCAATGGTAAAGGCTGGTGGATCGTGGGAGTGCGAGTTGACTGTGCCGGACAACATTCGACAGTCAGCCGGGACGGGAAGCCATGGCGGTTTCGGGAAGGCTCCAGAGCATGATGATGAGTGTGCCAGTTGGGTCATCGAGGTCTCGTCGCAGGTCATATTCTCAACATCAGCAGCCGTGGGGTACGAGATTGTTGTTGCCAGGGATAAAAAGTCACTGAATCTTGGTCTTTCCTTGCCCATCGTCGGCAATCAGACGCAGGCGCCTCAGCCCGGACGGGTTGTCGACCACCAACAGAGTGTAGGGGCCAAGGATGGGCATCACCCTGCGCAAACCAAGGGCGTGTTCTCGAGGGCGGTGAAGGTCACGGTCGAAGACACAGCAGCATTATGGAACACACCAAGACTGCCATCTTGGGATGATGCTGGCGAACACCGCTTGAAGCATAGACATGGAGCGAACGAACCAGTCGAGAGCATGGCGAAGACCGGCGATCCGGAGACGAAAGAGAAGGACAAGGAAACAAAGCCACGCAAACAGAAGAAAGTACATCTGGTCGTCCTTACGCACGGTCTCCACAGCAATCTTGGTGCCGACATGCTGTTCATGAAGGAAAGCATCGATGCTGCAGCTAAGAAGGCGAAAGTCGATGCAAAGGCACGGCGAGCACGGGAGCGTGCGGCACGCGGACGTCCCAGCACATCAGCTTCATCTGCTAGTGCGTCCTCAGCCAAGCCTGGCGATCAAAAGACAGAAGATGATGATTCAAAGGATTCAGACGAAATGAGAGACGGGGATAAGAACGGCCAAGAGGAGCCGAAAGGCTCTCAGGACGCAGAAGACACTCAAAGCGCAACACTTGAGGAGGACGATGATGCAGATGACGAAGAGGTCATTGTGCGAGGATACAGCGGTAATGCAACGAAGACAGAGCGAGGCATCAAGTATCTCGGGAAAAGATTGGCCAGATATGTTCTGTCCATGACCTACCCAGACCAGCCGTATCTCCCCATGGGCAAAGAGGCTGTCGAAGCCGTCACTCACAACCGCCAACATGCCAGCGACATCCAGGCATCACACAAACACAGTACTATACATTCGGATGCACACCGAGACCGTCACGCGAAGCAGGACCGTCCTTATCGCGTCACAAGTATCAGCTTCATCGGCCACTCCCTTGGAGGACTGGTGCAGACGTACGCTGTTGCATATATACAGAAGCACTCGCCTGAGTTCTTCGAGCTTATCAAGCCTATCAACTTTATCGCCCTCGCAACTCCATTCTTGGGGCTCAGTAATGAAAATCCGGTATACGTGCGATTTGCCCTGGACTTCGGACTTGTCGGGAGGACAGGCAAGGATCTTGGGCTTGCGTGGCGGGCCCCAACGATAGCACGGAGTGGCTGGGGTGCAATTGTGGGCAACCTGGGAGAAACTGCGCACAAGAAGGTTTACGGCGAGTCACAGCCAGAGTCTAAGCCGTTGCTGCGTATCCTGCCCACAGGACCAGCTCATAGGGCACTCAAGAAGTTCAGAAACCGCACAGCGTATTCAAACGTTGTCAATGATGGCATTGTGCCGCTGCGCACAAGTTGTCTTCTCTTCCTGGACTGGCATGGCCTCGGCCGTGTTGAGAAGGCAAGACGAGATGCAGGTCTTGTTGAGACTATGGTTGGCTTCGGATGGGCAGAGTTGACTGGGACGAATCTGGCTACCCCACGACAGAAGCAGCTCCTGGCGGCGAGGGACCAACCGCTTCCAACCAATGACGAGCAGCCAGTATCTGGGGATACGACGCCAAGAGGCAAGAATCTATCGCAAGTACCGCAGCCTGCAGATGATGCTGTAATAGAGGACGATCGACAGAGTTTGGAACACCCTCCCTCTACGCCTTATACAGAAGGCGCCACGTCGGACACGAGCGAGATGATTGCGAACGGGCCCTTGTCTGGATTCTTCAACTTCTTCAGGAGCAACGAACCGCCCAAACAACAGGTCACGTCACAAAAGCAGCAGAAAGCCTTCCGCAGTGGTCAGATAAGGCCTAGCGATGATAGCAGCAGTACCGGCCCGCCCTCTCCAGATGCATCCTCGCCTCGACCCGCAAAGGCCACAACTGGTCATGATCTTGATGACGAGTCTGAGCACATGAACGCGCCACCGAGGACTACGTTCTTTGAGGCTGCAGGGGATCTCTTGAACCCGAAGCTTCCGGATGTGGAGTATCTCCTAGACCCATCGAAGCGCCCGCGAACTATCTTCCATGACAGGGTCTATCACCCTAGTGACATCCCTCCACCTCCATTGAAGAAGCGACAGTCCACCCTTTCGCGTCGAGCCTTTAGCAGGGGTTCCACTTCCTCGCAACCGTCACAGTCTAGCTCGACGTCCTCTCCGTATCCATCAACTCACAGGGATGATTCAGTTGAATCAGCCAAGGACTATGACAACGGTCATCACGGACAGCCCGACGAGGTTGTTGATAGCTCGAACATGCGCGTGGAGGAGAAGATTGCCAGAGCCTACCATCGGGATCTATCCTGGCGGAAGGTCCTTGTGAAGTTAGAGCCGGACGCGCACAACAACATTATCGTCCGCCGTATGTTCCTCAACGCCTATGGATGGCCTGTTGTTAAGCATATCGTGGATGCGCACTTCAGTGATTCAGCCGTCGCAAGGAGTCGTGATGAGGACGAGTATCTGGGTGAGCGTGCTTTGGACCCCGGGCAGCCACCGGACGAACACGGAGGAGAAACAAGGTCTGTGCCTACGGGTCGTATTCTTGTCACGGCACCAACAGAGTCTCCGGAGCAGCGCTCAGCCAGTGAGGCACGGGAGGCGTTGGACAAGGTTCCCGATCTTCCAGCTCTGAACACGTCATCTCTACCGATAGGCTCGGAGCGCAAAGACCATGCTGACTCCCTTTCGCCTCCCACTCCAAGCCGTCGCGGAATCGATAGGTACGATTCGGCGACATGGAGCGATCGAGACTTTCAGGATAGCGAAAACGACACTGACAACGATGGATCGTTGGACGGCAGCCGATCTCCCGGGGTTGCGAAGAGCGGGGAAGGCAAGGAGACGGCACAGAACAAGGGGCATGCAAAGACGGTTTCGCAGGATTGGAATTGGACGGAGAAGATCGTTGGGAAAGGGGATGGGTCGAGGAAGAAGTAGATCATGGGATCATGGGGATTAGAATACTTGCATCATATGAGCGTTCCGAACAATAGAAAACCAGTGCGAACAAAGAGCTTGCCTGTTTCCTTATTGCACTGCTGATCATCGCTTGTGCGGACTGCGATTTCTCAAATGCTGATTGGGTTCCATATATCAACAACTCTAATACCATTATTACATCTAAGCTTTGATCCCCGCTGCTACGTTTGCGTTGCGGAACCTTCACTTACACCACAGGCCGGTGCTGTTGACGAAAGTGGAACGCCCCAACTTCATCCCACATCACTCCCACGCGTCGCGACGGCAAGCTCCCAACAAGCAGCCTCAAAAGCGCCCGAGTCATTTTAAAGTCTACAAAAGGGTGTAATGGGTTCCATTAAATGATATGACGAGACGACTGCCTTGGAAGAAAACCGAGGCAGCCGAAGCCGCATCGCCATCGTCGTTGAAGCAGCAGCGAGAGAGTCCCAGGCAGGCGAGCATCAAGCGCGAGGCTCCGGTTGCGTCGTCGCCTTTGACACAGACGAGATTGCCGGTCACGCCGCGCAAAAAGCGAGTCACTGACAGAGGTGAGGTGTTTCGACTTGGATATCTGTTTAAGGTGCTGCGTGGATTGCATGCTGATGGTCGGTGGTTGATCAGATTTCACGAGGAGTCCATCGACTTCACCACCACCGGAGCCGCCAAAAGAAGAGTGAGAGCCCCATGAAAGCCTTTTAAAAGAGAATCTTATTGCCTGCTGACGACACTCCTCTCTAAAGGCTTATGATACCGGGTGTGGAACGTGACGACAGGTATCGTATGGTTGAGGACGAGTTCCTCGCTGTCGCACGCCTGTTCACCACACACCTCCACCGCGCAGAATACGCCCGTCTACGCACACTCGCAGCGAGTCAGAATGCCGCGGCGATTCGTGAGATCGAGCGGCCGGTTGTAGCAGGGAGTCGGCAGACTGCAGAGGCGAGAAGAAAGGGTGAGGTGAGGAAGAGGGAAGTGAGACAACGGTCGGTGATGGGTGAGGGAGAGGATGAAGGATCGGTGACCGGGTTGATGGGGCTGCTGGAGAGTCCGAGGAGGGATAGGAGGAGCATTGGGCGAGGGCTAGTGAGGGAGGGGTTGAAGACGAGAGCTGGGGCTGGGTTTCGGGAGAGAATTGTGAGAGGCCAAGGGACGCGGAGAGAAGAGGCCGGCGATGAGGCCGGTGAGGAGACGGCTGATGAGCCGGAATTGCCTCCCTTACGGCTGACTTCCACTGTAAGACGAGAAGAAGCATCACCCACGGAAGCGGAATCTTCTACCCACGGATCAAGGGCTAAGCCTCGCACGACAGGTTCGGCGAAAACAAGACCAAGGGACAGCGCTGTAGTAGAGATTGATGATGACGACGATGATCCATTTGGCATCACGCGGAGAAAGGCAAGACGAGAGAAGTCGAAGGAGCAACTACGGCGAACGGAGGCAGTGATCAAACCTCAGCGAGATACTATGCCATCCTTCTTATAACACATGGAAAACGTCACTATTTTACCACTGATGAGAGAGCCATATCTGACTTTGTAACTTTTCGGTTCATTTCCAACGCCAAACGCCTCTTTGCACTCTTCCACATGAGCACTATGTATCATGATATGAGAACCCTTCAAATGCCATCCACACCTTTTTACGCATCCTGCATCGTCAACTCATCAAAGTCATCCAACAGCTCCTCCATATCCACATGCGGCGCCTCATCATCGCCATCCTCCGTCTCCGCCACGCTCATCTCCTCCTCAGCCCTCTTCTTCTCGTTCTTATACAACGCCATCGCTTGTCTCAGCTCCTCATCCTCCTCAACATCCCGCAAGAACAGCTCGTACTCCTGGTCCATACGCGCCTGGTCGGCCTTCTTGGGGAGGAGCTCGCCTTCGTCCTTGTTCATGCGCTTGAGCTTCCAGTTGCGGTGGCGGTTGCGACGGCGGCGGGGGTAGTGCTTCTTGACGAGGACAACGTCGGGAATGAGGGAGGAGTATTGGTTGGAGGCCTCAATGGCGTCGTATTCTTGGTTGTTGAACATGGTGCCGGTGACCATGTAGCCCATGGCGGAGTCACCGGGTTGGAGGAGGTGACCAAGGTGGGTGCGGGTGAAGTAGGTCTTGTCGTTGACGCCGAGATCGCTGGCACGGGCGACGGTGGCTTCGCCGAGATGCCATTTTCCGTTTGACTGGCCAGTTGAATCGATATCCATGACAATGAACTCGACCAGCTCACGGGCATCGGTTAGAGGGTGGAAGGGTGCGCGCCAGTAGATGGCCGAACTGATATCAGTGGTCTGGAGGGTCTGAGGGTCCATGAGATAGACGGAGGTGCCGATCTTGTGGCAGAGGAGCAGTGGCGAGATGTTGCCGCACTGCTTTGCGAGCTTGATGGGTAGAGCAACAAGATCGTCCTTACAGACGGGGACAATCTCCGCCGAGGAGGTGAACTTGTATGACTTCTTCATGGTGTGGCTGTCCATGGAGATGAGCTCAGACGAGTGCTTCACCTTGACAGGCATAACGGAGTTCAGGAAGTCGACGAACTTCTCTGCCTGGTTCTTAGCAGAGAAGAAGAAGTCAATACCATCCTTAGCCTCCTTGATGTTGAGAGTGTCACGATGCGCTCCATGTTTGAGGATCAGCTGCTCGAGATGCAAGAAGCTGCGCTTGTGGTCCACCTTCTGTCTGACCTGAACCGAGGCCCTCCACACGTTGGCCGTGTACGACTTTGCACACTCAGGACATTGCTGTCCCGCAACAACGTACACAATCTCAAAAGCCTGCTGCAACAAGACACCATCTTGAACGGAGTCCTGGACAGTAAGCTTGACCTTGATACGTCTCGAGTGAGGCTCCGTCCAGACGAAGCTGGCGTCGACAACGCGGACCTTGTTCAGACCGCGGAGCTTCTTCAGGCAGAGGGCGAGGAGCTCGCGAGACTCTAGTGCAGCGGTGACCCAGCTGTTCGGGGGCAGAAGCCAGCGATCGCAGTCACGGCAGTTGTGGAGGGTGGCTTCGCGCTGGACGCCTTGGGAGATATCGACGGTGAGCTTGACGCAGTCGTAGCAGAGAGCGTTGGCGGCAGTGGTGCCATCGATCGGAGCGCCACAGTTGCAGCAGAGAATGCTGTTTGAAGAGAACAAGTCAGTCATCTTGAGCCTTGGTTCAGGTCTCGTAGACAAGAGGTGAGGAGTCGGAACTTACGTAGCATTCGTCTGCTGTGGCTGCTGAGAGATGGACCCGATGGGGACGGGAGCATCGTCCAGGTCCATCGACATGTTGGGCAACCGGTCTATTGTCGTCGGGTTGGAGGCTCTTCGTGTCTCTCTTTCTCGGACGGTAAAAAAGTGAAGCACTTGGTGATGAGGAGTGGTCTTGTCAGTCGCTTGATGTGCTGATGGTGGTGGTGGAGGGGCGTTTGGAGGGACGCTGAAAATAATTTGCCCCGCGGGATTGATAAGCGGGACAAATTTCTTATCGCTTCTGACTATGAACAAACCCGCCCGCCACCAGCGGAATGGAGACCAAGAAATGATTGAGTATGACTCTTAGGCTGTGGAGAACTGGACTACAAAACTAGGCTTGGGCTTGGGGGCTTGGGCAGCATTGTATTATAGTTTGTCATTGTCAGAAAAGACGTAATTATTAGCACAACCGTGGTCCTTGAGCCATGACATCGAAAACCCCATTTCATACAGAGGCACTATGGTATCTATCATTCATCAGAAAATCTTGCTCAGCACCCTGCTGACTTGCTCTGCCGGTTGCTGGTGCTCTGCCGCCTGACCCTTCTTCACCTGCGCGACCTGCGTAAATGTCCTCTTCCTCTCCTTGACCGGCCTCTCTGACGCAGCACCATCCCCATCATCATCGTGACCCCTCTTCTTCTTCGCCTTGGCCTTGGCCTCCATGCCGTCGAGCATCTTGCTCCTCTCCACATTCTTGACAAACTCCTTGTTCTCCTTTGTCGTCTTGCTGATCTCCGCCCTCATCCTGCTTGTCCTCTCCGCGTTCTCGGATGCAATCTGCTCTGTGAGGTTGTGCCACTTGAAGCCCTTGAGATACAACAGATTCCAGATATCGTCGCGGTAGTATGTGCCCTTCTTGCCGCCAATTGTTCGCCCATTGAGCAGCTCAGCTGCAGCTTTCGCGTCGCGTTTTCGGGTGAACTCGACCCAGCCTTCGGTGAATGAGCGTTTCTTGTTGCCACCGGCTCGGACACGTCGGGCGTGGGCTGCTGGATCCTCGGGTGCGAGGAAGATGCGGTTGATGGTGCCGTAGGGCTGGAGGAGGGATCGGAGCTTAATTGGTTTCATGAAAGGTGGAATTCGGGATAGATAGACGACGCCAGACTTTTTGATCGCAGCTTCGGTAGCGACAAGGTTCTTCTTGGCCAGGGGATTGCCCAGGTTGTTGGGTATTTGGGGTGCGGCGTCGGATGGTTTTGACTTGGTCTTGTGCTTCTTTGTGTCCTTTTCGTCGTCTTGGTCGTCGTCTTCTTCCCCCTCTTCTTCGTCGTTGTCATAATCACTTCCACCTGCTCCGCGGTTCTCGTCATCGTCTTGGTCGCTGGCAAAGTCATCGTCGGCCTCCTCATCGGATTCTACCTTCCGTCTTTTGGCGCTACGACCGCCCTTGCTGACCTCCTGGTCCGAGTGATACTCCTGCGCATTTTCATCTTCGCTATCAGAGACTCCGAGGAGCTCGTTTGCCTTTTTTGACGACATGGCGGGCGGATGTGGTCTGTGATTTTGTCGTCCAGCGACGAGAAAGCTCCTCCGGGACGAGGCTAGGAAGGCAACAGAAAAAAAGACTGGGGCTTCGCCGAAATGAGGTGATAAGATAAAGGGATTCGCAGAGGGGTGTTGGGTTAGGGTTAGGTTGGGGTTTCGTCAGGCAGTTTCACGTCAAAGAAACCACTTGGTCACGACATTGCACCTGCTCGAAACTTTGCCCATTTTAGTGGGCAATGAGCACGTAGCGAAGATCTCGTCTGACTTGAAGAAGGCTAACAACCTTGATATGGACGCTGTCCTCATCCTGTGTCCCATATGTGATCTTGCAGACTGTGAACAGTGAAACGTATCAGCACCATCAGAGCACCGATAAATCATGAAGGCTTCTTCTTTTCGGAACTCTCTATTGATGATGACTCCTATTCATCAGAGCGACATCAACTTTCCGATTGCTGCCGGCCGAAAATTATCGCAACCCGCGAAGCACGGCTGAGCTAGCGACATTCCAGTGACTCGGTCGATGGGCCCGGATCTGCACCCAGCCATGCCAGGTACTCGGCGACCATGGATTTAAAGTTCTGGGTCCGGACTTCGCCTCGAACGTGCGATTTCGCTCCTTGGAGAAAAGGTCCGCGAGGTTTCGTCAGCGTCCGCGGGTGTCAAGCCGCAGTACCGGGCACAATTACCTAGTCCAGTATCGTGGTAAAGACCCGTTCGAAACAAGAACCAAAAAAAAATCAAAGAGAAAAACACCTTGCGAGTTGCCCATTTCCCGGATGGACATTGTGACACCAGAGTGAAGTGAGTTCATGGGCAGCTGGCTGGAGGAATGGAGGCTGATTGCATTGATCATCGGAAGCTCGACGATCCGTAGTCGGGGTTCTTATTGAGATGCGTGCGGCAGGGCTTTGGGGACGAGGTCGAGACTGCGAAGCACGTGGCTGGCATTCCTGCTCCATCTATTGTCCATCTTCAAGCTGGACTTGAGACTTGGGGAAGATCGATCGATCTCGTGGGTGACCTGCTCGTCGTCGTGACATAATTAGCCCTCTTTACCTAGGTTCTGGACCTAGCCGTCTGGGTGAGCAACTCCTCATTACCGCGACTACTGAAAATAGCTTTTGCTAAGACTATGTTGGCCCTGCCTTAGCTGTGGGCGGTCAGCCACGAACTTGGAAGCTGCAGCTAGGAACGTGGCTTTCACTTGACGATACAGGAACCTGAGACACCATGATGCTTCCCAGTTCTTACATAGAGACCTGTCCGCTTTTCGGCAATGCAACGCTCGATTCCCGTTTTCCCAGCAAATAGTCAATGACGCACCATGCGTCTCCCATCGTCAGATCTGGTTTCTGTGCGGTTCGACCCACAAAGGTAGACCGTTGTTCTAGATCGCTTGAAGCCGCATTCCAACGGTGACCCATTGAACCGGGCCATCGTGGGATACACCACAATATTATTCAGCTGTGTATGGCCCAGAGACTCGGGTTCACCGGATCGGCCATAGGGCTAAGCCACGCTATAAGGAAGCTTTCGGGCTCCAGGGCCCAGGCACTTCCGGCGAGTGACCGTCCGAGCGTGTATTGTGGATGTTGATGGCTCGGGGCCACGTCTCAATGGAGAACAATTCAGTCCGTAAATGGACTTATCGATTCAAAAGAAGAAAATCAGAGCAGTGAGGCTTCTCGTAGACCCCGAGCTAGGCCCCGATGTTGTCCGCACCCAGCAACAAAGCTGCCGTCTCTGTGAATCTGGGCCTTGAGCTAAGGCCTCGAGCTTGGGCCATGACGATTTTCTTCACGGAGCTTCAGGTCCCTCACTATATAAGATTTAAAGCTGCCATGTCTCACTCACCTACCATGTTTGATTTACTCCGCTTCTTGTTCTGTCAGATCGAACACTCTAATCTATCCCTACCATGTCAGGCCCACCAAGCACCCGGAGCCGTAGGCGTTCCTCATCGTCTGTTGCCCCTGATTCTCCCATTATGCCATCCTTTCCGTGGACAACCCTCCCCCAGAATAGTCCAAGGCCTCAAAATGCAGCACCACTCGAGATGCTTCCGGAGGAGGAAGAAGGTTCCAAGACTTCAAGCTTGGGATCTATCTCTTCCTCATCATCTACTGCTGAAGGCAGCGACTCCTCTGTTGTAAGCTTTTGAATTAATTCCACTCCGTCTCTCTTTGGTTACTGCCCATGAACGGAGCTAAGTATTACATAGGCCTTCAGAAAGCCGGAATGGGTCAAGACTGAGGTCTCCGCGGTAACAGAACCCGTCACTATTCCTGCATCACCAGCGGTGCCCACTCAAAGGCGATGGAGCTCCGGCCTGAGGGCATTGGGTCTTGGGGGAAACACCCAGCCAGCTGAAACATCTGAGTCTCCACGTCGATGGAGCTTTGACACGAGACCAGTGGGCTCTCAATACACATTATCTCCAGCCGAAACTCCCTCTCCACGGGGACGTCGTGGCTCCATCATGCGCATGATCAACGCTGGTCAACGGGCATCTAGCACTGTCCGGACTGCTATGCGGTCTATCGATCCAGTGCAGACTCATGATAACATCCTTGGCCTTGAGCTCAACGAGACTGTCCTGGTGAGGTCCAACAGCTATGCACCATGGTCGGCTTTCAATGCTCGAAGATACTCCACCGCCGGTCCGGCTCCCTTGCCACGCTCCTCCAGGGATGTTCAACGTCCTGGTATGAGCGAAAGAGAAGAGGAATATGCCATCAAGCGTGTTGCTAAGCATGACGATATGGAGTTGATGACTCCTTGGAAGCGATGGGCATATCGCCTCAGTGCCCCGCTCGCCATCATGACCATCGCGGTCCACATCATCTACTTCACTCTGCGAGTTCTCTTCACACGTATAGCTGAGAAACAAGCCAACAAGACATACTGGATGGCCTGGGCTTTTATTATTGTCGAAATCATCGTCCTGCTGCCCATGCTTCTACATCGCCTCTGGGGTCTGCACGCCATCGGAATGAGATGGCGACCAAAACTGCGCATCATTGGCGAGAATGTTCCTTCAGTCGACGTCATCATCACTTGCTGTGGCGAGGATGATGATCTTGTTCTCGATACAGCCAAGGCTGCGTGCAACGTCGACTACCCGCTTTCACGGTTCCGAGTCATCATTTGTGATGACGGAAACTCCAAGACACTGCGAGAGAAGACGGAAAGGACGGCTGTTGAGCTCTTTGACAACCTCTACTATCGATCTCGACCTAAATACCCGGGCGTGCCGCACCACTTCAAGGCCGGCAACTTGAACTATGCTCTCGAGGAGACGCAGAGGCTTCCTGGCGGCGCGGCCAACTTCTTCGCAGCTCTAGATGCTGATATGATCCCTGAACGAGACTGGCTTCGCGCACTTATCCCACACATGATCCAGGACCCGAATTGCAGCATGGCATGCCCCCCTCAGGTCAGTATTCCAGCACCCTGAGCTTACCTTCTCGGTGATTCACTAACATCGGTCTTTGCAAACAGCTTTTCTACAATGTGCCCAAGGACGACCCACTCTGTCAGAGTCTTGATCTATTTGTCCACGTCTCTGAACCGATGAAGGATACCCTTGGAGTAGCTTGGTGCACTGGATCCGGTTACGTCATGCGTAGGGCTGCTCTGGAAGCCATCGGACGCTTCCCAACCGGCTCACTGGCAGAAGACGTCTGCACTTCCAGTATGCTTCTCGGTGACGGCTGGAACACAGCTTTTGTTCACGAGCCTCTGCAGTTCGGCACTGTCCCTGATTCGCTCACTAGTCACCTCAAACAGCGAACTCGATGGGTAAGCTTCCTTGATATCAACACCAGGTTTCTGTACAGACGAGATGAATAACATGAGACTATAGACTATTGGAACGGTTCAGACTGCTATCAAGCTTCGCTTTTGCCTCTGGGGTCCCCTCGTCAAGCGCATGACCTTCTTCCAAAGACTCTGTGGATTCGTGTACACCATCGCCTCTCTCCTAACGGTAGCTCTGGTGGCCTCTATGTTTACATCACCCGTTGTTCTCATCTCTGGAGGCAACCTTGTTCCCTTTAGCAACTACGGGCAGTTGCAATGGCTTATCCGTGCGTGGTTCGCCTCGCATATCATCAACCGGCTCAACGAGTTTGTGACATACCTGCCCAGCGGCTATCTCACGGGTCAGCGTGAGGCCAGGGCAGTCCTTTGGATGGCTATCTGTAAGTTGTTCACGATGTGTTAATATTGGTGGCCGTGGGCTAACCGCGTCAAATAGTCCAATCTATTTCCATCATTCGCACTTTCTGCCTTCCATCCTGGTTGGGAGGCAAGGTAGCAGTCTTCACATCGTCAGGCTCGCAGAAAGCCGAGCTCGACGAGCGTGACGCGCGACGCCGGGCTCCCATGTGGCGTCGTCTGAAGGTGACAATCTGGGACTGCCAGTGCTACCTCCACCTGCTATATATCGCTTTCACTCTCGTAGCCGTCGGATTGGGCACGTATTGGAACCTCCAACGGCACCGAAATACCGAAGACACACTCGTCGGGATCCTCACACACGCTGGCTGGCCACCGGTGCTTTGGCTATCGTGTATATTGTCGTGCTGGACGCCGATTGGGTATGCCATCTCCCCGCCAAACTGCCCAGATCGGGAAGACCTGCTGGACAGGGACAGTAAGACGGGCATTGCGTACCCAAAGGAGGAGTCGAAGAAGATCCAAACTGGGTGGGGAGCGTGGGCGCATGAGATTCACTACTCACTGTTGTCTGCGTATACGGTGGTGATCTTTGGGCTGTCGTTCCGTCTGGCTTGAGTGCTTTGGGTTCTGAGATGATGAAGCAAAAGATCTTCTAGAGTATGATACACAAAGAAATAGAACTAATAACTGTGCTATCGATGAGATACCATTCACTCATTTCCCTATAATGGTTGACAGACTTAACGTGTATCTTGTGTTGAAGTGTGCAGCACTGCATACGATCAGCTGCATGATTGGCTTATAGAAGTCGTTACGACCAGGCTTCTAAATACAACACGCCTTCAAGAAGGAATCTTAGCTGAAAGCGTATAAACAGACCTGCATGGAGAGGCGTGAAGGTGATGTGGCATAGCAACCAAAGTCACGCTATTGCCCCTCTTAGGTAGTCTTGGGAAGCAGGGGAATCGGCAGGGATATCAAATCATCTATGAGCTGTCAGACCTATCATCTTCGAACATACCAGGAATTCCCATGTCATGAGGCTCTAAGCGATTATATTGGGTGTAGGATATTAGCGGTAGCCCTAGCTTATCTCGTTGCCCCTCCGTCTTTCGCATAGTGGCGGTCCGATGACATCGTCGATGGTGGGGCAGAGTCGGACGCAGGGTCCGATGCCGCCTCCAAAACATCTCCAGAGTTAAACCACAGCTATCTCTGGAAGATTTGCGCCCACCTCCGTCCGACTCGCAGTATTCAAGGCCCGCCGAGTCAGCTCGCAGTTCACATCACCAACGACAGTACTTGTACCAGGAGAGCATCTGACTGCAATCACATCACATCACATCACATCACATCACACAGCTGCGTTGCCCACCATGTCCGTCGAGGTCATCAACACCATCTCCCCCACCACCAACGAGACCGTCATCACTCGCAACGGCGTCTCCGAGTCCGACCTCACCTCGATCCCCCAGACCGCCACCGATGCCTTCCAGACCTGGCGCAAGACCTCCCTCAAGGAGCGTCAAGATATCGTGAAGAAGTTCCTCAAGGGCCTGCTCGACCGCCAGGATGAGCTCGCAGAGGAGATCACTGTCCAGATGGGACGACCCATCGCATTTGGCACCGTCGAGGTCAAGACTGCCGTCAAGCGTGGCGAGTACCTGCTCAAGATCAGCGATGAGGTCCTCAAGGACACTGATGGCGAGCCCGAGAAGGGCTTCAAGCGCTTTATCCGCAAGCTGCCAGTCGGCCCCGTCCTCATCATCTTCCCTTGGAATGTGAGTTGCCCCCCTCATTTGCAGCAACCATGCACGTTGCCATCCCACTCCTGTTTCTTTTCCCATCTGTGCGAAAGATAGGCTAGGCTAGGCTAACCACCGTTGCGTGTCTCACCAGTATCCGTACCTGACCCTCATCAACTCGCTCGTCCCAGCCATTCTCGCCGGCAACTCCATCATCCTGAAGCCGTCTCCCCAGACCCCCACCATTGCCGAGCGTGTCACTGAGGTCTTCGAGGCTGCTGGCCTGCCCAAGGGCGTGCTGCAGTACTTCCACTGTGGCTCCCCCACCGTCATGGAGACCATCGTCCGAAACCCTGCCATCCAACTGGTATGCTTCACTGGCGCTGTCGCAGGCGGTCTCGCTGTCCAGAAGGCGGCGGCTGACCGCTTCGTGAACGTGGGACTGGAGCTTGGAGGAAAGGATCCTGCCTACGTCAGAGACGACGTCGACATTGCCTGGGCGGCCGAGGAGATTGTCGATGGTGCCATCTTCAACTCTGGTCAGAGCTGCTGCTCTCTGGAGCGCGTGTACGTTCACGAGAAGGTGCACGATGCCTTCGTCAAGGCAACACAGAAAGTGCTGAGCGGCTACAAGCTTGGCGACCCGTTCGACAAGGCTACCCACGTCGGACCAGTTATCTCAAAGCGGTCTAAGGAGACCATCGAGGCGCACATCAAAGATGCGCTTGATAAGGGCGCCAAGGACGAGACGCCAGAGAACGAGACGTTCAGCAACCCGCCCGCCAAGGGGAACTTTGTGAAACCCACTCTGCTAACCGGCGTGAACCACTCCATGACGGTCATGATGGACGAGACATTTGGCCCCGTGCTTCCTGTGATGAAGGTCAAGAGCGACGAGGAGGCGGTCAAGCTGATGAACGACAGCGAGTTTGGTCTCACTGCCAGCATCTGGACCAAAGACACAGACAGGGGCTATGAACTAGCCGACGAAGTCGAAGCCGGTACCGTCTTTGTTAACCGTGCCGATTATCCCAGCCCGGTAAGCATCAATCCTCCTCCTTCTCCTCCTCTAACCCTTACTGGTGCACATCCCCCGCGTCGCGATGGTGATCATGGCCCCGAAGAACCCCGAAACCCCTATGAAACTTGACATCCCAAATTTTCAACTAGGACAACCCAAGACTGACAAGCTATATTTTCTGTGTATATAGGACCTCGCATGGACGGGTTGGAAGAATTCAGGCAAGGGCCAGACGCTGAGCAAGTTTGGGTTTGACCAATTCGTCAAGCTCAAGAGCTACCATCTCAAGGATTACCCGAAATGATCGGAGCTAGAGAGAGAGAGAGCGAAACACAAAGTCGTCGAGTAGGACAGGATGGTCTAAGAGACAGGGTTCGATGTGAAGATACGAATCGGTGATCGCACAGGGCTCAGATAGAGAGACCACTGCGCAACACAAGAGAATGAAGTGACTTGGACGTCGACCAGTCCGCCTCCCTCTGCTTGAGTGTCGCTCCGTGTCTTGCCTCACATCGCTGTAAGCGCCCGGACTGGCAGTTGGTCCTTGAGTCTCCTCTGTCGATCAAACCAGCCTGCGATCAGTTCCTGACGGCATAGTCGTGATCGAATCTCATCGCATCGCATCGCATCGCATCGCACCTCGAGCAGAAATAAGAGAACTTAGATAGAATAGACGATGAAGACACACAAATAGGCATGCCACAGTCGTCGCCCTTGAGGGTTTCCAACCACCCTCCCTCGCCCTGATGACGCAGTATGCACGCCGGAGAACCCCTTGCGCTACGGGACCGACCCCAAGACGCAGCGCAGCATGAAGAAAGAAGAAGAAAGCCACGTCTTTTTTGGTGTGTGTGCACGGCTCCACGTCCACGCGAGATGTTTGACAAGTTGAAGCATTGAATCAAAAGCTATTCCATGCCCTCTGCGGCCCTTATTTTTGCAGATTTTCCCCAGGATGCAAGACAGGCGGGCGGGCGACCTTAGACTTTTCGTCATGAGTCCCGCGGGAATCCATCCATCCCTTGCTGAAGAGACGCACGCACAGTCCTGGGAGTTTCAATTAGACCGACCTGCCCGTCCAGCCTGCTTCTCAAACACACACGGACACGCCTTGCTGCGCTTTGCGGATGCAGTCATGTGTCGCAAGCTGTCTCATCAGAGTTGGTACGGTACACTTCGTCAGGCGGTTCACGGTAGAATGTCACCTCACCTCACCCTGTGTGCAGCAGATTCAGTAGCAGCTGCTCTGCTCTGCTCGACCCGACTCTGCTGTTTGATGTCTCGCCAAACAATCTGAGACACTGACATCGTGAGTGGCTCCACGCCAGAGGTTCATTAATTAATTAGTTAGTTAGTTAGTTACTATGGACTCTTCAACGTGCGGCGATGCGCGTACCTGCACTCGTCTCGGTCTTCCCAAGGGCGGACTCGCGTTCGTCTCGACAACTTATTTCCTAGGCAATTCATTCACGATCATTTCCTTTAGCTCCGCTGGTTCCTAACGGTCAATGGTCCAAAATCCACATAATGAGACACAATTCGCCTTATCAAACCTTTTATGGATACACATTTAAAGAGCCAGAGAAGAAGCGCCAGGCCCTGTTCCCACCCTCCTGCGAACCCCTAAATTCCTCAGCTCTGCTCTGGTATGCAACTCCCAACCACTCCAGCCCAGCAAAGAATAACTCCTTCAGTCGAACGGCATGACATTCCAATGTGTCCCAACACATGCGCATCCCTCTAGCCCGCTTTCTGCCAAAGCCCGTCCGTCCTCCTATCCTTTTTGGGGAGGCCCGGTCATGCGTGTCAGTTGTCCCGTCAGGGAGTTTCGCATGCCACTCACCACGCAGGCCCTCTGACACTTACAGCCACTGCTGCTCGACCGACCTGGCCGTGAACCAAAGGGGGGTTGTCCCCCATCCGTCCATTGAATCCCTCTCGTGCGACAAGCGTATTGCGTTCTTGCCGAGAGATTACACCAGATCTGTAGCACCTGCAAGCCACATACTTCACACCCTCCGATCCGGATCGAACGACTCTTTGCAACGGAGAGGGGGGTTAGCCTCTTGAACGCATGTCTCTGATTGTCTCGCCATACCGCTTCTTCTGCACACGCACTGTACTGTCCTGTCGTATGAAGGCTGTAGTAGTTTCTTCGTTAGTTCTCCTAGTGGTAACGTAGTCGATAAGCATCCCATATAACATCCCGAGCCTTCGCCTCTCCCCGGAAACGAAAAAAAAAAAAGAGAAGAGGCCAGCCCACACTCACTAGGAGTTTCGCCCATCCAAACCAGACAGTCAACCTCCCAAAGACAAGGGAAGAGGCCTTTCTTTCTTTTTCAGTTCCTTTCGTTCTTCATTCAGGCTCGTTACCGACTCTCTTTCACCTTCGACACATCGGCCGGAACGAAAACTCGACTTGCTTCGGGATTGCATTCACTCGCCTCTACTAGCACCCTTCTTGCTCTGGACAACACCCATCAACAACAGCCTCCTAGGTTTCCACTCTCTCCAACGAAACTCAATCTCGCATCTATCTTGGTCCCTGCACCTTTTTCTCTTCGACTCTTCTCTTACTTCGTTCTTCTGTCTACGAATTCCGATTCGAAGACCCGCATCATCTTCCAAGCGACTGTCAACTTCTTTTACCTGCTTTTGTCTTTCGATACCCATCCGGTTCAACTTACACGACCGAACCGATCTCCGACATTTCTTCAAACAACGTATCACACTTACAAAAAAACAATTCGAAAAGAAAAAAGCACCGCAAGGTCGTGCCAATGCCTCAGACTCAGAACACATTCCCTATCGCCGCCGCCATCCCCATCCAAGTCACCAGCATCCAGTCCGACGACGAAAACATGCAGCTCCCTTCCAACGTCCGCGTCCTGTGCTCTCGGCTGCAGACCATCCTGCGCCAGCGTCGGAGGAAGCAGCAGAAGCGGTCTCTTGAGATTGTAAGTTTTGAATGTCCCTTACAATTCTTAGATTGCTTTGGTCCGCGTTTACTGACTTGATATGCAGTCTGCTCCTTTCAACTTCACTCACGAGCCTGTCGCTATCCCCGGCATCTCTGAGGATGAGTAAGTTACCAATAAAGCCCAGTGCAGAAGCCATTGACTAACAAATCTCGCCAGAATCTCAATCCTTCGCGAGAAAGCAGCTGCAAGCCGCATTGGCATCGCTGAGTTGATGCCTCAGTCTCCATCCAGCCTCACCTCTCACCCTCCCATGTCCCCCATGATCAGACGACCTGCCCGGCCTGCCACTGCCACGCCTCTGATGATCTAATCAGGGAAACATTTTCATATCTCTTTATTTCCTTCCGTCTTGCATCATCAGAGTGTGTCAGTGTGTAGGCATTTTGTACGATCTACAGGTTCATGGATGGCTGGCTATCTCTGGCAAGTCTTCGATGATCTCGAAGGAAAGGAAAAACACCCGGGGGAAGGTATACGAAAAAAAAAAAAGGGTTTAATTTAATACATCAGCGACAACTCAGGATAGGACGCATCTACAACAATAAACAGTAATCTTGGCTCATCATTTACTTTACTTCTTCGATCCCTTGTGATTCATGTTGCTATGCTAGAGCCACCCTTTGTACACATCCAGGTTTTCCCTCCTCACGCCTTCCATCTCACCCTTGACTTCCAACAGCTTCACCCGCGACCCCTTATTTTGTTCGGTCCAGTCTGCCAGGAATTCGTCAACTCGCTTCTTCGTCTCTGCATCATCGCGCATCAGCAGCGCTGCGGCGTCGAAGCCACCTGCGCCTGGGACAACGCCACCAAACACCCCTTCGACCTTCGATACGGCATCCAGCAGCTCCGTCTGGCTCGTGGGTTCAATCGGCACATCGCTTAAGGAGCTCATCTCACGGATAAGTTCCCTGATAGCAGCGATCTTCTCAGGCAGGGGTGAGGTGTCGCCTGAGCTTAGAGCCGCTGCCAGGTTCTCATTGCGCTGCTGCAGAGTATCCCAGAGCTGTTTCGAGTTGTCCGTATCTTGAGCCCGCCATGCAAGAACCTTCTTCACCATCCCAACCGTCTGGCTTCCACAGTCGACGTCGCACATCCGCAGCGTGACACCAGCCGGGACAGCAAGCCCATCGCTTTTGACATCAACGTCCCAGTCCGAGTCCACCACTGCCGCGAGCGCCTCGCTGAAGCCAGGAGCGCCAGGCTCGGGAATAGATGAGAGAGTGCTTGGTGAGAAGCGGCGGTAAAGACACGAACCGTAGACTGCCGCAGCGACGTCAAAGCCTGAGCCTACTTTCCCCTGAGCGGCACAGTGGGCTGCCTGCGCGAGGTTGTGGAGGGTGCGTTGGCCAGTGGAGGAGGTAAGGTCACATTGGTCCGAAGGTAGGTAGTGCACGAGGAGAGAGGCCGTGAGAGAAGTGACGAGGGCGGCTGAGGAGCCGAGACCAGTCTTGTTGGCGCCACTCAGGGGAACGCCAAACTTGGCAAAGCGGCTGTTTCCAGCGGCCTCTGAGCCTGTGGCCGAAATTCCGGGGTTGGAGTAGTAGTCATTGTCGGCTAAGATAATCAGCCTCGCTGAGGTAAGCTTATGCTTTTCCTTCTGGCCCGTGAGGCGATCGATATAAGTCAAAGCGTAGCTGAGGGTTGTCTCGACAAAGGGGTTTCGGCTGACTTTGTTGCCACTGTTTGACCGATGATGTTAGCAATCTTACGATCTCGAAATCCTATATTCGTCGTTTGTTGTTGTCTGAAATGAGATGAACACCAAATATCCAGTTCCAGCCAGTGGTGACACGGATCCTCGCACGGGGTAAGGGGGGGGGGGGGGATGTCGTTGGAGAGTCTCATATGCGACAAGCCTCTTCTCAGGCTGTACAACAACCATTGTCTTAGATCATCACAGCCGCGTCTTAGGACGGCCGAAGATAAACAACAGCATTTGGCCATCATCGTGAACGAAAATGGAAATAGAAATAGAGACTTACCTTTGCAACTGCGTAACCGAGATGCCACCGTCCTCGCCAGCACGGTGATACCCATACCGCCACTGCGCATCCAGGAACTGTGGACTATCCACCACAATCTCAGTGACCTGCACCCCAGGCCCAGAATGAATCTCGCCGGCAATCACATTGATCCTCGCGCTGAGTCCAAAAACCAGGCCAGTATAGGCGCGGTCAAGAACTAGGTAGCCACCAGCCAGGAGGACCTTTCCTGGGGCCGAGACAGCGACGGTGGGGGTGTGCATGGTGGATTGCTGAAAGGAGATGGAGGGGTTGAGAGCTTGCCAAAGCCAGAGCACCTTTGAAAGTGAGCTTGGAGGGGGGAACGGGATGGGAGAGCTTGTGTGACGGATACGGGTCGATCCCGAGATCAGCGAGGCGATCAATTGCTGGATGCGGAACCTGAAGGACAGGGCAGCCTTGGTCAGGTCCCGGGGCAGAGGTTGGATGTCGATGAAGCAATCCTGGAAATCTGATGCTCTGGACGAGGGGGTCCCAAGCCCCTCCAGCACCATGTCCTCGTCAACGCATTTGGCTACCCTGTACCGCCGTTTTTACCTTAACCCTCTTCATGGACGCGCATTACATGCTCAAGCTGCACTGGTACCTTATATCACACTTTCAGGATATCTCTGAGCTCTCGTCTGCTCTATAAATAGACAAGCTACTTGGAAATTCAAGGCAGTAAAGGATCATCTCCAAGCTCAGCCCTTCAAATACTGCCCCTAAGCATGACACCTATGAGACTTTATATGACGTCCGGGTAGTGATAACACATGCGTTGTGAATTTAATGATCACGATATAAAACGTGTACAGGCGCAGGATCTGATGTAACTATATTCGGACTTTGCTAACAATGAACAACTGCACGGCTTGCGTATTGTAGACCCATTCCCTATGATGACGGCCTCGACTCAAACGGGCGTAACGAACATTTCCAAAGGTCCCCGGTCCCATAGGTTGTAAAACTTCTGATTCTCGGCCCATCCAGCATACTTTTGAGGCATGCTGAAATCGAAGTTATAAAGCAGAAGTGCGAGCATCAGTCGCATCTCTGCGATTGCGAGGCTGCAATGAATGGTCAGTGACTAGTGTTCCCAGATCACAACTCAGATACAACTCACTTCTTGCCGACGCAGTTTCTTGGGCCGACCATGAACGGCTGGACAGCTTCGAGCTTGTCACCAGCGAACTTGGGGTCTCCTAGCCAGCGCTCAGGATGATATTCGTCTGGTCGGGTGAAGTTCGACGATGAGTGCGAGGTTGCCCAGTGAGGTACGGCAACGACCGTCTGGACAGTGAATCAGCAAGACGACCTCTTTCTGGTTGAGAACAGGGGAGACTTACGCTTTCAGGGATATAATAACCCGCGATTGATGTGCCGCCTTTCATCACTTCGCGTGGCATACCACTTGCGACGGGCGGATACCAGCGGAGAGCTTCGTTCAGACATGCGATCATGTACTCTTCCTTCTCTAGCGAAGCGAGAGAGATCTCATCCTGCGACTTGAACGAAGACCTCAGCTCTTTTGTTACCTTCTCTAGGCAACTTGGATGGCGTAGCAGGAGGTAGAGAGTCGCGGTGACCAGGCTTGCGGTCGTCTCAAACCCAGCAGCAAGCAGCAAGCCAGCGGTGAGCATAACTGTCGATGTTGGAATCTCCTTGAACTTTGTCAGTAATTTATCCAAACGCAACACATGGGGAAGCTAACCTCATCTTTCTCCTTGGATAGCAGACCCTCGACAAGATCTGGCCTCTGAACTGTCCATTGCATCCTCGCGGCCACAGTTTCCCGAACATACTCTTGGAAGGCGCTGTTCACCTGACCAAGACCCCTTCTCTTCTTGAGCCAATCACATATCCAGTCAGGGAGAATCATGCGTCGTGTTGTCGCATCGAGGGCTCCGCGTGATCCTTGTCCAGCAAAGGCGTTTGTCCAAGAACGATGATCTGATTTGCGAAGGGTGTCGAACGACGCGCCGAAACCTATGTCGCCTGCAATTGGAGGACAAAATGTCAGAAACAATCTCACTATCATACTTGAAGAGGCTCACCAATGATATCAAAGGTTGTGTACGCGACCCAGTTTCGTATGTTGACCGGATTCGCACCGCCGCCTCCGACATTACGTAGTTGAGTAATGAGCAGATCAACATGGCTTCTGATCATGCTCTCTTGAGCTCTGAGGCTTCGGTCGGAGAAGCCATGGCTCACAAGCCTTCTCAAAAACGCATGCTCTGCCCTTGGTGCGCTGAGCATACTCCTCGGTGCCGTTTTGCTTCCAGCGTACGCGACAATCCACTTTTCGTTCTCTTCTTGATTACCATGTTCACCAATTCGATGACCGTAGATGTCCTTCCAAGCTCTGCCATCGCTAAAAGAAAGCTCGTTGGGTGCGATGCGGACGACAGGACCGTACCGCTCATGTAATTCACGGATTCGTCGATGTAAGTTCCCGCTTCTGGCGTGATAAATATACGTTAATCGGGTTGCGCGAGCGGTCAATGGGCCTGGGTACTTCCGCAATGGATGCAGAAAGATATTGTAGACGACTTGAAGCAGAAGTCTGATCGGAATCTAAAGTTGCCCATGAGCTCTCAGAGGATCTACGCCAGGTAGTGTGCTTCACGACTTACCAGAGCAGCGCCAAATGCGATCAGCTTCAAATACATCGCTCAGATCGCAGGTCGAGTGATAGAAGAGAGGCAGTTAAAATGCGAGTGCTTGCGCGAGGTCCAAGCAGGGCATTACGAATTCATGTGAAAGGATGCCAATGCATCTACCACCCTCTTATTTATGCTTGCTTAGGGAATCCTACGTGACCAAGAATGCCTGGAAAGGGTATCGGAGAGATAATCACCATCACATTACTGGTTGGCACGCAGGATATGTCACAGTCTAGCAGTAGCGACGTCGTCTGACGTGAGATTATACGCTTTTGGCCGTATCACCCGAGCCTGCGCCAACCATAGCAATCTCGGAGAGTTTAGATCATTGTAGCCTGCGAACACTATAGCGATCCAAGCTTCAGGGCTTTGTGTTTCTGAAGGCTTTTCCCTATGAGATCCTACATGTGGACGAAATAGGAGATTACGATTATCTATATCACATATGTCATTCATTGAACATAAATGAAGCAAACTATTCTCTCTGAGATTAATGCCTTCGAGGCTTACGCAGAGCGTATGACGGTGGAAGCGAGACCGCCAAGCGTGGCGTGGCGTGTCAGACAGCGGCGTGTACTCTATCTTCTGCAATGCCTATACGCTTGAAGGTATCTGGCTTCCAAGGCTGCTCGTTGAGTCCATTAACAATACTATTGCAGATCACATTGCAAGACACGCTTCACGCTGCAGTTCTCACATAGTGGCGTTCAAATGTTTTGTGTATTGATACAGGCAGCAGGATCTCCCGTCCGCTTTGCCTCCTAGCGTGTCGCTTCTTCTCTCCTCCATCATCAGCCTCTTCCGTGCTTCTGGCCTGCCGTCATAGGCAAGTGCCCACTCGCTTCATTCCTTGACCCTGTCATGCTGCAGGAAATATGTTGTTGGCTTTTGTGTCAATGCCGAGGGGAGATGGTCTATCCATTGGATGTTTTTGTAGAAAAAAGTGAAATCCAGCTTGTAACTCGACACGCAACGCCATTGCCCAGGAATTGGAAACAGGACAAAACCACAAGGTATCAAAAACCGCCCGGCCACTATCACCATGCACTTGGTGAGGTGGTTAACTCAAAACGCCATAAACCATTGCGATGTTGATTCGCATGAACCCAAAGACAAGAACAGCCCCTAGACGATGCTTGACACCCCTCAGGAAACTACCAGCCGCAAAATTCAACAGGGGTATCAATCACTAAAGAGGCTGATCAACAAAGGAAACTGATGGAAAATGAGCTGCTTGGTGTGGAAATTACGCAGCAGGGGCCTCGTGACCACCGCCGAGGAGCTCGAGGACTTTGTTGACGACGGCGCTGGGGTAGCCACGGGTGAGCATCTCACCAACGACTCCCTTGGCCTGGTCCCGAAGCTCAACCGCAAGGAAAGCCCGGGTCATCGCTTCGTACGTGCTGGGCTCCCTCTTGTCACGGCCCAGGGTGTCGTAAATGCGCTGGGCCTTGTCAATGTTCTTCTCCGCGGCCCAGCCGTGGATGAGAGTGTTGGCGATGTACGGAGTAATCTCAATGCGGCGGCTACGCATCTGCTCCAAGATAGACTCGGTGTCAGCAACGCAATGGTTGGCAACCATGGCCTCGAAGAGTGCCTGGAAAATGCTGGCGTTCAGGGGAACGAGCTTTTCGCGGACGATGTCGTCGAACACCCGGCGGGCGCCCTCCATATCATGCAGCACACATCCACGGGCATGGATGAGTGAAGCGTAGTGGACGGGTTCGGGTCGCTCGCCAGAGCGGCGGAGAGTGTCCAGAACGTTCTCGGCAGCGGCCATATCGACAGGCTCGAGAGTGGCATAAGTGTCCACAAGGAGCTTGTAGGTATGAGAGGTAGGAGCAATGCCCTTGGCCTTCATGCGCTCATAGTAAGCCAGAACCTTGGACTTGTCGCGCTTGGTAGTGAGGAAGAATTGCATCATGCTGTTGTAAGGGGCTGGACGCGCCTTGTAGTTGCGCATGGCTTCCATCTCGTCGAAGAGCTCCTCGGCGAACTTGACGTCGCTGACGCGGCAGAGAGCATTGACAACTGTACCATAAGTGACCGAGGTTGGTTTGATGCCCAGGGCCCTCATCTCCGAGAAGTAGAACAAGCAGTCATCGATGCGGCGGGCCTTGCCAAGTTTTCCGATCAGAGCATTGTACAGGAAGGAGCTGGGCTCAACGCCCTCGGCAACAGCGCGCTGGAAGATGCGCACAGCTTCAGAAGCCTCGTCAAAGGTCTTGGTAGACTCCTTGAGGGTGGTGATGTACAGGCCGAAGGTGTTCGCAGACGGGGCGGCGCCCATTTCCAGAAGCTCTTGATGGTACTGCTCAGCACGACCACGGTTGCCCATGGTGAGGGAAGCTCCAACCATAGCATCCAAGATCGATGACCAGCCGTAACGAACAACGGCATACCGGGGAAGCACAGGCATATCGGTGCGAGCCATGGCGAGGATATCGTAGCACAAGTCCATCTTTCCCTCGCGAGCAGCAGCAGAGATGAGCTTAGCGTACGTGATGTAGCGGGGGTGTCGTCCGGCACGGCGCATGTTCTTGAAGCGGATGAGCGCCTCATTCAGGCGAGGACCCTTGCGGTGGTTGCCCTCAAGATCATCAGCGATGAGAGCTGAGCCTTTGAAGTCAGTGTTGTGTGCATAGGGATCGAAAGTGTCCTCGTGGCTGGAAGCAGAAATTGATGACTGTTGAGGTGAGCCGACACTCATGGACTGCTGCGCAATGCTTGAGACCTGCGAGGCAATCTCACGGGGGTCCGCAATACCACGAGCTGCCATGTACCTGTTGACAAAGTCGACGGCTTCATCAACCTCCTCGGCGAGTGAGGTGCTGGATGACGCCTTGATACGCTGGAACATCAATTCTGACTGAGCAAGACCCTCGGCGACCTGGCCGGATCCAATGAGCGCGACGGCGTACATGGCCGTTGGCTCAATGAAAGCCGCGGTAGCTTGCATCTCGGGATTGCTCAGGATCTGCCAGTACCCAGTGGCAGCTGCGACATCACCGCTTCGGACGCTCGAGGCGAGAAGCGCCATAGCCGGAGTAGCACGATCCTGAATCCAGCCAGTGAGCTTGTTGAAGGCTTCGACGGCAGTCACGGTGTCGTTCATGTCGGCAGCCACGGTAGCGATCTTCGCCATAGACGCGGTGCGAGCATTGACCTCGATCGACTGGGCCCAGTGCAGAGCCTCCTGGTAGATACCACGCGAGATGAAACCGTCGACGAAGCCAGTGCTGACAAGAGCATCCTTGATATCGGCAGCACGCACACCGTACTCGGTGACAATCTTTTGGAAGAACTTCATGGCACCCTCAATCTTATCAGACACAACGTACGCGTTGATAACTGCGGCGTAGACCTGTGCATCGGCACGGTCGTTAAGCGTGGCAGTGCCAGAGTCGTGGGCAATGGCCAGAGCGCGATACTCATTATAGCACTCGACGGCGCTAATCAGGTCTCCTGAGCTGGCGAAAGCAGTAATCATGGTTGGGAAGACGGCAGCAAACGGGGTGGTCTTGGTGGTCTCCATGTGCTCAAAGAGTCGAAGCATGTCAGAAACACGTCCGGCCTTTGCACAGGCAGAGATGAGTTGATGATAGGTCTCAGCCGAGTACAGAGCTGTCTTTGCGCTGACGGAGTTGTCAAACAACTTGACAGCCAGGTCGAGGCGGTCATCCTCAAGGAGAATAGCATGCTCGAGCTCGTGAGATGCAAGCATGAACTTGCCAGGCTCGTCCATGCCTCCAAAACGCACACGCTTGTCTTCGAGTTTGGCCTTCATGTCCGAGACCTCGAGGGACCGTGAGGCAAGCAGGCCAACAAGGACATTGTACGTGTCGCTGTCCGGTGAGATGCGCCTGCGCAACATATCGGCATAGACATCAAGGGCCTTGGAAACAATCTCGCTCTTGTCAACGGGAATGTGAATGGCAGCCATCAAAAGTGCATTGTAGGCGCTAGCGATGGGCTTGACACCAGTGGCCAGCATGGCCTCGAAGACTGCCGGGATCTCAGCATAGCGGGATGCGGCAGACAACTTGAGAAGATGGTCTGCATAAGACTGAGACTGAGGGTCGGCAGCTGGTGATGCAGAGCGAGCAATGCTGGCAGGAGTGTGTGCTCTCTCGAGCGCAGGGGTCAAAGCTGCTGAGTAAGGGGCTGGTGCCGACAAGCCAGATACACTCGCATTTTCAGCGAGCTCCTGCTGTCTGCGCGACTCGATCTCCGCCTCCAGGGCGGCATTGATGTGAGCCAGCGCAGCCTGATCCTCGGCAGAAATGGAGGACTTTGCTTCTGTCTCGACCTCGGGTTGAGCCGCAGCATCTTGGGCGACGACTGCAGGTTCCTCTGTGGTGAGAACAGCAGCAGCATCGGGCTTCCACTCGATGCGCTTGGGAAATTCAAACTGGGTCCACTCATTGTCGACTTCGCCGTGTTCCTCCTTGTGCTGTAGAGCCTCGAAATAGGCGTCTAAGCCGCCATGGTTGTTGACATGGCGGTGGTCAGCTGCGAGAGCCGAAGTTGTCGGCCGCTCATTGCTATGGAAGGCGGAGGTGAGCTGAAGACCCGAGAAACGACCAAGGCGGTTGGTGTTGCGTCGGCCGAAGACAGGACGGTTCTGTGAGTTAAGGATATGCGGGTGTGTAGCCGCTACCACCGACTGGGCGTAGCCATGGGTGGTGATCGACTTTGCGAATGTTGATCCTTGACGGATGAAATTCGTGTAGAGTGAAGAATAGATGGTGGGCATTTAGATGACACCGGAGGGGGTAGGGAGCTGTAGACGGCACCAGTCAGTCATACGAGTCTTTGAGATGATGACAGAATGCGAAAGCTGCCTGAATCGCAAGGACAACCTGGGGTCAGGTTGTGGGAATCGTGATGCGTGACGGCATAACGGTAGGATGGAGGACACCACGCCACAGCTCACCACATGACATTTATGACACTTACATGAAAAAGGAAGGGTATCAATTGCAGGTTCATTTGACAGCGCCGAAGCCGTCAAACAAACGCGCGATCCAGAGGGAAGGAATGGTTGTTGGGGGGGTTGAAAGGAAAGAGAGCGAATAGAGCAAATCGCAAGAGCAGAAGAAGGGAAGAAGATCGTAAAGCCCAGAAGAAAGATTTGGAGTCTGGGAGGGAGCTCAGCTTGGATGGGATGGATGATTCACACAACGGAGTAGTGGAAGGGGGCCGCCACAGATGGAAGCCGGGAGGGGCCTCTGCAGTTATAATTTAGGGGCCTCAGGTCGCCCATTTCGGGGCATCGACAGGGCGGGGCCGGGGGGGCAACCCACTACGAGAGGGAGCTACGTGTGCACCCGGGATGACGCCTGCGACTGCGACACACACTTGACGTGCATCCACCACAGCCTGAGGACTCAGCTGGGATGGAGGGGCTGCTCCGTTCACAGTGGTTCCTGAGACCAATAGCCTACTGCCAGTTACTCCCGCCGGCACCCGGAGTTAACGCCCTAACCCACTAACTGCCACTGTATCCATACTTTTTTGCTCGTTTTCATTTTTTCCCTCCTGCCCAGCTCCCAGATTCCCATCATGACTCGAGCCGGTATCATGCCATACGCGAGGAGCTACCCTCGGTAATCCGAGCTTGGACTCTGATCAATGGCAAACAGAAGCATGGACGACTCCAAGACATGTATTTCTCTTGCCCTGTGCCCTGGCTAAAATGTCTTGTCCAGCACAGCCCACACCACCCTGAATCTAACTCCCGCGTCCCCCCTCATTCCTCCCGATCGCATCCGTGGTTGCGCCTGAGGCTGTGACTCCCATTACTGACAACGACAAGGCAGGATGACGATCTTCAAGGCCACCAGGCATGCGCGTTCGTCGCGACAGGAACCAGCCGGGTGGGTGGGATAGCGTGGGCAACTCCGCTGTCACGGCGCATGGTGCGCGCGGACAAGCGGATCTTACGGGAGTGCGTGCTCAAAACCCGAGCAAGGGTACCCCATCCCGTACGGGTACAGCACTGTGACTCTTCCAAGTTTCCACTGCTTCCCAAGCCCCCGCGAGAACAAACCGGCTGCAACATCGAATCCAGCACCGTGGTGGTGCTGATGGTGTGTGGGGGCCGCCAATATGGGATGCAAGCCTCTCTTAGGGTGAAGCCGGGACGGTGCGCCTTTCAAATCCCAGCGCAAGTTACAGTGGTACATGGTTCCCCTTCGGCCTATTTGCACGGGCTTTTGCACGGACAGTTCGTGTTTTGTACGCTCATTTCCTCCTATTTGACCTGGCACGCGAGGAGGGATCCCACGCGACACCACAAGCTGCTTTCAGCATTCAGGGGTCCTCCAATGTTTGCCGCTGTGGAGCTGCTAAAGAAAGCGGAGGAAGTCCTCACTGTCTTGAGAGGGTCTTACACTGATGGAGAAAAATTCTGACAGGTCGCGTGAGCGTCATAGACAGCTTGGGTTGCAAGACTGCCACTACAGGACAGCTAGAGGGAAATACCTTGGCTGCTGGCTGTACGGCTTCTGCGTGTCAGCCTTGGTGTTGCTCACTAACAGGACACGTCGATGGCCCTGTAGATCCCAGTCGCTGGATCTTACCAACTGGGGCAACTGGCTTAGATTCGTGAAGGCTATGGTTGTCACATGCCTCACAGACGAAAATGCACCGTGCCGTGTGTTTTGCGTCGCTTAGGTACTGTGATGATTGCGGACCACCGGACTGTTCAAAACTCCGAGCTGCTTACTTCAAGGATGAACAGAATTCATCCGAGTAAATCAACATGGCCTCGTCATCGGGGCTTCATTGTCCGCGATCTTGAATTGTCAACACGCCAAATCTTTTCCCTCTTAACGTCGGAGATCGACGGCGATGGCACGCGCTACCAGAATCTGTAGGGTGGACAAAGCAGATACTACGTTGAATAGGGTGACCGATATTCGCATCTCATCCCCAGTGCAAGATGATAATCATGCATACCATCAGCGAATATATCAGGCTGTTTGTTCCAGAGAATCGAGGGCATAATCATCTCAATTCTCGGACTATTCCTGACGATCCCAGATGGCTAAAGTGTCGATCTCCATATTCGCGAAACCTGGGAGGTCTTATCGATAAGAAGCTGGTCGACGATAAGCTGCGATAAGGAGAAAAGATATGCGACAGGTTCAACTTTTTTTCCTCGTCTCGATATGCTGCAGCGCTTGCCCCACCTTGGTCTTCAACAATTAACAACCAGAGCTCCCACAGCTCTCTTTCTCCAAGATGGCTGACGATGGCATGCTGTTGAACTTCGAGATCGGCAGTGCGCCCATCAAGTCTCACATCAAGTTCAAAGGCGGGAACTGGCGAGATCGCAAGCGCGCAGAGAAGGCAGCCAACGCAGGATCCTCCAAGGCAAGCCACGATGCGCCGAATGACGATGTCGATCCAGCACAAGGACCGAACAAGAGGCGACGAGTCGATGACGATGAATCACAATCAGCATATGTCCCAAGGACGGGCTTCAACGACTTCAGGGGTGGTCGAACTACGGGTGCCACTGAAGGACAAGTCGGCGGTCAAGCCAAGCGTCCACAAGACCCTTCGAAGCCGCCTAAGCAGGTAGTCTCGAAGTTGTTCTCCTTCAACCCGAAGCAAAAGACCGTATTCGACGATGAACAGACGGAATGGAAGGCTCCAGAGGCTACTAATGCCCCATTGGAGCTTGCCAACTTTGGTTCTCTCCAGTTGTATTCCCGTCTTGTTGACGAACTCAGCAAGATGAGACTTGAACGGCCCACAGCAATTCAGAAGAAGGTTGTTCCGCATATGATTACGAGCAGCGGCGATGCTTTTGTGCAGGCAGAGACCGGATCTGGCAAGACTTTTGCTTACTTGCTACCGATCCTACACCGAGTCCTCCTTTTGAGCAGCAAAGTCGGCGGGAAACAGATTCATCGCGATTCCGGCCTGTTCGCCATCGTCGTGGCACCGACTCGCGAACTTGCGAAGCAGACACATACAGTTCTGGAGCAGCTTCTGCGGCCATTCCCCTGGCTGGTGTCTACCGCCATCACAGGAGGTGAATCCAAGAAGGCTGAGAAGTCGCGCATTCGGAAGGGAGTCAACTTTCTTGTCGCCACTCCTGGTCGTCTAGCAGATCATATTGACAACACGAAGGCACTGAATTTTGGCACTGTGAGGTGGCTCGTTCTCGATGAAGGTGACCGTCTCATGGATCTCGGTTTCGAGGAGGATTTGAAGAAGACTATCGAGGCCTTGAAGAAGGTGCAAGTTGTCACGAAAACTCCGGACGGCACGTCTCTGGAGGCTTTGCCTGAACGGAGAGTAACTGTGCTCTGTTCAGCAACAATGAAGATGAACGTCCAGAAGCTGGGTGAAATGACCTTGGCGGACGCGACGTTTCTTGCTGCGGACAAGAGCGAGGATGATACGATCGAGATTGCAAACAAGGACGTGCACAAAGCTCCGGCACAACTCCATCAGTCTTACACGATTGTGCCGGCAAAGCTTCGTCTCGTTACTCTCATCGCGTATCTCAAAGCCACCTTTGCTCGTCGCGGACGGACAATGAAAGCCATTATCTTCATATCCTGCGCAGATTCTGTGGACTTCCACTACGAACTTCTCAAGCTCCAAGCTGAGATTACATCAGGGGAACAGCCCTCGAAAGAATCAGAACTCATATCGAAGACTGTCGGCAAGGCTGCTTATATCACATCCCCTGCCAGCCCCGAGGTCGTTCTGCACCGTATGCACGGTTCGCTGTCACAACCAATCCGAACGGCAACCCTCAAATCATTCTCGGCGTGCAAGTCACCATCAGTTCTCATTACAACAGATGTGTCATCTCGAGGTCTGGATATTCCCTCGGTTGACTTGGTCATCGAGTACGATCCAGCATTCAGCTTTGCTGACCATATTCACCGTGTTGGCCGAACAGCTCGTGCTGGACGTTCTGGTGATGCTCTGCTCTTCCTTCTTCCGGGTACTGAGGAGGGCTACATTGAGCTACTCAAGGGTTCTGGTCCGCCCTCCCATCAGTCTTACGAGACGATACTTCAGAAGGCGTTTATGAATAAGATGGAGTACCCTGTTGAGACGCAAGCCGTGGCATCCGAGCATGGCTCCTATCACGATAAAGCAGAAAGCCTGCAGCTTCACCTGGAACAAAGGCTCTTAACTGACCCCACGCGATTGGAGTTGGCCCGAAATGGATTCAAGTCCCATATCAGGGCCTACGCTACACATACACGGGAGGAGCGCATTCACTTCGATATTACGGAGCTTCACCTCGGCCACACTGCGAAGAGCTTTGGCCTTCGCGAGGCCCCTGGTGGCATTGGTTCTGGCCTTGATCGCAAAGCTAAGAAGGGAGGCAAGGACAAGGGCAACAGGCACACAGAGACGGACGCGAAGCCCGCTCAAAATATCCTCAATCAGAAGAGCAGGATGTTGATGAGTTCGGCTGCGGATGAGTTCAACATTGGATAATTGGGTCACCTTCAGGCGTTATGTAGTGATGATGCATGCATGGGTTAGTAAAGGGAACGTAGATGCGACAAGCGTTGTTTTTTCATTCATATATCAGCGTTCAATCATAGTGTCTCTTCTCACAGTGGTCTGCGAATCATGACAAGTCACCATACTTACACTCGCAAGTGCACAGCTGGTGAGGGTGGGCGTCGGTGAGAAGCTCTACGTATCAATGCCGAAGTAACGGCGGCTACGCCATAGACGCTTAGGATGCCATCCCTGACGATGACGCAGATTATTAGCTATGGGCCGGCCGTCCACTGACGTGTGTACGACTAGGAAATACTATACATTGTTCCATGGGATCAGAAGGCAGTATTGATTTCCATCAAGACGTATTTTATGTTGGTCTCAGCAGGGAACAAGTGTAATGTAGAGCAGCCACTGCAGCAATGGATTATTCTTTACGGTTCACATAGCGATGACTGGACTTGTACATTGCTATCTCTCACAGGAAGAGTTCATGAACGGGTAGCCGAGCCATGAGATGGCGTTGCCCATGCTTTCTTGGAAATTTGGCGCCATGTCACGCAAGATCTCAGCAACTGGAACTGCGCGTCATGATCGAGAGACCGCGAATAACACTGCAAGTATCTGCATGGCTCACCAACTCCGTGATGGTGTGATCAACTACCCTCACTTCATTGAGCCGAGGACCAAAACTACTCGTTGACGGAATCTTGCATCCAACCGAGGCCGCATATGCTTGAAAAACAGTCACGATGGCTTGTACAAGGCCGCTTCGTGTGGCTAGTGAGGTCTTGATCAAACTTCCAGCATGTACGACACGATTCTTCCCCAACAAGAGTCGTCATTCCAGCCACCGTGGCTGTCGATCAATGCTCCCATGATGCCACAGCACACCCTTCACGAGTGCACGTTTCTCCCCCGCCGAGCTACAGCAAGACACACACACACATCCTGACAGATCAGCCACACTAGCACACAGTAATACACAGTCATCAGTCACAACCGACGAAGCTTGATGCTCGGCCGACGCTGTGTGGTTGAGTGGTCCCTGCGCTCATTGGCCGGGCGAGGCGTCGCGATCAAGGAAGTGGCTGAGGTGACCACGGTGCAGGAAAAGTCAAGGACCAGGTGGGTGGCGCAAGCTACGTGCCTTAGCAATGCGAAGTGTGGCGGAAACTTCTGGGGGGCGAGCGTCATTCGTGGGGAAGAATGAATGGATTGTGCAGGCATCTGGTTGGATTCGTGTCAAACAAGGTGGTGGTGATGGAGACTGAAATCCGGATCTCGATATACGTGAGCGTTTGACGTCATATCACCATAGGCGGGCCGGTGTAGATCATCCAGCAGCATCAAGACCCTGGAGGAGGTTTATGCGGACATCTGGTGTGTAAGGGTCTGGATATTTAATCCCTCTCATCTTCCCTCGATTCGAAGCAATATTCTTTTTGTTCCAGACTTCCTCAGAGCCAAACCAAACAAACCAAGACTTGACTACCACTACCACTTACACCAAAACCACTTGTACCTCAAGCCAACCAAAACCAAACAACAATCACCATGACTGGCAACAACAACACCGCTGGCGACCAGGCCGCCGATGCAGGCAAGTTCGTCACCAGCACTCTCGGTAACACCCTCGGAGGACTCGGCCGTACGGTCGGAAATGTCACTGGTGCTGCGACTCGGGGCGTTGGAGACACTGTCACGGGAGCGACCGGCAACACTGGCCGCCCCGTTGGCGATGCCCTGGGCAACATCGGCACGGGTGTTCAGGATGGCGTGAACAGCGTTTCCAAGGGTGTTGAGGATGCTGGTCAGTGGAAGAAGCAGTAATGATGCACGGGTTTGCAACGGGCTTGCTGCGCGAGACTCGACTGTTCTGTATGACTATGCTTGATGATTGATTGGTACGAATCATGTTAATTAAACAAAATCAGTTTCTCTCATTCTGGGCTAGAAGCATTATGTAACTGTGGTGATACTGATCCCATCTCCGTCGTCCATTGCGACGATGTCTACTCCTGATGGCGACAACAGCACGCCATAGATGTCCAAGTCTTCAATCAGTCTTGTTCGAAAGGAAACATGCTCCACGATGTGCTGGATTAGAGACAGTGCTCGCCTTCAGCGGTGTCCATGTCCACTCGTGTCCACAGGAAGCCCTATCGGACTTCCGCCCTCTCCCACACGTCGTTCCATGGCCCACTCGCGGATAGTCTCGTGATTCCTACAGGTATGAGGCTGACTTGTGTTGCCCAACGGCCACTGCATGTGAGTATCCCAGTAGAACGGCACCGGGGTGAGGTCGCCTTGACACATGATGTTCTGGCGGATGTCGTCGATACAATGGTCTGCCGATTCATCAGCATAGTACATAACAGACCTAAGGGTGGTGTGATACGAGCTTACAAATATGATCTCGATAGTTGTATCCCATCTCCTCGGATTTGATCTTGTAGTAGTATTCGAAGTCGAAGCTTTTGCGGACCATGTTCTTTGATTCCCGAGTCAATTGTTTGTCATCGTTAGGTTCAAAGTAGGTGTGTGTACGTACGACGCAATGAAGAGTATGGTAGACGTAGAGGCTGTTTGTTCCCAATGTCAGCTCAGATACAACTTGAAGGGCTTCAGTCATACCTCATGATTCTCTTGCCAAAGTCGTTCTTGATGCTCAAGTCCTTCATCTCCCCAGCTTCCTCATCAGTCAGGGCAAGGATCTGCGCTGTGCACCTCATCAGCCTCAAGGCCACACAACACGTCATTTCGATGATACCCACGTTCCAGCAACTTTTTCCAGGCATCATCAATCTCCTGTCTTGGGGGTCCGACATACTTCAGGCTGACGGTGCTGAAAGTGATCGTGCCGTTGTCCAGCACCTTCGCGGTGGAGTGGAAAGGTCGTTTCTCTTCGACCACTAAACTCCTCATCGATGCTATATTTCATCAGCGTATTCCCTTGCCGTGCAGAACTTTTGAAGGTCGATACGAACCAAGATCTGTCTCTTTGTAAGCCGGTGGCCTTTCTGCAACCTTGCCAAGTTGCACGCCGAGAACCGCGCAAAGCACACTCAACGCAATTGTGACCGAGACCCAAAGCCACCGTTCATAAGAGGTTATTGATCGCTTTGCCGATAGCCATCGGACATTGTTCGGGTCACTCTCATCAGCAACATCGTCGGCCGCGTCCTCGATGAGCTCAGTGCCGATATCCTCCTCCTTCTCCCTAATCAGGTCCATACGGCTTGCCCTGGGGGCTCTTCCATAGAGACTGGAGGACGGTCTGCGAGACTTCTGTTTTTGAATTGAGGACATGTTCAACTCTGACGGGAGGTGCACAGATGGCGGAGCTGCAGGAATGACAACAGTTGCCAAGGACGGGCGCCGATATATGAATCGCATTAATCCAGCCACCAGACTTTGTTCGTACCGGACGCCACCATTTCATCAGTTGGGCGATTCCAGCCCGTGGAAATGCCATTCCGTTATGACTACATGTGATAGTGATTGGGACTACACGGATTCCCAGTGAGAGGTACTTCTGGCTCGGACAGAAGTCACTTGTCACGCGGCAAGCCCTATACAGAGCCACGAGTACAAGCATCCATGCGAGCCACTACACGGTTTATTGAGTCTAATACGCTGTTCACCTGTCGGAACATGACTGGGATCCTCGGTCACATTTGCGAAGGTGCAAACCACCGCGTGGCATTGTCCAGTTGCGCAATTTGGCACGGTCCACGAAGTACTTGCTTAATAGAGTCTATTGAAGGCTGATCTGCGCGCCTTTGAGAAGCTAGTCAAAATAGAGGACCCCTTGAACTAATCGCTTCTCCACGACAGCGAATCTTTGCGGAGGTCCCAACGCCTCGGAGGCTTGATATACTGACCATGTGGAGTCTTTGTCCATCTCAGCGTTTCCTCTTATGACCTCGTTCATTCATGTGCGCAAATGATCTCCCCATGGAAGCTACTGGATGAGGCCGATACTTTCGACGTGTCATCTCAGGATGCGGTGTAGGCAGAAGCCGCTCTCAAGAGATCATGATAACCAACTCGTCCAATGAAAGAACTGCCGAAGCAAATATCAATAAGGTTGCTTAGTTACAGTACTTGAACAGCGCTAGTGCTTCAATTATCTGTCACTCCAATGAGAAGAAATCATGTCGCGTGGCTTGCATCCTCAATAAGACGACAATAAGGCTCAATAGCCATGGCGACACCCGAGCACAACACCAGCATCAGCAAGGAACAAGATAAGCCAGGCATTCTATCATTTATCACGCCCGCATACGCTTGTTTCTATGATCGCCACTAGGATTACAAATTAAACCGCTCATGATCTACGTGCTCGTCCGAGAAACGCGAATGGATGCACCTCCTAACCCCAGGTCCATTGCGCTATACGCTCCTCGCTCGGTTCCTCAAAGCGACCGTCCACAAACTCGTAAAGATCGGCGTCGATGCCAATCATCAGCTGTGCCATACATTCGCCCTCCGTGAGTCTCCCTTCCTTCTGCCACTGCTGCATCTTCTCCAACAGTTTCGCCAGCCCGGCTTTAGCCTCTGGAGTTCCCAGCCACTCCTTTCTTTTGCCTGAGGCGTCAATATGCAGTTCGCCGTCAGGGCTTGGGATACAGTAGACAGCACAGATGATATCCTTCTCCGTCTTGTTTGGGTGCCGTGCCGCTACAACAGCGGTTTCGGCAGCCCTGTCATTGAAGCTGATGGGAAGACCTTCCATCGCGGTAATCTCACTTCCCGGGAAGTTCATCTCGAGAAGGTGGCTAGCTGCCGCCTTCGCCGTCTCCAGGGCCCTGGCCTTGAATCTCTCTGGGTCCTGAAGCATTCTTTCAGTCATCATGGACCTGATCCCCTGAAAGTGCTCCTCCGAGTCGAACAGATGGTGTTTCGGCACGTCTGTAACCTTGACGAAGAACCCTTCCATGGCGCCTTCAGGCCTCTTCAGAGTAGGAACATTCCTCTTGGAAGCCGCTGCAATCCCAGGCTCCAGTTTGCTGCCGATGAAGCTGTACCGCAGAGTGTCGAAGCCCATATCCACCTTAACCACACAACGCTGCAACTTTCCTTGCCTGTTCCATTCTTTGAGAAGCTCGAGCAGAGCATCCGCCGCGGCCTGGAGCACGGGTCCTTTCGCGAAGTCGCCGACCTTTGGCCAGGGTGTGTTTGCCCCCATTGAGATTGCAAGTGAAAGGGCTATGACACCACCAGGGTCTTTCTCGGGGTTGCTGTTGCGCCTGAGGAAGTGCGGTTCCTTACCAGCCACAGGATGCCATTCAGGGATCACAACCTGATGTTCTGTAGCTTCCACTTCCTTGTCACGGGTTGCTTCGTCTCTTGTCACAAAGAGCCGAGTGGCATGAGGGTAGGGCGATCCTTGGACGGAGAACAGTAGCTCACCCTCGTCCCAGACAGTGGCCTCGGGTGCGAACCCTTTCATCTGGGTAAGCAGCGCATCAAGGACCATTGGCATATAGAGTGCCATTGGCTCGACAAAGTCCAGTGGTGCCTTTCCAAGACGATCGATACTCTTCGCCGCTGATTTGGGGAGCTGCTCAGTTCTCGGAACGATTGTTGGCTCATTAACGCTTGGCCTCCATCTTGCTCGCAGCATGTCCGCGCCTGCCACGATTATCATCTCTGTGTTGCCGTAGTCATCGCTCTTCTGCTCCTGCTGATGGATGCGCCATGCCAGGTAGTCTTTGGCAGACCGTATGGCCTCTGTGTTGACCATGTCGCCCGGCGCCAGCCATGGCTTCTCCGCATCAACCGGGACTGCGAGGACCAAGACAACAGCAATGACTACCCCCGTGGCCCAAGGGTCCATCACAAGTATCTCCATGGAAGGCCAGTTCTGCGTGCTCCCATCTGCAGCCTTGATCTCCAGGCTTCCTGGGTCTAGGCCTTGAATGGTCCCTCGATACGCGCAATCGCGGAAGTTGGGTTGCAGCCACGAGCGGACAGCAGCGAAGCAGGCAAACGGCTCACGGCTTTCCAGGGCAAGCTGCCGACCTTCCTCTTGCTCAGCGATGTACTGGCTAAAGAGCTCGCTAGTATGAGCCCAGCTCTTGTCAGTTTCCCAGGTCCGCTCTTCCATCGGCCGTGTGACGGGAGCTGTCCTTGGCGCCACCGCCTCGCCGGCTTCTTTTGACGAAGCACAACCCATGGATACTCGATATTGGCGGGCTCTGGATCAAAAGAGCGTAGGACTACGGAATCAAGTAGTTCAAATGAACGAAGCGGAAGGGCGTATTAGGAATATTCGGTCTCAACAACAGTGGAGTCTGGTCTGGTGTAAGTCACGCCGGGCATCGTCGCCTTAAATATTCAAGAGTTGTCGTTGGCACGCAAATCTCGCCGGGAAGGACCCGGTCCTCACCGGATCCGATCATGTCCGTGCCCGAAGAGCGAAAAGAGTCATTCGGCATACCCAGCGGTGCACTTTTGCGTAGGACTCGTGGTTGCAAGGCCATGACTGCTCGTGTTGGAAAGACGAGGGTTGAGCGGCGCAGCAAGGGTTCTAGGCCTCCGACCTGCACCACACCAGTGATTACCAACAGTGGCAGTATCCATCCAGCTGGAGGCTCCGAGATTTATTTCCCTAAACAAGTCAAAAGCAGTCGGTTCTCATTGTAACCTCTGAACTCGATTCTTGTGGCTCTTTGTCCAGGCCAGACGATAGCCTCATGGCCGGTGCGGTATCCTGGGTTTTCTCTCTGTATGGCGACAACCACGAAGGGTTGATGATGGAGTTATGCGGTGTGAACAGCGATGCAATACAATGCACCTCCTGAGGCACGATGTAACGCTAACTACCTGAAAGAGGGCATTGGAAACAGAGGCGTTGCCAGTGGGCATGTGAGTCAAAAATCTAGGACTACTACTCTATCAATTCGTATCGATGCTATGGCGAGGTTTTGCGAAGGTAGTCGATCGAAGCACTAATAATAGACGACAACTCTCAAGACGCTCAGCTTTGTCGGATATCAGGTGAAGCTTGTTGCAATAGAGTTTGACTCTCACCAACGAAGACACCTGCCACTCATTATGGGCCCCTGCAGGCCACTCTAATCAATGGAGTTTGTGCATGTGATAACTATGCCAGCAATCTCACAAGTCCAAACTGCGATCTAGATCAGAGCCGACTTGGCAGAAAGTCTGACAATCCTCTGCATATTGGTGGTGCCCATGAAGCATAGAGCTCCTTCAATATTGGAACAGCTAACCATAGATCTATCGGAACATTTCGTCTTGTTGCACTCTTGCATTGCGTAGCTCAATCAAAGCACCATCCATCACTCCCTACGCCGTCCGAACCTTGGGATACACATCGCTCAGCCCTTACACTCTCCATCATATCAGTCTTACAGTGTTCCTTTGCAGGAATGAAAACTATAGATCTCTCTCTTCATAGCAGTCAAACGCGAATCCCGTATATTCCGGTCGAGGACGAAATACACGGCGAGACATCTCGAATCGGCATCGCGCATCGTTGTCGAGCTGCTTAGACCTGCTCGGCACCCCAGCCGGCATCGGCCTCGCGCATGTTGCTGGGGGGCTCGATCGAGGGAACGAACTCGAGGACGACGTAGGCAATACCTACGAAACCGACGATGGCACCAGCAATGTTCTGGATGACCATGTCGCCAAGAATGAGGCAGCCGAGGAAGATGTACACTTGAAGCGTGTCAGTGGCGGGACCAGCTTCGCGACATTATGAATACACTTACGGAAACCACGGCCAATGAAGGAGAAGAGGAATGAGGCGTAGCGAGAGACCTGAGGGGGGATCTGGAACTCTGTTGTGGGTTAGCATCTCCATTATGCCGAACAGATTCATGAGGTGCGCCTTACCGAGCAGCGCAATTGCCAGGCCGAAGAGGATCATGTAGGCAGCAATGACAATGCTCTGACTATTTGGATTGGTCAGCGCGGTTCAGATGTCGTCGTCGATATCGACTGAGCAGCTCCCATCATTGTGATGCTAACTGGTGGACTCGGAAGACTCGAGGGCTCGAAGATAAGGAGCTAGGGGACGCACAGGCTGAAACCGAAGATGTTGGCGACACCTCCGAGGAGGGTGATGGCCGCAACGACCAGGTTGACAATGCGGCTGGGAAGACACACGTTAGCGATGAGACAATCGATCTGAGGACAGCTATAGTCCCCGATGCTCTGTGCGACAAACTCACAAGATGTCAGAGAGCTCCATTGTAGCGGTTGTGGATGCGACGAGCGACTCGGTTGAAGAAATGGGGGCTCGGGAAAGAGGTATTTGAGCTTCGCGAAGCTTCAAAAGGAATCAGGCAGCCGTTTAGAGCTCCGGTCGGGATGAAGCGATGGGTTGGTTGCGCGTCGGGAAACGTCAGTTAGGATGGTAGGATGAAGGAGTTACGTAGGCGGCACTGTCTGGGGGCTGACGAGTTTGCGGCGTTGGAGACGCTGCACGACAGAGGCAGCACCTCCTGTCTTGGCTCAGTTACGTAGTTGAGTGGCTGGTGAAGCACTGGTGCGCCACAGCAATTGGGGCTCACCGCCTGCTCCATACGGGCGGCCGCTCATCTTGAAATTCTGCCGCTTCAACAGGCGCCAGCCAGCAACCCTGAGCTGTTGTGTCCAGGACCAAAAGTGCGATATAGACTCTTCATGTCCCAGAATTGAATGATGTGGTCTTTCGAGCTTCGGTACTCATGATGTTACTCAAGTTCCGGCTCAGGCCTCCGTCAGCATGGCTGAACTCAGGTTTGCAGCTTGTTAAAACGCCCACTCCAGGACAGCGTCTCATGGTTCAGCAAAGTCGACTTGCGCACCACAATGCTCATCTTGAGAACACAAGAAACATTGGCATTATTGCACATGTCGATGCTGTATGTTTTGGCTCTGCTTCTTCTGATGCGCGGTTCATTGACGATTCCAGGGCAAAACCACCACCACGGAGCGGATGCTCTATTACAGTGGCGTAACGCAACGAGTTGGAGGTACCTTGACCTCTTCCTTAATTTTCCTTGTGGGTGCTAACTGCGACAGATGTCGACTCTGGGAATACGGTCACAGACTTCCTGGACCTTGAGCGGCAAAGGGGTATCACTATTCAGTCAGCCGCCATCACATTCCACTGGCCGCTTCCCCAGCACTGCCCAAAAGGCACAGAGCCTAAGACAATCAACCTGATTGATACTCCTGGGCATCAGGACTTCCGATTCGAGGTAGACCGCTGTCTTCCCATTCTGGATGGTGCAGTGTGCATCATTGACTCGGTCAAAGGCGTAGAAGCCCATACTGAGCGAGTCTGGGGCTCAGCTCAGGAATTCAGCATCCCACGCCTCGTCTACTGCAACAAGCTTGATCGCGAAGGGGCTTCTTTCAAGAAGTCAGTGCTTGAGATTGGATCAAGACTCAAGGGCTGGCCCCTGGTCTGTCAGATCCCCTGGTGGGAGAAGGAGCACTTCGTTGGCGTGATTGATATCATCAATCGTGTTGGATATCGATGGAAGACGGAACGTGATATGGAATACTATGATACAGCGAAGCTCAAAGAGAAGCTGACTGCCTCGAATCAAGAGTTATGGGCAGAGATCGACTTGGCGCGGCAGGCCCTTATCGAGGGACTGGCTGATCACGATGATGCTATCATGGAGGAGTTCTTGGCGGAGAACGACAACATCGACGCCTCTATTATCAAGGGAGCCATCAGAAGAGCTATTCGGAGCGGAGACGGAAAGGTGATTCCCGTCTTCGCCGGCTCAAGCTTCCGCCATATCGGCGTTCAACCGCTCATGGACGCTATCACCGACTATCTTCCGAACCCAGCTGAGCGGCCAGATGTTGAGGTTCGTGTCGGTGCGACAAAACACAAGCTCAAGGAAATTCTCGAAAAGAAGGACAAAAAAGGAAAGTCTGCAGGTGTAGCATCCGTCGCTTCAGTTTTCAAGGTGTTCCATCACCCCAAAGAAGGCGTCATCAGTTTCGTGCGAGTCTACCACGGCACAATGACGCGGAATGCCCCTAGCTTCAACACGCATTTGCTCGAGAACGAAAGGCCCATGGGTATTCTGCAAATTTCAGCAGATAAGACGCAAGATATCCCAGAGCTCCAGGTTGGACAAATCGGTGCTCTGCGAGGCCTCAAGAAGGCACGGACAGGGGACACACTGATCACAACTGTTGGTAACAAGGCATTGGGAGAGCAC
Source organism: Sarocladium kiliense (assembly GCA_030734395.1). NCBI lineage: Eukaryota > Fungi > Ascomycota > Sordariomycetes > Hypocreales > Sarocladiaceae > Sarocladium > Sarocladium kiliense. The sequence continues at coordinate 576,280 of JAUZTG010000020.1, read as the reverse complement.
ATGAGACATGTACAGGTTCGGCCTCCGGAGATCCCGCCGCCCGTCGCGTTCCTCCAGGTTGACCCCTATGGTCTTGTGGCAGCTCAAGAGCTTGAGCTAGCATTGGAGAACGCCTCTCGTGAAGATCCCAGTTTGCGCTGGAGTCGCAACTCAAAGACGGATCAATTCACAATTCAAGGCATGGGCAAGCTTCACCTCGATGTATCACTTCATAACATGCGCCAGAAGCACAAGATTGATGCGGAGTTCGGTCCGATCGAAGTCGACTACAAGGAGTGCGTTACAGTGCCGACACAACCACAACATATCGTTTTCGACAGGCCTGTGGCTGGCAAAACTGGCAAGGTTTCATGCACTGTAACTTTGGAGCCACTCGAGCCCCATCATACGGAAATCTCCCCTGATACAACCTTTGATAGGGATGGAAACCTCTACAACATTCATATCCCTCTTCCTGAGGGTGCCGCTGAACATGCTTTTGACGCTGAAGATGCGCAACATCAGCTTCTCAATGGAGCCATTGCAGGTATGGCAAGAGGTCCTCGTCGTGCTTCGCCGGTGCATGACTGCTACGTCTCTGTGGTTCTCGACACTTCTGCGGATGCGCTCGTCACCCCCATGGGAGGTCACTTCAGCACGGCGTCGCGAAATGGTGTACAGGCGGCTCTCCGCGAGGCCTTTGATCGGCAGCAGATTGGCATCCTCGAGCCTATCATGCTCGCCAACATCGTCTGCCCTGAAGCCGTCGCGGGCACTGTCCAGCATGACATCACTGCAGGCGCTGGCGGCCAGGTTTTGGAAGTCAACGATCGCTCCGCTGAGTCTTCGAGCGATGAGCTCATCGACGTGTCGAAGATCTACGCGCCGCCAGATCCGTATGACTCGATCACTTCACTGCGTAAGAAGAGGACTTCGGCGCGCACGACGGAGATCGTTGCAAAGGTGCCGTACAAGGAGATGCTTGACTACGATGACCATTTGCGTAGCAAGACGGCTGGTCGACACTCCATGACTATGTCCTTTGACTCATTCGCCCGAGTGATGGGCCATCGAGACAAGGAACTGTAAACTATGTGAGCCCCCGCCTGAAGCTGGGGCCAATCGCGCTGCCACAGAGAGTTCATCAAATACTTTGGGATATCGCGAGTGTAAGATATAATGCGCATTTTAGGTATACCAATTCTAAATCATTGAACGCTAATGATCCCACCAAATGAAGGTCCTAAGTCGTGATAAGGTCATTACATCATGCAATCCATCTACTTCTGCTCAATCTTGCACTTCTTCAAGCACTTCTCGACACCCAGAGCAATGCTTGCAGGGATGGCATCCCTGATCTTCTCAAGCTCGTCACCACCGAAGGACTGGCCAAAGGTGGCGAGGATGATGTTATCGCTGAGAGCGAAAGTCTCGTCGGCGATCTGGCCAGTGCCAAAGTCCTCAGCTGCGAAGGATGCGACAAACTCGGCGGGCTCGCAGTCAGGGTTGTACTGTGTGTGGACTGAACCCTGGTAGAAGGGGGTCATCATGCCCTTGGTAAGCTCTGTGCGAATGACACGGCGCTTGCCCTCGGCATCCATGACGCCGTTCTCTGGGAGCATCTCGGTGATGAGCTTGCCAGCGGTGACGATCTGAAGCTCGGCAGAGCGAGGATGAACATGAAGAGTGTTCATGCCACAAGCCTCAACGCGGCCGAAGGCCATGCCAGCACCAGTACCAACAAGGGCAGGGAAGGTCTTGCGGTTAGCGGCAATAAGCTCGCCGCCCTTGCCGGGGTTCTCCTGCTTCTTATTGAAATCGAAGACAAAGTCGTCGTCGTTGGGCAGGAGCTTGAAGCGGTCAGCAGCACTAGACATGTTGCTGTTAGTACATATGCATGTAAGCCGGGTGAACATGTTAGCTTACGTGTCCGCGAGCCGAAGCTGAGCGGTCAGACTTAGTCCACCAGAGCTACCATCGGGAGTATCCTTGCCAGAGTTATCTGGTGCCTCGCTGTCACACTCTTCAGGTGCCTCCGGCACAGGTGTAGTGGTAGCAGGTGTAGAGTCACTGATGGTAGGGGTAGCGGCAGGTGCGGCAAGGGCCACGTCGGTGAAAGCCAGAACGGCGATGGCAGCGAGAGCAGAGGCGAAACGCATGTTGTTGGATTTTTGTGGGATTTTCTGGTTTGAGACAAAAGAAAAGACTCAAGGAAAGACCTAGGAAATGAAAAGCAAGGGAAAATGTTCTTGGTTCTTGGCTTGTTTGGTTTTGATGCTGGTAGATAGTGAGAAGAAAGACTGGACTTGAAGGGCGCATGATGCTCTAGATATACTCGAGGCGCTTTACTTGGCATCCAACCAACAAAGACATCCATCACCTTCAAAGGATATTTTCATCCATCTTCCCAACGAGCATGGTAAGCCCGTGCAAAGCCCCCAACTGCAACCGCCATATCCCGTGAACACAGCCTTGGCACGCGGCCCTCCAAATCGACCCATCCACACGACTAAGGGTCCGGATCGTCCCAGATCCGGGGCCAAGGGATAAGGAAACAATGTTTCCCGGGCGGCCGAAGGATGATGTTTCCTGTTGGTTATTGTTGGTAAGCGCGGGGCAGATTGAGGCTATGGCGGATGCGAGGGCGGCTGCGCTTACCAAGTGTCAATTTGGCACCCATTTTGGGAAACAAGTGGGTTAAGTGGCGTCTAAAAATAGGCGCGTGTAACAAACAATTGGTTGACAACTCAGAGATGAACGTGCAGTTGGGCCGGGTTCCCATGGCCTGGATGGTCGGCTGTCATCCTTTACGATGGGCGCATGTTTGTGTTTCATGAGATGTCTTTGTTTGTAGGTTTGTATCCGAGTACTCGGGATGGCGGTGGTTCTGTCATACTCGGAGGATCTTTGTCATCGTGATAAATTTGAGCACTCGGCTTACACCAAGCTACGACCTGTGTGCACAGAGGGAATGTTTGAGCTTACGGTCATACTAATGCACTCGAGAAAGCCACCCGAGTACGTAATGACCTGACTAAACAGACTATTATTGTTTACGGCATGATTCGAACGTTGCATTGCGAAACCATGACTGATACTCAGCAACGGTGCAGGGTAGGGAACGAGTCACGATGCGTGGATGGAGATCAAATCAATGGCGCCACGAACTACTGAAGGAATGCATCGTCAATATTCCCACAAGGTAACGGTGGGAGTCTGACCAACGTTACAAAAAGCAATAGTCTGGAGTCGAGTGCTTGCTGTGCACAAGGCGAACAAGAGCGAGCAATTTTCGCTGCTACTTGTTCATGGCTGATTAAGGTTAATGTTATGTTTTCATTAACCTGGGAGGCAATATGACAGCCAGCGTTTTGCCACCTCTCAAAGGAACGTTAATGATCATTGTTCACGTCAAGTCTTTACGAGAACTGATGCATCGTTGCCCCGGTTGCTGGGTACTTGGCCGCGATCCGAACAGCATGCCAGCATTGACTTGGGTTGGCAACTTGGCATTGTGTCCCGGTCTGAGCTCAGTGCATGGGAGACAAGGATGCTTGATCTGGGGTTTGATGGGAGACATGAGGATCGATGATGAGATCATCGGCACGGCGAGCGCTACTCTGGCGCGTTGTTTGGAATTGATAGCCAGTCAGATGAATGTGATGTCATGCTGATGGGGTTTTGCACGACATGCCTGTGGTGGTCGATCCGATGTCCAGATCGAAGTCACGTCTGGCTGCGGAGGGTTGCGGTCACGCGATTAAGACAACGGGTTTACGCTACGCCGATTTGAGGTCGTCGAGTAGATCTCGCAACGCAGTGCGAATGTTGCGCGTTCGTGGCTGTGAACCACATGTTGGACGCGACGTGATGGAAAATGTGCCTCGGCGCGTGTGGGAGGTGGTGGCCAACGTTGAATGACCGACCATCTGTGGCTGTTCGCCTCATCTCGCCTAATAGCTTCGAAGTGCGCCTATTGAATCCAAAGGTAGCCTGGACTGAGGCACTTGGAGTGGTGAATGGGATGAAAAGGAAGGAGGATCAGATTAATGAGCCAGAGACGGCTCAAACGCGGAGATTGGTTGACGGGGAAGTCTCAAGCTCAGGCGTAGGCGTCTTTGTGGGGTGTATCCTCAGCTCTGTCACCTGCGCTACGTGTGCATTACTCGTTGATCCACGTCAATAGTGTCGAGCACAATGAGTGCCTGACAAAATTCGCATGCCAAACTCAGGAGGAATTTTACAGCTTCGGCAGGCTCAAGCGGAACCTTGGGAGGGCGATGGGCAAAGGTCAGACAGAATGACACACTGGAAAGCAAAGTGGGCGGTCATGTTGGGTAAAGTTATGCACGGCAATGCACCGCTATGCAAGGACCCGCTAGCTCGAAGGCGTGGAACCCGTAGAACAGGTCACAACAGCTGGCAACAGCTTGCAGCAACTGGGCAACAGTTGGCACGCAGCGGGTGGGGAGATGAGACTGTGGGTCTTCTTTCATTGCTGCCCACCCCAGACAGGCTTAGCGTCAGGTACAGGCTGCAACCTCACCTACCCATTGGCTGGAGTTCCTTTCCGCTGCTCCACCCCGCCCCTGCCCGTCCTCCCGCTAAGCTTCACACCGCGCAACAGCCTGGTCGCGTCCCGTTCCTGTGCGTCCATGATCCCCATCGCCCTCCCCTTTCCAGGCCTTCTGGCGTGATAGTAGGACCAGGTCGAACTGGAGTCCGGATCTGGAACTGGATCTGGGGCAACCTCTACTCCGTTGGCGAAATGAAATGGCTGCAATCAAATGAGATGAACTGGTCTAAACACCCTCCCCACTGAACAGAGACTGCTCCTCCCCTAGTCCTCACCACCAACGCATCCCCATTCCGCCTGCCCAGCGCACGGGGCCTCACCTTGTCTTCTGGACCATTGTTCTCCTTGTTCTTCTTTGCCTCCCTCTCCTACTCTTTCTCACCCACGATCCCACGCTCTCTTCACGACCTGTCATTCTTTCGCCAACCGCTCTGCGTTTCGCCTCGCATCAGTGATCGCGCCTTACACTCCTTTCAATACACTCTCTTCACCAACGGCCATCGGTCCACAATACTGGAAAACGACGCTCTTTTCCCGACGAAGCACTCTGGTGACGATCTAGTCACGACGATCCTTTAATCGATCTGCAAACGCAATCGCCAGCTTCCGAAAGCGCACGGCTTCTACCGACCTTCGATTGCGCAACGCGCAAGGTGGTGGACTATCGGTCCCTTTCTTGGATACAGCGACAAACTTTTGATTTCGCGCCTTGCGCAATAACGAATACACGATGAAGTTCTCAACACTCCTTAGCGGCACCGCCGTGCTCCTCTCGGCTCACTCGACGACGGCCTCGGATGCCCATCGCCGCCTTCATAGCCACAACCACCTTCATGCGCTAGAGAAGAAGCATGCTCATGGCCACCTGCAAGTTCGCGAGACCGAAGAGGCTGCTCCTGTGAAGAGGGACGGACAATGCCAGTTCCCCTCGGATGACCCGAACCTCGTTGCAGTCACCCCTGGTTCTAAGAACGCTGGATGGGCTCTTCCACCGGACCAGGCTTGTGAGCCTGATATGTACTGCCCCATCGCTTGCAAGCCAGGCATGGTTATGGCTCAGTGGGAACCTGGTTCTACTTACACCTACCCCGAATCTATGGTACGCTCAATCCCATATTGAAGTCCTACCCACAGCTAACGTATTTTCAGAACGGCGGCCTGTACTGTGACAAGAGCGGCAACATCAAGAAGCCCTTCCCTGATAAGCCGAACTGCGTTCCTGGCACTGGCGCTGTCAAGGCTGTGAACAAGTGCGGCAAGAAGATGTCGTTCTGTCAGACCGTCCTCCCTGGTCGTGAGGACATGATCATCCCTACTCTGGTTTCGGACTCTGCTACCCTCGCCGTTCCTGGCCCAAGCTATTGGGGCTCAACCGCTGCCCAGTAAGCACTACTCTTCCGCTCATGAACTCGTACACGACTAACACTTGCAGCTTCTACGTCAACCCTCCTGGCTCTGAGGAGTCCGACTGCGTTTGGGGAGATGAGTCTTCTCCTATTGGTAACTGGTCTCCCTACGTCGCAGGTACCAACACGGACAGCCAAGGCCTGTCCTACGTCAAGCTCGGTCTTAACCCCATCTGGATTGACTCGCCCCTGAAAGGCACGAAGCCCGACTTTGGTTTGAGGATTGAGTGTCCTGATGGAGGATGCAACGGTCTCCCCTGCAGTATCGACATCTCCGGTAACAGCCCTACCATCAAGGGTCTGACTGCCGACACTGGAGCGGGCGGCGCGAGCTTCTGCGTTGTTACCGTTCCAAAGGGAAGCAGTGCTCATATTGTCGCCTACAGTGCCGATGGAGGCGATGGAGGCTCTGACGATTCCTCTCCAGAGGAGGAGAAGCCTAAGCCTAGCCCTAAGCCCAAGCCCAAGCCTAAGCCCAGCCCCAAGCCTGAACCTGAGCCAGTCGTCGAGGAGACTACTTCTAAGGAGCCGGAACCTGAGCCGACGAGCATCTACACGCCCCCTCCGCCGGAGCCAACCACCACTGAGGAGCCTGAGACAACTGAGGAGCCGACAACAAGCGAGGAGCCTACTACTTCTTCTACTAAGAAGGATAGACCATCATACAAGCCTGGTATCTTCCGTGAGAACGGCACGGATCCGACGCCGACGTTCGTGGAGAAGTCAACCTCTACAAGCAAGCCTACGGAGTCGACAGACGAGGCTGAAGAGAAGCCCGAAACAAAGGATGAGGACAATAAGGCTGGTCGCAAGGGAGGCAGCGCCCCGCTCGCCGGGCTTGTCATTGCCTTTGTCGCAGCTGCATGCTTTTTCTAAGTTTCAACTGCGACATGGTTGCTCGATCATGTTTCACTTGATTTCTGTTTCTCTTCCTCATCCAGGCATCTGCCTCTCGATCGCTCGATACTTTCTTGTCGATACATATGGCCCAATTCATTGGGATAGTGTTTATTGTCTTTGGCAGCTGGGCATTGCCCTGGCCTTGTCAACCTCCTTTGCGAGTCTGTCGACCGCATTCTTCATACGCCCTGCTGGTCTGACCTATTCTTTGGGTCTTCTCTTGGCATGCCGCACGGCTATCACCTTTTTATACTTCATTTCAAACATCGATACCCTTTTGAGCATCTGGAGGGAATTTATCAACACCTTCATGAACACATTCGTTCTTCACACTCTTCTTGGCTGGATTCTGGTAGGAAAAAAGCAAACTCGGGGGAAAGGGAGGGGGTGTCTTTAGGATTGGGATCTTCATTCACATCTTGCCTTGGTAAGGGTTTCAGCAGTACCTTGGCTAGCAAACACAACATCTTTTTGGTCACGACTCTTCCTTTCGGAATCTCTCGACATTGTTGATGATCGAGATGAGATTACCCAATCTCTTTTTCATGGTTCATTTGCTTGGAGATATGATGCGGAAAGTCGGCGAAGGAAGCGGAGGATATACCTGGCTGTTTCTTGAACGCCATGTTTCTGGACGTTGGGGTTGGGGACGTTCATGGTTCCACTTCCGTGGGACATACACACCTTCATTTTGGTGTTCACCCTTGCGAAGGGGTCGATCACTACTCTTTTCTTTTCTTCTGCTTCGTTACACATCAGTTCTACATGAGACACTTGGTCTGGCGGGGATGTTTTATGAAGTTATGGAGCCGCATTGGGGGACTGGTTAGTGGAAGCATCTATCTGAGCGAATACCTATGAAATACCTTTTTTAAAACCTTGTCCGCCTAAAAACATATTGTGCTGTTGGGCCTCGCATGCAAGGGTCATGTTCTGACTCGTCAAGTTTTGGGAAAGAAATGGGTATTATAGCGTTGTATATTTCCCGAGATTGTCTCGCAGAACCACCTGTCTGTCTCACCGGAAGATCACCTCCTTTCTTTTCCTCCACTATCTTCAAATCACCCCTTTACCCATCCCGGCACCTCATCTGGATCAAACTCCTCATCATAGCGTCGGTCTCGGACTGCTTGCCATACAGCCGGCCAACCCGCCAAGACCGGGCCCTTGGCCTTCGCACCGATGATCGCGAAACGGCCCTGCCCGTGCGCAACGAACCCGTGCATCAACCCCTGCTGCACCAACGTCGCAACCGTCATCTCCACATCATCTGGCGTGACCTCTGCGTTGCCCCAAATGAGCCCTTCGTTCGGTCTCAATCGGCGAGGTCCTTCCGGTGGTGGGGAGAGTGTCGTCTCAGCGCTGTTGCTAACTGCTCTCTTCAGGAGGGAGCCTGGGGCTGATCTTGAGCCAGTCGCGGCGCCGGAAGGGGTCCAGCCTTCGAGACGACGTTGGACATATACGGCGGCGGCGTGGAGGTGTGAGAGGTCGAGGGTGGCGGCTTTACGGGAGTTGGCATCCGTTGGAGGTACGTAGGTTATGAGAAAAGTCTTTCGACCCAGAGACCGCCATAGTAGCGGGCGAAGACGATGTGTCAATGGGAGAAGGAGGCCCTTGTTGAACAGCCAGTCTTCATGCTGGCGGAGGCAAGCCTGAAAGTCGATGAAGTTGCCTGTGCGGACAGCCTGACATAGTGGAACGAAGACGGGAGCAAGAGTACGAGCTGCCTCGGGTCGCTCGAGGAGGTGCTGAGAGGGGAAGCGGCCGAGGAGGATATTGCATGGGATGAGGTAGGTGAGGATTGCGGTGCGGTGGGAGACGAGTGAAGAGGGAGTCTGAAGGTATGCCTCCTGAAGGCAGTGAGCAGCTCGTAGGTAGTGAGCATTAGCGAAGTTGAAGCGTCCGAGGTAGTAGAGAAAAGTGACGCGTTGAGCAGCGGGATAGAGGGAGAGAGGAGGCGATATGCTCGAGATGTTGACGAAGATCATGTTCGCAAGATTGATTCTGCGGCACTATGCAGGTCAGTCAGCGTGAGGTCATCGTACAAGGTTGTCACTACGGTTGAGCTTACAGCAAAGAGAAGTTTGAGCACCAAGTTCGCAAACATGTACACGCCAATCTTCTTTCCCTCCGGCTTGCTGAAGCGGCCACTAGACCTATCGGTAAGGCAGGTGGTGAAGATCTTCTGGATGATCTCTGCTGAAGACTCGGCGATGGACTTGTCCTCGTCACCAGCCGCGCCTCCTCGTAACTTGCGCGTCAGGTCAGGTCGACGACTTAGTGACATGGTTAGGCGAGCGAGGGTCTCTGAGAGGGACATGCTGGTCTTGAGGAGCATGGCGCCGTAGGTCGGATGAGCATAGGCGGTTGCGCAGGCACTGGGTGTTGAGCGTTAGCATCTTGAAAAGGTGTACTTCCCATCTGTGAATGTGCATGGCTTACTTGACGAGACTGCTGAGCAGCTGATGTGCAGAGAGAAGGTCTTCAAAATCGACATCGCGCCAGAAGCTCAGATAATCCTTCATGAAAGCAATAAAGCCTGGCCAAGCAGTGCCCTGTCCCTCGGGGACATCATCGTCCTGCGGCAGCGCATCCTCGACCTCCTGATCGATAGACTTGGTGCCTCTTCCTGCTCCAGACCCTCCTTTGCCAGATCGGGCTTTGTATTCTGCGCGAAGCTCAGCTGCGAGTTTGTGATACTGGCTGGAGGCGTTGGGCTCGACGCGAAGCCAGTCGCCAAGGAGGTCCCCGTTCTGATCGCGGACGAAGGTTCGGATCTGGATGAGGAAGTGGGTGACGAGGCCCATTGCGCAGCGTCAAAGGAATTGAGAGGAAATGAGGGCGGTGGATGGTCTCGTCGGGGGTGGAGGGCGAGAGAGTGAGGTTGAGATGGATGAATGAGAGGCTGGTGAGGATGGACAGCGGGGCGCTTCAGTGGTTGCTCATTGACGAGCGGCCTGGATTGGTGAGTGGCTGATCTGACTTCTTTCATCTCAGCACGGGCCTTTCATCTCGACAATTCAGCCGGAATTTGACTGTCAATCGAGCTCTTCTCAATGAAGAGGACATGATCTAAGCAATTGATTTGTGAAGGTTCTTAGCATGCTGCTTTGCACCAGCAATCGCTGCGCCTGGATCGGACATGGTGGGGCTCTCTCGATGACTGTAATGTCGTCGCCGATGTCGATGCGAACCCCTCTCAACAAGAACAATGTCCTGAACAAACTTGACGTCTATCGATGACGCCAGAAGCCTCGACCATGGAGGAGCGTATAAATGTTCTTGGATTTTGCAATGACAGGCTGTACAGTCGCTCAGCACCGCAGGAGCCGGCACCCTGCTCCTCAAGGGACCTCATCACCTTCTTGACTCGGCTCGTTCCCTACTCGCTGCCGCTTCTGAGAAGACTTCAGCTCTCTCCAATCAATGAAGATTCAATCATCGTATCTGTTGGCCTGGAACTCGATAGGCTGCGCATCGACGGCGAGAACATTGTCAACCAGGCCAGACATGCTGCTGAGAACCCAATGACCATCATGCCAGATCAGATCTGGACTCTGGCCCTTGTTCATCGCCATGGCCATCCTTCAACCGAGATTTGGTTTTTCTCTTCACTGGAATTGGCCCACGGAAATGCATCTCATGAGAAGGAGACTCAGCCTGCCGACGTCAAGCCCGAGATGCTCACTGTGCCGTTCTCTGAGGCATCCCAGCATGAGGCTACCTTACAGCTGGCCACCATCCTGTCACATATCCCAATAACGTCTCGCCAGCCTGGAGTAGACCTGTTTCAGCAGTGCAAGACTTTCGGCAGCCCGGGTAGCTTGGCCGGAAACGTTCACACCACAGTCGCGGCCCTACTAGCACATGCTGGACTTATTGTGTATGGCAGCCAACCATACGGACACTATGTCTACCCTGCTACGGTCGACGATAAAGGAAAAATACCAGACGGATCCTCAGAGGGTCTTCCTGATGGCTTGATCTGGTCAACTGTTCAACCGTCTGATCATGCAGACGTCATGGCCGTTAACAAAATCGTCCGAAGCGCTGCCACTATCGCCCACCTTCACAGCGCTGCTATTCGTCGATCAAGTCCCAAGGAAGACGGCAGTCCAGGAAAAGCTGTCGCGTTCGGGTTCTCTTCAGGTGATGGGTCTTTGAGGACCTTGCACGTCGATCCGGAGGTCAGGCGACAGGGATTTGCAAAGGCTATTGTCAAAAGACTGTTGAACTCGGGTGTCTTTGCACCACCGAAGGAAGGGCCCTTTGCAGCGGACAGCGAGGTGCATGAAGAGTTTGAACAGCCACATCCTCTGGCTTATTCTAGTGTCGAGAAGAGCAACGTAGCAAGCATCAAAACTTTCGAAAGGATAGGAGCTAGATGGCGGTGGGACGTATACTGGCTTTGGGTAGACTTGGACAAGGCAAGCGAAATGCTCAAACATGATTGATTCCTCGCTTGATACCTTTGTGCCTTTTGACCAGATCTATCTGCATAAATTTGACAAGTAGCGCATCCATTACGTATATACATCAAATAGCATTGGTTGTACCCTTTTACACCGATTCGATCCTCTGGACAACAACCGCCGTCGCAGCGCCACCACCGTTACAGATTGCTGCAACACCATACTCACCAGGCTTCAACTGGTGCAGTAACGTCGTGAGAATCCTTGATCCAGAGCTTCCCAAAGCATGACCAAGGGAGATAGCTCCACCAAGAGGGTTAACCTTGGCACCCTCAAGACCCAGGATCTTCGAGTTTGCCAAAACAACTCCTGCGAACGCCTCATTGAATTCCCAGATAGCGACCTGGTCCTTAGTGATGCCTGCACGCTCAAGAGCCAGCGGCACGGCCTTGGCTGGGGCCACAGGGAAATCGATGGGATCCATAGCTGCGTCGGCGTGGCCGCAGATGCGAGCAAGGACGCGGGAGTGAGAACCGTATTCCTCAGCGAGGGCGCGGTTACCGAGAACGAGAGCGCTGGCGCCGTCGTTGAGGGTGGAGGAGTTGGCGGCGGTGACGGTGCCTGTGCCGTCACGTACGAAGGCAGGCTTGAGGGTGGGGACCTTCTCGAGCTTGATGTCGAGGTATCCCTCATCGGTGTCGATGATCTTGTCGCCCTTGCGGGAAGTGACAGTCACCGGGGCGATCTCGTCTGCGAAAGCCTTGTTCGCCCATGCAGCCTGGGCGTTCTTGTAAGACTGCATGGCATACTCGTCCTGCTGCTCCCGGGTGATGTTATGCTTCTTGGCGGTGTTCTCAGCGCAGTTACCCATGTGGAACTTGTTGTACACGTCGGTGAGACCGTCCTTGATCAAACCATCCTCCATCTGGACGTGGCCAAAAGGTGGGAGGCCGCTCGCGCGAGGCACGTAGTAGGGAATTCGAGACATATTTTCCATACCACCTGCAACCTGCGCCTCGGCGAGTCCAAGCTGAATGTTTTGAGCAGCGAAGACAACGGCCTTGAGGCCAGAAGCACAGACTTTGTTGATGGTGATGGCCTCTACTGATGGGGAGAGACCAGCGAAGAGGGTGGCCTGCCGAGCGGGAGCTTGGCCCATGGAACCGCCGATAACGTTGCCCATGTAGACGTCGGAGATCTTCTCGACGGGGACCTTGGACTTCTCGACAGCGGACTTGATGGCGGTTGCGCCCAGCTCAGAGGCAGGGACGGACTGGAAGGAGCCATTGAACTGGTGAAGGTATTAGAACATCAAGATCTAAGGAAAACACCGGTGGACAGCCTGTTCATACCTTAGCAGTCGGCGTTCTTGAAGCACTGAGGATGTAGGCATCCTGGATCTCCTTCCGCCTTAAGCAAGTTGTTGAGAACGACCTGGGCGTCTTCACATGTCGACCAACAACGGCCGGTAAGCGTGAGGCGTGTAACCGCGGAGTAATCATGATGTGAAGCACACACAAACGTGGCTCTGTATAACAGCTCCGGGAACTGAAACTCCGGGACTCGATGGCGGAAGTTGGTATGGAGTTGGATGAGGGATGGAGAATGAAATGGCAATGGGGGGGCGAGAGGTGTCGGCTTGTGGAGGGTGAGAGCCGAGGGGACATCGACGTCGGCCCACTTCGGCTTAAGTCGTTTCGCGGGGGGAACCACGGTGCGGATTCTCGGGATGGGAGATCTGGGGGATTAGTCACCCGAGTTCATATCGTGGCATCCTGAGTAGCGGAATCGATTCCGAAGAACAAGTCGATACGATTTCCGATTATTTGTATGACTGTCTTCTTCTGTTCCTTATGCGGATACACTGTCATAATAGGTAGAGTACTTGTCCATGCTTACTTCGATACCCACTCCCGCAGCTGGACTGCATGGCCCAAGAAGCAGCTGATCACAGACTGACTTGGTAGCGAGGCACTACTCTCTTAGTATCTATTTGAACATTACTCGATCAAGACATCCAACTGTCTGCCCAATGCCTTCGTGCCATATATGCTACCAACGACACAGTAATGTCACGTGCTCTCGCGACACCCAACTGGCGACGCTCATTGGTCGATAGGCGCCTTTGTCAGCGTCCTTTCGCTAGCTTCCGCCAGACGGAGCTTAGCGCGGACCTAAAGCCAAACGGCAAGAGTCTCCAGTGTCTCTCGACTCCTCCATTGCATGAGGCGTTGATCACCAATCTTCTTCTCCAGCATCGCCTCTTTTTCACCTTCATCCTTCTCTGCCCGAGCAAAGCCACATCTCCTCACTTTCGCACTCTTCTCCGACTACACCTTCTCTCTTTCTCCTTCCGGTTTGCGCCAAAACCGCTTAATCTGGTCTTACTCGCTCCCTGCGCCGTTCTCGGACCATCGTCACCCCTCTTCCTGGGACTTCCCCCCGTCCTGTCACCACCATGTCTACCGCAGCCCGCCGGCGCTTGATGCGCGATTTCAAGGTGAGAAAGACAGCATAGTCGCTAGGTGACTCAGCGCTGACCTTCGAATCCAGAGAATGCAAACGGACCCTCCGGCTGGAGTATCCGCCTCTCCAGTACCCGATAATGTCATGACATGGTTCGTCAACGAAGCCTTTCGCCAGCGGCCGCCGCGATGCCCCGCCCTCGAACATATGATCTAACGCTTAGAATAGGAATGCAGTCATCATCGGACCAGCCGATACTCCGTTCGAGGATGGAACGTTCCGCCTCGTTATGCAGTTCGAAGAGCAATACCCCAACAAGCCACCGCAGGTCAAATTCATCAGCCAGATGTTCCACCCCAACGTATACGCTACCGGCGAACTGTGTCTCGACATTTTGCAAAACAGATGGAGTCCGACATACGACGTGGCCGCAGTCCTGACAAGCATCCAAAGGTACGGAATAATTCAGGTGAAGAAAGAAGGACTGCCTGGGGCCGCCGCACATTTGGTCAACGAGTGATACAGAACGAAGCACTAACATACTGCATCAGTTTACTGAACGATCCAAACACTGGGTCTCCTGCGAACGTCGAAGCATCGAACTTGTATAAGGACAACCGCAAGGAGTACACCAAGAGGGTGCGGGAGACGGTCGAGAAGAGCTGGGAGGACTGAGCGTGCAAACTTGGACTGCATCCCCCACTGAGTTGAGCAAAATGTATACACACTCGTCACTCAATCAGGGGAGTTCTGGACTTCTCATCGCTGGTCCTCGCGGCAATGACAGGTTCAAGAAAGGGTATCATGTGTGAGGAGTAAGCCGATGAAAGTCGATCTTCTGGCGTTTCTGGTGTCTGGGCAACGGGAGTGACGGGCTGATTATACCAAAGGGACTTGCATATCTGGCAGCGGAGTCTTCTTGCTTGTTATTAGGGGCAATGTTATTCGAGAGCTTGCACCATTTTCAGTGTGGGTTTGCTCACTTGAATCGAGAATCGAGAATCGAGATGGGAACACACCAGCGATTGATACATGACACACAGCGTAGGTGTGAGCAGCAGTGACCAACTCACCGGAGCCCCAGGCGGGACAGACGCAGTTATCTGGCTTCATTCACAGCTGAAGGGGTCTCCTGCCAAAAGCGTCGACCATTATATAAAGACTTTCATGCGCTTCGAGATGAGGTTGATTGTCAAACAATGCCTCGGCAGATATAGTGGCCTCTGGACGCTAGAACGGCGGCAAAACCAGGGGGGCCAAGTTCAACTCGACAGTGGCTCACAGACAGACACACGCGTCAGTAGAATCCATTTTAGTCAGAAGTACCTTGCCAACGCTGGAGTCGACCGCAGTAATGCCAGCCCCGCCATGTCGCGGCTGGTCCCTCTCTAACAGAGCCAAACTGCTTTTAAATGTAGCGCGTTCCTGGTGCCGGTGCCAGTGCCAGGCACTCCGCTCTAGGTTAGGCCGGAAACGTGTGCAGTGCATGTCAGGGCAGCCCACCGCATAAGGTACGGCGATACACAAGCACCACTACCACCCCAACGCGACATTCAACCCACCGCCGCTTCTCCCCCTTCTCGACGTCACGACCATCCTCCAGGGCTGCTGCGGTGCGCGTCCTACTCATACCACATCCGTGAGCTTCACCACATATTGCTCCAGGTTGCCCTATAGACTTGCTGTTTTGCCGGCTTAGCGAACTCCAACGTCCCCTCGAGGACCGCTCGCGACTCTCACCCCTGACACCGCCGACGTCCCACACTCACCTCACCCAACGGTCGCGCCCTGATGCTCGCTCCTCGAAGATCGTGATACTACAACGACCTGACAAGCCGCCACAATGTCTGCCAACAGCATCAAGGTTGTGGCCCGATTCCGGCCCCAGAACAAAATTGAGCTGGAATCGGGCGGCAAGCCTATTGTGTCCTTCGACTCCGAGGACACATGTACCCTCGACGTACGTGAGCTTCAATACCCTCCTCTAGCTCCCTACTGTCGCTGCTCCCGCGATAAAATTGCTTGCGGACCGTGAGCTAACCATGCTGTGCCTGAATAGTCCAAGGAGGCCCAAGGGTCCTTCACCTTCGACAGGGTTTTTGGCATGGACTCGATGCAGCAGGATATCTTCGATTATTCTATCCGTCCCACCGTCGACGATATCCTCAACGGTTACAATGGTACAGTCTTCGCTTACGGTCAGACTGGTGCCGGTAAATCGTATACCATGATGGGGACCAATATCGACGACGATCTCGGCAGGGGTGTCATCCCCCGCATTGTCGAGCAGATCTTCGCCAGCATTATGACCAGCCCCAGCACGATCGAGTACACCGTCAGAGTCAGTTACATGGAAATTTACATGGAGAGGATTCGCGATCTTTTGGCCCCACAGAACGACAATCTACCCGTCCACGAAGAGAAGAACCGTGGTGTGTACGTGAAGGGTCTCCTCGAGATCTACGTTTCCAGCGTGCAGGAAGTCTACGAAGTCATGAGGAGGGGAGGAAATGCTCGAGCTGTTGCCGCCACAAACATGAACCAAGAATCATCACGATCACACTCTATTTTCGTCATTACGATCACCCAAAAGAACGTCGAGACCGGCTCTGCGAAGAGTGGCCAGCTCTTCCTGGTCGATTTGGCCGGTAGCGAGAAGGTTGGCAAAACGGGTGCCTCTGGACAGACGCTCGAGGAGGCCAAGAAGATCAACAAGAGCTTGAGTGCTCTGGGTATGGTCATCAACGCCCTGACAGACGGCAAATCCTCACATATCCCGTACCGTGACTCGAAGCTCACCCGTATCTTACAAGAGTCTCTTGGTGGTAACAGTCGGACAACTCTTATCATCAACTGCTCTCCCAGTAGTTATAATGATGTTGAAACCTTGGGCACCTTGCGATTCGGTACGCGAGCGAAGTCGATCAAGAACAAGGCTAAGGTCAACGCCGAACTCAGTCCTGCAGAGCTCAAAGCCTTGCTCAAGAAGGCACAAGGCCAGGTCACGAACTTCGAGAGCTATATTTCAAATTTGGAGACCGAGATCCAGTTGTGGCGTGCCGGAGAGTCTGTGCCAAAGGAGCGCTGGGTCACCGCTTCGTCTTCCGATGTCGTTGCACCAAAACCGGACGCAAGGGCAGTCGCACCACGACCTTCAACACCCTCAAGACTGGCTGCCGAGAGCCGTTCAGAGACACCAGCCATCTCAGAACGATCCGGTACCCCAAGCTTACCATTGGAGCGTGACGAGCGCGAGGAATTCTTGAGACGCGAGAACGAGCTTCAGGATCAGCTTTCGGAGAAGGAAACGCAGGCCGCTGCGGCTGAGAAGCAGCTTCGTGAGACTAGAGAAGAGCTGGCTTTCCTCAAGGAGCACGATAGCAAGGCGGGCAAGGAGAATGAACGGTTGACATCGGAGGTCAACGAGTTCAAGATGCAGCTCGAACGCCTCTCCTTCGAGAGCAAGGAGGCCCAGATCACCATGGATGCCCTCAAGGAGGCGAACGCGGAGCTCACTGCTGAGCTGGACGACGTGAAGCAGCAGCTTTTGGACACAAAGATGAATGCGAAGGAGTCGGGCGCTGCGCTGGATGAGAAGGAGAAGAAGAAGGCAGAGAAGATGGCCAAGATGATGGCAGGTTTCGACCTTGGAGCAGATGTTTTCAGTGACAACGAGCGGTCCATCGCCGAGGCCATCGAGAAACTTGATGCTCTTCATGAGCAGAGCGCCGTTGGTGACCACATTGCGCCCGATGAGCTGAAGGCACTTCGTGCAAAGATGGTCGAGACACAGGGCATTGTTCGCCAAGCCGAGCTATCCATGTATGGTGGCTCATCGAACGATATGGACGCTCGCCGGAGACAGGATCTCGAGACCAAGCTGGAGACCATGCAGCAGGAGTACGAAGACCTGCTGACTAGGAATCTCGGCGAAGGTGACGTCGAGGAGGTTAAGGCACGCCTGGAGAAGGCTTATGCCAACCGCCAGAACACCCAGTCGGAGCTTGTGGACGAGCTCAAGGCTGATATCAACCAGAAGGCTTCCGAGAATGCCAGGATGAAGACTCTCATTGAGGATCTGCAACAGCGTGTCAAGGCTGGTTCTGCTGCCTCGCCGATGGCCAATGGCAAAACGGTCCAGCAGCAGATCGCCGAGTTTGATGTCATGAAGAAGTCCCTGATGCGCGACCTTCAGAACAGGTGCGAGCGTGTTGTCGAGCTCGAGATCTCGCTTGACGAGACTCGTGAACAGTACAATAATGTTCTTCGGTCATCAAACAACCGTGCCCAGCAGAAGAAGATGGCGTTCCTAGAGCGGAACCTCGAGCAGCTCACGCAGGTCCAGAGGCAGCTAGTCGAGCAGAATTCGGCGCTGAAGAAGGAGGTTGCAATTGCCGAGAGGAAGCTGATTGCTCGCAACGAGCGTATCCAGAGCCTGGAGAGCCTACTGCAAGACAGCCAGGAGAAGATGGCTGCGGCGAATCACAAGTACGTTGCGACACCCGCAAAGGCGAATGATGAATTCATGTTTACTGACAATCTTCTGCAGGTTCGAGGTCCAGCTCGCAGCTGTCAAGGAGCGTCTCGAGAGCGCCAAGGCTGGCAGCACAAGAGGCCTCAACGCAAACGGCGGGTTCAACTTCGCAAATGCCGGCAGCCGCATTGCGAAGCCTCTGCGCGGTGGCGGTGGTGATGCGCCAGCGCCAGCCGCGAACCCTACGATCCAGACTCTGCAGAATGAGGGAGGCGGCAGCAGCAACAAGCGTGCAAGCTGGTTCTTCAACAAGTCGTAAGCGACGTACTTGGCGATGTGATAGAAGTGTTCCATGCCTACAGAGCGGCATAGGTGGGGGAGCCCAATGTTTTCTGTGAAAGCTAGAAATGCGAAGACAGGGATGATGGATGAACGAACCAACGGGAGGCACGCCCTTGATTTCGGCGTTGTGTGTAGACTTGGGGGTGGCACTGGGTAGACTTCTGTTTGTGGTTTTCTTATTTCTCTTCATACCCGGCTCTCTCCCTCTCTCTCTACCTTTCTCTCTTCCTTTTCTGCCTTTTTGCTTCTCATGATGAAAGACAAGAAACGTGCTTCCCTTTGCTTAGAGATGAACTTTATGCTTGTCTATTTTGCCTTTCTGTGTGCAGTCCGTCTTGCGTCCGAGAAAAGGGAGGTCGACGATGGAGACCGACCGATCTACAGCACTGTTGGAACTGGCTAATTGAAATGAGAGCGCCGCCCCTCAAGCGTGCGCAAGGATAAGACTTGAGGAGAATGCGAGACTAGAATGGAACTGTGATTCAAACACAGAGCCTCCTTACCACCTTCAAGACAGCATCCAAGTGACTTACACCCCAGGGATGTGACGGAGCAAGCTGTCTTCTCTGCCGTAGCAAGTTGCAACGCCATTTGAATACATCAGGCTATATAAACGTAAAAGCACTCAACATATGATGCTCAAGGGATATGACACCCGTCCACGACAACACCCATTGCTCCAGCATCTAAACATCTTCTCCCCTTCCACTTCCTATCGCCTCCCTATCACCTCTTCTTCAACGCCGCAAACCGCGCCTCCAGGTCACTGATCTCAGGCACGGCCCCTTCCGGCGCACTCTTCCTTGCGCCTTTGTTCCCTGAGGCAGCCGCATCCTCCATCTTCTTATTCGGCTTCAGCTCTACTGAGCCCAGGGTGACCTTAGGATGCACATTATCGGTCGTCATCCGCGGCGGCGTCACCGTAACAGGGCTCTTCGGTCCTGTGACTAAGCCCCGAGGAGGCGTCGCTTGGCTGAGCTTGTCGTCGCTAAGTTGGGGATTCGTCTCTACTGCCACCGCGATCTTTTGTCGTCCTGAAGGGCTATCGTCGTCGTCCTTTGCATCGTCGTCTTGGTCGAGTAGATCCGGCGGCGGAGACGGCCGTGACCGTCTCGGCCAGTCGACGCCGTATGCTTTTGCGATCTCCTCCAGATAACCCTGCACGAGTTCCTTTCTCGGTGGCTCAACACTCAGCTTCTTCAGCACCTTCTCATTCACCTTGCCTCCTTCATTCTCCATCGCTGCCAACACGAACTCCTTCCCATACTTCTCTGCCAACAGCCCTCTGACAGTAACTAGCTCCTTGATCTCCGTCTTCGGCGCCGCATACACGATACTAGACACAGCCTCCTCCAAACCGGGGTCACAGGTCGAGCCTTCTAGTAACCCTGCGCGAGCGAGTAGAAGCTCGCAATACAGCTCCAGGATCTCGTGTAGCTCGGAGGTGATATCGGAGCGAATGATGTTTTCGACACGGATGGTGGCGGAGTCGACTTTGCCGGCTTCGAGGAGCTGAGCCATGGCGCGGCGGGCGGTTTTGCCGAGCTGTTCGTCGCGCTGTTGGACCATGCGAAGGCGTGCGATAGCCAGCTTGAGCTGGACTTTGAGCTTGTTCTAACATGGCGCGTCAGCTGGGTTGTGAATCTTTGTATGCGTGCTTTCGCGGGCTCTTGGAGCTGGGCAGCTGGTTTGCCATTGCGTCACTCACTGGTGGCATGGCGGGGTGAGGTGACGACGGAGTGAGCATAGTAGAGCAGAGCAGAGCAGAGCAGGGGACAGCTTACGGTTAGAGATGGACCTGGAGGAGCCATGGTGTCGGTGGTTAGAGGGTGCGAACCTCTGGGGTGCGTTGAAGGAATCACGGATGGCAGCGACTGCGACCAGAGGTATGTTCAAGGTTCAAAGAGAAAGGTGGGATTGGCGCGTGTCGTGGGATCTTGGTTAAGGCAAGGTGAGGCAAGGCAACGAGCCAGGCGGCAGCTAAACGGAGCGACGAATTGCGCCTGTGAGCTCATTGCGGGGTACTGTACCTACCTGTACCTCGATGGCTGCCCCGCCACAATGCGACATGCCTTGCATGCACTCCTTTCACATTCAGGGTGCTTCTTGGTGAAGCAGAGGAGACCGATTTACTTGCAGCAAAATTTGCCATCAGTTGCCGCATATTAGTCTTGGATATACCTGCGCTGTATACATGCGAATGATCCATGCAACAAGGAGACATAGCAAGCGCCAACCGACGGTGTCCAACCGAAGAGTGTGTGCACTCGTCCTGCTTCAGAGATTACAATTTGGGGTAGCGCCCCGTATAGACCCTTCCAACGCCGGATCAACTCAATCCTTATACTGAGAAGTGTGTGCTTCCATGTGATCATGCAGCAACTGGCTGCTTCGAGCTTGCTGATATCATCCCTTTACTCTCTCGTGGCTCTCTCTCTCTCTCTCTTTCTTCACTCAAATAACCTCCTCAGCATCACCTCCCGCACCAACGTCGGTCTCCTCGGCGACAGTTGGAACGCCGTCCGTAGCCTCTCCTTCGATGACGTCCTTGCCTTCGTATGTGACTCGTCGCCATCCGCAAGGCTCCGAGTTGTCCTTGATCCACTCTGTGGTAGGGAAGTAGTGGTCGTTCTTCTTCATCGTAATCACCCACGGGACATTATCGAAGGTGACGGCCTTGAGTCGGAAGTCTGTTGTGCTGGTGTCAGTGACAAGGATACCAAATGCAATTATGCTTTGAAAAAGACCTACAGGTGTTGTCTGGAATCTTCCGCGTGGCCTCAATGAACGCCTTCAAATCCCGTGTCGGCTGACCGTTGACATGTGTGATGAAGTTGGTTGGTGCAACACCGTACTGGTAAGCGGGTGATCCGCGAATCCTGCTCGACACATAAACCTCGCTGTGAAGTTTGCTGATCTGTTGTCTCACAGCCTGATGCGGCCGGTGCAGGATCGCGCCGCAGAATGACACGGCGTGATCCGTCTCCACATCATCCGTTGGCACCGTTGGCAGCTTGAGGTGCAGCTCCTCGCACTCACGCACAATGACTGCATCCAATACCTCTTCTCCGTACATGACATCGAAATCTGAAATAGTCGTGCACATCTTGCCGTTGAGTTTCAACACGATGTCGCCCTCCATGAGCGACACTGCAGGCTCAATTCGCTCAAACGTCCGCTTGCTAACCATGAAGAGCTGGTGATGCGAGCGGTTCGCCTGTGTCACCTTCTTGATCCACTCATCGGAGACGCCCATGACAGAGGCCTGGGACATCTGGATTGCCCTGAACTCTGCAGACAAGCTACGCAACTTGGGCTGCTCGCCCTTCTGGATAGCCTGGATGACCGGCAGCACGGCGGGCACGCCAAAGCCCAGGTAATACTCCTCATCTCTCTGGCTGCATGGCGACCGCTCGCCAAGATACGACAACCAAAGAGCTTGGACAGTACCATCGGGCGCAACGAGCACACCGCTGTTGCATTGTGAGCCGAGGTTGCTATCGATGGTGATTGCGTCAATGTTGACAGCGCGGTAGCGTGGTGCCCCTGAGTTTGCAGGAATGGCTACCGCAGTGATCTCCGTCACTGTGGTTGCTGCGTGAACAACACGACCAATGCGGTTATGTGCGAGGAAGTGAGTCTTAGCACCTTGAGTCAGGGGTTCGGTGCTGAGGCGAGCGCTCTTGACTGGTGCATCGACCAGAGACGGGTCGTACTGGATGATGGCGTAATTCTGAAGAGGATGCATGAAAACGACTTTGCCCTCGACGATGATGGAGTCAGCGATAGTAACAGTGATATCGCAGAGGTCGTACGGAACAATAGCACGAGAAATCAGTACCAGGCCCTTCTCGGCATCGATGACGAGACCCATACCCCAGCGGCGGTTCTTGGGAAAGCCGTCAAGCTTGAGTGGCATGGTGCAGTTGATGTGAACGAAGCTGTGAATCAAGTCGGCAATTTCTGGGGTCGGCATGTGATCGAGCTCAATAAAAGCAGCCGACCGTCGCTTCGGAGGCACTGGGGGCAGAGCGTCTCCGAGATCCTCGAAGTCCCACAGGCCACTTGTGTCGTTTCGAATGGCGAGCTTCATCTTGGATGACCAATGGCGATCAACGTAAATGACGGATGTGTTGAGAGTGTGCAAATCACGGAGGTGCTTGTACGTGACCACGATTCTTGCCTTGTCTGGGATCCCCTTCATGACCTCAACGAACGTGGCAAGATCTGGGACCTTTTTGTGGTCAATCGTTTGGATGATCCAACCGTTGTCTGTGCTTTCGAAACGGAATGAACCAGCAGACTCGCAGACGAAGACACCCTTGACCGCCACAGCATACAATCTCGCCTGTTGATAGGACAGATCATGGAAGCTGCCACCAGCCACTGACACAAATCGGTCAGGGGTGATCTTGTGCAGGTCACCCACCTCAATATCAACCTCAACATCCTCTCCGCCACGCTGCAGAAGGACCTTGATTGTGTTGCCAACATTCGAGTCGAGAATGTCATCGAGACGCAGGAATTGTGTAAGCATCTCACCGTTGACCTTGACGAGAACGTCACCCTCCTTGATCTTCCCATCTGAGGGGCCTTCAGGAAGGACGATCTCAGCGACAAGCATGTTCGTTTCGTCCGGGAAAGCCTTGCGAGTAGCGGCCTCCCAGTCTGGGCTCAGGCCAAGTCGACGACACTCATCGAAAGGCTTCAAGAGGAACTGAGTTTGGATATCGCCACGAGTCACAGGCTTGCCCTGCTGGATGCACTGCAGTGCGCGCAACGGGCGATCGAGAGGCAAGAAGTAGTCTGTTGATGCGCCGTCTGACCTTCCTCCTGCTTGCAGCGCAATCGCCGAGCCGTCTTTGCTGACGACGGGACTGCCGGAACTACCACCGCTGGCCGCTGCGTTGGCCTGGTAGTAGCATGTGTTGAAGTCGCTGTATCCTTCGCCGTATTCAGGAGCGTTTCGGTCGAGTCGACTGATGACACCAGAGAGGATACTGAGCTTCTCTCCAGCATCGTTACCTACAACCCTGATTTCGACACCCACTACTTCGCTGTCAGCGCATGTTTCGCCTTTCACTTGCAATATGTGGACGTACCTTTTGCCTGGTCGGGACTCAGGTTCAGACCATCAACATGCATGTATTTGATCGCTTTGGGGTCGTATTTAAGAATGCCGAAGTCATGGACCGGATCGCGGTAGACGGGGTAGCAGTCGACCTCCTCATGATTGTCGAATACACAGTGCCCCCAGAAAGGGCCTGACCCAACGACGTGTCGATTTGTCATGATGTAGCTGTAACGAATCAGTTCACGTTGCCTCGTAGACGCTGAACGTATGCTACTCACCCTCTTTCTGAGTCCACCACGAAGCCAGTGGCCTCACTTGTCAACGCCGAGTCGGTATCGAAGGAACATGTTTGGCAGAATCGAATCGCAACCACGTTCCTCACTACCTTCTGGATGGTATCCTGCCACTCGCCAAGGCTGGTCGGCGTGCCGATGTACATCGCCGCCTGGGCGTGAAGGTCGAGATCCGCCTCATCATCGTAGTCGACAAATTCAACGTCCGAACCATCTTCATCAGACACTTTGCCGTTGGTAGCGCGCTTAGCGGGAGGCGCTTGGTTCGGTGAACCAGCAGCCTTTCTCTTCGGCCGAGCCGCTGTCGCATTCCTGGTGCCGTTCATGGCGATGGGGATTCGGGGAGTGTTTCCTCAAGGGAGAGGAGGATATTTTCGGCTCGACAGGATGCGGTCGCAGAAGTTGCGGTGATGGAAGATTCCGACGGAGAAGTTGATGAGGTTAGGGGTACGCCACACCAGCTGAGGGAGGCGCCTCTCGTGTCCCTTCGAGTGTCACTTCGGCAAGCAACTCGGACGTGGACGAGAGGATGCTAGCTTCACGGAATAAAGACCGCCTTTTCGGGGTACAATCGTCCCAATATTGCGTCGCAAAAGCAAGGCCTGGTCGCAAGTTTCGCAAAGAGTGACGACGGGTCGATCCTTGTTCGCTTTAGGCACAAACGAGAGACAACAGTTGGCCTCACAAGTCGCAGAGATGAAGGCTAGCCCGTATGTCTAGCAGGACATGTGATGATGCTTGCAGAAGATGTCTCGGATCGTAAAATGGTCGCCTCGGAGGAATTGGGGAAGCAAGGCCGGCGGCGGTGTCTGGGTGCAAAGGAAAAAGTTCGATGCCCGGCTTGTTGGATGAGAAAGCCCTTTACCGTAGTGGTACTCGAGTAAAGTGTGGATCACCTGGATGGCCCGGTGGTGGAGAGCGACGCGGTGCGGTGGGTGCCTCGCAGTCGGGGTGCATCAGCCAAGTGGGATGGCCCAGTCAGGTACCCTTGCGCCTGGCGCTCGCCTGTGGAGTGACTTTATCATCCCAGAACTGGCTTCATCTGCACGCACCCGTAGCTCCCGTGAGCAGCTCAGATGAAGGACAGGAGGCGTACCCTGCACCATCAGCTTTGCCTCATGACCCCCCTCCTCTGCACCGCATTACTATGCATCGGTGTACATCATACTGAACTGCCTGCGAACTATATGTGAAGCTGGTTTATGGGTGTGCTGCAGGAAACGGTAGTGCTCGGGATGTGAGACATGGATGTCACATTGTGTCAGTCGACACCACCTTTACCGCTGCCGGTGCAGTGATGGTCAGGGTTCAGGGTTGGTAGGATGGAAAACAATCAGGATGAGCTTGATGCAGAGATGGTCATCTGCAAAATGTGAGTACGGTCGATAGTGGGAATCTAACAATTTATTTTTAGGACTGTTCAACCATTTTCCAGACGCCCGAGTCCTCCCCTTAACAGCATAGTGCAATGAAGAACCAAACCTGCCGTCGTGACCAAACTCCGTAGACTCCTTTACGATGTCATGAAGCTTCTTGCTCCCCAGACCCCAACGCAAAGAGATCAGAAGATATTCAGCGTCGTATGCGGTGTCAACCGCGTCCCATTCAGCATCGCCCTTGTCCTTCGTGGCCGTTGC
Organism: Sarocladium kiliense; assembly: GCA_030734395.1. Taxonomy (NCBI): domain Eukaryota; kingdom Fungi; phylum Ascomycota; class Sordariomycetes; order Hypocreales; family Sarocladiaceae; genus Sarocladium; species Sarocladium kiliense. Next base: position 550,721 of record JAUZTG010000020.1, on the reverse strand, counting down.
TGCAATCGTCTGAAAGCCTCGTGCACATGCCTCGCTTCGATCGGCGTCGTTCCTTCACTAGGCGGATCGAACAGTCCGTGCTGATGCTTCCTCTTCTTTCCTCCCTCAGCATTGTCTTCACCCGTTTGCGCACGCGCAGCATCCTCTTGTTCTTTGACCCGCAGCGCGCTCTCTGTCAGCATCGCCACCATCTCGAATGTTAGGAAACCCAGCATGTCGACAATGTCGTCAGAGGGCTTGCTGTCTGTCACAATGCCGAATTTGGCCCATTCGCGGAATCGCTTGCCCTTGCGGTAGGTGAACGATGCCTGGCGGTACTCAGACCAGGTCACGTACTCCTCACGTGTCATAAGCTTGGTCCGCTCGTCGGCTTTATGAAGTCTTTGGCGGGTGATATAATTCATCTCCTCCTCTTCTTCGTCTTCCTCATCGTCGCGCTCCGGGACCTCGACATTGTAGAATGATGCAGGCTCCCAGGGAAGGGTCAGCTTAGCCTTTTTGTTCTTCTTGGCCGCGTCGTCAACAGGTCCCCCTGCAACACCAACGGGGTCGTCACCAGCGACGAGATCCGCGTCAGCGTTCTTGTCGTCCGAGTCCTTAACATTCTTCCGTACATCCTTCCACGAAAGGAAGGTTTTCAGTCGTGACACTTTGGCCTGATCGTGACGAATCTGGAACATGAGATCGTTCATGCCAATCGACTTGGACCCGCGCCGTGCCGCCAGTTCAGTACATGTTCTCAACTGTTCAAGTCAGTCTGAGTCCGAAATTCCCTGCTTAAGCGTGCCAACTTACCAACTCGATGACTTGTTGCCGTACAATGTCCTCGATAATACCTGTGGTCTCGACTGAAGGCTCGGCAGTCTCTCCACTGACAAACATCATCTGTCGGAACGATTGGGTAAGCTTGAATCTAAAAGACTCGATTGAGGGCCGCGAGGTGTCGGTTGTGTAAAACCACGGTGGGCCTAGAGGCTCAAGGGTGACCATCTCGTCCATTGTGTTTGTGTCTTAAGAGTGGACGGCGTATGGGCAAGCTGTGGAATCACTCGGTATGCCAGGTTGAAGGTGCATAAGAGAACGTGAAAGGATGGGGTCGTGGTGATCAGGTCAAGCCGCTGGCGGAGTTACAGGCACTTGCTCAATCTCCAGAACCACCTGTTGCCAACTGTTGACAGATGCTCTCAGCTGCTGGTAGCAATATCACTGGATTGTTGCAGACCATGAGGCCGATCGTTGTCCAGGCATCCGCAGGGTGCTCAAACGCGCTCCACAGCTATGGGAACATCGGCCAGAGTTGAACTCGAACAGTCCAAGGCGTAGATAACAGGCACAGGAATTTGCGAAAGTCTGAAAGTAAATGAATGCTCACCTGACTGATCTCCTGCCGATACTTATACTGTTTTCCATCCTTTGAGTCCGCCATCTCGGCTACCTGCTGCGCGACCCTATCGCGGCTTGCGGCAGTCCCTCAGCGTGACGACAGCCGTCCTGCACCTCCTGCACCTCCGTTGAGCCGTCGATTGGATATTAAAACTTGAGCAATAGCAACCATCGATGGAGCGACGGTGTCGCTGCGATGCCGACGGTCGCGCTACGATGAGCCGGGGATTTGGACGGACGGAAATGGGCAACACAGGAATGAGCACCGCGACGCGGACAAGGGGTTGGTGGCAGCGGGAGTGCGACCCGAGAAAGACGCCAAAAATAACGATAGAACAGGAAAGAGCCGCGAAATCGTGATTGATAAGACGAAGTGGGTGAGGCGACGCGAGTTGAAGGTGAAGTGAGTGCAGAAAGAGTCCATGAGACACTCTTTAGACTCACCATAGCCCCACGTGACAGCCTCTGGACGACTATCGAGCAAACAACAGCCAACTAAGGTTAAAATCTTTGACAACTATTTTCACACAAGAGCCCGTTAGACGGTTCAAGAGTTGGCTGGGTATCTCTTTTCGTATTTTCTCTCGTCCGCCTAACGCTAGGTCGTTGACGCGCGAGCACTGCTTTGCCATATGCCAGTCGCTTCCCACGTCGCACCCCAGGCTACAATGTAATGCGCCGCCAACAGCTTCCATTCCTCCACCTCATCCAAACCCTCTAGCCTATCTAGCCTCTCTTTCTCTTCAGTACCAACCCACTGATCCCATATGTCTTCGATTGTCATGGCTCGCACCGTACTGAAGCCTGCCGTTCTTAGCCGTTCTTGCTGGTCCTCTGGCTCCGGGTACTGTTGAAGCGTTGGCATCGATATTTGTCGTGCGGCTAAGTTTGACGTCATGACTTTTCCAAAGGCGTCATTGGGACGGATGGGTTCGTAGATGACGGTGCCGATGGTGGGGATTTGAGAGGTGAAAAAGGACAGGATACGACTTGCTTCGGACTGGCCCATGTAACACAAACAGCACTCTGATATGAGAAGAGTCGGCACATCTGGACGCAACCCAGGTATTGTTTTGGATGCAGGTTCAGATAGCCCTCTCAGGTCGAAGCCGTGACAATGGTATTCGCTTCCGGGTGCTGGACTACTGCTCCATGAGCCACTGTCGTCGCGTGCCAGGTCTGTCAAGATTTTTGCGAGAGGTGGAACGCCCTGTACTGTCCTAAACTTTGCATTAGATGTTTGCTCAAAGTCGATTTCGTGATAGATGAGGTTATTATTTCGAGGCTGAGAGAAGAGCCGCACGGCTCGAGTATCTGTCCCGGCGCCGAGGGAGATGATCTGTCGTGTATCCTTCGAATCGTTGTTCCCATAGGACAGAAACGCATCAACAATGCTGTCGATGGCAATTGTGCGTGTGTATGTCCCTACAACCCCTGGGTTAGCAAGCTGCTGAGTGGCGGGGCTCAATGATAACTCGCCTCTGTTGATAATCGGCAGTCGTCGAGGCGGAGGGCCGCCAGCGGCTCTGACAAAGTATCGTGCGTATGGATCGTCGAGATAGCCAAGGTCGACAGCGCTCAGACGAGAGACAGCGGCGTCGTTGTCGGTGTTGAGGATCACAGCATCGTTACTGATTGCTGAACCTGGGCCCCGACCTCTCCCACGTCCACGGGAGCCGCCACGACTGCCCCGGAGAGAGAGGAGGTTGGGTATTGATGGAGCAGACATCCAGACTGGTTGTGAACGGATGGAATGCAATGTTGGGCGGGGACCGTTCGGATGTTGCAGTTGGGTCTCGACAACCACGGCTGAAACTTGAAGCTATAGCTGCCAATGTCACAGCCGCTGTGGCGCGATGCTCGTAGCGTGACGTAGCGGCTCTGGCGTGCCGTAGTGGGGCGCCATGCTGCAGCAGTGTAAATCCAGGGTCGCCCGACAAAGGCGGGGCGCATTTAATGGATTGGGGAGTCTTCCAGCCGACGAGTTTACTTGTTGTAAGGCTGGCTAAGCTGGCCAAGCTTCACCGTTCAACAGTCTGAACTTTTTGGACTGACGTGGGGACAAACGGTACACTCATAAGCTCTGCGCGCGTCATGTCTCAAGACTGGTTCGAGGTTCGGCAGCGAAACGGATGCAAGACCCGGCCTGAAACAAAACTATACGGAGAGGATTGATGTATTTTAGGATCATCTTCGCAGGACTCTACAGTAACACAATTGAAGAAACAGGATACAGTACCCCGCTCCTGCATCATTGCGCCAGTTTGAAAGTGCATTTCTGGCCTGGACTGTGCCGCGTGTCAGGCCAGGGACGAAGTTGCGAGGGGATTGGCGGTGATGTGAGATCCGGCGATCCGCTCAGAGACTGACGCGGCCCGGACTGTGATGAGGTCAAAGCCGCCTGGTGAGTGTCTGGCTGCAAGAAGAAACTGCCTTTGGACTCATCGTCACAGAGGTCTTTGTACGTCGCAGTCAGTGCTTTGATAATTAGTTGTGCTGGATACCACACAATTTCTCAATCACGATGAAAGGTGCTGCGCCTCTTTGAGGATGTCGCCTGGCACCCGCCGAGTCCATTGTATTCACGGTGCTGTGGGGATGATGCGCACCTCAGCACTAAACACGACAAGTATCAGTACACCAACACTAGTATGCCAGGGTACATCCTTCGTATCCGTCGCCACCTGTTTGGCATTGATCTGGAACCAACCTAACAGGCGCCTGGCAAGGCTCCCACTCCCACGTCCATCCTTCGCCTCGCTTCGCCTCTGGTAAGACCGAGAGCCATCGGACACTCGACGTACATATTTGTCCGACTCTCCACCACACCACCCTGTGTCATCCTTCTTGTTTCTCTTTCCTCCCCCATTTGTCTTCCTTTGTCCTCTTTCTCACCGACAGAACATCGTCCCTTTTCATTTCGGCCATCTCGCTTTACTTCATCTCTGCTGCGCCTAGAGCGACCAACACCATGCATCAGTACGCCACCATCGCCGCGGCCGTCTACAAGCGTGCCATCGTCTCCAATCCCAACGCTGGCAGCCCCGAGGGTCCCGTCTATGAGCTTCCTTCTTGGACCTGGCTCATCTGGCTACTCAACTTCATCATCTTCCTTCCTCTGATCCTCTTCATCGAGTACACCATCCGCCAAATCTACCCGGTCCTCGCCATCGTCGAGAACGAGAACCCTCCTGCCTACGAGCCCGTTTCCCTCAACGACGACTCTGCCTCGCTCGCCGAAGACAACCGGAATGGCATGCCCAAGCCGGCCGGTGCCTCTGTCCCCTCAGGCACCTATTCCTCGCACACTGTCACCTCCTCGCTGAGGGGCTGCCACCGTCTTCTCAAGGCTAGCGGTGGCTTCCGGGCCAACTTCCGTGGCTTCTTCTGCCTGTTTGCGCAGTCCATGATGACCTACATGCTCATGGGCATCTTCAGCTCTGCTCTCGGTAACGGCTTCTCCTCCGTCGCTACTCTTCTCGCCTCTCTCAGCCTTGTCCAGTTCAGCGCCGCCTGGGTTCACATCGTCATCTCTGCACCCTCGCCTCTGCACTTCTGGCGCCGTTTGCCTCCTTTCAAGCGCACCTTCGAGGCCACCTGGAAGCCCGTCACTCTCTACTGGGCAGCTCTCGAGGCCACCCGCTGGTTTCCCCTGCTGACCGCTGCGCTTCTTGGCCTGGAGGTCAAGAACGACTTCAGCGACGACAAGCCCACCGAGGTGTCTCAGGGCTTTGGCTGGAAGGTTGTCACCGTCGCTGGTGTCGCCATCATTTGCTCCATTCTTTTCCTGATCCCTGCCCACGTCGTTCTCGTCCGTGTTCAGGCATCTATCCTCCCCGAGGATACTGAGACCATCGTTCCCTTCGACCGCTCCTTCGAAGGCACTGTTGAGCCCGCTGTCGTGGGCGGCGCAGGCTATGTCTCCATGCGCAATGCTTGGAAGACCTTCAGCCACTCTGCATGGCGCCGCATTGTCAAGCTCTACATCAAGATCTACGCAATCTCCTTGGCCTTCGGTCTCTTCGCTGGTCTTCTCATTGGTGGCCAGATCCTTCTTATTATTAGCAACTCGAAGGAGGTCAACCGCGGCCAAGGCAACTAGATCGTTGCCAGAGCATTTCCGAATAGCACATATCCTGTCCACTGATAGTCCTGTGGCCCTCTGACTGTGTTATGCAGAATGAGCCCCCCACACTGACTTCCTACTTCGACAGCAAAAAATCCGAAAATCTCATGATCCATTTAAGCCCGCTTGTCCAGTTTGTGTCCTGCAGTCTTGGCTCCAAGAGTCCTCACTCACTTGTCTAAGTTTTATTCTATAGTTGGTAGCTTGAATATCGAACGGATTCGTTCCTTCGTCTTGAATGTATTGTGCCTTTGGGCGGACATCCATAGTTCCTATTATGACGTTCCACCTTGCTTTTGGATCGGGTGATGACTTACATTAAGAAGCCAGCACCCTTGTTCTCCAGCGGATCACATCGCCCGCAACAGTCTGTCTCTTAGTGCTGCAAATGCCTCCGCTCTCTGCCTCAAAATATGGCGTTTGCATTGTCCTCACGTCTCGCGAGCAACGAGCACAGCTGACAGCTCACATGTAGAAGTGTTTCGCCTCACCCCTTTCCTCATGTCCGTAACATGTGAGGCGCGTGGAATTAAAGACTCGTGTTCGTCACTATTATTCAGCCAGGTCATGACGCTGCCGAGCTGTTGCGGCCAGCCGTCGGCAGCTGCAGGCCAGCCGCTTCCGTGGTGAGCAACGCCGTCTCTACCGCCTTCCCTCGAGACCGTGTTTTGATTCTGCCTCTCCTCTACGCTCATTCACATCTGGTAAAATGAAGCTGTACTTAACGGTCGCCTAGTGCTGCTGACATTCGCCCAGTGAACCCGTGGCTAGCTCGACCTAGACTTCCCCTTCTAGAGCAGTGTCCTGTCGCGCAGGTACACCGAAAGACGACAACCATTATGGATGCTGAGGCCCTGATTGTACAAAACCTCTTCGGTCCTCTCGGCATGAACCATGTCCGAAACATAGGGGATCTCTACAATATTCGGCAGGACACGCTGGAGAAGCGGCTCGAAGCCGCCAGAGGGCTTCCCCCCATCAGTCTTGCATCGATCTATGCAGCATGGCTTCAGCATCGAACCCTAGACAAGAAGCAGAACATCGAGAGGAAACATGCAGTACACATGTTCTGCGCAACATTGTGTCGCTTGAAGTGTAGTAAAGACACGCTGCGCGGCGTCTGGCGGGACTGCGTCGCGAGAGCCATGGCAAACGCATCTGCTGCTGAGAGGGGAAGAATAAGAGGTATCAGTGACTCCGTTGATACGGGGATCCAAGGATGGTTCAAGGATAGAGGATCAAAGAGGCGAGACACTTCTTTGCGGCCTTCGGCCTCAGCCTCTGGAAGAGGCTTCCAGCGATTGCGGCCCACACATCGCTCTTCCATACCGTCAGCTAGGCGTGACTCCCAGCGCTGGTCCAAAAGTCCTCAAGCCCCGGACAATCTGGATAGTAAGTATGGTAAGACATGAGACGGTCAGTCTGAGAGCTCATATTACTCTAGATTCTTGGGGCGAAAGACAAATTCCCGCCGCGCCTTTTGACGACTGGGGCACGGCGGCTGACGAGTGGTACGAGTGTCCCAACTGCGGCGAGACTGGGACACATTGGCACCAGCAATGCCCAAGATTGTGCCAAGCTACGAGCTCATACAGAGCAAAGGCTTCCGAGAGCACACAGAGAGGACAAACATGGGGTGACTTTCCCCAACATTCCTACCGGTGCTTCACTTGTGGGATCGTGGGAGACCACTATCAGAAGAAATGCCCGAAGCTTCATATGGCAAAAGATGCAACATATGTAGAACTTACTGGCAGTCAGGCAGGAAAGCCCAGTGCTGGTGCCCCTGAACCTGACTCCAATGTGCGGCCCACCACGGAGCTGCAAGCCACAGGTTTCTCGCCCGAGCCTGGTGAGGTTCGCGAAGTGGATGATGAAGAAAAGGGCGAGATGCAAGCCTCAAGGGCTGCCAGGTTCTCTCCATTGGGAAGCAGACTGCCTAGTAGGGCGAAGCGGCCACATGACTCTCTTGCGGACGAACGCTCAGGTGAAAGAGAGCAGGGCTGTGGAACTGGCTTCGGTACTGGCCATGCACTTCCTGACCTCTTTGAACGGCGAGGTATAGCGAACATTCGTTCAAACAAGCGCCCGAGAATTTCAGACCACGACGAAGAGGGTCTTCCCTACTACGTTGACACGGAACGTCGCCAGCCCCTTAGGAAGCCGACTCCAAAGGCGACAAGAATCCAGCGATGGCAGAGTGAAGTACAAATGGCTAGATCACCTGATGAAGAGGTAGGCAGCGATGAATTCGGTCAAAAAATGATGGAGCTGGCTGCTGTCAAGCATGGTAAAGCGGGAAGATCCGGGGGAGCCGATATAGAAGGCTTAGTCCCGCTTGTTGACCTTGCGCAAGGCGAGGGCACAGAAGGGCAGCTAGCCAACATCATTGCCATCAAAGCCGAGGAAGCCGAGGACCAGAACATGATGGTCATTCGTGAAAGGGGGCTGAACCAGAGACAGGATTCGCCGCCTCCTGTAGCAGAAATGTCCAGTTCAGAGTCCGATTGCACCTCGCCGAAGACAACGCCACCGCGCACCCCTCTGAAGAGAGAGGATCGCTCAAGCCCTTTTGACACAGTTGACATTACTGCTCGTCCATCGGGTGTACGGTGCTTTGGTACTGTGGTCAAGGAGTCTGAATTCGAAGACATTACTCCCATGTTGAATGCGTTGGAGGAAGCAGACGACTTCCTCGCTAGGTTGGCGAGCTCGCTGGAGGCAGAGCTCAATCCTAGCTCTGTTAATGGTATTCAAGGGTCAGAGGGCGACCACATCGACTTCGCGGACCCTCTGGGAAGGACAGTTCTGGACTAGGTGTCAGTTGGGCTTTGAAGCCGGCACTAGCAGTAGAAATGTCAGGACTTGAGGTGTCGTAGGTGGTACGCGTTCGGTGTTGCTCGCATTTGTAGTTGCACAGTACACAATGTGAGTATGTGAGGTCATTAGTCTTCTAATCCATTTTGGACCGTAAGGCCAGACTCGACGGGACCAGAAATTGACTAGTACGTCCCGAATGAATGACATGGGAGACAGGAGCGACAATCTTAGGGTTCAAACCAATGATATCATTTTCGCGAACTGCAGAGAAGCATGTGAAAACCTGAACGCCTGCCAAAGCACTTCCTGGCGCTTCGACTGAGTATCCGCCCAAACGCCTGTTAAATGTCGATCCTGTAATCCTTCCTCCTCTCCACCTCCTTCTCGGGAGGACAGCCGCCTGCCCATGTGCGTCCCAGCGCTCACTCCAATTTGTCCAAATGCTCCAACCTCGTCAAGACCGTCTGCTTACTCGTCTCCTCAATCTCCCCCGCCAAAAACACCTCATCCAGGATAGCATACACCTTATAAAAGTTGAACACCAAGTCCAGCTCGCACACGTTCCCGAAGAACGCATCAAGGACCTCGACGAAGAAGTGGATGGCCTCGAGGTACGCCAGCTCGTTGTCGTTTGTGTCGACGCAGGCGCAGAAGAAGAGGCCAGCGTAGCGGCGGTAGACGACTTTGGAGTTGCGAAATTCGACGAAGTTGGATTGGTATTTTTGGTCGCGCGGGGCGACGAGGCGGTGGACTTCGCCTTTGAGCTTGATCTTTTCGTCGTCGCTGAAGGGGGCGTACCATTTCGCGAGACGGGTTTTGCCCCTGGGTTTGGAGGTTAGCTTTGGTTGAAGGGAGGGGGGGGGAGTGGGTGACGAACTGTCGGTTCTGGATGAGGATGAAGGACAGCATTATGGGCGAGTCAATGTGGGAGACCAGCTGCTGGAAGAGGCGGAAGATGGGATGTCGTTGATGATCGGAGGTTGGAGGTGGGAGAAGCTCATGTGGGTGCTTATCGGTGATAAAGTGGCGGCCAGGGACCCCTTTCCTGCGCGGGGGAGCCGGCCCCACTAACGATTGCCATCGACTTACACGGGGCATTGTCAATCACGAATGAAGTGGGAGGATCATCCAAACAGTAAGGTCGAATTGATTGAGCATATACACTTTACTGAATGGTTTCTGGGAGATAAATGTGCATGCTTCCGAGAGTTGAAGCTATTTGTCTGTTCAGCCCTTGGGAAGTGATGCTGCCAGGAGCAGCCATACAGCCTCCGAGAGGAGAGGCCAAAGGATGCAGTTAAGCTACAAGAGAATAACAAATTGATTACGAGATAAATGAGGCGTTGACAGAGAATTATAAGAGCGGCCGGAGCAACTGAGTCAGATTGCATTCTGGGCCCGGCTGCTGCACTATTGAGCTGCCAGACGTCGTCAACTGCTGAGGACTGGAACGGCTGGCCGGATGCGTATTCACCTGTCCTTAATGCTATGGCACTATTCTATTGAGTTGATTGAATGAAGAAGTGCAAGACTTCTTCATGCTTGTTTCTTCTTCACTGCTCCCCCTCTTCTGTGCTTCCTCCTTCTTCACCTCACCCTCCTCCAACTTCATCTTCGCTATTCCCTTCTGACGACCTTCGTCAACCTGCAGGTCTCCAACACAGACAATCACCTACAACACCACACCATATCATGTAAGTCACCTTGATTCTCATTGTCATTATATTTCTGGCAGTCACTCAACCGAACCTCCCAGCGCAAAACCAACCCATCCACACCATGGAGAACAGCACCACAACGAAGAAGAGCGCAAAGGATGACCAGGTAAGCAAAGCAGCGCAAGACTTCTACGTCTCATCACACCTTTCCATAGAACTTCAAATACTGACCCTTTCTTTTCTGTTCACTCAGTATGAGCTGGCCATACGCATCCTCGCCCACTACCGCGAGCGCTCCAGCGGCCGTGGCGTCCAATGGAACATGATCAACATGCCCGGCCGCAATCTCAAGTCCATGCAGAACATGTTCACCAAGATAAACGAGGACATCAAGAGCCTTGGCATCGAGGCTTCTCCTGCGACTGTTGCTGGGGACGCACCTGCCGCTGCGGGGAAGAAGCGAGCTCGCGGTATGTCTTGACCTGTCGTCACAATACACACACTTCCCCCTCGTGAAGAACTCGCTAAGCACCAATCACTATAGGCCCTGGAAAGCCGAAGAAGACGAAGAAATCTTCTTCTGAGACCGGAGAGGGAGAGTCGGACGATCAGGATTTGGACACTCCTTCTAAGCCACCGCCGAAGAAGCGAGTCGTGAAGAGTGAGCTGCCTTCCAGCCGATATGCTTTTTTTACTGATCTAACACTCACATCCTACAGCCGAGCCTCTGAGCGATGAGTTCATTGTCGATGAAGATATCAAAGCGGAGGTCAAAGAATTTGAACAGGGCCTCATCAAGAGCGATATCGCCCAATTCAACGCCGACTCCGAGATCTGAGTGCTGTGTTCCCGTTGAATACTCCCTATCGTCCGATGATCGGATGCAGAACACGAAAAGAAGATATAAAATGGGGGAGGCGGGAGATGTTCTCTGGTTCTGTCATACGTGTTGCTCGTGAATGAACATGAGATGAAAATGAACGAGGACGGGCAATACTCCATGTTGTATACAGAATCTCGTCACGCAGCTTTTGCTTTATCACAGCAACCTACAGAATAAGATGAGAAATGAAGGGAAGACAAATAAGAGTTAGCAAGAAGAAATGTCTGCATCTTTTTCTAGCACCTTTCTGGTGACTTTATCCCAGCATTGTTCAGTGCTGTGGCTGTCTGACCTCTCGCTTCGCATACATCCGCGACGCTTCTCCCCAAATCGTGAATGTAGATAATCCTCCTGCAGTGGGTGGTGTATATGGACAGTTCTATCAATCGGAATGCTCGTTACGCGCTTGCTTCAACTCTTCGTTCTCCCAAACGACCCGCAAGCAGGGACGGCACGGAAGCCTCATGCTACCAAAACAGTCGAAACGCCTTCGCCTTGCTCATCCGTCATTCAGACCATCCTTTCTTATTTATCCTTACGAACCCAGACGTCATGCGACTTCATAGTCAGGTCTTTACTTCATCTTCTCCCGGAACGCAATGAACTCTCTCATCCGCTGCTCGTGTTCTTCGCAAGCTGTGCACCATCTCCGCCTTACGTCATTGTCCTGTTGCACCCAGGAATAATACTCGATCACGTCCGTATCCCCGCGGATACCCAGGAATGAGTAGCCAGAATTCGCTCGCGCATCTCTGATCAGCCGCTTGCGCTCCCGGAAGTGATCCGACACTGTCGCGTTCCAATCATCCCATGCACGAAGATACTTCTCAAAGTCCTCGAGGTATCGCGTCCAGGATGCCACGTTGGGCTTCATCCCTGAGATCGCAGCAGTAGGTGGCGGGCGAGGCGCATTAGGTGGGCTAGGAAAGTTGAGGGGCCTGACCGGGGGTAGGGTGATAGGAACCTCGTTGGAAGCCTTGCTTTCAAACGGGAGATTGTCCTTGAGATCGTCGAAAGACTTCAGGCCTCCGGCCGGGTTGGCGAAAGGGGCAACATTCCTGAGATCCGAGAAGCTAGCGCGGAACTCCTCCGTGTCCTCGGATCCTCTAGCAACAAGGCCTGGGTCTGCACCAGGTGCAGGAGCAGGCTTCGACTCGCCATTTGTGTGGTCAACGTTTCCTTGCCGCCACTCTGGCCTCGTTGGCTCAACTGGGATGTTGCGTGCCGTGTGAGGCGCCAGTGGTGGATCCGCAGGTTTCGCTGGAGGCGAATCGAGGTCCATAGCTTGAGGGCTGTCCAAGCCGCCGTCCGCATATGCCTTTCGACCCTGCCATTGAGCAACACCTTCATCGTCGCTGCTACTGTCAATAATCACTGCGGTAGCAGCTGTGGCCCCCTTTACTGCCGCAGTTTTGGTCTTTCTCGAGTTCTTCCGGTTCGTTCTCGTAGGCGAGGCTGACGACGTCTGGTCTCGTAGCGGCACGAATGTCTGAGGCCCAAATTGGTCGTTCCAGCCACCTGGATTGAAGGCAGAATCTGGCTGGGCGCTTTGTGGCTGCTTGGAATCAGTCTCGGGATGTCGAGCTGGCGCGTTCTTTGCAGGAGAGCCAGGTCCATCTGGTTGTACCCTTCTCTTAGGCTGCGCTCGAGGTCTCTCGCCACCTGCACTGAACTGCCAGCTCTCAGGATCCTCCTCTACAAAGCTCGTATCAATCTCCTCTGTACTCCTCCTCGTGAACGCCTTCGGCTCGGGTGAGGTTTGCCTAAACGTTTCGCCATCAACAGGTATGGTGAAACTGTAAACACGGGTCAGATCAGAAGTCTTTTGAGGGGAGGTAGAGGTCTTGATGTTGTGTTTTTGGGATTCTCGGCGCAACAGTACTTCAGCATTGTTGATCAACTGATCAAGAACTTCATACTGTTGGCGCTCGTATGGTGAAAGCGATGGGGAGGAGTGCAGTCCACTCGAAGCTGCTGGTTTGGATCCATCGTTGAAACAATCACCGGTGGTGTTGCGTCGCTGATTTGGAGGTGAAGTGACAGTAGGAGGACTTTGGTACATGTGGAAATCTCCACAAGCCGTAGTTGTGTTGTGTCTTTTGAAAGGTGTTCCGTACATTGAGGGTCGCTTTTGGTCATTGCCAGTTGTTGATGCTCCTAGGGCCAGGTCAATATCTGTCCTTTTGCAATTGTCGTGCTCTACTCACCTGCGTGTCCACCTGGCCTTGAGCTCTCGTCGGCACTCTTCGAACCGTCCGTCATATGTGCAGCATTCGATCGTGACTTGAATGAAGATCGATCATATCCATCAGCGTTAGTCTCTGAGCTGTGTGGGCGGCCAGTTTCAACTCCCAGGTCATCTCCCAGTCGATCCGTTCCCGCAGGTCTGGGCATACTCGAACTCCTATGTGCGTTTTGCCTTGATGACGACCGATCGTCCGAGGAGGAGTGATCTGTCCGATGGCCCGGCTCTCGTGCACTCTTGGCACGTGCTGGACTCGTTCCATCGCTTGGCCTGGTCTTCTCGCCCCCAAGCTTCGCATAAGGCATGCTCGGACGCGGATCTAGTGGGCTAGTTGGCTCCCTGAACTGTGCCAGAGGATCAGGCATCGGCTGATCCTGCGTAGGATCCATAGGTTCTTTCGGCGGTCGGGGAGGTTTTGCGGCCGAGTGGTAGCTGTGCCGAGTGACTGGAGGCTCATCTTCACCACTCCGATCACCTGGCTGGTACCCCGTCCTCCTATTTCCGAAGGACGCCTCGCGACGCTGTCTTGCAGACTCTGTTCTAGGTGGTTCGTTCCTCGGTGGCATTGGGGGAGGCTGCGAGCTCGCAGGTCGGGGCCGAGTCGGACTTGTGCCACTTGCTCCTGGGTTCTTGCGCATATGCTCAAACGCCTTGGCCGCATTCTTCTTAAGCTGAGGGTCGTTGGCCGAGGTCTGCTTCGCCGTAGGCGCCGTCCCGCTGGCGAATCTCGATTGCCATCTCTGTGCTCCTGAGGTTTGCGGTGGAGGAGGAGGGGCGGTCCGTCTGGTGCCGCCCTGGTTACGACGCGGGGGTGTAGGAAACTGCTCTCCGACGTGCGACCAAGGGTTCCCCCTCACACCAGAGGCACCAGGGTATCGACTTCGTGGGGTTGACGCATCGTACTTTGCCTTCGACTGAGGATCGCCGAGGATCTCGTGGGCGGATTGGATGATCTGGAACTGTGCATTCACCTCGGCCTCTCGCCCCGGGTTTCGATCTGGATGGTATTTGAGAGCTACGACAGAGTCAGCATGGCCACGCAAGTCGCAAGAGAGCTTCAGAGAACTGACCAAGCTTTCGAAACTGCTTCTTAATCTCGGGAATGTCGGCTGTTGGCGGCAGCTCCAAGTCCGCGTAATAGTCGCGATCTGAACCCATGGTTCAGCCGACAAGGAGCAAGTTGAAGCGATGACAATGGCGCGAAGTTGTGCAAAGGATCAAAGATTGACGCTACGACTCTAAATCATGTCAAAGCGAGGTTTTTCTTTTGAACAGGGCAGCAGCGCAAAGGCTTCGTGGACAGTGCCGAGGGCGGGGTTCAAGGCACCTCGAGGGATGCGAATGTCTCGGGTTGATTCGGCAGGGTCGTCGAAAAGGCTCGCTAGTCTGAATGACTCTATTTACGCGCTGTCTTGGGACGCGGTCGGTATCGTACGAATACGGGCTCTTTCGCAGTGCAGTGGTGGGCAACGTCCTATGGCCAGTGTCAGTTTGCGAAGTCGGGCTGAAAGACAACAAAAAAGCGACCAGCACAAGCAAGAACGTTACGAAGGTGGCTGTGAGGTATTCGCCAAGATAAACGAGGCACCGATGCAACAACCCTCTGTGTTCGGATTCAACTTTGGCTAACGACAAAGCCACGGTAGAAGAGTAGATAGCTCTTTCGCAGAAATGGTCAATTAATTGGTTCCTGGCACTCACCAAATGACGTCAAATGGTGCAGATCAAATCGCAAATATGGGCAATCGAAGCATATGCTCAGAGAAACAAGAGCAGGTCGTGAGCGCCTGGAAGTCACCTGAAGAGAAAAGCTCGTAAGATAGCCCACGGTATGCGTTGAGCATCAGTACATTGGTGGCGGTGGTGACGAGGAAGGAGAGTGTTTGGTGGGATGAGGTTCGGTTGGCCTGGAGAAAGGCGGGCCACGATGTGGCTCCAGAGCTGCGAAGTGCAAGCAGGCCCGCACGCGCTGGAATGGAGGAACCCGAAGTGAGCACTTGATAAGCAGGTTGGGACTCTGGCCAGGCAGTTTGCAGGACCATAAAAAAAACCCGCAGTGGCGGACTGAGTGCCTTGCTGGCATAAGGTGAGGGTGAGGTGAGGTGAGGATGAATGATGCGTTGGCAGAACGCGTGGGCGCTGATGGTGGCGCGTGTGGCTCAGCAACGCCGCTGATGAGATCCGGTCTTGGGGATCCAGGGTCTCTGTTCCCCCCACTAAGGTACACTAAGGATAGGCAGCGACGATGCTGACCTGGCGCAAACGCACTCCTGCATGTCCAGCAGGAAGAAGAAGGCAAGGTTCTTATGTACATTGGATATACTTGTATTTCCGTGCATGTTGTTCAACAGGGCTCCCTATCAGTGAGATCAAACTCAGAAACAAGACTGCCGCGTCCATTCCAGGGTATTCGCTATCTCACACTTCGACGCTTGTTGCCCATCTTCAGCTGCATCATTACGTATCCGCGGCCGCTATTCGTATGCATCCCCTCACGCGGCTCACTCCTGTTGGGATGCCTCTGCAGCCTTCTCGGCTGCCAGCTTTGCCTCCATCTTCCTCCTGGCCGCCAGGATCATCTCATCTCTCCTCCTCTGCAACGATGCCTGCCTCTCGTCCCTGTTCGTGCTCCACCCCTTGCCCTTCTTGTCCTCTGCAGTGCCTCCTGTTGCTGCAGCTTCCTCCGCACTCAGTTTGCTACTCAGGTTGTATCTCGTGATCAGATCCGGCTGTGCCGGCTTCTGTGGCTGTCGGGTCGCGGCTGTTGATGCGCTTGCTCCTGTCACCGGCTGGCCTGGTGGCGGCGGAGGCTGGAAAGTCACAGGTGGCTTGAAGAACAGAACAAGTCAGCAAGATTATCATCCATCAATGTGTCCATGCGACCACACGAACAGGAGCTCCAGAGGATCGATCGTCTAGACGCAGGGAAAAGCACTCACCGTTTCCAATCGTCCAGCCAGTATCCTCTCTGTAGTACTCTGAATGCTTCCTCCGTTCCGCTGCAAGTCCCACAAGATACTCCGTCTATCCGCCTGAGGAAACATTTGCTGTATCCTCTCCACTGCCACCTCTCGCGATCGCAAGAACGCCTCGGGCGACCTCCGTGCTTGCGGTGCCGCCGGTCCTCCAAAGAACAAATACCGCACGATCAGGCCCCCGATGATGAGGATGGCCAGAAAGTACGGCAACGAGATCTGATCGTTGGCCATGTGTGCAACCGCGAAACGGTCCGCTCGGTGGACCGGGAACTTTGGGAGGGGGCTTTCGGGAGCTTGGTCGGAGGGCAGTGCTGTCGGTGTCGCGTGGTTTTGATCAGGAGGGCGCAGTGGCGGTCTCGTCGCCTGTGACTGTCTGATGGATATGCAGAGTAGTAATGGACCTCTTCCGCTAAGCGATGGTTCTTTCCGGAGTCGGGACAGACGTAATCGGAGATGAAGGTGGAGGAAAGTTGAAGGTGACGATGGATGGGCGAAGTGCATTCAAGCCACACTGTAGACAAGGTAAGCTCATATCCCTGGTTGGTGTCTCTTGTCAGACAAACCCACCCGCCGCCAGCGGCACTCAACCGGGCACAGACCAGGACCCGTCTGGACTGGGGAAAGCTACGGCTAAACCACTGAATGACAACATCGAATCCAGTAGCTAGCTACAGACCTTCTCTTCTATAGCTGTCAGTCGCATGCCAATTTTGAAACTATTGCCTCTGGCGATCTGTACTTGTCACTACCCCCTACTTTTCCAATTATACTTTAATAATCGTCAGGATACTTCATGGCATTGCCATAAGCTTCAGCATACAGTCACTCACGCCGTGACAGCATAACGGTATGGTCAACAACCTGCAACAGCGAGCTGTCCAATTCATGCGCCCCAGCCACCTCCAAAAAATGAGTCCCTTAATGTAGCAACAACCAGCATTACCCTGTAAACAAGAACATTGTCCCTTCCTGGGGCGGAGGCCGAAGCAATCAACAATCACCCGCCGCTGGCATGCCACCAGTGAACCAAAACCCTGCACGTGAAAGTTGCAAACGCCTAGCGGTTGGAGTCCGTTTGGTCCCCGAAATCCATCCTGCTCAAGCTCATGTATACTTGGAGCGCAAACCACCCCTTGCTCATATCCTGTCGGAGCGGTGGTTACGATGCCACTGGCGCCTGGCCCAGAGTGGTATCCAGATCACCATAGTGAAGAGTGAACTCTCGCTGTTGTTCAACTGTCAGCATTTGTACACCAAGAAACTCCACTAAAGATGAGCGAGTCACACGACGGCAACATACCCTGTTCTTGCACCATTCCGCAGTGTCCCAGATGATGTAGTAACCTCGCTCATGGCTGGGACTCAGCACTTGAGGAGTCATATGCTCGTCTTTGGTGAGCCAGACCCGCAGCTTCTTGTGCCACCGCCAGTTCCGCGTGTGCCTTATCATTCATCAGTAATTGTAGGGAGCCAGCAGGGGGAGCAATGTCAACATACAACTCCACTGCGGCCAACTGCTGCTTCAGATCTGCAGGGCAGCTGTAAAATATCCAGAAAAGCGTCTCTTCGTTGAAGTTCTGGATCTTGCTGTCGATGGGCTGAACATTCGTGACGTTGTAGCAATCAGGTAGACGAAATTTGGCATTTGAGACTGTTGGCCTCGGTGCCGCATCGTCGAAAAGAGAGTAAAGCTGATTAGAGATGGGCCTTGAAACTGGTCAGCGATTATTACGCACAATGCCGTGTCTCATGCGGCTTACTCTGGGGAACTCAGATCAAGTCCGAGCTGGACCGGATCGATCCCAACAACCATGGACTGGAAGTCGGGGTAATTGTGCATCAGTGTCCGCAGGCCCTTGATCCCCCATTTATCGACTGCCGGCATTCCTGCCAGAGGGTCCACGGCCTCTGGCATGTCAGCTTCCTCTTTCGACTTCGCCGAGCCGGGGCCAATGGCACCTAACCCTCGAACGGCGTTCTCGTCCACGGTCGGCGAGTCCTTGCTAACGCCGTCGTCACGGAATGAGGATGAGGTTTGCCGTGTTTCCTCCTCCTCCACTTGGCTCTTCGATTCCTGTGGTCGACCACCTGCTGCGGTAGCGTTAGAACACGTGACATCTGACATCAAGTGTTTCGTGACATACCCGGTCCAATTCCCGGAGGTGAGCGTCCCTCACTCGCCCGGCTGTTGGCCGAGAGTGCATTCAAGAGCCCGTTGCCCCTGTTGGAAGGTGCCGACACAGCTTGCGCGCCGTTTTGGCCACCAAAACCCAGTGAGGCCATCAAATTCTGCCCCCTTTCCGACCCGATCTCACCTCCAGCATTGCGATTCAACGGCGGGAACGGATCGTCGTTACTCGCCGGCTGAGCCTGCGTTGCAGGTGATGCGTTTGCCTGGTTGCCGTATCGAAATGCGCTCTGGTTTCCTCCTTGTAACCGAGATGAAGCTTGGCTGAACGGGTCGTCCTGAGCTTGTTGAGACGACATTGGCGTTGACTGATTACGCGGTATCGGACCACTCATGTTTCTCGACCCGGTTGAGGACCACATCGACGCTGGGTTGGAGCTGGACATTTGCGAGTTGTTCGACAAGGAAGGAAATTCACTACAAAAACGTCAGTGTTGTCCCTCAGGCATGATGGCATTCCACAAAGCATATGCTCGGCGCGGGGTGATGTGTTTCGAGTGTGACGAGGGTGGTGAACCTGTGTTTGTCGTGCCCCTGGAGCACCGCCGAGAAGAGCTTCTCTGGTGCAGCTTCCATGGTCGGGGGTGGGACAACATCGGCGATTCTCTTGACCAGCTTCGGCTTCTTCTGAAGCGGCAGCATCTTTGTAAGATAGAGGCAGGGGTGCTATGGCAACGGCCAAGGTGTGCTCGTGTGCAATGTCTGGGTGGGTAAAGAATTGGAAAGAACGACATACGAAAGATCCAACGGTGTTGCAGGTGACGACCCGCTGAGGCTTTGCGCAAAACTGACATTGCCGCCGGCGCCTAGCTGGCGAGCCTGATTCTGCAGTCCGGCACTCCCCATGGGCATTCCCGTTCCAAATGCCCAGCTGCCGCCGTTGTTCCCTATACCGTCACGTTATATTAGCCAATGCCTGCCACCCTCACCACTTGTGCGCCTCGGGGTTGGCTGCGCACCTATCTTTCCGTTCGGTAATCGGTTCGAGACTGATCGGCCCTGCTGTTGCTGTTGTTGCTGTTGCTGTTGCTGTTGCTGTTGGCCACCGAAGCCACTGGGCATTCCCCTCAGCGATTGAGGCATCGCTCCTGTTTGCGCATCCAATAGTCAGCGAGCTGCCGTATTAAAATGTCTTCACTGCATGTTTCGGATAGGAGAGCCTTCGCGTGAGGCAACACTTGATGCAACTACTTCTCATAGCCCATCACTGAACAATGAACGTATGACCTGTAGTCCGGCATGAGAACATAGGACCTCACACGGAAGATGTGGTCCAGCCAGCAAGCAACACTGGCTTTCGTCTCTCAAACGGAGCAAGCCGGCCGTCGGCCTTGGGCATGCCGGTGCAGAAGGTTCAGACTGCAGTAGTCGGGTTGCAATTGCCCGCGAACTTGAACCACGCGACATGTATGCAGCCCGGTGTTGGGAGGAAAGAAAGGGACGGTTCTACCTGGCCGATTCATCGTTGCTGGTCCACGTGCGACGACAATGATTGTCCAGCTCGTCCGGGCGCTCGAATGTCTGTGACTCGGAAGATCGTAGGTGAGTAGAGATATGCCACGCCTTTCGATTTAGGTGTGTCGGGGTGGTTGGTACTGGATCGCGGTTCGCTTGAAGGAAACAGAGAGTGTCGATGGGTGTCGCATCGATGGCAAGGCTCTCACCATGCGTTTGGCTGTGTCCCTCCACAAGGGCGGCCTTGCATCGGAAGCAAGTGGGGCCGCCCCGATATTACGACCACGGCAATCATGAGCATTACGTCGAACAGCCTACCCTGGAAAATATCCGAGTCAGGTTTCCATCCAGTGTTCTCTCCTACAGCACTTTCAACGAATTGCCCCTGCCTCACATGGAATGGGCCGCTTTTGATGTCACATATCGAATGCTGCCGGGTGGCTGGTACCATTGATGGTCTATAACTGTTCTACCGCAAGCATCGCTTGAAGCTTCCTGCAAAGTCTACGCCCCCTAATTCCCGCCCTATCAGGATGATCTTACCTTCAGATGGCGGTGGCTCGTCACTCGCAGGTGCGTCTGTAAGATCAAATATCTCCCGAACTCCTTGCAGCATCTTGATTTCTCCATTGCTCAGCAGCAATCTGCCCTTCGATCGGTGTACCTCAAATGTTGCTTCAGTTTCCTGCTCCGGAAGCTTGTGGTCCCACATCACAGCCCTCAACCAGCGATCAACATCTTCCATCTGGTCAGGCCGTAACGTATCGACAGGAATGGTAAGTGTCGAGATAGTCTTAAAGCTGTCAGTGCCTTAAAGGGCCCTCGTGAGTGAGTTACATACCGGATCCAGATGCGAATGTCCCTTGACCTTCGCCTCCGCCTCATTGAACTGGTCGTAAGCGTGTAAGTCCAAGAGAAGCCCTTCAAGCTGAGGAACTTCGCTCTTCTCAGTGACGTGCACCTTCGCAATGCCATTGATTGACGTAATCCGGGCCTTGACTTGCTCGAGCTCTTCCGACGTCACCAAGTCGGTCTTGTTGATGAGAATAACATCAGCGTGTGAGATCTGCACGTGAGCGGTGGTCATCAAGGGACCGTGGCTTTCATGCTCATCGTGCTCCTCAATCTTGCCATTCGGGTCATCTAAACTGCGGAGGATATTCTTCGCGTCGACGAGGGTGACGATGCCGTCCAGATAAATCGTACTTCCCAAGCCATCGTCCACCCAGAACAATGGTGCTAGGTTGCCGGGGTCTGCTAGGCCTGTCGTCTCCAGTAGAATGTAGTCAAAAGCGCCCTTCCTCTCCATTAAGGACTCGATAGCGTTGACGCCAGTGTCCCTGGACAGAATAAGTTTGATGTTCCTATTACGATCGAGGCGGGGGAATATACTTCACAGAGCAGCAAATACACCCATTGCCGACCTCCAACCATTCTTCGACCTGTTCATCACCCTTGTTCACGGTGAGGGACTTCTCAATGTCGAGAGCTAGTTGTTCTAGTAAGCTCTTGTTCTGCACGACATGCTGGATCTGTACAACTCACAGTCCCCAAACTCTTCATGGTTGTTAGTGCAATGCACAGCTGAGGAGGGATGCGCATTACGGACCGTTCATAATGACTGCAATTTTCTTGCCATGCTGAGCTGTTAGGATATAGTTGAGAAGAGTGGTTTTACCAGCCCCAAGATACCCTATTCGTGGTCAATTTAAGCTTAACAGTGGTTTCATGCGCCGTACCTGTGACGATGGTGATGGGGACTTTGACAGTAACTTCATGGGTTTCGGCAGTGGTGGTACCAGTCTGCACCAGCTCCGGCGGTGCTTCATCATCTGAGTCCATTCTGTAGAGCGGAAAGTCCAATGTGCTTTAAAAGACGGTTTTGACGCGGTAGCATCCAGCTTGCAAATATCTGTATTTCAGAATCGTATTTGCCATATGACGTGTGTTCCTGCAGGTACACCATGACACGGCGACCCTGAAACTTCATAGCCCCACGAAGCCCATAATATGCAACTACCAAGCTCAGCGTCTTTATATGCATCTATCAAGCATATCGCACGCGACGGCAACGACAGCCTCACCAGATACAACCGTAACTACCCCAGTCACCCAAGCTCACCACATCGGTTCGATTGCGCCAATACTTTACCGGAACTCTCCCGCTACATTGTAAACTTTCACTACATCCACCATGGCGCTGGCACCGAGCTCGCCTCGCCTGCCCAGCCCACCGCCGCCAGCGGAGATCCAGCTTGGGCCCAAGTCCCCTTCTGGCGGCGCGGCAGCAAGCCTACACACGGCGCAGATGGAACAGACCCTTCTGGCAGCGAACTCGAAGCGCCGTATTCATCCGGGCACAAAGGCAGCCGATATGGCCTCCGGACCACCTGTCGTGCCGCTCGACAAGGTGCGCAAGACACCTGCTCATTCCCCTTAACCATGTCTGTTAGGTTCCTGTCTCTAACGAATCCTTCTTAGCTCGACTCGCCCTTCCAGCTCCAGGAACACCTCGCAGCCCTTCACAATCGAGCCACGTCCTCTGGGACCCGCGCTCTCACCCGCGAAGCCGCACAGTCACTCGCCAACGTCCCCGAAGGCATCGACCGGACACTCTGGCTCTATGAACTATGTCGCTTTCTCATCTCCCAATGTAACACCCTCATTGTCGGATTCCTCTTCGATGCGCCCCCTTGCAGCGCTAGTACATGTCCTGAGATGCGTGCATCTGAGTGGCAGTTTCTCTGCGCCGTGCACGAGACTCCCAAAAGTTGCTGCGCTATCGACTACTGCTGCCATACTCTCGACTGGGCCGCCAATGTCGTCACCGATCAGAAAATATTCCCTAGCCGATTCATGGTTCAGAGCGATGCTCAGAGCAAGAACCTCGGGCTGCGGAATCTGGTGAATGTCTTCAGAAGGTTGCACCGTATATTCGCGCACGCCTGGTTTCAGCATCGAAGCGTCTTCTGGGCGGTAGAGGGCCAGTCAGGACTCTACGTTTTCTTCAAGGCTGTCTGCGATACTTATGATCTTCTACCTGCCGAGAACTACAAACTGCCCCCGGAGGCTGAAGGGCTGGAAGCGCCATCAGCTGAAACAGAAGTTGAGAAACAACCGCCGCCGGTGATCCTCGAACGGGAGTCATCCGAGCCGGATCAGTCACAACAGGCTGCGCCGGGTCGTCATCACTTCAACTTTGAGGACAGCAATATCCAGCCCCCTAGTCGCACGAATACACGACGGCATATTAGAGCTAGTCCGTCAACTGGCAGTGCAGTGACTACGGTCATGGAGACAGAGGAAGAGGAGGGAGATGGCGTTACAAAGAAGATGCGAGAACTACAATTGTCTGCCCCCGAGACTGTCGAGGAGGAACCGGACAGCGCCGATGTGCCTGTCATAGTCGATCACTCCGCCATGGACGATGCTCCAACCCCAACGACAGCTCCCGATACCCAAGAAAGCGATGATAATGATGACCTATCCGAAGTCAATCAAACAGTGATAGAGGCTGGGGAGTCTGACAACGAAGTCGAGCAGCCTGTGCAGGACGCCAGCGGCCCCACAGATACTTCCGAAAGAGAGCCTTCCATTACGGACTCAACATCAGAAGTACCTGCTTCTGCGGAAGATCCAGCGACGACAGTTGGTCTTCAGGCCGCAGATCAAGCTGATAGAGACGGGGCGAAGGTTGTAGATGAGGTCGAGCCGGACGTAGATGCGACAACGGCGAGTCCTAAGGAAGGGGAGAAGATGGCCGAAGGCGATGCATGAAGTGATGAGTCGATAGGCGAAGAAGGTCTGGAACCTTCAGTCTAGTGGTCCTTGACGGGGTTGGGCGAGCATCAGAAAAACCAGTGCCCCGAGGTATATACTATGTAATACATAAATGCTGCCGTTCAGATGTCTCCCAGATGTTACCTCCGGGTGCAGTGGCCTGCCGCAGGTCTTGTCATAAGTTCGTCCAAACCTCTAAGTCTCGCCCTTATTTATGCACGACCACATCTATGACCTCCTAGATCGTAAATCATTTGCTTCCACCTTCTGTCGCTGCTCGATATTCGAAATTTCAGATGCAGGATGTACAACCTCAAGGGCCAGTCAGACCCAGTGCCTCCATTCCGCCAGCTGCTTCGAGTAACTGCAGTTTCGCAAATATGTGTTGAACCTCACGCAAGCTCTCCTGCTGCGCAGTGACGGCGGCGGCGTTACGGTCATCAGCAAAGGCTCTTGTGCTTTGCAAGATCGGGGTGAATCCATCGTCATTTGGCAGCCACCATCTCTCACAAGTTGGATCTCTGAACAATTGGGCCATCTTAGTCCGAAGACTCAGAGGGTGGATATATCTATCGCCATATTAGCAATTCGAGAGCTTCGCGACAGGCAGCAGACAACACGACAGAATCCGATGTCCCCTGTGCTCAATTCTTGCTCACCCCATGGTCTCGAGTAATGCGAATTTGCGTCGACACCACATGTGATGCTTCGAGTTCTGTGGCAAAAACAATGCAGAAATTGCGATGCACGATTGAATGAGGATCAATGTGCCTTTTGGTGTTGATGGCCAACGCTCTAATGTCTCGAAGTATTGACAAGTCGCGTAGGCGTGCATCCCAAGACTCCCAAAAAGCTGGTCTGGTGGGGTATTCGAAGACTGACACTTGTGCATAATCATGATAGAATGCCACTCAGCCATGATGATCGTCGAGCTAAATAGGGGGAAGTCGTAAAGGATGCCGGGGGAGTACGGGTCCACGATATCTTCCGGAGTCGGGGTTCGCCGATGAGGAAAATGCTTCACCAGGTAACGCGCATCCGTCAGGACCGGATCCCAGGAGTCTTTCCACTCTTCAAGCCGTCTCGTTAAGCGATCATGGCTCTGGTTAAAATCATCAGGAGTAATTTGACCTCTGCTTCCTTTCGCGAACAGAATCGACATATCGTAGGTTATCAAACGTAGACGAGCCGTGCGTTGATCAATCTTCCACCGCAAGGCTTCCGGATCAGTTGCTCCTTGATTCTGGTGGAATATCATCATGCTGTTAAACCATTCTCGCGGTAAGTCCGTCGGAAAGCCACCCATGAGCGCAACGAAGTTGTCGAAACGAGCGTACCACGTGAGACACATACGTCCCACCGGTGTCTGCATGACTGATTGAGGAGTGAACATCTTCGTGATAATTTCGAAAGCTGCCTTTTGATGGCCCATCAGGTTGACCCAATCGCCGAGGTACTCCTAAACTTCTGTCAGTCAAGTCACTCCCGAGACTGAACGCCTGAAGATCATACCTCTATTGTTGCGAGCTGTAGGATGGTTAGAAGTGTGCCTATGCTGTGCTTTTCTTTCTTCTGCAAAGCCTGAAGTAACAAAATCACACTCTTGTTGTAATACTGCAAGAAGTTTTGTAGCTTGCCGGTAGGGCTCTGGAAGGTTGAGTGGTATGCGGAAAAGCCCACGACTGCATTGAGTAGAGGCTCACTCCGAGTAGCCATGTTTGGCAGTATCGTTTTGAAGAAATCATCAAAGTCGTTGGTTATGCAGTAGTGGAAGTTCGTGACATTGTCTCCGAACCATCTCAAATGACGTTGCATGTCGGGCGGAAGGTGTGACCAGTCCGGGGTGCTCGTCACTGAAGCTGGAAAATCGACGGAGGGGTATACTGATACGCTGGTCGTCGTAACAGTCGAGGTAGAAGGTGAGCTCTTAGTCGTGTCATAGGGGGAACCGCTTTCGCCAGTACCAAAACGATGCATATTCGAAGCCGTCATACTCAATTTGTGTGAGCTGTGTGCGGGGCTTTCCTCACTTTCATCAGGCTCCTGCTCGTCTGCGATCGGCCAGAGAGATGTTTCCTGCTCCATTTCATCCGAAATATCCTCGTTTGACGAAAGTGGACTCGTTGGCTGAGGAACTCGGGGCGTTTCCTTGGATCGTGAACTGGCGCCTTTAGCGGACGGCGGATCTGGGTAGACGCATTCGCGATTGCCTTTCTTGCATCCTAACGTATGTTAAACGGCTGTTAGGGTCTGGCTGAGATCCCAATGGAACAACTCACGTTCACAGACCGGGCGTGTCTCATCGCACTGCGGTAACAGTCAGTACTGGTCATTCGGTTTCGAGTGTATGGCTGACCTTCACTCTCCGACTTCTGCACATGAAGCAGCCAGACCGTGTTCTGCGATGCTTGACAGCATTGAAGTCAGGGCCAAGCCCAGCGTTTGATTTCCTGCGGCCTTTCTGCCCTTTCGGTGCGCTCGAAGCTCCCGAATCCTGCAGTCCTGGGAAGTAGCTTGCATTCGAAAATGGTGCAGTAGTCATGGACGGATTAATGCCAGACGAAGAGCCTTGAAGCACGGCTGCCTGTGCGTCATCTGGTGTTGTGGCAGGCACGACTCCTGCCGCCGTCATCGACGATAGGAAGTCGTGATAGTATTCACTCATTCTGACAACCGAAGTAGACAGAAGCACAAGAAGTTGAGGACACTAGGACACTAGAGACCCTCTCGACGAACTCAGGCTCGTGATCAGCCGTGATGTCGCATGCAGCACATCAGTCGCATACTCGGGACGCATATATCGACGTGTTGCTGCCCTATTCCGGCTTCGGGCCACGACCCAGCAAGGACTTCCGCGAGGACTCTAGACTTGGCGAAGGGGCGAGAGTAGTGAGCCAAAGACCTGTTGGCGAGACCTTCAGATTCTTTAGCCGGCCCGGCACTTTAAAGTTTGAGGGTTAAGACCGGACTTCAGAAACAATCGCGATTCGGGAGGCTGGCTGGGGTAGAGGAAAATGCAACGCGTTGAGTCGCTGGCTACGACAAACGCCGTACGGTGGGAGGAGGTTATCGCGTTGGCAGCGAGATGGGCTGAAAGTGACGAATGGTGCGCAGAGAAAGGCTCGAGACACAATGAACCAAGTGTAGCAACGAACAGGGAGCGTTACCACTTCCCTTCAAATTGTCCAGCGTCCACCAGGCCAGGCCAGGGTCGTTGAAGCTAAACCCCGCCAAGGACTGCCTGCACGCTGAGGTCACCCTGGGGTGGATTATAAAGTGCGTGGGCGTGAGGAGCGGCGTGAGTGCGGGACGGGTATCGTGACTGACTGGGATCTGATGGGATCGGCTTCACCTGGCGTCAGAGAAAAAATGCCCGTCGTTCCACTCCAAAGAGTAACTCTTTCGCTTTAGGAAACCTTGGGCCACTCAAGACAGACGGGTTGACCAGTGTTTGCATGAACCAAACGGCACGGGGATGCTAACGAACGAAGACAGAGTCTCGGGCAGCGGAAGCAATGAATCCGGTAGAAGAAGATCTGTTTCCTTCCAGCGAGAGAAGGCTGGCGAAGACCCGCGCTGGAGGCGCCTCAGTGACGTGGGTGGTTTTGTGATATGTCAACACGTCCTGCCTCGCATCAGTAGATCGAGCCCCGCCACTTGAGCCACCAGAGATATTAGCCTGGTCGTGACAGTGCAGAGTACGAAGACATGTAGATCCTTTTGGTTTAGATTTGGGGGACCGAACGCAAAACAAGGTGAAGGCAGGTGAGTTCCACCGCCCGGATCCCGAGATCCAAATGAGGAGGAGAGCACAAGGGTAGAAGCTCCTCGAGGTTGCGGCTGGACCGGGTCCAAGTCAAGCCACTTTTAACGGTTGAGAGAACACGACCACAACGTTTGTGATGAGTGCGAAGATGGTATCGAGCGGCATGCAAGGACTCGAATGGCAGAGTAGAGGAGACAGTACCCTGTGCGGCAGGAATCCGGGGAAAAAATTGATGCCTTGAACTGTCAGATAAACACACCTAGAGGACCGAAGTCAACACTGAGCCAGTGCATTAGGTATGGAACCAGGATATGTACACATGCTGGGCCAGGGAGTTTATAGTTGTACTAGGTCTGGGATAGTTCCGGCACCGATACGACTGACATACTGCACACTCATTGCTGCTCCCGCTAACTGTGGTGAGCCGGAATGATTCAGTTCAGGCGGCGGAGAGCCTACGCGCTAATGATGCAAGCCGCTGTTGGTAGAAAGCAAATGCTGTGGGATCCCGCTTTGAGCCTGTCGAATTCCGTGCGAGATTGTCGCCTCTGTGCAGATGACAATAGTATGGAAGGCGGGCGTCCAAAAAATGGCAGAACACGATCCCCCCCCAGCCAAGGTGGGCAAAAATGCAACCTTGGGGGGGCGGTCCAGATGATGAAATGTCGACAGGGGTAGCCGGGAGGGGAAGCAGCCAAAACGGTTTGATCTTCGTCAGGCCCACGCTGGTGCTCGATCGAGGCTGGCAAAGATGGCTGCCCACCCTGATGATTGTTTGCGGACAGGGGCTTGACGATGCAGTGGAGATTGGTGCACACTTCACAACAAGTATGTACATGTTGGTTCTAGCCGTCGGTATGGTGTCTTACGGACTGAGGTTCAGCCAAGTCCTCGGGCACACATATTGTAGGCTGCACTGATGATCATCGCGCCGGACGTCGGGCGATCCACGACCGGGTGAATTTCCCGATGCCTTGTCCCAACTTTCATTCTGGGGGCCGCCGATTCGCCCGCAAGAGCCCGTGTAGGAAGGTATGTGCGTGTGTAATGACAATTGTGATATTAGCCAGGTGTTCAGTGTGGTTATCTCACTCTGGCAAATACAAGGTCCGCACTGGTCAAGACATCGAAGTGGCGGCTCAGCATCCGCATATTCCATCCCCGCTCAGTCTCTTAGGGTCTTGAGAGGATCCCCTCATCATTGATCCAAGAGAACTCAGGATCGAAACTGGCTGGACTGTGTGGACCCAAACCGAATATGGCGGCCCAGCAGGGGTATGGGGCTGTGGCATGGCATTCCTCGACCATGGAGGGGCTGATCAGGCCAGTGGTAGAATTGGCGCTAGAGAAGCTCGGTCTGTATTCGCACACGTGGATTCCGGAGATGAGCACAGCCGTGATGCTGTCTTGTATTCTTACAGACTGCTCTGGTCTTTAACGTCGTCCATCGCCGCGCCCCTTCAGACGAGTAGCTTGTGGAGGTCGTCTGGGGTGTCCAGGGCCCCTGGATCGTACTGGCGTAGAGAGGGAGGCGGGGTTGGCCCTTGGGAGTCTGATGGCGTAGGCTGTGGCAGAAGCGGCAAGGCGCAGGTATGGTTGGCCGGCGTTGAGATTGACTGGTCGAGTGTGAGCCAGCCTACCGGTTTGGATATGCTGGAGGAAGACAGGATGACCCGTGCGGTGTCATCCCGCCGCTGTCGGGTTCTGGGCCCGGCGCACATGGATGATTGGCACACCCCTAGCTCGATGTCGATGGATTGGGTCATGATGGATTGGGTCATGATGGATGGCAGGGGTGGTGTGCACAGTACGGTGGGTAGTGGGCCGGTGGGCTGCTGGTCTGGTGTGGTCAAGTCAAGTCAACGATGACGCTTTGGGCTGTGGGTATAGAGGTGCCAAGTATTGGTGGTTGAGGAGGGATGCCAGGTTGACTCCTGTCGTGATGGTAACTAGCTGAGGCAGGTAGTAATAGACGCTAGTACGGAGGAGAGGCGTATTATCCCAGTCTGAAGCTGAAGCCGAGGTATCACGAGAGCAAGAAGGAACCAGGGAGCGGCCGGTGTTCGGGATGACGGTGGGAGGAAGATGTGTGAGGATCCTGAGCTCGGGCAGATCGGTGCCACGATAAGGGCTGCCCGCATATCCCTCACAGCTGGAGTACCAAAGACGACATACTGCACTGCATTGCACCTGCCGCGTTTCCTTTCCTGCAGCTGAGGTGGTGGTGTGACAAGGCACAAGGCCAGCCAGCCAGCCAGACAGGCAGGCACGTTACCTTGCCGCCTCCTTCCTCTACTCAATTTCATCTCTCATCGTGCCTTCCTCACATGGCCCGTAGCCTTAGGCTCCATCCCTCCCTCCCCAACTCAGAAGAGTTACAGCCAACTCGCAATAGCTTAGATCACGGAGCAGGTTCGGAGTCCCTTACCCTAAGTTTTCTCTCCATGCACGCCTCAGGTACGGAATGCTGCTATTGGCATTTGCACACACTCGTTTTCGCTCCCGCACGCGCCTGTCAGTGCCCACGCATGCCATCCCATCCTATGCCATGCCGTCTTCATGCACGAAAGCGCACTATCACAGGACCATCCGTCTTTAGCAGCCGCGCCTGTTCTCAGCTTTCGGCCGCCAATTGCCATGCCGACAATGATCGGCATCTCCTCAGATTGCCTCTCCATCGTGTTTCGCGCCTCGTCGTTTCACCAACCACCGTTTCAATCTCGGCGCCCGAGATGAAGAGCCCATCCATGTCGCGGATCTCTACTACAGCCTGCATGATCCTCCGACCACCCCAGCCTACCTATGGTTCCGCCGTGCCCGTCACTACGGCGCCGCTGTGGGTGCACACCTGCATGGGCGGACGTTGTACTTCGTACATGCGTGCTTGTACATACTTGTGGCAGTCTTCACGTGGACGCAAGCTGGGCGAACCCCAATTTCTGTCTGTGCTTTGTTTGTGATACCGCTGGTAGTTCTGCTTGTGTTTATTCCAGCGTGCAGTAGACTGTTGCGACGCGGCGTATTCTTGATCTGGTGACATTGATCGGCATCGAGCTTCTTGTGAAGAATTATTACGCTCGAGCGGCTTCGTCCCGGTCCTTTGATGTACTGATGATGAGAACTTTAGATTAAAACATGCTTTCGGCCAGTCTCTTCCTTGCCTATATCGCCAGTGCAGTCTTATAACATAACAACATGTTCCTTACCGTCAGCCCCCCGCTCATTCAGCAAGCCGATACCATCCTAGGTAAAGATTATCGAGGTGGTGAGCAAGGGTCCAATACAGGGGGCGATCGGGATGCAACCAAACTTCACCGCGACGCCCGCTCACATCGGCCACGGAGCTGCCAGGTCTGTGGTTTGTTGACGTAAGTCTACAAGACATGCTCGAGTGTGCTGCTTCGCAGAGCTATTCTCCATTCAGATACATGAACGCAAATGTCGTTCGACACAGAGGGATTTTCGGCGAATGTTATAACACGTCCTTCGAGTAACAGAGCCCCAGCCACATATGAGCAAACGTACTCCGTACGGAGTACACACACACCTAGGGGGAGGAGAACATGGGAGTGGAAGATGAGATCTACGGTAGGCTCTCAGATCAGCTAGCTGTTGGGCCCTGATGACATCCGCTAATGTACAGGACTGGAGTCAACTCTGGTGCATGAATCGTAACAGCACCTTTTGAAATCTCCCGCCGGAGTACTTTCTGCATATTGTTCTATGGGGCAGGAGCTTCACTTGGGTCAAGCATTGCCTCCTTGTACACCCGGCAAAGCCTCAGTCTTTCGAAGGCCTTTCGCACTATTGACCATCCATTCACCAGGATGGATTGAGCCAAAGACATTGAGCGCGTGTCAACCAGCCAACATAAGTCAACACCACCACCTGCCTGCATCATGCAGCAGGTCTCCATCGTGGTGGACTGAAATAGAGCATGGATGGACATGGATGCCCCACAGTCATTCCTCGCGCGATCCCCATGTTCACAGGGCGAACGAAGGACCAGTCCGTGCGCGCTTGATTTCAGCTGAAATTGCAAAACCCGCAAACCATTCTGACACGACAACACCACTAATTGACTAGCTGCAG
This sequence comes from Sarocladium kiliense, assembly GCA_030734395.1. NCBI lineage: Eukaryota > Fungi > Ascomycota > Sordariomycetes > Hypocreales > Sarocladiaceae > Sarocladium > Sarocladium kiliense. The sequence goes on along the minus strand of JAUZTG010000020.1, from coordinate 519,347 downwards.
GGTCCTCGACACGTCCCAAAGCCACGCCAAACCTCCCTCGTCCCGACACTCCGGCGCCGGCGTGTGTATTTCGTTGTGCCGCCACATGAGAACGCTTTGGTCCCTCAAAACCTTGGCCTCCAACCGGAAGCTAAATTGAAGGTCTGAAACAACGCAGTCAGGAGCTAAAGGAATCGTCGGTGTAGACTAAGTGCGGGACAGCAGTCATCCGGAGGCTTTCCCTCACACCAGCATGCGCTTGCGGCTTGGGTTAGGCGCCGAGCTTGTTCTGGTCAGGTCCCGGCAGGTAATTGAAATGCCCTCGTACCAACTGGGACGCGCAAATACCGCTCATGGGTTCTCCAGCAGGTATTTCTCCTTAGGGAAGTTGTTAGCAGCGGTGTGAACTCAACACGATGCCTGTAAGGAGGCAGGCAATGCAGCTGCACACACCCCCTCCTCCTTGTAGTCTGGCACCCATCAGCACGGATCCTGTTGGTCAGAAAAGAGCCAGTCAGTTGAGATGATCTTACTCTTGTCCACAGGTGTACATTGTCAGCCGCAGTCACAGTTGCGGCAAAGACCCCTCCCAGCCATTCTCGTGGCGTTCTTATTTGCCGCGTGCAGGTCAAACGACTTCCATGCCTAATACATACAGTTCTTGCGGATCAGTTACTTGGATGAGCCGTTTCGAACCAAGTCCTGCCCGCTGGCAGCCTACAGTAATGAGATGCTGTACGAGGGGCTGTGGCTTTCTTCCAATATCCGGAAGAACAGCCCATGTTGCGTCGTGTGGGCTCTGACCACGTGAGAGTAGCTCGGAACGTCCAATTCGATAGTCGACAGTGACGCCCTCGGCACTAGCACTTGCGGACGGGAGATCTCCGACGCGCCTTACCCCGATGCCATCCGGTCTCGAGCAATGTCGTAATCGTAAACCCATTCGGATCTGGCCTTCTCTACCGTGAGTTGCGGCTTGTGCCTTTCCTGCCGCGGTCCTGGGCGTTCCAATTTTGTCAGGTGTCGTGTGAAAGACCGTTCTTAAGGTCAAAAGCTGCCTTACCGGCTTGAGTTTATGAAGCTGCTTTGATCATGTTTCGCGTCGGAGAGATCTGGAATTTGTTGGGAGATTTCCGTGGCCACACACGACTGAGCCCCTCTTCAAATGGGTGATTGGTCTCTCATACACCTGGTAACAAACAAGCTCGAGAAGCTCAAACCACAATGCATCCCCGCAGCTTAGACGGATGATTCTGCAGATGCTCTGTCACGCCTCGAGTACCCAAGCGTCGGGGTTGAGAGCCACGGCGGGCCGGACTTCTGAGCTACCTTAGGGCGACTGAACTATCGACTGTCAAACAAAACAAAATGTCTAAATCGCCAATACGAGGAACGCGAGGTCAGACCTACGATGCAATGTTGTTCGAAATATCTCCGGGCGCAACACGCTGCTAGGGTAGTTGACGATATTACCCTGGGGGGGGTTTCAGGGTGGATCGCCGAACGCGAAAACTCACCAGCTTACTGGGACCTCAACAAGACTACAACATCACAGCGAAAAGTCGAGACAGATATTGCGCAACAAAAAAGAGGCCCACTTGCTCAAAGAGCCCATGCATCACAAAATATCCCCATCGAGGTAGAAGAAGAAGAGCTGCCTGTGGGCTCAGCACGGAGAGCCAGCCAACATGACCTCGCGCCTGGATATCTTATGGTCTCTCGACCCAGTGGCCGTGCTTCTTGTAACTGTTACTGTCGTCGTTTTCGCCGTTCCCATATTTATCCTCTTCCCCCCTATCCCTGTGGACACCGACGATGTCCTGAGCCAAACACATTCTAAGGTCGGGCTTGAGACTTCACAAACTGCCCTCCCCAGCCGCGTCCGTGACTCACCCAACCCAACATCCGAAAACCCTCCTCAGATACGAAGCCTTTGGGTCTACCCAGTCAAGTCATGCAAGGGAATAGAGGTCACAAAGAGCAAAGTCCTGGCTACGGGATTGGAGCATGACCGCCTCTACACCTTCGCGGCGCTGCCGGACAGCAACGCGTCTGGTCAGGGTGAAGAGACGGTGTGGCGCTTCCAGACTCAGCGTCAACTCCCACTTCTCGCTAATGTGACCGTGGATCTCTGGCTTCCCGATGTCAACAAGACGAGCCGTGCACTCGGCCATCCGAGAGAAGGCTTCATTGTCCTGAAGTTCCCGTGGGCAGATGCTGGCTGGAGCGGTACACTTCAACGTTTCACCGCCAGACTCAGTCGAGGTTGGAGCGCAGTTCCCCAGAAAGAGTTTATGCTCCCGCTTGAGTTTCCGTCTGCCGACGAACAACGTCAGCGGGGTTATGGACACGCTGATGTCAAGGTATGGAAGGAAACCGTCAAGGCGCTGGATATGAGTAAGGAGATTCCACCGGAGCTGTCACGGTATCTTGGCGTGAAGGGGACGTTGGGACTGTTTAGGATGGATCCAGCGGTGAAGCAGCGTGAAGTCTTCCGTTGCGCCGCGCGTAAGGAGACTTTGGGCTACCAGCCGGTGGTAGATTTTCAAGACGCGGTAGGATTCCCCTGCGCTGAGCTGTGATCACGGACGTTCTGCTTATTCCTCACTGCCAGTATCCGCTTCACCTTCTCAGTCTGCAGAGTGTCGCAGCCCTCGAGTCAGTAGTGAAGAAAGACGAGAACCTCGACTACCTCGACCCTCGCCGCTTCCGTGCAAATATTATTGGTGAGACACTTCAGCTATTTGGAGGATGATGGCTAACTCTTCATGTAGTATCTGGCTCAGAGGCGTACGACGAGGATGCATGGAAGACTATCAGTTGTGTTCCAAAGGATGATGAGCATGGCGATGTTTGCGAATTCAATGTTTCCTGTCGTACTGTTCGGTAAGTCTGCCCGAAGATGCTTGTGACTTGTCCACTGTTTGCTAATCAGTTCCATAGCTGCAAACTACCCAACGTCAACCCGGATGATGGCATACGACATAAGGAAGAACCGGACTACGCTTTGAGGCATTACCGCAATGTCGACGAAGGCGCACCAAAATCAGGTTGCCTCGGCGTACAGATGGTCCCCATCTTCCCGAATGCGGAGGGTGTTGATGCAGATGATCTGAGTCTCATCATCTCGGTAGGCATGACGATCGAGGTCCAAGAGAAGGGCGAACATGTATACATTCCGCAGTAAATACGCAGAGGGAAACCTGTTCTATGCCAGGCCGAATGTACGATGAAAGCAAATTGGAATACAAGCCCAGAACTGAACGCTCAGATCCTATACAATGTCCAACCCCTTCGTCCCTCCCAGTCCCTACCTTGAAATCCTAGTGCATCTCTTCATTATCTCATCACGGGACCATTCCACTTTACTTCATGTCCGCAGCCGTCAAAGCTTGTACCATACTCGTCCCCTCGCTGAATCTCGTGCGGAAAATGCGATTTGCATTCTGGAACATGCCGTCCTTGAGACTGACGACGATGAACTGCGAGCCCTTGAACCGATTTTTGATCAACAGACCAATATTTTGGGTGTGTGAAGGGTCCAGAGCGGCATCAACCTCATCCAGGATGTACATCGGCGCGGGTTTGAATTGAAGTAGTGCCATGATAAGCGACAGCGCAACGAGTGATCTGCCAAGGTTAGCGCTGTGTAGATTCCCAGGGGCCAAGATTTCGGAACATACCTTTGACCACCACTCAGCTCCGTCAAGCTCTGCTTCCAAACCTTGCCGAGACAGACCTTGACCTCCAATCCGTCACTGATTGTCTTGCCCTCAGGGGGATCAAGCTTGGCGAAGCTGCCACCGGGAAGCAGCTCAGAGAAAATCTGACCGAAGTCGCTGTTAACCTTCTCCCAGGTCTCCTGCAGCGCCTTCTTTTTGTAGTCGTCGAGACTCTCGATCGTCGTCTCAATCTTCTGCTTATCCCGGATGACAGTCTTGATCATGTTCTTGAGGGTCGCTTCCTTCTTCTCGACGCTGTCAATCATGTTCATAACCTTGGGATTGATCTTCTTCTTCATGCCCTGGAAGCGGTCGGTCAGGTTGCGACGGGTTGCTTTGCATTCTGCGATGTTCTGTCCGTTGAAATCATACGGCGTGCCAGGCCGTCCAAAATTGTCTTTCTCATCGGCGATCCATTCATGCTCTGCCTCAAGATGAGCCACATTCTCCGCAGCACCCTGTTGTTCTTTATTGAACCTCTCGACCTGATGACCCAGCTTCTGCATCTCCAGGCTTTCTTCGGTAAGCTGCGAGTTCTTGGAACGAGTTGCCTCTTCAAGAGCTCGGAGTTCATCGTCGAACTGGTGAAGCTTGGCACGCTCGTCATCCAGTTGGGCTTGGACACTCTCGAAAGTCTCCGTGAGAGAGGCCTGCTTCTTCGCGAGATCCTCGATGTCACTTTCCTGAGCGTTTATGGCATGCTCTACCTCCTCAAGCTGCTCCTGTGCTGCGGACAGATCACTGCCGACCTGCTCTTGATCCAGTTGTGCTCCTTGTTGCTCCTTCTGCAGAACTTTGACAGATGCTGAACGCTTTTGCAAATCGGCCCGTAGCTTATCCAGTGACTTCTGTAGCTCGACCAATTTCTCATCTTTGTTGTTGTCGAAGTCCTTCATATCCTTCTCAATTCGTTTGACATCGGCGCTTGCTTCTACCTGGCGAGCTTTCGCCTCCACGATGCTGTCTTTGAGTTCAACGATTGTCGTCTTCATGTTTTCGACTTCCTGAATGATGGAAGAGGAAGAATTTCCGCTGATTTGTTCCTCTGCAAGCTTGATTTCATGAGTCTTCAGGTCCAATTCTTGCTTGATAGATCGACCATGCTGCAGTTTCTCCCTCTCCCTAGAAATCTTATCCTGAACATCTCTCAAGGAACGCTCCGCTTCCTTAAGCTGGCGGTTGATGTTGTTCAGTCTTTGAAGAGTTACCAAGACTCCGCTAGAATTCGGGGCGCTGCCTCCTGAAAGGGTACCAGAAGGATCGTAGGCATCGCCCTCAAGAGTGATGCTCCGCATTCGAACATTCGGATCAAAAGTTACCCTCTTCGCGGTTTCGGCATCGGCGCAAACCAGAGTGTTACCGAAAACGTACTCCATGGCGGCAGAAACCTCTTCATCGTAACCTACGAGAGTCAGAGCGAGGTCAACCTTGCCAGGTGCGAGCTTCTGCGCTGTTGCGATCGCTTGTGCCGAAGCCTTGAATGCAGCAATTTTGTTCAGAGGAATAATCGTAACACGTTTGCGAAGCTTGCCCTTTTGCAGAAGCTGTGTACCGGTGACCTCGCTATCAACAACGACGTTGTACAGGCGCCCTCCGGCACAGATCTCCAGTGCGGTACCAGCCTTGGTATGCTCCTTATCCAACGTGAACAGCTGCGCCACAAGGCCTTTGACCTTTGACCGATCAAAGTTCGGTACAGGGTCAGAATAGTTGAAATCGATATTCGCAACTTGTCGTTTGAGCTTGTCAGAATCTTGGCGAAGGCCGCGGATGGTCTGTTGGAGGGAAGATTCTTGCTTGTACATCTCATCTTCTTGCCCAGGCTCAAAGCCGAGCTTGCTCAGTTGCTTCTCCAGAGTAGATGCCTGGGCTTTGAGGCCGTCCAAGTCATTGATAAGCGTCGCGTTCTGTTGCTTCGCAAGCTTCGCTCGTGGTTCCTCTTCCTTCAAGCGGGATTGAAGATGTGTGATCTTAATCTTCGCTTGTTCTTGCTGCGTAGCGGCTGCTGTCGCGCGGTTTCTAGCGTCTTGAAGCTGTCCCTGATAGCCATTCTCTTGACCATCTTTAGATGCTACACCGGTGAGCAAGGTCTGAAGGAGCTCTTCTTGGGACTCGGCGTCCTTGCTGAGCTTTGCCAGCTCCTCGTTGGCCGTATCGTACTTGCTCTTCATAGTCTCGAAAGTGGTCGTCTTGTCTTGCAGTGCGCTGTTCAACTCAGACACCGTCTTCTCAATTGCTGACTTCTTCTCCTTCTCCTCTGTCAGACTCGACTTCTTCAGATCCATAGCCGTCGTTAAGCGCACAAGCTCGTTGGAGTGCTTCTTGGAGCTTTCCTCGAGAGCTTGTGCGGCACCACCCTTCTTCAATTCCTTCTCGCGCTGTGACCGTACGCGTTTGGCGTCCTCTTCGAGATGAGATATCTCGCTCTTCAGGCGAGCGGCCGAATCCTCGAGGTCCTTTTGTCGTTGTTTCTTTCCTCCAAGATCAGCTGCTGATTGTTCTAGTTTCTCCTGACACCGAACGTAATCGTAAGCGACGACCATGCGAGTTAAACGTTCGAGATCGTTCTGTGTCTGCTGAAAGTCTAGAAATGCTCGCTTCTCTCCTCGGAGTTTCTCCAGCTTCGGCTCGATTTCGTCCTTCAAAAGCTCCTTGAGCTCCTGCAGCTTCATCTCCTTCTTTGCCATAGTCTTCAGAGCCTTGTCTCTGCGGTCTTCGAACATCCTGGTTCCGGCTGCTTCCTCAATCATGCCCAGTATCTCCACTGCTTTCATGTTCAACACCTTGGTAATCTTTCCTTGCATGATGAGGAAGTTTGGATTGTTGATATTAAGTTGAACAGACTGAAAGAGGTTCTGGACTGTCTGTTGTTGTGCCCGGTGTCCATTGATAAGATACTTGGAAGTACCGCCCAGGACAATTTGGCGAGTGACACTGATCGTCGCATATTCCTCGAAACCGATCGGAGACTTCTTCTTGTCGCGATTGTCGAAAACGATCGTGACACTGGCCTTGGTGACACCTGCTTGGCCGCGCTTGTATATCAGATCCTGGCCGTATCATTAGTCATGGCTGTCAAGTAAGGATTCGTGAGGCAATACCTGGAGATTCTGAGCGCGGACGGTCGACATATTTGTGATGCCGAGAACAAAGCATATTGAATCGAGGATATTGGACTTGCCACTACCGTTGAGCCCGGTAATGGAATTGAAACTCTCGTCCCTATTGTAACTCAGTTCAACAGTTCATCGATCGTCATCGCCTTTCTTATTGACTAACCATCCTGATATGACCGTTCGCACGGCGTACGACTTGAAGCCCTGTAGAAGGCATCAGCAAACAAGTCTGATGAGGAGAACAGCGCATACCTACGTCGATAATGACTTCGATGACCCTCATTTCTGCGCATGTGTTGTCGTCAGGGTATTCCGACCTTGTTGAGGTGATCGCGACAGCTGAGCAACGACAGCCCCTCGTTCAGACGCGACTACAGCCAAGTAAACAAGCCCGCCCGTGTTTGCGTTCTGATAAGCTTATCAGCACGTGCAGTGGATTGTTGATGACTGAGCCAGAAATCACGTGCCTTGCTAGCTGCCTGGGTTGGAGCGCGATCGTAGCTCGGAGCGCTAACCCGATATGGTTCCCATCAAAACAAACTAACTACCAGTCGCCCGCTTGCTCTACTGACCCTCCAGACTCGCCGTTGAATATCAACGACACATCTACCTCTTCAATTCCATTACGCTGGCAATTACATCCGAAGCTCGCCTCGATGTCATTATAGGACCCTAATCCTAACCGAATCCCGGCCCATCCTAGCCACTTCCCAGCTGCACCGGCCTAGGTTATTCCACAACTATGGCAGCTATGCGAGGACCGCGACTCCAGGTCGGCTCGGCCGCCTGGGTGAGCGAGGAACGCTCCTCAGCGCTGCAGATCGTTGAGTCCGAAGTCGAAGAATTTTCGTACTCGGCGAGGAATGAGATGGATTGGCTGAACGAGCATATGGCTGGCATCTTCGATGAGAACGAAACGTACGCGTGCTACCTGTAGTTATTACAGACGGACGATACTGATCTGCTGGCAGGAACTTCGCCGACACTTTCAAAACGCCCGGCAAACTAAGGGGAAAGACTCCTCGTACAGCACGCAGACCGGCTGCTGCTGAGAATCGCGTTGTGAGTCCCTGTCCGGCAATATCAGTCGCACTCCATCAACTAACGAACGTAGCCTCTATCTGACGTGTTTGCTGCGACACCCAACGTTCCATCTAGCCATCTTTCACCACGTATCGACCGCATCAGATCGCCACAAGTTCTACGGGATGTAGCGACTAGCTCGCCCGAGATCCATCGTTCGCCTTCGCCCCGAAAGATGGTCGCGATTCCAAGACCCAAGGAACTTCAGCCCGACACTCAGGATTCTGGTTACTATGGTAGTCAGGACATTGTTCAAGGCTCTCAGTCTTTCCGCGAAGGACTTGGGATTAATGATCACGTCGCACTGCACACCACCACGCATGTTCCTGTGAAACTGAGCCCAGTTCGCGCATTTCCTGGGGATTCACCGGAGAAAACTTTCCAGACTGCGAGAGAGGAGCAGACGACGCGTATGTTGGGCGACAATACATTCAAGCTGACTGAAGCAACCGTCGGCGTTGTTGCTTCACCTGTCCCTGAAGCTGAAGTGTCCTCGCCTCTTCAACCGGAGGTCAACGACAAGGAGGGTCAGACGGTTGACGGCATGGAAATCCATAACGACGATGATGGCGGAAACACCGATCTCGAGAATTCTCCATCTGAGACATCGAGCCCAATACGCCCTATGGTCCGTAAGAGCAGCCTCAACTTTGCCTCACTTCCAGCAAGAGAGCCTTTGGCAGGGGTTAAGGCTAATGGAGGCCGGGTATCGCGCGTAAGTCATCTCGATCATAACAGGATGAGTTACTACAGTCGCCCAACTGGAGGGAAGAGCCTTGGCAACGTAACGATCCACAACAGTGATGAGGTGGACGACAATGACGATATGGCATTGGACAAAGATCCGTCCGACACAGCACAAGCCAAATACGAAGACCTGGCGGCAGACCACCACAAGACGTACACGCAGCGACTTCAGGACCAGATTTCTATGCTTGGCAAGTCGCAGCCTCATGGTGAGCGGGCTACTAAACCAGCCTCGGACAGCACAGCGGCACATAAGCTTGTGAGCACTGCAGTACAAGGATCTCACGTGCCGAAATCCCCCTCACCACTACCAATGGCAACATTGAAATCTACGCCTGGGGCTTTCCCTGAGGATGACGATGACTGGATTGAGCCGCCTACCACCTCGCGGGAACCTGAAGTGACGCTCACTACGCGCCCACTACTTCCCAAAAGCATTTCTACAGATGTCATGGAGGGCTTGCATCAGGCTGTGACGGCTAACGAGGCCATGGATATGCTCTCTTCACCGCATCGTCAGACAGTGCATGAGACCCAGAGACCGCTCTCTGCAATCGAGCACTTTTCTGTTCCCGTGATTGCAGCTGAGGCTTCTCCATCGTTGAGCAGTCATACCCTGCCGTTTCAGAAGGCTGCCACGGTAGGCGATTTAAGGCTTGGATCTACTTCCACACTGGCTACATCCGTCGCTGCCCAAAAATCACCCACTCGCGCCTACGGTGATAGCCCGTTGAAACAAGTCAAGAACAAACTGTCCTCTATCTTCAAGAGCTCGAAGGGACTTATCGCAAAGGGCGCAGTCTTGAGTGCAGAGGGCAAAGCGTCCATTCTCTCCCCATCGATGACACGGCTCGGCCACTTTACTGGCCCTTCCATGGAGTCCTTGGCTGAGAGGCCTGAGACTGCCAGGGAAGCCCACCCTGAATCAAGTCTGGCCATCTCTGATGCCAGCCCTACCCGTCCCATCGGCAAGCGAACTCGCGCGTCCATTGAGAAAGAGAGGGAGGAAAAGAAGCGGGATAAGGAGACGAAACGGATGGAGGAGCAGTATGAGAAACTTGAGAAGGCTCGCGCCCAAGAACGAGAGAGGGCTCGTGATTTCAGCAAGGAGAAGGAGACAGCCGAGAAAGCAAACCTCACAGCATGGAGGGATGCTGCACAGGCACAGAAGACCCCAAAACCTACACGCAGCAGCCCCCGCAAGCCTAGAGCTGCTGAGGATGAGGATACTGTCAAATACTCCGGACCGGATGTTGAGATGCTTGACGCCCCCTCAACTATTCCACAACCAGCACCTCGGTCCGTCGGCCCTGCATCTGCACTGCGTACCAGGGAGCTCAAGCGACCGGTTAAACCTGTCAAGGAAACTCTGTCAAAGTCGAGACAAGCCCCAACGGTGATCAGGGTCAACACAGGTTCACAGCATTCGCAGTATCTTACTTCCAACACCACAGCCGCGGCTCCAACAAACGAGCCAGACACTCTGGCACCAGCACCTCAGACACAACCACAGTTGACAAGCAAGGCAAGCAAGGCCTCCCTCCAGAGCAAACCTTCTACGCAAAGTCTCAGGGCAGCAGCATCCGCCGGACGGTCTAAAGCCTTGGATGCAGCAGCAAAGAAGAAAGAGCAAGATGAACGTGAAGCACTTAAGAGACGCGAAGCCAAAGCCGAGCTCGAGAGGAAGCGGCTTGCTGCGCAAGAGGAACAGCGGAAGGCCGAGCAGATCAAGCGGCAGGAGGCCGAGCGACAAAAGCAAAAAGAGCGGGAGCAGCTTGCACAAGCAGAGGCTAAAAAGAGCGCCCAAAGGCAAGCAGCGATCGAGAAAGCCAAGCAAACAAGGGCCCCACCGCCAGCTGTACGTAGCCATGCTCATGGTACTCAAGACTTCGCGCCGCATCAAGACAAGAGAGCATCTACGCTGGCCAGTAGCAAGGGTGAGGGGGCCCGTCCGCTATCTCGGATGACCTCTGGCCTGCCGCGATCACAGGAAGAAACTGGACGCCCAACAGCATCTCACGTAACGAAGGTTAGCGCGAAGCGGACTCTGCCTGCGGAATCGGCTGAGGATTCTTACAAGTCCGGCCCAAGCCGCAACGCACCTTCATACCAATCAAAGGATGCCAAGCGGCGTCGGACTAGTGATGACTTCGACGAGAAGCATGACAGCGATAGCCCTCCCAACATCAAGGGCCCTCCTGTGCGCCCGTCGATCACCTTTAAGAAAGTGAGTTTGCAATCCAACATCCTCAGAGAGTTCAAGCTGACCATTCCAGGACCTTCCGGCGAAACCTGCGTACCCTACCAACTATCCGAATGCGCCACAGAGTGCTACGAGGGATCTGTTCAAGGCGGCGGTAACGGCACAACACCATAGTCAGGCAAAGTCAGCGCATCCTTTCGAAATGGCCCAGATTTCAAAGGGGGCTATCCCGTTTGCGCCAAATGCCAGTACTGCGACAGGCCATCCAACGAAAACTCCTGTACGAAATGGAATGAAAGCACCGGCTGCGAAGTCAGTCGCGAAGTCATCACCCAAGTTTCAGAATGGCGAAGCCATCGAACTGCCAGAAATCCAGACTGACGACGAAGATGATGATGAGGACGACGGTCGCGGGATGGTCGCAGATTGGGCAAATTCGCCTGATCTTCGCCGTGCTCTACTGGACCAAGAGCCGCTGGACCCTGCACAGATCTTCGGCCCACCTCGGCCGTTGAACATGGAAGAGGTGTTCTACAAGAGCAAAGAGAAGTTCCACAAATTCCGAAGCCGCACTTCAAGTGCGAATTGGTCAGGAGCGGATCGCTTGACTGAAGAGGACATCAGGAAAGACATGGCAGCGCGAGATAAGCTGCGGAGGGAGGGAGGTTGGACGTATGAGATGAGCAAGAACCTGCTTTAACTGGATGCAAAGTATCTTTGTTGTTTGCGCGGGCAGGAGGTCCGCCCGTTATTCGGAGTTCCGTATTGCCTCACGAAGAGCATGAGTTTGGGTTTGCAATTAAGCTTTCATGGAATATATTTTGGCAGGGGGTGGACTAGGCTTTTTGAAGCACAGGGGCGTTTTGGCTATCGACGAGAATTCAATTTAAAATCTTACGAACGTGACAACAGCAAGTTATGGGAAGACAGGATCTGCTCACCTGTGAAAGCCACATGGTGAAATCGTGCGTCTCAACAAAGTGGCGAACCTTATCGACTTGCTCCACAACACCCTGTCTAAGCGCTTTCACATGTAAAATGGGGCCGACTGGGTTGAGACGTTCGAGAAAGTTTATTGCTCAAACCTGTCAGCTCACTTTGATCTTTGAGATACTCAGTTTCATTTCTCGTAAATCACACACTGAGCTACGTCCGCGGCATGGTATGAACTGCAGCATCATGACTCTCGACATGACTACGGTGGACGGCTCAGTGGTGAGGGAGGACCGTGTAGCCACGGTCATCGCACTGCTTCCGACGTCGGTCCAGAATCGCTTCAGTCCATTTCGAAATATCCGGCGAAGCATAAGCCTCAGCAACATACGCGGCCCTTCATTATCACACCGTGAAGCATCGCCGTCCAGACCAAGGTCCGAGGGAAACACCACGCCGCCGGTCTCAGCTGAGCCGGTTGCAGCATCAGTAGAGCCTGCTGTGCATCAAGAACTCCAAGTCACCCGTCAAGATGAGCGTCTTGCGGGTTATTCGGAGGAGGAAATCGTAAAAGAAAGATTTGCTCGGCAAGGTTAGACAGACTCGAAGACTTTCGTGTAGACTTTGCTAATGATCGATGACCAGGAGTTCAACTTCTTGGCGCTTCTATTGCTGAACATGCCTCACATACGAAAGGCGGCGAATTCGCAAGAGACGCCTATGTAGATGGCCTGGCCTACCTACTCCGTGGCCTTCCGGATGATTTGACTCCCCATGAGTGCGATCGGCTACGACGGTCAATGCCAGTCGATCTACTTGGTGTCCAAGAGGGACCCTTTGCTCTCAGCGTCCAAAGCCAGGGTCGGCCATCGACCCTGTATCGGCTCACAAGCTCTGTGTCCCTAAGATTCGTCATCGCGGTCTCTATGATCCTGCCGTATCTGCTCTTGTTCCTGCAGTGGCTGGCAGGGCTGGAACGGAAGTACAAGGTGTCTGAGCACGTGGGAAGCTACACCCTGCAAACTATGAATACCCTTGCTTACCATGGAGGACGCGTGATGCAGGCGTCCAGAGGCCATGAATGGAGAACCGGGAAGCTGGTTATGAGCCGTCTCCTATGGACAATAGACGAGGTATCGAGAGGTGTGGCTGATGGAGTTGATCGGGGCTTATCGGGAGCGAGGGCGCAGCAATTACGATGAAGTCGATGCCATATAATGCTGGTAAATGATAGACTCTTAGATACGACTGGATGACTTTGAACTTGTTTGAATAGATTCCCGAGGATGTTTTCTTGGTTCCTGCGCTCGCAACTTCTGTGTTGAAGCCCCCAGCCACAATGTACCGATGATCACGTGACACCAGACCGTCTGCCTCAGTCGTTATGCGCTAAGCTGGAAAAGTGCTAGCGTGCCACGGTGATAAGATAAGCCCCAGAAGAGTCTGCTCAGGGTCGCGGAAAGGAGCGAGGTCAGAAAAGTTTCTGGCACCCATACCATACCTCCTCCTGCACTTCTACTCATCCTCCCCGTTCTACGTCTGTTGTAATCCCTTCATCGCCATTCTCTTCATCATATTTCGTTCTGCAAATTTGTCTTTAATCAACCAAGAACTTTGCCAACATGTTCCGGCAAAGCCTGCGACGCTGCGCAGGTCGCGTGGTGACTGCTTCGCTTGTCCCGCGCGCCACTCCAGTCCTGAGACGAGTTGCCGCGCCCTCTGTCGTTCGCCCACTTTTCTCGACTCGTCTTGCGCAACTGGCTTCTCGTGCATACAGCACCGAGTCTGAAGCGCTTGTCGATGAAGAACAGAATGCCTCTGAACCCAGTGACAAGTTCGAGTCATTGAAGGATCTTGGTGTTCATCCGAACGTCCTGAACGCCATCATCAGAGACATGGGATACGACACAATGACCCCGGTCCAGGCCAAGACCATCCGTCCCTCGTTGAACGGTACTGACATGTGAGTTTGCTCTTCTGGTGCCACGATGGTCCATACTGACTGCCTTCAGCGTTGCCCAAGCGAGGACAGGTACTGGCAAGACGCTCGCTTTCCTCCTCCCCCTTTTGCAGCGCATGATCAACGAAGACCCGCATCTGGCATCCCGAAGCGCTGCTGGAACAGCTCGATCGACCGACATCCGTGGAATCATCCTGTCTCCCACTCGTGAGCTTGCCGAGCAGATCGCCGCTGAGGCGCGCCAAGTTGTCCGCAACACTGGGTTGGTGGTTCAGTGCGCAGTTGGAGGAACTCGAAAGTCGGACATGCTCCGCCAGACACAACGCCAGGGATGCCACCTGCTCGTTGCTACTCCAGGTCGGCTCAACGACATTCTCTCCGACCCCAGCAGTGGCATCAGTGCTCCCAACTTGGCAGCACTAGTCCTGGACGAAGCTGATCGCATGCTCGATGTCGGCTTTGAGGCCGAGATCAACTCCATTACGAAATGTCTTCCTGATCCTTCTGAGAAGGTGCGCCAGACAATCCTTGTTTCGGCAACCATTCCAGACAATGTTATCCGGCTCGCTCGCAATATGGTCCGCCCCGATGACTTCCAGTTCGTTCAGACGATTGCACAGAACGAGAGTCTGACACATGACCGCGTCCCGCAAAACGTCGTTGCCACATCATCTTTCGGTAACATTTTCCCTACTCTCTTCGAAATCATTCATCGGGGACTCGAGGCTGCCAATCAGCCCGGTGCCCGGCCGTTCAAGGCAATCGTCTACTTCAACACGACTGCACTCGTCCAGCTTGCCAGTGTTCTTGGTCAAGAACGCAGGCGCAGCGGAGCGCTGAACGTCCCAACCATTGCTATCCACAGCAGGCTCACCCAGCCTCAGCGTGAGAGGGCGGCGAAAATGTTCAAGACTCTTCGCAGCGGTATTATGTTCTCTTCCGATGTGACCGCTCGTGGAATGGACTTCCCGGACGTTACCCACGTTATCCAGATGGACAACCCTAGCGATCGCGAGACGTACATTCATCGCCTCGGACGTACCGCCCGTCAAGGCAAGGAAGGTACTGGCTACCTCATCCTGCCTCCCTTGAGCGTGCGAACGGCGAGAAGAGATCTCGAAGGCCTTCCCCTTACCCCCGATAGTAGCCTGGAATGCGCTACTGCACCTCTTGATGATGAGACCAACCAAATCATGGGGGAGATGCGAGAGTTGGGCAAGTGGATTCATGCCGAAACCTTGTCGACGACTTACAAATCCGTTTTCGGAGGCTTCAAGGGTAACAAGCATGCTTTGGTGGATGACTTGAATGAATGGGTCATCAAAGGTCTTGGGCAGCGCGAACCCCCCGCTGTCAATAGCGCATGGGCTCGCAAACTGGGCTTGTCTGGAACCAATGTCAATGTTGGACGTGAAAGCGAGCCTCAGTCTTTCCAAGAACGCGCCCCCTATGGTCAACAGGATCGGGGCCGTAGGAGCGATCGCTTCTCATCTCAGTTTGGCGACCGCGTCGGAGACGACCGCAGGCAGCGTGGTGGCTTTGGCGGCGAGCGGAGAGGCCGTGACTCGCGTCAGGGCGGCTTTGGCGGTGGGCGAAGCCGTGGGTACGGAGACCGCGATGGTTCATCTTGGTGAACAGGTGATCGACGACTCGGTGGCTTCGGGGCCAGAGAACGCTGCTCCACTGAAGCAAATCGCTCGGTGGTTTCTACCATATTATACGGTTGGGTTGCATCTTGCGAAGTGTAAATTATGAACAATGGTTCTTTGTAAAATAGACAGGCGGTGGCGGGACGAATCGGCACGGCGCTTCTAGGGATACCTCTCCAATAGTCTGTCACTTTTATGTCAACTTATCTGATCTTCACTGGACGACAAAGCATATAATCTCGCTGCGTCTATAAACCAGCAACCCCGAACAGTGCTACCCGTCTGTTGGCATGACGTTCGACACGCGTCAAACTGGTCCAAAGCCATTATTGCGTGTTCGTGAATGCTCATTCAAGATGTTTCCAAGCCTTCTTTAACGTGTCATCAACATATTGGAGTCCCAAAGCAAAACCCTCTCGTCCCAGCCCACTGAAGCAACCCAACCTCCCATGCCGAAAAGGCACCAGTCTACCCCAGTAACGAACTCTGTGTGGCGATTCATGATTCCCATTTGCATACCCGCGCGAGCTCCCATCGCCGGCTCTGTTTGCCGTCTAGATGCATCATTCCACAAACGAACAGTCATATCATAGCTCGCACTAATGAGAACATCGCTTGCGTGTGGACTCCAAGCAAGTCGCCGAACGGCATAGTCGTGACCTTGGAGAATGGAGAGCGGACCACCGGTTGGGTTCCTAATGTCGAACGTACGGATGACCCTATCAACGCCGGCAGTCGCAACGACTGTATCATTGTACTTGTTCCAATCATGTGTCAGAATCTCGGCCGGCGGCGTTGGCTGGCCGGTGGTTGGTGATGGGAAGGCTGGGTTTTGTGGAGGGGCGTGAACGGGTATCGTAGCTGTGAGGTGGTATTTTGCGGAAGAAGGGGTTCGTAGGTCGAAGAGGCGAAGATGTGAGTCTGACGAAACGGCTGATATAAGGGCTGGGTTTGTAGGACAGAAGGACGCGCTATAGGTGCAATTCCCGACGGGCAAGGTCTTGAGGGAGAACTCTCGAGTCGGTGACCACTATGGCAAGTCAGTCTCGTCGTTGAGAAGACAAGTCCCAGTGTAGGAAGAACATACCAGCTTCACGGTTCCATCCCACGAGCTTGAAATGAAGGTGTCCTTGGTCACCGGGTTCCAGCAGACAGAGAACGTCTCTCTCTTGTGCTCGTGAAAGTTCATAACGGGAAAATCATTGACGCCGAGGTCGAATAATTTCATAGACCCGTCACCGCATGCAACTATCAGCTGATTCTCGTTGATTTCGGACCAAGCTAGGTCATAAAGCGCATCATTGGTGTCAAAGCTGTTCGGTTGGAACTGCGTCAGCTTGGAAGTTTGCGACAACGGTACAGATGAGGGACAGGACAACACTCACGTCTTCTCAACCTGCACACCTTGGGCGGTGAGCCCCAAAGCAAAGACCCTGCCATTACCGACGATGCCAAAGTTGGCAGAAGTAGCTACGGCGATGCGTGAGTCGTAGTAAGGCGAGTACTTGACGGCGTATGGGTTGTACCCTTGGGTGCGGAACTCAAGCATAGCTGCCATAATGATGGTGCCGCATTGGGCGAATGTCGCACTGCTATGAAGATGCGCTGTAGCTTTGGGTCATGCTGAGGCTCAAATTATTTTGGGTTGGGAGAGAATGTGCGAGGTCAAGAAGTGAGCTTGTCGTCGCATCGGAGGGGATCTTGGAGCCATTGGAGGTCCCCGCGTGCCTCGGTAGTGTCTCCGGAACGTCATGGTGGGGGAGCCCAGATCTGGAGTCTGGAGAAGAGAGATTGTGCTGCTTGTCGTCTACACCTCTCGGATGAAAGTTATTAAAAAGCGCATAGTATGTACAGAGCCTATACTTTGCCATCATTACGTATCAATGAGCCCCTCCGATCTTTCGAGGGCATCTCGTAACGCATAGTATTCAGGATGTCGTCCCACGCCCTTCACGATCACGTGCTCTCGCGCCCATCTCCCGTTGCTGCCCCTCCAACTGAAATCTACTAATGACGACCATACGCGTGCTACGGGCCAACATTCGAGCATCCTCATTACTTCCGTCGCTGCTTGATACCTGGCCTTTTCGTCCAACTTAGGATGATGCGTGACTGGGAACATGTCATATGACACAAGCAAACGCCATGAAGAGCTTTCTCACTCGGCAGAAACGCAAGTCAAGCGGTAGCCCAGAACCGGCGCGACCCAATGATCATGCCTATGACGATGAGCCTACCGAGTTCAAGTTGGCGGTCTTAGCCTCCATGCACCCTGAGGTGGCCCAAGACCTTCTTTTGGATGTGCTACTCGCCCATGAAGGGTCGGTACCGGCTGCTTCGGCCAGCTTTAGTTCCAATGTCTTGACGCCCAAGAAGAAAGGTTCATCGGTTATCGGTTACCAGCAGTCTCTCAGGAGCTTCGCCACTGTGAGAGAAGATGAGTCACCGCAGAAGAAGAAGCTGAAGTCCAAGAAGGGCACCACGCTGCATCTGTACAGCCCAGATGATGTCGCAGAACACACCCCTTGCACTATTATTCATAACTTCCTCCCCCCTGATTTGGCCAACGATTTGCTGAGGGAGATGCTTGCCGAAGCAGAGACTTTTGAAGAGAGCACATTCAAACTGTTTGACAATGTGGTATCGAGCCCACACACATCGAGTTTCTTCGTCGAGAGCTACGATGATATAAGCAAACAGAAAACAGAGTATCTGTACAATGGCTCGACGCTAACCGTCAGTATCCCAACGTTTCATACCTGGTAGGAAAGATTCTGACAAGGATATAGGATGTGAGGCGGATAACTCCTCAGCTAGTGAAAGTCAAGCCGCTGGTACAAGAAGCTGTGAATCAAGAGATTCAGCATCGGATCAAGGCTAAATACCCCGGTGGCATGAAGCTCAAATACCAATCCCCCGATCCGTGGATTCCAAACTCAGCCTTCTGCAACTGCTATGATGGTGCTCAACAAAACGTGGGCTGGCATAGTGATCAGCTCACATATCTTGGCCCCCGCGCAGTTATAGGATCAATCTCCCTTGGAGTTGCACGCGAATTCCGAGTGCGCCGTGTACTACCCAAGGACAATGACACAAAAGACTCCAACGACTCGGACGCAGAAGGACAGATATCAATTCACCTCCCGCACAATTCACTGCTGGTCATGCATGCAGAGATGCAGGAAGAGTGGAAGCACTGCGTGACACCTGCCCCATCGATCGATCCGCATCCGATCTCTGGTAGTAAGCGGATCAATATCACGTATCGAGACTACAAAACCAACATGCATCCGCGTGGCACCCCCAAATGCAACTGCGGAATAGCGTGTGTGCTGCGGGTGGTCCAAAAGAAGAAGGAAAACTTCGGGCGTTACTTTTGGATGTGCCATGCCAGCAATATTCCTGGGAAGAATGGTTGTTCCTTCTTCAGCTGGGCTGAATTCGATGATGATGGAAATCCAAAGTATTCGGCCAAACCTCACCGAGCACATGGACAAGACCAGCGGCCCAAACCTGATTGAATGGACTAGGAAGGCCCAGGCATAGCTGGTTCCGATCGCCCGAAAGTTATTAGAGGGAGCGCTCGACAAGAGTTTTTTCACGCAGGAATGAGTCCTCCACATGGCTCGACGGCAATGCGAGCTGACTGAGCTTGCAGCAGTAGCCTTATATCCCTCTCTACCTATAAACAGGCGAGCTGCGGCAAGGAGTTTCGGGTGATCGCCTGCAAACACCAAAGGCGCCAAAAGCAGGATGACCCGATCCGCTCGCTGCTTACGTCGCGAATTGGCGCTCCGCTTCTCGGAGACATGGTGTACTAGTCTCTTCCCCGGTATGTGGCTATCCTGGTATGCGTTATGTATACTGACTTGGTCTCGGTGTCCAGAACGATGACTATCTCAACAATTGTCATAGTAACTTCTTGGTTGACTACTCCGATGATGACTGTGGCGCCGCTCAAGCCATGGCTGGCGCTTCTGGAATTGCGGTTTGAAACCAGAGAACGCGGATAACGTGGGGCCCAATTTAGAATGGAAAGCAGCCCTCATTACGAAGACGTGGCAACGTGGGCCATCTGTCACCTGGGCGGATGGTGTGATGATCCGGTATTGGATGCAGTAGACAGGCTCCGTTGGCTACTAGTTCGCTTCCGAAACAAAATATCAGGCCTCGATACGGACGGTACAGCCAACACTGCAAAATTCCGTGGGTATTCCGACCCTTATAATGGTCCGTTCCAGAGGGACATCCGTATTCCCATCCACACTATGCCTTCGACAAAGACGCCAACCTCAGATGCGAACGGGCCATCACGAAGTATACCGGCCCCGCAGCTGGGCTGGTGGACGAGGATCAGGGTCGCTCAGGCGTGGGACTTTTGTATGTATCATCATAGCCCCGCGTACTATACTGGATCCTGGAAACGCCGGAGACATGGAACTCTTACATATCGGCACAACTCATGTAAGTAATTCTAGGTATCTCAAAGGCAAAATCGTCGTTGCAAAACCATCGCTGTGTAATGCACGCGTTCGGCGGCCACCGGGAAAGATCCACGCGTCGAACCCTCTAAAAACTCACTTAAACCTGCTTCTCGTCCTTGCCCGGCGCAGGCTCCGAAGTTGCGCTCTGGCCCGAACCCCGATTACTACCCTCCGGCTGACCAGTCTGAACAACGAGCCCGCCCTCATCGCATTCCCACGGCGCATCGCTCAGGTACCTAAAGTCGAGGCCGAGGACCTCGTCCGACTCCTTGGCGCGCAGGTGCATGCCGGGGATCTTGCTGATGGCGAACAGCAGGGTCAGGGAGACGAAGAAGGACCAGGCCGCGCAGGTGGTCGCGCCGGCGAACTGTAGGCCGACCTGGCGCCAGTGGCCGTTCCACCAGCCTCCCAGATACGAGTCTCCGCTGACGCCGTCGAGGGCCGGGACGTACTTGTCGGCGAAGATGCCGGTGAGAATGTCGCCGACGTAGCCCCCGACGCCATGGATGGCGAAGATGTCGAGACCCTCGTCGACGCGGAGGAGGTGCTTGTACCGCGCGGCGTAGAAGCAGCAGATTGCGGTGACGAGCCCGACAACTGGGGAGACGTAGACGCGGACTGTGCAGTGGGTGTTAGTGTGCTCTAAAGACTCCTGCTCTTTGTTTGGGGGAGGGGGAGGGGGGCTTTCTCACCAAAGCCTGCTGCGGGCGTGATGCCGACGAGGCCCGAGATGATACCGGAGCAGAAGCCGATGAGGCTGAACTTCTTGGTGTAGATGACATCGAGGATAGCCCAGGCCAGACCGCCGCCGCAAGCCGCAAAGTTGGTGTTAACGACGACATAGATCGACCGCAAGCTGAGGTTGGCCGTGCTGGCTCCGTTGAAGGCGAACCACCCGAACCAGATGAGCACGGTGCCCAGGCACATGAGCAGCGGGTCGTGCGGCTTATGGTGCACCTTGTACTTGTTTGAGCAGTCCGAGATGCGAGGGCCGAGCATATAGGACCAGGCGAGGGCCGCGAAGCCGCTCGCGATGTGGACGGGGCCAGAGCCGGCAAAGTCGTAGAGACCAAGCTGGTAGAGCCAGCCGCTTGGATTCCATTCCCAAAAGGCGAGCACGTAGTACACGAAGGTGTTCCACGCCAGGAGGAAGAGCATACTGGGCCAGAGGCGGCCGCGCTCCAGCATGGCGCCCGCCAGGATCATGGCGGTTGCGGTGACGAAAGTGAAACCGAACGCGGCGTCTAGAGCACGCGAATGAGTGAGCCGGACATGATGTCAGTGGCACGTGGATCTATTCTTGATGGACTTACACAAGATATCGGGAATGTCGGCGTTGGCCATGGACGGCGAGGCCATGATGTTATGGAAGGCGGCGAGGGAGGCGTCGCCCAGGATGGGGTTGGAGACTCTAGACTGGTACAGGGAGGCGCCATAGATCCAGTACTGGAGACCGCATGCGCAGGCGCAGAACAAGGACTGGAAGACCATGGTTAAAGCGGACTTCCTCCGATGCATGCCAGCGTAGAGAAAGCCGATGGCCGGTGTGATCTGCCAGCAGAGGATGGTACAGACCAAGACCCAGCACAGGTCGCCCTGCAAGTCGTTAGACATCTCACTCATATACGGTTCGGTGAATCGAGTTGGGACGTGAACGTTCACGTATCGCCGGGAGTAGGGGTACTCACCTTGTCGTATGGAGCATTCAGGTCATGAGTGATGGGGTTCCCGCCGGTAGGGTCCTCGCTGTAGTCGGGCCATTCCGTCACGGGGATGATTTCCGCCATGGCGAAGAGGGCTGGCAAATTGCTACACTACACAGATGGGAGAGGGATGCAGTAGGAGAGGAGAAGGGAGAGTCTAAGGGTTAGGAACCAGCTACTGGTGACCGATCACTCTCCCAACTGTGAACGACCTCACCACCCGGGGCAAGGAGCTGGTTTATATCCCTTCGCCCCCCGGCTTGTGGCCTCCAACACTTCAGCACGTATTAGCGACTACACCCATCATGAGTCCCGATCGAGCTGAGATGCCGGCAGGTTGTCATGATAAGCTTATTGACTTTGACTTTGATGGCGGCTGGTGCCCCTGAGGCGGCGACGCAACACCAAGATAAGTTGGTAGGTGCTGATTGGCTTGGCGCACGGGTTGAATATGAGTCGCGCTTCGATGACGACGGGAGACATGGTGCCATTGCATCAAATCCCGACCGTCTCTCCATGCCTTGATTCATTCAGCTTCAGGGGCTGAGACGCCCATCTATGCATGATGCCAGCTTGTACTGCGAGTTCATGCCGGCCGCGTCTTCACCGTGTTAGTGTTGGTATGCCACAACGAACGACAACTGAATGGCAGTGGTCTTATCGCCGATCCAGCACCGGGATGCAGTGCCTGTTATCTCAGATATCTGCGGTCGAGAACACGGACGGATACACGTAAATGCGGTTAGGCTATCCGCCTCCGCGAAGTCTTACTGAATCGGGGCTGGATCAGCCGCGTCCACCCTCCCTATCGCAAGCCTCTGGTTACCCCAAGGATGGATGGAACCTCATCCCGCTGCGCATGCATGCCGTCAGCCATTTCCCTCTCTGGTCTGGATGGTGCTGCGACGGGTAGCACCTGGCCAGAGGAGGGGTTTGGGGACGAATACTTGAATATCAATTATGTTGCCAGCCATGCCATCTCTCACTGGAGGGTGCCAAAGCGGTACCCAAGCACACCGTCACCATGTTCCTGGCATTGAACATGAACCTACCACATGGAAGCGACCTGGTCATCATTCTTGGGGCGGCAGCGTGCATTGCTGGCTTGGTCATTCTCATCAATGCCTTCGTCACGGGCCGCAAGAGGGTGACAGCGCCCGCACGCAGCCCTTCACCCCAGAAGGGAGCGCCCAGTACCTCCTCTGAGAAGTACGACTACAGTCACTCATTCCCCCCAATCCACCAAGCCTACTTCTCGGGCCTCGTAGCGGGAGGCGCCCATGTCCAGTGTGTTGACTTGGCCGTGGCGCCCAAGCCACTCCTGCGACTCGATGTCGACTACCGCCATGCCGACCCTGCAAGCTTCAACTTCACCGGCTTCAGCGTTGCCGACATCAGGGCGCTGGGCAACTTCCCGGACTATGCAAAGCTGTCTGGAGTTCCCCTGCCTGCGCCATTGCCGGATTTCGACGTGGACAAGGCCGTCCCGCGGCCATATCGGCCGTTTCGATGGTCGTATCACCAAACAATGTGTATGTCACCTTTCTCGGTCTGTTGAGAGATCTGGAAGCTCTCTCTCTCTCTCTCTATTGATTCTGTACATGTGCATGAAAATCGACTGACATATATGACTCCTACCAGCATTGTCCAAAATGGACACGGATTTCTGGATTGAGCTGGAGAGCACATACCGCGAGCGAATCGCGCAACGGCAGACGCTACTCAGGGAAAACGGCAGCCACGTCCTCGAAAGTCTACCGGGGTCGGAGCTCGCCTGCAAGGAACTCATGGAGATGGTGCTGCAGTTTGTAGTGGCCCGCTACCCAAAGCAGTTCAGCCTGGACGGCTGTGTTCTGACCAACAACATCCTGAACACCCGGACGGATCTCTCCGTGACGCCGCCGCTCGAGGCACTGCTGCACAATGTACCTGAAGACTTCGGCATCATGCTGCGCGACCCGGAGACCGGCCGCTACGTGCTCCGGGCCGGCGTCATCTGTTCCTCTGTGGGGTGGAAGCTGAGTGAGAAGATGGGGCTCGGGCTCGCTGGGATCCACAAGATCGTGCCGGACTACAAGGAGAAGATGGAGCTCAGCATGGACCGGTGAGTTTGAGTTGGAGGCGGCCCTGACCTGGTTGAGCTCTCAGCTCGGCTTGTCTTTGACTGGACTGACTGACCCGTGATAACGCAGATTTTTCACGAAGATGCCGGCCGAGAAGCCCATCCAGCGTGGCTCATGGGGTCTTGAGGTCGGCGAGCCCCTCTTCATCCCGGCCGACCACCCGGACTTTGCCCACCGCTCGTCGCAGAAACCGGATCTCAGGCCGGACGACATCTACCTACGAGTCGACTGGCAGACTCTGCGTCGCCTCCCGCTGTCCGGCGCCGTCGTCTTCAACTTCAAGGCCCTGTTCACACCCATGACCGAGTTCAGGGACGAGCCATACATCCCATCGCTGGTTCTCAAGGTGCTCGAGGAGGGCAAGGAGAGCCTGCTCAAGTACAAGGGGACGTGGCACGTCGAGCACGTGGCCAAGCCGGCGCTGCGGGAGTATGTGCGGTTTCAAGTCGAGAGTGGGATGATTGAGAAGGACTGGGCCGTTCAGACGCTGCAGGAGGCGCCGTTCTTCAGGGACTGGGAGAAGAAATGGCATGTTTGCTGATGTCTATCGGGGCCCAATGGCAATGGGAGGACTGAAGCCGGCTAGTCAGCATCGCTATCTATAATAACGACAATACACCTTCTTGACCAATGACCGTTGAAAATGAATGGTGAGATCCAACCACTACTTTAGTACCAAGGGACAAAATTTCAACACGCAATGAGTGAGCAATCGCCATGGGGAAAAAAGATACGGGCAATTGGGGAGGTTGCTCACTGTCGACAGCGGCGGCAGTTGGTGGTTAAAGGAGGGGGACAGGGGGACACGAGGTAGAGGTGACTGGCATTTACAATACGGACGGTCTCCTTGCGCAGCACCCTATTTACCCAGAACAGATTCTCTCAATTAAGCAGAGATCTATTCTTTGATGTCAATATCAGAAGGTCTAAGGCTTGGGTGGATAGGTGAATAGACGGTATCCGCCTCAAATCATATACAAACTCCATCCGGGGTCGGTGGGTAGGGGTACTGACTTGATAGCGCCTTGATAGAATGGGGGTGCTGCGCAACGAGACCCTTAGTCTACAGTACTGTGTACTTGGCACTTATCTCCAATGACAAGCACCGCGTGGAGTATTGATGGGGTAGCCGAGTGGTCACGATCCTTATCAGCAACCGAACCAAGTTCCTAGCTCACGGCTTTAGGTTGTCTCGGGATCGATAGCACCAAACCCTCACTCCCTCCCCTCAACCAACAGCCAACCTCGCATTAACGATTAACGCTCGCAGTACTGCCATTCTATTTTATGCTGTTCTGTCCGGGTTTCCTCGTTCATTCATTCGAGTCAGCCGAACCTTTCTTGCGCCTGAGCCGACCCGTCCGTGTGCGATGCTGTCTTCCTCCCCGCAAGCCGTTGCCTCCCCCACAGTCCACGCCACAGCAGCCAAGGCCAGCCAACCGATACGCTCCAAGACGGGCTGCTTGACCTGCAAAGCCAAACACGTAATTATGCCGTCTCACTCACTCACTCAACGCTTCATCTCATCATCTCATCTAACCAAGGACTCAGTCTAAATGCGACGAGACGCGGCCAACCTGTAAGCGGTGCGCGGCCAAAGGTCTCGTGTGTGGAGGATACCCATCTGGCGCCCAGTGGACGTTCAAGCATCTCATCTTCCAGCAAGCCCCGGAACAGTCTTCACATCGCGCGTCGTCAACACGTTCAGTCACAGCCACTACGGTCATCGAGAATGAAGTTCAGCACCAAAGGCAAGGGCCGATTGCCATTGGGACACGGAAGCCGTCCTCGTCGTCCTCTCACACCCATGAAAGAAGGAGAGGCTCTCGGGTCTCCCGCCACAGCCAGCAACAGCAACAACGACGACGACTGAGCAACGCATCCGCTTCAACCGTGGCATCTCTTGCTAGTGCTAGTGCTACTTCGACACATGATGAATCAATTCAGCAGCCCCCATCATCCCCCAAGACAGAGTCGCAAGCGCTGCTACAAGTCTCATCGGTCGCCAGACCCTCACACGGCGCATTACCCGCCGCGCCGCCCCTGATCACGTCCTTCCTCACAGACAATGCGTCGGCCTTCATCATCAACTGGTTCCAGGAGGTGTGTCCAGCCTGGTCAGGCTTCGACTCGGATGCGAATTGGAACCGCAAAATCGCCATCGACCTCTGGCAGAGCTCCGCCGCCGTCAACAGCGCTCTTGAGAGTATGTCGGCATCATTCCTCGCCTCACGCGTTCCCAGCCTACGGCAGGCCTCCCTCCGCCTCATGTCGAGAGCCACAGACTTCATCCAGGCAGAGCTCCAGATGGTCAAGAACCAGCCCGTCCTCTACACGATCCCGACTGGCGTCATGTTCGCCATGTTCTGCATGGGCACCACCATCTGCTGGGTCGACTCCCGCGGTCTCGGCCTGCCCTTCTTTCGGGAACTGCGGGCTCTCCTCCGGCGCCTCAACGCCCAGCCGCCGGTCACCTCGAGCCGCTCGAGCTCAGAGCTGCTAGGCTACTTCAACCACAGTATGATCTACTGCGAGATGCTGCTCGCCGTCGTCAGCGATGACCAGAAGACGGACCTGCTCGGTGACGCCCCCCCGCCGGTAGCAGGCCCCGAGTCGGACCTTGCTCGGGCTGCCCCCGACATGCTGCATCCCTGGACCGGCATCTCGACCTCAGCTTCCCGACTCTTCGCCGAGTCAGTCCGTCTCTGCAGGGGCTCGCGCGCCCGGCTGCGACAGCCCTTGCCCGACGACGCGCAGGCCTGTTTCACGGCCACGATACAGGATCTTCTGCGCGCCCAGAGCCTGGAGGAGGAGCTCCTGGCCCTCGAGTTCGTCGCGGAGCCGCAGCAGCAGGTCAGCGACACGGGCGACCTGGCCACGCCGCAGTCCCATCTGACCATGACCGCCGAGGCATATCGTCTATCCGCCCTGTTGCACCTATACCAGACGTTCCCCGAGCTCGCCTTCCAGCGACTGCCTGCAGCAGCGGTTGGCATGGAATCGCCGCCTCCCAACGACGCCACGCTGTGGAACGACTGGATCGTGCCGTTGGCGCTGCACCTCGTCAAGATTCTCGAGCAGATCCCACCTTCCTCTGGCAGCCGCGTGATCCAACCGCTGCTCTACATCTCAGCCGCCACAGGCTTACGGCACAGTATAGCCGTGTCTGGCACCGCGCAGTCCGACATGGCCTTCTCCCCTTCGTCCTCTATAGACGACAATGGGTGGGGTTGGAGGAGGCGGTCGCAGCAGCCGCTATACGAGTGCGACACGCTCACGTCGTACATTACGCACATCACAAACTCGGGCAAAGCTACTCTCCCCGATCCCGGGGCGTCGGACGTGTCTCTAGAGATCAGCGGGGCGCGGCACTTCATCATGAAGAGGCTCGGGATGTTCGAGACGAGCCTGCCACCGGCGCCCATTGTGGTGGCGAAGGAGTTGGTGTCGACGATCTGGAACTCGTACGACAAGGATATCGGCGATGGGCTGTACATGGTGCATTGGATTGACGTGATGGAGCTGAACGACCTGCGATCAATGTTTGGCTGAGGCGTGTCTCGCCGGGACAGGGACGTCTGGCAACGCATTGCCTGGAGCGATGGGTACAATTAAGCGAGCAACACATTTCTGGCATGTCTTGAAAATTTATATCCTTTTTAATCGAGTCTAGCAGACTAGAATCTAGCCGCCAAACTTGTGAATCTGGGCCATTCTTTCATGTACGCCCGTCCCTTTATCAGTTCCCATGCACAATTCCGCTTCCCCCGGCTTAAAAGTCGCTCTCCTTCCTCTGGCCACAGTAGAAGGCCAGGCCATAGTCAGTGGTAGTGAAGGTAATGGTGGCGCCGGCAGGGAAGTAGAAGACGTCGCCTGGCTTAGCGACGACAGACTGGCCGGTCTCGTCGGAGATGGTGTAATCGCCCTCGAGGATGATCTTCATCTCGTCATACTTGTAGGTATAGGTCAGAGGCTCGCCCTTTTTGAGGCGGAATAGGCCGGCGGAAATGGGCTTGTCGGGGTTGGTCTTGTCGCTGGAGAAGACATCGCCGAGGTGGGCGTTGTCGCCGGCGAGGAGGGGGATGTTGAAGGAGGACTGGGCCTGGGGGAAGTGCTTCATGGCAGCCATTTTTGGTGGTGAGTAGCTTGTAGATAGAATTTGGAGTAGGGAGGGATGGAGATGGCGAGTAGTCAGAATGTTGTGGTTGTAATTACTTGGTTGCCTCTGATCTGATTTACAGGAGTTATCCAGCAATATAACACAGCATAACCACGGCACCGCCCAAGCAACCTTCTTAAGCTGACACAAACCATGACATGACAGGTCGAGAATCTTACCCTCGTGGCATTCGACCGCTGGAGATGCGAGACGAAACCCGCATATGAGGCCGATAGGCTGGTGTTTCCTTTTCGGGCTACGGCTTCCGGCGGCACCCCCCGATGCGACGATCCGCTCCCTTATCGCTGCCGGCATCTCGACACAGGCTCGTCTTGCTCGATGTGGATAAGCAGCCAAGCATGTACCATTATCGCGCGTCGTCCTTCTCTGAGATTGTCGTCACTCAGAGCCTTAGGTTCACAGCTAAGGTATTTCGGGCCTGAGCCAAGGTGCCGTCCGATGGGGGACAAACGTATATACACAATGGGGTGCTTTTGCGAGCTGGGCGCAACGCAAACTCTTCCGATATCTCTCACTCAATACCAGAACCAATTCCAGTCATGGCGTGGTTCAGATCTCTGGGACTCCCCCCAGCCTTGATCGCGCCGCTGGCCGTTCTGGCCGTCCTCGCTGCAGTCCACTTCACGCGGTTCAGGCTCTCGAGACATCGCAAGCAGATCCAAACCTCATCACCACCACCAACACCAGGGGACTACAAGTTCCCTCGCCCAGGCCCCTACAAGGACTGGTCCATCGAGACAACCAAGCCGCTGCCGTACCGGGCCTTTCGATATGGGCCAAAATACCAGGTGACCATGGGCCTGCGATCAATCCAGCCAGAAGACTGGATCGAGCTGGACAACCACTTTCCAAAGTATCACGCAGACAAGGCTGCCCGTCTGCTTCAACGGCAGGACAAGTGCGTCCATACCAGCCCCGATGCGTATCCCGCCGCCATCGAGCTCCTCGATGAGCTGGCCGAGTACCTGCCCGCCCGCTATCCCACCCTGTTCAGACGCACGCCCGTGGGCATCGACAACCTCTGGTCCGGGGAGTCCTTCAACATCACCGAGCGGCCCTTGAAAGACGACCCCATGGCCATCGCCGCCAGGCTGGTTCAGGACGATCTCGCAATTATGATCGAAGGCCCCGACGGCCGCTACTACCTGCAGGCCGGCGCCATCCTCCTCGCCGGCTTCTGGCGCCTTTCGGACAAACTGGGCATGCCCCTCGAGGAGATCCACACGTCCGGCGACGTGCCGCACTACAACGAGAAGCTACACCGCGGCATGGCGAGCTTCTTCACGCGCCTGAGGTGCGAACAGCTCTACGCGCGCAACAACTACTTCATCCAAGTTGACGACGCTCTCCCCTGGAGCTGGAGCATCGGCGACGAGGACAGTCCCGAGGTCAGCTGGAGCACGGCGGAGAAGGACCGCGCCATCAGGCACCACTGGTTTCGCTCCGAGAGGCAATCACTACGCCGGCTGCCCAAGACGCGGGCTGTGGTGTTCACCATCCGCACGTACTTCCACCCCGTCACGGACATCGTGGCCGAGGACTACGTCCCCGGGCGTCTGGCGAGTGCCATCAGGAGCTGGGACGACAAGGTTAGCGTCTATAAGGGCAGAGAAAAGTACGAGAGCGTGCTGCTCGAGTATCTCGACGCGGAGCATCAGAAGCAGCTGGATAGGGGATTGGAGGTGGACAAGGAGGACGAGGTGAGGAAGTATCCGTGGTAGCAAAATCCTGACCGGCGATGGGCCGGGCCTGTAGTGGATCATGAGTTTCTCATTCGTCATGGAAATGGCAAGGAGCAATTTATCCATAAGCTCTAGGCCTATAACTCGCTAGCAAGTTGCCGTGGCAAGAGTATTATCACAAAGGTATCTGGTATACAATACAAGAACACAAAAGGCAACAATTCGACATTATGTTTCACTTAGTTTGAGCCTAACTCTATACATCTAGATAAAAAAAAAAAGGTATTTCGAACGAAGAACAGCTAGGACAACCTTCTAATAGCTATATAGATAGGTAGTTTTATTGCGTTGTAGTAATCAATATTTGCTGTCAAGCTATTAAGCAAGGATGATATTAGGCAACGAAGTTACCTATATAAGCTAAGCTAGTAAGCTAACATTCGTCTGCTCAGGCTAAAAGTGGCACTGCTCCAGGACACATCGGGCTTCAAAGTGGCATGGTAAGATCCGTCGGGGAGGTGAGGAGGTGGTGCCACCCGTCAGCGACACACACTGTCATGTCTATCTGCAGGCGATGAGCTGTGGGGTGGGTGTGAAATGTGACGGGTTTTCGCGAACGAGGCACGCTGGAAAGAGTCCGAGGACTGCTACAGTAGTAGACTAGCGCGCGAAAACGAGCCTGGGCTATTTCACGGCTATGCATCAATGAAACAGACGAAGGCACCTCTATGGATCGAGAAGCAATTCAAGCGGAGGCAAGGAGTCGTCAACGCCGCCCGGATGCAGCAACCCATGGTGTATAGCGTCCTCGCTCTCCAGGAAAATCAGGGTTCCGCGCCGTGGTCCCCTCTCTCCCCCTTAGAAGTTAGCCCCAAGACCCTTCCCCCGCACTGGGGGGGCGCGCGCGTGGCCTGTCAGCGCCGGTTCTGGTTGGGCGACTGATCCTTACGCCCTGCTGCTCCCACAGATGGTGAGGTGAGGTGTGTGCTGACCCGTGGCCTGGGAGGGGGGAGGAGAGGGGAGATGGGGGGGACGGAGACCCTCTTTGCGCTTCGTGAAGGAGCAGAACGAGCGTGGTTCAAGTGAGGCGCCCCCCAGGTCTTGGGGGCCAATCATGGCTACAAAGGCCGTCGTCCCCGGCTGACCAAGGCTGTGCTGATCGCCGGCTGATCCTGCTTTGCTTGACCACTGTTCTGGAAGGGTTTGCGTGGCTGTCGCATTGTCTCAGCGCAGCGAGCCGGAAGGGCCCTGACAGATGAGGGCCGACTCAAGCGGGCAACATGCGGCATTACCACTGGCAACTATATGCCCTACCAACAAAAGTCGAGGATGGAATTGATGCATCGCCGGCAGCCCGGGTATTCGGTCTTCGCGATGCAGAGGGGCAGGGCAGGGCAGTTGACCGGCCGGTCGCTCTATATATTCTCAGTCTACTCTACTGGACCCTCGTCACCGGCTGCAACCTCTGCACCCCGTCCCAGCTGCAGCACCCCAAGGTACCTCTCTCACGTTGGCAGGCGAACCTGACCCAGAACTCTGGAGTACGGTACGGTACGGAGTACAGCCAGCAATTCTGAGCTCCGCCATCCACCAAATTGGGGCGTCCATGCCCAGACCCAGTCCCAGTCCCAGTCCCAGTCCCAGTCCCAGTCCCAGTCCCAGTCCCCGTCCGTTCCCCATCCCATGTCGCTAAAGGACCTGTAACCCCGGACGCCAGTGCCAAAGGAGCCATTCGATCGCCTGCGCCAAAGCTCGGATAGTTCGCTTCTGCTGGTGCTTCTCTTCTTCTTCTCCCCACACTTTGCTTCACGCTTACCTTTTAACCTTTTGACACTTCATCGACTTGATGACATTCTACGCTGGCACAGCATCCTTCCTGAACAACACCTCTGACGGCCTGCACCTTGATCGACCACTACCGCACGCGCCACGACAACTACTAGATGAGCACTCTCCCGACTCGAACCTCGCCCGGACAGAGCCCAGCATGGAGGATGTCAACGGCGTCCGGTCCATGCCGCTGACCGCTGGCGTCAACGTGAACGTCCACGGCGCCACCAACGGTGCGACCACGAATGGCAACACAAACGGGAGCGTCAGCAGCAACGGTGGAAACAGTAACACATCGTCGAATAAGAAGAGACGGCGCTCAAACGATCACCACCCCACGCATACCCGCGCTCTGGCCGCCTGCGAGGCTTGTCGTGTGAGCAAAACGCGATGCGACTCGGCTCGCCCAGTATGCGCAAAATGCTCAAAGCGTGGCCTTGCTTGCGTCTATCCCGACAAGGACCCCTCGTCAATGTGAGTTGGACTTATACCGCCAGGTTCTATCCTGTTCTTGCAGCAATCCAAGCCTGGCTTGTGGCCCCCCCCCCCCCACGGAATGCAGAAACCCAGTCCGCTAACGCTTTGGTGCGCCTTACAGATTTGAGACATGGGGGAACCGCATCTTGTCTGCAATCGAGACGCATGGCCGCATGCTGTCCGACTTGGCTGAGAGCACCAGGCAGACTATCCAGCAGCAACAACAGCAGCAACATTCACCACTGTCTGCTTTACTTCCAATGGTCGAGGACGATGATCTTGAGACCCTTTCACGACGAGACGTTACTTGGACGCCTATCACTGGCTCAGACATGATTCTGAGCTGGGCCGTCTTCCCGCGCGAGAAGCCGGCCAGTACGTTTCCCGCTTCTGCTTATTCGCAGAAGCCAAACCCATACGCCTTTGGTAAGTCGAACCCCCGCAGTGGTACGAGATGTTGTTTTCGGTAGCCGAAACTGACTCGCATGGCTTTTCACAGAGGCTGTGAACCCCTCGCCACGGAGAATGATGGAGTTACGAGACATCTATATGACGAAAATCCAGACCAAGAATCCCATTGTTGACGCCGAGATGCTCGACACCCACATCGCTAGCGTCCTCGACAACGGATTCGGATGGTCAGCATCATCATGCATGATCCTCATCGTGTTCGCTCTCGCTGCCGTTTGGGGCAATTTCCCTGATGACGAGCGCCGGCCGCTCACACCAGATGAGATCGGCGAGTCACGCGAGAGGCATGACAGGCGCCAAGTCACCATGGCAGTTCCGGAGCATCGGATCAAGGAGTCTTTAATCTATATGGCCATGGCCCATAAGCGGATGTCTGCTGCTTATCTGGACGACTCGCTTTTGAGTGTGATGTGCTTCTGTCTCTTTGGGTGAGTTTAATCAGTCAGAGAGCTGTAGGGGTGCAGTCGCGGGTGAGCATATCCGGAGAGCTAACAAATGATGGCAGCATTTGGCATCAATACAACTTCGAGCCGATCCAAGGCTGGCAGATGTTCCGGACGGCATCGATGGCTTGGGAGACATACAACCTGAAGAATGCTCATGGCAAGTCACAACGGTCCAAGCAAGAAGAGAGTAAGGCACTTTGTTCCTCCGTCTTGTACTATCAGAAGGTAACAGCATGGACTAGGTCTTGAGCAACGGCTTTACTGGACATGCTTGAAGAGCGAATGGTAAGTTCCCACTCTTTGTGTTGTCTTCCTAGCAGCAGTAATCATTCCTGACCTGGCTTTCAGCGAAATTCGCCATGAGCTCACAGACCTCCCGACTTGCACTCTGCAAGAATCCGCATTCCCCTTCTCCCTACCGACTTTCCCCATGACCAAATCCATGGAGCAGTCCGCGGCCGACCTCTACTACCAAGAAGACGCCCACCCCGAACTGGCTCCCTCATCATACTACTACTACCTGGCCGAAATCTCCCTGCGCCGTCTGCTCAATCGAACCCGCAGTGCTGCCACCCTCCTCTCCCCCGAGATCGACCCCCTTACATCCGCTCGCCTCCATGAGAACCTCTCCAAATCCGAACATCAACTCCAACAATGGCTCGACTGCCTCCCGCCGACCCTCCGCTTCAACGTACCCCCTGACTCTCTTCCACCACCGGGTGAGCCAGAACTTGTGAAGCTCGTGCGGGAACGCTACGTCGAGGTCCGTGAGCTCCTCTGCCGCGCCTACCTCTACCTCTGTCTCCACGGCGGTGAGCGCCTCACTCCAGCCCAGATCGAACAATTCGGCAGCTACGCCTCCCTGGGTCTCCGTCTCTGCGTCTACCGCATCCAGACTGAATACCCTTACTTCCGCCATCCAGGCTCATGGGGCGCATGCCGTGTCCGCTTCAACATGGCCCTCTGCCTTATCGCCGCGGTGCGTGGCAAGGCCATGGGTATCGAGTCAGCAAGTCACATCATCGTGCCTCCAAATTGGAGAGAATGCGTCAGCTTGGTGCAAGAAAGACTTGACGTGTGGAGCGACCAGGGCGGTGGTATTGGTGGCCTGGCTACGACCCTCGAGTGGCTCGTTAGCTAGTGAGGCCGCAGACACCGCGAGAACAGCTGGGTGGTGTCGCACCCTCCTTCCTATCACATCCTTACTTATGTCCTATAAACGCTTGATTACGAAAACGTACATACGGCGCGTGGCTCAGCGGAACGAAAGGGGTGGCAAATGGCCCGGTTCCTCCCCCCTGGCCCGGCCCTGCACTACGGGGTGCAGCCAGCACGGCGAAACCGCACCCTACCTCTTGCACCCTTCGCTTCCACCAATTGTTTCCTTTTCTGGATCCTTGCCAGCGTGGGATGAGACTTGCTCAGTGCGAGGTTGTTCATGAGCAAAGAAATCAGATTTGCAGCATTATTTGCCACTGGTTGGGCGGTTTCATGTCATATGTCATCTCATGGTCATTGCTATCTCATCTACCTTTCGCATCTCTATGCAATGCCACGTCCTGCAAACGTTCAGGCTTCGTCTCCTATGCCTCTGTGATATGCTGCCGTAAGATCATGTTTATGCATTCCGCATTTAGACCTCATCAATCCTTCTCCCGTTTCGTCAATTTCGTCTCAGCCATCCCCATAAGCAACGCGAATTCGATGCTTCGTAAATGAATCGTCATCAGTGCGAGTATATGCAAAATACCTCCCGGTCCACAGGGAGAAAAGCCTTCCGAGATATATGTTCAGAAAGAAAAAGGGAATATAACCAGTAGACCCCTGGTTTAAGAGACCGAAACCCGTATCTACAGACCGATCCAGTACCTTGTCTTCGGCACCACCATCTCACCCTTCCCAAGGATCTCTTTGCTTGATGACGCGATGAGGATGTCGTATGACCCAGCTTCGCTCTTCCACATGCTCTCGATCTCACACCAGAAGCTGGTGGCGTATTGATCGATCGGAATGCGCACCTCTTGCTCCTCTCCGGGTTGCAAGAAGACCTTCTCGAAGCCAAACAGCTCCTTCAGGGGACGACCGGTTGGTGAGTTCGGGGCGGCGATATACGCCTGGAGAACTTGAGCGCCAGCGACCTTGCCTGTGTTCTTGACTTTGACGACGGCAACGCTGGGGTTCTCGGGGGTGAAGATCTTTGGCTCGACATCGACTTGGGCATTGTTGCTGAGCTCAAAAGTTGTGTAGGATAAACCGTGACTGTGATATTGGGTTAGCATGTGCAGCTGGATTCGCCAAGGGAGTGCAGGAACTGACCCGAAGGGGAAGCGCGGCTCCCGCTCCGTCTTGTCGTAGAATTTGTAACCGACATATATATCTTCACCATAAAGAACACGACCGTTGACACTCTCGTAGTGAAGGAAAGCCGGGTTGTGCTTGTTCTCGTAAGGCCATGAAAGGGAAAGCTTGGCCGAAGGGCTGACATCGCCGAAAAGCACATCAGTCATTCCATGTCCCGTCTCATTGCCACCGTACCATGCGTGGACAATCGCCTTGGCCTTGTCTGCCCAAGGCATAGTCACAGGCGTTCCTGACTGATTTACGACCACAGCATTGGGAGCAGCTTCCAGGACACGCCGAATCATATCGTCGACACCATCGGGAAGGTCCATATGCGGACGGTCAAAGCCCTCAGACTCCCACTCGCCACTCAATCCAGCGCAGATAATGGTACAGTCTGCTTCCTTCGCAGCGTCAATGGCTTGTAGGACCATCTGCTCAGGATCCATCTTCAGGATCGCGCCAAGGTGTACGGCACCACCGCCGAAGTTGACCATACCGACCGTCTCCATTGTCGTGGTATTGGCTGAGCCGAACTCGATGCGGAGCTTATACGTCTTACCTTCTTCCATCTCGACGGTTCCAACCTCCTCGACGGTACCCTTGCCGAAGAAAGCAGTGCCCTTGCGTTGATTGACCGTGTTGTTGATAACAAGCTCATCGTTGACATATAGGTTCGCAGTGCCGAAGACTGTGAGCCCGAACTCCCATGTACCAGTCGAGGTAGGGACAAAATCAGCGTATAGGGTTCCCCAGAATAGCGCCTTGTTGAGGCCGGGCGCGTTGTTGTAGTCCATCAGCTGGAAAGAGGCAGACTTGATATTCTCTTCGCCAAGAATCTTGCGCTCAGAATCTGTTGGCGGCTCGTTGTAGAAGTGGATGAGGGCGCCTCCCTGCAGCTGCGTGGAGACAGCTGGCATCATGCTGTGCGCATAGCAGCCTGTTTCGTGAACGATAGTCGCATCAGGGAGAAGCTCTTTAACAGCATCGTAGAGGGACACGGCGTAGTACGGCAGAAGAGCTGCGCTGCCGCCTCCAGAGATGGCGGGCACGCGCACATGAGAGCCGATCAGAGCAATCTTTTTAGCTGTCTTGGGGAGCGGAAGAAGTTGCTCGTCGTTCTTCAGGAGCACAATGCTGTTTGCGCAAATCTCGCGATTGAGGGCTCGGTCCTCAGGGAAATCGCGGCCAACTTCCTCTTCAGAAACTTTGATCTCGGAGCAACGCTTGGCGAAGGCTAGTACGCGACGGGCGCGAGCGTCAATTGTAGATTGCTTGAGCAAACGAGCCTGGACGGCCGAATCAATATATTTGCCTCGGTACCGGGTTGTACCAGGCATCTCAAGGTCCATTCCAGCCTCCATAGCGCCGACGACAGAGTAAGTGCCAAGCCAATCACTGATAATCAAAGGATCCCACTTCCACTCGCCACGGATGAGGTCCTGTAACATGGCAGGGTTGTCAGCGACGTGCTTGCCGTTGATCTTGTTGTATGAGGTCATGAGGGCGCCAGGACTGGCATCACGAGCCACGAGCTGGAAGGGGCGCAGATAAATCTCACGCAGAGCACGGGGAGTGACAATGCAGTCGACAGCTCGGCGCTCATGCTCCTGGTCGTTGCCAACGAAGTGCTTGGGGGTGGCAATAACGCCGGTGCTCTCGCAACCCTGGACCATGGCAGTACCGATGGCACCAGAGAGGTAGGGATCCTCGGAAAAGGACTCAAAACCACGGCCACCAAGAGGCGAACGCTGCATGTTCATGGTCGGACCCAGCCATACATGAGCGCCTTTGGCGAGGCACTCATCTCCAAGCAGCTCGCCGGCTCGGCGCATCAGTTTCTTGTCAAAAGTGGCCGCGAGGGCTGTGCCACATGG
This sequence comes from Sarocladium kiliense, assembly GCA_030734395.1. NCBI lineage: Eukaryota > Fungi > Ascomycota > Sordariomycetes > Hypocreales > Sarocladiaceae > Sarocladium > Sarocladium kiliense. The sequence continues at coordinate 482,342 of JAUZTG010000020.1, read as the reverse complement.
GAGACAGGCTGCAGGGACACCAGCGAAGAATTTGGTACCACGGATGCCGTTCGGCCCATCTGTGACTCGGATTGAAGGGACATTGTGCTCGGGGATGGGGTAGCTGTGCCAAAAGTCGATACCTGTGACCGAGCAGCGGCGAGATGTCAGTAATTGTCTTCAAACAATTTTCTGAGAGCATGTCCCAGGATGGCGACCAGAGGTCGGAGAGTTGGGAGTTGGAGGGGTGGCGGGGCACAGGTACGACGTACCGGAAAGCAGGGCAATTTTCTCGTTCTGCTTCAACTGTGAGAGAACGTGGTCGACATCGAAGCCGGATTTTGGCTGAGGGCCCTGCATGTTGACTGTTGCGCCGCGCGCTGTTCTTTCTTTTCGACAGGCTGAGTAATGATTGTACCAAGAGTATACAGCGAGTGAGCGACGAAGCCTGCCTGCGTACTAGGAGAAGACGAAGCGAGCTTTGGTGCAGGAAGCCAGCAAGCTGGACGGGGGCAAAGTGAGGCGAGGCGAGACGAGGACGAAGAGCACGAGATAGAAAAATGAGGAGGATGAGAGAAAGGAGGAGGAGGAGTGAAGGAGAAAATAGAGGAATGGAAAGAGAAAAGAGGAGGAAGGAACGAAGGTGGACGTTGGCAGCTGCGACTTCCTTATTTACGACCCGTGTTGTACTTGTACCTGCACCAGTACCTGTACCGTGCCTTCCTCACCTTATTTACTAGTTTAGCTGCCACCAACTCCGATGGAGCAAGCATCGTGACAGCAGGAGCCACCCACGTCGGCATTCATCGGCGACCGGAACGACGTATCCTCTTTCCCTATCGTTCTTTCCTCTTCATTGTTCAACAGTTCAGGCAATCATCAGGCATCCATAAGTCAGCTCATGTTTGTGGTTTTTGTGCTACTCATAATTACCAGCTTCACCTCTTGGAAGGCCTTCGTGCAGAACGGGATATGCATTATCACTGAGCCTCCTATGCCCTAGGCACTCAATCTAAAGCCAGCACTACGGCGCGACATCTCGGTGCTACTCCGCCAGAACCTAAGCACCTCGACGACTCCGGCGCCGAGCACATCCCATCATCCTCAGTCTCACCACTAATTATGAGCTTGAGGACCCTGGACCCTGCTACCGTCGCTCGCTTCCCCGAAAAAGGGCCCGTGACAGATTGCAAGTCAGCCAGCATCGTTAATCTATTGAGCGCTTCTGACCATGCGGTTTGCTTCTTCTCCATTGTCTCCAATAATTCTACGCACCAGAACACCACGTTTAGCGGGGATTCTGCCGGGGGCCTTCCCCATCGTGGGGTCGACACTTGGAGAGACACTGTTCTTGTCCAAGCCACCCACGCCGTTGTACTGTTTAAGCCTGTTGTGGACGCTTCCGCCCCTCTTCTGTTGGACCAAGATCCTCACCCTCGCCCCTCATACCTTCGCTCCTCGGTCCGTCCAAGCGACTAAACGACGCCGCGCGACTGGTTGTCGCCCCACGGGCCATGGCTTCAGCGGTGTCGGCGGTGTCTCCCCGGTCAAGGACCCTCATTACCACACACTATTACTCGCCGGCATGTTCGCTGGACTTTCTTTCAACACTACTCCGTACAGAAGGAGGAAAGGGTCACATACGCCCGTCGTGCCTTGGAAGACCAGAAGACGCATCACGAATGCCATCTTGGCCCCATACCGAGCCTTTATGTCTACTTTGGAATTCCATATGGCTCGATTCCATCCCATCTTTCGTCCGTTGTGGGAAAAGCTTTTTTTCGTTTACCCACAGGTCAGCTTCCAAAGCCTACCAAAGCAGCAGCGTTATTGTAGCCTTTATCGGAAACCCGTCTTTGCATTAAAGAGCGACTCGCGCTTGGTCGTATGGCTCTGATGTAACAGGAATATTCCCTCGTTGCTCACTCCGATGATTCTTCAGCCGATATGGCAAAACTGCAAAACACCACTCAGAGCCAGGTGACGAGGATCTTACCTCAATCTGTCTACATGGCAACCCTTGGCTTTGTGGGGCATTGCTGATATTGCTGACCATGGCGGACTGCGGATAATCACTTCGACCCTGTTACATGCCTCTGTCGCCTTGGTATTTGACACCAAAAGCCGACCACATTGTTTACATGAGTATCAAGTTATCCCGATCACGTCCCATGACTCGGCCTTCAACCCCACTGACTTGCATCGGGCTTTTCCCAAGTCGGCTCTGCGGGGCTGGCTCCGAACGCTCTGCCAATGTCCAAAGTCACCGGCTTTCGGGCACGTCAAGCTAGCCGGCCGATGATCTTTCAAGGAAGCATGGTGGTTTGTCTGCACTCTCACGCCTGGTAAGCGCTCAAGTCAGCCCTCAGCACCTGTAACTTCTTATGCTTCTCTTCGCCTTCCATCGCCCGGCAGTTTTGCGACCTGCAATCAGGCTACCAATGCGCATGCAAGCTGTACGCTGTACATATACGGTGAGAGACTCCCCTTGGCACAGGGTCTCATCGAGTGCCCCGCATGTCGAGTCCTACTCAGCACATCGATGGGCTTGATGCCGTGGCTCATGCCAGCTACATAGTACTGGGCAAGTCGCATATAACGAATCCTACAAGTAGTATCGGGAGACCCGCGAATGGTAGGCTACTTCAGGTCGGACTCTGAGCGATGCGGTATGAAGTATTCCCGCCAACGGACTTAGCAAGCCCGAGTCACCGCTTTTCCAACGACAACTGTCCCATGTCTTCAAGGCACCACGAGGCCACTCGCAGGGGGTGTGCTGGACCAAGCGCTGGCTTGGCTCTTTTCAGTTGCCACTAACCATTGAAGCCCGCCGCCGGCTTCTCCAAGGGCTTCTCACCGAAGATCCCTGATATATGAGCCTCCAATTCTTGTTACTCTGCACAAGACATGGCCGAAGTTAAACGACTCGATAAAAGTTACAATCCTCGGGGAAAGATAAGTTCTTTTGTTTTACAAAGTTGGGCGCGTGCCTAAAGGTAAAAGCGTTTGAAGCGCTGACGACCAATATGATAGGATGGCACAAGCATGAAGAGCAGTCTGAATCTCGGTGTCTTATCGTATGATCGGGCTTACGAGCGAACGAGTCGTGCGTGTAACAGAGGTCAAAGGCTGGCATGATCTTGAGTTCACATTGGCCATTTCCACAGCGGCCGAAATGCAGAGATGACGCAATAGGGGCTGGTACACTGAATTTTATGGAAATGCCGCGAGGCGCTGGCCGGGTGTCGCCGGATACAAGGACGAACTCGACGATTTACTTGTGCTGGGTTTCGCGACGCCGCCGTCGCGGTGGGATACCCGGAGCTGCCGCCGCTCGGTGCAAATCGGACTCCACACCACGCCGTGCTCCGGTACCCCGGCGGTTTGTCCCCGTCAGCCTTACGCCGGCCGGCTCAACTTCCTTCAAGTACCGGTCCGGCGCCGCTCTATCCTCACTTTTACCGCCTTCACCGTAACCGGCGTGTCGAGTCCGTTTTGCTTTTTGCGCTTGGACGCGACACATATTGAGAAGCAGAGTATGACGGGATTGATACTCAGTTGCGCTTTCGCCTTCGGCTTGCAGCCGGCGCTGAGGTCACCTACTACTGAGGGGTCAATCCAAGTCCGAACAGAGAATCATGGCCTCTAGCGATACCGGCCCGATCATCGACCGGACTGTTGACCCATAAGCCTTCAGCTCCGTGACCACAATGCATCGGTTTGCTTACATCCGGTAGTCTAGCCCTCTCCAAGGGAAACTGAAACCCCGGTTCCTGAAATGTAGAAGAGGATCGGGATTGGAAATCGTTCGCCTGACGCCAGTGTGATTTCAAATCAATAGTTTAAGTCCCCCAAGCATGGTCTCGGGCACCGACTTTTGGGCTGTTACCCCACCTGGTGCTGTCCTATAAATCCGGCCTGCAGTCGCACTTCGTTCAGGACTTCGTAGCGCTGACTTTTCGAAAAACACAATCTGTTCAGGGCCTCTGAATGAACCCATCAACGTCCCAAGCTACACAATCGTGTCAGAAGCTATCTTTCAAAGCGGTAGTTGCTCCCCTCAGTTCCTCCAAGATCATCGTTACTAGCAAACATTCAACATGGCCTCACCAACCATCGATGACCTCCTCCAGCACCAGACATTCAACGTCTTGAGTGAGGAGCATGTCAGGTCCTTCATGAATCATGGATTCTGCAAGATTGAGGGCGCCATCCCCATCGAGAACTGTGACTGGTGGTCGCGCCATGTGTGGACTCGCCTCGGGATGAATCCCAATGACAAGTCCACTTGGACTAAAGAAGTCAACTACTTGGCCAGAAGCCATAGCATTCCGGGGAGGGTGATCGCACCCACGGCATGGAAGGCTATGTGCGAACTTCTCGGCGGTGAGGACCGCATCCACAAAGGAGGCGAGTTGTGGATGGACTCATTCATTGTTAATCTTGGGTCCGAGGATGGCGAGGGCAAGATAGTGCCACCTAAAGAACTAAACGGGTGGCACGTTGACGGCGACTTTTTCGTACACTTCCTTGATAGCCCCGAACAGGCGCTTCTTGTCATCCCCTGTTGGAGTGATGTCGAGTCGAATGGAGGGGCGACATGGGTAACGAACGACGGTATCCCAAGAATTGGGAAGATTTTGGTAAGTGAATCACTCACCACGCACGAAAACAGAAGTTGTACCACTTTGGGGAAGCGTAAGCTGAGGCGTGGTGCTCGATGATTAGTATGACCATCCAGAAGGGCTCAGCCCCATGATGAACTCACGCGATCACATCCACGATGATTATGAGGCATCAGTCGATACCAGTATTTTTACGAAGCATGCTCGCGAGGCAGACGACTCGACGTTCTTCGAAATGACGGGTAAAAAGGGGGACGTCATTCTCATGCACCCTTTGATGCTTCATTCCGTCAGCAAGAACGCCCTTCGCAAAGCTCGTATGTTTAGCCCCAAAGCCCCTGGCGGGCTCTTTGATGATCATGCAGAATGCTGATGACGCCTCTTTCGCAAATAGGTATCATAACCAACCCGCCAGTTTCACTCAACGAGCCATTCAAATTTAACCGTTCCAACCCGGCTGAGTACAGCCTCGTGGAGCTGAAGACCATGAAAGACTTGGGCGGGCCGGAGAAATTCAAGGATTGGAAGATCACGGGTGAAAGGGAGATTTTTGTGCCGCAACGGATGAAGTTCCAATCGGATCAGCAGGAGAAGGAGAACGAGAGGCTTGTCGCGGCTGGGTTCCCTGAGGATGTAGGCAGGATTGAGCAGATCCCGGTACTGCTGGAGCATCTGATGAAGGAGGGATAGATGAGGCACTTATGGTAGATGAGACGCTTCGTGTACTTGATTCAATGTCCGAGGTAGTTAGGTCAAGGCTGTATAGTGTGGAATAGAGTAGAGCGATGCGTAGAAAGATCGCTGTGGCAACAGTGAACCTCTCTCAAGGGTTCACATACTTGGGCTCAATCAAATCCCAACCCTTCACCCTCTCCGGCTTCACAGTCGACAAGTCAAATGCATCCAACAACCTCAAGTTCACAGGCTGAAGCAGCTTCGCGGACTCATAGAAGGTCGCAAACGCCTCCGGGAATTTCGCAAGCTCCTCAGGAGAGAGATCCCGCGCGGCGTTCTGGATGGGTATACCGCAACGAGTGCAGAAGGTCTTGATGAAGACGTGCAGGCCGTGAGAGTAGCTTGTTAGAGAGTCTGTGCCAGTGATGACGACCTGGTCGCGTTTGGGGTAAGTCCAGAGGGGGCCGTTCTTGCACGTAGGTTAGACATTTGATCTCTTGCTTAGTGAGAGAGGACTTACACGTTGATCGATGCTGCAATTACATTCGACGACTTTGGTCTTGTCGTCCAGGGGCTCAGTCCTGTAGGCGAGCTTTACGTTGCCGCAGTGGCAGCTGCCGTAGTAGGTTTTGGGGTCCTTGAGGTCTGAGGCGGTGGGTTCGGGGCCGTCGAAGGTTGGGGGTTTGTGAGCCTCGCCGAAGGTGCTGCCGGGAAAGCTGGTGGCAGGGTGTTAGCAAGGCTGGAGTGCTGCTGCTTGTATCTCTTACGTAGTGGTGGGGATGTCCCAGGTGTCAAAGTCTTGAAGGCACCGCGTCTGTTGGGATGGTGGTGTTATGATCAGCTTGTGATAGTGTTAGGAGGGATGAGCAAGATCGTACATTGAGAACCACCTGCTTCTCTTGCGGACCAGTAGGCCATCTTGTAAGCAACGTAGAGCCGCACTTCTTGCAGAACTAGAAGAAACTTGAGCATCAGCGACACAGTTCCTCGAACAAAAGAGTATGCCTCTTCATCACTCTCAACACCCACTGATGATCAAGGCAAGACCCGGGAGCAGCTTGCCTTGTGCAAGAAAGCCTTGCTACCGAACTGGTAGACACTCAAATCATTCTCTTCGTCACCCTTGACGACCTTGAACTGCTCGTCAGGGTTGGATACGACGGTCCAGAGAGCGGCTTTCTTGGAGCAGATGCTACAGTCGCAGGAGGAGACTTTTGTGATTTCGGGGACGGTGAGGGTGTAGACGAAGGCGCCACAGTGGCAATTGCCGCGATAGGTCTTTGTGAGAGCAGCGTCTTCGGCCATTGTGGAGAATATCTCTATAATAACGTGCGCTTAATAGTGTGATCTGTGAGAGAGAAGGGATCCAAGATTCACCATGAGGGGCTTGGCGCGTATATATAGCACTTATGTTCAAGCCACGTTGTTCTGAAGTCAGTGCGGAGTTACTATCGTGAAGAAACTAGAGCATTGGGCGGTGTGAGACTTGTGCGTGAAGGGATTGTTTACGATGGTAACCACAATCGGTTGTCAGGACGCTTTTGTTGGGCTGGGTCATTGAATTCACAGTTGGAGAGCGCGGTGTAAGCTGGAGACTCCATTCGGAGATGAATTCGACCGGTCCAGTATTATCGAAAGGCACTTGAGTTTGGAATGGGGAAGCAATGATTACAAACATAGGACAAGTGCTCTTTGTTTGCTTTGCTTTGCCTGCCCGGGGTCAAGTGCTGGTAAGAATCGTGAGTTTGCAGAGGCATTGGCCGCTGTGATCCTCACGCAAATACAAGCTGGAGCTGGAGCTGGAGCTGAGGCTAGAGCTAGAGCCAGCTAAAGCTGAACCATCAGAGGGGCTTGGGCGAACCGACCCCACTGTAGCAGCGTCACCACAGCGCAGTCTGGTTTCCCTAGACACCTACAGATACGCTGAGAATCCACTGTGATAGCCAACTACAGTATGTCTCCTGCTCCAGCAACTTCACGATCCAGCAGGTCTGCTCAACAATCCTCACCGCAGCCGCTTGGTCTCATCTCACAGCTTTCGCAGCTTCCCCAACAACCACATCAACCTGCACCAGTTGACTCCAATCACCCTCATCCCTCCTTTCTAACTCCGAAGACCGACGTTATGGCCGAGGAACTCACATTTCCCTCCCACTGGGCCACCAGCCTCGAACCCCGTCTACCACCTCCCCAGAACCAACATCCCTCCTCCTCACCACCATCACGCCCCTTCCTCACCCTAACCTTCGCCACCTCCCTCGACTCCGCGCTGTCCCTCGCCCCGGGCCTCCGCACCCGTCTCTCCGGCCCAGACTCCAAGTCCATGACCCACTACCTCCGGTCCCGCCACGATGCCATCCTCATAGGCATCGGGACCATGCTGGCCGATGATCCGGCTTTAAATTGCAGGTTGGCTGGAGCTCCGAGACCACCGAGACCGATTCTTGTGGATCCCGGTGTGAGGTGGGCGCCGAGGCGGGAGGATAAAGTCTTCGAGGTGCAGAGGATGGGGAGGGGTTTTGCGCCGTACGTGTTGTGTGCGAAGGAGGTGGAAGAGGTTCCGAGGGCCTATAGGGATGTTCTGGAGGCGCATGGTGGCAAGTATATCTCATGTCCCGCTACTGTGTCTGGGGAGGATGGAGCAAGTCGGAAATTCTCGTGGGCAGACATCCTACAGGTCCTGCACGAGGAGAAACTCACCAGTGTCATGGTCGAAGGTGGTGGCCAGATTATCAACTCTCTGCTTCACCCATCCAACCATCACTTGGTCGATTCCGTCATTGTCACAATAGCTCCCGTTTGGCTGGGCCAAGGCTCCGTTACTGTGTCACCGGATAGAGTCCACGACGACACCGGGACAGCTTTACCTGTGGCTCGTTTGTCTGATGTGTCATGGCACCCAATGGGCGAGGATGTTGTCCTTTGCGGAGGGTTACGAGGCTGAGCATGCGTGGCCATGACGTGAGAGAACCATGCAAGGGCATATGCATCATGTGGCACTGGCTACAGACAAGAAGCTGCCACAAGCTACAGGCTGATTCGCAGTATCCAATTAAGGCTGGTTCATTTCAATTAGTTGGAGTGCAGGGGTTAACGTCGCCAATCACTACAGCAGTTCATGTGCAACACTGCTCGGATGTATCGCGACCTGCCAAAAGCTCGACGAAGAAGCGAGACAAGCGACCTCAGTGTTTGAATAGTACGATCAAGCTGGTCGCCATTGGCAGCCCAACCAACCCAGCACCAGCTCGGGCGGCTCCGACCCTACCATCGGCACAATGCCAACCAAGCAACAGTACTAAAGCACGGCCATCGCGTCGCGTGCTTCCATTTCCGCTTAGCTCAAGCGACGAGCATTAGCCAGCTGCCAATTCCGTTTTGGTCGTATAATTGAGGGGTTCCAGTTGACTTAGACTACACACCCTCAGCTGTGCCTCGACTTTGCTCAGCTACACTGAAATTCCGACTTTGAACGGCGATCGGATCTACCAGAAGATATCTGGCTTCCGATCATACGGAATTCGGTCGTTCTACACTAGGTGGATCATTGGTATCCTACACCGACTCGACTTTACGTACTATATTCACCACCATCCACCGACGTGGAACCACCCTCCATCTCGGCAGACTCTCCCCACTATGACATGACCAGCACGCGGTACCTGCAGACTTGACTTCACCTCTCAAAAATTCCCACAAGCTTCACACTTACACCTCCCAACGACCACCATTCCCTTCACGGGCTTCCCTCTTTGTCGCAGGACTTGACTGTCTCATCTTTCCGAGAGGAGGTTCTTCACCTCTCAACCACATCAAATCAGCCAGCTCCGACACCAAAGCGGCCTCACAGCTGCCCCTTCACCCCGCCCACCATGGCCACCACCCCTCGCATCACCATCCTCGGCTCCCTCAACATCGATCTCGTCTCCTACGTCCCTCACCACCCCCTCCCCGGCGAAACTCTCACCTCTTCCTCCTACACCGTCTCCCCCGGTGGCAAAGGCGCCAACCAAGCCGTTGCCTGCGCCAAGCTCTCCCGCGCCTCCGACCTCTCCTCCCCTTCCGCCCATGTGTCAATGCTCGGCGCCGTAGGCTCTGACTCCTACGGTGAACAGCTTTTGAGCTCCTTGAAGTCTTATGGGGTTGATCCGGCGGGTGTTAATGTTAGGGAGGGCAAGAATACGGGTGTGGCGGTGATTATTGTCGATGAGCCGACTGGGCAGAATCGTATCGTCCTCTCTCCTGAGTCGAACTACTCGTTGAAGCCAGAGCATTTCACCACCCTTCCCGATCCAAAGCCTGATCTGCTCATCATGCAGCTCGAGATCCCCTTCGACACCGTCATGAAGGCTCTTGCCGCCGCAAAGGCTTCCTCCGTCCCCGTGCTCCTCAACCCAGCTCCTGCGCAGGAGCTGCCACTGTCTGCTTATGACGGCCTCGCGCATCTTGTTGTCAACGAGACGGAGGCTGCGATTCTCTCTGGCGTAAAGGAGGAGGATCTGGATGACCTGGCAGAGCTGAAGCGCGTCGGTGCGCTATTCATCGAACGCGGCTGCCAGAATGTCATTATTACGCTCGGAGGAAAGGGCGTCTACTACATTAACAAGGCTGGACAAAGCGCATTGGTTCCGGCTCTCAAGGCTGAGGTGGTCGACACCACCGCTGCTGGTGATACCTTCGTCGGCTCATATGCCCTGGCCGTGGCGGCTGCCGGAGCTGGTGCATTCGACATTGAGGCCGCGGTCAATGAGGCCAATCGTGCTGCTGCAAAGACCGTTGCGAAACGGGGTGCGCAAGTATCAATTCCCTGGAAGGATGAGCTGTAGCTTTATGTAGCCCAAAGCAAAACAAAACAATAATAAAACAGCACAACACAAAACAATAACAAAAATCATAACCACAATCCTAGAACCATGATGCCCAGCCCCATCTGCTCAACTCTTTCCTCTTTGTGCGTACCGTGGCACCAGGTCCCAATCTGTCGCTCCCATTCGTAGCATTGCTCCCCCCGCCACTGAAGCCAGGAATTAGATGCCTGAAGGGTTCCATGCCATTGGGGCGCCTTCGCCCTGATGACGCCTCACTGGGCTGCCCACGATACATTTCCGAATCGTACGACAGCCCGGACAAGTCGCTACTGGAGGGTTCTGGTCTCGAGCGAGATGAAGGCTTCTGGCGTTCCATTAGACTGGAAGATGTGGACAATGAAGCAGCTGAGTTTGGTGAAGTTAACGTTGCCCGCTGGGGGGCAGCGTCTTCTAAATTCCCATCCAGCTGTTCACTGATCAACCCCTCCGGTGGCGGCTTTGAAAATTGGGAAGGGCCGTGCGATGCAGTGATGAGTTCTTCAGTGTGACTACAAGTACTTGGGGTCTGGCCGCCTGATTTTGCTGGCTTGCGTGGTGTTGAGCGCTGGCAAAGCATCTTCTGCATCGCCTCATTTGCCTTTTCCGTGCCCCAGTGCTGTGCGATGAGCGAAAACAGAGTATTGGGTGACGGCGCAGGACGTGGGGACCAAGGTGATAAGCCATTGAATTGCTTGAGTGTCGCTACAGCCACTGTCTCCATGATGCTCTGGATGGAGGAGACGCCATTCACATTGTTGACATTGGTGTAATGTGGAAAGGCGGAGTGCGAGTAGCAGACTCGAACCTGCATGTACTCGGTCCGTAGATCCCCCAGCTGGAATTCGAGATCCTCCATCAATTCATCTGAGCGCTGACGAACATGACCTTCTTGACACTGAGATGTATGCTTGAGACGGTCGATACGAATCTCCGCTAGAAGCAAAACACTCGAGCCAGCATATATGGTTCTAACTCTTATCAGAACCTTCCAAAAAGGCTGATTGAATAGATTGGACTTACGTTGGAAAGTCTTGCTCTGTCAGTACTTGAAGCACAGTAGTGTCTTTGGTCGGAATGACTTGTATCGTCAAATCATACAGGCACCCAAACTCAAAGTATCGATCTAAGGAACTCGGTCAGTTACCCTCCAAAGATGGATTGTGTCTCAACTTACCGAGCTTGTGCTCAATAAAGGTACCAGTCACTGTTTCAGAGCGCTCTACACCTGCAACAGGGATCTGGGATAGTCGCCCGGCAACTTCGATTGCAGCCCATACCGTATGCTGACACTCTCTCAGCGCGGAGACATCTGGAGTGATTAAGACACACGGTGAGAGCACATACTACGTCCTTGCCAGGTCGCGTGTCTGGTGTCCCAGCACGTGTGATATTTTCCGCGTTAGATCAGCCGTATTAGTTCCATCCGATTCGTGATGCCCCTTGGGAGAGTCACTCCTCTAGCGTCTGCCAACCAAGGGGGCCGATGGTCCACATTCATGGTGAAAGGTATCCTTGAGGACCCCAGCTAGAGAGGATTGCCGTTGACGAATTTTCCGAATGATCAGAGACTGGGTTTTGGCCGTAGGCTGGTCTCTCGTATCGCGATGAAGCCATCCCGAGCCGTCAAGGCCATTTCCAACTTGGGTAGAAGACGACGATTCCCTTACTGTCCCCTCGCTGCGCTGTGAAGCATCCATGTACATTCCCAATGAGGGCCGGTTCTGTCGGCCTCTTCTCTTCATGATGGTCAACGGCCCAGCTCCGGCAAGCAGTTGGGCAACACTCCCGGAGCTTGTATGCCTGCTGTCCGGGCCGGTGACGATGTCTGCATCTTCGCGTTCGTGGCTCGTGCGAATGCGAAGAGGAACAGGCTCTTCAAGCCGTGCGTCGATCGATGAGCCGCAGAGGTTGAGACCACGAGAATGGGTGTTTCCTTGCTGCATGATGCTGCTTATGATAGATGAGTAAGGGCTATGATGCTGTATCGACGTTATTTATCAAGATTTCGCCCGAGATTATTTGTTCAAAAGTGCATTCAATTCAACGGAGGGTATCAGGTAAGCGCTGCTCTTCGTAATGCGTGTCGACACATGGCAGGTGGGCTGCGGGTTCAACAATGATCCTGCTGCCGACCCTGGACGAGAGGAAGGATCCATCTTGCAAGTCCACCAATGCAACTCTTAAGCACTTCCTTCCAACGTTCGACGCAGGTTCGACTTGATCGACTCGACGTCTTCCTCATCCATTGGCGAGAACCGAATCTGGATACGTCAGTGAATCTCCAAAATATGCCAATGGAAACAAGCATCAGTTTAGCACTCACCACATCATCTCCAGCCCCTGTAGTCACGCCTCCATAGAGGACCGGCTCCGATAGACTCGCAGCGATCGCTTTCTTCACTCGTAGCTCCCAAACACCATCCCAATTCCATTCACTCGGATCGCGGACCTGCTGCTGTGTCGCCACCGCCGGCTTAGTTTCCGCTGTCGTTGGCGCTCCCTCGGTCTCTCCTGATTTCACTTCGACTTGGTCGCTAGGTGCAGAGTCCGCGGGTAGCTTTCCCAGCTTCTTGCGATGGGTCCGCCATGCATGCCACGCATTTGGGTTTCCCGCTGCATCAAGGGGAAGCGAATCCAGAACGTCTTCCGTGTCGAAAGTGCTCCGCACATACTTCAAAACATCATATAACGCGACAGTCCTCTGTTTGGTATGCATGTAGCTCGGTTCGGGCACAGTCGTCGAACCAGCACTCTTCGATTCGCTAGTCGGTGCAGATTGCGGGTGTGGTCCAGGAGTGGCACTCGCCTGATCCGCCGCCCTTTTTGCGGCAGCTGTACTTCTTCTTCCTCGTCCGTACCATTCGGGAAACCCATGTCGCAGACTGAAGCCTCCTGGTGGCAACCTCTCCGCGTCCGTTGCGCTCACTGTGCCATTGTCTTGGATATCGGTCGTATACATGTATGTCGTCAAGGGCGTAATGAGAGGATGGAACATGTCGGTCGTGAAGGTGAATAGAGGCGGTAGTCTAGGATATGAATCAGGGAACGCTATCTGGAATCTTAGGATCGCCGGCGCGTATGGTCCTGCTCCCCAACGTTAGTGAGGAACCCTTGATCAATTAAGCGGTCGTTCACACCATCGCGCACGAAGAGAACACCAGCCCATAAAGCCGGGTCGTCGGGAGTTAGGCTAATGAAGACTCCTTCGGGGCAAGCTTGCTTCAAGCCAGCACTGCTCGACATATCAGTGGCTACTCCCAAGAGCAGGTGGTGTCCGGCTCACAATTCAGAAAGAAGATGCTGCCTCCGTAAGGAGGGCAAATTGCCCAATGCAAGTGTTGTCATCGGTGCAAAAGACAGCTACGGTCCTGCCGGAGGTGCTCTCAGATGTTCAGAGGTGAGTTGAAGGCCGCATGATGAGGTTGATACAGGGTTGTGTCAGGGAGCTCAAGCGCGTGCACTCAGGGTCCAAGCTCGCTCAGGAGAGAAGGCGGTCTGGGTTTCTGCCGCGACGTTGATGGCGGGGTGAAAGTCTGAGTGACTGACAGCTTCCGGCGCGATGGCGGGGTAGATGGTAGGCTGCATAGCATGCGAGCCCCAAGCGTCAATGAAATATGTAAATAGTTTGAGCATAAGTCACCAGGTGAAAATCGGACATAATACAAAGGACATATCTCTATAATCATAACGGATAAGCTTTTGGACCGTGTCGCAATGGCGATCCTGTGTCGCCTGACGCTATTCAAACTCCCTCCATAACCTGCACCACTAAGACTTCCCGTTGCCCAGCCGCGCATCAATTTTAGCCTTCTCTGCTGCCCTTAGGTCGGTCAGATCTCCCCGCGATGCATTATATGCCGCTGTGACTTGGTTGAAGGGATTCTCAGGGCTCTTCTCAAACTCCTTGCGAATGCGCTGCTTCCGCTGATCCAGCCGCAGGCCGGTGCCGCTGCCGTCAGCCTTCATCTCCGCCAATCTTCGCTCCTCGTACTTGGCCAACGCAGCAGGGAAGCGCTTCTCGGGATGCTTGTCGATCTTCGACTCTTCGCTATTGTTCGTAAGGGACAGGGCATCGAGGGCATTATCGATACCTGAGGCGTTGAGGGCTGATGGCTTGTCGCCATCAAGCTGCGACAGGTCGAGACCGCGAGATTTCTTGACCGCCTGCTTGCCCTTCTTCGGCTCGTTTCGTCCGCCAGTCTCTTCCTCTTCTGCTTTTAGCAGAGCATCCTTCTCGGCCTTCTTGCGGGCGGCCTCAGCCTTCTTCTCCTCCTCGGCCTCCCTATTAGTCACAGCTCGTGTTAGCTTCGTCTGAAATCTCAAAAGCAGAAGTAATAGGTAGTTGATGTTTGCTGAGACAAAGACAAGGGGGTAGCCACCGTGCTGGGTTATGACGTACTTCTTTGCGTTGCTTTTGCTGCCCTTGGACCACTTGTCAGCCTCAGCGGCCTCGGCAGCTCTGTCCGCGGCAGCAGCCTTCTGGGCGGCTTGCTCGGCCTTGCGAGCGTTGCCCGCGACCTTCTTGGTGTTATCGCCCTTCTTGCCAGCCATGTTGTGCCACCCTAGACGGAGTGTGTGTCTGTATGCTTCCGAGAATGCGACGGCCAACAGCAGAAAGTGGGAAAGGCGTCGATCGACGGCGGTTCCGGCGCAAGGGATGGTTCGGGCTGATCGGCGTCAAGCGGTGTCTTCGATTATTGCAGCTAGACCAGTACGGGCGTGGGATTCTAGGCTGGCTGTGCTGCAGGGTGAGATGAGCTGATGGTAGTAGATGATGCCAAAGCAACCTCGATAGAACCGGGATGGCGGTTGGGGTCAAAATCTAATGTTAGCGCCTGGCAATGATGAGCGAAAATGTGTGGTAGTCCAGTGCCTTCCAGTGCGGTGGGTGTGGCGTGGGCGGGAGAGCGAAGGGGACGCGGCAGGGTGCCCGAGAGCATTGGTGGTGCAATTGGGGGCGAGAGGGGCCGTGGTGGGTTTGGGGAGCTGCGAGGGCGGGGGCGAGAAAGTGGGCAGGCCAGGCATGAGGGAGACCAATCTGAGAATTGACAAGTGACGAGTCAACCGTGAAGGACGATCAACCATTAGACCAGACCGCCCGAGAACCTGGATCAGCTTCCAGTTGCGAGCTAATTCAGATGCAACTACGAAGTACATGTTCCTATCCTGGCAGAACACTGACAAATGCCCAAGGTGAGACGACACCGCTTGACTCGATTGCCCGTTGAGGTGATCCAGGGACTCAGTTGATTCCGAGAATAGCGTCGCGTCTTGCCGTCTTACTGCAGCAAGGACCCCGTCCCCCTCAGTACTTACGGGCTACGTAGCCTCAGGAAGGATGCTATTTCCATCCGTTGAAACCCAGGCAGCTGAACAAATAGTCAGCTTCAGTATGCACGACCACGGTCGATGTCCGGTTCGTGCGCAACCCGAACTCGGTCATATTCCTCGTTCGCCATAAGATATCATACATGTGGAAGGGGTTTTGAATAGGTGCGAATACAATGAGCAACTTGCAAGGAAGACAGCTCGAGGTATTGTGCTCAGTGTCATCTGACCCTTCGTTGTCTTTGAACAGAGAGCCTGAGCGCTTGGCCAGAGTTGCAAGGCCAATTCGTTCGGGCGAACCTTCATCGCTTCGCTTTATGTATGCAAGTAGCTTGATTCGGGCTGGAAACGCCAAATCGAGAGAGCTGCAGCACCGACCAGCGGATCATCGAACAGCCCCCGGTCTGGCTGGGACGACTAGCCGCGACAGCTGACGAGGCATACCAGACATGACGAGATCATAGCGTCAACTGGGTTGAGACTGGAGGTGTTCCTTCTCGTCACGGCTATTTAGGACGCCCGCTGCTGGCTGACCACAGCTGAGTCCTATCTTGGCTGCGCTGCTTGTTGCGGCATCATGCCCGCAAGTATGCCTGTCAGACGGTCGCGAGGTCGCTACTGAATGCGGCTGATCATGGTGTTGTCGTTGGTGCTCCCCATTTCGGCTCAGGGCCTCGTCACTGCTTGCTCGTGATACACAACGCGCTTGGAGCGAGGCGTTGTTCACCCAACGAACGATGCGTTGGCGCTTTGACACCGACTTTGTCACCAACAGCCTCAATATCCAGAGCCACGGGGCGTGGTTTCATCGCAACCAGACACTCTACCACACAGCCGGTTGTGGTTGGTTTCGGGCTACACTCTCGTTCCCTACAGCTCTTCAATGTCACCCCCGGATTGTCCGGTGTAAGAGCAAGGGAATGAGAGTAGGTGTCACTTATCACACCCCTCCACCATCCTGCCGCCTACTTGCAGCTTGGGTGTCCATCGTTGCCTGCTCGACCGCTCATGTGACAATCCGTGTGAGCTGGCGCCGACCCCAACTTGGCAAGGTGAGCGAATGATCAATCTAAGCTCTGGTAGCAATGTGGAATGGTCAGACTGGTCTGTTCAAGAACTCGCCTGTCGGTGTGGTCCGCTCACTTCTTGGCTCCCAACGGCCCGCATCGTAGGTACCGATCGAGCGGGCCATGATAAGTTCCATAGAAGCAATCCTTGGCGGAGGATAAGCTCTGACCAAAACCCAAGTCGAAGCCATGAATGGTCGGCACGTTGCACCAGCGAATGCCTTTTCACCAATCTGTCTGAGTATATTCGGTACGTAGACTGCTTCATCGCCGGTGCGTTTGGCCAAGCGCGAAGTGAGGCTGGATCTTGACAGTATACACACCACATCGGGATGCGCGTTTCTGCTCCCGAATCTTACCAACGTCCAGTAACATCGGCCCTTACCATAGGTACATGGAAGTGACTATTCCTGACTCACGAAGCAAGGGTCAACGTGCATATTGCGACAGTGCAGGGTGCAGGTGCACCAGGAAACCAACCACCCAATGCCATTGCTCTCTCATATTCTCGTCAACGTACCTAGGTTCAGACTGGAAGTTCTGAACCACATGAATCATGCTACCCATTAGGAGTCAGATACCTTCCTCAATATTGACAGGGTATCACCCTCTAAGAGGGTTCATCGCACCCAAATTGTGAGATCAGCAGTTTGAGGGGTTTTTACGCAGCGCAGCTCAACGTAGGAACACCTGGGCCAAACAACCTGCCTGGCAATAGAGTAGGTCCGGGAGACAAGATATCGTTATCGTGTGTGGGCGGCTCGGGTACGCTCGGTGCCGACGATACGAATTGACGCCTCGTACGTTGACGACAGGAAGAGGCTGCATACAAAAATCACACCCCTCATCTCACTTCTTCCCAAACTAATGCACGTCAAATTCAACCAGTTGCAGTTTGATAAGCCGCGGCTTGACCGACAGGCAAAACTGTATTGTAGTCGTATGCCAAAAGCCCGCGGACGCCATGATTTGGCTGGCTCGGGATACATCCCCAAGTTCAAGAGCAGGCAATTATTCGTCTGACTGGTTCGCCCAGATGGCCACGTAATGCTTGTTCACCATAGTGCAGGCGAACCGCAGCTTGCCGGGGTTTCTGAGGTCGAAGGGGCAAGGGCGACCTGCAGGTCGTCCTTTGTGGGAAATGCGGCATGACTTGGCGTCAAGGATCAAGCACACTTCGGTAGATCAAGGCGGCGGCTGCACAACCCCATGATCAATCGCCCTCATCCGCCGCCATTCAGAAGAGACAATGGTGAACAGTGTATGCTTGCTCGATAACACATCCCTGTATCCGACACAATCATATTTGCAGAGCGAAGTGGCTGTCGACGATCCCGAGTGAAGACTTGCGAATGCGATAGGGAGACAGTGGCAATGTCGATGCAGAAACCAACGTTTGGGTCTCTGCGGGTGAGTGCAACGCATGGTTATTGGCAAAGGTGCATAAAGGTGGGTTCGAATGCTAGTTTCGGTGAAGAAGCTAGGCTCACCGACACCTGTCACCGAGTCTGGAAGAGGGAGTGCGATGATCAGTGCAATGCAGAGGATCCAAAGACGAGCAGCCCAGACCATCACAGGCGCATTCCGGACAACGGCAGGGGCTGCGGTCGACGTTGAAGCGCACCTGCTCCCTATAATACAGCAGATGGAACAAACAGCACTTGAGACCACGTTGCGCATCAGGACCAGCCCCACGTCCGTCGACATGGCTACGTCCAGGGATGGGGTTCGGAGCGAGCTGCAAAGTCCTCTCGACCAACTTTCAAGCATGCTGGCGCGCAAGTACGACCTACAGGTGGACCGGCTCGAGAAACGCATCCCGCACGTCGTGCCACCTTGGTGGACACCGCCTTCAGTCTACATCGCCGCATCATCAGAGGAGGCAATCAAGGAACACGATGCAACTGCTACGGATAAGATTCGCATCTATACGGATGGAAGCGGCATCAACGGTCACGTGGGAGCTGCAGCAGTCGCTCTGGGGATACGGCCTGATGGCAGTGACGCGAAACGAACACAGTACATGGGCACGTCTGCTACGTCGACGGTGTACTCTGCGGAACTCAGGGGCCTGGTTCTTGCATTGGAGATACTACTAGAAATGCAGACAGCTCATGCAACTATCCGTAAATGCGCCATCTTCACCGACAACCAGGCCGCCATGCAAGCCCTCCGAAACCCAAAAACACCGTCAGGCCAATACATACTCGTTGAGGCCGTTCGAATCCTCGACCAGCTCCGCAGCCTCGGATGGAATATTGAGTTCCGATGGATTCCAGCACATGTGGGAGTCCCCGGAAACGAAGCAGCAGACCAAGCAGCCAAGGAAGCGGCCGAGCACCACCCGGAAGGACTAGAACCGGAGACCCTCAGGACCCTCATTGCGACAACCAAGGCGACTGTCCGCAAAACCATGAAGGTCGAGTGGAAGGCGTCCTGGGAGAAGGCCAAGCATGGCAGAGACCTGTTCAAGCTTGGCGTCAAACCAGGGAAAGCGACCCTCGACCTCCATGCCGGAACACACAGAGCGATCAGCTCTGTCATTACACAGATGCGCACCGGCAAGATCGGCCTGCGGGCGTATCTCGCCAGCATCAACAAAGCAGACACAGACAAATGCGAATGCGGCTATGGCCCACAGACGGTGCGGCATGTCCTCCTGGAGTGCCGTCACTGGACAGAAGAAAGACACAAAATGTGGGCAGGCAAACAACCATGCGTTGACATCAAACGCATTCTCGGAAGCTCGTCAAAAGCAGTCCAAGCAGCAAAGATGATGATAAGGACGGGCCTATTGAAGCAATTCAAGGCGGTACCATCCACCGTACTCACATACTCAGCGTAGACGAGTGATTACTGTCAAACAGAAGCAAAGGAAGGCTGGGAAGGGCCGGACAAGTCAGAGACACTGAACGAGTTCAATAGCTGTAGATACAAACCAGGAAGAGGCTGCCCACCAGAGGTAGACAGGAAGATGATACTCGATAAGTGAACAGCCTGTTGGCGCAGGACATTTCATGGTGGGGTGGAAGTCAGACCTGAGAGCCGACGATGGGCGGCCTCGACCTTGTATTTATAGTTGTACTGCTGCATAGCTGCCGGTAAAGGCGGCTGGGACAGTCTATGAATCAATCAATCAATCAATCAATCACCTGTCACCGAGACATGGGCAATGTCAAGGTATCCGAAAGGTCCAGTCTACCAAGCTGGCGAGCACGGCCGAAGGTCCGAGAGCCCTCTCATTGGAGACAGCCATCTGTTGCATTGCTCGTGCAGACTGGCTCTTATCTCGCTGAATTGATATAGATACTATGCTTACACCGATACAAGATACAGCGGCGATGCCGCAACACAAAAAGGAGGTCATTGCAGGAGCGGTTAGCGCAACAACACCCTCCTTGAGAGGTGTGCTCATAGGCATCCGCACAAAATCAACTTGAAGGGCTGAAAGGCTGGGATAAGAATCGACGTGTCATTTGCGGTGCCTACGGCTTGAACTGAATGCACCGGACACCAAAGAGATCGAAATTTCGATTCGTCCGGGGATCTCAGCCATATTCCCCGTGGTCGTAGGCAGCTGTGGTGTTGTTCCTGGTCACTTGAAACAAAATTATATGAATTCAATGATGTCTGCTCTGCCAATATGGTGTTGGAAGCATCAGAGACTTCTCTTTCGCCCGGCACAAGACGCGGAAGAGGATACGTACGTCCCCGAAGGTACTAGAGCTGGCGCAAGGGCTGGTCGGCGCGGAACAGGATGGCCCCATTGTCGATCGACATGAGCACTGTCGACTTCGTGTTAGCCAAGAAAAGCCTTAGAAGTGCAGGCATCATACGGTTGGGCTGGACGACACTCTGAGAATAATCTCGAGGCATAACGCCACCACATTATCTCTCCTTAGAACAGGAGGGTCAAGACACCGGGGGAACCAGTACAATGGCACACTAGCAGGGTGGCTGGTCGCCAGGGATCCGGGGCACGGAGGTGCTAGAGATGGTGTGGAATCCGTTGGATGAAGTCCAAGACGTTCGCAAGGGGTGTCCTAAGCTGAGAAAGTCCGACGGTCGAGGCACGAAGGTTGGCACGGGATCTGTCAGCTGACCCGACACGGGAAATTTGGGTGATCAGGCCAACAGTTCTGGCATCTCGCTTACTGTTGCATTTGCCTGTCCAACTTGTGATCGAAGCCTATTCGCCGGAATAGCGAGCTCACAGATCGTTAGTTGCATCATAAATACGACACTTGCCGGTAAAGAGTGCATTAACCAAAACGTAGCAGTTGGGCACAGCCTATGGATTGAGGTTGAAGCGGTGCTTGTAAAAGTGCGATTGACATGCTAGCGCCAGGCAATCAAACACAGAAACAGGCGTTGCTCCCTCGTCACGGATCTGTCACATTTTGTCGTCTCTTTGCTTCTTCATGCCGAATAAAATGGGGAGAGCATCGGCCCAGGAGACTGAATGAGCACCAGGGCCGGCCTTGGTGCTAAGAATGAGGCGCGAGTAGCAGAACCAGCAGCAGCACCGGCGCTGGCGCCAGCGCCATTGCCCCCCCGGCCCCGTCAGCTTTCGCTGCTGATCAGGCGCGCTTAGTGACACCCCCACGCCTATGTAGAGCCACCCCGCCCCTTATTTCGCGGATGGCGGAAGCACCAGGGACGCTCCCCGGGAATCTGGAAGGCCTTGTGGCAGGCGAATCAGATGCCCGGTCTGGCTTGGGCTGTTTTCTCCGGCGATAGGCATGACGACACGAGCATTTGTGTTCCCCTGGCCCGCTGTGACCCCTCTGTTCTGGTCTGGTCTACCCTGTCCAGTCCGGCCCAGTCCAGTCCTGCCCTGCTGCCCTCCAGTTCCACTCGCCTGTGTTCCGCTGGGTGTCACCAGGTGGATATGGATGCCTGGGTACCACCACAGAAGCACATTCTACTCGTGCGGAACCTGGCAGGCAGGAAGAAGGCGCAACCCTCTGCCGGCTTCCCCCCTTTTCGAGCCAGATATCCACTGGTCCTGCTTGAGGTAATCACGAGGACCGCCTTGCCTTGGGCCTCCTCCTGGCGGTGAGCCCCAAACAGCGCCAGTCTGTGGTCGTACGTAGCCCCGACTCGACACCCTCGACACGATGGGTGCTCACGGCCGGAAGCTTTGGAGCGAGCGAACCACCCGCCCGCTGGCACGCAGACCGACATTCTGATGCTTTTCCTGCAGATGTTGATGTTACAGATTCCTTGCGTGGCTCAAGGTATGTGCAGAATAGACCCCTCAGCACTCTCCATACTGGACCGACAAGGGCATCATGTGGACAAGAGATCACATATCGCTGATGCAACCTCAACAGGCAACTCCTGGGCCGTTCCAGCTTGTCGGGTTCTCCTCACCAGCCAGAAGCCCTGTCTGTTGCTGCATGCCGCATGGTTGACATGCATGCTGTGCCATACGCCTGGGCCCCCTCCATGACTGCAACCCGGCAGGGTCCGCTCAGGCCATTACAGCTATTTGGGTACACGCGAGTACATTCGTCATGCACATCGCCAATGGCTCTGGCGCGGTTTGAGTTTTGTTTTTGGGGTTGCAATGATGGAGAACACACAAGAGTACCGGTCGCACAATGTGAACCGGGCCCGCATACTGGGCAGTGACAATTCAAGTGCTATCCGACTGTACATTAGGCTCGCATCCATTCCCTTTCCTACCGAAGAGAAGCCCTCGCTTCGCACAACATTGGAAGACCAACAGGAGAAATCAAAAATGATATCGCTTATTCGTCCTTGAGTCACATGGTCTCAATTTATGAAGCAGACGTTGGAACCTTACATCGGAAACGGGGCGCGCCAATCACTGGACCGATCTTCTTGCTCCCACCAGTGCACAAACCAGTCGGGACGCAGTAATTTCCATCCACAAAAGGCTCCCGGGATGAGCTCCTATTGATCCGGATGCTGAACCGGGCTCAGCGACACCTCTACCCGCCTCTGACAGAGTTCAGGTTTCACGCGGCCACAGCCATCCTCGTGTCCAATTGTCCGCTTGGCAACTCCCCAGCACCAACAGTTGCCGTCCAATTTCTTGTGAAGGATTGAGTGGTTCGCGAAGACATGTCCAGGCTCGGTACGATGAATGGATCCCGGGTCGACACGCCTCCCACAAGTTGGCTTACGGAGACATTGGCAATGGCTTGTGCTGAGAACACCACTGGCCGCGGATCGACAAGTAGCTCTCATCAAAACGCAGTGATAAAACCCTGATGGTGGTCCGCGAGGGCTCGTCTGCATCACCGCCCTTTTGAGGCACAGTGCACTCGCAGCGGGGTCGCTGTATCCACGTGGGAAGCCATCAGTCGTGGGGCACCAGGTTTTTGAGGATTCGAGAAGGGCGGCTTCTCAGGCACCTGCGCGCTCTGACATTCCCCGAGCCCCTGACCGCTCGTTTCGGCAAGCCACTATTAACGTCGTCGACGCCGTAGGACTGGAGGGAGACCGCCGATCACTTTTTTGCCCAAGTGTCTTGGTGGCGCGCTATAGAGCTCAGACAAGGATGAGTGGCCTCATTCATATGTCCACACCTCAAGTCACTTCTGCTTGCCAAAGAAGCCCAAGAACGAGAAATTTTAGAGCCAGCACCTCGCGATGCATCCGCCCCAAGTGCATTACTTCTTCAGGTCGTACCCAACGTATTGCCCTCAGTCATGTGTCCAGCAAGTTTACCTCATTCTGCCAGTTTACTGAGGCTGTATTCCAGTCGAATCCTTCCCATTAGAGAGCGGCGATGGTCCTGTGATTTGTGGCACTGCTGAGGATGCAACGGCTTGCAGATGAGGGATCTGTCGGTGCAGACTTACACGTGGCGGGTATGCCAATCATGCACACTTCCGACACTCTAGCCTACAGACGCCTTGCTTGAAATTACGCAAATGGCATGCGGCTCACGACGCCTTGCAGCCCTGGCTGTCCAAGTTGGGATTTGCTGTGGCCGTATGCCGACGATAGCACTGCGTGCCTGCGTGCCTGCGTGCCATTGCTGTACGACGCACACTTCCGACAGCTCCCACGAAGGCTCTGAAGACTCTACCAAAGTGATATATCCCGGCTTCGATGAGCATAGCAAAGAGAAGGTCCTTGGGTCGGTCGAGTGCCATAGACCCTGTCGATGGTTGTGGCGGGGCTCCAAGCCTTCCAGTAACAATACGATTGATACTGCACGACTGTCGTGACCATAAGGGATTGCGGCGATTGAGGTGCGGAATTGAATCGACCATCTGGGCCTACGTCAAACACTTACCTTAGAGAAACGTGTTTATGCCCAATTTCTGGTGACGGAAGCCTTTCTTCGGGACGGCTTGAGTCATGACTGATGTGACAATTCGGTCAGACATGCCTGCATGCGGTTTGCACAGCCTTGCCACAAGCTGCAGCTGACATGTCGTGCAACCTGCGTTCAACTGGTCCTCGCGTGGATATTCCTATGTCAACAGCAAAGGCAATGTTGCCAGCGGGTGAAGCTCGCGACATGTCACCCTTGTTTTCCTCGCAAGAGTCATGGGTTGGTTCTTCACCGCCTACGTGCAACCAGGAGTAGCGCGTGTCCGGTGCTTCCCAATGGTCCACCATCTGCAGTCAGCGTCATGCAAAAAATGGTTGGCAGCGGGATGGGCGCGACCGTGCTACGCCGAACAACCAACGTGGACCTGCCATGTCATCAAAGGCGCTCTCGTGACTTGCCTGGTTGGGGGTTTCTATGATGAGGCTCTCCGTCCGAAGCCAGTGAGTGATGTTACCGAAGAGGATGCGGATCACAACATGCCAGCATCCCATCATTCGTGTTAATGGGGTCCAATGACAGCAGCCTTCAGCTTACATGTCCGCGGCACACGTCTAGCCACCAAACATAGTCGGTGAGGCACCTCTCGGCCGACATTGCGCTGATCGTATCTCCGTCCCGCTACTCTAGAGAGTTGTTCACCAGAATGCCGGTTCTGGGCGATTTGAAACGAACTCGGATGCGTCGAAGCTATGATAGGCTCGATACTGACAGCTGAGACGAACCCTTCAGAGATACGTTGGGACAGAGAACGCCACACTACAACGTGCCGACAGGTTCCACGAACGTCGCACGAATCCACAAGACTCAAAGGGCGGCTCGATGAATTCCTCTGATTTTGTGACAGCTCTCACGACGACATCGGCATCCACCCTTGGTCACATCCACTCCTCACACCGCAAAGTACGAGTAGGTAAGGTAAAGTAAGGGGGCGTTAGGCTAGGTAGGTCCCACGCTCGCGCCCACACCCTCCCTCCCTCACTTAACCCACATCTTCACACCACCCTGTCGGGGCTCGCCCAGCGTGCTGGGAGCGTTCTGTCTGGGACAGGGCTGCCAATGGCCCCCAGAGACACCCGGACCCCTGCCCTGGATGAGAAGGTATCCTCAAAGTACCATGGGCCCAAAGCCCACTTGTTGCACACTTTCTTCTTCCCCGAGCGCTAATACACCAACACCCCACCTTCAAAGTGTTGCTCATGGAGCCCAGGCCGGTAGCCGCGAGGCGGGCAAGGGGGGTTTGCTTGCTGGAACGGAGCGCCCTTGTCAGCCCGGACACTGGGTTTTGTTCGCCGCATCGACGTTTCCTTGTTCGTCCCTAGGTGATCAACTCCTGCCCCATGTCGTAGCCTCAGCACAAGTCACCGCCCGCTCAAATGGTGCCCCTGTGAATCATTGTTAGCTGATCCATCCCTGATGGCGGTCGTGGCTTGTACTTCTCACCCCCAGATGGGGGTGTCTGCCAGGACATCGCCTAGTCCACCGGCATTTCGTCCTTACTTATATTACCCTTCCGGCGGTTCCTCATTGAACTTTTGTCACGAAGCCCTCTCACCTATTTCAACCCTGACCTCTCTTATACAGCACCTTGCCGTGCTTCTACGTGGTCTTCACATTACCGGCTCAGTCACATCCACAGTCCCGAACAACTTCACGATTTGCATCATCGTTGAGAACGGTGTCCACGTCTACAACACCGCTCTCTCTTCTGCACGGCCCAACACAGCAGGATCCTTACCAAGTTTGGCGCTCTTGAGTGCTGACCTGGTGCAATGAGACGGCAAAATCAAGCGGGTGTCCCCCGTCGTGACGGGCGACACCAGGCACTGAAGTCTAACATGGCATTCCCTACCAAGCAGATGCTCGTTCTGGGTGCGTCAAATGCAGAGCTCACGCTGAAATAGAAACATGTACTGACTGGGAAGAATAGCTTGCTGCCGGATATGTGAACCCATCGCGTTCATGTCCATCTTTCCCTATATCTATTACATGATTGAAGACTTCCGCATTACCGATGATGCCAGTAAGATCTCCGTTTACGCCGGAATGGTAACGTCTGCTTTCACCCTGGCCGAGTTTGCAACTGGCGTCATGTGGGGTCGACTGAGCGACAAGATCGGACGGAAACCAGTGCTTCTTATAGGACTTGCAGGGACAGCTCTCAGTGTCCTTATTTTCGGCTTCTCGCCTAGTCTGCCCGTCGCCCTTTTCGCTCGGGCCCTCGGGGGTTTGTTGAACGGCAACATTGGCGTTCTACAGACCACCGTTGCGGAATTGGTGACTGTCAAAGAGCATCAGCCACGAGCCTACACCATCATGCCCATGGTTTGGTGTATCGGCTCGATCATTGGCCCTGCTATTGGTGGTGCCCTTGCCCGTCCTTGCATCAGCTACCCAGAGATCTTCGCCAAGGGTACCATTTGGGACCGATTCCCTTACTTGCTCCCCAACCTCTTCAGCGCCGCAACAGTCTTAATTGGGGTTGTTGTAGGTCTTCTCTTCCTTGAGGAGACCCATGCCTTAAAGAAGGGTGAGCGAGATCGAGGTCGAGAGCTAGGGGATTATTTGTTGGCGAAACTCGGGTGGCTTCGCGGATGTCGGTCCAGCATTAGGAACCCGGAGAAACAGGCTTTACTGGGCGACACCTCAACCAACCCTTACAAGTCACTTGATCCATTGAGCGACCTTGACGGTTCAAGTGACGACGAGTCCCTTCCAGCGTATCGAAGCTCTGATAACTCGCCGAAGCTCACTCCGGTGGACAGCAACACAGGCTCATCACACATTCGTCCCCAAGCCATTGCAACCCGCTCGGAGCCTCGGATATTCACCAAGGCTGTCATCATGAACATTGTATCATATGGAATCCTCGCATTGTAAGTGCTCAGCACCGTGTTGACAAGGCATACCAACTAATTAGGCCACAGTCATACGATGACATTTGATCAACTTTTCCCCGTGTTCTTGAGCACAGCGCCGCCGAAGCACCCTATCCTCGACTTGCCCTTCCGCTTCGTTGATGGATTTGGCCTTGACACAAAGACCATCGGCGTCATCATGTCTGTGCAAGGCGTATACTCTCTCCTCGCCAATTATCTGATTGTTGCCCCCGTCACCCGTCGTCTCGGCTCGCTTCGACTATTCCGCATTTTGGCCTTCTCGTACTTTGCGCTGTACTTCGTCACCCCATATTTGGTTTTGCTTCCGGAGCAGATGCGCATGGCGGCTATTTACATTCTTGTCATCTGGAAATGCACATTCGCAACCATGGCTTACCCCAGCAACGCCATCTTGCTCGCCAACTCCGCTCCTTCTAAGCAGGTCTTGGGAACGATCAACGGGATTGCAGCGTCGACTGCCAGCCTTTGCCGCGCTCTGGGTCCAGCTGTGTCAGGCCTGCTTTATGCGTGGGGTTTGCAAACAGGCTACTCGGGCCTTGCCTGGTGGTTCAGCGGTTTTGTCACCATCATTGGTGCATTCCTCAGCTCTCAAATCACCGAAGGCGGTGGACATTTTGATCAAATCCCGGCTGATGAAGATGAACTGAGCGAAGAAGCTCTGCTGGCAGCGTACGACGAGGATGAGAGCGTCTGAGCGGCAAGGGACGAGACTTAAACCTCACAACCACATCTTTTTTGGAACAAGGATTACGAGCTTGACTTCTGATTTTGGTTTCTTTTGGCTTTTAACCCTATTTTTTTTCACGCTCATACCCACATCGCAATGAGTTCGGATACTGGACATGAGGAACAGGCGTTTGTCCCAAGGAAAAGTGAGGACACAATGAGGGACATGACTCTCACTAGATCAAGGCGCCAGCTTCACTGCTGCATTTTCGCGCGCCATTGTAATTATTTGGACAGCTCTATGGTTTGTCATTGTTTTTTTTTTTTTTTGGGAACAGGAAGCGAGACTAGGATAGAACACAGGACGATAGATGGATTATTGGCGAACAGCAGAGGCTTCTGCATTAGCGGGATGGATACCAGAAGAATGGATAGCTGGGCTTTGCGCGCAGTTGCATTGCATTGCAATACTGAGATTTTGAGAACTCCATTATTTGCCGCCTCATTAATTGTGCAAACAGCTGTCAGTGCTGGTAATCTAGTCCGTGTATGCTGAATTGTGGGCTGGTGACGATGTGTGCCCACGATGGCTCGGCACGACCTGGGCCTGGTCTGGGGTAGAAACGGTTGCTCGATATGATCGAGTAAGTGAATCCTCCAATGCCGTGATCAGCAACTGGACTGAAACCCTGGTGGCAGGGTCCAATGGCAAAGATAAGATGACGGCTTGTCGGTGAAGTGACCCCCATGCCTTACTATCGTGGGCGCCACAATTACGGCAGAGCTTCGAGCCCGGTGTGGCTGGTGATTGTGGCGTTGTGCGGGGGTCAAGCAGAAGCTACTTGAGCCGACGGCGACTGCGAGTGGCTGCAGCATGTGCTTATCAGCGGCTGAGCTCGATTGAGCGTAGAGTGACTGGAGCCCAGTGCAGTGGGCTCGACGACACCCTCACACCCATCACCTTGGTCTTCTGAGTGGTTACCAAGATCCCTTGTCTTCACTCCGAGCAAGACTAGCAGGCTGGATCTCACTCGACTTCACTTGTGCTTCCGACGCACCACGGCCGCTTCTGAACGCTGCGCGACGACTGGATCTGATCTGCCGCAAACGACAGCATTCCCACATTTTGTCGCCAATTTAGGACCGCATTTTGCGACGTAGTGAAGCACGGAAAGCTGGCACGGCCTATGCTCTCTATCGAAATCTTCGCCTGATACTGAAGCTGCGAGGAGGCAGGACCATGGATGGTAAACTCAGCCTTCCAACCTAGGTTCGCGCAGACCCAGCGTTGAGACACACTGCTATTGTGGCAGGTACGTGGGCGGCCGTTGTCCCTATGGCAGATGCAGAACCAGCCTGCTGACATTTCCTTAGAACATTAGACGACACCATTGCGATACGAAGGCTCCGATACGATCACGCGCACCTTTCCCTTCCTCCCTCTCCGGCGCCTCCGTTCGTCAACATGCCCGGTCCACCCTCTCCCAACCCTCAGCCCACCAAGCGCCAGCGTCAATCCTCGCGAGAGGATCCTTCCCCGCGCAATGGACGCCCGACAAGTCCAACTGAGCAGTCTGAGGTTAGCAGCGCTGGTAATGCGGCGGCTGCAGCGGGGTTGACCGGCAAGCCTGGCCAAAGCAGCAACTTCCGCAATGTCAGCGCATGCGATCGCTGCAGACAGAGGAAGAACAGGTGTGATCAGAAGCTGCCTAGATGTGCGGGCTGTGTCAAAGCCAATGCAGAATGCTATGGCTACGATCCTATCTTGAAGATGAAAATTCCCAGGAGCTACGTCTTCCACCTTGAAACGAGGGTCAAGACGCTCGAGAAGCTACTGGATGCGAATGATATCCCGTATCCACCCGGAGATAAGTTGGATATGCTTTCCCGTCGGGTTCGAGGTGATAGTGAGAGCACGACTGCAGGAGACACTGGAGCTACAGATGGGGATGGACGGGATACATTGAAACCGACGAATCAAACGATTGAGTCACTCAGGGGAAAGAAAGGAGGCACCGATCCTACAATGCTCAATATCGTAAGCCCTTCAAAGCCTAAATCGCTGGCATCCACCTCTGGTGTCTCCTTTGCTAGGGTGGTCTTTGCGGCTGTTCAATACTCCGTATCAGATCACGCCGGTTCTCAGGAACGATCAGCGTCTCGCCATCCTAGTGGCAGCGGTACCTCAATGCGCGACTCATTCTTCGGTCTACATACAAAGCCTTCCATCCAGCCTGCTCCCTGGCCAGACAAGGAAGTTGCATCGCGGCTGGTCACTCTCTACTTTGAGCACGCGAATCCGCAAATCCCTATCCTCCACCGGGGCGAATTTATGCAGATGTTCGAGAAGGCGTATTCCTCTCCTGAGCCTCCGAGCGGAGCGCGGGAGCTATACATGCTTAACATGGTATTTGCCATTGGTTGCGGTGTCATCGTCGGAGAGGTCGTCAAGACCGAGTCGTCGAATAGCTCCAAGATGGCAATGGACCATTCGAAGCACCAAGGACAGCCGGAAGAGTATCATGCGAGTGCTATAGTACACCTGGAAGCCTGTCTGAGCAATAGTGGCGGCGGCCTGGAAGTTCTTCAGGCTGTGTTGCTGCTGGCAAACTTCGCACTTCTCCGTCCCGTCCCACCGGGCCTCTGGTGAGTGAGCTAAGCTGCGCGAGAGAACCATTCACTGACCTGATCAGGTATATTATCGGCGTGGCAGTGCGCCTGGCAGTTGACCTTGGTTTACATTATGAAGAGGGTAATGACATCGAATGGGGCCTTCCAGACGATGGAGAGGAGAATGATGGTCCCACGAGAAGAGACAGCGCTCAGGAGAGGGGGCGGCGACTCTGGATCCGCGACAAGCGGCGCCGCCTCTGGTGGTGCACATATTCGTTCGACCGACTTGTATCGACTTGCGTTGGTCGTCCATTTGGTGTTAGCGATCAGGTCATCACCACGGAGTTCCCATCTCTTCTTGATGACGCCTTCATTACGCCGGGAGGCTTCCTTGATATGGCTGGCGAAGAGTCGCAGCCAAGCTACAAGCACGTGGCACACCATTACTTCCGACTCCGGCTGTTGCAATCCGAAATCCTTCAAGTTCTGCAGTATAACCAGGCCCAAGTCGCCAGGTCGTCGGGGGCAGGCAAGCTGTACCCAGAGATGCATGATGATCTGCCCTGTGCCTTCCTCGTGCAGTTCGACTCGTATAGGTCGTGGAGGATGGATATTGACCGAAGGCTGTACGACTGGAAGACTTCCGCGCCGACACGTCAAGAGACAGGTGTTGCATTCTCGACGGAATTCCTGGAGCTCAACTACTGGCAAGCTATCATTATGCTTTATCGACAAAGTCTCAGCGTTCCTGCGATGTTCGAAGATGAGTACAATACCTCCAACGAGGTCGACAGTCCTAAAGCCTTCACGGCAGAATTACGCGAGGACGAGGAAGCCGTCTACCTGAAGGTGGCAGAGGCAGGGCATAAGATCCTTCGCATCTACCGCCAGCTTCACCTTAGCGGGCTGGTGAGCTACACATACTTGTCGACCCATCATTTGTTCATGGCGGGTATCTCGTACCTCTACGCTATCTGGCATTCGCCTGCCGTCAGAGCTCGCTTGGTAAGTAATGCGGAATGAACCAGTGGATTGACAATAGATGACTGACCATGTATAACAACAGGACTTGAACGAGGTGGATTTCACCATCTTGGCAGCGAAATCGGTATTCACGGACATGATTGACAAGTGCCCACCGGCAGAGACGTGCCGCGATGCCTTTGATCGGACGGCGAAGACGACCCTCAAAATGGCCAGCTCGTCTGGCGGATTCGGCAACCCGGTGAAGCCGATCCGGCGACAGAAGACTGACCCGACGAGCTGGAGTCAATCAGATGCAACATCGAGACCTCAACCGCCAGCAAGACAGCACCCAAGGAGGCGCCCGCAGCAGCAGACACAGCAGCCGGACCCTCAGCAATTCCAATTCGATTTGTCCCTGTCCGACACGCTGCCTTCGCCGACGATATCTGCCGGCGGCGACCTGGGCTCCCAATCCTCCCCGTCTATACGTCAGTCGAAGACGTTTGATGGGTCTGAGTACATGGGCAGCACGACTAGCAACCAGCAACCGCGCAGCAACCCCGGCGGGCTTGATAGCACCAACATGAGCCAGGATGGCAGTACCACTACGACGATGGACACATCAATGGCGAATACATCACCCATGATGGACCGCCGCGCAGGTGGCAACATGATGATGGGTCAGCAGTTCGGCCTGCAAGGGTCTATGGACTATCCTGACGCACAGACGATGGATTTCCTCAACTCCCTCGGGGCGGCTAATGGCGGCGGTGGTAGTGGCGGGGATTTCACGGGTGGGAGCATCGATCAGGCGCAGCTGGATCTTGGTTTCGGGATGAACTGGGAGGGACTGGCGAATGACTATAGCGAGGGACAGCAGATCAACCCGTTTGACACGTTCTTCTTTGGTGGACAACAGGGGCAGTAAGGGAAGCGATGGCGGGGGAAATGATGTTGAATATGGGAGTAGGGAGCGTGCAGCACTTGTGCGGAGGAGGTTGGGAGGTCGGTCATTGGGAAGACAGATACCCTCTGGTTACAGAATATTCATATATTTGTGGAGGATTCTCTACGACAAGATCATCACTATCATGTTCCAGATTGATGGGCAAGCCACATTTGTGTCAAGCAGGCAAAGGTGGTATATTCTGATCAAACCCAAAAAGAAAGTTATGTACAACGTTGTAAAAACAGGCCACATGCTCCGTAGCTTCTCCCTTGTCTGTGGGTATGGCCAAAGTACGTACATACATCCATCTCTATAGACTTTCATCAAACACCTAGAAGCATAGCCCAGACAGTTAAGAGTCGAAGGCATGGACTGGCTCATCGGTCACGGCTGTACCGCCTGTCCCTCCTCTCGCGATAGGGCGACCCAGGCTCCGCATCATGGTAATACGAGCCCCCTCCTCGAGAATACCTCTCCTCGCTCCTCCTATCACTACTCCGCCTCCTGCTCTTCCTCCTCGGCGGACTATGTTCCTCCAAGACAACAATCTCATCCTCGTCCTCATCATCCTCACTATCATCACTCCTCACCACCCTTGGCGGCGGCGGCGCCCTGGTCGGCTCAACAATCACCGGTTCATCAACTACAACCGGCGGGGCACTACTCCTCGCCCTCCCACCACCACTAACACCTCTCGACTCCCTGGTCCTCACCTCATACGTCTCGGTGACCCGCGGTCCACGACTCGCATGCCGCCTCGCAGATCTCGCTCGGGAGGTTCGTCGCGTGCGGAAGGAGAGGACGGATTGGCTGGCGGCGGTGTATTCGGAGCGGGAGGGCTGGACCCAGATAGATGGGCCGAAGCCGAGACAGGAGTAGAGGAGGAAGAGGAGGAGGAGGAAGCCGCCGACGGAACCGATGACTATGCCGGCGACGACGCCGGGGTGTGGAGAGGAAGAGGCGGAGCCGTAGGAAGAGGGGATGGGGGCGAAGGAGTTTTGGCGGGGGAGGAGGTCGGTGAGTGGTTGTGATGGTGGTGGCATTGTGGTGATGATTGGAATGTGTGGTTTGCGGGGTTGGTGGTGCGCCTCGTGGGCTGAAAGTGTCGCAGATCTGTGAATTGAGGAATGTGACGGTCTCTCGGGTATCGTGATGGAATCGGGAGACGTGATTGTGGTCGGTCTGGTCGGGCGTTCAGAGGCGGCTCAGTAGTCGGTGATGCCTGACGCGGCGCATGGAGTGAGTATGCTGGCGATGGGCTTGTTTACGTCATGTCGCTGTCGGAGATGCAAGGGAGTCTGGATGTATGTACTGGAAGTGGTCGCAGGATTAGGAGTGGTCGATGATGGCGATGCTGGATGCGATGTACAGAAGGACGACTGAGTGGCTTGAGCTGGATTGTTGGGGAATGGGTGGATGACGATGATGGCGCAAGCTTAAGGTACAGTAAGTAGATGAGGCACAAAGTTGGGCGAGCGGTGGTTGCCAACAAACAGTGTTAGAGGGTGGATGCGCTGGCTGCGAGTGAGTTGACGGCGCTTGGCTGCAGTTTCCTGTTGCGGGGGGCAACCGTCGGCACTCAACACCATCATCACCGCTAAAGGCCACCAGCAACTGAGACAAGGTCCCTACCAGTCGGCCTGCAACCATCACAATCGAGACGGATATCATAGAAAGAACTACTTGTCAGCAATGAGGAGAGAATCCCAGTTGATATGTACTCAAAGCTCAGCAACATGTACCGCACTCGCAAGACTAATAGCATCTACAGTGCCCTCGCTACAACTTCTGGCCAGTGGTCAGCCTCGCTCAAACTCCCGTCACCACATACAACTCTCCCGTCGAGTCACTCGTCATGAATAGCCGTCCCGACTTGTCAAACGTCAGTCCTGTAGGCCGGAAGCATCCTCCAGGGCACCTCGAGTTGTCTGCATTCCACATTAGTGGCACCTCAGCCTGAGCATCGTCCGACCCCGACACAGGCTCGCCACCAGCAAAGTCCACCTTGCTGAGACGGTAGCCATCGCCGGGATTCCGGTTCCTAGAATGAGTGTCTTGTCGTCAGCCACTCTTCAAACCATCTCAAAGGAAACGCAGCGCAGCATGCTGTTGTCAGGACAAATCATATCACTCACCAGCTTCCGTGGAACGAGATATACGCGGCACTGCCGTCCCAGAACTTCACATCCAACGGCGCAAGATGCGACCCAAATGTGATCCTAGGGGCTTCCTTCTCTTGACACTCCTCGTCCGTAAACCCAAGGTTATTCTCTCCATTCGGGGTCGCCGCCATCTGCTGTCCAACCGTTGCACCACCGGGGTAGTCCCGCACGACGGAAGGGTCATAAATGGAGAAGCAGCCTGGGTAGCCGTAGTTGGCTCCGAACAAAGCGCTTGAAGTATCATTGGGGAGGCCGTGGAAGTTGAGCTCTTCGCCGGGGTTGGTGTTGTGGATGTCCGCGCCGTTGCGGAAGAGGTTGTCGACTGAGTTCTCGACGGACCACTGAGCTTGAAGTCAGCCCATCGCCTCCAAGACTCTGCATCGTTGAGATGGTGCAGGATGTTGAGCCAGAAGTCTGGATGGGTAGAAAAACTTACAATGTACCCAGTGGAAGGGTCCTCGGCGAAGCCAACGCTGTTGCGCAAGCCCCAACCGAGCACCTCTGCACTCCCATAATCGAACGGTGCATCTGCCGCCAACAGGTCATCGATGTTGAAGATCCTCACTTGGCTACGAACAACATCCTTCTCCACGGTTGGACCATCCAGATTGCCATTGGAACCGCCCGCGACAAGCAGCAAGTTAGGGTTGCCTGTGAGAGGGATGGTCAAGGTCCGAGTCGAGTGCGTCGATGAGCCATCCATGCCCGTAATGACAGTACGGCGAGAGCTGACGGTGCCTGAGGAGGCATTGTAGTCATAGGCGTAGACCTCACTGGGACTGGAGACAAGGAGGGTCTTGCCATCGGCTGTGAGAGCGATGCCGTGGTTGAGCTATCATCAGCTTGGTCAGTACACCCTAGCAAGGCAGACCCTGATTCATGGGCGTCCAAAGTAAGTGACATACATTCGAATTGGAAATCAAAGCATTGGCAGACCCGACACAGACATCCAATCCCTCGCCATCATCGAGAACAACCCTCCTCACACCCCGAAGGCCACTCTCAGCAATCAAGAGATTGCCCTCAGTGTCAACAACAAGATGGCGTGGCCTCTGCAGACCCGTGCGCAGGAGCTTGAACTCCACGCCCTCTGCCGTGGCAATGTTGGCGGTGGGCTGGAGGGCACATTGAGCAGAGACGAAGGTGACGAGACTGGCTCCCGTGAAGGCGAGAAGTTGTGAAAGACGAGGCATGATGCTCTTGTTTGCCATTTACAAGCTGTTAAGAGAGTGGTATCGAGGTGAGAGACTTGCAGAAGCCAAGAGCGATCATCACTCCCTTATACGTCCCGACTTGCATTCCTCCCTCTCATCGCTCGGCCTCCGCAGTCGTCATAACTCAGCACTAACCAACGTTACCAATACATGACAGACACTCAAAAGATCCCCTGTCCATGTGCAAAAAGGAAATCAAAAGATCCCCCAGTCGACCCGAGGTTCTGTATCATTCAAGGCCATCATCCCTGCAGAGCGTCACATCGTCGTTATCACCGTTAGACCCATCCCCCGTTCTTCAACCCCACACACTCACGGCAGTCGGGAGACGAAAAAAGACAAGCTTAAATGCCAATAGTCTTCCAAGCAAGCCTCTCTTTTTTCCGTTCAATAGAGGGAACTTCAGAGACAGACGCACATTTCCCTGCTTCGCAATACTCCTTTGGGGGCGTCCACTAATGATCCCCCCCCCCCCATCCGTACGTTCCTCTTTGCCATTCTGTCCGAATATGTAACTCTGTAAGAGGCGCGTTTATACAATCACCTACCGAATCAGGCAGGTGTCGGGCCCAGCTCCGACTCGGTCGGTGGTGGATGCAGCGCGCAAGCGATCGCTTCGCTTTCGCCTTCACGTGTGTCCATCCCGTACGTCCGTCCGGGTAATTCTCCCAGTCACATTCCTCAACCCTCATTAGGAAGAATTACACGTCACCACGACATGTTTCTTCTAGTCCCTAGTTAGTTTCGTTTTTTCTCCCTGTTTAGCCTTTGGGTCCAACAGGGAAAGGCAATTTACACAACCCATGGTTCTCGCGCAAAGTCACCTCTTCCTCCCAACCACTTAGGGGCACGGAGAACGTCCTGCCGAGCCTTCATGTCTTTTTTGTTCGTCTTCGGCTATTCACATTCTTCCCATACGGATCACTTGTCATATCACTGTGCTAGCAACCGGGTTCAGCCTGGAACGCTTTTCACTGCACGTAGTATGGGTCAGTAAGGCCAAAGACATGATTCCACATGTTCAACCATGGCGTGCTGCGGATAGACCCGATGCCCACCATGTATGAGCCTGATGCAGGCTGGCATATCCCTTGGCAGACCTACGATTTGGCGATTATCCATGTATCTGCTGCCTCTACAGAGAAATCTGTTGTGCGATTGTGTCACGTTCCTGGGGTCGGTCTCTTTACGCTCAGTAAATTGCTTACTCCTCAATTGTCCGAGTACCATGGTCATACTATATGTAAACGACTTCAGGAATAGTAGCAAGAATATGATGTCAAAGTACATTTACAATTGTACACTTTTGTCGTCGCCAGGTCTTCTCCAAGACCTTATCATCTATATGACAAATCCCATTTGATCATCATCATTGCCCACATGGGGCTTACGCATGCTCACTTGTGCGTCCAAGGGAAATCAATAACACCTTCTCGCTCCTCATATCCTTTCATGCCAGTCCGGTTCCGGTTCCAACGCCAAGAAATGCTCAAGTATACAGCAGTTGTAATGAGAAAGGAAAAGTTCCCAGAGAGGGAGTTGCCCTGAGGCTGTGTAGCTTAGCTACATGTATAGATCGCAACATGGAGACAAATGAAGCTGAGGTGAGGCACGCTAGGCCTTGATAGAAGGACGTTGCGGGATGGGCGGCAGTGCGCATGATGGCGGCGGAGCCGGTGGCGGCCCCTCCACAAGCTGTGGGAGGCTTCGACGAGACAGCAACTGCGAGGCACGAGCTGTCTGCAAGTGCTTGTTGCTGGCTCCTGTCGGTGGTAAAGGTGGAAGTGGCATGCTCGGCGGTGGTGAAGGTTCGGGTAGAGACTCTGCGACAAGAGGAAGGGGAATGTCACTCCTGCGATCCTGTCGACTGGTTCGATCAGGTACAACAGAGAACATGCTGGCTCTCTTCGTCACATGTCGAGGTGGTGGCGGTGCTTGGAGGCTCACTCCGCCACTAAAAGGGCTCATGGGTAGAGGGGTGAGGGTGTCATGGATCGTGGATAGTCGCTGTTCCAAGGCGTCCCGACGGCTGGGTAGCCCAAACTCCTCATGAGGGCGTAGCGTAGCCATGCTCGCCAATCGACGTGGCTGGGGCTTCACTCCAAACGGGCTGGAAGCTTCCCGGGGCAATAAGCTTGAACGCTTTGCGGCAAGCGGGCGCTCAGATGGTTCCGGCAATGTGAATGAGCCTCGTCTTGATGTGGCAACAGGCTCAAGTGTGAAGGCCTGGCTTGTTCTCCCGTCCCCATGCCTAGTTGCAGGGCGTTCTGAGACCTCCCCATGGGGCGATGGCTGATCCATCACCATTGAAAGTGGCCGTACAGCCTCAAGAGGAGGGGGTGCTTTGCGTGCCACTGGTCGGGGAGGTGGAGCAAGTGGCGTCACATACTCTGGTAGGGTTCTCATGTAGGAGAATCGGCGATTCGATGAATGGGGTACGCTGAAGTTAGGTGTGACAGGTGTCGCTGTCGATGATGGTGACACCGCAGCCTCGGGGATGGGAGGAGAGAGCATGGTTGAAGGGGGCCGCGAAGCCACTTGTGGGGGTCCTCGTCCTTCAACGATCGGTCCGAAGGTTTGCAAGGATCGTCGTCGATGAACAATAGCGGATGCGTTAGGGCGCAAACGGGTCTCAGAACTATTGGAGAGCTCGCCCAGAGGTTTCTCTTCCTCGGAGGATGACGGGAAACTGTCCCTTCCAGGTGAGCAGGGAGGAGACGAAGATGCTTCTGAAGTAACCACTGTTCTCTGGCCTGATGAGATAGCAGACAAACGATGTGAGCTATCTCTCAAATTATCAAGATGGCGCCCGTCCTGTGATACAACGCTATTCGTGGCGGATGTTCCATCCAGTGATTGCTCCCGAGTGCTAGTCTCTGTCAATGTTTCGTAGTCTCCGGTCTCGCTTCCGTCTCTGAAGGATGTGTCGACTGAAAAGGTCTTCGAGTATCGGTCAGGATCTCTAACAACTAGAGTCCTTTGGCTGGGTTGTTCCCTGAGGCTCGCAATTGGCTCATCTGTCTTCGGCTTACCGGTCTCGGAGAGTGCCTTCTTTCCACCAAGCCCCTCGATCTCCCGACGAAGTGTAGCCAGCCAACTGTCCATGTCATCGGCGCTTTCGAAAACCATGAGAAAATTCGATGCTTGCCGTCGCTCGGCAACTCGGAAGGGCAGGCGTGAGAACAGCGAGCGTTGGTCTGAGGCAGTGGAGCCATCGGCTTCCAGGGCCGAAGAAACTTGCAGAACCCAATGGCGCCCGGGAATCGCATCACTAGCGAAAGCTGCGGAAGCTTTGCCCAGCTGCAATACCTTCTCAGGAAGCCGGTCGAACGTGCCCTCGCTCGAATACTGAAGGAGGCAACCAGAAGTGACCAGAATATATATTTTGGTTGTCCACTCGGACATGATCTCAGGGCCGGTTCCATTCCATCCCTTCTTCCTCCGCTGTTTGTCTGCGTCGATCTCGGTTGGAATATCTGGAATTGGTGACAAGGGATGATCTCCGGTCACTTCTCCAAACCGTTTCGCTCGCATTCGAAGAATGGCATCTGGTGACAATATTGATGCCGGTAGAGTGCTATGTTTGACTGCTTGAGGATATGCTTTGAAGAGCGGCGGTGCGTCCCAGGGCACAAGCCCCCCCCGTGGTTGAGGTTTGCCAAGTTGCTTGCCGTTTCGTGGCTTGATCTGCGCGCGCGCCTGCATTTCTTCGATCGTAGGGTGTTCGACAGTCGTGGACAGAGGTCTGGAAATGTATAGGCTGGAATCTTTGACATCCGGTCTCACGGGCTGCTGTCCGTACGACCAGTTGCTCATGTCGACTAAGGACGCTCGGATACCTGTAGAGCGTGTTGCTGATCGGGAGGTCCTTTGCTCAGGCGACTCTAGTTCTTTCGATCCCTTGCGACCAAATAGACTCCTAATTCCGAGCCTCGATTCCCTTCTCCCAAATTGCTCCGGGCGCAATGGCACTGGTACATCGTCGGCAAGTGCCATGTTGGGTGGTCTTGCCCTTCTGGAAGGGGTCGGTTGTCGTAACAAGGTGTCCAGGACCGGCTCCTGGGACATTCTCGAAGGTGAAAGCACAAGGCCAGAGTCCACGGGAAATCGGCGCTTGCTAGTAATATATGAGGATGGGTGGCGGTCCTGCGATCGGCAGTGGGGGTGATGTGTAAGGCTACCGAAAGAGGGAGCACGGAAGAGCTCACGATCCGAATGAGGACGCCAGCAACGCGCAATACGCCATTCGTCGTGGAGAACCGAAAAATCAACAAGTTAGAACGCGGCCGGACCTAGAGATTTTGCCGGAGACGATACGGGTGCTCAGAAGCACCAGTGGTGAGAGAGTTTTGCCGGACCGTCCGTAGTCGTAGTACTCCCGCTATGTGTGTTGCCAGTCTAGGCCCCTTGGGTTTCGCGGGGCGAGATGTTAGACGTTGGAGAAGTTGTAAGATGACTGGAATGTGAAAGGCGCAGGAAAGGAAGTCGGCGGTAGTGGAGCGACAGACGAAACGAGGACACAAAAGCTGTACTATTCAGTTGGCAAGTAATAATAATAAGGAAGAGAAAACACCAATCTTAGCGTTGGGCGCGCATCCCGATGTTGTGTCGATGTGAGCGTGTTTATGGTGTGGTGCTTCCCACTGGAGGAATCGGTGCACCCGGGACTGGAGGTGGTGGGCACAGGCTCTAAGACTGGGTCTGCCAGGGGCAGGGGTTGCAGAGCCGACAACGTCTCGCACCCTACTCGCAAACTTGGACCGGCTGGAGACTGGTGGCGGCGCTACTTGCTGAGCGTGGAACTAGAGCGCGGGCAACTCGAGCTTTGTGGTGCTCGGACAGGGGACCCCGGAGGGCTTGATGTGGAACGGTTGCATATGGCTAGGGTGGGAGGGCGCGGTTCGTGGACAGTGCGCGTGTCTAAACTGTGTAGGGCAAGGGCTGATCGCAACGGCCGGGCCCCAGGGCAGACAGCGAAGGTCGAGAGACAGCGAGTATCAAGGTGAGACGACGCCGGTGTTTAACAGTGGATGCATGTGGTGATGTTGTTGTCTGCTGGTTGTGTGTGGGATGTTGGGGCTGTTTCGTTTCACAGGCTCGAGCGTGAACGAACTCTTTTCTTCTTTTGACGGGCTGGAAGTCAAGAGTACCAAGCCAGCGTGATTTCAGTGGGCACAGCGGCGAGCAAAAGCAACGTGACGACGAATGATCGACGACCGAGTGGGCGTGAGATGGGGCATCCGGGCTGGTGAGCGACGGTGATGGATTTGATACCCAGATCCAAAACATGACGGGCATGCGAAAGAACAGAGCACAGAAACCCTCCTGTCATGACTACGCGAGGTACCTCAGGTTCTTGCGGCTGGATTTCTTGCGGCTGGCAGCAACATTGCGAAACGGAAGGAAGCAACCGTGACCGCACCTGCACCTGCAACAATGAAATGTAGTGGAAGGTGGCATGCTCAAGAGGGGGAGGAAGGACCGATGGTGACACAACCTTTCACTCGCTCCTTCTGTCCTTGACTGTCACCAGGCAATTGGTCTTCACATTTTGGGTCTACACGGTGACTTTTCTTGCCTTCTCTTACCCTGTGCTTAGCTTCATTGTTGTCTAAATCAGATCGTTGCTGCCGGTGCGACGCTGAGAGTGACAGCACCACCAAATCGTGGTCCATCACAGAATCCACCCGCACCGACAGCGCTGTCACATCGACCCCGGCAACTGTCCCAATGTCTCGGACGCTCACCTCGAACCTACCATTTCCCGATGTCAGGCTGTCTTCTCAGTCCACACTGTCTCGTACGACTGCTTTCTGGGGAA
Source organism: Sarocladium kiliense (assembly GCA_030734395.1). NCBI lineage: Eukaryota > Fungi > Ascomycota > Sordariomycetes > Hypocreales > Sarocladiaceae > Sarocladium > Sarocladium kiliense. The sequence continues at coordinate 441,215 of JAUZTG010000020.1, read as the reverse complement.
ATTGTCGTAGACGAAGCTCCTGTCGGCGTTGGCGCGATTGGCTGACCGCCACTGTTCCTTCAGATCCGTAATGTTAACAATGTCAAATCGCCCGACGGCTTTCCGCAGTAGCTGGGAACAGGGCCTGACTACCTAGAGACAGGGCCACCTTTGCTCTTTTCCCAAAATGGCCCCCCGGCCGCATCACACGGGCTGTACGAATCAACGAGTCGCTCAATCACCCAGTCGGATGGTAAGCGCATCTTACGCGGCCAACCACAGGGGGTTGGCCGCTTAGAACCTTGCCAAGTTTACCAGGCATCCTCGCAGGTGCCCCGGTCCCCGAGGGGCTCTGTCGCCAGGAGACGCGGTCGAATACGGTCCTTTCGTCCATTCAATTACCGACGCTCAGATGCGGTTGTTCCGTCACGAGCAACGAAGCGCGTGTCACAAATGATGCAAGACACTGCTGAGGCTCGGTGGTCGGTCAATTCCCAGCATTTCCAAACGCAGTGCTGCAAGCAGCGTTTTGTACCTGCAGTAGCTCCCTTGGCCTGCATATGTGCTGGCGAACACCTCCATCTTATGGCATACCAGACATTTCTGGTGTTGGTGCGTGGGCTGCTCCACTTGTGGCGTGGACAATTGACTTGAATAGACTCGACGCGAAGGAAGCTGATGGGGGCTGTAGTACCTGACGGCCGTGGCCTCCATGTGCTGCAATAGATCCCCCTTATCTTTCGAACCTATCGACCGCATTTCAGGGGCGCATCATGCTAGGTTGGTATGTGACTGCGTTGTATTGTTGGTGATGTGATGTACGAGAGATCCATTGTCACTCCCTCGCCAAGAAATTGTGACAGAATACTGCGCCAGACGATGTAAAATTTTGCATTGCACAACCTACGCCCGTTGTCACTCCCACTACGGCGTCTATTCTCGCCGCCGAATCAAACAATGAAGGCCCAACAGCTCCCAGCCCAGAGGCGTCCAAGCTACTCCAAAGCTTACCCGAGAATTCTTGGGTCCCCTAAATATCATTTGGCCCTGGTCTCGCCCGATAGGGAGTAAACAGGGTGTATCAATCTAGTATGTACGATACGCGCACGTCGCCAGCCTGCAACCAATACCGGACTCCCGGCAATTCGTAGGCAGGGTAACGGTGCGCTGTCAGACAATGTTCCTGGACCCGAGAGCCTGGTGAGATTGGCTCCTTTAGCTGGGCACTTTTTCCTGACGGGCTACGCACGGGCGCTGTCAAGGACGGCCCGTTGGTGCAGAAGGACGTACCTTGCATCTGGGATTGCCCTAATGGCTAAGGTGCAGCACGGTAAGCTACAGGTTTATGAAGGTCTTCGTTCCAGAGACAGGAGCAATTCATGAGGTGATCGAGATAGGCACATGTCGCTTTATCTGGGTTCAAGGACTTGTTGATGACCCTCTTGAATCATGCGTTTGGGTGAGGCCGATTACGGTGGCTGGAAGTATGTGGTACCACCCGTTGCAGAATTGCAACCAGAGTCCACCAAACAAGCTTGTTCCCTGTAGCAAACACAAGACCGTAGCCACGCGGCCGATGCGAGATTGGTATGACATTATTATTCCTGTCGATACTTTCGCCTCCATACTACGGAGGTAGTTAGAAACCTTCTCATCAAGCTGGGACCGCTGTGTTGACCACCCATCCACGATTTCATCCTCCCGATGCCTGGTTCAACTACCCTGCAGCCCTCGCTTGATCTTGTGACAGACCTTGTGACCACTGCCACCATCCGTGCTGTCAGGCAACATGCCACTTCAAGCTGTCAAACAAACCATTCTCTTACGAAACGAGTCTAGGATGGCTGCCTCGCCGTTCCTCTCCGAGAAACCTGATGGATCCTAATTGTTCCTGAAAACCGTGCCTCCGTCACCCACATAGCCTACTGCCCCTCACCTTGATCATTGCTATCGGTATATCGCTCTACCTTCACGCTCCAAACCCAACCCGCACTTGCAGGCTCCTCTCCAACCTCGATCAACATCATGGCAACCAACGGCGATAGCTCAGCCCTTGAACAGCGCAGCGAGTCTCCTCCAGGTTCACCGCGTTCCGCGTCCGTGTCTCTGCAAGCCGCCGCAACCATGAACGCCGGTCTCCAGCATGAGCCGAGTCGACGTACGCATCACCCCTCTTAGAACCCTCGCGCGCCGAACACTTCACTGACATCACACACTAGGATCCTCCAGCAGCTCTCTCACACGAAATCGATCTTCCCCGCACACCGGTCGCCGTCGTTCCGCTGTCCTCATGAACCTCCAATTGAATGACCCCGCCGTGCCTGCTCCAGGCGAGATGGCTACAGATCATTCCTCGGCGCAAATGCTCACCCCACAACCACTCTCCGGCTCGCCTCTCATGGCCGATCCGCATCATCATCGTGCGCCGAGTCTAGGAGAGCTACATCAAGAACTAGAGGCAGAGCAGGAAGCCCACGTCGTACGTATTCTTAGTCGACCCTGGGGAATACCTGAGCTAACTAAGTCTACTAGAACCGACTACTGCAGATGATTCGACAGCAGCAGCTCGAACTACAGCGCCTGCAGGCGAGCAACCCACAGCATAGTCAAGGTGTCGCCGAGGATAGCAGTGCCATCTCTGAGCGCTCCGGCCACGGCACGCCGATCCCAACCGCCTCGCACACGTCAATGGCATCCATGCCCCAGACTGGCTCTTACTCCCGGTCCCCAGGTCTCCGGCACCCGAGAAGCTCCTTCGATATGGCTCGCGCAGACATCCAGAGGCGGTCTCGGACGCCAAGTCGAGGCGCTTCACCCAGGGTCAGATCAACATCGATCAGTGCTGAGAGTGGGGATTGGGTGCTTGGTGGCAGGGATGAGAGTGCGTTCTACCAGGCTGAGACGCAGATGCTCACGAGGGAGAACCAGATGCTCCGGCATCGTATCCGTGATCTGGGTAAGGTGGCCTCTCCGGACTTGTGTGGGCTATATGCATACCGACTTGCTGACTTATCTGACAACAGAAAAGCAGCTGTCTGAGCTTTCCCCCAGCGGTGCTGCTGGTTCTGAGCCGCCGGTTCATTCGCATCTGACCAGATCATCAACAGCTGACGAAGGGGCGGAAACATCAGCTGAAGCTCCCCGAACCACATGAGATGTGGCAGTGCGTGTCTATTAACAGCTAGGAAGCTCGACGGAGTTATTTGGAGTTAGCATGCAAGATTATAAGCCTTGAGCCCTTTGAAGATAGCTTATCCATCGCCAATCAATTTGCTTTATATTGGGAATGAGTCGATACTGTCTGACTAGCTGGATTTCTAGAGACCGTCCTGGATACCATCCTGCACCACCCACAGCATTACTGTGATGAGCTCCTAGGCATAAGAACCCACAAGCAGCATAGACGGCACCAATTTAGTTGCCGGCTATCCGTTTCGATCATTTCGAAACGATCTACAAATTCGGTAGGTTAGGTGGAGCTAGGCATGCGATCTCTTAACGCACGTCGTTTCGGGCGTTTTCTTTACCCTGCACTGATCCTTCGAGTTCTCTCCAAACAAAACATTCTGAGACTTCACATCATCCAAGATGCTGGCTGGGCCATTGACTTCAGCGGCTGCGCGTAGGAGCTGTTGGCGGACTGTACAGCGTGCGGCCTTCAGTTCCAGCGCTATGAGGCAGGCTGATTTCACTCACGCGGTATGTCCCGATACACGGAGGCTGGATGAAGGAGATAGTCTGGGCCACCACAGCAAACCGACAACTGCTGCCCCCCATCTTTATCAATGACGCCTTCTTCGATGCAACTCCTTTCGACTAGAGATAAGTACTGACTTCCGGAATTAGGTTGTCGGTGGTGGTGTAGTTGGCCTCGCTATCGCGCGCCAACTCGCCCAGCGGCCAGACACAACGACGCTCCTCATCGAGCGACACCCCTCCGTTGGCACAGAAACCTCCTCGCGCAACAGCGAAGTCATCCATGCAGGCATCTACTATGGACCCAGCAGTTTGAAGACGCAGCTCTGCGTTCGCGGGAAGAACCTTCTTTACGACCTCTGCGAGAAGCACTCCGTGGGCCACCGCCGCACAGGGAAGTGGATCGTTGCGCAGAATGACGTGCAGAGAGAGGCACTGGAGGGTATTCATCGGTTGTGTGGAGAGATTGGCGTGGATGTGAGGTGGGTTGGGGACGAGGAGCTGAAGAGGGACGGAGAGGGTGTGAAGGCGGAGAAGGGAGCCTTAGATAGCCCGACGACGGGGATTGTGGACTCTCATGGGTTGATGATGTGTCTTCTTGGTCTGTTCGAAGACGCTGGCGGTGTCGTGGCCGTAAACTCACCTGTTGAGAGTGTCACGCCCCTAGGCACGGGCACACCTGGCAGCAGCGGTTGGGAGATCTCCGTTCGAGATGGCTCAACCGGCGAAGCCTCCAACATAACGACGGAGACTTTCATCAACGCCGCAGGACTCGGCTCCGTGGATATTCACAACAGCATTGTCGCTCCCGAGCAGCGCACACAGCTCTTCTACGCAAAAGGGAACTACTTCTCCTACTCAGCCTCAACACATTCCATCTCTCGCCTCATCTACCCCGCCCCTGAGCCTGGAGCTGGTGGTCTTGGAACACACCTGACGCTTGACCTCGGTGGGAGAATCCGTTTCGGACCGGACGTCGAGTGGGTTGATTCTCCAGAGGACCTCGCTGTCAACGCGGGACGCATGGATCTAGCTATTGCGGAGATCAAGAAATACCTCCCTGGAGTGGATGAGTCTGCTCTTGTGCCTGACTATGCTGGTATTCGGCCGAAGCTAGGGAAGCGTGGAGCTGTTACTGCAGGAAAGGGGTTCCAAGATTTTGTGATCCGGAAGGAGGAGGGCTATGAAGGTTGGGTTAACTTACTTGGGATTGAGAGCCCGGGGTTGACAAGTTGCCTGGCCATCGCGGAGAGGGTTGATGGGCTGATGTACGGTGGCCTGAAAGTATAAGAAACACACAGTCACGTGGAAATCCCTGCCTTGGGTGTCTTCGATGATAATGAAACAGCTTTTTATTGCTGTGATGAGCTATGAGCTCCTGATAGGATTCAATCGAATAGGAGTCCTCCTCAAAGATGACCGAAAAGCCCTCCACTAGACAAAACATTACGCGCTGCATGCAATCATGACAAAGCCGTAAGAATTCCTCATGATCCCTTCGTCATTTTTGTGTTCAAGGAACGCCGTAAATCCAATGCTGCGGCCGCCTTTCCCGTGCTCGTCTGATGTACAATCTCCCCCAGCTCCGGAGGCAGTGAAGAAAAAGGAAAGAACGCAAAATGGACGTTTAGCGTAGGGCGATAGCTGGACAGTACTTTCGGCTCTGGACGTTGACTTGGAACTCGTAGATGCCATTCTGGGCACCGACAAACCTATGTGGAGAGTCGAGTCAGTACAGTAGTTCACATTCGTCAAGGGTAGAGGAAATCATACAGTGTGCGGCCATCTTCACTCCAGGCCAGGCCAGCTGTGTTGTCGGGTGACGGTGGAAGGTTAAGCACGCCAGGATCCGGGAGCGTGCCTCGTACTGCACTCTCCTCCCACCGTAAGCTCGGGTTAACCAGAGGAGCCAAGAGCGATGACTCATCATTGTCGCCTGTCGTTGGATTGGCACGCTCTCTAGCCTGCAAGATCTCCAGTACTGTCAGGTACTCCTGCTGATCTTGTCGATTCCGTGCTCCATCTCGCATGGTTGAAACTGTATCGGCGAGTTGGTCCAACCATAACTGGTTCATGTTGCGCCGGATAGGCTGTTGTTGCATGTTGGCGTCCAATAGCATTTGGCGTCTGCGATTGATCCGTTCCTGAAGGGCTTCTCTTGGGCCTCTCGGAACACGATAGTTGCTTAGCAAGTCAGCCACAGCTTGGCTATCATCGGCTCGGTCGCGTATTCGTGTCGAGGTAGTATCGTCAGCTGTTGGACGAAGAGAAGCACGGCTCATGGAGGATGACCGCTGTGGTGTGTCATCTGTGTTTCCAGAGCCTGGTCTCTCTCTACGACGACGGTCCCCTCTTATGGCCTCCAACACCAAGGTCTCATCCGTCGTAAGCGGATGGTTCAAAGCCTCGAGACCTTCGGCAACCCTTCTTCTTCCTTCAGTAACTGTAGTCGAACCGGCTCCACTGGAGTTGTTCCGGCGCTCTGTTGAGCGGCGTTCCAAGAGACGCGGATCAACAGTGTTGCGATCCAGAATAGTGACATGCTCGAAGTCTCCCTCAGTATTGATGTCGACTATTTGGCGGACAGCATAGCCGCTACGAAGATCGGCTATGCCTATGTGGGCTCGGTCTTCGGTCCACGCCAGAATATCGAAAGGACCAGGGCAGAACGCCATGTCTCGGACTGCCCCTGATAGAGACTCGGGCTGTGATGAAGTGAAGGTAGTGACCAGAGCGTCGGCATCTGGATCGTTGAGGAGCGCGGTTTGAAAGATGGAGATGGTGCCGTGCTGAGTACCAACAGCAAGATATTCGCCGGAACTTGAAAAGCAGGCAGCGAAGCTGCCGCGCCTATCGGTCTTGTCATCCTTGCGCTGACTCTTCAACAGCAATCGCTGCTTCAGCTCCCATCGGTAGTCCTGCCTTTCCCTGGTTCGTGACGACTCGACTGACTTTGGTACCCTTTCGTGGACGTATAGATACGGATCATCGAGAATGGCTATCAAAAATCGCCCATCTGGGGAGATAATGGCTCGGTTCACGAAGTCGGGATATGTGATGGTGGCTAATGGCTCGCTCTTCTCGTCCGCTTCAAATTCATCCAGGCTGACCAGTGTTACTGTGCGGTCATTGTTGGCAAGAACTGCGACGGGGGATGTGTACGATCCATCACAGGTGGATATGGAAGGCGTGGGAAACCACAGCGTGATGCAGTTGACCCTGTCCTTCGCCATCTTGGAGCTTTTTGCGACGAAACTCTTGTCTGAACCTCGCGACCGAGACATGAGGTCCATCACAGACGTGTATTGATCCGTTCCGACCTCATAGCCGAAAGGTAAGCGGACCTCAGGATCAAGCAAGTCCAAGTGGAAGTTATTGCTTTCGTCGCTCTCGCCATCGAGGCGGATCGCGACAAAGTCGCCCTTCTCGCTACCACAGCAAAGCCAGCCACCTTCGGCTACGAGGCATCGGGGGGCGAATGTGAGGAGCTTGATTGTTTCGCATAGGTGTGTTCTCGTATTGAGTCGTTGGATATGGTGACTACCGCTTCCGCCAGGGAAGTAGACAAGGTGTCGTTTCTCGGCGCTTATCAAGGAACGTAATTGCCAGTGTCTGTAGACTAGTTAGTCCGTGGTGTGTCCATAGGCTGGATGGAGACGGCGCACTGTGAGCGAACGGGCACTTTGTAGTGCCTGCGGCCGGTTCTTGAGATGATGTTATCCGTCGGATAGAAGCTGAGAGACTATTGTCAGCGACAACCACTGTACGGCATTGAGAGGCAACACGAACACGCCATTCTCCTTGACGGCCATGACGGGCCTGTCAAGTCGGAAGAGACCAGCCCGGCCACACTCAGTAGCGCTATGAAGTCGGCAGCTTATGATCTCGTTGGCCGGTCGTCCGTTTGGAGTAGGGCTGTATCACGCCGCGACGCAAGATGCTGAAGCCAGGCTGATCGGAGGGCAGGCGAGGCGCGGACGATGATGCGCGAAGATCACGACTTTAGCGATGGTACTTTGTTTGACGATGGCTGTGAGGGATGCAAGGAAGGTCGACCGCCTGATGGGTGAGGCAAAGAACGGGTGGTTGTAGGAGGGGCGTGTGAAGGTGGGAGGGCAAATGGCAGACGGGAGGCTGAGATGACGTTTAGTGTATGGCTCGCTTCTCGATGTGAAAGCTGGGGTCATATGCAGGCCAACGGCGGTGTGTAGGGTGGAAACTTCTTAGGTTAGCTCTATCTGCGACGGTTTCACAATTCTTTTCTAATAAGGCGGACCACCAACTCTCACATTTTTAATTCACATTGATCAAGCTCAACTTGAAGTTGAAGGAGAGTCGGGAGATAGGATGTGCGATCACACCACCTAAGCTTTTCAAACAGGCGGGACGTCCATGAGACCGGATCCTGAGGATCTCACCGCACTGATATCGATGTGAACGACGATCAATGGCCAGTGATTCTCATTGCTCCTGCTCAAACGAATGATCCGTCAAATTCTCCTGCTGATTCTGTCTATGGACGTGGTCCCATCAACAGAGGTATTTGTGACCAGTTTCTCATAGTACCTTAACGGCCCTCTGCTTGTTGTCTCAGCAAAGATGATAATAGTACCAACGTAGCGCAATAATTGATTACGCCGGCTTTACTTTCCTCCAGCGCTGCTGGCGAATCCGTCATCATCGAAGCCCGGCTTGGAGGATGGTCACGTGGTCTCGGAGCCAAAAACCGAGGTTGATCCGACGCTACGAGCCGTGGGGAAGGAGCTACTTCTGCTGCTGCTTTCCTTCGGCTTCGATGGGCGCCGGGGAGCTTCTGAGGCCCCACCATCTCTCTGCTGCCCGCTAGCTTTTAGCGGCCTTCCGGGGCATCCCAGCACGCTGAGGCTTGCCCCCCCGGCGCGGGTGGTCCAGGCTCCTCGGGCCAAAAAATTTCGCTTCATCTTCCCGTCGTCTCCATCATCTCCTTCTCTCTCTTTTTCCTCCTCCTCATACCCATCCAATCTGTACAACACCCCCCTTATAACCTCTCCTCACTTGTCCTAATACCCATCTCTGCGCGTCTTCACTCTCCTTCTTCTTCTCTATTCCCATATACCCCAGACGTTGCAGACAAGATGATGGCCTCGCGCTTCTCACGGGCTGTAAGTAGCTACCCCTTGCGATGCGACTTGAGCTGTTTGCTAACTTGTGCGCTTCCAGCTCCCCAGGGCCACTCCCCTGACTGCCCGGTCCGCCGCTTTCAGAGCTCCTCTGGCATCGCGCTTTGCTCGCTACGAGTCCACCGCTGCTGATGGCGAGGGTAAGGTTCAAGGTGCCGTGATCGGTATTGATCTTGGTACCACCAACTCTGCTGTTGCCATCATGGAGGGCAAGACTCCTCGCATCATCGAGAACTCCGAAGGTATGTTTGCCATTTTCAGCCCTTGCTTGCAGACTGCTAACCCTTCACTTAAGGTGCTCGCACAACTCCTTCCGTCGTCGGTTTCGCCGAGGACGGTGAGCGTCTCGTCGGTGTCGCTGCTAAGCGTCAGGCCGTCGTCAACCCCGAGAACACACTCTTTGCCACCAAGCGTTTAATAGGACGCAAGTTCTCCGACGCTGAGGTTCAGCGCGACATCAAGGAAGTTCCTTACAAGATCGTCCAGCACACCAACGGCGATGCCTGGGTTTCCGCCCGTGGCCAGAACTACTCTCCTTCTCAAATTGGTGGCTTCGTCCTCAACAAGATGAAGGAGACCGCCGAGGCCTATCTCTCCAAGCCTATCAAGAACGCTGTTGTCACTGTCCCTGCCTACTTCAACGACGCCCAGCGTCAGTCTACCAAGGATGCTGGTCAAATTGCGGGCCTCAACGTCCTCCGTGTCGTTAACGAGCCTACCGCTGCCGCACTCGCGTACGGTCTCGAGAAGGAGGCCGACCGCGTTGTCGCCGTCTACGATCTTGGTGGTGGTACCTTCGATATCTCCGTTCTGGAGATCCAGAACGGTGTCTTCGAGGTCAAGTCCACCAACGGTGACACCCACCTCGGTGGTGAGGACTTCGATATCCACCTCGTCCGCCACATGGTTGCCGACTTCAAGAAGACCTCTGGCATTGACATCTCTGGTGACCGCATGGCTATCCAGCGTATTCGTGAGGCTGCTGAGAAGGCCAAGATCGAGCTGTCCTCTTCCCTCCAGACCGACATCAACCTGCCCTTCATCACTGCCGATTCCTCTGGCCCCAAGCACATCAACATGAAGCTCACCCGTGCCCAGCTTGAGAAGATGGTCGACCCTCTGATCCAGCGCACTATCGACCCCGTTCGCAAGGCGCTTAAGGATGCTGGCCTCTCCGCCAAGGAGATTCAGGAGGTCATCCTCGTCGGTGGCATGACCCGTATGCCCAAGGTCGGCGAGTCTGTCAAGAGCATCTTCGGCCGTGACCCCGCCAAGTCCGTCAACCCTGACGAGGCTGTTGCCATGGGTGCTGCGATTCAGGGTGCTGTTCTGTCTGGTGAGGTCAAGGATCTCCTTCTCCTCGATGTCACTCCCCTGTCTCTTGGTATCGAGACCCTCGGTGGTGTGTTCACCCGCTTGATCAACCGCAACACTACCATCCCCACCAAGAAGTCTCAGGTCTTCTCCACTGCTGCTGACTTCCAGACTGCGGTCGAGATCAAGGTTTACCAGGGTGAGCGTGAGCTTGTCAAGGACAACAAGATGCTCGGTAACTTCCAGCTTGTTGGCATTCCCCCGGCCCACCGCGGTGTTCCTCAGGTTGAGGTCACCTTCGACATTGATGCCGACTCTATTGTCCACGTCCACGCCAAGGACAAGTCCACCAACAAGGACCAGTCCATCACCATTGCTTCCGGCTCTGGTCTCTCTGAGTCTGAGATTCAGCAAATGGTTGAGGATTCTGAGAAGTACGCCGAGGCTGATAAGGACCGCAAGGCTGCCATTGAGGCTGCCAACCGTGCCGACAGTGTTCTCAACGACACTGAGCGTGCTCTGAACGAGTACGCCGACAAGCTTGACAAGACCGAGGCTGATGGCATCCGTGAGAAGCTCGCTACTCTCCGCGAGTTCATCGCCAAGAGCCAGTCTGGTGAGGGCACTGCCACTGCCGAGGAGATCAAGGAGAAGACCGACGAGCTCCAGATGGCCAGCCTTAACCTCTTCGACAAGATGCACAAGGCCCGCAACGAGTCCAGCAGCGAGCAGTCCTCTGGCGAGCAGCAATCCAATGAGGGCGAGAAGAAGGATGATTCTAAGCCTTAAACAGCATGATCCATCTGTTCTGCACTGTTTGGACACCTGAAACCGCGATACCAACTTCCCACTCAAAGAGGGGAATATTTACATGGACACAGGAGCTTGGGGCGCGGCTTAGATCCCTCTTCTTCCCACTTGTATTTACCCGTGTACTCTTATATCTACCCGCCTCAGCCCGCTGTCCATCGACAGCCATTTCTTGTTTCACTTGTTGTTACTAGCTTTACTTTTTTTTGGTGGGAGGCGGAAAAAAACATTGGCGTTGGAGCATTACAAGAAAAGAAAAACCTCTTATGCAGAAGTTGACTCTTTTTTCTCCCTTCACAATTGATTTTGTATCATGAGACTGATGGAGACGGTCGGGGAACATGTGTCTTTTGGGTGATTGTATGAAAGATCAAAAGGAAACCCTTAGCGAAGGTAGCATATAATGACAACATCCCCTCTCTACCATTCCGAGTTCGCTGCTGCTCTTGTTGATATCTGTGTGAAGTCCAAATGCACACCAAACAAGTTACCCTTCAAGCCATGTAGCTCCAAGAGGTGTTAAGCTGATTTGTCCCATGCCAGTTGTTGGCCAGCTGCCCTCCAGTCCGCCAAGCTTGTTCTCCTGGCATGCTGCCGATCAGAGGTGTCTTTTCTTGCGGTTCGATATGATCGTCGGGATCGAGGTCACAATGGTGGTCATTGTTGCACGACGAGGGACGTAAGATGGCCAGCAACCTCGACCAAGCTGGCTGGCGTTCACATGGTTGGTATGTGCCATGCTGTGGCTGCTGTTTCTCGAGATCGGGAATGGTGTTTTGAGGGTTGGTAGAGCTTTGGTCGGTTGAGAGGTTGGTAGTATTGCGCGTAGTGGCGTAGAGGAAGAAAGGGAAGAGGATGGAGAGGATGATGAGAAAGGTGAGGAGAGCTGGATGGTTGTGGCACCAGTCGATACAGCTTTGGTAGCCCATCATATTGGATGGTTTTTGCTGGTTCCGTTAGCTGGTAGGAGTATAGTTGTTTGGAGTGAAGTTAAAGAAATATCGAAAGACGGCCAAGAACGTTGGCTTGAATAATGAGTGAGTGTGTGAGTGACCGTTTGTCTGAAAGAGCGACTGTAGTAAGAAAATTAAAGAAAGGACGACTTTGTTAAGTCAAGTAAAGAGGAGTTCCATCAGGGAACGAAAAAGGGTACTCAAGCCATGAAATTCATATTGTGAGCCATGATTATCGATGTCAGGGCGGTAGTTTGCAGCAAAAGAGTAAGGATCAGAACATTGGACAAGGGAATATTTTGGAGATGTTTTGGTTCTGCCCTCGGTCTCGATAAAGGTCTTGCCCGCTTGTCTATGTATATTATGCCGGCAGGGCTGGTGGGGACCGTCAGGAAGGGACGACGGGTCGAGTTACATTCCTGACGTTGCCGAAGGGAGGAGGGGGGCAACGCGCCGAAAGGGATATGTAAATGGACTCAGCTGATTGGAGTGGCTTTTCTTCATACGGGTTGCTTCTGAGACACTCTGCTAAGGAAGATTCGGGTCTTGCGCTAAGGTGGATGGGAGGAGGAAGACGTCAGAAATATACACGCGGGCTGTTCACGGGAAGGAAATCGATAACGCGTTCAACAAGTCTTCCTTTTTGCGCCGGACTTCTATCTGCCGAAACCGAACCAACCCTTCTTAGCTGGCGCCTGCTTTGGCTCTGGAGCGGGCTCCTTCTTCGCAGTCGCTGGTGCTGCTGGAGTAGCCGGCTTGCTACTGCCTTGAACCTTCGTGTCGTAGTCAATGTAATCCCACGCGACGTCCAGGAAAATAGGTTTCATGGGGATAAGTGCCATCTTGGGCGGGAATTGAATCACGTTCTTGAGATCAACTCCCTCGGTGGGGTACTCGTGCAGGCGCTCCGCGAGCGGGATCTTGCGAACGGCTGCCTGTGAATCATCTGCCGCGAGGTCCTTCTTGCGGAGGTTGTCGATGTGAACGATAGCGCGGTGGCGTTGAAGCTCGCCGTTGAGAAGGCTGCTGAGGAACTCGAGGGAGGAACGGGGAACGTCGATGCTGAGAGGTCCATCAATGGCGGAAGGGGCTGAGTCAGAGAGGTGGGAGAGGGCAGACTGGCTGAGGCTCAGGCAGTGGTTGATCAGGGCGAGGGCGTTGGTGACGTTGCCAACGATGGCGTGGGAGCGGGCGATAGCGAGACACCTGTTAACACAAAAGGTCAGCTTCCAGGCATGTAGGTGATCTGAAAGAAAAATTGGATACATACTTGAGAGACTCGAAGTAGTCACTGTAAGCGTTCAATCGAGTCGCAAGCTCCTCATCAGCAGCCACACCAGGCAATTCCTTGACCGAGTCGAGGTTCTGCAGAGTACCGTCATAGAGCGCAGCCTTCTCCTTCAGTTTGGAGAGCTTGCGACTCTGCGGGGGTTCTCGTTGCGGCTGTGCCTCCGCGTCTCCTGCACCCTTCCTCTTCCTCCGTCCGACACGGCTAGTGTAGCCTTCTGGAGCACCGTCGTGCGCACCTGTGAGTACCCTGTTGCGACCGATACGCCAGCTGATCATCTCATAGTTGACGGCGGTGCGTGTAATTTGCAGACTCTGCATGCGGGCATCGGCCTGGCCAACGCCTTCGCCACGGAGCTCGTCAATAGCCTGCTTAGTAGCATCCACGGCATCTTGGGTGGTCATGAGAACCTCCTCGTAGGCTGCGGCTGTCTCTTGCGGAGTCAGGTTTGAGCCGTCCTTCTCAATCTTGTCTGCGAGCTTCTCCTTTGCTTGCAGCACGGAACCCCATGCAGTTGCGATCTGTGCGTCCTCAATCTTGACCTCACGAGATCTCCAGGTGAGCGTTCTCGGTCCTTCCTCTCCCTCGATTGCCTCCCTCTGAGAGGCTGCATCGCCTTGGCGCAGAATGCGGGGGTCGAGCTTGTTAACCTGCTCTGTGAGAGCAGCGTCGTTCTCAGGGAAGGTCTTTCGAGCAATAACTGGAATCGGCACCGTACGAGGAGTCTTGAGTTGATAGGCGGCATAGCGAATCGAAGGATCGATGGTCTCGGATAGTAGATCTTTGAAGATATCGCCCTTGACCGCCGATGCCAAGGCACTGTAGATAACACGTGCCGTCGCATAACTTCGCAGGCACGCCTCCCAGCTCTGCTTCTCGAACTGCATAGCGCCTCTTATCATTGCAGCGTATGCCTTTGCCTCGAGAACATCATTGGAGCTAGCACCGGCTGCGGAATCGGTGAGGATCTCGGCGAGGGTCTCGGCGGTGCGAGCAGCCTTGTCGAGGCGGGAGACGATGTGAGATCTGGTGCGGCCAGTGATGCCCTTTTGATCGGTGTCATGACCTGTCTTGAAACTCATCGCCTGAGCCCAGGCGCGCTCGCTGGTGAGGAGGAGCAAGTGAACATATCTGTGAGGCACGAGATAATGTCAGTATCGGATTGAGGTAAGATTGTATCGTGTTTGCGATGCACGACTCGGGGCTGCGACGCACTCGTGATTTTCGCCGACGTTCTCCGCGGTCACCTGGTCCTTCTTTGCATACTTGCCACGGTTCCTCGTGGCAATGCCAATCTTCTTGCGGGAGTTGAGGAGGCGCTTGGCAAGGAGGGAGTGGTAGGTCGAATAGTTGCCGTAGAGGAGAGCCTTGTCCCTGCCGTCGACAATGAAGCTGGTGATATCCATTTCACCTTCGATATGACGTCCGCGGGGCGCCAAACCAGACCGTACTGAGCTGAATGCGCCGGACAAATGGACGAGTGTCTGGCATGAGGCGTTGGGCTGGCCACAATTGAGGTCGGTGATGGTGGGGTTTGACATATTGTGGTGATGTGGCGGGGCACAGAAACGGCTGACTAAGGATTTCATGACCAGTGGTGAGCCTAGGTGCTCTTGCATCTGTGGATGAGATGGAAAGCATGGGATTGATTCCTCGAACCTGGCTGTTATGATACCGATTATTCATGATTCATTTTCCCGGGACTATGCCATGTTCTCCTCCATTATTGTATCGTTGTGATATGTTGGTGGCCATCTTGAACATGCACGAAAAGTATTCTACAAAACCGACCACTGAGACAGGCTGTGCCACTGACGAGGCTCGTATTCGAACTAGAACACATATTTGATAAATCTTGCAAAGTACAAAAAACCAAAGTCCTGACGGAATGGTGTGATGTGGCCTCCTGGATGGGCCACTTTTCCAGCTCCAGATCCGGATCTGGAACAGATAGGGAAGGCTCACGTGTGCACGCGTGACGAGGCAGTGGTCTGTGATGGAGGTCCAACTAGCTGAGAGGGAGGGTGAGATGTCTCAGAAGGAAAAACTGGGAGGGCGACGAGGGTGAGACGGGAGAAGACTGGAGAGCCCGTAGCGTGCCGTGCCGAAGGCTTGGGTGGTTTTGGAGAGGCAAACAAAGTCAAGCAGAGGGCGAAGTGGTGAGGGAGACTGTGACAAGGAGGTGATATTTGTTGAAGAAGGGGACTAGAAGGGAGAGTAGGAGTGGGAGGCTGTCGCATGCGAGAAATGACAGGCAAGGGATTGGACTGGACATCTCGCACAGGGTTTGGTGATGAATGCTACTGACAGTCACTTGACGCATTAGGATACAGTGGTAAGCTAAGGTAAGGTAGCAGCAACAGGCAGGCAAGCTGGTGCGAGCGTGTCAAGGTGCAGAATCATACATGAGGTAATAGTAGCGCCTCAAACGATGGGAGCCAAGGCAAAGGCAGAGAGTGAGAGAAATGCAGAAGCTGGAAACCCGAAGAGCTCTGATGTGCATGTGACCTGCAAACTGTTAGCTGCAGGAGGCTTGCAGCTTGCAGGCCCGGGGCCCCCCACCAGCTCTCCCACGCTGTGGTGAAGGGGTCACGGCGACGGGCATGACGATGATGCAGTGATGAGGTGGATGGGAAGCAAAGAAAAACGAAGAGGAAAAGACGACGAGAGGCACAGCTTTAGGGTCACATGCAACTTTTCCTCTTATCAGCAGTGTCACTCACCGAGTGATTCCGGTCTATGGGTAGGTATCTATATCCAGGGACTGACCTACAGCTGCTGCAACTGTCGGTTCCCCCACCTCCTCCACTGACAATGACCACTGCCACTCCCGCCATGAGAAAAGGTACTTTCCCCCCACACCCTTCCACCACCGCAACCTCAAGTCTCATCGGCGGCATCCCACCTTCAACTAGGCGGCGCCCTTTCAATGAGGCCTCTGTTTCCTACTCACATTCTTCTTCTTCTACTAAGAAACTCTGAGCCTCATCCTCATCTCTCTGCCATCCTTGCCCTTCTTTCCACACTCTTCCCTCTCATCTTTTCCTCCCAACCTCTCTTCCTAACTTGACCTTCGTTTTTATTTTACGACCCTCTTCCCTCCGCTTCCTCCCGAACCCCGGGATCAACACCATCATCACCCGCCGTAGCCGCTACCGTGCGCCGATAACGACTTCTCGCAGCCTTATCACCGCCGCCCGCCGACCGGGATTCACGCTTTCAACTTTCGGCCCCTCCCGTTCTCGCCGTAAATCTCACCACTCTGCTTCTTTTCCCTCTTTGATTCTTTCTTTCTTACCACATACCCGGTTTCGACCTGCAGCTGCTTCTTGCTGCACTACGCCGTTCTCGCGCCTGGTATGACGCCGAGGTGAACGCGTCCTCCGTCTCTGGGAGCCTCATCCGACGAGCTGCCTGCTGCTCGGTTCACCCTCTCCTCTACAAGTGAAACCACTTCCTTGTACCAGACATCTACAGCGATGCCTGCAAATGGTACTTTCTTGTCGTCGGTTGCTACCGACTCCTCTCCTTCCTTCCTCGCTTCCAGCGTCCTAGACATGCCCCAAACGCCAGATTCAAGCGCTTCTGGCCTGGGCCTGGCAAAGTCTTCGCCGCCTTCTCCATGGACCTCACCTATTGACACTTCTACTCTTCAAGGCCATCATATCACCGTGCCCACGTCTGCTGCCTCCTGGGATCCGAGAGCTCTCCTCCAGCCAAGAGCCCGCGTTGCCGAACCCCCGAAGCCTGCGCAAAATGGCTCGCTTGACTCAGCCGTCGGCTCTCCAACAAGTCGAGGCAACACGCCGAATCTGACCAACGGAAACTCTGTTGTTTTTCAGTTCACCAGCCAAAATGGCACCCCAGCATACACCGGCACCACGACGAGTACCACTTCATCTCCCGGAAGCGACCATAGAAATCATGCTCATCGCGGTGCTGGGGACTTCATCGAGCGTATGAACAATGTGCAAGACCGTGCCGCTATTCCGCAGCCCAAGAGACGCAGGTTAGACAAGAACGACCCCTCTAAAGATCCTTCATCGGTACAGGTTCGCGGCGGAGGTGGCATCCTTGGAAGTTATGTTAAGGACAAACGCGAGGAAGCCAGCCCTGCGGGGTCTGCGTCAGCTATGACCGTGGACCTGACAAGTGGTACGGTGCTTCTCTGAATCCTCAAAGTATTTCTTGCTCATACTTCACAGGTACCGATGACGAAGTCGTCATGATTCAGGACCCTAAAGACGAGGAAGTCTGCTACGGTATGATCAAAACTAACCTCATGTGCTCCGTCGCTCCATCGCCAAAGCCTGGATCACAGAGCGTCTTTGGTCCCTCGTACAACCCGATCATCAAGATCGTTTTGAAGAGGCAGATCGGCGAGAAGACTCACACAGTCCAAGCTTACGACCACACACGCACCATCATTGGGAAGGTGCACATCGATGGCGCTCGCGCTCTCGCACCATTGATGGATTCCAACGTAAAACTTCGCACTGAAGCTCGTATTCCTTCCCAGCCCAAGAAGCCAGATGAAGTGCCCGGTCAGGCTATCTCACGGATGTACACGCTGGATGTCGTCTTATACGGCCCTATGAAGTACGCAAAGAACATCGGCATCCATCTCATGAGACACGGTCTTAGACTGATTGTGCCCGCCATGGTTCAAAAGGGCATCAAGGTTCACAACCCACACTTGCCAGATAACCGACCACCAGCGCCTAAAGCGTACCCTACGGATGCAAATGGAGCCTTCATGAGCACTTCAAACCGAACTGTTGAAGAGATCCGTTCCGAAGTCCTCGGGGTCTTTGATTCTCTGACACGAACTGAGGACCTTCCGGAGATGGAAGCCGACGCTCGCATAACGACTCCGCTCCTCAAGCACCAAAAGCAAGGCCTCTATTTTATGACAGAGAGAGAAAAGCCGTACAGCGAGCAGGCAAGAGATGGACTCATGGTCTCTTTCTGGAAAACTAGGATGACACCCAGTCGTGAGACCTTATACTCCAATGTCATCACTGGCCACACTCAGAGACAGCCTCCTCCGGACACTCGCGGTGGCATTCTTGCAGACATGATGGGCTTGGGGAAGACACTGAGTGTTCTGTCTCTTGTTTCGGGCAGCCTTGAAGATGCACAGGCTTGGGCAGCCACTGAGCCTAAGCAGCCAGCTGCGGCCGAGCCTAAGTCAGTGAAGCAGGGCACTCACGTACCGCCTCAACAGAGCTTCGGTCTCACGCCTGTATCCGCAAACATCAAGGCAACTCTACTGATTTGCCCGCTGAGTACTATTACCAATTGGGAGGAGCAGATCAAACAGCATCTCGTACCTGAGGGACTTTCGTATCATATCTACCATGGTTCCAATCGCATCAAAGATGCTGACAGGCTCGCAAACTTTGACCTCATCATCACTACCTACGGTTCCGTCTCTAATGAGTTGAGCTCACGGCGTAAGGGAAAGCACGGGCTGTTCCCGCTTGAGCAGTTGGGCTTCTTCCGTATTGTCTTGGATGAGGCGCATATGATTCGTGAGCAGAACACCCTTCAGTTCAAGGCTATCATTCGACTCCAAGCCCAGCGTCGTTGGGCTGTGACCGGAACTCCGGTCCAGAACCGTCTGGACGACTTGGCAGCATTACTTGCTTTCATTCGTCTCCACCCATTCGAGGATCGAGGCAAATTCACAAGATACATTGTCGAGCCATTCAAGGCTTGCGACCCTGAGATTGTCCCGAAGCTGCGCATTCTGGTTGATACCATCACCCTCCGCCGGCTCAAAGACAAGATCGATCTGCCTCCTCGTGAGGATCTTGTTGTCAAGCTCGACTTTAGCGAAGAGGAGCGCAGTGTTTATGAAATGTTCGCGAAGAACGCGCAGGACAGAGTCAAGGTCCTAGCAGGCGTCGACACGGGGAAAACACTGGGCGGCAATTCGTACATCCACATTCTCAAGGCAATCCTTCGCCTGCGACTGCTCTGTGCCCATGGCAAGGACCTGCTCAATGAGGATGATCTTGCTACGCTGCAAGGCATGTCGGCAGATATGGCAATCAACCTTGACGATTCTTCTGATGATGAAAAACCGGTCCTGTCCACTCGCAAGGCCTTGGAGATCTTCAGCTTGATGGTTGAGACGAACAACGCCGATTGCAAGGACTGCGGCAAGTCACTCGGGGCGCACGAGGGAGCAAATATCGAAGCCGAGAATCAGGACGACCTTCTGGGCTATATGACTCCTTGCTTTCACGTCCTTTGCAAAACATGTGTGGATGACTTCAAGAGAAACGCAAGCATCTTCATGGAGCCTGGCACGAACAGCGGCCCATGCCCGATTTGCAATAACAGAGTCAAGTTCGAGTACGTGGAGCTTCGCCAAAAGGATGTCGATGCTGAGCATGATGGTCCGGCTAAGAGCAAGACCAAGAGCGGTAGCAACAAGAGCATGGAGAGATATAGTGGCCCGCACACAAAGACCAAAGCTCTTGTGGAGGACTTACTTGCCAATAAGACAATGAGCGAAGCGAACCCTAACGAGCCTCCATACAAGTCCGTGGTGTTCTCAGGCTGGACTTCTCATCTTGACTTGATTGAAGTGGCTTTGCGAGCGGCAGGCATCACTTTCACTCGCCTTGACGGCAGCATGTCTCGGATTGCCCGAACTAATGCCATGGATCGTTTCCGCGAGGATAGCAACGTCCAGGTCATTCTTGTGTCTATTATGGCTGGCGGTCTTGGTCTGAACCTCACAGCAGGCAACAGCGTCTACGTCATGGAGCCGCAGTACAACCCTGCCGCTGAGGCCCAGGCTATTGACCGTGTACATAGACTTGGTCAGGAACGGCCTGTGCGTACGGTCCGCTACATCATGCGGGACAGCTTCGAGGAGAAGATGATTGAGCTCCAGGACAAGAAGAAGAAGTTGGCTAACCTGAGCATGGATGCTAAGGCTCTAGACAAGACCGAGGCGGCGAAGCAGAAGCTGATGGATCTTCGAAGCCTTTTCAAGTGATTTCGAGTTTGGCTACGCAAGCAGTTCGACAAGAGTGGTGCAGACCATCAACGGCGCGGTCTACATTTGCACTCATTCCTGGTATTTCAATCTGGTGCGGTATACACGAGGAGTTTCTTGCGACGAACAGGGGATCATCTGATGAACATATGGTACTGGATGGCAGGCAAACTCTTCCTATGATTTCACGCGCGTTTCAGATACCACATGCAGCATGCATAACAGGAAGCCTGGTTTCTGGGATCACACAGGTCATCACTCGGGTGGCCGACTTCTCTCGTCTCTCATCTCTCATCTCTTTTTCGAGCAGGCAGAGTCAGCTACGATCTGTGTGGACGACATGCCACTTGGCCATCCTATACCAGCCCTTTCTAGAAAAAAGGAGCGAAGCAAGATGCTTTATTTCTTCTCGCGATTCTTTCCTTTCTATTTACATCAGACACTCTCACGAGAGGACAGCTTTCAAGTGACGGCACATGGGTGGCGCAAGGCAACAAAACTCAGCTTTGGTGATAGGGGAGAAAACGGTGGTATGGCAGTCGTGGCTTTGCTTGGAGTTTGGGGTAACGAGATAATGATACCATGCGGACAATGGAAATGAGTCTTTCTCTAGCATCTGGCACTTGGCGGTGAATTTTCAGTGCATATGAACGTTTCATTGGTATCGTCGTAGCCAGATATAAGCTCATCAACTACAACGCCATGAATGGCAATCTTGCCATCTGCATCAAGTCCAGCTATACGCCTACTCACGCCATAGACTTCTCCTGTTCTCCCCAATTTCTACAACAGCATTCCAGTCTCAAATAGGCTCCTCATCCGCCCTCAACCCAGCATACTCCGTGCCCTGATTCGCAGCACTTAACCTCGCACACAAGCTCAACAGCACCACCGTCTCCGTCGCAGCATAGTGGTTCAGCGCATCAAGCAAGATCTGGAGGTGTCTACTAAAGTTCCCTTCCCATTTGCGGATGATCTCATTCAAGTTCGCGACACGCGTCTCTGTTGCGGTCTCGGACGCTGAGAGGGATGAGGCGTCGGCGTTGCGGCTTGATGAGCTGCTGCTGCTGCTGCTGGTTCGTGTGGCTTGGAAGCGACGCCATTGATCGGCTGTCATGGTTGGGGGGCGGGTGGTGCCAGTGAGGTCGGGGTCGGACTTTTCGAGTTCACGGGTGAGCCAGTTTGTGTAGGCGGCGAAGATGGTGCAGGTTTGCATGAGCTTCGAATGGATCTGAAAGGGGGGAGGCAGGTGTTAGTAATAGTCCAGTAGTGTGCTTGAAAGGAGGGAAACTTTACCCTCAAGAGCTTGCTGTTGGTGAGCATACACTCCTTGAGACATGTATCCAAGAAGTCCACATGATCCTGCATCAGCTCGTCGACTGTCCTCATCGGTTTCGCCACTGCGCCGCCCTCCTCTTCCTCTCCTGTCTTCAGTCTCTCCATGAACTTCGCCCAGTTGGGCTCGATCACTTCGGCTGTGCAGAAGTATAGCAGCTGCTGGACGAAGACCAGCATGCGTGCCCTCAGTGTCCATACTCGCCTTTTCCAAAGCTCAAGCGCACGTGCCCCTGGCGAGGACGACTTGTGGGCCCAACCAATACCACGGGTCTGCGTTTGCCATGTGTTGGACAGTTGGGACTCGAGATATCGTAGTGAGAGGAGATAACGGAACAGTGCTTGGTATCGCCAGACTGTCTTCCGTGAGATGACAAGAGATACTGGGAAAGGCACTGAGTAGTCAAGCTGCAATGACGTGAAGCCAATGGCGTTCTTGTCACTGCTGTCCGAAGGATTATTCGAGGCCAGTGGCTGAAGCGACTCGCCTTGCTCAATACCTGTGATATTCACCACACGCTGCAGCGACTTCGTCAGGGTAATCTCATTCATCTCCACCTTGACATCCTCCTTGAAAGGATCAAGGGAGACGATGCTCCCTGGCTGACGCAGCACCAGATCGAGCAAAGACTGCAGCTTTCCGGTATTGACGGACTTGACAGGCTTCCGCAACTCTGAACCACCAAGCTCGAGGAAGTAGGAGAAGTAATCGGAGGGATCGAGGAAGAAGTAGTGCTTGAGGGAGCGGAGACGTGCGGGCAGCGCATGTGTGGTGAGGAGAAGCTGCATGAGGGATTCGTTCGCATGTGCATACGCGTTTGTGACGTTATCGAGGAAGCGAGCGTCGTCGAAGGTGGCCGGGACGTCTTCAACGACCTTGCTGACATCAACACCGCCGCATTCGCGCACGACATTCAGGTACTTGCCAGCAAGCAGCACCTTGTCTTTGACAGCCTCAAGTTGTGGCGGCACGTCGTGATCGCGGATCGTGTAGCGTCGCTCCCAGTATTCGTCAGTGTAATCTTGCTCGAGACGCTCTCGTCTGATGCTCTTGGACTCCTTGATGAGGAATTCAGAGTGTGGATCATTGATACCACCATGGTGCAGCCATTCGTTCAGCATCACCATGTAAGGCCGACTCGCATCTCTCAGGAGGCTTGTGAGCAGCGCTCTAGCTGCCGGGTCTCCAGACATGGACTCGAGTCGTTTCGTCACCAAGCCAAGCACAATGCCTCCTTTGGAGATCTTCTTGCCGCCCATCCCTCCTGGCATCAGATCACCTCCATCCCTCAGGTTCTCCAGAATGTTTTCGTAGTCGTCTGCGCTATCCTCTTCTTCATCGCTCTCGTCGTCCAACAGGCCGTTTCGTTTCAGCAGATCTTGAGCTAGGGTATAGAGATGCAACATCATCTGACTCGTTTGTATCGTATGGATATTCAACACATGAACAGTGAAAGTGTCGCTTGTGAGAAACTGTGTTTCAAGCTGCGCAATCATAACCAGATAGTCGTGCAGGTGTTTTCGTATTGATGCGCAGAGGGCTTGGTTGACAGCGCCAAACTCAGCTCTGCTTTGCACATCGACAAAGGCTTGTAATGAGGAGTAGTAGGTCGCCATCTTCAGCATCGACTGGGTGAGGTCGTGCAAGCTCGGGTCTAGTCCGGGCAGGATCTTGTAAGATGGCCCGGAAAGGCGGTCTCGCTCCTCGGTGGGGTCATATCCCTTTGCGAAGCGAATGTACTGGCCCTCGTATCCCATGAAGACATAAAGCAGGTCTTCGACTATAGTTGCTTCTTGCAGCTCGAGGGAGAGTTCGCTCAAGGGCTGTGGTTGGGGTGCTTGGGGGACTGTAGACGAGAGGGGTGGTATTGATATCCTCGAGGCCAATGGTGCTGTGGTGTGTGGCAAGAGAGTGACTTCCGGAGTCCATGGCGCTGCTCAGGATATCCTAGTCAGTAACTGAGGATTCTCACTTATGAGGACATGGATGCAAACCTACCCATTGGTGTCTCTGCCCGGGGCTCCTTCGTCCGTACTTCAGGAGCCTTCTGTCTCGCCGCCTCACTTCTCTTTTCCCCGGTAGCAGACCTCCTGACCATCTTCTCCGGACTCGTCGCCGTCGCAACCGTTCTCTCTATCCTCGCCTCATACTCCCTCTCCGTAATCCTTCGTTCCTCATACCTGCGCTCCTCGGCGGTCCTGCTCGACGGACGCGGATTTCCGGAGGCGCTCCGTTTATGAGACGTTCCTTGCGCGTATTGTGCAGCGCTAGCTCTGGGATCGGGTCTGTCGCTGCGAAAGCTACTCCCGTTGGCGCTGGACATGCGCGCTCGAGCTTGCTGCTGTTGCTGTTGCTGCTGCTGCTCGTTCGGGTGTAAGTTGGCGCGGCTGGACGCTCGAGTCTGGGCGGCGGAGGACATTGTGAGCTGCCTACATCTGCTTTCGTGACAGGTCGCCACGCGACAGAGTTCCCAAGCTCTATAAGGTCTCAGAGATTCGAGTGTTGCGGCAGCTTTCTTGGGTATCGTTGGGCTATCGTCCAGTCGGCTTGGTGGGGTATCCGACCTTCAAGTTGTATAGCGTGGGGTTTAGACGCGACGCGGCAGCACAGCCCAGGGCCAGGAACAGCCCAGCACCTGGCAGCCCAGGTCCCTGCACCGCGTCGCTAAAGTATGGCTGGCTGACGGAGGCAGCGCCGGAACAACGACGGCGCGCCTCCGTAAGAAACGGTCCCCAAATACGTTCACGAAAGCTATAGTGGGGCATCGTCAGATCTGAGCCAATCACCATGTGTCGTC
This sequence comes from Sarocladium kiliense, assembly GCA_030734395.1. Classification (NCBI taxonomy): domain Eukaryota; kingdom Fungi; phylum Ascomycota; class Sordariomycetes; order Hypocreales; family Sarocladiaceae; genus Sarocladium; species Sarocladium kiliense. The sequence goes on along the minus strand of JAUZTG010000020.1, from coordinate 416,868 downwards.
TCTGTTACGTTCACCACGACTGCCTGACAACATCACGCTTCGCTCTCCGCCGACCAGAAGCTTGGACTTACGTTTCCCGGGTTATACCATCCCAACCGTCACCTGCCTCGACCTTTTCCCGACAATCAACTACAAGAATTGCAGTTGTTGTCTTCCTGTCCCGCTCTGAACTCACCTCCTTCGACTTCAACTCTTCGTCCTCTGCGTTACGAAGTGCTTGCCTAATCCCCTCCAACTGCCACTCCGGCTTCAACCCCCAGAAACACCGCCAACATGTTCATGGCCAGATCAGAATACGGTAAGGCGGCTCTCTTACACAACCGCCAGCCTCATCTTGGATCATTGAAACTGACAGAACCTTCTAGACCGGGGCATTAACACCTTCTCCCCCGAAGGCCGCCTCTTCCAGGTCGAATACTCCCTTGAGGCCATCAAGCTCGGCTCCACCGCCATCGGCGTCGCTACTTCCGAGGGCGTCATCCTCGGCGTCGAGAAGCGCGTAACCTCCACTCTCCTCGAAACCTCCTCCGTCGAAAAGATTGTCGAAATCGACCGCCACATCGGCTGCGCCATGTCCGGTCTGCAAGCCGACGCCCGCTCCATGGTCGAGCACGCCCGCGTTGAGTGCCAGTCACACTCATTCAACTACAACGAACCCCTCGGCGTCGAGAGCTGCACTCAGTCTATCTGTGATCTCGCCCTGCGCTTCGGTGAGGGTGCGGACGGTGAGGAGAGCATCATGAGCAGACCGTTCGGTGTGGCGCTTCTGATTGCTGGCTATGATGAGGATGGCCCGCAATTGTTCCATGCTGAGCCGAGTGGAACTTTTTACCGGTATGATGCCAAAGCGATTGGCTCTGGCTCTGAGGGCGCTCAGGCTGAGCTTCAGAACGAGTACCACAAGGTTGGCCTTACTCGCCCCTCTATGTTGTATTGCTTTCGACTAACTATTTTAGTCTCTGACCATCACTGATGCCGAGACTCTGGTCTTGAAGACACTGAAGCAAGTCATGGAGGAGAAGCTTGACGCCAAGAACGTTCAACTGGCAAGCGTCACGAAGGAGAAGGGCTTTAGAATATACACAGACGAGGAGATGGCTGCTGTCGTTGAGCGGTTGCCGGCGAACTAGGGCATGAGTGAGCTGACACATAATGAGAGAATAGAACGCTTTCTTGCTTGTTCGCTTTGAGCACTAGAGATTTATGTACACCAACAATGTATCAACATAAGAGAAGGCTCGGGTCGAACCCTTGTGAGCTGACATTCACTCATCAAGTTCCAACACAGCCAGGTCATCTTCGATGCCAATCAGCCCCAGTGCCAGGTTTGCCCTCCCTGGGTTCGCCAGAGTCACGCGAGTCTCATCACCCAAGCCTTGGACAATGAATCGATCCACGCGTCGTGGGTTCTCCCAGGGTCGCGGCATGCTCCCCAGATCCTGGGCTCTCGTGTACGGCGGGCCACGTCCCATTTGAGCCACCTTGGTCCAGCCGGCTTCCAGGGCATTAGCAATCTGGATGCCGCTCTTCCAGCCAACGAGCTGCACAATGTCGTGCATCCGCCGTACGGCCCAATGGCGTTGCGCGTTGTCCTTATACTGAAGGAGAGGTCTGTCAGCAAGGCACCGTGCAGAAGAGTGATTCGTAGCGGGAAAGGGCCCTACCTGGACGCCAGCAACAAACAGACAGAAAGAGCATTCAACATATGCAGCTGCGACATTGACATCAATGCGCTGGCCAGGCCAGGTGCCGCCTTGTATCGAAAGGCCGGCTGCCATTCGACCAATAAGTATTGCATATTCCCGCGTATATTGTTCTGCCATATGAGCTGCAGGCATAGCCGCTGGAGGCATGTTGGGATGACATCGATGCAGTTGGATCATGCCCATGTAAAAGTTCATCCAAATACCAGCCATCGCATACGAACGATATTGTATCGGTGGGCCAAAGGGTGACTCTCTCCTATCAGCATACCCATCCGGTAATGCAGTGAAACCTTGATCCATCTGCCCTTTCAATATGGCGAAAGCACCTCGAATCGATTCCCATTCTCGCAAGGCATCCTTAATGCTGATGTCGAGATTGGCTTCCTCATTCGATTGGCCTTGTGGTGATTTACCACTCGTGGTACTGAAACCTCTCGGCGCCGTTACCTTGTCTGCCGTTGGAACTATTCCCGGGAATTGCGGCGAGCCTCCCTTTGGCTGCGGCGATGCACTGTTAGCTTTTCGTTTGCGAACGAGGTCCTTGGCGGCGAAGTTTGCGAGGCGACCCAGGAGTAGCATCACATGGTCGTAGGTCCCGTAACTATTGAGAGAGGCAGCGATGTTAGCCAAATCCTCCGTTGTCGGAATGCGATGCTTTCCGTCACGTACATGGCTTCTTCGTCCCCCATGTGTGCTCGTGGTGGGCACAATGTCCATAAATCGTAACTTCGCCTACGACATGTTAGTTCCTTGTCCCAGTTTCAGGGCACTTTAGATTCCTACAGGAGTTTGGACCCTCCGAGGAAGCTTTGATACACATCAAGCTTGTTGTACCACCACAAGAGGTCGCGCAATATTTCGTAATTTTCGATGTCTCTGTCCGTCGCTGACAAGATCGCATCATCCACGGGTTGGCCGTCTATGAGACCGTACTGGTCTGGAGTGACCTGAGTTCCTGACAATTCGCTCAGGAGTTCGTAATCGAGCTCATCTGGCCTCTTGGTGGGGGGCGGCTGAGTGAAACTGAATGGGTCCGTAGGGTCGAAATCATCTGCTAATTGCGAGGACGACCTGAGGCGCTTCGCAGCCAGACACCGGCGTGTCATATCAGCAATGGGCATTTCTCCCAACAAGATGCTGGCACCGAAAAGGTGGTTGCACCAGCTAGCATGCTCCGATTGGTAGACCTCAAAGTAACCGAGTAGAAGCGTCGCCGCCAGGGTAGATATTCGAGTTCTTCCCGCTGGGTTACTGACATTGTTGGCAAGTCTCCGGATGGACAGATGATACTGCTTCATGGCTGTCCACGTTGATTGACCTCGTAAGTTGGAATACTGCAAACTACCCAAAGCCAAGATGGCGTGTAAAAGACTGGGGTGTTTGAGTGCGTTTGCAGGTAAAGTGTCTGTCAGTAATCAGTACGGTAGCTCCAAGTACACAGGAGAAGAACACTCACAACTCCACAGGGAGTAGTCTCCTGAGCCGCCAGGACATCGATAGGGTGGGCGTTCGTACAGGGAGATCATCGGGCCTGTCGTCTCAATGAAGTGTCGGAAAACACGTCGCAGTTCGGCGCTCTTAAACACAGAGAGATGTGGCGACCCCAGATAGTCACTAAGCATGTTCGTCCTTCCATAGCCTCCAGACGAGCCCATGAAATGATGGCTGCTGGACCATGCTTCGGGATGTTTCTGAGCACGAGCCAGAGCCAAGGCGTCAAGGTGGTCCGCTTCGTCGTCTGAATCGGCCATCGAGGCATCGCCGTCTGACACATCCACTTCCGCGGAATCCCAATAAGGATCGGGATCTTCCCGCGTCTGCCTTGGAATCGCTGTCGCCCTAACGTTTGGATCAGCCCACTGACGCTGACTTGGAGTTGGTTCGGGTCCGCGGTTGTAGTATGGGTCTCCTTGCTGCCCTAGTTGAGAAGTAGACGATGGTGCCTGGCTAGATGCAGATAGTAAAGGGTTCGGTAGTGGTTGCTGTATGTTCTCAGGGTACTCTCGGTAAGGAGCCTCGCCGACGATTTGATGCTGCCCATATGCCGTTGACATAAGACCAGTGGCGCCTCCGGTGGGCGCGTGGGCAAGAGGTCTTGGTGCAATGAACGGCAAAGGTCCCTGAGGAGATGATCGCGGCTGGTTTGGGAAGTAGCCAGGTTGGAGAGGTGCATCGCGCGCATGGTGGTCGTCACCGTAGGTGTTTTGGCCAAGCGGCGGCTTCCAGCCCAACTTCTTCGCATAGCCCTCGCAAAACCTTTTGGATTTGATACAATTCCGACATTCTGGATGTTGCTCGTCGCACTTGATACGCCTCTTACGGCACGCTAGGCAGGTGTCAGCACTACCAAGAGCGCTTCACGTTGTTCCTGAGGGCGATGAACGGAGAGAAACTTACTGATACAGCCAGTCTTGGTGCGCTTGCGGATATTTGCCTTTTTAGGTTCGTCGGCGTCCTTTCCACCATCGCCCAGCTGAGACGGCGTCGCCGTCTGGGGTTGACCAGCTGAATCCATGCCGAGGGTTGTGGCACTGGTCGCTACACAGTCGGGGGGTTCGGCTCAATCTATAAAATGAAAGATCCTTGGCTATGCATCCGAGATGGTGGCATCGTTAGCGTAAGGCAAATTCGAATAACAGCCTGGCTGGCTAGACGATCGGGGAGGTTGCCCTCAGGAGAGATACGCTTATAGACCACGCAGTTCTGGCCCTCGATGACTCTCCACCGTTTCGGGGCTTTATGTAGTAGTTAGCGCTAGAAAATGATACGCCGTACGTTCTTGAGGAAGCTTTCGACGGCTTTCCGGACCTGATGACGGATCATGGAGGGGTTCGGGACGAGAGGCGGACAGCGGGAGAGGCAGTGAAACACCGGTAGCATGACCGACGGAAGCCTGCATCAACTTGAGCCGCTATGGAGCGATAGAAGGGTCAAGGCGCAGGGCACGGAGGCGACAGTAGGTAATCTTGACGTACTTTGGAAGACTGAACGCCCAATATGAAGGCTCTTTCGGCGTGTGAGTAGCTCGCAGCCAGAGATGCAAGCTCACAAATTGGTGAGCCCAACGGGCTGCGAGGAAACTGGCCAAGGAAGATCCCGCAGCTCAGCCAAGCACGCAGCAAGCAAAGACAGGTCGCTGCTCGGTGCTCTAGGAGACGAGGATGGGTGTCGTCGCAATATGTCTGATCACGGCTCAGGTCCGGTTGACATGGAAGAAACAGATCAATTATGGAACGACATCCAGGTAGAAACTGTGGTGATATGGTGTTGTGGAACGGATGTCATCCCATATAACTGACAAGATGAGGATTCGCAACGACGTGGAGGGGGCGACGCGAGGAGAGCCGACGGTCTGGACAAGGGGGGAGACTGTGTCAAACAATACACGGCAGTCCGGCGTCGGATTGACCGTGATGGATGCTGAGGTACCACAGAAGTAGCGTGATCGAGGACTCGAGCAGCGTCTCGAGCTTGGTGGCCTGGGCGGAGAGCGATGGTGACTCAGGTACGTAGCGATACGTGCTCTGTGTCGGTGAGGCCTGTGCGCTCAATAGCTCAAGAGAGTGGCCAGATGGAAAGCGGGTGGTTGCACAAGGCATGCAGAAGTGCAGGAGGTGATGATGCTGGTGGTGAGAGGAGACGAGGGTGTGTGTCTTGTGGTTCTGGTGGGTGGTGGTGAGACGTAGCCAGAGCAGCGTAGATAGTCGAGAGACGTCCCGGCAGCTTCAGAAAGAAAGGTCAGCTTCGTTGGTCAGCTTACGAAGACAGCTGCCGTCTGAAGCGGTGGTGATAAGGGCGACGATGTCAATCTGAGGCGAGGGAAGTGAGGAGGGCAGTCGTGTTAGTGAGGGTTGGGATCAGTGACAGCTCTGAGCTTAGATGCGACTGGCCCGATCGGCAGAGGCGCCGTTGGGGCTAAAACTGGAAAGCCAATGCTGGCTGGGGAGGGAGGAGTGGTGAAGCAGAAGTGCAGTGCGGTGCATCGCTCGTGCAGGTAGATGGATGGATGACAACAGTCTTATTAAGGTGAGGCAGGCAGGCACTAGCAGATTCAACAGCGACAGTAATGCTACTACGGTCCCTTGGGTTCTTGGGTATTGGCACCGGGAGACGAGAGTCTGTCTGCCTTGGGAGCGTCCGGCCTGGTTCGGACCATGTTCTGGCAGTCCCCTCTGGCACTGGCACCTGTGAGGTCAAGTGCCCAAGCTATTTCCTACTAAAATAGTGTTGACTGTACCGTGTCACTGACTAAGACCACCAGAGAGATAATGGCTACAGGATGCTGGAGACAGTTCAAACAGGCTGGCAGTCGCCTCGACAGTGGCAACCAGTTGACAGTGTCGGGATCGGGAGCTCGGGGGGGCGCCTAGTACCAATCAGGCCAGGCTTGCGGGACAACAGAGGCCGGAGGCATGTCGGTGTGTCTTTGACTTTCGGCTGGACTTGAACTGTTCTAAAAGGAGCCTTCTTCTGGGTCGAGTGGTTTTCTGAACATCTCGACCAGAGTAGGTCACGAAAGGGAAGAAATATTGGAAACTATGCATGAATCCCTGTCAGAAGAGTGCAGACGGCCTCGATCCCGGTGCTCCGAGAACGGGCTCGGGCACGGCTAGATCGAGAATGGTGCGGTGGATGGGTCCTCTCTGTCAGTGACACTCTCTGGCGCCCAACGCCCTACTATCAGTAACGCTAGGTAGTAGGCACCACACTACCACGTACTATACGACTGGGATCGATGCAAATGGATGGACCTGGACCCTGAAAACCTTTCCCTACTATCTGATCACATATTAGTGCCTATGTTGGGACCTGCCTCGGCTGCTTCATTAGTCAAGCTCCGCGATCCTTGAATATATTAGCTAAAAGCCGGTATGTGTTGAGGCAGATCGTCGGATCGACCAGCGCAACGCAAATCTCTCAAGTCATGTACATGAATCTGCCTTGACACTGAAAGCAAAAGACCCTCGATTCTAGAGTGCCACATCTCGAGGTACCTTCCTTATCTGATTGCCGGCTGTGTCCTGCCCTCGCTCACCTAGACTCACCCCTCTTATAGGGGCACTTTAGGTTTTACAGGCAGGAGGGGCAAACCACCAACAAGCCACGCTGACCTTCAACAAGGACCAATCCAGCATCGCCCTCACTCGCGTGCCTCATGCAATTCCGTCACCAACATCAAGATTTTGCGGCCATTCATCGCGCCCCTCGGCATCACCTGCATGATGTACATGTCTTGATTGTCTTGTGCACACCGCTTTTCGCTGTGGCCAAGTCCAAGGTAGGCTCCAGGCCAGCCAGGTCTCACTGCCATGCTGCTCAGTTTTGAGACAATAACATGCCTCGTACGACAAATATTCGGCACAAGTTTTGCTCAATACGAGCAACATCGGCGCTTTCGATCAGTCTGCATTGCACTTGGGAATCTGTGCGCCCTCTATCTTGCCAAGGTCTTTTGCGACTACATTCGATGACCTCCATTGACTACATGATCAAGTTTAAAACATTAACTAGAGAATGTGATATGGGGGCTTTTTCGCACATTTATTGTCTACTGTCCAAGCTTTCTCCCTATTTGTTCTGTATTTAATGATGCTTCTGGCCGACAATTGTAAAGATATCGATATGATCCTCCCCATCTCATCCCACCATCGGAGGTCGGCGCTCCAAATTGCGACAGTGGGCCCGCACGGACCAGCTCCCGACTAAATTTCACCCAACGCCGAATTTCTTCGACTCCAATTCCCAACCGGCAGCGAGAGCAGGACGGTCACAGCCAGAATCCCCCATCACCTCGAAAAGAAAATACCCAGCGCGCTTATCGAACCTCGCAGACCAGAAGCAAGTCAATCATGTTCGCTGTTCCGGGCTGGTCCGTCTCGGCGGACTCCCTCAAGCCCGACACAGGCGCACAAGAGAACCCCAGCAATGCTGCCGCCACGGGAGGCAAGAAGCGCAAGAGAAACGGAGGCGAGGACGGCGGCAAGGTGACGGCTGCAAACGTCGCTGATCTCTGGGAGTCGGTAGTTGAGGGCAAGACGAAACCTAAGGCTGAGAAGGAGAAGAAGGAAAAGAGGCACGGTGAAGAGGAGGAGGCGGCGCATGCCACGAAGAAGCAGAAGAAGGACAAGAAGAAGAAAAACCAGACTCAGGGCAAGGTCGCAGGAGCAGAGGAAGAGAGCGCCAATGCTACTCAGACTCCTGCACTGGAGAGGAAGAAAGCTGCAGAGGTACCCAGCGAGGAAGTACCCCCAGCATCCAAGAAGCAGAAGAAGGCAAAGAAAGACAAAGCACAAGCACAGCCATCAGACGACATCACGTCTCCCTCAACGAAGAAGACAACTGCCTCAGCAGCAACAACCATTCCTTCCATCCCTCCCGCCCCTCCAAAGCTCACCCCCCTTCAAAAGTCCATGCGCGAAAAGCTCATCTCTGCCCGCTTCCGTCACCTCAACGAAACCCTCTACACCCGTCCCTCTGAAGAAGCCTTCCGTCTGTTCGCCGAGTCTCCCGAGATGTTCGACGAGTACCACGAGGGCTTCCGTCGACAGGTCAAAGTCTGGCCGGAGAACCCTGTTGATAGCTTTTTGAGAGACCTGCGTGCTAGAGCGGCGGTGAAGCAGCCGTTCAAGGGAAAGAGTGGCGGTGGCACGGTGGAGGCTGCACCATTATTGAAGACACATTTGCCAAGGACGCAGGGGACATGTATCGTGGCGGATCTGGGGTGCGGCGATGCGAGGTTGGCGGAGTCCTTGCAGAAGGATGCGAAGAAGCTACGTCTTGACGTAAAGAGCTTTGATCTTCAATCACCCAGTCCACTCGTCACCAAGGCCGACATCGCCAACCTCCCGCTCGCAGATGGGTCCGTCAACGTCGCCATCTTCTGCCTCGCCCTGATGGGCACCAACTGGCTAGACTTTGTGGAGGAGGCGCACCGTATCCTGCATTGGAAGGGTGAACTCTGGGTCGCGGAGATCAAGTCCCGCTTCACGCCTCCAAGCAGGACCAAAGTCGTGACTCACAGCGTCGGCAACAGGCGCAAAAACGCAAAGGCCAACACGAAAGCCGATCCTGAAGATGATGGCGCGGAAGATCTCGCCGTTGAGGTGGACGGCGCAGATGATAGGAGACGCGAGACCGATGTTTCAGCATTTATGGAGGCACTGCGGAAGAGAGGTTTCGTATTGCATGGAGAGAAGGGTGAGGCAGTCGATTTGTCGAACAAGATGTTCGTCAAGATGCGATTCCTGAAGGCTGCGGCACCTACCAAGGGCAAGGGAGTGCAAGAGGAGGATGCCGCCCCGGCGAGGGGAAGAAAGCCTATGCTCAAGTGGCCGAATGGAAAGGATGAGGCTGTCAAAGACGACGTCGACGAGGCCAAGATTCTCAAGGCGTGTTTGTATAAGATTCGATAGAGGCGGAACTCTTGGCTGAACCAGCGCGGTATGAACAGACACCCTTGAATGAGACGCACGTCCATTGTTCACGATCAGGAGCAAGTCACGAAAAGAGTGAGCTTCATTCATTAAAATTACAAATGACACCGTCTCTAAGGTCTCCCGATGCTCCGAGAACCCGAAGCTCTAAATTGACCGCGAACCGTGTAGACCTGTTTGCGCCCCTTGCTTGCATTCCTTCGTCTTTCAGAGCGAAACGTTAACATTAGAAGAAGATGAGACCAGCAGCCGCATCTACATTGTCTTCCGCGGCTTGCAATGCCTGAATAGCCTGGGCACGTGTTGCTCCCATGGAGATGAGGGTTTCAATATGTGCTGGGGTTACATTCGCCTGGCTCGGAGCTGCTGGTGCTGGTGCTGCTGCCGGTGTGGGTTGGACCACTGGCTGTGGCGGCTGCGGTGCCGACTGTGACGAAGATGGCTGTCCAGTAGTATCTCCAGCGGGGAGGACAGCGCCAGATCGTTGGCCAATCTGTGTGCCTCCAGGTCCCGGCATAGTAGGCTCTTGGACAATGACTTCCTCATCCTTGGGAATATCTGCTTCGCCGAGGAAAGGGATCTCCGTGTCTTGGATAATCAGTCTGTCACGACCAAGATCAAGAGATGCTTGGTATCGCTTAAGCATGTCCAGTCCCAGCAGCATGTCGACTGTTTTGCCCTCCATGACGGTGAAGCTGCATGGTAGGAAAAGGGTGCCGATTTTGATCTGTGCGGTGTGGACTCGGCCGATGATGGTAGCAGTGCCGACTCCCTTGGCCACGCCAGCGAATCTCTTATCGACCAGGCGCATGATCCCGCAATCCTCAGCGCACTTAGGAGACATGATGGTCGCTTGGGCACCGGAGTCGACCAAGGCCTTGACTTGATGGCCATTGACCTCCACGTTTACGTACAACATATGAACCCTGCCAAAGACTTTGCTTGCAGTTAGCTTTGGTTCAAGTGACAGAAGACTTGAAGCTTACCTTCAGGGTTGTGCTCGAGGGCATTCTGGAGATTCTGCATGACGTTGTCCATGCGAATCTTCTCTGCGATCTCCGCTTGTGTTTCAGGGTTGTATGGGTCCTCGTTCAATCTCTCAATCTCTCGTTGCCTTTCCAGTCTCTCCCTCTGATCCCGATCCTGGCTGTCTTGGAAAATATGTGCGAAACGAGCGGGGTCATCGACAGCAGCGGCAAGCTCTGGATACTGTCGTGAGAGTTGCTGTCGCAGAGGCGGATTGGCAAGAATCTGCAGGCGAACAGTCTCAGGATCCTGAGCGCCTGCGCGTCGAGCGGCCTGCTGTTGCTGCTGGGTTGGCTGAACCGGGCGTGTCTGCTGTGTGCTGGCATGCGTTGGTCTGACATGCACGGCCAGCATCTCGCCATCTCCGATCTGCAGCTGCTCCATAGTCTGTGCATCATCGGAGAGGAGGCGCCCGTTGAGATAGATGTGTTGTGAGGAAGAGGGGATGTTGGCCTCGGCTCGAATGAACTCGCGCAGAGTCTCGACGGTCATGTCGGAGAACAAGTCGAGATTCAGCAGGGTCTCCTGCTCCTCTGCTTGAGGATTGTATATGTTGAGCGTAACTCTCCTAAGATCACATTGGTAAGCTTGTGCGTCTCAAGTAGGGAAGAAGGCCTGCGTGAACAAACATGTTGACTGTTTGCCGAACGAGGCGTGGCTTTGAGGGTTGGGCTGGTCAAGGACGTCCTTCGATCCGCGCCTCAACGAGGAAGCTATGGGTTGTCCTATCGTGAAGCTTCGGATCGAGCAGGAGTCGAATTTGAGATGCTGAGCACTTCGTCTTATAGAATTCGGATGCGTGGATCTCGAGGGCGAGGGATGCGGGGATGGTAGAAAGCGAGGTTGCAATGATGAGGTAGGTCTATGACGGGGACCGGCGATGAAAGCGAAGGAGAACGAAAATCAGGGTGAAAAGGTTTTCGAGGTCAAAGTAGGAGTTTTCCAGGGTGTTGGAAGAAGGTTGCTTGTGAAATGGCGGGGTGGACAATAGGACATGGGATGCAACAGGAAGCCGACCTGACCTAAGCCGAGCTGGAATGTCGGATTTGATGACGGATCGCTGCTGTGGTAGGCGGTGACGCCAGAGCTGACAGTGCTGAGCGAGGTCGGCGAGGGTTACCAGGGTTAGAGCAGATGTTCTTCCACCTTGTTCGACTACAGTCTTTCGCCTCCTCGATTTGCATTCAATACTGGCAAATCCCGCATTGAAGTGCTCTGTTGAGCATTCCCGACAATACGTCGCACTCTCTTTGTTTACGTGGCCTGTTGCTAGTTTCACATATTCACCGTGGGGGCAAGGTGTGATGCTGATGGCGTATCCCAGTGGCTGCCTGCCCTCAGCTAGAGCAATGACACCCGGCATGTTTGCACCGAACGATCCGGGGTAACAGTCTCAAGGTCCATTACCTCAAGTTTGTCCATATGGTCGACGAGGCTCTGGTCTTTCCGATGACCGACCAAAAATACTTGCCGAACGCGAATGCGGGGAGAGCATCTGCATTTACTTGTGTGCTCTACTCTCCCTAACATACCGCATCACCTCTGGAAATTCACACAATTATTCTAACTTACACCAAATTAAACAAATAGGGTGTGATACCTGCATCTATGGCGCCCTGGGAATAGCCATCCTTTTGGCCTTTTCTTTTGGTCCTTCCTTTTCGTCTCATCCACACGCCTAGTCCGAAGCCTTGTAGGTGCTGCGGTAGGCCTCGATCCGCTTGATGTCCTCTGCCGAGGCAACACCCTTCGAGCCCTCGATGATATCGTCCAGCGTCAGGATGCTCAGGATCGGGATGCCAAACTCCTTGCGAAGCTCTCCGATAGCGCTCGGGGCAGGCTTCGAGTCGTCACCGTCCGCAGCAGGCAGCTTCTCCATACGGTCAAGGGCCACAACAATGCCCACAACAATACCACCCTCCTTGCGAATCTTGTCGATAGCTTCCCTCTTGGCAGTGCCTGCGGTGATCACATCGTCGACGATGAGAATCTTCTTGCCCTTGAGAGGAGCACCAACGATGTTACCACCTTCACCGTGATCCTTGGCCTCCTTCCTATCGAAAGAGTACGAGACCCGATCAAGGTTCTCCGGTGCTAGCTCGCCAAGCTTGACGGCAATGGAGGAGGAGAGAGGAATGCCCTTGTAGGCGGGGCCGAAGATGATGTCGAACTCAAGGCCATCATTCTTCTGAGCCTCGGCGATGCACTTGGCGAATGCTGTGGCAATGGCACCGGCGAGTCGCGCAGTGTGGAAAAGACCAGCGTTGAAGAAGTATGGTGAGATGCGCTTGGACTTGAGCTCAAAGCTGCCGAACTTGAGAATCTGGCCGTCGATGGAGGCCTTGAGGAAGTCCTGCTTGTAAGCGGGTAGGCTGGCCATTGTGAAGGTATTGGTGAGGGTGTGGATTGTTTGAATAGGTGTGTTGAAGATATGATTTGCTGTCTCGAGCTATTGGCTACGTCGGCAGAGACTGAGGAGAGATCGAAAGCGGAAGCAGATTCACGATGGTTTGTCGCTCATGTGCCCGGTGTCGTCCGTCGCCTCAAAACTTTTGGCGGGGTGTTGGTGGGGTTCGCAAGGGACTCGAGGCAAGTACCTTTACTCTTAGGTTCGCAGCAGAGTGACATCTTCCTCATCACGAATTCTCACTCTGCCTCCAGCGAACGCAGGCAACCGACGCTTATCGATAAGGTAGACCCTGTCCCCGCCCACCAATGGTAGCGCTGTTTTGGTGGTTTCTGCCACTCCCAGCCGCTGCAGGTGCCGCCGCCCGCCGCTACCACCAACGAAAAAAAAAATTGACCGCCTTCTAGGTTGTTGCATCGCCTCCGCTGCCAGACCAGACAGAGTCAGAGCAGATTGCACCTCAACCAACACAACAATTTTGCTTGTCGCGGTCGTGCCTTTCTCTCGCCCATCATGAAGACCACTTGGAAGGACATCCCCCCGGTGCCAACTCAGCAGGAGTTTCTCGACATTGTCCTGAGCCGTACTCAGCGCAAGCTGCCCACCCAGATCCGCTCAGGCTTCAAGATCAGCCGTATTCGAGGTCAGTACTTGGTCACCGCAGTCAACGATGAAGACAGGGAACGATTTGTCTGACTGTTCGTTCTGTTTCCTAGCGTTCTACACTCGTAAGGTCAAGTTCACCCAAGAGACTTTCTCCGAGAAATTCGGCGCCATCCTCGAAAGCTTCCCTCGTCTGCAAGACATCCATCCTTTCCACAAGGACCTGCTCAACACCCTTTACGATGCCGACCACTTCAAGATCGCCCTCGGTCAGCTCTCAACAGCCAAGCACCTGATTGAGACCATCTCCCGCGACTATGTTCGTCTGCTCAAGTACGGCCAGTCGCTCTTCCAGTGCAAGCAGCTCAAGAAGGCTGCTCTTGGTCGCATGGCCACCATCTGCAAGCGCCTGAAGGATCCGCTGCTCTACCTCGACCAGGTCCGCCAGCATCTTGGTCGTCTGCCCTCCATCGACCCTAACACCCGCACGCTGCTTATCTGCGGTTACCCCAACGTGGGCAAGTCTAGCTTCCTCCGAAGCATCACCCGTGCCGATGTCGATGTCCAGCCCTACGCCTTCACCACCAAGAGCTTGTTCGTTGGTCACTTTGACTACAAGTACCTGCGATTCCAGGCTATTGATACTCCAGGTATCCTCGACCACCCTCTTGAGGAGATGAACACCATTGAGATGCAGAGGTATGCTTTCCTCGATATCCGCATTATGTGGCCATGCAACTGACTTTTGCTACTAGTATCACTGCCATTGCTCACTTGAGATCCGCTATCCTTTACTTCATGGATCTTTCAGAACAGTGTGGCTACTCGGTGTCTGACCAGATCAAGCTCTTCAAGAGCATCAAGCCCCTCTTCTCCAACAAGCTTGTCTTCGTTGTCGTCAACAAGATCGACGTTGCCCGGCCTGAGGATCTCAGCACCGAGATGCAGGCTGAACTGCAGACGATCCTTCAACCTGGTGAGGTGGAAATGCTGCAGCTCTCTTGCAACACTACCGAGGGTGTCCAAGAGGTCAAGAACGCTGCTTGCGAGCGTCTGATTGCCGAGCGTGTCAACCAGAAGCTTAAGGCCGGCACCAACAACAGCGGTAACATCGGTGGCCGCCTCGCAGACGTCATGGCTCGTATCCACGTTGCTACTCCCATGGGCGGCCAAACTCTCGAGACCTTCATCCCTGAGGGTGTGAAGAACCGCAAGAAGTATGACAAGAACGACCCCGAAAGGCGCAAGCTTGCCCGTGATGTCGAAGAGGAGAATGGCGGTGCGGGTGTCTACAGTGTCGACATGCGTGCCGACTATATCCTCGCGAACGATGAGTGGAAGTACGACAAGATTCCTGAGATCTTCGATGGCAAGAACGTCTACGACTACGTCGACCCTGACATCGAGGCCAAGCTTGCTGCTCTTGAGGAGGAGGAGGAGCGTCTCGAGGCAGAGGGCTACTACGAGTCCGACTCAGACATCGAGGATGATGAGGAGGCCGACATCATGCGCAAGGCTGAGCTCATTCGTGAGAAGCAGCAGCTCATCCGCAATGAGAACCGCCTCAAGAAGCAGCGCCTGAAGAACCAGGCCATTATCCCCCGCAAGTCCATGAAGAAGTCTCTCTCGGAATTCGAGGACGCTATGGACCGCCTTGGTGTTGACGCGACCGATCTTACGGACCGGGCCCGCGCCAAGTCTGTCACTCGTGGTCGTTCTATGACCCGCAGCCGTGCTGGTACTGAGGACGCCATGGACATTGACGGCGGCAGGGGAAGGACACCCAAGGACAGGGCCCGTTCCATCAGCAGGATGCCGACTAAGGATAGACGTGAGGATGGTGTGCAGGATCTCCAGACCAGTGCCAAGGCCGAGAGGATTGCGAAGCTGAACCAGAGGAGGATGAACAGGATGGCGAGACAGGGTGAAGCTGACAGACACACCACTGTGTCTCTTGAGAAGCATCTGTTCTCTGGCAAGCGTGGCATGGGTAAGACGCAAAGACGTTAAAAGGAAAAAGATGTCTGGGGGTCTATTAAGAAGGTTTGGTTCGATGCTTGCATCTCTAGGCGTTCTCGAGGCGTTCATTCGGGGGTTTAAAATACTTGTCTTACTTCGTCATGTCAGTCGAGACCGATGTGCTGCGAGATCTGGTGGCTGACTGGCTCCTGCTTGAAAGTTGCGTGGGACGTGTGTTTGCGATATCAGGGTAGTCAAAGCAAGATGGCAATAACGAGATACTTTTTCGCCTTTAGAATCTCATGTCTTCCAGGTGACTTGCAAGTGAAGCTCTAATTTCGACCACAAATCGCTTATTTGAGACGAGCTCTGTCATCACGCATTTGGGATATGTGTTGAGTTTGTTTTAGGACACCCAAGCGTGTATTTCTTTCTTCCTAACTATGATTCGGGACTAGAAAGACGCAGAGCAAAACATCCTCCCACAGCACCCTCTCCCTCGTCATCTTTACACCCACACTCTTGAATTTTCACATCTATTGCTCATCCGCGACGTTGATACCCTCGCGCAGACCCTCAACCTTGAGCTCCTCACCAGTGCAGCGGCGGTAGATATCCTTGACGTCGTCTGTGGTAGTCTCGAAGTGGCTGGTGGCGTCGTAGCTCTTGGAGATGAAGATGTTGTCGCTGGCGCCGGTGCTGGTGGGCTCGTAAATAGGGATGGGGGAGCCCTAGTAATCATGTTTGTCAGGACGTGGTTCCCGACAGAAAGGGGGTCGCTATTCGAGGTCAGATGGGAACTTACCATAAACTGCTCCTCAATCTTGCCGAGGCGGTCAATACCAGGCTGGAGCTCGAGATGGTGGTTGGCAGAGGTCTCAGCGATGGTGGAGACGATGGCAATCCAGTAGCCCTTGGGGCAGACATTGTGAGCGGAGGAAACGCACGCAATGTAGATATCTGATAATGTCAGTAATTTGATCCCGTCACACGTGTCAGACTGAGCCCATACCGTTCTTGCGGCCGACCTGGGACTGAGGAATAATGAGCTGAGCAGAGTCGGCGTCGTTGGTACCCTGGAGAGGGTGCTTCAGGATGCAAATAGCCCTTAAGACGTGGCCAACAACCTTGGTCTTGCCAGGGAAGTAGGATGGGTCACCAAGGATCATCTTGGCCTTGGTCTCGAACTTCATCTCCTCAACACCAGACATGGTGGCCTTGATGCCGACAGCCTTGCCGCCCTCCTCGAGGATCTCGTCCACGTTGGTGTTGAGCATGTAGGTACCGCCGTAGATGGCAGAGAGACGGGCGAACCCCTGAGGCAGCTCGCCGAGACCGTAGAGAGGGTAGATGTAAGGGGACTTTCCGTAACGGGCGACAGAGTTACCGTAGAGGCGGATACGCTCAATGGCCTCGGGGGCCTGTCCCTTGGTGGTCATATGTTCATCGGTAAGGTAGAGGGCCATGGCGTGGCCGATGAAGTCGCGGGTGCCGGTCTCGAGGCCGAACTTGTCGTAGACCTCCTTCATGCTGCAGTTGTTGATGTCAAGGCCTGGATCGTTGTCAATATCTCCTAGTGCATCTAAACCTCCATGTTGCTCGATATGGAACATACCCTTGTGCGTCGCGGGATCCTTGGGGTCGAAGGTTCCAACCCACTCGATGAAGGACTTCATCCTGCGCTTCTCGAAGATGCCCATGAGGGGAGACTTGAGAGCCTCGCCAGCATCAGAGGGAACCTTAGCAACGGTAGCCTTGGGGCCAGAGCCCTGCTGAACGTAGCTGCCGGCGACCTGCTTGAACTCGAGGTAACGGGTGACATCGGTGGAGACGAGGATATTGGTCAGCTCGCCAGAGGACATGAGGAACTTGGGAACGAGGTCGATGTTCCAGTCGTTGACTCGGCCGTACTTCTTCCAGGGCTCCTCGCCAGCCTGGTAGTTGCCATACTTCTTGAAGAGCTATATGTCGAAAAGGGGAATCGGTCAGATCTTCGGAACGCTGGACAGTCTCGGTCGAGGTATAGGTATATTTACCGTTTCGAGGTTAACGGACGCAGCCTCACTATAGTATAACATCGTCAGCCTTCGAAATCATCCTCGTTGTGTTGTGCGAGCAATTGACTTACCCGCCGTAGTGATCGTTACGGTCAATGTGGAGGACCTTTCGTCCCTTGACACTCAGCACGCTGTCGTCGGTGGTTAGCCCTTTGGCCTCAAACACACTCTGTATGCAAGGTGTAAGTGCTCACCCAGAAAGGATACACTCGGTCAACCCTATGGTACAGTTTAGCATGAGATTCCAACTCCCTCAGCCCGTTGGGGGAGCTTCCCCAGACAAACAAGCGCGGGGTCCCCTAGGCGGACGGAGGCAAGCAATCACGTACCAGTGCCGAGCACGATGACATCGTACTCCTTAGCAATCTCGTCCATGGTGGGCGGTCTGAAGAATGGAACAAGCAAGTATTAAAGTTCTCGAACGGGTATCAGCGGATGGTCGAGGAGCTCTGCTCTCTCCTGTCGGTGGCGGTGATGATGGTGGTGGGTTGGAGGTGGTACAGGTCGAGGTGGGCGGGGTTCACATGAACCGTCGGTGAGCTTGCTGCTGTGGTGCAAGGTGGGGTCCCAGTCTCTGGCTTCACTGCACGGACAGCAAAAGTCGTGTCCTTGCATAAATTGAGATATACCCTGAGATTGTTGTCTGGGAAATCAGGAAATGAGTCGAAGCATGCCGCGCCAAGGCTGACGCTGTCTTGGTCAGGTCAAGATGCGAACATCATGCCTTGACAATGAGCTGTTTCGAAAAGTCAAGGTATAATACATGGCCGTCAAAACAAATGGCTGGTGGCAAACAAAAGGATTCGCTGCTCTCTTCTTGTGTAGATGTAGGTAATATTCATACAGTACATGGCTTATCCAGCCCATCTAGACCATCCTGATGTTACACTCCTATATGTACAGGCAGGATCGCCACCCGTCCTGCTTCTACTTTGTGGTTTGCTGGCGGCAGTCCATCGTTATATCCGCATATATTGCTGGGAATGGTGCGACTTCAGCACCAATGGTCTCTATCTCGTTGCCTCGGGTGACTTTGGCTGCGTTCCGGCTTCTGGGATGGCGCCTTCAGCAACAACAGCCTGCGTATCCTTTTCGACTTCAACCTCTTGCCAGCCGTGCTCCTCGTCGATATCCTCCTCGTACGCAGAAGGGGTATAGCTCAAACCTTGCGAGCCAGCCTGGATCTCGGGATCGTTCTTCGCGACGTCCACTGCGTCCTCCCAAGTGTAGTGCCGTTCCGTGAGCGCATGCTTGATAGCTCGCATCGTCTTCTTGACCTGTAGAGTCCGTATTAGCAGAGAATCATTGCTTTCCACTACCAATTGAAATATACCTCGTCGTCCCGGATCTCAAACTCTCGCTCGCCGAAGCCCAGTCTTGTGTTCACAAGCTCAGCCTTGGACGTCGCCAGCATGTTCCTCTCCCTCACGCACACCCACCATAGACTGTGCAGGTCCTCCCAGCTTTTTCTTCTCAACTCCTCTACGGTCCATGCTCGGCCGTGCTCCTCTGTCTCCGAAGGTGTGAACAACAGCTTGCCTGGCTCGGGGAAGAAGCCCCAGAGGCCATGGGTCTTGTCAACATCAATGGCCGGTTTGTAATCAGCAGGCTTGGGCAACGGCATGTCCGATACAGACAGACGATAGCGAGGGCCAGAGCCGTAAAGGCTACTGACACCGCGCTGAGGGTTGTTGTCTCGCGTTTTGCGCTTGCGCTTGCACTGTGGTGCTGTGGTCGAGAAGGGGGCAGCGTTCGACGAGAGTCTGGTGATCGTTGAGGCTGTAGTTGAGCACCTGGCCGGCATGACGCGGCCAGCCATATGTCTCAAAGAGACAGGCGTTGCCATGATGTTCAATTTGGCACCGGCCGAAGTCGTGTAAGCTGTTGATCGCAAGAGCTGTATGGGAGTTCTCCTACAAAATTTAGGATCACGGCTGCATCAGGGCCCACAGGCCAATCATGGCGCTCTCAGCGGATCGTGTCGAGACACCAGGCTGCACGTGATGTGCGCTCTCGGCCTACCCTGCAACACCCGTTGGTCGCCATCCGACATTCATACTCAAGATCACGAGAAGATCGTATGTCCAAATACCATGACTTGGGCGGCAAAATGTCTCTAATAATGATTGGAATATCATTCACTACCTTGCTTAACATAACACCTGTACAGAGTGCTTGATCGAAACATCCGTTGCGGAATTACACCCACTGTCTGGTTGATGGAATTTCAGTGACCATGCTCCCTATGTACAGCATACATAGGCTGGCTATGTCCGGGATGTCTTGTCCATGGCATTGACAAGCGTTGTTTAAAGTATGGCCACGACTGTGACCCCTGCCGGAATTTCATTCAAGCCAAGTGCTTTCCTGTAGGTAGTGTACATCGTGTAACTGAAGCAAAGATACTGCTCCCGTGGCTTGACATCACGTCAAGCACCTCACCTCTCACCAATGCTCACCCTGCAACCCAACCCGTCAACCAAGACTCTGGATCTTCAATTCATGATCGACTACGCTCAAGAACGGCACCCTTCTTAGTGACTTGCCCCATATGTTGGGTCCCTCATCCATACTACGGATAACCCACCGGTTCCCGACACTCTCCTCGAAGTGTACTGAAGCGGTGGATCAACATTGCTTCACGGACCGTCAGGCTCAAAACGCCACCAGCCTTCTGCCCAAGAACCCGTAGAGACCAACCGAGTGGACCTGCTGACATGGGCATTGTATGGGGTTTCGCCCTTGAAGCCGTTCGTGTGGAGATGCCGTTATGGAGAGAAGAGGGTATTACAGATCTGACCATAGATCCCCATGACTACGCCAGCTCCAGACCAGTCGGTAGACAGCATCACCACCACCGACCGAGTGTGTGCGGATCCTGCCTGCAGGCGCCACAAGGCTGCTTTCTTGAACATGTTGCACCACATGTTTCCCCCCTCCTGGTCCCCTGAACGACATAGTATGATATTGGTGGGGAGCGCGGAGCTCAAACCGGGGCGGGAATTCAACTGGGCTCATCATCCCATGGTCTGTCTATATAAACTTGATGCCAGCTGCGAAACACGCTCTGTTCAAACGTCTCATCTAGAACAGGCACACGTCACACTTATGCACAGGCAACACCTGCCGACTGCCGCTATTTCCGCGCATACTCGGCCCCATTTTTGATAATAGCAATAAAGTAAATGACATGTCCAATTGCCAGCACACCACCACCCATCCATCCGTTGGCTGCCGCCTCCATTCGCTCATCACAGCGTATAATGCAGTGTTTCGCGAGTGCCCTGGGGCATCAGCCACGCACGAAGCAAGACATCAACGATTGAGACCAATACGACAACGTATGGATTGCCTCCGTCTGCACCTCTTTGGGATGATTGATCTCCAAACATGGCGGTATCAACGGGGCGACGTGCCGCACAGATCGTTGCCCTCAACAGGACGCGGCATGAAGCGTGGGGGTCACGGGAACAAAGCAGTAGGGGTTTCTGGGTAAAATTAGGATGCGCGCAATTTCGAGTGTATCCTTTGATTAATATCACATGCTGGCTGCGACCATGAGCGAATCGATACCGGATAAGAAAGGTGAGATCCGAGGCTCGCAGAATCGCAATATCGCAATATCGCTGCCCCCCATCCGTCACAGTATCACTGGTGCGTACAGCCGGCGAACCTCATACCCAGTCCAGACTCTGCAAGCAACCCCAAATAGCAAGGTCATAATGCATATTATCCGTAACAACCAGAGCTGCATTGCATAGTCGTATCAACACCTGATCGCCGTCCACGCAGCCCGGGAAATTCGAACCGGCACGCTCATTTGTCATGGGGATCTGCTACCTGCGTATGCTGAGACGCACAGCCCGCCAAACAAAGCAATGATCAAATACATGAGGTATCATCTCTCACCTCTCATTGCCTGGTTCGACGGTAACTAGTCAGCAGCCAGTGCGAGGGTCGTAATCAGAACCCGGGACACCAATTGCATCCTGGGCTTTCCCATGTTTTCAGTGAGGCGACATGCCCTGCGTGTGCCAGGCTGACCATGCTTTTTGCTTGGTGATGAAGACGAAGTCAGATGCTCACCCGTAAGCCCTTCTCACTCACTCTCCTTGACAGTCAATGTCGAGCCTAATTCAGGCTGATGGGCATTCAACACATATGCCCATGTCCTTGGCTGTATCCATTTCCACGTGCCACGCAAACTGGAGTCGATCCAGGCGCCGTCACAACCTTCATCTGGGAGGATTTGCCAGCACAATGGACGCGTTCTAGCGTTAGCGACCTTCCCTGCAATCTCGGGAGCTGTGGACTCGGCCAGGTCCCCTGTCGAACGCCAGCAGCGTGACGTAGTGGAATGATTGAGCGCAGAGGTCCCGAACGTCTCGGCATCACGCTCAGCGTCTTGGCTTCCTATTCGTTCCGGAGGTGCTTGGCCTCGTACCAGGCCCAGCTGATTTTGACTACTAGCGCCATAGAATTGGCAAGTCTATGCGACGGGCAAGTAGTCCCTACGGGCAACAAGCAGCGCTGAGATCGCCTCCCCTTCACCTTACTCGCAATCTTGACTACATACCGCGTGGCACGATGAGGGCGAAGTAGGTCTCGGTCGCACTCTCGGTACCCTCGGGGTCCTGTGGCGTTCAAAACCACTGTGCCGGTGCTGTCGAACGCACGCCGAATTGCGCCAGTTTCGCCGCCATGACATTTCGAGCCGTCGCGAGAAACTGTCAACATTGCAGCCATGACTCGTGGCTCGGATCGAGACAAGTACCTCATACTTGTGCGGTACTCGGGTACAGAGTTCCGACATGCATCGCTGCCGCCCGATTATCGGCGGGTCACGCGCCCTCGTTCGAGCAGAAAATTTCCTCAACAAGCCGGGCAGTATCCGACGGGCAACTCCCGAAATTCTGGCCCGATGTCTTCAAACCTGTAGCCTTCATTTTGCCCGTTGCGCGGTTTGGGTTACTTCACACGTCGGATTGATGGATACTGATCTGGCGGCTCGTGTGCAAATGGGGCCGCTCGTCGATTCGGCACGGCAGTGATGTTGAGGCTCTCCACTACTACAGATCTGGGTCCCGCTCAATCGCATAGCCAGGAACTGTCGGTTGTCACGAACGGGTGTGGTGGATATCAATCAGCCTCATAACTGACGTCCTGTCACGCAAGACGTACCACCCGTAAAAAAGTATGCTTATACCTGTATGAGCACGAGGCTTGGGAGATCGAAAGATTTGCATCTTGCGACGGGTATGCACCTCAGCGGAGACACGAGGGTTCGCCATGTTAGCGACCGCGCAAGATCACTTGAGATCTGGCGCCCGACGAAGTCAAAATCGTCAGTGGCAGTTTCTCATATAGTCATTATGCCAGGCATAGTAATCGGATTGCCTATTCGAGGATCTCCGGCGAACACTGAGCAGGGTTTGTGAGACACGCAGCTGTGCGAGCGATCTCAGCGTTCATCCGAACGCCCAGTTATGGGCAGCGTGGCTGTTGAAGAATGTTCAGTTGCGATGCCGTGTCCTAGAGCAAGATCAGCCTTTAACGGGCAAATTTGGACAGATAGAGAATGCGGTGTTTTGGAACTGAGCCAAGACCACACAAAGTACCTGGGACAAGGAAGCTCGCGGCAGGAATCTCCGCCTAAGTTCTTAGTGCTGAAGTTCCTTGCACCAATGGTGCCATTTTGGATTGTTAGAGGATTGCCGTAGACCAGTCCTGGCATGGAGCGCGTCTGGCGGCGGACATGAGTTCCGTTTCTGAGTCTGGCAGATCCTGACTCTATCGTTTGTCAGCGAACAGTGGCAGGCTGGGCAGACGGCCGTTTGAGTCGGTGGATGCTGCTGTCACGATGCAATGGAGCAACTAGCGTTGACTCGCGCTGAGAACGGATCAGGCGATAGCGCGCGATGAGGTGGTGTGTGCTCGCAAAGGGGTGGCCCAAGCTTGTAGAATTTGACCAGCTGCAAGTCACACACACGCGCATACATGGACAGCAGAGAATGACAAGAAGGAACAGTGCTCACAGCGGGATCCGGTCGGAGAGCGGAGGAGAGGGCGGGAATTTGGGCGACCGGGGTGGCTGGGAATGATTGTGCAATGTGTTGAAGCTGCCAGGGGTCAGGACTTCATAAGAAGTTGACAGGAGACGAAGAGGTGGTTGAGCGACGAGGGATGGATGGATGGAGTCCGGAGAAAGCTCGGGAATATTGGCTTCCGGGGCCTTCACCGCACCAGGCGCTGTATTTATAGCGAATGAAGCGCAAGCACAGCACCTGGCCCGAGTAACCTTTCGATAAAGCACTGTACAGCAATTGCACTGACAGTGGCAGTTGTGAATTCTTTGACTAACGAACAGTGACCTCAGCAGACGAACAGAACTCAAAACCCTTTTGGTGCAGGCGACGCGAGCTGAAAATCCTCGTCACTTGAATTCTCTCGCAATCACCTCTGATTGGTGCGGCGATGACTCGTCGGACCGGCCATCAATGAGGGACTTGCCCGGTTCAGTACAAAGAGCGACAGCTACTGCAGCGTAATGTAGCAGCCAACACGGCTTCCTGCTGCGTCCCTTTTTTTGCCTCTCACTTGTCTCAATGCAAACAGTGACTGCCCAGGCTCGTGACGCGTAATAGCTATGCCGAGAGCAATGTCCTCCCTGCGAGGCATGTTACTACGGGCACACCAATCATTCTCTTCACCGTCTATCTACGCGTTTCGAAGTGGACCTGCGATCTGGTCCGATACCTAATTAGTCTCGACATAATGGTAGTCTGTGATCGAGGCATATAACCCCGGCAAGGTTGGTAATCCGTGTCTGCACTTCACCGAGTCATCGAAATGAGCAAGCAATCTCTCGGAATGCCAGCCCTGTATCCAGGCAGCCCCAAAAACTCGATTTTACAGATGTCGAGCAACGCTGTGCTTTAGCCGGGGTTGGGACGTCGGTGTTCATGCCGTCAATGCGCACTGTCGGACTTCTAACGCCGACTGCACTGTACTGCAAGGGAGTCGTTGACGTGTCGCCTT
This sequence comes from Sarocladium kiliense, assembly GCA_030734395.1. NCBI lineage: Eukaryota > Fungi > Ascomycota > Sordariomycetes > Hypocreales > Sarocladiaceae > Sarocladium > Sarocladium kiliense. Next base: position 392,639 of record JAUZTG010000020.1, on the reverse strand, counting down.
CGAGTGATCTCTGGGCGGCGCATTGGCGTGCAGCACTGCCCAAAGCTACGAACTAATACGTCTGCTGCCGATTAGGTATTTCCCTCTCCTTCTGCTGTCGACTACCTGCCCAGTGCCACTTGTTGTTTGATGGTTGCAGCAACTAGACTAGAGCCATACTCTGGATTTCAAGAAACTCCCGACGAACCAACCCAACGGCCATGCACCACGCCTCAGTCAAACGCGGGAAGACTCCACATACGCGCAGGCTTCTGGAGTGCCCGTTGGAAGCTGTGGTCCCCCCCCATCAATGCCTGTTGGCGCCTCCTGCTCCCCTTGTGAACCCCCAATTATTGTGGTTCGCACGCACGCGCTGTCGCAGCGGCAAGGTGAGGGCCCTGAGGGGCAGTGGGCGAGGGGGAGGGGAAAGCGGATGGGAGGGGGGAGGGGATCTGTGTGATAGGTATCCACCATGAACCTCATTGTTGATGTCTGGCTGTGTTTCTTGGTGTCTGGGCATCTTCGATATCAAATTGTCAAATCATCACATCACATCGCCTGAGTTGGACGACGAGGGTAGCAGGGAAAAGTGAGGGAGGAGATCCAGTTCCGGACGAACCGACAAGGCCTACACCAGGTTCTGCGGACCAGGAGCCGCGGTAAGACAGGAGCACCAGCCCGAATACGACCAAGACCACACGATACGAGCGCAGCATGATCGTCGGTCAGGTGATATGTTGAGCAGGTAATCCGCGCATCTCGTTGCTGGCCTTGATGCTGTCATCGGCTGGAATGCGCCCATGCCCAACCCAGAGTAATAGCCAAAACGCAAAAACAGGAAACGATGAGGCAGACAAGACAAGTGTTTGGCCAGCATTACAGTAACGGCGACAAGGAGACGCATGGCATGCGACATTGCGACGCAAGTGTAGGCGAGGGGCTTGGCTCCGTCCTGCAAGTCCCAACTCTAATGCTCCCTTCTTGCGACACATCGATGACTATTTGGGCACTAGTGACATGGTGTGTCCCAACGCGAAAGGCATTTTGGCTCCCTTCGTTGCGGTTCCGGCGTCTGTTCCAAGAAAGGGAAAAAAGGCGATGTGAGAAAAAGTCTGGCCTGCCAACACTTCGGAAGCTTGTTGGTCACAAGTTTGTCACAATTCGTTCACGGCGGCCGTTTTCCGCTTTGTGGCTTGAGACGAACCGCGTGCAATTTTGACGTCGAGCAAAGCAAGGTACCGTGTGGGAGTGCCGTGGAAACGCAAGTACTCCGTACAGTCCCAGCCTCCTCACAAATCAGATGATGGCCTCTGGCGCTTCATCTTCAGTCGCGCTGTTTGAGGTTAGTAAACCCCAAACTCACGAGCATGACCCCCACCCGCCTCCCATCAGGACCCTGGCAATGTGTTCCATCAATGTGAAAAGACCCCGGTGACTGAGCTTGCCTTCCCCTGCTGCCTGTGCCCTGGCTCACCGGACGAATGGGGCCTACTGACTGGCACCATGTCATGCATGTGCCGTTTGGTGACGACAAGTCTGTTTTGGATGCCCTGTTCTTCGCCTTAATGTTCACCCGACAGTGCTAGGAGCCACACCAAGCGAAGTGTGCCTACCTTAGTCGATAACTAGGCAAACCCTGAGAGGCCAAAAGGGATAGAGGCTGCACCGTGGGAAAGCCGAAGTGAAGCAAGTGGCGGCAGAGTTGCGGTACTGGACGAAAAATCCTGCTATCCAAGCATGCCAATACAGACTTTTTTTTTTTTGACAGCATGACTTGCCTAGCCCGAGAGGCTCATGGCTGGAAATTGCAGCCAATACCGTTCAATTGAGTCCTTCATTTCACAAACCAGGAAACGAGTCAGTTGGCGCGAGTAAGTGCAGGCCAGTGTGTAATAATGATAATCAAACGTGCGTATCTGAGGAGATGCTACCTCGGCTGCGACGAAACGCTGGCCAGCTGGTCCTGCGAAGTACGCCCGAAGTACCCCCTGCACTGCCGGTGAATGGCTGGGATGCCCAGGTGTTGCTCAGGTACTCTCAGGCAACGGGCGTGGCCTTTAGAAAGCGCTAGCAGAAAAGTTGGTCAAGTCGCGTGGCCGCCATACATGAGTCTAGGTGAGCGCGCGCTTGAAGCCTGAACTATCAAGGTGACTATTTGGCACTGGCGGTGTGGGAGGTATTCACATCGTCGTTGGAAAGTGAAGCAGTGACGACACTCCCAAGCAATAGACGACAAACAAATTCCATGCTTCACGATGCTGGACTTTGGTGACATTGGTCAACATGTCGAGAGGAAGGAGCAACCGCAGCAACGTAGCCGGCGAATCAAGTCGCGCGCCTTCCAAACAGTACGCTACGGTGGGCTCGCACTGCCCGCGCCGAGCTCCTTCCGTCCAAGTCTTGGGCCAGGGTGTCTGACGACCGAAACAGTCGCAGACGCTCAACCCATGCCGTCATAATGGGCAGACCGAGGCCAGCTTGATGGTAGGTTGAATACAGAGCCCTGGGCAGCAAGAGGAATAGATGGCCTCCGGAAACACGTCGAAAACGGAGAATAGTGCGAAGTCAGTTGGCCTGTAAAACCCAGAAACTGACCCATTTGTTGCCGTTGGCACTTGTGTGTAGGTGCAGCCATCTCAGTAATTCCGCGGGACGCAACATAGCACACAGTACTGTTCCTGGCCAGTGACGGAAGAGAAACCGAGCAGACAGCGGTACAGTGGCGGTATGCGGCCTGATTCCGGCTTAGTGTCGAGTGACATCAGGTGCACTGGCTGCGACCTGCTATACAGTGCACCTGCAGCCTGACACCTGCCCTGAGCGTCATCTAACAAGGTCTGCAAACAGTAAGACTCCTGGTTGTCTCTTGGCCACCAGCACCTCTTGCGAAAACAGCGATGCCACTGAAAGTTCAAGCAGCAGTGGCAGCACTCGTCCTTGATGGGAACACACCACTGTCTTCCGCAACGCGCCAGACTTTGGCGCTACTGACACCGTAATCGGCGAGCGCGGGGGGGTGGGAGTACCAGGTACCTTCCCAGGTACATCCGACTGGCCCAGCCTCCCTTGCTAGACAACCGCACTGTAAGGGCCGGGCTGTTATCCCTAGGCGCTGCCAATGGCCCCTACGCGCCATGGACGAACCCTTCTTCAGGGCCTTGCATCCCTGCCGTCAGGCCCTTCACCGCACAGTACAGCGCACGGCAGCCACTACAACAGGCACCTGTGTTTACCTTGCTCGCACCACGATGTGTTCGTGGCAGCATCCTGTCGCGTCAATTCCGCCCCCCCAAAAAAGAACCAGCCGGAGCAAGATTCTTACCTCAGGTTTTCTCTCTCGCTCTCGCTCCCTCATTCCTCTCCCTCATCCTTCTCACGCAACGCGTTCATCTCGTCCTCCCTTCTTTCCACCCTTCTCCTCCCCGTCCTCCCAATCAACTTGTTCCGGAAAAACGCCCTGCGCACTCCTCTTCACGTATCACGTCTCGTTGCTTCGCACCGTTGCGCGCGAAGAGTGTGTGTGATCCAGTTCTGCGATATCCATCCAGTAAGAGGGGACCCCCGACCACAAAGGTCCAGCCTTCTGTGCCTTGTGCTGGGTCTTATTTTCCCATCTTTTCCCTTCCTAGCCCACCTTGTGGTGCACGCTTTCTTTTCTCCTCCCACCAGAAAGCTCCACCCCCCCTTCACGTCTTTTCTCGCCGCCTCCTCCTGCGAGTCGTCGTCGCTACTTGACCTGACCTGACCTTAACTCACGTCGCCTTGCCTTTCTCTGGCACACACACGCACCTCGCACACCACCACCTCCCCGACGCATCATCCACCATCCACCGCCTTCCATCCACCTTTGCCTTCAACGGTTGCGGTCGGTCCGCCAGTCTCTGCACCCACCTTTTCCCGGGCCCTGCCACCACGTCTGCTCTGCTGCGAAAAATAAAAAAGGATCCAGACCCGTTCTCCACTCGAAACCCTCCCCCAAACAAACCACCACCATCCACTCGACAAGAGGGACCTGCCGAGAGCCTCATCCACGTTACCGGGTCCGAAGCCTCTTTTTCTCTTCAGCGCGTTCTCGTCTTCGTCTTCAACTTCAGACGTACTCAACGCCCTGATCGTCGCGCAATTTGGTCTTCTTGATCATCTAGCCTCTCCGCACGCGCAATTCCCGCGTCTCATCGCTCGCGCTTCATTGAGATTCGCGCGCGCAAAACTTCTCCAACGTCTTCCTCAGACGTAGTATGGACGGTCCCCATTACCCCTCCAATGGTATAATCGGATCCTCAGCACCACACACGTATCCATCGCCCACTACGCTTTCACCCCATCAACTGCAGTCAGGTTCGCCGCTTCCGCAGACCCTGCCTCCTCTTCAACCATCTGTCTCTGCGATGCAACAACCGCTCTACGGGAGCCACCCGCACACTCCAAGGACTCCGGGTACGCCTAATACGCCCAACTCCAACGCTCCTAACCCAAACACCAACGGCAACGGTCCAAGCAACGGATCTGGTCATCCCCAGCATCCTCAGCACCCTCAGCAGCAACAGCAACAGCAGCAGCAGTCTTACCAACCCCAGACTTCTCAGCCTCAGGGGAGACCTAGTCCTTACGCTATGGCTCAGAACCCGTACGCGCCTCACCAGGGCTACGCGACCTCGGGTGCCATGATGCCCCAGACGACCACAACCGCCTCGCACCCGCAGCCTATTGCGCCTGCGCCTGCCGGAGGTCGAGGCCCCCCTGTGTTGCGTCCCATGCCTCCTGCTGGCATGCCTGGCTCCATGGGACCGCTTCCCCACGCGCCTGGCGGCCACATGCTACCCACGGCTGAGTGGAAGAATTCTGCATGGATGCCGCAGCCTGAGGCCCCTGGCGACGCCCCTACCCATGTTGTCGGTTCGCAGGGTCGCCGTGGTATTCTACCCAGCGCGCCTGGTCGCCCTGCGGCCCCTGCTGCGGGCACTGGTGCTGGAAAGAACACAGTCATTCCCGTCAAGGACGCCGATGGCAAGTTTCCTTGCCCTCATTGTACCAAGACTTACCTGCACGCAAAGCATCTGAAGCGCCACCTCTTACGCCGTGAGTTCCTGCTATTGAAGGTGACGGCTTACTGATCCCCACTGACAAGCTCTGTTTAGACACTGGTGACCGCCCTTATATGTGTGTTCTGTGCCGCGATACGTTCTCGCGAAGTGACATTCTCAAGCGTCACTTCCAGAAGTGCTCCATCCGCCGTGGCAACCCCACCGGAGCCACCCATCTGTCTCACCCGCTCGCACACGCGCGGAGGAACCAGAACAACAACGTTGCTGCTCAGCAGAAGCCTGCTGGTGCCGAAGGAGGTGACATGAACCATGTTAATGGCATGAGCAACATGCCGCCTTCTGATGGCATGGTCCACCCCTTCGGGATGGTCCCTGTGTCTGACGGCATGAACAACATGTCCAACGACCAGAATCAGCTCTCCAGGTCAAGCAGTATGGGTAATGGCAATACTCCCGACCGCCGGAGCATGCCTGGGCCTGGCATGGGCAGCTCTCAGCCCTACCCTAGCGATGTTTCGAACTCGATGACCAACCAGCAGATGCCCTACTCGATGCCTCCCGGCCAAAACGGAATGCCTATGTATGGCGGTTCCAACGCGAATCAACAATCGAGCCTTGATTGGTCTCAAATGTTCCAGGCTGGTGCGCATCAAACCTATGTCAACAATTCTCCATTCCCACCTAATCTTGGACAGACGCAGATCGCAACCAAAACCGAGCTTAAGCACGAGACAGACCGGACGACAGACGAGAGGAACGGCGAGCCTCTTGTCTATCATGAGTGGGGCGTCCCTTCGAATCTCCCCGACGCCTTCAACACCCTTTCAAACCAGATTCTCAACTTCCTTTACCCACCCGACGAGGCTGTCGATCCCCACCTCAGCGGCATGAACCTTCATTTTTCCCCCGACAATATCAAAGACTTTCTCGATCAGTATCATCACTTCCATGTACATACCCCGTTACTCCATGTCCCCACTTTCAGGATATTGGAAGCTGGAACCGGCTTGTGGGCTGCCATGTGCTGTATTGGGGCATGCTACTCTGATCGCGTTGGACCTTCAGTTGTGCGCGAGATGATGGATGTAACTTGGTCAGCTTTGCAACGCGACAACGAATTGATGTCGAGTCCAAGCCAATCGAGTCCTTCATCAGATGCAACTGAATCTGAGATCGAGGACCTGCAAAGTTTTCTCCTCATGATCATCGTTCACTTGTGGAACGGCACACCGGCACATCGTGACCGGGCTCGACGAACTTACCCCAATCTTGTCGGCCAGGCTCGCAGGCTTAATCTCATGCAGGTGATCTCTGACCCGCAGAGGCAGTCGCCCCTCCATCTAGCAGACTTTGACGCAAAGGGTCTCAGCGCGGAACAATTCGACTGGAGTACATGGGTCGATCAGGAAATGCGGATACGTTTAATGCTTGGCATCTACCTCTGCGACACTGCGATGGGCCTCTACTTTAATATCCCTGCTCGGATCGATCCCGCTGAGATTCATCTTCCTCTGCCCTGCGACGATGCCGCATGGGACGCTACCACGCCTGAGCTTTGCGCTGCTTCCCTTGGTCTCTATGGTCCCGACTCAGGTCGGGAACATAATCCGTACGGCACCCAACGTGCAAAACAGCCCCAGTTTGACTGGGCGCTGCAAGCGCTTCTGCACAATTCGTACGAGGTTCGGCCAGGCAGCACAAATCTCTATAGCAAGTTCGCTTTGATTCATGCCCTCATTGCCCTCATCCGTCGAGCTCAAGTCGACGGCCAAGTTGTTCAATACCAAACTCCACCACGGAACGACTGGATCAAATCAGGTGATCCACGTGGTGAGAGGTCTACACAAGGTGGCGGTGGTGTCGATCCACGTGGTCTTGACGCCCTCACCATCGCGCTTGACAAGTTCAAGGAGTTGTGGGATATTGATATCCGTGACCAGTTTCCACCACAAGCTTCTGGGGCTAATAATCCCAGAAGACATGGGTTCTCACGAGATGCAATCCACTTCTACTGGACGGCTCGGTATCTGATAAAGTTCACTACACGGGAAGATTTAGACATGGCTCCTGATCAGCGCCTGGTACTTGTTTTTGAGATTCTGAAGGGTGTACGAAGTTGGGTCACATCTGACGCCTTCGCGAGGGGAGAGGAGTTGGGATCCATTGGGGAAATTGATGATCAATTTGCCATCACGGACCTGGATTTGACGAAACTTTTCAAGCCGGTCCCATCACGCACAGGGGAAGAAACCGGCACTCCGTCTGTCAACACGGTCTGAACTCGCTTATTCGGCAACATACCACCACTGGTGGTTACATATACTGGCGTTATGTTTGTTTTGCTACGCACTTTGCTTCATTTATCGCATTCTGCCTTTTCGACACTGGCTTATAACATGGACAAAAAAAATTCGACCCTTTTGGCAATGCGTCGCTTCGTGCTGCGCAATCAGCTGTGGCATCACGGCGCATTGCCGCTCATGCGAAGGGAAAACGACACTCGGCGGCGGTTTGCTTCGCAATGCATTTTCAGAGTGGATAGACGGAGGCTGGAGTTGACGTGCTGCATTCTTAGACCTCGAGCAAGATAGACCAAGGGGGTGGCTTCTTCGCTGTTTCTTTCCTTCTGGTGCGGTGCTCTTCGGAAAGGCGGCTTGTCACGACTGGATGTCTTATAAGGGCTGACTATGACTTTTCGCGCCGCGGGAGGCGCCGTGTTTGAACATGTGGTACGACTGGGGATGACTTCGTTTTTTTCTTTCTTTACCGGATTGATTTGTACAAATTGTTCGATCGGATTGGAATGTGGATAGCACAGCTTCCGCGTAGCGGCTAGTATCAGACAAGAAAGACTTCCATCCTCGCGCTATCCTAGATTCTTCCTCTGTATCCTTGGTCGCCTCACAAATCTGGTGAATCACGTCTGCGCAGCTCGTCCATTCGCTGGTGCTGTACAACTAATGTGGAAATGCTGTAGTGCTAATTTTCTACATGGTAATGATATAAGAAAGGCCCATGTTATCCTACTTATCTGTCTTCTCGACAGCAACAATTCTAGGTCTGTACTTCTCCAGCGCCGCCTTGTCCTCTTCGGTTGGCGAAAGGCCCATCTTCTCCTCAACTGCTGGCGTGAGGTACAATCCAGCGGCACCCCATGCGATGATGCCGACGCCAACACTGGCACGCGCAGTCGGAGACAGGTTCTTGAAGGCTCTTTAGAGATTGCGCGAGTTAGTGAATGGAACAAATGATGCCAGCCAAAGAAAAGTAGAGGACCTACTTGAGCATGGTGGCTGTATGGTGTCAGGGATAGGCTGGAGCGGCGGTTACATATTCCTTCCAGACGCTGCGTCAAGATTGTCAGCTGGGGGTCGAGCAACGATGTATGCGATGGGGCAGACTCACGATTGTGAGTTGAGGCTGGGCCTTGATCTTGGGATGATGAACGATGGATGTTCAGGATGCCATGTGGAGCGAGGGTAGACTTGAAAAGCGCAGCCTTGCATGACTGGTGTGGTCGGTCGTGGAGGTCAGATGGGGGTCCCGGCACAGTGTGTCGGCAATCGTAGGCTGATGTGCACTGTATGAGCATGCCACGCTCCATTACATATATAGTGTTACCTAGTGTAGGTAAATCGAGTTCAATCTGAACTTAGGTATTTTGACAATTCAGTGGTAGCTCTTATTCAAGGAGACTATTGGCTAACGATACGTATCATCCATATATTAAGAACATCAAGCCGAAGCCGAAGTAGTAGGTCACAGCCACAGCAGGCGTGGAACACTGCTGGAAGTAGCAGATGTCTGGAGTAGTAGAGACTCCCTGCAGTGCCCATGGCATACACAGAAGTACCGATCTTATTGCATCTGCAATTCTCTCACTACGGGCTTCCGGGGTTGGGTGATGGGTTGCAATTCGAGGTGCGGCGGGAACCTTGATGTGCAACTGATGGTCGGGTCAATTGTCCTCAAAGACGCAGTTCGCACTGTCCTACGAGAAGAGACCCTCGCCCGCAGAAAACCGCCGCCGTCAAATGACCTGGACCACCATCGGCTCTCACCTACGATCATCTCTCCTCACTCACATACCTTGCGAATCTGCATCATCTTGACGGTGATTCTTACTACATCACATCACATCACGCCTTTTCGGATCCTTCGCCCCTCTAGTATTGAGGCGTCGTCTCTCGAAGATCACCTGCCTGAGATCCCGACCTTGATCCAAGAGATTGCGCAACGCCGACCCTACCCAGATGCCTGAGCAACAAACGCATCTCAGGCTTGATACGCTACCGGCAGAGCTGGTGGCATCGATTGCTGAGATCTTGCCTGTCCAAGACTTCAGAAATCTCCGTTTGACATCAAAGACACTTGCGACCACCACCCGGCCGCTGCTGGCTCTGGCAACTTTCGACGGCGTGCCATGGAAGAATGATGCTGGCAGATTACTGGAGCTCTCTCGGATTCCCGAGTGTGCTGGTCGAATCCGCTCGGTGGACTTCTATTTCAGCCGGCTCACAGAGCGGTTGAACTACGATGATGCTCAGTACTACAACTTCACTACTTCCGACTGGCAAGACATGCTCAAAAAGGACTGGGCACGTTACTACGAGACACAACAGGAGGCGAAGCGCAATGGACCGTTCAGGCTGGAGCTGTTCGGTGCTGCGCTGGCGAACTTGCCGGCACTGGCAGAAGTGTGTTTGACGTGGACGCGATGCCCGTGGAAGGACCCCAAAGTTGAACGAATCTTTGACCCTGACGCATCGGTGGATCTTACGAGAGACACCATGTTGGACATTCAGCAGCTGACGCTGAACACGCTGTGGAAGATCGATGTACCGCTTGCAAGCCTGTGCATCGAGCCGATGGTATTGCATGACCTTGCGCTCCCCACAGACGCACCACTGCCGAAGAGACTCTTCGAATCATTACAACACTTTCACATCGAGGCGATTGCTGAACTCTTTCTGGCGGACCGACTTGAGTTTCTTCTAAGTCACATGACGAATCTCACTAGCCTTTGCCTGCAGGTGAGTGAAGTTGAGAGCAACATATCAAGCACGATCTAACACTGTCTTTTTAGTTCATCGGAAGCGATCGAATACACCTCGATCCTGAGTTCTTACCGAACACACACCTCAAATACCTCCGTAACTTGAATCTGAGCTGTGTAGAGTTTTCACTTGACAGTTTCTCCAAGTTCATCACCCGGCACGCTTCAACAATGGAGGAGCTGCACCTCATAGGGGCCACGGCCATCGTAGCAGAGGACGGCATGCCGGGCGTCAATACCTGGGACGACATCTTCAAACAGATTCGCCGCGAAGTCACAAAGCTGAGATCGGTCAGTGTCCGTGGCACCTTCACACACCAGCGAGGTTCGAGCCTAGTTTTCATCCATGAGGACGACCCCCGGCATAAGAATGTTCCTCCTGAGGTCTGGGATGTGCCGAGCAAGACGATCGAGACCTGGCTCCTTGAGGGAGGGACTTACCCCGACTTGCCGTGGGACAAGGGTATGTCGCCGCTGCTGGACGATATCGAGTACGAGGTGATGCTCGAGGGTGATGCTGCGGCGATGTTCAACCCCGAGGATCTCGTCGACTGAGCTCGGCAGGATTCTAGCAGGGGTGGTATACATCTTGGAGTTGAAGGGCATCAATGATTCTGCATAGAAGCGACACCAGGGCATCGGATTGATAGAGCGTACATCAGGTTCAGCAGGATATGAATGAACTTCTCAAATGAGTTTCGCTGTACTTCACCAGCCGACCATACCATCCCCGTTAAACACTCCTTCTAGCTGTAATACTGCCCGCCCTCTCCACCCTGTTCTGTGGTCATTAGTAAATCACAGTGCGAAGCTGCCACGAGACTGACCTTGTCATTCTCAAGCAGCCCAGGTCTATCTTTGAACCTCAACTTTAGCATTGCCACCTTCAGAACCAGACACAGATTGCCATTTTGTGAGAATCTACATGTACATGGCTTGGTTGGCTGCTATTCCTCCCACGCGTATGCAGGATAAAGATCTTCGAAAGGTGTATAGGCCACCAACTTATATGAGCTTGTGTTCAGTTTCAGAAACTCCAAGACTGTGTGTGGCAAGTGGTAGGAGATTACGATTCCTCCGTCAAGCATTGAGCAACATGGGCATGAATCGGCCACCGTGATAACGAGCTTATTGAACGAGGTTAGCCCACCTCGCAGCAATTCTTCCCCCTCACTGAGGTTGCTACGAGAGTTCAACAGCCAGCCCCCTCAACCTCATGATGTCGGGGCGAGACCTGAAGGGGATATGGATAGTAAGAGAGGTGGGGAATCAGAGCTACATTCTTGTACTACGGTTTTTGGCGATGGTCAATGGCGCTCAAGCTGGCCCTACCGGGGCTTGTGACGCCTCACGGGTCAATAGCTCAATATTCAAGTGCCTCGTTGCGAGATAACATAGAGCATTAAGTTCCCAGTACTTTTGAGGCATTCGGCTCCTTCAGGGAGACCTCTTTGCAGCTCAGATGGTACTTTCCTTCTCTGGACTTGTTACAGATGTGAGCCCTTTGCCTTCCAAACGAATTGGAGGCTTGATAACTGGGTGCAATCAAGGTTGTCCAAGGACCATCTCCCATGTTTTCTCTCGAGGCGGCATGCTATGTATTGTTAGGCGACTTTGCTGCGCCTTACTTGCGCTACAGTTGTTCATAGGATGACATTTTGGGTTAGATATCTGTGGCCCCTGAATTATCTCATCCTGTTACAAGGAAACGAAATTGATCAGACTCCCGTGTTGCACAGATACGCCTCCCGGGAGATTTCTTTTTGTCCCCGTTCTGTTGTGACCATGAGGGGCAGCTGCGGTTGGAACCCGGAACCTGGGTGATCCCTGGAACACAAGACCAAGATGGGGGATGGGGGCCAGGGACACTTCCACATTTGTGTGTCCATGAGCAGTAGAGTCAAGGACAATCTGAGAAAAGGAGCGAGTAATTGGACATGTGAGGTGCTGGTGGTCCCAGGCGAGATTGGGAGTATCGTTTCGCCTGGAGGATGGAGTGATTCTTGCGATGCAAGGGAGGGGAATTGGAGGTGGATTTCGGGATGGAGAAAGAAGTAAATGGGGTTGGACAGTGATATGAGAGGGGCACTAAGTGCTGCAAGAGGGACTGGAAACGGCTCATTGCGAGAACAAAAGGCGTTGAAAACTGTTTCCGTTGTGCTTGAGTGTGCCGTGATGATGGATGGATGTTCTCGGTTCCTCGCCATGTGCTAATGGTCTTGCTTGTGGTTGAGTCGAGGCTGATTCCTGGTTTCGGGTTGAGTGAGGCGTCAGTATCACGCGGATGAGGCGATCTTCTGGCCCGTCCTTTACTAGGAACACAGAGGCTACGTTAGACATAGCTACCATAATACTGGTCAAAAGGGTCCATTATCACGTATCATGTGCATGCGCCGAGTCGCGTTGAGGAACAAGTGGGCAAGCGACGAGGGACGGGTCCGGACACACAGACGATGGTTTCCGGATTCGACCAACAGGAAACGGTAGCCGGATGGAGAAGCTCATTTGCATCGTCTGGGAGGCTGTATGGAGCATGCATCCATGTGCCGTGCCGTGTCTATCTGCTGTAAGGTACCTGTCTCCAGGACCCAGGAAAGTCTCTCAAGTCGCGAGTGTATGGGGAATAGACATTGACGTCTCAAGTTGACGATGCTGGCGTGACGAGTCCTTTCTTTCTCTGATCTTGTCAAGGCGAAAAGCTGTGAAGAGTTTTCTGTGTCGCACGCAAGCGTGGCTGAGACAGTGGTGGGAAAGGCAACATTCCAAAGGTAAAGTGAGGGACCCTCAATCAGGGGCAGCGCCTGGGACGCGTGCGTGTTAGTCGGCGTGAGGAACGGATGGGGAAATGGGTAACAGATGGGCCAGGACAGCATATCTCAAGGCTTGTTAGTGACCCTGACGGTTCCTGACGGTGACCCATCTGATACAAAAGTCACATCCACGATATCCACGGGGTCACTTCCTCGGCGGAGGATTACACCACTTGATCAGGGACACTGGCAGCTGAGCACACAACACAAAACACACCCACGGACTGCTACTGTCCTGTCCTGCACTGTCCCCTCTTTTTTGCCGTTGCCAGCCATGCACGTCAGTGTCAGTGACTGCCTGAGTAAGCGTGAGTGCTGGTGACAACGACCGTTCAGTGGTGCACGCCCCCCAAAATCCACCGCCACGAGGCACGGACTAACTACAGCACTGGGGCTGCATCCAGCTGCACTCCAGCTGATCAGGTGCGCTGTTCACTGGAATTTGGAGCACTTACAGTAGGCAGTAGCACTGCTACAGTACAACACCTCTCGTCTGTCGCTTGCATCCATCATCTCTCACTCCATCCTCCTCCTCCTCCTCCTCCTCTTCCACAGAATTGATCAATGAGTCAGATAGACTGCCACCACCACCTCCACCATCGACCATCTCAACGTGCATCGCGACGCCAATCTCATACAGGCCCACGTCACCCGCCCTGACAGCGGTATCCGCTGCACTTTCTATTGCAACACACCCCGGCTTGCGTTCCGGTGGCTTGTCTCGGTGGAGCTAAGGTACGAGTAGTGCCTAGCTGGCGTGTGCCTTTCTTGAATCGAACCTAACCTGACCCGACTGTGCCTCGCTCTGCTCGTCGTGCCTTTGTCACTGACTGTGTCTTTCCTTCTTCCTCTAGGTTCAGGTTGGTCTCTCCTCTCTTCTCCTCCGTCCCCTGTCTCGAGTCTCGACACTTTCTTCATTCACAATCACGACTTCCAAGCTCGACGCTCTTCATCACCCTGCATCTCTGTCTCTCTATATAATTGCCTTCGCCACTTTCATCGTCCATCAGGCCTACGGACTACCGAACGCAAACAGCCACACCACATGCATGCCGCTCACAAACCCTGTCTGATATAGCGCCTAGCCCCAGTCCGATTACTCCTCCACTGCCCTGCAGTCACTCAGTCCATTGCGCTTCAAAGTGTCCACCCGCCCCCAATTCCTCGCATCATCGGCCTTTCCTCGACTGCCGATCTCTTGTCGCTCCAGCCTGACACCTTCCCAATCCCTTCGGATCCAAGCCTGGTTTGGCCGTTGCCTCCTTGACAACGAGTCCCTCGCTTCTGCCTTTAACTGCTTCCATCGTCCATTCACTTCTTTGCGACCTGTTCCCCCATTGCGCCGGAAAACCTCGACTTTGATGCGGCCCCGGCCTTGAACATCCTAGGAGGACAAAGGACCTTCCCCGTCCTCCTCCAACCGCCTGCCGGCCAGCTACGCCCCGATTTCGAGACTGTTCGTCACATCTAGCCAGCCATGCAGCGCGTTTCTGCCTTCCTCCCCACCTGGGAGAAGAGGAATTCGAACGCTTCCGCTGGCGCATCTTCCACAGCCTCTGGAGGTGGAAGTGGTGGTGGTGGCGGCGGCCTCTTCGGCTGGCCGAACCGCTCCTCCAGTAGGAACAGTACCGCCAGCACCAGTGGTCTGAATGGCGGCGCGAATTTGTCTCAAAGGCCTGCGAAGCTGAGCATAGCATCAGTCAACAGCAATGCGCGCATTCAACGCGAGGCCTTTTGGCCCGCGACTCTCGATGAGGAGTGCGACAAGGCTGCGCGCATCCTCAAATCCTTCTGCTGTACGTCTGAGACTTCTCCCCCAAGCAGCACAACTTTTCCAGGAACTACACGAGTTCCAACTCAAGCTATCGAACAAAAGAGACCACTACTGACTTGCGCGTCCAGGCGATGGATACCTAGCCCCTTTAAGCCCCGAATCTGCATCGCCCTCTCCGAGTATCGAAGAACCGAGAACTCCCACCAAAGTCATGAAGAAGATCCCACGAAGGATAATTCAAAACGCAGCAGGCATTGCCGTCTTTACCTGCATGCGGAGCGGTCTCTGGATGACCGGCTCCGGTGGTTCGGGCATTCTGATTGCAAGAAAGTCTGACGGCACTTGGTCACCACCATCTGGCATCATGCTTCATACACCAACTCTCAGTTTCGTCATTGGTGTTGATATCTATGACTGCATACTCGTTGTTAGTGATCTCGCGGCCCTCGAAGCAATTATCAGACCACGGGTGACTCTTGGCGAGGACGTGGGCCTTGCCTCTGGGCAGTCCGTGGCTTTCGATTCCGAGGACTCTGATTTCAAGTGGACGGATCCTGGTGCTACCGTCCTCACCTACCTTAAAGCCCGTGGCCAACACCAGAACGTCAACCTGACAGGCTGCATCCTGACGGAGCGAGCCAATGAGAACGAGCGTTTCTACGGCTCTGAAGTATCCCAAATGGACATCCTTGCAGGCAACGTCGGCCGCTATGTTGAGGAGACGAAACCCCTTTTCGAGGTCATTAAGATGGCTGAGGGCAGGACGGACTACGATGCCTCCATCATAAGCAGGATATCGGCAACATCTGCTCCGGGAGATGCGCTGATAGCATCGCCAAAATCCAAGTCTGCAAGCTCAGGGGTCTCATTCGGCGTCCCTGATGCACAAGACCCCGACCCATTCGGTGTCTTGGCTCTGGAAATGGCAGGGCTCGAGATTAGGGAGGCGGGCAGCCGCGTGCGCCCAACGAGCAGCCAGTTGAACTTCAACTCCAGTATAAGCAGTCCAACAGTATCCAAATTCCCTCGCCAGAGCGTCGACACCTTCCTATCTAGGAGCAATCGCGGCAGTTATATGTCCACGCATACCGTCAAAAGCCAGGTGACAGACGCTGGTACTCAGACACCTGAACCCACCCCTGAGACTACACCTAGCCCAGTACAGAGCGAAGGTAATGGCGTGCCAAAGTCGACTGAGCAAGTTGATCGGATCCCGGAAGTGAAAGAAGAAGAAGAGGCTATCGACTACACAGCGGTGGACACGACCGCATTGAAGCATATCAGCAGCCCCCCATCGATTCACAGTGCTACCAGCGCTGATCTTGACGCCACGAAGCTGCGGCCCAAAAAGGGTGAGGATGATGCCGACAAGGCCTCCAAAGCTTCGAGCGTCTACGACAAGGACAGCGATTCTGATGAGCTCGATGAGACCGACGGCGATGAGGATTTCAGCGATGAAGAGGAGCCTGTAGTGTTTGAAGTGGCTGCAGTTCAGCCGGCGCGGACACAGCAGGTCGCATCTCGCGTGATGCAAGCCAAGGGAAGCATGGTCACAATTCCCAAACGATTGCCACCTCCCTTGCCAGCAAGGAACCCTGGTCGTCGGTCTCGCCTGGGCAATAACGATATGGGTGGCGAAGTCTCCGGTCTTCGTAGTCCACTCCGACAGGAATTTGGAGACGATGCCAAAGACGACTCTCAGACGAATGAAGACATCCCACAAAAGGAGAGCATACGCTTGGAGGTACCGACAGATGACACACGTGACCAGAAGCCGGAGGACGACTTGGAAACGCCGCGAGCCAAGGAACCGGCACAGCAGCTTGATGACCGCACTGCTTCAGACTTGACCGAGACTTCACCTTCCGAGACGGAGTCGGCATCAGCTAAAGTGGCAGCCACAGCCGTTCAGACCGATGCTTCTATTACTGAGACCCGTGAGGGAGCAAACAACGATAAATCACTACAATCCGATGATGACCGCAATAGACTCGATGGAGATGAGGGAAATTCCGTTGCTCATAGCCGAACATCCACTGACACGACTGGATCCGTGTCGGGCGTGAAGCATACCTCTTCAATCTTCACAGGACCTATCGAGGGCCGCGAAAGCATGGATGCATCTTCAGTAACCACGCCTACGTCTGAACGGCCCTTCTCCACTATTGGCGAGGCAGCGGTAGATGATACGCCAAAGAAGACGACTCAAGCTGATGACAAGCCAGACGAAGAGGCATTTGTTGCAGCTAGAATCCCATTGTCGACGATTGCAAACTGAAGGAAAATGCAGTGAAGTTGCACATGACATGCATTCGCTCACCTGAGCTCTTGACATACATAACCCCGGGCACACGGGGCATCTTTGATTGATTTACGCACTGGCGTTGGCTTCTGTGGCCATGGTTGTCAAGCAACAAACATTTCGGGTCGGCGCACATGACATTCGGGAAAGTCCACAGGAGAACCCATCCCTTGATGACACCATCATTATCATATAATTGCGTTGCAACAGAAGGGGAAGCTAGTCGGCATTTATTCTTGAGCACGGCCTTGTACGACGTGGAACCGCATACTTGGAGCTTACGAGTGAACTGGCATGGAAATGCGGTATGCTATGGAGCATGGGTGGGCGCACCCAATGATGGCATTTTACGAGCACTATGAAGATACTTATACAAGCTGAACCCGTGTAGAAGGGGCGGCGACTAATTCATGAAGATCTTTCCAATATTTGCTTTCTTGGCAGCCTGCTTGTGCC
This sequence comes from Sarocladium kiliense, assembly GCA_030734395.1. Taxonomy (NCBI): domain Eukaryota; kingdom Fungi; phylum Ascomycota; class Sordariomycetes; order Hypocreales; family Sarocladiaceae; genus Sarocladium; species Sarocladium kiliense. Next base: position 375,217 of record JAUZTG010000020.1, on the reverse strand, counting down.
TGTCTTGCCGTGCCCGACGCCTATCGCAGGTCATCGGTCACACGATTGACGCTTTGGAACATTGACGCACAGCAACGGAGATTCGACAGAAGCCCGTAGAAGACTTGTGGAAGTGGTTGTGCAGCTGCAAGGTGCCTGATCAGCTGTTCGCAGCTGGGAAGCTGGCAAGCTAGGTCTTAAGCTGCAGCTTGCGTTGGCTGGCCGGTCATCAACACAATATGAAATGAGAAACCCTCTTCTTCCATACTCTTCGTTTACGTTTCTACAATTCCTCTCCTGCTAGCTCGCGAACGCTTTGCTTGACTGACTTCTGTTGCTTACCCTTGTTACACCATCGGACGCCCTGATCATACATCTCACAACGGCTCATCCTGCCTTTATCCGTTGCGTCTCAGCAGTCTGCCGTTCATGTCACACGGGAAACGGCCTTGCAGGTCTTACTGGTACATTTGTTGATCCAGCCTCTCCGGAAAAGTCATCGTGGCTTACGCTCCAGTGAATACGCGGGAGTCTTATATGCGCACATTCGGATGAGCTGGGACAGAAGAGGAAGTCATGAGCTTCGAGCAGGCCTGGGAGGGCCACGAAGAGAAGGATCCTGTCGAGCAGAACCTGGGAGAACAGTACAGGCCCGATACCTTTACTCGGCTTGCATACGGGCAACAGCAATTCCTTGTTCAATCAACCGCCTACGAGGGACAACACCAACGCGGTGCGACCGGTCAGCCGACGGGCCTGAGACCTACGCCTCCTGGAATACTCGCTGGTAGTTCTATGGCACATGGGAATTCCAGTTTGATCTCTGGTCATGGACAGAATACAACGTCGAATGATCCTGGATCTGGTGGCTTCACATGGCCTTCACAACACGCCTCAGGCGTTCAAGACGCATTGAGTCGGGCGATCCTGAGAACACAGCCGCCTACGGCTCTGGGTAGGCCCCCAAAACAGACGAAGCTTACTTTATGTGATTTTGCTGGAATGGAAGAAGTCCAGAAAGTTGTTCAACAGCAGCAACTTGAGCAACAGCTGCAGCGGCAGAACTGGCAAGTAATGAAGCGGCAGTACTGGCCGAAGGAGAAGGAGCAGCGTCCTCAACCGCAAGCGGGTTACCAGAGAGTGGTTTCGGATGTCTACTTGCGACCGACCCCGTATTCTCAGACTCAGCGAGATGATGGCCGTGGTGTTGCAAGGCAGGGAAATGGTACAAGCCATACCCAAGCTTTACAGAATGGGAGCCACGTGACTTCAGCACCAGCACCAGCCACAACACCTCAGTACAAGCTACCCCAGCCGCCCCCAGCCACACTCGCGTCAGCCTCAACACCACCAACGGCGTCGCGCAGAGATTCGCAGTCCTCGACACCAACTTCGCGACGACGCCGAAGCGCCAGAAAGCCTCGCACCAAAGTTTCGCGTAAACCGACCAACTCCGACACTGCACCGGCCTACTCACGATCGCAGCTTGAACGATTCTACCCGCCTATCCGCTACCCCCCTCAGTCGCTTCGTACTGCGCGCTCCGAGCATTCCAAGGGAGCAGCTACAGCAGCAGAACAGCGTCACCCTCGACCCGTAGCGCAACCACGTCAGAACGAGGCTTCGCCGTCGCGGCGATATAACGGCAACATGGCGAGCGGCGGTGGCAAGTGGCGCGAGGAGCAGATCCTCATCGTCTGCCCGGGAAGCCGAACGACCATGGCGCAGCTTGGGTGTAGTGAGTTGACGCCGCCTGCACACCGAATTCCGACGCGCATGTTTCGCGATGGAAATGAGTGGCGGCCCTATCATACGTACAAGCGGACCAAGATCGTTGGTGGTGAGGAGCAGGAGGAGTGGGTGGAGGATGTAGACGAGGACAAGGGCGCAGTGTATCCAATTGAAGGTATGGACCATAGGTTAGGGATGAGTCAATTGGCGACTGGGAGACTAACAATATGGTGTTTCTTGCAGGTGGTCGCATCGTCAACATGGATGCCTTCCTTGCGTTCCTTGATCACGTTCACGGACTTCTGACGACGACATATCACAACACTCCAATCATGTTGATGGCCGCTCCACAATGGACACGACCTGATTGCGAGGCTATCGCGCAATATATTTTCGAGCGCACGCGGACACCGGCTCTCTGCATGATCCACAGCGGCATTGCAACCCAGTACGGTCTCAAATGGCCCAACATGACCGTTATCGATATCGGCTACGAGAAGGTAGACGTTACAGCAATTCACGATGGCAGAGTTGTGAACCACATGGACCTCGGAGTGCCAGGTCCCGACCGGAAAATCAGCGGTGGCGAGGTTTTCACGCGGAAATTGATGCAGCTTCTGCAGAGCAAGCAGTTCTCGCACGACATGGCGGAGCAGCTGAAGAAGAGCCACATTTGCGAGGTCCTTCCCTATGCCCCCGGTGAGGAGGCGCTGATGGAGCTTCCGAAAGAGACCGCCGCACCGGCTGCCGCTGCTGGCGACTCTGTGTCACCAGAGCTCAAGAAGGCAGAGCTCTCGCGTCCACATGTCCAAATCGATGGTGGCGACGATGGAGAGAACGGCGAAACGAACGGAGAGGATGACGGCGTGCTCGATGTGGCTAGTATCGTTACGAGCGGTCAGACCAAGGAGTTCCTCGCCAAGAAGGAGAAGGAGAAGGCGACCAAGGGCGGACGGAAACCAAAGGACAAAGAAGCCGACGCTGCACCAACAAGGGCAGTACGGCTGCCCAACTCCAAGAGGACTCACAACACATTCGCCTTTGAGGAGATTGTCATGGAGGAAGTCATCCCTGAGCCAGTCAAGGCTCCAGAAGTTAAAGCGCCTGAAGTCAAAGCCCCGGAGACGACGAACGGGGTGTCTGGTGAGAGTGCACAAGAAGCAGTGAAGACGGAGAGCAATGGTGAGGCACCAGCTCCCACTGAGGGCGCTCCTTCAACAGACGCCGAAGCTCCCAAGCCGACAGAGAAGGCCGAAGATCCGAAACCTGCGGACGAGGATAAGCCGATGGAGAATGCGCCTGCGCATGCGCCTGAAGCTGCGGCGAAACCAGCGGAAGAGGCTTCCACACCCGCCGCTCCCCTGCCCTTCGCCGCTGATACGAACACTACCCCGGAGCACCGTCCTAAACGTGTGAAGCGCGATGTGGAGGTCGGCCTCGAGCGCTTCACTTTCGCGGAGCGCGCCGAGATTGATCGCATCGTTACGACTATCTTCCGGACTATCCAGGGCATCGATGATATGTACATGCGACCTGCATGCTGGGAGAACCTCGTCTTTGTCGGCAATGGTGCTCGTCTGCGCGGTCTCAAGGAGAACATCCTGCAGACTCTCTCAGCACGCCATCTCGTCAGCCCAAGCACTGCCACTATGTTCACAAGCGAACTGCCCAGCAACGTCGCCACTCCAACAGGTACAGGCAGCCAGACCCCAACGGGAAGCTACACGGGTGCACCGCACCAGCTCTCCTCCTCAGGCGTCAATCCCCTCCTTCAAGCAGCGACAACAGCCAGCGCCGCAGGCGCAGGAGGTGTTGCTATGACACCCCAGGCTCCCGGCTCTGAGGCCGCTGGACCGACTCAACACCACCACTTCCACAGCCAGACGCCGACTAACATCCGGACGGTCACATACCCCGGCTACCTCGCCGAGTGGACGAAGAATGGTTTCGAGGAGGCCATGTTCCTGGGTGCGCAAGTCGCAGCGAGGATCACCTTCTGTCTGCACTCCAACATGGACGCGCAGGCGATTGAGGCGCAGAGGCAGAGTAGCTTGAGCAGAGTGGATTACAAGTAGGTTTCTCTGACAGATCTACAGTTCTTGATGAATTATTTACTGACTCGTTTGTGTAGCGAGCTGGGTCCCAAGGGCATCCGGACACATTCAATGCTCGGCTAGGCAAGGGACTTTGAGAAAGATATCGACACGGTTGAGTATGAGGCGCCTCAAAGGAAGTTTCTGGAGTTTTCAAAGGGAACAAAAAGGGAAGATGAATCGATTGCAAACTTCTTCGCAGATACGGGGCTTGAGGATGAGCGCAGAACAGGACGACGATGTACTGTAGAACTTAGAGACCCGTACCAGAACCGCCCTTGCATGGCTGTATTAAGTGATTTTACTTTTCTATAACCTGGATTTAAATACTCCGCTTGTAATACCCCAAAAAAGCTCCGAATGTTACATCGCTGTCACGAAAGGACATGTACCTTTATGTACAGATACTAGGAGTATTCACAAAATATCTCTTTTATCGATGTCGCGGAATAACTCAACCAGCCGCGTTGCGCATCTCAGCTTCTTCCGCGGCCTTGTCCCAGTCAGTGATGAGAAGATACACATATTCGATAACGGATACACTATCCAAGCGTGTTAGCATAGTTGTACGGGAGATGCACAGTAGCGTGGAAGGACTCACGTTGCGAGACCAACAATCACGCCGCCCCAAAGACCCTGCAGCTTCCAGTCGAGTCCAAGTGCAAGACCCAAGGAGATGGGCAGAGAGATGATATAGTAGGCGATGAGGTTTGCTGGTCCTCCGATGGCTTGCTTTCCGATACCGCGGAGCAGACCGTGAGCTCTAAGAGTCATTGTTAGCATCTATAAATCCTGAAAGGCGGCACTCAAATAGACACCAAATAGGCATCAAGGTAGGTATCAGAATAGGTGTAAATCTTACCCAGCGCTAAGAGAGTCGAAAACTTGCAGAACAGCCACGACAGGCAAGACCTTTGCGCAAATGTCGATGACCTCGGAGTCATTTGTGAAGAGCAGCGGCAGATGATATCTGAGAGTTGTGTATACGATGAGATTCAGAATACCAAGAGCGAGGGCAATAACAAAAGTCTACAGTAGTCAGTTAGCATATCACATTGTCGTCAACACCACGAGTATCATGAACGTACAACTTTGGCCTGGATCTTTGCACTGCAATCAATAAAAGTTAGCATCTAAATGTCTCCTGGGTTTCAAGTAAGTGGACTTACGCCTGGACCAAGCCTGCGCCAATCAGGTTAGCAACGCGAGTTGAGCTGCCTATACTCATAGCGAAAGGAATCTACGCCAGTCAGCATCAACTCTTATCGTCAGTCGAGAAGACAAACCTGATAACTGATTGTCCCGAGCGTGGTAATACAGGACTGTGCGGCAAGGTACTCAACTCCAAAGCGGCTCGATACGAGAGTCAGGATCTCGAACGCGAGCCACTCAGCCTCGACCTATAGATATATGTCAGCTATAATCTGACCATCACAACGACCCCAAGGGGCATTCTTACCATGATCATGCCGGGAAGGGCCAACTTGATCATAATCCACCAGTTTGTAAAGGCCCTCTTGCTGAACCCTCCCCAGCACTGCGAGCCATTCACATACTTGACGTACAAGAATAGCAACAACGCCATGAAGTTATCAGTGAACACCACACTAATAGGGGCGCCAATGAAACCAAGCTCAAACTTGTACACAAGAAGCCACGTGATGAGAATGTGGAGGGGTGAAGCGATGAGCAGGACATATGTGGTGGCGCTAAACAGCCCCTGAGCCTGAATAAACCGCTTGCCACCCTCGAACAGAATGAAGCCAGGAATACCGAAGATCATAACCCGGAGGTATTGGCCGGCCAAACGAGCTGATTCGGGGTTCGGAACGATATAAGATAGAATGGTGTCTGAGAAGATCCAGATGATCGCCACAGGGATGTAGAGGGAGAAGAGAAAGAAGGTCATTCGCTGAAACTGCAAGCCGACGAGATGTTTGTGGCCCGAGCCGTACGCTTGGGCGCATAGAGTATCAAGGCTCGTGGAGAGTCCTTGGAAAGGTGCGAGACACGTTATAGCTGCGGTCATGTTCGCCACTGGCACTGGGTGAGAAGTTGTTCAGATGTGGACGTGAGAGGCCGGAACTTACATGAGACAGCTCCCAGTTCGAGCTTTCCAATCCGACCAGCCGCCAAAACTGCGACAACATTGATAGAGTATTGAAGGAAGAAAGTGACGATGAGAGGCGCGGAATAGACAGCAACAGTCTTAGTCTCACGCTGCCAGGTCGTGGTCAACTTGCGAGAAGCGATGGCCTCCTCCCATTGCTCCTCCAGGTCATCGACAGAGCTGGCGGATCCTCCATTGGGCAACAGGGCAGACGTCTCAGAAGGGCCTTGAGTCTGCTCATCTTCATCCTCTCCAGCTGGGGCGCTTTCCTGAGGAACCTTGGTGCTAAAGAGGCGACGATAAATGCGAGATACCAACCCTCCCTGCTCAGCCTGACGACCACCACGTTTCGGCGGAAGAACATGGTTATCCCTAAGGAGACTGCGCTCAGCATTGCGAGATTGCTGGCGTTCCAGTGGTGTCAAGGCCGGTTCGTCGAGGGGCCTATCACTGAAGACAGGACGAGAGGCACCGTACGCTACCCCACTGGGGCGTCGATACATGAAATGAGAAGCATTTTGATCATTGGCCAGGGATTCGTCAATAGACTCGTCATCGTCTGTGCATGCTGCGATATCCTCTGCTAAGGCTTGCTGGGCGAGAGGCGAGCCAGACCGGAAAGAGGTTGCGAGGAGGTTACGGACATCGTTGTCGGATGTCCTCCGTTGTCCCGGACGCATGGGTGCAGTCAAGCACTGAGATTCACGCTATAAATCAGGATTGAAGCTTGCCGGGTCTCAATTCAGACCTGTAAGGCGGAGGGTGAGGTCGAGGTGAAGGGTGGATGTGAGGCGAGTGAGCGGGTGGAGAGGGAAGAGAAGAGGCGAGAGGTCTGCTTTGCTTTGCGCTGCTTAGCTTCGCTCAGCTTCGACTCCACGGCGACGGAAGCTAATAAGGTGCAGCCGGTCTAAGCGAAGTTTGTCTGCGCTCCACCACCGCAGTGCAGAATAAAAGGCCGAGAATTAATCCAGGATGGCTTGTAGGGGCTTCTAAAGAATATCGGAGATCATATTTTCCCATGCATTGGCTGCTGCTCTCCTCGCCTATCGCCAGGGCAAAATTTGCTCGATCCTGGCTTGGACTTTTCTGGGGATGATGCCTCTGATCCGCAAACGGGTGGCGTCGGTGTTAGTCACGCCGACCGACACCGCCGCATGAACCACACCGCCGTACACACCGAACACCACTGATTACTACGACGTCACAACGACCAAAGAAAGCTATAGATGGGCTACTAAGAGCCAGCGAGCCAGGCTTACTACATTGCGCACAGAAGCCCAATCTATCTCATCAACTATCTATGTGTTCTATAAGACGGCTCACCCGCCACGGCTAACAGAGCACGTAGTAGTAGGTGTGATGTCTCACTCATTGCAAAGCCGTAGCTTCTCAAAGCTCGGTACTCACAATTGTTCAATCTGGCTCGGGGTTTAATGGGAATGTAGTGGTGACTATGTCTGCCCCCTGCTACAGCCGAAACCCATTATCGACATTGTATGTAATGCCTGCGTACTGGTGTCCAGTTGTCTCGAGGTCTCTTGAATGAAATCATGGACCAGCCGACACATTTCAAGTTCATCTTTCCCACGTACGACCCAAGCAGTCAGGCTCGGTGTAAGTCTCCGTTGCAACCCACGGCTCCTCGTTCGGGCCATACGATTGCAGTGGCAGGTTGTAAGGTATTCGAACTCCGACCAGACTGTCTCCATCTGAGCTGTCCTTGCCATTTCTTGACAAATCGGCATCTGTGGGAAGATCTGACCCGAATGTAGGTACCATGTGCTGAACATCGAACAAGGCTGGCCACACCAGCACCCCAGCTTCGTATGAGGCAATGCGGAACTCTCCAGTGCTGCGCTCAGCTTCACCCCATGCCTGTTTTGAAAGATTTGCGGATGTCAAAAGGGCCCAGTCCAGCCTCCCATCCTTGTTGTAACGGACATATGTCTTTATGTGTGGAGCTGCTCGTTGTCGACGGCCGTCTTCTGGAGACGCGTCCTCTGACAAGGCTACTAAGGTCGTTAGCAGATCTGCGTTTTCCCCTCGAAACTAAGGTTCGACTTACACAAGCCATGTTCAGAGTCGTTAGCCCAGTGACAGAAGAGCGGCCGGAGGTACTGCAACTGCTTCGCCTGCTGTGCACTCTGAATCTTGGTATGGATTGAGCCACCAGAGGCATACCCATCGAGAGATCGACGTATCTCGTCAGCGGTGGGGAAAACCACACTGAATTTCGGTCTCTTGAGTTTGGGAGCTTTGCTCGTGGCCAGAGCTCCAAACAGAGTCTTTTGTAACCAGTCATCCTTTGCTCCAAGAGTCGCGATGCTGGAGATCTGAACCACCACCTTGGAGTCGCCTTCTGCACATGAGATCTCACGCAAGCACCTCTTGAGAGATGCCCATCCCCATGTTGTTTCTGACAAGTCGTGGGCATCATGTGTCCCCGGTACACTAGCTACAAATGCAGCTTTGATAGCAGAGAAGTCGTGCAACTTCAGCTTGTCGGATAATTCCTTGCATGTGCGCCTCTGTTTGTCGTAAGCGCCCAAGTAGCTCAGAAAATCTGCCTTGAACCGCAATCCACTGCCTAGAGGAAGTTCAGATGGAGAGACTGAGGAGGGCTCTTGGGCCTCTGGGGCGAGTTTTGGGAGATGAGGTGATTGCCACACTGCGTTGGTCATATTTGTCCAGTCCTTGGAGATCATGTTGGCGGTGTGGACGATGACTTGGGCAGTATCGTCGTGGCGAAATAGGACCATGAGTTTAGAGTGATGGGTGCCAAACATCTCGGGCATAAACGCTGCGTGAAGATGAACATTGTCAAAGGCAGAGGCAGCTTCCTGAGCAGCGTCAGCATCCGAGTCTTTGGCAATGCACAGGTTACAACCGGAAACATACCACTAACATCAGCCTATTATGGTCCTCACGCTTCCAGAAACCATGGACAATATGGATTTGGACCAGGCTCTTCACGTCGGGATCTATGGCATCGAGAATGAAGTTAATGTCATGGAGGTAGTTGAAGATCCAGCACTCCGAAATCAGAGGATCACTGAGGATGTCGTGAAGTGTTACGGCGTCTCTGTTATACTCTTCTGGGAGATCTCGGATCCAGGTAAGCTTCCATGGGGAAGGGATGGGTTTGGGAGACTGATGGTCCAGTCGGGGTTTCTTCCTGAGAGGAGGGCTGATGGGTCGTGATAGCGATTCAAGGCCATCCTGGGAATCGGATCCATCAGTCCGGACCCGTTTGAGGGGCGGTTCCATGGATATAATCGGAGGAATTGGGGAGAGACATGGGATGACAGGTCCCGATTCCCCAGTCCACAGTTGGATGAACTGAGGTGAACTCGCTCTCTGTGGGCGAGTCCCACTAGCGATGCCTTGCCGCAGACGATAGGCGACGATCCGGAGTCTGGGCCCCGGGCGCGGGGACCATGGTCACTGGTCAGTGGCCCGCGACGTCTTTAGCGATGTCGAGCTGGGTTTCAGGCGGTCCACCACCTCCCGATTTAGGGGTCTCCTGGGGGGGGGGGGGAAGCCGTGTCCCGCTGAACCGTTGACCACCGTCACGCGTCGCTTGGCGTCACAGACTCGCTGCCAAACCTCCACGTTGTCGCATCGAGGACCTCCTGAGCGACTGGTCTGTGGTGCTTGTCCTCTGCACCTCTCCAGCTTTGGCTTGCATTCCTTTGCATCAATAGGGCATTCTTGTCTGTCCCTTCCATCCACCATACGCTGGGCGTGTAATAGGCACCTTGCCGACTCTGCTTTTCCTTCACTCTTCCATAATCTGCTCTAACCACCTCACCACGCCACTCGACGCCTCCTGAGCATCGCCCCCAATGCCACTTCGATAGCCGCGACATTCTTTCTTTTCCTTGAGCCATCTCTGTGTCAGCACATCTGCTACGGATTCAGCGCTTGAACAGGTCCACCAAACGCTCCCATCAACCTCGCCCAAGTGCACGACATACCTCTGCAGAGCCGTACTTGCGCCTCCTGGCTTCACCAACCATGCGCTTCCTATCCCTGGCGCTCCTCGCGAGCGCCGCCATCTTGGGGCGTGCCCAAAAGATGTCCCTCGAGAATGATCCCAAGAAGGAGAACACATATTTTGATGGCAAGAAGGTGCCTCCGCTGCTGGAGCTGACGCCCAGCAACTGGGACGAGGAGGTCAACCAGACCAAGTTCCTTATGGTCAAGCACTACAGGTTGGTCACCCTGTAATCTTCCAAGAATCTGTTCACGTAACTAACATGCGAGACAGTCCGTACTGCCCTCACTGCATCGATTTCGCTCCCACCTATCAAACCCTCTACGAATTCTACCACACTTCGAAACCGCACGTCGACAACGCCGACGCCGAAACGTTCATGGACTTCTACTCCTTCCGCTTTGGCATGATCAACTGCGTCGCCTTCTACGATCTTTGTGTCAGCCACGATATCAAGACCTATCCAATGACTGTCATCTACGAGGACGGCTCACCTCGCGAGTCGATCCGAGGTGTAAAGACCATGGATATTCTGAGCACGGCCATTGAGGATGCCCTGGATACGTATAAACCCGGCACGCGCCCCAAGTATCTCGATCTGCCGGAGCCTGGTGATAAAGAGACGCCCAAGGAAACGAGTCACGCGGACGATGCTGCCAAAGAGGAAAAAGCAGATGGCGATTCCAAGGAAACAGCACCTAAGGAGAAAGAACCTATGAAATGGGTCAACCCACCGAACCCAGCTGGAAAGTCCGTGGAATTGGACCCAGACAGCTTCCAGAAGCTGGTGACCGTCACCAAGGACCCGTGGTTCATCAAGTTCTACGCGCCGTGGTGCCCTCACTGCCAGGCAATGGGCCCCGCCTGGGATCAGCTTGGCAAGTCTATGAAAGACAAGGTCCATATCGGTGAGGTGAATTGCGATGTGGAGAAGCGCCTGTGCAAGGAGGCCGGTGTGAGCTCGTTCCCAACCATGCTGTTCTTCAGCGGCGGCGAGCGTGTTGAGTATCTTGGGCTTCGCGGCCTAGGCGACTTTGTCTCGTATGCGGAGAAAGCATTGGATATGGCAGGCGGCGTCCCGGACGTCACCGCGACTGAGTTTGCGGCTCTTGAGGAGAAGCACGATGTCATCTTCACGTACTTCTACGACCATGCCACAACGACAGAGGATCTCGATGCTCTCCAGAAGCTTCCGCTTTCTCTTATTGGCCATGGCAAGATTGTCAAGACCAATGACAAGGCTCTTATTGAACGCTTCAAGGTTGTAACTTGGCCTCGGCTGATGGTCTCCCGCGACGGTCGACCGGAGTTTTACCCTCCAATCACTCCTAGGGACATGCGCGATGTGCACCAGATCTTGGAGTGGATGAGCTCAGTCTGGCTGCCCTTGGTTCCCGAGGTTACAGCCACCAACGCCAAGCAGATCATGAACGACCGTATCGTCGTCCTCGGCGTTCTCAACCGCGAGAATAAAGACACCTTCGAGGCAGGCATCAAGGAGATCAAGAGTGCTGCACATGATTGGGCTGACCGAGCGGACCGTGCCTTTGAGCTTGATAGGCAGAAGCTACGCGACGAGAAGCAGTCGAAGATCGAGGAAGCTAAAGCAAAAGGCGATGAGAGGGCAGAGGATAAGGCGAAGGAAATTGTCATCAACATGGAGTCCAGGCGCCCCAAGGAGGTTGGTTTTGCATGGATTGACGGCGTCTTCTGGCAGCGTTGGCTGAAGACGACGTACGGTGTTGATGTGAAGAACGGGGAGCAAGTCCTCATCAACGACCAAGATGTAAGTCTTCGTCTCGAACATCGCTGCGCAAGCTATTCAGAACTGACATTTGACTATCATTAGCGCCGGAGGTACTGGGACATTACCCCCAGTGGCAGCACTATTCTTGTCACCCGCACCGACATGCTCGACACACTCGACAAGATCGCAACAAGCGGTCCATCTTCCATCCGTGCCAAGTACACCATTTCGTCCTTCGAGAAGATATTCTGGGACATTCGCTTTAGCTTTGTCGACAGACCTTTCTTCACCCTACTGTGTGTCGTCGGCATCATTGGCGGCTTTGTCTACTGGCTGCGCAACAGGCGGCGCAGGCGTGGCGGCCACTTTCGCCTCGACGACGGACTGGGCATCAAGGAAGGGCTTATGGGGCAAAATGGCAACCATAAGGCGGACTGAGAAGGGTTCGGTTGAGGAGTGCTTGCGATCTGTCTGTTGAACAGGTCGCGTACTTCACCGTCGGAAGCAAGTCCGATTCGATGTATAGAGGACATGAAGTCGAAAAGTAGTCGGAAAGGATCTCTCTGGAAGCGTGGACGGGTACGTGGAGGATGAGGAGCAAGGATGCGGAGACTGCACTGCTTTTGTGCAAATCGGCGTTCCTGGGTACACGGAGTTCTTGGGCATACATTTTTGTGAAACATATCTTGTTCATCTCATACCGGACATATTCAAAACTCATAGTCTAGCCAAACACACTATTATTGATTCCCATCGTCCTCAATCAACTACCACAGTACGCAAACGAGGTGCGATAAAAGATGTGTACTTCCGAACCCGAGGTTGTCTCGTCCAGCCTTGGAAACCAAGCATTTTCTTGTGCAAGTATATAAATTAGATACCCAATGGGCTTAGTCATCAATTGGCGTGGTGGCAGAGTGGTCTAATGCGATAGACTAGGTAAGCTCAACAATTAAGCACTTGACCCATTATTTCAATTCTAACATCCAAATCAGAAATCTATTCTCTTCGGAGGCGTCTGTTCGAATCAGGCCCACGTCGAATATCTCTTTTTTGTCCTTGGTTTCCTTTTTGCTGTCTTCATGGCTTCGAAACCCTTCCCGTGGATCTGATCATCTTCCGTGTGCTTTGTATTGTGTGGGCTCTTCTTGAAGTGGTGCAGATATGCGAACTTGCAGCAAGCTCTGCTATACCCTCTTTATCTACATCATATGAAGCGCCCATAGTCGACATGCCAAAGACTATACTGAAGTTCATGCAATTGAGAGGACATATCTTTCGTATATTGAGATCAGAACTTCTTCCATCTAATCAGTAAAGCCTATATCATCTCAACCAACCCCTAAAAAGCGCTCATTAACCCCCAAATGTTTGACAGGTCATGCCACGCCTCCTCCCAGATACTGATGTGTCCGTCTCCTGGTTTTCGCCCCCATCATTGAACGTTCCGAAGCCGGGTGGGAAAAATCCATCGGCAGAGAGAGGGGGTATTTTGGTTGCTTTTGAGCCGGGAGCAAACCGTCCCAGCGTAGCAGAGAAAGATGACGAAGAACTTTTTTTCTCCTTTTTGGTTTCATGGGTATTCATTCGTTTTTGCTTTTGATTTTCGCCATTGAAATTGCTCAAGGGCGAAGGGTATAGTGGTCCATCGCGCAAACATCAAAATTCATTTGAGATCTGCGTGACATGATCCGAGCAAGATGATCCGAGCAAACCAAACAAGAACTGCAGAAACAAGCAAGAACAAACACGAGCAATCGAAAGCACCAAGCGCGAAAAGAACATGAAGCGGCAGGTTGCAACTCAGGCAGCCGCCGCGGTGCGCAAAAACAAGACGTCAGGGTATTCGTGCGCCATGGGTATTTGCATGTAGAGATTCTAAGACCGGGAATCTAACGGAAAGGCCCAACGGGGCCGGGGTATCCAGAATTGAGAGAGTGAGAAGTGGAAGGGCGGCCGCTGTCACCAGACACACGGGCGCTGTGGCGAGGAGTAATATCACCAGGCTGGGGAATGGCCAGCTTGTTGTCAACGTGGTTGCCATAGGGTCGAGGCGCCCACGGGTTGTCGTCGTCAGGCAGGTTGACGCCAGAATCGTTCCAGGGGTTGCGATCGGCATTGAAGCTGCGAGTCGACTCGATAGAGATCAGCGACGACTTCGAGACGTTGCTGGATCCCTTGAAGAAGAGACCGTTCGCTGAATGAGAGCTGTTCTTTCGGCGGTCAAGGAACGAGGAGATGGAGGTCATGCTACCAGGTTTGCGAAGACGGTCAAGAATGCTACTGCGCTCGCGAGCAACCTCGTCTCCGAAGGCAGGCTTGACAGGGGAGTCAGTGGCTACTGAGGAAGGCGCATGCTGAAGAAGCTTGGAGTCAAAGTACTGCAGAGAGTCTTCGAATGAATCCGATTTCGGCCGAGGGATGGAGCCTTTGACAATGTTGATCTCGACAGAGGCAGTGGCGAACTCCGACTGCATCAGGTCCATCGCATCGCGCAATCCGCCAGCATTGTTGCGCGTGAATCCCCAAGTTAGGGTAACGGTAGGTGAGCCATCCTCCGTAACCTCATCAGGGTTCTGTCGGATGGTGACCTCGACTTCGTACTGATCCTTGAGCTTCGGGGCAAGGTCGTTGGCAAACTCAGGCGATTCTAAGTACTTGACCAGCTCAGGCGTTCTCGCCAAGACCAGTTCATGCTTGTCGGGGACCATGCCGAGGAACTCGTCCACACAGTGTGGAACTTGCCACTGAGGGCCGTGAACCGTGACATCGTCACTGGCTTGCTCGGTACTAGGAAAGGTGATCTTGCAGTTGTATTTCTGCTCGAGATCATCGATTTCAGGCAGCCTCGCAATGAGTTCACGGTGATAGAGTCGATCAACGCTGACACTTTGCGTAGTGTACTCCGAATCCTGCAGATAGTGTGAGCGAATGGTCCCAGTCAGATGTTGGACGACCAGACTTACAGCGCGATCAACCATTTCCAAGATCTCGTTCTTAACCGCGTCCAAATTCTGGGCATTGCGAGCGGGAGTGCGGCAGATCACATTGTCGACCTTGATATCGTCGTCTTCACGACCCATGCCTCCCCGGTCCATAGCGTTGGAGAACTTGACGAAAACTGAATGCTTCTTCATGATCCTCTGGATGTGCTGGCCACCAATTCCGATGATACGCTTGTGGTACTGGTCCGGAACATGGAAAGAAATCGACGCAGGCATTTCTTGCTCTACCAGGGTCAGGCCTTGCTTCATAGATTCGTAGCTGCCGCCCATAACATCGATGTTGAAGTTGTATTCGTTGAAGCCGTCGAAGATGATCTGAACATTGCCTGCTCCTATGTCAGCATCGGCTATCACAGCATGCAGAGTATAGGTGGTACTCACTTTGACCCATAATCTTGTTGATCTTGCCATTCTTCTTGCCACTGACGAATTCCTTGTGCTCATTCGCTAGCTCAATCTTGACTCGGATCTGATAAGGCATCTGGGTCATCATCTTCATGTCAGAGATGACCGTCAGAGCAGACTTGACAGCATCATCAGAGCCTGTGATTGTGAAGTTCATCTTGTCAAACGTCAAATCAGCGTCAGAGTTGGCGCAGATGTCGCTGAGCATAGCGCGGACGTCCGCTGGACCGGGCAATGCCCGGGCGTCAGTCGGCTGCGCGTACCATCCTGCGCTGTAGAATTGGCCGGCCTGGCAACAGTCAGTTCTGGTAGCTGACCAAAGGTAGAAAAGGACTTACGAGAGACATGAGTTCGCGAACGGTCCGTTCCACTGGGAGACCTTCGCCGCCTTGGACACGGACCATGGTACGCTGTGAAGCAAGGGGAGGGAACATGATGTAGGTCCCGTTTGCCTCGAGGATCTTGCGGAGCTTGTCCAATCTCGTGAGAAGAATGCTGTCCATCTTGGCGGCAGGCAAAGTGACATCCTTGACGTAGATGCGCAGGCGAGTCATGGTCTCGTGCAGCTTCTGCTTCGCCAGCTCAATGGCCTGGGGCGTCTCGCCTGAGATGAAGACATCAGAGGGGTCGCGGCGAGTACCAGTCGGGGGACAGTAGCGGTAGATCGGCGAGAACATGGGCGGGAAGTAAATGGCAGTTCCAGTGGATGACTCAATGAGCTTGATATTCTTGCGATGACGGCCACAGATGAGCTGCTGCACAGACATGTCGAGTTTCGCGACATCAACAATCCTTCCCAGCTGTAGTCATTCATGTCAGCAATACGAATTATAAGAATGAAGGAAGCAGCTTGGTGTCGTACCAGAGAATCGATGTGGCACAGAACCCTGGTCTTGGCATGCTCGGAAGACACAATATCACCATAAATGGCAACCCTCCAGCGTTGATCCATGCGCATCTCAGAATCACCTGTCATTCCGTCCACCATAGGAGTCAACTTTGGGCCGAGAAGAAAAATGTCTACGCCGGTATAGGTGGATACGTAATCGAGCTGGGCAGTGACGGATTCCTTCAGTACGCCAGCGTTGAGATCGCACACAAGAGCACCGTCAACATCGATTGTAGTGCATCGCTAGTATTTGTTAGTCAACAGTGCCCAACACAGACTGTTTTAGAGTTAGGAAAGTATAGCGTACCAAAGCAATAGGGCTCTCGTTGAGAATGGTTTCCCTGCTCTTGTGGACGAGCTCTGGAGATCCAGACAAGCAGACTGTCGTGATTTGCTGTCCCTTTGACAACGTTGTGACGACGTGTGCTTCGATGGGCAGCGGGCCGGTGGAGAGGTCGCGGCACATCCGCTCCAAGTTGGCAAGGTTCTGAGCATGGACGGGAAGCTCGTGGACTTGGACGTCATCAGGTGCGTCTTCGGGGTGCGTCCATCTCAATACCGCATCAGTCGTCGCGTGGAGAATATCCTCAGTATCAGGGCCGGCGAGGTCGGAAGCGAACGGAACGTTGAAGGAGTAGTGGATAGTGCCATCGCTCGACTGTGGGTTGTTCATTGGTGGCCCCGGTTGAGAGGCATTCTTTGGATGCGGCCCGAGCTGGTTCATGGGCATATTCGGGTTTGGGCGTCCCATACCAAAGTTTGGGCTCATCCTCTCGGACCAGTGACGCATGTTTGCCAACTTATTCATGATGGGGCGCGGTGAAAGCTGCGCGTACGGCGAGGTGTCGATCGGCGACTCGTCGGGTAAGACCAGCTGAACGAGCGGCACGGGAGGGTCGGTCTCGGGTTCGGCGACGAGAGATGAAGTGGCACGGCTCTGATAAAAGGAATCCGGAGGTCGTGAGAGGCGTCGAAGGAGCCAGCACCTGGTGGTCGAGGTGATCGAACGAGAGAGGTCGGTAAGCGTGGGAGGGGTATCGAAGGAAACGGAATGCAACAAGAGGTCCCCGCTGGAGAAGAGAGCGAAGGCGAGGGAGGGTGATTAACAAGGAAAAGGAAAAAGAAGAGGAAGAAGAAGCGGAGAGGGAAAAGAGGAGGGGGAATTGGACGTTGAGGCTCTTGTCCAGGTGGGTGACTTGGAAAGGTGATGTCGATGGGGATAATGGAGGATGGAGAAGATGGACGGGAGGGAGGAGGCGCGCGAGGCAGCTGGGCCGGAGGAGCCACCAGCGATGGAACGATGCTTGCTAACAGAGCACTGGAGCCACAGGCAGCCCAGCTCAGCAACCAGCGCCAGAACAGAAGTGGTGAGGTGTCAGTGAGGTGAGAACAGAGGGTGGAGCCCCGGCTGGCAGCGCTAAGCCAAGGGATCTCAGGCCTCTAGTGGGTGCTTCCGGTCGCTGGGGGTCCATTGACAGAGAAGGGGAAACCCAAGCCCTGAGCTGTCAGGGCAGTGTGTGCTATCACTGCGGCTCGGCAAACTGGGCACGCACGCTCACTGTTGCGTCCCTAGATTACCTAGACATGTGCCATAAGAAAGAGCCACGAGTTTACACTTCAACAGTACAGCTGCTGCAGTGTTCATCTTGAACCAGGAAATACCTCCGTCATGTACCAACACGAAGCCAGCATTTTCTCCAGTGTGTCTCTCTCGTTCCGTCGTGGCTCGCGAAAGTGCAAAGCCCGAGCCCTGACGAAGCTACCTTAGCCCAAGCCACACACGCGCATCAGGCGCCCTACGAGAGCCACTCACAGCGCTTTGTACCGGCTCCACCGCCCTGTAGGTATGGGGACTTCGCGCCGGAGTGATGGCACCTGCTAGCACCACCCAAACTCCAGGTGCTTCAGCGATGCTGCTTGGGGGTCATTAGCAGCTCCTGGGTTTTCCATAGCATTCGACGACTGCGCAACCTGGAAACCCTGAGGTGGTAGGAGAGAATGTGCCTCATACACGGTGCTGCTATGGGACAAAACACCGGACGTATTGCCCATGGTGCTTCTCAATCGTCTGCGGCACCATAGCAAATAGACAACTCACTATTACTTCACGTCCCGTGGCGATCGCTGCACGCATGACCCAGCACTCGATCCGCCGATGGGCACACGACCAGGGGCCTTCGAGTCTGGACTGTCGCTCTCTCTCTTCGTTAAGGCCCTTCAGGTACAGGGCCTTACGTTGCCTTACCTCCTCAGGCATGCGCGGATCTCACCTGAAGTGTGTACCGGTTCGTATTCAGTCCATGTTCCAAGCATTCCTGGTGCTCTGCTCTATTAGTCTTGTCTTGTGTCTCTACCTATCCGTAGTCAATAACAGAATAACAGGATCAATATCACCCAGATCCTTCGGCACTCGCATCCCATCAAAAGCAAGGAAACGAGGGCCACCGTTCCCAGTTCCTTTCCCTGTCAGGGAGGGTACCACGTAGTGCGGGCTTGGCCAAAGCTTCGATCCATGTTCCCACCACCACCTGCCAGGACCCCGACCTTACGTTTTTGGTTTCAACGGCTGTCAAAGGGGGTCAGCCCCCAGACAGAGTTGTCCTTTGACTTGTCTGTTCTTGACCTGCTTGCCTGGCGTCTATGTGCTGATTCGTTCTCGCTGAGCCTGTCTCATGCATGTCAGCTCCCCGGCCATGACTCGGAAGATAAGACACCTCAGTGTCATGTCCACTCAGCCTACCATGCAAACCTGCCAACATGGAACGGATCGTCCTGTCGAATTCCTCCATCTGTAAACGGGAACGGGTGAGATCCCCTTGTTCTCTCAGGTGCCGAGCCCGCACGGGGTCAGGCACAGCCTCCTAAAAGCCGCTCAATCGAGCTGTCTGCCACGAGAGCCCGAGATTAAATCTCATTTACGCGCATCATACAACCTCCAGCTGTGGATCCAAGTTCAGGGTTCAGGGGACGCTCCAAGGCTTACGCAAGGATATTGTCTGTGCAGCCCTACGATCAACCTCATCCATGATTTTCGCATTGGCTTTGACCCTGATCTCGTCGCCCACATTGTGATTTATCTACAATAGTCAACTGGCCGTAGCTTTGAGAAAAGTACCATGGGATATCGCTGTCTATTATACACTGAACGCCCCTTCCCATACATTATAATCCGTCATCGATATAGGTCCTCACGTCCGCTGGACGTGTAGACAACATCCTGCGTCACCCCGCGTGGCTGCTCAATGAATGCAATTTCCTCGGCGTCTCTGGCCGGAGCTGCGTAGTAGGCTGGTCCTGGCGCCGTGTGCCCCCCAGGATGAAGTGCGGGACCGGCCTCGTACTCCCAAGCATACGCTTGCGCTGGCGTCTGCCGGCCCACGGCCGTCGCTTGTCCATAACCTCTGACAACCGTCTCCATCCGACTATCCGGCCCGCTTCCGTAGTCTTGAGAAGACGCGTACTCCCCGGCTACTGGCGCTACCTGTGGCGGCGGCGGACGTGGTTGTGCTGGTCTGACACTTGCTGAGCGCGTCAAGAAGTCTTGCCCAGGGGGTTCTGCAGCCCGCACATCTGGGGGTATCATTGATCTCCGGGGGTAATCACTTTGGTAAGTCTCGCCGTAGGGCGACTGCTGTACATACTCAGGCTGAGTGACGACTCTTCTGCCCGCTGGGTATGCTTGCGCAGTTGAACCGTAGGGAGGACCCGCCTCCACGTAATGGCGAGCCTCTGCGTAATTAGAGACACCACGGGGAGGGGCACGTTCGTAGACTACCTCGGGCTCCCTATAATAACCTGCTGGCGCAACGGATTGACGCACAATGGGTCGTCGCGGCTCGAGGTATTCGCGCCCTGTTGAGTCGACGTATATTCTTTGTGGCTGTGATCTCGGTGCGCCCATGTACGTACTACCTTCTGGCCGAAGACTCATCCGTGAGCCCTCATGGGGAATATGGTGTGACACCGCTCTTGGATAGCCTTCTGAGCCATCCATGTAGTCGTAGATGATCTCCGGTGGCTCTTGGAAGCCATACGGTGGTTGCGGGTACGCACCATATCCGGCAGGGTGTGCAACACGTCCCCGTGCTTCCACATAGCCGCCTGAGTATCGCCTAGGGCCATGCATCGCAGAGCTGCCAGGTCGAGGCGGATAGTGACCACTTCTCGCCTGGGAGATGGGGACTGGCTCACCTTGCGCTGCGATGAGAGGGGGAGCGCCGCTGGGACGACCAGAGGACACCGCCGTGTCGTAGTCGGGCGTGTCATATCCGGGAGCGGCTCCAGCTGTTGGCAGGTATGCAGAGCCTGGCCCTTGTGCCTGTCTGTGAGCATGTCTGGCGCGTTTGCTTGGCCGGATATACGATGGGGCAGCCATTGGTGACGGGGAACGAGGCTCGGGTTTAACGAACACAGGATCAGCCTCGGCAGCCTGCCGATCTGCCTTTCTCTTTTTCTTCTTGCTTCTCTTCCTTTCTGGCACTCGGCCACCTTGTGGTGAGCTGTCCGGGCTTGTGGCACTCATAGGGTCGTTCCGCAAGGCGGCAACCTGAGCCGGCGTTCCGGTCGCTGTAGGAGCGCCTGAGTTCGATGCACTAGAATCAATGGGTAGAGTTGCATGTTGAGCTGGCTGCGGGGCAATCGGATGCAAGTCGTGAGTGCGAAGCAACGGCGAGGGAGGGTGTGCTTCGGCGTACGCTTCGGTGGCAAGCGGCCGGCCAGTTGGGCCCGGTGCACCGTGATGCACCGTTTGCATTTGTTCAACTCTCCCCAAGCCGGGTGGGAAGATACGATCCTGACTTTGTTGGCCAGCGGATCGTGAAGAGCTAATGCTTTGGTCGGTGTAGTTATTCAGACCAGGGACTGTGGCCGCGGGACGCGACAGGCTTGATGGAGCTGCCACCACTTGAGACCGATGCTCTGGAGGTACTGGATCAGGAGCATGATCAGCTGGGCTCGCGGGGTCGTAGATATCCTCGTTCGCTTCGTCGGAGTCATCGAGGGCCGCCCTAGAAGCCCCAGCGTGATCTGTTACATCTCGGCGAGAAGGACTGGATCGAAGATCTGGAGTATCGTGTTGTGATGAGTAGAAGGTGTTGTCATCGAATGAGTCACTTCGCTTATCAGAGTTAGCAGTAGGATCAGGCACCGCAGGTGTAGTAGCAGGTAGGGCCGGAACGATCGCTAGGGCTTTGGAGAGCACATCAGGGATGTCGATGTCTGTAGAAAAGTCCGAGGTGGCATTCTTAGCAGGCCGCCGCTGCTCGACCTCATCTCGCAAAGCTCGTTCGGCTCGCTGCCTTTGGAGCTTCAGCTCAGCCCTGACAAGATGTTCCGACTTCTCTAAGAATATAGGATTGATCTCTGGCGCAGAGCGCTTTGTTCCAGAGTCCGTCCCAGAAGACGGAGCTCCAGCCACTCGGATATCGTGAGGACTTGTCGTGCCTTGACTTTGAGCCAAGGCCGCGCCTGAAGGATGTGCCTGGAGACCTAAGTTTCCTGCGACCTTCCCAGACGTAGCTTGGGCTAGGAGTTCAGGAGGGACCTTGATCGTAGGATGTGTGCCTGCGAGAACAGCATCGCGGAGGCGAATGATTTTCTCATACTGCTCCAGCTCATATAAGTGTTCTTTCGCGATGCCGTTCCGTCCGTCGCTTTGAGCAGACGATGGGCCGGGAATCGCGCTTTGCGCCATGTTGCAACACACTGGGCAAAGCAATTCGCGTCTTGCCTGTCTCGGGCAGCGCGCGAACACGACGAAGCTATGTGAGCTTGTTCAGATTCCTCATCGAGCGATACGGATCCTGGTACAGATTCATCGGGTCGGAATCGCGTCTCGTGTGGTCGTCACGACTGTGTGGTTAGTGACATGATCATGAGTAGCTCTGGGAGCAGGTACTGGTTGATGCTCAGTGACAGTGGCCAAAATTTGGCGGTGTGCTTGGGCAATTCCAGGGAGGCGCACTACCCTACAACGACGAGTCGAAAGGAAGCCTAAGCCTTCTCAGTATCCTTGCTAACAGGCGAGGAGTCTACTTTTCTGTGTGGGAATCATAAGGAGATGTTCGGTGCTAGTATATGTGTCGTATTGAGAAGCGATCGCGACTTTGAAGTGCGGCTGCCTTTGGTGTGTCGGGATCGTAGAGTCATCGGCGTACCGTCCGATCTTCGCAGCAGGGGGGTTCGTTTCCAAGGACCGTCGTGCATTTAATGACCTGCTAGCTCCTTGGGCTCGTGCCGCCTGGCAAAGTTGAACTGGCCGCGAAGACGAATACCACACCATTTGCAACTTCGTTATATCCTCAGACCGAACCAAGTCATCTTACCGCTGTTGGTTGACATCTTGAACCCCTGCCCCACGTGCTCGATTCGAGAGACTTCGACCAATCTTCACAACTACAATAATAACGCTTCCAGCCTACCCTCGTATTTCGACTCAGTCTCGGACAAATTCTTGCGCGTATCACCCTCCTGTTACCTCAAGAAGAAATATATCTGGAAGAAAGATCATGGCGCAACCAAACGGCACGACCGGAAAGCCGGTTCTTTTTGTGTAAGATTACCACCAACCAATGACCCTGCCCACTCAACTGACAAAAAGCACAGGGACATAGACAACTGTCTTTACCCTAGAAGTGAGTTTCATGAGAGTTTCATAGAATAACATATGTCATTGACGATGTCGTAGGCACTAAGGTCCAGGATCTCATGGCAAAGCTTATCGACGAGTACTTCGCCAAGCACCTTGAACTCTCCATGGACGATGCCATTCGTCTTCACAAGGAGTACTACACTAACTACGGGCTCGCACTTGAGGGCCTAGTTCGTCACCACCAAATCGACCCCCTTGAGTACAATACCCAAGTTGATGATGCTCTGCCGCTGGAGGGCATCATCAAGCCGAACCCAGAGCTTCGTGCTCTCATCCAAGATATTGATAAGAGCAAGGTGAAGCTGTGGCTCTTCACAAACGCCTATGTCACCCATGCGAAGAGAGTTGTTAAGCTTCTGGGGATTGACGATCTATTTGATGGGTTGACGTATTGCGACTATTCCAAGCAACCACTCATCTGCAAGCCGCACTTTGACATGTTCAAGAAAGGCATGAAGGAAGCGGGCGTTGAGAATGTCGAAGATTGCTACTTCGTTGGTAAGTGGGAATGGCCTAGTTACATGTGCATCGACTGACAAACATGAAGATGATTCAGGGTTGAACTGCAGAAGCGCTACTGAGTTTGGCTGGACTGTGGCGCATCTGGTTGAGGAAGGCATCACACCTCCTCCAACCCAGGCGGCGAAGTTCCAAATTTCCCACCTCGAAGAGTTGCGGACTTCCTTTCCACAGTTCTTCAAGTCGACCTCTGATTGAGTGGATGCAGGGAGAACTAGGTTCCGGCCTTGGTATGGGCATGCATAGTGCAACGTAAGGATAGATCTGAGCAACGTGTGGCTAGATGAAGTATCGCGTTTAGAGTCCTATCAATTCGAGCCTTTTCCTTTGCAGACCTAATGTCTTTCTTCACAAACCAGCCATATAATATTCAGGTCCACCGAAACGCCACGCTTATAATGAGAGCAGAAAAAGCATAGCAAGCCTTTCAGCTTATGGCCGACGAACACTGCGAATGACCGAGTCGAGCTCTGCAAGAATCTGGTCTCGCTCTTTCAAAGCCTCCTGCCGTTGAGTCTCGGCGGCTTTCAGATCTTCCTCGAGCTCCTTGATGTTGCGTTCCTGATCCTGTTCACTGTTGTCGAGTCCCGGCAGAGTTGAGACCAACACCTCGATTTGCTGCTCCTTCAGGATGAGGTCCCGTGACAGCTCAATCATCCCAGCTTTGAACTCATCGGCAGGAAGCGCGTCAACTATTGCAAGGTTAACCTCGTTCTGTATAGCTCCCTCAAGAGCCCTACCTTCTTGGACCTGTCCCTTCAGGGCGTCTTGAATCTTATCATCGGGTCCCAGCCTCTGCAGGTCATGTCGGCTGTTTATGAAGTGGAGGCTGGCAACAAATTGCTGCGCGAGCTGGCAGAGAATCAGCATCATATCGTCCAGGGTACCTCGGATATCGTACCTGGTCAACAGCATCTTGTAATTGAGTTAAACGGTCACTCATGGCGGAACTCTGCTGCTGGTGTTCTGGTTATGAGGACCGTGGTTGGTGCGACGTCTCACTTGATCAGACGCGTGTGTCGACGTTGGGGCCGTGTGAAGTGCTTCTACACTGTGTGAAGCTGGAAGAAAGAGGGAAATCACGCATCAACACCCAGGGCCAAATGCATTCAGCCACATCACTGACCGCGGATCTCGGGAAGAAAACGAGTCAGGATTAGGTTTCAAGGTACTCTGGAAAGAATCAAGGGGATTTTACACCAGTTGATATTTACTCTTCGAATTTTATGGCTTGCACTGTACAGAGTACGGACTACATATGACTTTCGGCATTTGGCCCCACGTGCTGATAAGCGATTAAGCGTGTCCCGAGCCCAGCGAAGTGAACACCTTGCGAATGTGAATGCCGTGGTCTTAGGCGACAAAGTGTCATTGGCACTGGCACCACTTTCCCTTTCACTACAGCTCAGTCCCTGGACAACCACCACCTTCCTCACTCCTTTACCAGAGTAATCTTGCCGGACTCGCATTGGCGCGACTTGTCCTGTTGAATTCCATTTCCCCATCACCCACATACTTTGGAACGCAGATATGGCGACACCACCACCTCAGCCGCCGCCAGGTGGCCAGCAGCCTCCAGCAGCCGGCGAGCAACAACAAGGACCCCCAGGCGGCCAGACCGGTATTCCGGGAATGCCTCAGATCACTCTTCCCAATGGACAGCGCCCCACACCCGAGCAGATCCAAGAGATTCAAAAACGCCTTGCCGCTGATGCCGAGAAGATGGGCATGAGCGTTCCCCAGTTCGTTGAGCACATCAAGAAGCAGGCTGCCGAGAACCAAGCAAGGATGCGCGCTGCACAAGCAGCTGGCCAACCGATGCCTCAAGGACCGGGTGGACCAGGAGGACCGCCAGGAGCAGGCCCGAAGGGCCGTCAGCAGCCAATTGCTCCTGGACCCCCGAAGCCGGAGGCTTTGGCTCTCGCCAAGTTCTTGCGTGGCCAGGAGCTGAAGCCACGAACATGTATCCTGAATGGGGAGCGTAAAGACATGTTCAAGGGTTGGTGCATCTGTTGATTGCATGACTGGAACGTACTGACATGTTTTGTAGTCAAGCGAGCACTTCGTGCTATCCAGTCCCCCGCCTACGAGAAAGCTCGCAAGAAGAACCCTCTTCTTCCCGCAGTCACCGATCGTGCGTCTCTCGAAAATACTTTCAAGCTTCTGCCCCTGAGCATGCTTGCTCTTCGCGTCGTCAAGACAGAACCGCACAACCATGGCAAGAAGACGAAGCGTGTTAAGGGCCAATGGACAGTCAAGATTGAGAGGGAGCAAGAGGCCAAGGATGATATGTACTATGTATGGCTCTGGGAGGGTAGCCAGATCAAGCGTCAGCTGTACGCTGCTCTGGCTCTGGTTCTCATCTTTGCGGTGGTTCTCTACCCTCTGTGGCCGCTGGTGCTGCGCAAGGGTGTATACCACCTGAGCTGGGGTCTCATGGGTCTGCTCGTTGCCTTCTTCGGCATGGCTATCTTCCGAGTCATCCTGTTCTGCATAACATACTTCATTCTTCCACCTGGATTCTGGCTCTTCCCGAACCTATGGGAAGACGTTGGATTCTTCGACTCATTCAAACCTGTCTGGGCATGGCACGAGGTCAGTCTTCTGTTTCCTGGCTTTCGTATGCGTAACTAACCCTATCTAGACAACTAAGCCTAAGAAGAAGAAGTCAAAGTCCGCTGCTGTCGGTGCACCTGGAACTACAAGCGGGTTCGCAGCTGCGACCGGTCAGCCTGCACCAGCAACGGCAACTACTACAGGCACCGACACCCAGATCAGCACCGGTGATGGCGAGGGACTCGTATCACGAAAGGTCGCATCGGGTCACGCTGCTCCAACTGTCGAGGAGCTTGGGGATGACGAGGATTAAGTATTGTGGAACTCGTCAATGATGGTGTGCGGCGAGTCGTTATGAACTCTGGTGGCAGAGATCTCAACTAGAGATCTATACAATCATATGTCGCGTCTATTTGTGACCCCTGTTACTGCCGATCTTAGGTCGCAAAAACGGATGTGACAGCGATAAGATAAGGCTGCGAAGCTCTGAACCGGCCGCCCTGACCGTCCGTCAGAGGTTGCTTCACACCCTCTGCAGTGGAAAGCTGTTTGAGCGTTAGAAAGGTCGCAGATGATGCGAACTTAGCAGGACACGAGGGGGAGTAAGATGATGGACGAAATAGGGTGATGCATATTGGTTTGAAGACGGGGGGCGTAATAGGCGTTAATCCCTTGGAAGATGCAGCCAAGATGGCGGACTGTCAGTATGCTCGATGCAGCAGCGAACCAATTTTGAGTACCATTAAGTTGCTTTTGTACGCCTTGAACCGTGATGGACCTTTTCTCTATATAGAAGCTAGAAGCCAAATATTATGGAGCAGCAACCCCAAAGCTTACAAACTTTTGGTACGCCAAACCTCCTGATTTGATTATACTCCTTCCAATTTGTATATTGCAGATGTTCTGTTGTCCTATTTCCTTAGCAAATCGTTGCTTGTAGCTAAGGATCGACTGGGTTTCCTGTGTCCGACGAACCGGGAGACAAATCTGACGTCCCGACGTCCCTGTATGTGCCGTGTGGTGCTCTTCAAAGTTGCTTGTAAAAGAAAGTTTCGTCCTTGAGCTCGCCATCGGGGTTGACCTCGTATTTCGGAATCTTGCCGACCTCGATCCACCCAAACTTCTTATATACATGCTCGGCATTGCTTCCTGTCTCTGTGTCGAGGGTCTGTATCAGCAAGTCAGCGTATTATTCATATCCGGAAGGGGTTGGTGAACCGACGAGCAAGGTTCGACCCCGCTGTAAAGCATCGGCCTCTACAGCAGCCAGAAGAACTCTGGCTGCACCTTTTCCACGATGACCCTGATGAACAAGAAGCTTCTCAACGATACCGCGGGCCTTGCCGGTTTCCGAGAAAGGCATTGACAACATCACCACGCCTACTAAGTCGGCCCCTGAAGGACGCACACTGGCATTCTTGACAAGGATGTGGATGACTCGGGTTCCATTAACCACTTCTGCTATCCGCTCTTTCCACCAGGTCAACAGTTTCTCGTGCGAAAGGGGTGGCAGAAAGGTAGCCACTGTTCGATCGTGGGTGATGCAGCCAGCATGCAGTGCAGCGAGATACGCCACGAGGTGGGAATGTTGAGTTGGACTGAATTGAATGACAGTGCCTGGGGCTTCCATCCTGAACTCAGACACTCTTTTGAACGTGTCGGTAAAGCCCTCCTTTGACAGGTCGAGAGAATCAAGGCCGAGCGGTTTTGGCGAGAAAGGGGCTGGAATTGAACGATAAGGGTTACTGTCGATAGAAGGTTAGTTGCCCATCCAGTACAAGTATTAAAGCTTCTTTTAGGCGAAACTTAAGCAAGAAGCCTTGACATAGTGCATACCACAAATTGACGTGTGTACAGAATTGGGCACTTGAACTGACGAGAGACGCCAGAGAAAAGATATGGAAAGAAAACAGGATTTATGAGGTTGAAGCTGCGATGGCTGGACCGGTCTGCGACTGTTTGGATTGATATAGCTTCACTTGGAAGACGTTGATGCCCAAACAAGGCGAACAAGCATCAGGGATCGGCATTAGCAGCAGAATTACTGAGTTACCAGGGCCAGCCAGGGGGTAGGAGAGGGCGCCAGGACCGGGGATGGGAATGAGAGGCTCAGGGGTGAAAGGAGTAGTGTGAAGTCGAGAGAGAAGACGAAGACCCCGAGCTGATAGGGCAGATGGTGTCCAATGGGGAATTCGCCAAGTTTGGCCTGAAATGAACGGATTGGAGATCGAGGAAGGAGCTTTGGGGAAGGTGGACTGCGGATCTGGAAGCTGCCCAGCTCCCGACGATGGAGCCGCTGTCATCTGCCGGGTTCCTGGTACACAGGCACACGCGACACTACGAGGCAATGCTTAGTAGACTCTACCAGATGCACCATCCCCACAGCTGTCACTGGCGCGACGGACAATTGTAACAGGGCCAAGTGCTGCCAGGCATTAGTTCGCCTTTTGTGCTGCAGTGGCTGTAGCTTGGACCTCGACTCTTGCATCTCTTTTCTCCCACACGCATCAGAAGGATGCTCAGCTCTACGGTACTTCACGCCATCGTGCTTGCGCTCTTCCCGATGCCTAGGTCCGAAGAATGGGAACGGGCCAAGCTGAAAAAACACAACTCAAGGACAGGGCTATGAATCTCGTGGAGGCGAAGTCGACCTTGACAGGACTAATTCTTGGTTCTTCTCCATCGGCTTGGCTACCAATTGGAACTCCAGGTTCTAACTCTCTGGGTCGGGACAGGCCATGAACCCCAATCGGATGGCCCTTGCTACTCCTGAGCCTCACTCAGCACACCCTTACCGGTCAAGTCGCCCCTCAGGACTGCGGCATGCCGCGCATTGGACTCTACTAGATTGGCCTGAACGAACGGAAGCTTTGCATAACCGCGAGACGTTGCTCTCACTGACCCGGAGATAGCGAGACAGCTCGTGAAAAGGCAGCGCATCAGGACACGAACCAACGGCCGCAGGGGTCCGTGCCGATCGCATGGCTCCCGGTGCAGAAAAGGATTAGATATTTCCTCAAGCCCTGTCTATCTCCGGTCACCGGCTCCGTACTGAGGTCGTTCGGGATTCACCACCGTCAACCCCAAATGCATGCGCCACAGCCTCATGCACGCCGACGTAACCAGCAGCCCAAGATTACCAGCAGCGCGGGCCATGCTACCAGCCTGGGGCCGTTGCCATGGGGGGATCAGCAGGCATGCATACGACTTGGCTATGCAGCAGGGGTGGTGTCAAGCACTGCAGGCGCCTCACGCCACAAACCTGCAAGTAAAAGTCTGGGTGCAGACCAGAAAACTTTTCAGCGTCCTTCCTTCACGGGAAGGCTGCTTACGTGGCTTGATTCAAAACTCGGAGAGTCGCAAGAACCCTTGAAGAAACGAAAATGAGCCTCACCTCTTTTAACCAGTGAGGCTGCGATGAGGCTGTCCAAGCCTGTAATAGGGCTGCTTGTACCCAGTCAGGACAGGGCTGAGCTGACCACAGTCCTCATCAAAGAAAAAAAGTATCAGGTTTGGATCCTCGTTCCGTGCCCGCGGCTGCAGGTTGTCGTGTTATTGCCACCGTAGAGTCCCAGAAGGCTCTTTTCGCGACGATCACATACGAGAACCTCACACCGCCTAACTACATCACATTATCCGCTGCCTGGGGCCGCCTTTGACCGGTATCGGCTCACCCGTATCCGCATCTTGCAGTACAGGTCAAGAGTCTCACAAGCCATGTATACAGATACGGGTTTGCCATTCGGCTTGATGACACGCAAGCCGACCTGCCTGCAGCCATTGTGCAGACAGCCAGAGCTGCCTGTACAACCATCGTGAGCTATCTAGGTCACGACCTCTGTGGCGACTTATGGCCCTTTTCATGCTTCACCACGAAAGAGACATTCAGGATTCCTGCAACCCAATGTTGGACTTATGGCTCGGGATGTCATCAGGCACACCTGACTAAGGCTAATGATGCCACAGCTGTGGCGCACATAGCGAGTCTCGTAGTTTCCGACTGCTGGCGGGCATCATCTTTGCCCGGTTCAGGCCTCGTTACATGTTTGCTAGTCTTTTGCAGAGCTGGCCCAGGGATGCTACACATGAAACCCGAAAGCATCCATGCTGGGATGTGCTGACTGTGATACGATCCATGGCACACAGAAGTCACCGTGAATACCCTCAGTGATAAGGATTGATATTGGTCCTTTGGCTTATACAACGTGACGCGAGACGCCGATTGGAGACCGTTCGCCCTCCAAACGCAGTGAATCACGGCTGGAAAAGCGTGCGCAGCCGTTTACTT
This sequence comes from Sarocladium kiliense, assembly GCA_030734395.1. Lineage (NCBI taxonomy): Eukaryota > Fungi > Ascomycota > Sordariomycetes > Hypocreales > Sarocladiaceae > Sarocladium > Sarocladium kiliense. Next base: position 345,249 of record JAUZTG010000020.1, on the reverse strand, counting down.
ACCTACTGTGTCATACCCCGAACTTGACGATCAAACCGTGGCGTAGACTCTCTGCTACCTATCAACACTTCCATCATCGACTTAAGCAACGTAGCAGTCAGACATGGATACGCTTCTCGAAGCTGCTGGTGTCGCCCTCGGAGTGGCTGACGGTGAAACAGCGACCGCTGAGATGCCACAAGAGCCACGACAGGTGCCAACGAGCTGCAATCGTTTCGATTCTTCTTTCGAGGCCTCTACTGGCCGAGTCAAGTGGTTTGTCGATGGATGCAGTTACTTCTGGGCTGTGGCCGAGGCCCTCGAACGTAAGCCATAGCCACTCTCACTAGGGGCTGAGCTCAGACACTGACCGACCAAGCAGAGGCACAGGAAAGCATCATGATTTTGGATTGGTGGCTTAGCCCAGAAGTCTATCTTCGACGCCCGCCTGCCTTGAACGAACAATATCGTCTGGACGTAATGCTGAAAGCGGCTGCGGAACGAGGCGTTCGAATTAATATTGTTGTCTACAAGGAGGTGGAGGCAGCGCTGACGCTGAACTCGAAGGTGAGCCGCACCTCGGTACTCTCTGTACTCGGACTAGACAGGTACAACAGGCCCATACTAAGGGATTTTCCGTAGTACACGAAGTCCGTCTTGGAGGAACTCCATCCAAACATCAGAGTATTTCGCCATCCCGACCATACACCATCAAGAAACGACTTCAGCGCTGAGCTCAGAGAGCGGCTGGACCATATCACGAATCTGGATCTTGCCAAGGCTTCAGAAGATGTGGTCTCATCACTCTATGGTACTGCGAAGGATGTCGTTCTCTTCTGGGCGCACCACGAGAAACTCTTGATAGTGGACCAGAGACTGGCGTTTATGGGTGGACTGGATCTGTGTAAGTGCAGAGGTTCAGGACAACGTCTAGTGAACCCCACTGACATTTGAGTGAAGGTTTCGGAAGATGGGATACAAACAGTATGTTGCAGCAGATTAAAATCCATTCTTATCGCTAACAGAACCTAGGCCATCCTATCGCGGATGCTCATCCTGGTAATCTCACTGCCATTCTCTTCCCAGGCCAAGATTACAACAATGCTCGCGTCTTCGACTTTGCTGATGTGCAAGACTGGAGTCAGAACAAACGTCAGGATACACAAAGCAGTACAAAACTGATATCTGCTGACAGTCATAGTGGACCGAACAAAGAGCTCGCGGATGGGCTGGTCTGATGTTGCCTTGTGCTTGGAGGGGGCCATCGTTCGAGACCTAACCAGTCATTTGGTGGATCGATGGTAAGCTCCAGTCTTGATATACAGGAAGTAAGAAACTGACGGTATTCTGAGGAATTTCGTGTATGATGACAAATACGCGGCTCACGAAGACAACATATACGAGAGACTGTCGTGCCCAGGACCCAGTGTGACCGCCAAAGCGGTGACTCTTGATGGTGGGGACGTTGCCGTTTCCCAAGTCCAGCTCTTGCGAAGGTAGACCAACTGTTCTGCGAGATTGATACGATTCTGACCATTTCAGTTCTTCCGAGTGGTCCTCTGGACACGAAACGGAGCATTCTATATTCAACGCGTACGTCAAGCTGATCAGAGACGCAAAGCACTTCGTCTATATCGAAAACCAGTTCTTCATCACAGCCACTGGGAACGACCAGAAGCCCGTGACTAATCTCATCGGTGCTGCAATCGTCGAAAGAATATGTCGGGCCGATCAGAATGGTGAACGCTTTAAAGTGATCGTTGTGATGCCTGCCGTGCCAGCGTTTGCCGGTGATCTGAAGTCAGACGATGCTCTCGGCACAAGGGCCATCCTTGAGTTCCAGTATTACTCTATCTGCCGAGGTGGCCACGGCATCCTTGAGAAACTCCGAGAAGCTGGCATCGGTGATCCAGGACAGTATATCGGCTTTTACAACTTGCGAAGTTTTGATCGAATCAACACTTCGGAAACGATGCAAGCAGTTGAGGACGAAAGCGGCATTGAATATGAGGCCGCACGTCAGCAGCAAGACGCATACATCGAAGCTTCAATGCAGGACGACGCTGTTGCTTATGGGCTATCGAATGATGGCGAGGCACTGCCATCTCTGTATCAATCACAAGCTGACCAGATCTCTGACAATGTGCTCGACACAGTCAGCGCCTCTTACATGGAAGGGGTACAAAGTCTTACTGAGATGCCATGGGATGGTGACGCCGAGGACGAGATCAATGCATATGTCAGTGAGGAGCTTTATATACACAGCAAGCTCCTTATGGCGGACGACCGTGTGGTCCTTTGCGGTTCGGTGAATCTCAACGACAGAAGTCAGCTGGGCGACCACGATTCCGAGATTGCGGTTCTCATTGAGGATCCCAACCCCGTTGACTCGACTATGAACGGAGAGAGTTACACTGCCTCTGTGTTTGCAGCCTCACTGAGGCGCTTCATCTGCCGGAATCATCTTGGGCTTCTTCCAGATCAGAAGTGTGACCAGCCTGACGCTAACTGGCTACCTGTCAATCAAGGAGGAAATGTATACGATTGGGGCTCCGCTTCAGACCTCCTTGTGGCAGACCCCTTGCATCCCGACTTTGACAGCCTGTGGAACGGCACGGCAAGAATGAATACGGAGGTGTTCACGAAAGCTTTTCACCCCGTCTCAAGTGACCAAGTACGAACCTGGGATGATTACAAGGAGTTCTACGCCCAACATTTCCGTCTTCCCGGTGGCGAGAAACCCAGAACAGATCGTAACGAGCCAGGCACCGAGATAGATGCCGAGGCTGCTGAAGCTGAGCAGTCTGAAGCAGATGATACGAGGTACGACTATGGGCACATCGTGCGGCACGAGTTCCCTGGCGGTGTTGCAGAAGTGAAGGAGTGGTTGGGGCAGATCAAGGGCAACTTGGTAGAGATGCCACTTCAGTTCCTGGCAGATGTCGAAGACATTGCAAAGGATGGGCTGACTTTGAATGGGCTGACCGATAAGTTGTATACTTGAAGTCAACTATCTCAGCTTACGTGGTTTCAGCACGATCGTTTGAGACGAGGTTGTCTTGTTACGTTCATTAAAGTTGCCAGAGCTCCGACTTTTGCATGCTTGAGCAGATGCAGGATAAGGAATGAGTCAATACAATTGCCAATTGATGATATGGGTATCAGATGCTGTTGAGATCTATGTTTATACGACCCTTGGAATATGCACCATTTTGTGTGATGCTTCCTCTTTCCCCAAGGCACTAACGCTCAACCCGTCGGTCTCAACCCGGCGCCTTGCTGATTATTCAAAAGCAAAAACATCTTTCATGCTCCTCTGAGCATCCCTGCGCATGGTAGCTAGGTCCATCAAGAGCCCCGATATCTCCTCTTCGGCATCGAGGATCGACCTCTCAAGCTCCAAAGCTTCCAGAGTGTTCCCTTCCAAGTCAACCATCTCTTGCAACTCCTTGATCAGACACTCGGCTGCCCATATCTGGACCTTCACCTGTTGTATCTCATCGCTCCGCACGTGAAGGTCATCTTCGAATTGCTGGCAGGTGTCCCCAAAGTGAGTTGTCAGGAGGTCAAGGTCAAACAGACCACCAGGGGCGACATAAGCTGTAGGTACATCCCCAGCGACGCGAGGGTATAGATGGAGTTGCCGAGGAGGGTATTCTATAATGAAATCGCCGAAAGTATCTCCCCTCGGCAGCAGCGGAGGTAAAGACACGGGTGACAGTGACCCGCGAAGTTCTTCCACACGTGTAGCAGTCGTGTCTATCGGGCGATCCTCCGCTCTGGGGAGGCAAGTCGCAGGAATGGGCATGGAGAAACATGGTTCTGGACCAGGATCCAGGCATGTCGACGGGGCTAAGCCCTGCCCACTTTCGACATCTCGAGTTGGTGATCGAGTGCTGTCGTTGTCGGTCGGTCCGTAGATCAGTGAGGCGGTAGGACCGAGACTCGAAACTCTCGACAATGGTCGTGAGCTGTGTTCATCGTCACCCAAGTCATAGTATGGCTCGAGTGAATGGTCTGAGGTGACTGTGGTACTTCGAATGAGTGTAGAGGTTGAAATGCCCATTAGAGATTCAAGAATAGCGGGGTCAGACTTTGACGATTGTCAGAAGTCCAGAGAGCATACTGCGGGCCAAGTAGAGGAGGAGAACTCCATCGTTATATGGACGGAGAACAAGGACATCGTGGCCCTGGATCTTGAGCGATGAACATGAAGTGGTTGCACAGCAATGCGAATCATCACGGCCTTGAGTAAGCGGTTGCGGTGCATCGAGGTGAGGTTCGTGAAACGCTTTAACGGTGTAAACAGTCAGATGAACATCGAGGACACCGCCAGTGTACAGCAAACAACACTCGTAGAGGGCCTGCCAGGTGGTGATGGATGAATCACAAAGATCTCCCCGAGACCGCTAGTAACTCGGCCCCAGCCAGGGATGGTCGAGTGATCTGAATGCTTTGACGGGTTTGGACTTTGTTGCAATGCCGGGCGCGATCTACTAGCACCCATGGTGGGTTCAGTCTCTGCAATGTATCCTGACGAAGCAGCTTTTGAGTGCTGGCTCCGAGCCCCCGATCCCGTCACATCTTTCGGAAGCTCTGTCTCGTGGCATGGACTTAAGGAGCTAGATGTGACACAACGCCTCTTTGGGCACAGCTTTGGTCAGGAACCAAGACACGTGCTTGCGGCCTGGATGAATGCCCGTGGGCTCAAATTGCAACAGGCCCAACACGGACCATTTCTTTGCTGAGCATATGCTCCAGTCGCATGCTCTCCTTGGCTCTTTTCCGTTGCTCGGCTTCAATCTTGGTGAACTGCCCTTTTGCGCCGTGCTTCAACTTTGTAATCATGTCGGCAGCTTTGCCCTTGGTTATCTCCTGAGCACGCAACGGTCGCCCTTGGCCCCGCATCTTGTTCACAAAATCCAGCTGACTCTGCGTCGGGGGTAGCTGGCGCCATGGCTGGTATCTGTGAATGTAGTTGCGCGGGTAAACCTTGCAAGCGTAATTGTCGGCTCCGTGGACAGCATCGCTGAAAGTGAGGGCTGTGAGGATCTCCCGCGGTGCAGCGTAAGGTGACTTCGATACACCTGGCGGCAGGGCTCGTACCTCGACCGCTCGATAAGACGGGGCTTTCGGGTCGGTTTGATGAAGAAACCGCTCAATTCTGAGATATCCGGCGTTCGGCGCAGAGAGGACGAAGCGGTCAGGGCCAACTTGCACCCAGGCATGGTCACTGAGAGAGCGAATATGCCTCTCGCCGGAAGTGTCTGCAATCAGGTCAAGCACCGAAGCGTATTCGGTGAATGTAACGGTATCGGAATCTTTGCTGTTCGGCTGTCCTGGCTGACCATAGGCGTGAATCTGTCTGCGCTCCTCCGTCTTCTTGCGGTCCTTCATTTGTCGCATATCGTCGACAGAAGCGTTCTGAACGATTTCGTTTGGATCAAGGCCAAATAATGTTGGCGTTGTAACGATGCCTGTCTCAAGACTTGATACCAGGTCGATGATGTGGCAATTCTTCTTGCCCTTGTGCAAGCGCATTCCACGCCCGATCATCTGAACAAGCAAGTTTCGGGATCTGGTCGGTCGAGCAAGGATGATACAATCCACGTTGGGAATATCGGTACCTTCGGTGAAGACGCTACAGTTGACGAGTACAGGGAACTCGCCTGCTCTGAAAGCATCAAGGATCGCGCTTCTCTCATTCTTGGGCGTGTCCCCCGTGACAAACCTCGCGTCAAATCCGTGGAAGCGGAACTTGCGAGTCAGCTCAGACACATGGGCTAAGTCGACGCAAAAGACGAGCGTTGACTTCCGATCGCTGGCTCTAGACATCCAAGACCGCACTGTTATGTCGTTGATCTTATCCGTGTTGACAGCCTGAGAAAGTTCGCTTGTTTGGAAGTCTCCCGTGGGACTGCTCTTGACCTTGGAGAGATTGGCCGTCGATTCAACGGTCGTGAAGATGACATCCGAGAGCCACTTGTCGGAGATCATATCCACGTAATCCTTGTGATAGACGATCTCATCGATGGCGGCACCGAGTCTCACGCCGTCAAAGCGTGAGAATGTCGCCGACACGCCGACCAAAGAGGGGGAGTCTGGGCGTTTCTCATCGAGTCCAAAGTGCTTGAGGGTTCGAAGGTAGCCTGGGGCAACAATGTGATGAGCTTCATCAACCATGACCAGTTTGAACTGTGAAGGATCGTATTTGTCGAGGCGATCTTTAGAGATGATGCTTTGCACGCTTGCGATAGTGATGTCTGCAGCGCCAGAGGCATGGAGATTGCCCATCTCGATCTCGATAGTCTTGTTTGGGTAGGCTCGCTGACAATGAGCCGCGGCTTGTTCAACAAGCTCGCGGCGATGGGCAAGAATTAAGGTCCTATCAGCTTTCTCAGAAGCGTTGGGCACCTTGTCAATGAGCTGGGTGAAGATAACCTTATAGAAGTGTGAGTAAAAAGACTTGATTCGACACGATGGTCTTGACTTGTAGACCTTACAGTCTTTCCACTTCCTGTGGCGAGAGAAATTCCGACTCGCTTGTGTCCGGCCTCAAAGGCTGTGAGAACGGATCCAATACATTCCCGTTGATAGTCTCGAAGCTTGACTGTAGACTCATGGTTCACAGTTGATGAGTATGTCCTGAGCGCGGCTTGGACGTGACAGGCTGGTCTGCGCCTGAGCAGAAAGGCGAGGCTGGTCCGAAGCATCGTACATAATGAGACGCTAGTGAGTCGCAGATATTTGTGATCGGAATATGCCAGCAGAGTAGAGATGGAGGATGCAACCAACTTGGCGATGATGAAGTTGTTGGAAGTTGGAACCAGGAGACCCATCGCTGGATCCATTCCTGGACAGGCTTATGTAAGGTTCTGCACTATCGTGTTGCCACCCAACCTCGTGGTGGAATTGATAGTGGAGTACATCGGATCAGGACCAGGCACCATTTGGCAGTGTTTTACAGTGAAGTTGAATCCTGGTGGTAAACTTTCACATCTCAGACTTGAACTCACCGGCGAACTGCTTTCACCACACCTGCTCACCCTTCTCGTGGCTCCTTCTATATCAAGACACCCTACATAATTGTCGTTTGCCTATCTCGAAGGCCTCGTCCCGCTCTCACGGTTACCGCAACAACCACAAGCATGTTTGACATCGCTTCTGCAAGCAACAGTATACACGATGGAGGTAGACGCCAGTCAGTCGCGCCAAAGTAGCCAAGACTACGACTACACCGTGGACGGCGGAATTCCAGATGCTCAGTTTGATGAAGCTATGAACAGCTTTCTGGACGAGGCTCTGGCAGATGACGTGAACCTGTCACAACGAGGACTTGAGTCCCCTAAAGACAGACCTAGAGACCGCGAACCCGACGGTCAGGAAGACTCGGAGTATCTTGAGGATGATGGAGACGCAGAAGGGGGTGATGAAGATGACGACACCAGGTCCTCAGCTTCATCAGACCTTGCTGATTCCGGGCTCCTCGACGACGATCGACATCTCAGCTCAAAATCCAGATCCCCATCACCGGCGAAACGGCGAAGAAGTGACCCTCCAATAGAGAGACCCTTCAAAAGGAAGTGTACCGAGCTCACTGCCGGTTACCTTGATCTTCTCAATAAAGAGATCAAGGAGGCTGCTCTGCGTGGCTGCACTGAGGATAAGGATATAGACGAAGATGGTGTGACTGCCTACCGCGCAAGTCAGCTCGGGCTTACAATCTGGTCACCAGTGGAGAAAAGAGCTCTTTATGAGACAGCGTCACGACTTGGAAGGAATGCTGTGGCAGAGATCTCAGCCGCTATTGGAACCAAAAGTGTTGTTGAGGTTGAAGACTATCTAAGCCACCTTCACCATGCCTCGGAAGAGCGGAAGAGCAAACTGCGTCCGATTTTGCAAGCTGCCGAGAGACCAGCAGCCATAGAGCTTAGCCCGCAGTGTTGTCATGCCCTGGACGAAGTTGCAGATACCCTGTCCATCCTGCAAGAGCGCAAGGAACAGCAGCGAGAAGAGGACAAGTGGGGTTCAACATGGAATTTTACGCAGACGATGTTTGAGGAAGTTCCCGAGGAGGATCCAGGCCGGCCTCTAGATGGACGCATTTCGGAGCTTGGCGATCTTTTCGACATCCCCAAATGGCTGGCTTTGTCCGCCGACATATTTTTGAACTCTGCGGTCCCAAGTAACAACTGGATGTACGTTGACGAGGAGCCACCCACCATATGGGCCACAGCGTTGGAAGACTTCCATTCACTCGCAGTGTCAATCACGAGACGACTCGTGCAAGCGACAATTTTCGTTGCAACTTCGCGGCTACGGACAAAGAGGGAGGCGGAGCCAAGGATCCAAGATATTGTTCGGCGGGAGGATGTCGAAGCTGCTTTGCAAAGCCTCAATATGGAAGACAAGAGACCGGAGTTCTGGCGTGGTTGTGCGCGTCGACTACGTCTCAATGTTCGGGATAACGAATCAAGGGTATCCCGAGACAAGAGAAAGGACGGATTGGATGGAAGGGAATTCATGTCATTCAACGAGGTTGAAGCTGCGTTAGGAGATGACAACGTTGAACCTCAAGCCATCGTCAACCTGCGCGGAAGACCGAGCAGCTATCTTGCCCACGAACGAGAGAGGATACCGGATGACGGGGTAACCGAGAACGAAGCGGACATCGACTCACCAGGCCCAATCGAGGTTTCGAATCAGTATACAGCGGAGGAGCTGGCAGTCCGTAACGAAGCCGAAGAAGTCATTCGATTCTCAGGCGTGGACTTCCCGCAAAGCACCAGATCGAAGGAAGTCCTGCTCAACCGCATCAGTGGCGAACGGCGACAAGAGGAATACGCCAATCAGTGTGATGAGCAAGCCAGCAGAGAAGGCGAGGTTAAGATGTGGGAGCTGTTGGAAAAGCCTGTTCCCCAAATCTTACGTATGAGGGAAACACCAGAACAGGTGCCTAGGTCCAACTTGGCCGTGGACGGTGTGTATTCTGTAGGCAGAAATTGGCGTCGGGCACTCCATTACTACGCTGAATGGGAGACGCAGGAGGATCTAGATGAGAGGGAGTAGTGATCTGGGCTATACGGCCTTAGATCTGGATTTACGGTAGCGCAGCGCATTTGATACCCCGAATCTGAACATGTCATTAAAGTTTCCCCCTTCAGCACAATATCATGCGAATCAGCGTCCTCTGCCTCTTTTCCCCCTTCCTCTTCCTCTACCTCGCCCACGCACACTTCCGTTCCCGCTCGCTCTTGTTGGCCTTGATGCTGGCGTTCCACTGTCCTCTGCACTCTCCTCTTCTTCTTCCTCCTCCTCTGACTCGCTTTCCGTCCCCTCCTCAGATTCTTCTTCTTCCGTTGTCTCAGCCTTCTCGACCTTTGATCGACTCGCTGCCCTCGTCCTCCCCCGGCGTCCGCCCTTGCTTGCCTTCCCTGGCGGTGACTGCGCTTCTGTGCCATCCTCAGTATCCGCGACTGAAGCTTGTCTCGTGGGTCTCGCCGATGCGGTGTCTGCGCGTTTGCGCTTCTTCGGGGCCGGCGATGATGGATGGTCTCCGAAGTCCAGCTCTGGAGGAGAGGAAGCAGCGTCAGGACTGGCTATTGCTCGTTGGAGCATTGCGTCCATGAATTCTGCTCGCGGAAGGGAAAACTCCTCGTATCTGTCTTCGGACTCATCATCGTCGAAGTTTTCGCGCTCGTCGATCACGTCGAGGTTGTAGTATGTGCGCAGCTTCTCCCAGATGTGAGGAATGCGGGTGTGTTGGTAGATATCGGGATCGAAACCGTGGTTCCTCAGGTGTTCGGAAATGGCGATCATTCGGAAATGCTTGTGCATGCCTATATGATGGTTTGCATGAGCTCACTGTTCTTCATGTGCTGTGTGCTGCAAGACTAAACCTACCAGCAGGCTTCCAACGAATGACGCCCTTGAATAGTGATGCGACCTGATCATCTGTCCAAAGCTCATTCCGCAGATCAATCTCGGTTTTGGTACCCGGACTTGCTGAGCCTTCATCGGCTTGAGGTGTATCGACATCCATAGCTTCGTCATCGCGCATCGTGCCAGGCGAACTTGCACCTTGCCCGCTGGCACGAGCTCGCTTTCTTGGAGGCATTGCACGCACTTGTCGCCTGTGCGGGACCAGTCAAACACTGTCGTAGATCCCAATTGAGTGGAGGGCAAGTCCAATGACTTCGCGACTATCGTCGTGTTGTGCTGCTGGTTGGCGCAAAGGGATAGAAGCTCGACGTTGGCGTTGTTGAAAAGTCGATCGCGAATCAAGGGTCTCTGGCGTTGTGCTGGTTGTACCTGCAGTGGACTGGCATGAGATCATCAGCTGCCTGGTCTGGTCTTTCTGGCGCTAAGCCTCGGCGCTCCACGCCACGTCTTAACGCGTCGCGGGGGGTTCGCCCAACCGACCAACGGATGCACTTTTACGAAGCTCATGGCGATGATTCATGCGCAAACCCTTGGCCAAAGGGCATATCCACGATGAAGAGACCACCCAGTGAAGCTGACGTCTTCGCCATTCCTCAGCTGTGGCAACGATCACGATGGCTAGACCAGCCGTCCAGCAGCTCAGCTGGCCAATTCTTCTCATCTCATCTCACAGACATCACAGCTCTCGATGCGAACTCACAAGATGGGTTATCGGGCTTCTCGCCTACAGAAGGGCATTTAATCGAAGACCCTCATCTGCTAAAACCGACCAGAATCAGCGGAAATGAATCGGGATTCTTCAAACTTCCCTCATTCGAACAGCCCCATGCCAACAAGGAGTTGTCGACGTTGGGAAGCTCGACACAGCAACATGACAATGACATATCAGGTCCAGACGATGAGGAAGACGGCCAGCATGAAGTATGGATGAACCTCGAGGCACCAGAAACGAGACCGCCCGTTTACAAGACCTGGGATGGGTTCATGTCGGGGCAACATCCAACAAGCCAACCACTTTGTCTGAGTGAATCTGGCCCTTCCACCTATGACGCGCTCCTAAGCTGGGAGACAGACCCTCTCGAGCTGAAGAATACTCAAGTTCCCCTTGTTGAAACTAGAGCGTATCTCGCTTCGCTTTTAGCTCTTGCCGCTGGTCGCGAATCCGTCTTCTTCGCCAGGTCTCCAGATTCGCTTACGTTCAAACCCGCTCTCCCCCTTGTCAGACTGTCAGGATACTCCTCAAACTCCTTGAAGGGTCTCGAGGACAAGTGTATGGATTGCGGTGACACGCTCTTGAGTTTGAGAGCCTTTGTTCAGACGAGTTATACAAAGCAGTCAGGGCGCTGCACAGTCGCCTTATCAAGTGCCTTGAGCCGCATCCTGCAAATCCTACAGCGACAACTTGACGTCGAGTTCCACAATCCCCGGTCTCTTCTCCAACTTCAATCAACCATCAGCAAAATTTCAAGCGTTTTGCAACCTCTGAGAATGCTCATGGCGCAGGTATCTCAAGAAAAGACGGATGAGAATGTCCTCAGCATCGTTTTCAAGCATGCTTGCGCGAGGGAGTACAAGGAGACCTTTGTTCGCGAAATCATGCAAGAGATACTCCGTGTCGTATCGCTGCCGTGGCTTGAATTGCTCGAGGAGTGGATCGGGACGAAGGTGGAGGAAGGTATGCCGTTCACGAAGGCCAACATTGGCCAAACCAAAGGCTTCGTCAAGGTTGAGAGTGAGACGTGTATAGACGACTTCGGTGAAGAGTTCGAGGACATTGATTACCGACTTGATTCAGACAGGTTGCCCGAATTTTTCCCTACGGACGTGGCGCAACTTGCGCTAGACACTGGCAAGAATCTCAGATTCATCAAGTCATCGTGTCCGTTTCATCCGCTCCTCACGAAACCAGCGCTGGCTTCCTCGCGGCCTTTCAACGCACCAGCAGCGCAGTGGACCTTTGGCTGGGATGACGTTATGAAGCTGGAGAGAAAAGTCTCGAAATACCAGAACGACCTAAAGGCTGTCATTTCTGGTACTGCCAATCTAGGATTTTCAGGTCCGAGTAAAACTCCATCAGCGACACACGAATCGTACAAGCTACGAGACGAGCCTGTGTCCTTATTCGGCTCGAACGCAACCCAAATCGAGCAAATGGTCCTGTCTTCTATGGAACAGTTCATGGCTCCCATCGCAGGGCGGGAACGTGATGACCGTTTTGTCGCCGTCTTGGAGCACAACTTACGCACCCGCGTCTCGTCAACTCCGAAACACGACTCAATCGCCGCTCCTCATCCTTCCCTCTTACCTGTTCTCTCCTTTGGAAGCATCATCTCTGCCCAAGCCGAGGTGGTCAACAGGGAGAGCCTCAAATTGCTCTTCGACGGCCATAATCTCCGAGATCACCTGAATCTGCAAAGAAGTTTCCATCTGCTAGGTAATGGCATGTTCTGCACTCGCTTGTCTCATGCACTCTTTGACCCCGACCTCGAAACGGCCGAGCGTCAAGCTGGTGTTGCCCGTCCAGGAGGAGTCATGGGACTGCGACTTGGTTCCCGGGACACCTGGCCTCCAGCAAGCTCAGAGCTCCGCCTCGCTTTGATGGGCATCTTGACGGAGAGCTTCATGGCCGAACATGGGACTACTAGCTTCATTTCTGCCTCCTCGCCACAGTCTGACAGCCTACCGGGAGACCTCAGCTTCGCAGTCAGAGATCTCGGAGCTGAAGATATCGAAAGATGCATGAATCCAGACTCCTTGGAGGCTTTAGACTTCTTGCGTCTTGCATACACCACGCCGAAGGAGCTGAGAACTGTTATCACACCTGTTGTTCTGATGCAGTACGACCGCATCTTCAAGTTCCTAGTCAGGTTACTACGATTGATGTACGAGGTTGACCAGCTTTTCCGCGTTGTGAACCTCAGAACGTCGGCCTGGCACGAGCCTGGGAACACAGCATATCGTTTTGCAAGGGAGGCCCGCCATTTTGTGACCTGTATCGCAGCATACTTCCTCGACTCGGGAATTGCCCTCCCTTGGCAGACATTCCAAGCAAAGATGGACCAGATGCAGGCGGAGCTGGCTCGCAATGATTCTGGGACGTCGGAGAGGGCCTGTAGCCCCGAGACACTAAGAGACTATCACGCTGAGGCTGTCAACCAGATCATGTCGGCGTTGTTCCTCCGCAAGCGTCAGCAGCCTGTTTTGAAACTCCTCGAAGATATCTTTGTCACAGTGCTAGCGTACGCCAAACATGCACGGCTGCAAGCTATTGGAGCTGTGGTCGAGGGTGACCACACAAGGGCTTATTCGGAGAGGCTCTACAAGGACTTCAAGAAGAAGGTCCAGGTCTTCATTACTGTCTGCCGGACATTGACAGAGAAGACCAGGCCAGGGGCGAGGAGCAAGGAAGGAGGTAGGCATGACGGTGGCGGAATAGGTGATGACAGTATGGTATCACAGCTTCTTTTGAAGCTGGATATCAATCACTACTATACGAAGGCATGATGAACGACATATAGACCAATACAGATTGGTCAGACAAACCCCCCCATGACGTGCATCCGAGACAAAGAAACAGTGCCCCTCCCCCGCCAACAGTGATATTTGTGCGACAGCGGTACCTATAGAAAGACGATGTTTGGCATTAGAGCTTGATTACATGGTTTATGTTGATCACGCGGAGTTTTTTTTCCATCCCAGAGTCAACCAGTTTGAGAAGTAGTATCCAGTGAGCCAAAAGCTCAGGGGCGCATCGCGGGGTCGGCGTGTTGAAGCTTGGCTTGCCCCTCATCGCGTCCCCACGCGTCCACCCAACTTGCCTTTCTCAACAACACGAATCCAGCTTCACTTTGACCGCAACCGTGGGATAGCACAATGGCGCGACCAAGCGCTGCTGCCAGAAATCTGTCATTGACAGAAGAACTAGAGCGACTAGAGCAGTCCATCACACTGACCTTACAAGGTTTGACGCCCAGGATGCCCTGCAGCATATTCCACCAATCTGACACCGCTCCTCGCAGAGATTGACCACAACTTCAGCAAGTCGCACAGGATCGTAACTACTAGCATTCTTCCTCTAGTAGAGCAGTATGGAGAGCACTCCAAGGCTGTCTGGGACGCGTCTAAGGTACATACGACCCTAAGGAGCCACTGACTAGTGGATGATGCTGACATGCGCACGTCTCTTTCAGTTCTGGAAACAATTCTTCGAAGCATCCGCCAATGTCTCGCTATCAGGTTACGAGGAACTTGCGAACGATGGCGAAACTACAGCTGCAGACGAGAGCACAGCGATGAGGGACGAGACGACGGCCGATTACACAGCTCGCGAGGAAGAAGACCCGACAGCCACCCCTGGGGCCCGCCAGACAGCCTATCAGGAAGGAGAGGAGTCGATGCTCGACGAGGGTGAGATTACGGGAAGCACACCTCGCGTACCATCTACCAAGATTGTCAAATCACAATTCGCGAATCTTGAATCCCCATACGAGACAATGAAGAGGGAGATGAAGGACGAAGAAGGCGACAGTACCGCTATGCAGGATGAAGACGATTCGACAGTCCTCTTTGCACAACGGACCGCTCGTCTGCCAGATATGTCCATGACGCCAGGAAATGCTGACGGACCGGCTGCCCGAGATCAGTCACCGCAACGACACAAGGATCCCCTCTTGCACCGCGTCCTTGACAAGAACTATCGCATCCAAGCTACGCCGCTCAAGTCGGCAAGCCGCATGTCTCCTGTCAAAGCGAGCGGTAGTAGTCACAAGCGCGCAGAAGCCTGGCAGGATTCACCCATGTCATCACCTGAGATAGCCATGCCGAAGCTCCGCAGCGAGGCATTCATGTCGCCATTCAAGAGCAACGCGCGCCAACGCTTAGCGGCAGCTACACAGCAAGGTCCAAGGACACCGGGTGTCAGCGTACAGACACCAGGTACTGGCCGTAAGACGAGAGATGTTTTCGCGAGCCCTGGAAAGGGCAAAGGGAAGGATAAGGACGAGATCGACTGGGAAGACGACGATGAAGATGACCTCTACGCGGGAATGAGCCCACCGAAAACGATCCAATTTGCTTTGCCTCCGTCGAAGCTCCTTCAAACACCTGGTAAGCTGACCTACCGCAAAATATTGCCACTTCTTGCGCCCTGGCTAGTGATTCGACGGGCGTAGCGCGATGACGCTCTTTCAAGGATGGTATAAGCTGACAATAGCCGCGCAGCGAGACAAGCGACGAAACAGATTGTCGACAGCATCCTGATTGATGCTGGTGAGAACCCGGAATCCTCGGAATTTAGCCCTGCTTTGGTAAAGATGAACGAGAACATACTAGACGACAGCTTTTGAACATGGTTCAATGCTAGCCAGCTTCTGTCAGACACGTGTTGTCTCAGGCCTAAAAATGGCGGATGATCACTTGCGTCTGGCGAGCATCGCACAAAGCGAGGAGAAGATTATGTTTGCTCAATTGAATCCGATGATACCCTCATGACATGCTCGAGTCTTCTTGCAGTTCTCTCGCGTGATTGTCACTCGACCCTCTACCACCCATACTGTGACAAAGGAAATAAAAAAAACACTCAGTATCTGAAAATGACACCCAAACACCAACGGGGCGAAGAAAGGCTGGGGTCGGCTCCGAAGAGCCACCCTCCAGACCATTCCCACCCAGTACCTGTACCCAGCCATGATTACTGAAGTAAATTGCTCCCCTTTAACCCGTCCCCATCCTGTATCGCATCGCTTCGCTAAAACATTGACACCATGGGGTTCAGCCTTTTCGAAGCCGAAACCCGCTCCTGATTCTGTTGCGTGTTTCTCGCCGTCTCTTGCTGGATTTCTTGTTGAACTCAAGACCAGTTCCCACTAGATATAAGGGTTAGGCCCAGGTGCACCAGGGAAGATGGGCATTTTGAGTTCTTCTTTCCTTCCTTGTGTCTTGAGGGCCTGATCTTGGACCTTCTTGGTGGTCCAGGAGGACGGCTTCAACTTGCTCTTGAGCGTGCTGGCGGTGGAGGAGTAGGAGTTGAGGGAGGCGTTGTCGGACATGGTCTTGGAGGATGTCTTGGGCTGTTGCTGGTAGAGGATGTCTTGGGCAACGGACTGGGTTTGTCTCCTGTCGGAGATGAAGGCTGGAGAGGTGGAGTGTTAGTAAGTTTGAGAGTTCTCATGGGTGTTTTTTTTGTAGGATTAAGTCTTACAAGTAGAGTCAACGTGGGCTGAACCGGAGTTGGACATGTTGATGGTAGTTGAGTTCGTGTAAGTCAAAGACTTGGCGGGAATGGTGGATGGTTTGGTTGTGAGTTGAGCGAGAGCTTAGATAGAAGACTATTGTAGTAGTCGTAGAGAGTTGTGTTCAAGGCAATTGAGGTGTCTTGATTGTGTTGCTGATGATAGTAAGACTTCCTGATTCCTGAGGACGGAATCGAGCTGCCTATTTATAATGATCCCAAGCCTCGTCTATTTCGCTGCCTACTTTAGGATACTAGGCAACGTCTCACTAACCCATGCTACCCCCCAAGCGAACATCTTACAAATGTGATAGAGTTTTTCCTCTCGGGGAGTTGTTTTGGGCAAGTGTAGCTGACGTCCGGGAATACGCAGCCCTGCGTCGACGTGATGCGTCTGTGATGGCGGTTGGTTGCGTGACTCATTACGCCAGGGAGGCAGGGCACTTGAGGAGAGCGCCAGTCAAGGCGCGCCCCAAGCCGAAATTCGCTAGTTCAGATACGCATTAAGGGACACACACGTTTCCATCCCTGGAGGACACCGTCAGAGTCAGCGTTCCTCCTCTTGGGGTCGACTAATTTGGACTGAGGGGTTACGACAACACTGACAGGCCTGGTGACGAGGCAGCAGGGGTTGCGAGATCCAACTACCCCACCAGTCCACGTAGACCAGATGCAGACTATCAAGACGTTTAGGAATCGACTTGGCACGAGTTCCTGGGCCACATGGTGTTCGTAGGCTCGTAGCGAAGCGGGGATCGCCTTACAATGGTCCCAGTACCCGGCCGGGTAGCGAAGTATCGGTGTCGGCCGAAAGGTCCTTCGCGGCTGTCCATCTGGCTCTTGCGTGCGACGTGGCTCTCCAGTCCCTTTGGGCGTGACTCTTCTCCAATTCATCCCCCTCAATGGGTGGTGAGCATCGTGGCTAAGCCCTGCAAGGCAAGGGACGCTGCACCTGCGCGAAGAAGAGTCACAGGGTCCACAGCCTCGGGCTCATGGGCTGATTGAATTCGTCTATGATTGTTACCGGCGTGACATGTAATTTCGGTTCGCGGCACTCGAAGGAAGATTGATTGCAATGGCTGTGCCAAGCTTCGCCATACTGAACTATCTCCTGCACCTCTAGTCGGATTCCTAGATTCCTAAATTCCATGGGTAGTTCGGTGGATGAAGCGTCACGTTCGCATTGCTAATCCCAAGGATCAGAAACAAGGAATTGAGTTTGTTAGTGGAGAGCATCCATAGCCTCGCTTGATCCCGACTTCCACGAACTTTTTCACGGTTCGCGATTGACTCACTTGGAGATTGGCGCAAGGCGCAAACTAAGCAAGCCACGATGTGACGGTGAGCGCATGGGGACACGCAAGGACGTACGAAAGAGGTAACCGTCGGGACAATAGGAGCCGCGCATTACACGCTTGAGCCTCGAATTTGCGTGCTAGATAGCCTACATGTTGTCGGCGTGATCGATCTGGTTCACCGGGGCTCCGTGCAGTTCCAAAGACGAGGTTCACGGTTCCAAGCCCGCTTGTTGGTTAAGAGTCGATCCAAGTGACCCCGCTACTGTACGGCTCGCGTCGTCATGCGCCACGAAGCAATTGCAAGACCTTATCGCTAGACTCTGTGTTTGCAGCCTCGTGCTTTGCCATGTTGTTTTCTTATGGAACAATCGAGAAAGCAAGGGCCAGCATGGAGGGAAGAGGTGACGAAGGTAGCTTACTCGCGCCTTTCCAATGGCCAACCGATTCGACCGCCGTTCGTGTAGCCGAAGATGACGTTCTCCTGACCATGCATCTTCAATTAGAATGGACACAATGGAAGGAAGTTGAGTCAGCAGATCGTACGTGAACAAAGGCAGCCAGCGACGGAAGAGACTCCTCACCACAGCTCTGAGGAAGAGGCCTGGTGGTGGAGGAGGGGCCTTGGAGCACCACGGCGGGACAAAGATGGGAGTCGAGGTGGGTCGCAACTGTGACTGCTTATCGATAACACTTTTTCTGCTGGAAAATTTACCGCCTCAACCTCAACGCCCGAGGCGGACGTATCGCAAGCCAGCGACTCTGTTTTGCGCTCAACTTTGCCTGTGTTTGTCCACCCCGATCGATCGCCCAGCATGGACGACCAGGCGCATAAACCCCACAGGAAGTCCAAGGAGAAGAAGAAGCAGCAGAGCACCGGAGGTAAGCCGATAGCGACAGCAATGCTCATCTAAAGGTTCATGTTGCTGACTTGCCGCAGAGCGCAATCCCAAGGCTTTCGCTTTCTCCAATCCTGGCCGACTTGCCCGTACTGCTGCCAGATCACAGGATGTGAGTGGAAGGATGGAGAATCAATCACTGGCGGCATTCTAATCATCTGTGCAGATCAAAGAAAAGCGATTGCATGTGCCCCTCGTCGACCGACTTCCCGATGAAGCCCCTCCTCGTCTCGTCGCCATCGTCGGGCCTCCCGGCGTAGGCAAGACGACTCTTCTCAAATCCCTCGTCCGTCGATATGCCAAAGAGACCATCTCCGATCCTCAAGGACCCATCACCGTCGTCACATCCAAGAAGCAGCGCCTGACCTTCATCGAATGTCCAAATGTGCTTGAGTCCATGGTCGACATCGCCAAGATTGCAGACATTGTCCTTCTTATGATCGATGGCAACTATGGCTTCGAAATGGAGACTATGGAGTTCTTGAACGTCCTCGCTGCGACAGGTATGCCAGGAAACGTCTTCGGTATCCTTACACATCTCGATCTTTTCCGGAAGCCGCAGGCCCTCAAGGACGCCAAAAAGAGACTGAAGAGGAGGCTGTGGACTGAGTTGTACCAAGGCGCCCACCTTTTCTACCTCTCTGGTGTCATGAACGGCCGATACCCCGATCGAGAAATTCACAACCTCTCTCGCTTCCTCTCCGTCATGAAGAGTCCTCGACCGCTCATCTGGCGCAACTCTCATCCATACTCGATCATCGATAGCTTCCGCGATATCACCCACCCTACAAAGATCGAGCAGGATCCCAAGTGTGATCGATCGATTGTTCTCTCCGGCTACCTCCGAGGCACAAACTTTTCAGCACAAGGTCAACGGGTTCACGTGCCTGGCTTGGGTGACTTCACAGTGTCTAATATGGAGGTGTTACCCGATCCGTGTCCAACCCCATCTATGGAGCAGGCTCTAGCAAAGCTTACCGGCAAGACAGGCCGGAGGAGACTTGACGAGAAGGATAAGAAGCTGCATGCCCCAATGTCAGATCGCAGTGGCCTGAAGATCGAAGGTGACGCGATTTGGATCACCAGAGAGAAGGGATTCTCGTTCAACCCCGATGAGGAGGTTGAGGAGCGTGGTGAGGGTGAAGAGATGATTGTCGGACTTCAGGCAGAGCGGAGATTGCTTGGTCAGACGGACGAGGGTGTCAAGCTCTTCGAGGGAGGCCAGCAAATCAAGGAAGTTGCAGAGGAAGATGATACTGGCCGCAAGTCCCACAGAACGGTTCGTATGGCCGAAAGGGACGATGGAGATGACGAAGATGAGGGTTTCGTTAGTGGGGAAGATGATGAAGAAGACGATGGCGATCTCGATGCCGAATTCGACGAGAAGAAGCTAGGCAAGATGTTCAAGAAGGACTCAGGCAACCTCAAAGACGATGCCGATGTCGCGTTCGCGGATAGCGACTCAGATCTTGGCTCAATATCGGGCAGCGAAGGCGATTCTGCCGAGGAGGAGGAAGAAGACTACGACACAGACGAGGAAGAAGCCGCTCTCCGCTGGAAGGAGGATTTGACGGGCAAAGCTATGAAGCTTCATGGCAGGAGACGAACATACCACACAGCGGATCTTGCGCGGTATATGTACGACGAGTCTTTAAGCCCGCTCGATGCTATCAAACGCTGGAAAGGTGAAGATGTTAGGGCTGATAAGGAAGAGAACATCGAGGAGTCTGACGACGACGATGACTTCTTCCAGAAGTCAAAGCAAGAGACTGAGGATACCGTCGAGGACAGGTCAATTCCAGACTACGACTACGAAGACCTGGCCGCCAAGTGGGCTGCCGAAGAGAACCTCGCAAAACTGAGAGAGCGCTTCGCTACATCCAAGTCACGGACCGAGGATGGCGATGAGGATGGCGAAGACGGTGGCGACTTCGATGGTTTCGACGATGATGACGACGAAGGTGATGGTGCCTTTGAAGATCTCGAAGCCACCCAGGAAGAAGCACCAGCGCAGCAGACTGCAGATGAGATTGCGGCCGAACGTGAGGCAAACGCCCGTCGCAAGGAGGAACTCAAGCAACGCTTCGAAGAGGAAGATCGTGATGGTTTCCTGAATGACAAGGCCAACGCACGGCGTGACGGTGGAGATAACAGCCATGAGTTTGGTGAGGATGAGTGGTACGATGCACAAAAGGCCATGATCCAGAAACAGTTGGACATCAACAAGGAAGAATTCGAGAACCTGGACGAGAGGCAGCGTGCCGCCGTCGAGGGATACCGTGCCGGCAAATACGCGAAGATCGTACTCGAGGGCGTTCCCGCTGAGTTCGCCGAGCGCTTCGATTCCCGTCTTCCCATCGTCGTCGGTGGCCTCTCTGCGACTGAGGACCGATGGGGTTTCGTTCAAGTCCGTATCAAGCGTCATCGTTGGCACAAGAAGATCCTCAAGACCAACGATCCTCTGATCTTCTCACTCGGCTGGCGGAGGTTCCAGACCCTCCCCATCTACAGTATCTCCGACTCTCGTACTCGAAACCGTATGCTGAAGTACACTCCCGAGCACATGCACTGTTTCGCTACAGTCTACGCTCCTCTCATCGCCCCCAACACCGGCTTCGTCTGCTTCAACTCCTTCAACCCGAACAACGCCGGCTTCCGCATCGCCGCAACAGGCACGGTCCTCAGCGTCGACGAATCCACCGAAATCGTCAAGAAGCTCAAGCTCACAGGCGCTCCCTACAAGATCTTCAAGAACACCGCCTTCATCAAGGACATGTTCTCCTCCGCCCTCGAAATCGCAAAATTCGAAGGCGCCTCCATCAAGACCGTCTCCGGCATCCGCGGCCAGATCAAGCGCGCCCTGTCCCAGCCAGAGGGCCACTTCCGCGCCACGTTCGAAGACAAGATCCTCCTCAGCGATATCGTGTTCCTCCGCGCCTGGTACCCCATCAAACCCCACCGATTCTACAACCCCGTCACCGAACGCATCGGCTGGCAGCCTATGCGTCTCACCGGCGAAGTCCGTCGCGACCAAGGCCTCACTGCCCCTCAACAACGCAACAGCCGCTACCGCCCTGTCGAGCGTCCCGAGAACCGCCACTTCGATCAAGTCCGAGTGCCCCGCAAACTCGCCGCCAGCCTCCCCTACAAAGCCCAACTCATCGACCACGGCACCGGCAAGCCCCGTCTTGACGCCGACGGCAATCGCAAGCAAACCTACATGGAGAAGCGAGCTGTCATGGTCGGCGACGAGGAGCGTAAGGCTCGTGCTTTGATGAAGGAGCTGATGGTGCTGAGGAAGGACGCGGCAGCGAAGAGACGTGTGAAGAAGGATGAGAGTCGTGCGGCTTTCAAGAAGAAGATGGCGGAGAATGAGGAGAAGAAGCAGGCGAGGGAGAAGAGGGAGACGAAGGAGTTCTGGAGGAAGAATGGCAGGAAGAGGGCGGCTGGAGAGGATGGAGGAGGTGGTGGTGGTGGTGGAAAGAAGAGGAGATGATAGAGAAGAGAAAAGAGAGCACAGGTAGGCGTTTTGGTCGGTTTGTATATACACCGCTGTTGCAACTTTCCAAGGTTCGCCGTCTCTCATAAATACAGAACCGCCAGTGGATTCAAGCTGCATACACATGTCCTGCGTACTCCGGTCCGTTCTCGTGGCCTCACTTGGAAACCCTTGATGAACGTCAGTTCGGCCACAGCGGGTTAAAATTTAGTAATATCACACTGTCAGACAAAGTCTTTGAAGATGCACGATCATTGCTTTCGGGTGTATCAATCTCGAGCCTACTATCTCCCACGCCCCTTCCACCAGCTGTGCCGTAGCACAAAACGTACACTTTTGGCCATTGTGAACATGCTACCACGATGAGCGCAATGTTCGCAAAGACCTGGATCGCAAAGACACACACGCGAAGCAGAAACCCTACCGTGAGCGAACAGAAGAGGCAAAAAGCAAGAAACGTATGCGGAGAAATCGCTCATAACTGCATCGACTCGTAGGTAAAGTGTTTCCATCAATGCCACACGTATCCCATCCCCGCATGGCCGGGTATCATGTCCACGTACTGTGTACGATCCCTCCATGTCATCATTACCACGACTGGCGCATCCATGATGAATGGCCTTTTCAGCCCAGTCGCCAATAAGCACCTCAAAATGAAGTCCTTCACACCGTGACACCGTTCCGCGCCGAGTACCAAAAGATTATCGAGACCCCTCGACTGATATAGGAAGGAAACGTTCGGCTCGTCAAGCGTGTTGAGAACATGGTTCGTTCGCCTAGTCCAGCTATGCCTGTTCCCGACTCGCACACGCGTGAATAGCATCACCGCGTTGAATTTAGGTGGCGATCAGAGGCTCCTCCTCAGGAACGGCGGGGATCTCGGGAACCTTGTCGGCGACCGGCTCGTTGACGGGGGCAGTCGGGAACGCCGAGTCCTTGGGGACGTACTCGGGCTGCTTGCCGATGGTCTCGGTGGTCGGGGCGGGGTTGGAGCCCTTGCCACGGAGCATCTCCTGGACCTTGCCAGTGTAGTCACCAGCATACTGCTTGGTCAAAGAAGTGACGTGCTCGGCTTGCTTCTGCACAACACCCTGGACCTGGGCGGTCTGAGCGTTGATGACGTCGGAGGCGCTCTTGAGGTGCTCATCAATCAGCTCTTGGTTAGAAGTATAGACAAGAGGAATGAAAAAGGCCATAGTGGTGGCAACGAGAGCAAGGCCCCAGTAAGGGACGAGCTTGACGAGGTGGTACGAGAGGTAGGCGGTAACACAAGCCTTCATTACTCAGTATTTGCGCCCAATGGGACAGGAATTGGGTCACTCACAGCAGTGGAAGCCCAAATGTTTTCAACAAAGAGAATACGCTGGGCCTCAATCACGAAGAAGTTGATGAGCTCATGGACATCGCCAATAGCGCCATCCAGGGTCTCACGTGAAACCGTGTAGTAGCGGCGGGGGCGGACCTGGGAGGTCAGACCGCTGTTAAGGACGAACTTGCCAGTGGCCTCAGCCGCGACGGCGGCAAAGAGCGTCCATGAGGATAGCTTGAAGCCCCAGCGGAGGATGTCGAGGTATCGAGCGGCGAAGATCAAAGTAACGATGCCGGCATAGGCAATGGCAGAGGCACCTATGAGTAGACGAGGTCAACGGAATGCGCCTCAAGGATTCGGTAGGTAAGCAAATATTGCTGAGACGTACGAGGGTTCTTCCAAGACAGGAGCTCAGAGAAGAAGGAGTGGTAGTGTGTCAGGGGTTGGCCAGTGGCAGCAGGGTTGGCGGGTGTCCTGCGAGAGGCAGCAAGGTTGGAGAACTCGTCGCCAGTTTTCTGAGCATGGTCTTGCACGTTTTGGGCAACGGGGCCTGAGAGTAAGGTCAGTCGACATGTCTTCAGAATGAGCACGTGCTCATGTGATGGGCGTCCTAGGAGGGGACTGACCACTTGTGACGGAGTTGTAGGCAGCGGCGGCGTCTGTGGGAGGGAAGGTCAGTCTTGAATGTCATGACGGAGGGCTACCAAATGTTATGCTGCGACAGCGAAGAGCAGTCGCATCATGTTGCAGTGCTGCTTGGCTGCGTGCGCGAGAACGAGAGCGGGAGCCCAGATCGTGTTGAGGTGCAACTTACTAGCCTTGGTGCTCTCAAAGAGAGAGCCGCCAGCACCGGCATCAGCAGTATCAGCCATGACGAGAGCTGTGTGTGTGATATATGTCGAGTGTATTTGAAGGTGCTACGCGCCGATCGGAGAGCCCGTGTGTTGAGTTCCTGAAAGCTAGTAGGAGATTGTCAGGTCGAAAGGGTTCGGAACAGACGGGGCAACGACGAAGGGAGGGGGAGCAAAGGTAAATATGTGTGTGCGCGCGATGGGTGTGGCAGATAAGGGGGCTACCCTGTCTACCGCACGTAGCTTCAAACAGTATCGAACATACCTGGTTGAAGAAGAAGCTGAGCAACAGGGTGATGATGCTGTGGCAGAAAATAGCTGGGGTTGTAGGAGAACAGCGTTGTCTGTTTGTGCGGTGGTAGAGGAGGAGGAGGGAAGAAAGAAAGCAGGCGACCAGAGGGAGGTGGATGGATGGTGGGAATAGTAGTAGGAGGCTAGTGGTGGCAGCAATGACGCCAGCAGTGGGAGGAGGGAGGACCTGGAGCAGCTCTAGCAGTAGGCAGTGGCAGTAGCAACAAAAAAGCAGGTGATGGATGCACCAGGACTGAGGTAATGACTGAATGATGTGCTTGCTTCTAAGAAGGGGGGCCGGATGATGTGGCTTGGGGGGTGTCAGTGTGTCTGCCCGTGGCACAGCGATCAAAGCTTCGTCACTAATTCACAGTCACCTACAGCTGGACCAGCTTCAATCTGTCCTTTCGTTGCCTATTCTTCTGGTGATGCTTCGTTGCCTCTGCCCCTGCCGTACCTAATGCCTCCTATACTATTTGCTACAGAACCACCCGTCATCACTCAGTACTCATCATTTCACAGGTGTGTGCCACAGCAACGGGTTTGCTGCACGAACCAGCCCCACTGACGCCAGACGGTACTTCAACTTCAGCGTACTACAGCGCGATCTGCAGGTACCTCCGGGCAGAATGGTCCCTGATAAGCCCCACCCTTTCGTCACAGCAGAGCGCGCCACACATCAGGATTTCAGGATCAAGCTCCCGATCTTTCGCTCAGCTCGGCCGCTACGACTGAAACTCTACACTGTCGTCATCCGATGCCCTGCTACCTCTCCCTTCTCTTCTCCTCTCGCTCGATCTGAAACTCCACCTGTCCTTTCGCGCTCACAGCTTTAGGCAGTTGTTGGACTTTGGGCTCTCGGGCCTCACCGCACCTAATGTGGTATGGCAAAGATTTCTCCCAATCCTGCCGACCCGCAGTCCTGGCGACAGGGTCATTTCCCTTTGAACCCTGGCTTGTGCTTGATGCATGTGATAGAGGCCTGGCCTCAGAAGCCCGCCTTGTCGCCTTACGTAAGGCTTGGTTTCCCCTGCCCCATCACCCAAAAATGCCGACCAACTCACGAAACACCGCCGTTGCAGCTGCGACCAAGGTTGATGCTTCAATGCCTAATAAGCATAGAAACGTGCTATTAAGCAAAAGCCAACGCTCTCAGTAGAAGAGCATGCTGCCTAGTAAGCGTAGCTAGGCAACGTGTACTTTATTAAGCCCGAATACTGAGACTAAACCGAGATCAACTTTAGCAGCATCTTTAAGAAATAGAAGCGGTATAGAATTAGAAACCCTTTTCGGGTCCCTATGGCTGCGTATGGCTGTGCGGTGCTTCGCTGTAGTATGAGCAATGCTCGCGGTCCGCAAAGCGATCCTTGGCAAGGTATATAATGCCTAAAGTGAGCAAAATTTCCATGTGGCCTATGGAATTACTTCCACCCATAAAATGCCCCGTTGGCCGAGTGGTTAAGGCGTATGTTTCAAGCTGCAATGCTTCCTTTAGCCGGGATACACATATGACGAGAGTCTCATCGGTTCGAATCCGATACTGGGCAGTTTATTTTTTGCTTGACCTCCATTATCCTAATTTTTTGTCCCATTTAGACGATGCCCGCGCATACTATTCTACTAAGTTATTTCTTTTTATTACACAGTGATGCTACATGTTTAGCTATGTCCATACAACGCGGGCGGATCAAGAGAAGATTACCCTTTCCCTTAAACCCTCCGAAACCCAGGGGCTCCACCTTACATTCCCCTGTTGTCAGTCGTCTCACCAACGACACCACGCCATGTCTTCACATAATAAGAGGCCAGCTTGCATATGTGAAATGTCTTTACATTCTGTTGATGTGTCTCCCAAGAAACCTATAACGCCTTGCTTCCAATGTTGTTCAATGTTTGCATGCATGCTGCAAGTTGCACCCGATAGTTGTCCCAGCTCAAAAGATGGATGAGAGCCCTCTCATTAGACCCAACATCCGGCCTGCCAACCTTCACCGGCCGTCTCTCTGGGTATTACTGCTCATCCTCCTGCTCCCTCTCATGTCCAGCTCTTCTTCGTAGATCACCTTCTCCATCCCCAGAAGCCCCCGCTAGCAGTGTTCCCTGCTGCCGGAGCTGTTGCGAGCTTTTGTTGTGATTCGCTTGATGGGAGAGCCGTTGCCTGCCCTGTGAGGCGACCGAATACACCCATGGCGGCACCGGCAGCCCCAGCAGCTGCGGTTGAGACACCGGTTGGTGTGTCTCCCGGAGCGAGGCCACATGCCTTCCGCAACGCCTCAAGCTTCTGCTTGGCTTCTTCCGCTTCTTGCTTCGCGATCGCCTCGGCCGTCTTGGCTTGAACCAGTTCAAGGAGCAACCCGTCGTGTTCGTTGGTTGGGCCAACAGCTGATGATGTCGTGACACTCGGGACCAAAGATTCGTGACCTCTCGGCATGGAGGAGATCCTCCTGTTGAATCCCGCAGGCTGCGATGGTGAGGACTTGCTACGCCCCAGCTTCAATTCTCGCAATCCACCTGCCGGTCCCTTGGCGCTCCAGTCCGCGCCTCCATCCCGGCCGGCTGCGTCGTTTCCGGAAGCGGATGATGACCGCGCTCGCATATTGTGTACTTGCTTCTCCAACCTCTGCTTGTCCTGATGCAAGCCTCGTACGTGGGCATGGCTCTCTCTGACCTGGTCTTTGAGCGTCGCCAGCTCTTGGTCTTGCTCGTGTATACGACGGCTGAGTTCCTGAGATTGTGCCATGGCTCCCGTAAGCTGCTCCTTAGCACTGACTAGCTCGTCGCGAAGCTGAAGTTTTGTGTGCATAAGCGATGATCGAGGCCGTTTCCCGTCCACAAAGAAGCGATTTTGCACCTGCTCGACCATTTCATCCAGTGTGGGCGCAACAGCCTTTTCATGAGGCTTCTCGTCGGACTTCTCATCTGGCTTCTCGTCCGCTTCATTCGCATCGTTTGTAGCCTCGGATTCTTCGCTCGATTCGGGTGACCCATCTTGCTGTTTCAAGGCTTCAAGAAGCGATTGCACTGCTTTTCGGTCCTCCTCGCGGTCCTCACGTTCGCGCTGCAGTTGACTTGTCAAGAGAGCGTGGTCGCGCTGCAGCTCACTCAACGCCGTCAACAAGTCTTCGATCTGGCTGTGGAGGTGCCGGTCTTCTGTCGTCTTCGTACTGACTGCCGCCTTGAGTCCCACAGGTGTAGATTCACGGCTCCCTGACTCGTCCTCAGTGTTAGCCGAGTCTCTGGACATATGCGTTGCGTCTGTGGATGTCGAGCTCAGAACACTGTTTGAGCCAGCCTCCATGGAATTCAGAGTAGATGCTAGGCTTTGCTTGGAGGTGCTGCGACGCAGTAAGCTCAGAGGTCGTGATGGTGCAGCAAGTCCAGGGCTCAAAGTTGATTTGGGAGAGAGAACAGTTGAGGTAGCCCAGATGCGCCCGAGGAAACGCGACGCAGCTGTGGTGATGGCCGACGTTCGGACGGTGTTGGCTGTCGCGATCAGGGATTCCCTGTATCCCTGTTCAAGGTGCGACAATTTTTCCCGCGACACCTCCCCTGTCAGACTTGCGAAGTCTTGGACGAATTCGTCTGCATTGTAATGGTAGCAGTCCCACAAACCCCGAGACAGGAGAAGTTGCATCGCATCCTCGAGCTCCGTGCACGCTAACAAGCGGGCCTCGTTCTTCCTCATCAACGACAACGCGACCCGCATCAGCGTCTCGGATGCGCCTTCGGCAAAGATGACATCGTAGATACGGAACAGCATCGGCAGAGGACAGGTGACCGCGAAAAAGCTGAGAAACCATTGAGAGACGTAGGCAGGATCGACTTGTAGCTCCTCTAGATGTGCCGCAAGCTCAGGCAATAGCTGGCGAAGTAGTTCTCTGAATTGATAAATGCGAACGTGGAGTCCGGAAAGATCTGGTAGGAAACAAGAACGAAGATCGTAGCGTTCCATCAGACTACAGCATGTGAGTATGAGAGGAGGCGAATTGGGATGGATTGTTGGAGACCACTCACCGAACGAGAACACAGAAAGCCTGTTTATCAGGCATGTGCATCAACAGTGGACCAACGAGAAATGCTAGGCCCTGGCAGTATCCAATCTTGGTATCGTAAAGACTGAAAGACTTGAGCACGCGACCAAGCATGCGCTGTCCATCACCGTCAGGATCACGGAACATGTCAACGCCGGGAAAGCTTCGACCTAGATCCTTTCCTATGATAAGCTCGTAGGGACTAGACTCTCCTCCAAAGCGTTCGTACTGGTCTTCGAGCAAAGCGTCTCGAGCACCAGACATGCTCTGCCAGACAACACCGCGGAGTGGTGGCGGGATACCCTTCCTTATCTTGTTGGACAAAAGTGTAGGGAGCCGAGCAGCCGTCTGTTGGTAGTCTTTGACGAGAGCTGCATAGAATTCCAAGTCTGTCATCGGAGGCGGAGGCAACATTGAGTATCGCAAGCTGGGTGGTGTCGGTCCGGTAACCATTTGTCGAAGCTGAGCCATAGATGGTGGCCGGGGCTTGCTGCTGGAGGACTGCTCAACGGCTTCGACCTTGACGCTCTTCGGGTTGGTAGCCAGTTTCGCGTTTTCCTGCTCGAGCCGTGCAAGCAGGAGAGCTGTTGACTATTGACTGGATTAGCAGAGGATTCAAAGCGAATATCCAGGGCGACACCATGGAGATCCTCCTTACGTTGTCAGTCTCTTCGTCCTTTGTCTGTTCGTCCTCTGTCTTTTCTAACTGCTCCCAGTTGACCTCATCTTGGTCTTCCGATGAGAGGCTGGGTCGAGGTTCGTCGTCGTCGGCGCAAGCACCTAGCTCTTCCTCCAATGTGCGGCTGCCGTCGGGCCCAGGAAGTTGCACAAGGGAGTCGCGGGGTGTTGCCGTTTCGGCGGTGTTCACGGTGCCAGGTGTCCCGGCGATAGAATTATCGTTAGGACTCATGATGGTGGCAGGACGAACGGGTTGTTGCTCGTGAGCCTCGGCGAGAGTTGTGTCGACTGTCAGGATCGGAGGCTCGGACAGCCTGACGGTGACGAGAGAATCATGACCGGCGTCCATCCCCGGCGGATCAGGCCGATATGGTATTTTGGGGAGGACTGGAATGGATGAGCAGCCAGGCGATATAGGCGATAGCTGTGGAATGCTGTATGACGGTCGTGGGGGAACCCCTTCGATCCAGCCAGAGGAGGGATTGTCTGAGGTTCCAATGCGTGGGTAGAAGATGAATTGCAGTAGTAAGCAATAAACGACTCGGCAGCTGTCTCTTCAGGCTGATCGGTGTCTCAACAAGGGTGGGAGGCCGT
Source organism: Sarocladium kiliense (assembly GCA_030734395.1). NCBI lineage: Eukaryota > Fungi > Ascomycota > Sordariomycetes > Hypocreales > Sarocladiaceae > Sarocladium > Sarocladium kiliense. The sequence goes on along the minus strand of JAUZTG010000020.1, from coordinate 315,652 downwards.
TGAAGGATAAGAGCGCTGAGGGGGATCCGGGCAAATGTTTCATCGAGCAGCCTGAGAGGGTGAAACGAGAGGAGTGGATGGCCTCGCGGGCTGCGGACACAGTGTACTCTTGTTGATGGAGTTGAAGCTGGATTCGGAATCGGAGTCGAAGTAATGGTTTCCGTTTGGCGACAATGCAGGCTGAAGCAGAGAGACAATAAGAGACGAGGAAAGAAGCCTGAGAAAAGGGAATGGCCCAGGCAGGGTGACAATTGAAAATGAGTGTGGGGATGACTGACAAAAGGGAACGGACGAGGGTATCGCAAGTGGACTGGTGGATGGACGAGGCGAGGGGGGAGTCGATGGGTCGAAATGAAGAGCGCCAGGGGCAGGTGCCTGCCAAGGTGGGTAAGGGGGTGATGATTGGTTGGTGGTGGGTGGGAGACGGGCGGCTGCCGGTGGGCTGCAGACTGCAATTCAGGCACGGCAACCACTGAAGGCGGCCCAAGGTGACCCCCATGCGCCCCTCGTGTCGGTACCCCTGCAGATTTGTTGACTCCATCTCCCAGTCGATAGTGATGACAAGGGATGACAGTCCAGCCAAATCGAACGACCAAAGAGACGTCGAAGAACCAGAAAGACGCAAACTATGCTCTGTTCCAACGTCCAGACGCGATGTGGATGAAGACGGGGTCCAGAGTGGCACAAGCCCAGCATTGACCTGATCTCCAGCTGCATTGCCTGTATCGCGCCACTCGGTTCGCTGCCGCTCTGACCTGCATCATCTTTCCCCTGGTCGTACAGACTCGCGCCACACGCCTGGGTCCTAGGACCGGGGTTCGCGCTTATTTCGTGATCCTCAGCATCCACAGCCTTCAGAGTGCTCTAGCGGTGGATTGCCTTACCCGGGGCCCAACTACCGGCTCGGCTCGGTAGCTGCGCAAAATCACGGCTACAAATGATCAATGTCTGGATCTGAGAGCGACTCAATACCGAAGCCTTGGTTGGATGTGATGTCACTTTGTTTATAGGCGTTTCAACGCGCAGGACCGGATAAATTAGCGTCAGTTCACGTACATTGCAATCCTACTTTGGGTCATTATGCACCAATTTCAACGCATGCACACCACGCATCCAAAATACTCGCGCGTGGAGCTGATGGTGGGGAACAACTTTGCCTACCAAAGCATACAAGGTTTTGTCCAGACTCTTTTGAGACACCCAGTAACCTAAGATCTCGAATTGACATTGAAGCTTCGGATTTGTTGTGCCGCTTGATCTCTCATCTCACCTCGCCTCTGTGGCGCAGGTGATGTGGCGCAAGACGCGTTCCTGGCATGGTGTGGCGCGAGCTACCCCGGCTTCGATGTGGGGCTAGCCGTCATCAAAGATCTTGTGCCCCGCAGTCCTCCCGTCCTCGAACCCGCACTGTTGCTGCTGACAATTGACAGTAAGATCCAATTGCAGGACATATGTTGCGGAGCCTTGCGAGATCAACTATACGCCCTCGACACACAAGCGCTGCAGCTAAAATCAGAGGGTTCTGAATTGTAGAACGATCAACATTGGGGGGATTGCCTTGAAAGAGCTTCTGCGTCAAACGTCTCCGCCAACTATACTTCTGTCAATGTTGAAATAAGTTGTCACAGCAGTTTTCGTTTTGAGAATGAGCACAAGATTTTGGACCGACGAAGCACCCTTAATTCTCGAAGGGCTGCAAGACCAAGGCCATCGTCGTCCGATCTGCCTCGCTCGTCTTCTCCTTCTCGAATTTGCGCGGGGCACCCACCTGCGCCTCTGATCACTAGGTATCAGGAAGCAGAGTTTCCTCATCGAGATGAAGGAGTAGACCGAGATGAGCATTCACGCCATGATCGATTCGAGATCTGGTCTTCTCGAGCCTCCTCAGGATATAACCCAGCCCCTAGGCTTTGAGCCGCAAGACGCTACCAGTGGATTGCTCATGCGACCAAAGAGTGATGAGCCAGTTATCGAGGCCAGATCATAAGTGCATATTACCCAGGATAGTTCGAAGGCACTTGCCGGAGCGTCATGCCAGCGTTTCGGGCTGGATGCGGACGAACATCGACCGACGAAAGTGATGATCAGTCTCTTGCTGTACTAGAAGACACAACACTTCAATCAGTACTTCCACCTTGGGCTCTGTTTAGCATGTGATGTCTAACCTCGAAGTCGGATGACCGGCTACATGCGTTATCTGGGGCTGGAGTGCTACCCTCACTTGCGGCCTCCGGCAACCACATCGCAGATGTTTGAGGTTGAGGAAACCTCGAACCGAAATGTGGGTTTCCTGTATTGATTCCACCTGGGCCTTGAACAAGGCCGTGGACGGCTCTATGGCTAAATCTCAGGCTGTTCTATTAGACAGGTGATTGCCATTTCTTCGGAGAAGAGTGAGGGAAACAAGGCTTTAGGATGGCCAGATAGAATTGACTTCACTGTGATCTCTCGAGAGTGATGTGAGTAGGGGAGCAGAGTGAGGCTGGCTCGAATGCTGTCAAAAAGGCATAGAGTCTAATCCCTTCTGGCTTGAACTTCACCACACCTCCTCAACAAACACAGCAGCTCCGAGATCACTACTTTATCTTCTGAGACATTGCGGACTGTCGCTTGCGTTTCTCCGTGAGTACTGACCATACATCGTTCCGGAATGAACAATCGGGATGAGGGCGAGCATTGGTACAAATTTACAGATGGCGACGGTGCGATGTTGGGCGTAGTGAGCATACAACACCAGAGTCGAAGGCCAGCAGCAGCAGCAGCAGCTTCGACACCTACGGTCCCCGCTCACTACATTGAGTGTGAATTGACTGATCCTGAAGTGCCTGCGTAGGTCATAATCAATCTGACTCGATGCTTGACAAAAGTGACGGATACCGACAGAACATTCAACTTGGACCCCTTTCTTCGAAACTGTTCAACATTGTACCTTTCTCATGTGGCTCGGGGCGTGAAGCATCTATTAGGGTTGGACTCCAGAAACTCCGCGTTTTTCACACACATTGCGGCTGGTCAGCATAGACATTCCTCTATATGAACATGTGTTTCGTCTAGTCAAGTCTCGTTCTCTCAGCTCGTGATATACAACAGAGCTCGAGTCGAGATCTTGCTCGTGGACGTTTACGCAACTGACCATCAAGCCTTGCAGCCAGTTAGCTCCAGTACATCGCTTTAAGGTACTCAGTACGTGAGCAAACCCAACATGGCCGGGATTGCTTATTTTGGCCAGATAGATAGGCGAGGAAACTTGGTGAAAGCGAAGTGTTGCTCACAATGCAACGCTGATCAATGGCGCCAAACCCAAACCATGTAACGGTTGACACACCTGTCGCTCACCGCTATCTTCAGACCAGAAAGCGAGGCTGACATCCCGTTTGCAAGATCTGTGCCGCTAAAGCCCGATTTCTTTCCCTTGCGTCAATAGCCAGCCACCAGGAGACGTACGGGATTGATCAGATTATGGATCCGCGACGAGATCTAGATCCCTGGACGAATGTCATCGATCGGTAGTTAAAAACCCCAAACCCCAAATCTCCAGGCCCACCAGCTAGCCATGAACCAGCAAATGCAGCTCTTGCTCGCAGCTGAACAAGATAAGACATGTCCAACCGGTTCGCAGGCATGGGGGGATCTGAACTCGGGGTGGGATGCACGAATCAGAAGGTGGCAGCATGTCATGGATGCGAGATAGGGGACCACACTGGATCCAATGATGATGCTGGGGGCTGCATGTGGCTGCCCGCCTGATGCTGCATGCCGCGCCGTGCGCCTTGGAGATGGTGTCATGCGGGTGTCGAAGGCTGCGCGATGCACGTGAACGTGGGTGGATGTTTTGGAAAAGGCGGTGATGGCGATGGGCGAACAATCGGGGTTGGAATGGCTGGCAGGAGATGGCAGAGCAGGTCACCAATGGTGTCTTGTCGTGCACCAAAGGTGCCTGCGACCTACCTGCCACCCTTAGCGATCTTGCTCTTGCAGATGCAGACGCATATAGTGTCGATATGGTAGACTTGTATATTCATGTAACGTCGTCGAAGCGAAGCAATGTACGATCTTCAGCGCAGTCACTATGAAAGACACAAGGACGTGAAACTGTGCAACACTGGAGCATGGCCAGCAGAAGAAGCCACAATTGTGAGAAACTGTGTCACATCCATCGGTGTCCCCTCCAGTCATCGGTCCAGGCAGGCCTCTTCAGCCCCGTGTCAGCAATCGCCGACCCCAGACTGACCGTAATCTCGACTCTCGATAGCATTCCAGCACCCCGCATGTTATCACCTCTGCAGCACGCGTCTCCCCACGGCTGTCTTGTGGAATTCCTCGAGCACGCAGATTAATCCATGCTTTCTTATTATGACCACTGGATTAGCGCGGGTGTGTGCGCCGTCTGAGAGCCTCGCTTCATTTGCTTTTTGGAGCCTGTGGATGCCCTGCTGCACCTCACTTTAGCGTACCTCAGCCCCCTGTAGCCACGCCGGCAGGCCGCCTGCACCCACCGGGCCAGTTCCAACGCCCTCCTCGTGCTCCAGCTCTGCCTTGTTCGGCCTCTGCCTCTCCTTCTTCCCTTTTTCTTGGCTTCAACCGCTAGCAAAACGAGGCTTTGCTCCTCACATCAGTCCCTCTATGGCGCTCTGACGTCGCGTGCGTCTTTTCGGACGGGAAGAAGCACACACTTCCTCGCAGGCAGCTCGACAATGTTCCCTTCTCTGCTGCGTTCTCGCCCCGCGAACCGGCGCGTCGTTGGTCGCGACTTGAGTGCCTCGCCGTCTTCCATCCCACCTGGAAGGCGAAGTTCAGGTCCTCGACGACGTGCTACGGCCGACTTTACGGAAGCCGACGATGACGATGAGGATACCCACGAGGATGATATAATGCCTGGCTTTGAAGCAGCAGACGACGACGAAGACGACGACGATGCTGAGGATGACGATGGAGACGAAGTTGGCCAGCCGTCGGGGAGGCGTACACCCTTGCCGGTACTGCCATTATTTTCTGCCTCTCACCTGGGTATGTCATTCCTCTTCAGAGTTACAAATGTGCTTTTCATGGAGCATTTGCTGAGTGCTGACTGTACTTAGACACACTGCCTGTTTACAGCATCACGCATGCGATCCGAATCATCGTCTCTGCTCGCACCGAAACAACTCTCACATGGGATCAGCTGCGATCACCTCAGATATCCCAATTTCTTGTCAAACCAATGCAGCAGCAGATTCGAACTCAACACTTTTCGAGATCCACCTTGTACGCTTTGATGGCCAACTGTCTTCAGTTTACGAAAGAAGCTCAGCTCTATGCTGCCAATGCTGGAACAAGTAATACAAGAGCCAAGGTTTGCGAGCTCCTAGCACTTAAGCTGCTCAAAGAATACTCGACTCGAGAGCTCATCGATGCTCTCTCGTACGACTTCTACCCGCTACAAGGCCTCCCTGGTGCACCCTCCTCCACTCCACCAGCGGCCTCGGGTCTCAAGTCGAAGAACCCTCCCAGCGCCTCCCGTACCTCAACACTCGAGGTGGCTATTCGAGCCTCAGCAAAGCATTTCCTTGCTCATCCAGTTGTGGTTCAACAACTGGAAGCTATATGGAGTGGTGCCATCACCTTTTACTCTGCTGCGGATAGCTTGCACCGCTCCGATCCTGCATCGGGCAGTACAAACGGCAGCACCAGCAAGGTTGACGCCCGAACGCCTCTCCTCGGCTCGCTCCCACCCAAAGAGGGCGATGGAATCGTCAGACCAGGAAGGCGGACTGTCAGTCTGTATGATCCTCGTCAAGCATCTATCATGAAGCTTTCACGTCTGCGTGTGCCGCGATATCGCTCGTTCCTCTCGACCCTCTCCCTGGCCATTCTCATAGGTCTCTTTCTCGCAGTCCTATCTCGAAGATCCGTTAAGATCACTGGTCTGGAGCTGGTCTTCTGGTTCTGGAGTGCCGGCTTCATGCTGGACGAATTGGTCGGCTTCAACGAACAGGGCTTCGCCTTGTATATCATGAGTTTCTGGAACATTTTCGATTTAGGGATCTTGGTATTACTCATTGCATATTATTGCATGCGTGCCTACGGCGTTTTCTTGGTTGATCCTCACCATTGGAACGATATGGCTTACGATGTGCTGGCAGCCAACGCCATTCTTCTGCTGCCGCGCGTTTTCAGTGTGCTTGATCACTACCAGTACTTCTCTCAACTACTGATCGCATTCCGACTTATGGCGGTCGATCTTATGGCGGTGTTCACACTTGTTGCGATTGCCTGTAGCGGATTTTTCGTCTTCTTCACCCTGTCGAACACGAACAGTGATGCCAGCGAAGTGGCGTACAAGATTTTCCAGATCGTCATGGGCTTCACCCCTGCCGCTTGGGATGTGTAAGTCGAATTGAGTCTTAATTTCTCCAGTGACGAATACTGACGTCTCCCAGTTGGCCCACATACAACTGGCTTGCCCGAGGGCTAATGGTCTTGTTCCTTATCATCTGTCACTTCCTCGTTGTGTAAGTACTTGATCGTCATATATCTAACAACCTCTCTAATCATTGTGTAGCGTCATTCTCATTACTGTCCTGACGAACTCGTTCATGGCAATTGCGTCAAATGCCAACGAGGAACATCAGTAAGTGCCTAGGAATCTGATGTCGCCTGCTAGACTGACCATGTACCAGGTTTCTCTTTGCGATCAACACAATCTCAATGGTGAAGAATGATGCGCTCTTCTCCTACATAGCTCCGAGTAACATTTTCGCATGGCTCCTGATGCCGCTGCGGTATTGTATGCCACTCAAGCAATTTGTATGGATGAACCGAGTCATCATCAAAGCCACTCATTTCCCGGTCCTGTTCTGTATCTACTTGTACGAACGTTTCTGGCTTGCACCTTCCATGTATGAACCCACAGACCTGGTGGAAAACCCAGGCCGTGGACGTGGGCGTTCTATCTCTTTCGCCGACCCTGCGGGTAGAGGTAACATGTTCAGCCCCAATATACGCGTGAGAGAGGAATCTGTAGCAGGATTCCAAAAAGACAGAGCACTGGAAGAAGTGTTCCGTCGCGTGCCCGATACTGCCACATTGAGAACGCAGAGACGGCATGAGAGGCGCAAGACCCAGACCGCCATTCGCAACTGGATGGACCAGAACGACGATGACGCTGGCTCTCCGGGCCATTGGCCATCGATGGATAGCAGGGCCGTCCCGGAGTGGCAGAGACGGCTGAGCATGGGGTGGGAGCGACCACCAACAAATTTGAGGCAAGTATCCGACCTTCGGTCTGCTGCAAGTGACCCGGCAGACTTGTTGTCCAACATTGGAGCCTCCTCAATGCCCAATAGAGCGCCAAGGTCGCCTCTGATCCCTACTGCGGCTGACTATAAGGACCACACCGATGCGGATGGCGACGATGAGCTCGTTACAAACGATGAAGACGAGGATGATGGCCTCACCAACACCCACGTAGGCAAAAAGGGCATGCAGAGTGAGTCTGAGGAAGAAGACTACTTTACAACGCCTATGACAACACGATTCGGCAAACTGCCGTCCTCGCTTGGGTCATCCGGCAGGCTGGCTCCCACGACACCACGTGCTACTCAACCGAAACGCGCTCCTCATAAGCGCACACTATCTACCAACACGATTCTCTACAACCCAGAGATTGCGCTGGAGAAGCAGGACGGCTCTTCATCACCCCCGAAGAGTAGTCAGAGAAGTCGCACCACACCCCGTGCTGGACCAAGCGATGCACCACCGACCCCAGCAGGACGAAGCTCGCCGCGACGATCATCTCCGCGTCGCGCGTCTCCACGCCGTACGGTATATCTGGCCAATGCGAAACCTCGACCCATCCTTCCCCCTCGAGGACTCACGGACGCTGCCGCAGGGGTCAGTCGTGCCCTACTCAATATTGACAGCCGTACTCGGCCCAGGGACGTGCGCAGACTCTCATCTGTTGATATGAGCATCTTGTCAGATAACACAGGTCTCCCATTCCCCGGCGATGATCCAAACGCAGGCATGGCCGGCAGCTTCCAGACTCAAATGGCGATGGCCATGATGAAGGATAACAGGCTTCGTGTCGGTGGTGGCGTCGACACTGGTGACCGTGATCGCATGGGCAGGCTTGTGTTAGCCCGAATGAAGACGCTCGAAGAAAGTTTTGCCGATGTTGTCAGGGAGATGCGTGACCTCAAGTACAGCTCTACGGCGCCGGCTACGAGGCGGAACTCGTCGGGCGAGGAGTTGAGGATTCTGCCACTTGTAGAGGTTGCAGGACGGGAGAGAGGAGGCGCCAAGAGGGCTAAAGGAGAAGCGTCTCCCAAAAAGCCCGTGATGAAGAGACCGGGAAGCAGAAGAAGTAACAAAGAGACGAGATTTGGCCCACCGCTGGACGGAAAGGGCAAGGGCAAAGAGGTGGTTTACACATCGGGTGACGAGGCGGAAGACAGCTTCACTAAGAAGGGGAGCTCCCTTTGACTTCCGGCTAAGGAGTAAAGAGAGGTGGAATCATTGTGACAGAGGCGTTTTTGGCATTCTGCATTCTGCATCCTGCATCGCGCATTTATGGGAATCGGCATGGAGGCAGGAGGGGAAACAATGACGATCCGGGTTGATTAGTCTACTGGCAGAGTTCCCGGCAGGGCTCAGGCGAAGTAATCATTCCGCACAGCGGATGCTGTGGCCGTGGAGAATCACATAGTGGCGGGGGAGAGCTGTTCTGATATTAGATGAGCAATTAATATTGTTGCGGTTTTCGGATTTATGTGATGTTCCTATCCATCTGTTTCCTATAATACTTGTGTCTGCCTGAACACCTCAGTTCTGTTGTGGCCGCTCATTCGCAATGTCCAAATGTATTGAATTTCCTTTGCATTGTGCCTGGCGCACGCCCAACGGCGCTTCTTATTGTAGACGATCACATTGTGTCATGACTGCGTGGCAAGCCAGCTCTTGCCGTCCTCTGTAGCCTTACTCCCGTACCGTAAAATGACATTCAATCATTACATTCCTGATGACATTTCGCCATCGCATGAGGTCGGTTCAAACGCCGCCACCGCTTCGATCAACACTGATGTAGCCGTGCGGAGCTTGGCCGGTACGATGGGCTTCCTCCTTACTTCGGAGAGTGGCGGCTCGCTGGCGGAAGGCGACGACGCCGGCAGTGACAGTGGCAGCGAGAATGATAAAACCAGGACTTCGTCTGAGTATTTATTAGCTTTTATTCGTCCCGCATGCGATGGCACTTTGGGGAAGGTTGCATGAACGGAGGAGCTGCTGTGCTGGATCGGGTGCTTACAGGAAGGGGCGTGGGGCAGGCGAAAGATTGGATTTCGCAATCATCTTGTCGGTAGTCGCAAAGTTCAGATCGGAGTTTGTTGGACGAGAGCGATAGAACGATGGTTTGATGAGTCAATTCGATTAGATGATGTAAGGAAGAGGAAACGGGTCGCAAGATGGGAGGGAAGAGCTGGGAGGAAGTAGAGTTCCGGGGGCGAATGGCAAGCTTGGTATGTATAACGTAGGTGGTGGTGACTTGCGACTGGTAACCAAGTCCCCCGCTTCTTGGAGGTGGTGGACTGATGGATCGATCTAAGGAGAATTGGTCTAAGGTCGCCAAAAAGAGACTACTGACCGACCTTACCTTGACTGCTAGGGGTCCTCCTGCATACGGCTTGAGAGCAGGTCAGGTAGTAATGACAGTCTAACAAGGTGGTGGGTGCCGGCATTGGGGACGGGGGAAGGGAAGTGGGCACACGACATCGTGAGAGGCTCGGAGGAGGCTTGAGGGGTGTTCTTGGGGCGTTCTGGATCGGTACTAGTGGCCTTAGCTAGGGCAGTTAGTGGGATTGTCATGCTCTATAGTGGTTCTGTTAGTGGATTTAGCCCTGTGGATTTGGGCTGCGGGGGGGCGAGGCGCGGGAGGAGGGGCCGTCTGTGAGGCTCCTGGGGCCTCCGTCTGGATGGATGGATGAATGGCATTACAATTCTTCTACACTTAACATACCCATCATCAGAGAAATATTGCTGCCTCTACATCTGACCGTATAGCCATCGGCTGCAATGACGCAGACCTTGTCCAATCCCATATCATGTCCCCATCATTCCCCGAAAATGATGCAGATCGCTGTCTTAGACCCAGTTGCTGCCACACCACTGCAGCTGCGGCCGCACCACGCAAGCAAGCAGCAAGAAGGGGAAATAGTAGGTTCAGGTCAAGGCAGCTGTGCCTCGTGACTCAAACCAGGCGTGATACTGATGACTGTTTTCCCCTCCCCTCCACCAAACCGTGCTTCAGGCTGCCGTACCCAACATAACGGATTGGCCTGAGCACCTATTTATTCACCCCGGGGAGTCAGTGTGACGGGGCAAGCTGCATTCACTTGGTTCTGGAGGCCGAGTACTGCTGCCTGCTTACCTTAAGGAACAGGCCTCCTCTTCAGCCCTAACACCACGTTCTGTCATTCCATCTTACTCCGCCTGCCGTTGGTGCCTGGGAGCCTCATTATCGTCGCACTTCCCAACTTGCTACCTTCTGCGCGCAGTCCTACATCATCACTTCGACAATCTTTTGGCATTTGCACGAGGCAATATCATCGCATCTAATCGATATGATATGATATGATTCGTATCCCTATCTGAAGAACCGCGCCATTCGCTGATTCAACACCCTGAACACACTCTCTACATACAAACGGCAGCCGCTGTGCTGTTTGCCGCCTCGAGATGAGCGACAATCCGGGCAGTGTGCCTTGGCAAGTCGCCAATCCCTACAAGTGGACGCATGAAGAAACCACAGCAACAGCTCGCCGACTTGGTCGAGCTTCGTCGTCTGCGGCTGAGCTGGAGGATGTCGACTTAGACGACGCCGTACTGCAAGCGGTAGCAGACGACGTTGATACCGCGGTTGGCGATGCAACGGAGAAAGAGCTCCCATTTCGCCCCGTAAACAGCGTAAACAGCGAAGGACGACCCCGAGGACCACTCTTCCCTAGAAATACGCAGATTGTCAAGTCTGGTGCCTCGTTCAACTCTCCCTGGGTCATTGAGGAAAAGCCAGCGTAAGTCCGACCCTTTTGTGCCATCTTCCCCTCCGATGCCTACCAACCTGGACCACTAACATGTCGGGCAGACGCCTCATGCCCGATGACGAGATTCAGTCAAGCCGCATATTCGAGCTTTACAAGCTCCAGGCTGTTGACTTCGAACTCAGAGACGGTGATACTCTCGTTTTCGTCGATTACCCAAGCCCAAACGGTCGTACCTCGTCCATTCTCGACTGCTACGGCACTGCTTATCGCTCACGTCAGTTCCGCGTTCACTCTGAAAAGCTGCTGGCCACAGGCTCCTCCGTATTTAAGGAGATGCTGGGTCCAACACGTCAATTCCGTATCCAGCGCCGTCGCAAAGTCGTCAACAAGCTCCCCGAGGGTGTCAAGTATGTTCTCGATTTGACGCCGCCTTCCGAAGGGGACGATTTGGTGTGTGCCATGATGGAGCTTTCCCTTACGCCCGGTATCATGAAATGGTGGATGGCAGATAAGCTGCATGGTGTGGACAGCTGTCTTGTGAATGGACATGATGATGTGTGCAGCTGCATGCGAGAGAAGCAGGGTACTGCTGACCTGGACCGAAGTCCGACATCCCCAACAGAAGCCTCGTCTGATATTGTTGCACAGCGTCTCTGTAAGTTGCTATAACAGTCCTTGCGTCATATTCTGACCTAGAACACCAACCTCTTCAAACTCATCATCCCTGCTGATGTGATTGATAGCTCAAAGGGCTCAGGCTAAAGACCCTCCCAGCCCCGAAACGCTCATGAACCTGAAAGCGGCCGGTCTAAAGCTGGACTACGAAGTTCCTCACTACCGTGAAATACCGGACTACTGTTCCATCCGCCACTGCACCAGCATTGTGCGGTTGCTTATGCTGATCGAGGGCCATAACGTGATTCTCGACTCTGCTACCCGCGTTTGGACTCTTCTGGGCATATCAAAGATCTTCGACTGTCCTCTGGTTCTTCGAGATAAGGTCACACAATGGCTGATGTACGGTGTGAATGCCCGCTTCATAGAGGTTCTCCCCGAGGAGGCCCTCAGGATTGGTTTTACTCTTCAACTTCCCGACATTACGCAGTGCGCCTTCCGGATCCTTGTCAACGAACTGGCACTTGAGTTGGCCGCGTCGACCTTGGCCAAGAGCCGCAAAGATTCCGGTGTGACCATCTTCGGACGAAAGCGAGGGGATGCTGGTGATGAGCTGGACAACTTAATTCAGCATGCTGCACAGGCATTTCTAGACAGGGTGGAATCCCAAATGAAGTTACTCGAGGAGGGATACACCTGCGAGAACCTCCAGATCGAAGAGTGGTGTCGCATGATCGAGCTCGACGAGGCTCTTGCTCAGAGCGATATTGGAATCGCACGTTTTATCCAAGCAAATATTCGCGAGCTGAAGGATGTTCTCGATCGGGACTTCAAGAACTCTTTGCGCAGCATTTCTCAGGGCCAGCAGATGCATCACGAGGCAGCATACAGGAGCATCGATCAAGATCGCGCGGCATACGTGGCCCCTGAGGACTTCGATCTGATCGCGAACATCTTGGACACTCTCAATCAGACCCAACGGCGATTGTGCGCATTCTTCTACCACGACCTCATGTATCTCTGCGAGGGTCTCTTGTCATCCAAGGGATTCGAGCTTGCAGACACTGGCCCTGGCCCACGAGCTGGGAACTTGGTCTCGCGGATTCGAGAGCAGCTCGAACAACTTCACCGGGAAGACCCTGACGCAATTCCGCTAAAGATTAGCGCAGTGCATCCGGTTGGTGTTGAGAGGTTCACAGCCATTCATTTGTTCACATACCGCCACCAGCTTAACAACGCTATCCAGCCCGTCGCTCAGTGGTGGCACCGCCATAATATTGATCCGCCACTGAACATAACGAGGCATCTTTTGCTGACACTCGGCCCCAATGAGCTCAAATACCTCCCTCTGTGGGCAGGAGGCAACGATGACGGAACTGGTGGTGTGTTCGAGCCACACGTGCCGTCAACCGACATGGGGCCCAATGGGCCAGGCCCGTCATTCCACACTGGCATGACAATTCCGTCAGCATCGTCAAGCGTTTCTGGCTCACTCATGGAGGAGATCAGGAACATGAACGTCAAGGGCAGCACCACTGCAGGATCCGTCGACGTTCATGATAGCATCTCAACAGTCTACCGCCCAGATAAGGTCCTTGCAGATGATAAATCTATTGCTACGGAATCTTTCGTTACGAACGACAGCAGGGAGTATGCAGAAGCTCGCTATCGTGAGCCTGCAGATCACCAGGGCACTGGCAAGGCAGTTGAGATGCTTGTCGAGACAAGTACCGAGGATGGCTCTGTAGCCGAGAGCGCTTCGTCGGAGAAAAAGGTCAAGGATATGACTGCCGAAGATTGGGAGGTTGACGACGGTAGTGACAGCGGAAGCGACACTCTCAGCGACAGCAGTATGGTCATGCTGTAAGCACACTGGAGTCGGAGACCAGAATATGGCATGCTCCGTTTTGTTTGCATCACTACTGATAAGGGAAGATCCGGAGGGAAAACTTGCGATGATTTGCAAGATGTGTTGCTGTATTTGGAACCACACTACGATGTTATGAGACGACCTTGTTGCACATGAACAGGCACAAGGTACATGATAATGAGAGGGAAAATTGGATCGGCTTCTTGTTTGATATACACATGTGGGTATCTCGAGATTTGCAAAGAAGAAATACATGATCATGATATGCCTCGTTCGAGAGCAGCTCACCCCATGTTCATCGTGTTACCCGCTCCCTGTCTGTTATGATCCTTGAACTCATCCCACTCCCTCGCCTTATACGTCTCCCTATCTGCATTTTCCATGTCATCCTCATCCACCACTGGCTTCCTTCCACTCTCCTCCCCGCCGCCCTCGATGATCCCTCCCCTCCTCTTCTCCTCCTCAAGGTACTCATCGATCGACATTGTAGGCAGGTTATGCCCCGGGCGGAAGACGCCGCGGGCAAGCTCTGCTCTTGAACCGATGAGGGTAAAAGGCTGGAGTGGCTTGCCTTTTTGGGAGAGGAGAGGTCCGGAGGGGTTGGCGAGGGTGCCTTGTGGGCGGAGAGGAGCGTCGAGACGGGCGAGGAATGTGTCTTCGGGGTTGGCGGTGGGTGTTGTTGGGGACGGGACAGGATGTGCTGGTGCGAGTGCCAGGATCTCCATTTCGCGATTCAATCCGTCCAGAGCCTGGAAGGTCTTGTGTACTGCAAGAGCAATCTCCGCAAGATACGCGTCTCTGACCAGCTCCTCATCGCCGCCTTTGTCAACGTATCCCGGCTCCCGCTTCAAGAACTCCAGTCTCTCCCTCAACTGCTTTTCCTCCCGGAAAGCTTCAATTTTCCCATTCCTCCGCGCAGTCGCATCCTTCCCAGCCGCCACGACCTCAAACTTTTCGCCTTCCTCTCTGTACCTCTCCAGCAGCTTCGCGTTCCCCGTCCCCAGCAAAAGTCCATACCCCTCCACCAAGCTCAAAAAGCTCTCATATGCGCCCCTAGACCTTCCGACAACTTCCTTTCTCGCCCCAGGGTCTCGCGCTGGGATGCGAGAGATGAGGTCGCCGAGGCGGTAGTGGACAAGGAGGTAAGGTAAAGAAGACGTGGCGGCGTCTTCGAGAGTTTCGTTTGGTGAGAAGAGAGATACAGAAGAGATCTGTTCGATGAGACGGGTATAGAGGGTGATGCAAGCGTCGAGATCGGAGGCGAAGGCAGGACTTGTGGCGTCGGGGTTGGATTCGAGTGCTCGGCGCTTCTCGTCGGCGGCTTCGTGGAGAGCGCGCAGGGATTGCGGCTCCTCGGAGGAGCTCATTTCGATGGAGGAAAGATATCAGCAGTGGTCGTTTTCGAAGTGATGTGACTGAGATGGGTAGGACGGTGGAAGACAGGTCGAAAGGGCGTCTGGAAAAGCTTGCTTGCAATACGAAGCGAGGTTGTAGGAGGTGAAGCTGCCCCTCCAAAGCTGCCCCTCGTTGGTGGAGTCACGGCCACGGATGCACCTGGTGGGTGGGGCGTCCAGATTGCTCTCCTCCAATTCAACGGACTGCACGTAAGTATTGCTTTTCGTTCCGTCGAAGGCGTCAAGTACTGCGATACGTATCTCGTAAGCATATGATTTGGCTGTGGATTTGGAATCAGCGCTGCTGCAATTCTTGAGTTGTCAGATTGCGTAAATCATCGTCTCACGCGGCCATGTTATGGTGACACGCATAGAGAACATGGGCCACCAAGTAAACATAAATGGAACGTAGCTAGAAAAATTGATATCCGTACAGAGGTGACCGTTCCGCACGATCGCGGTCAAGAGACTGGCTGATGCCTCGGCCCTTCATGAGACCAAGCTAGCCATGTCACCAAGACGCCTAAACCCCCGTTTCCTTACAAAAAAGTCGTTCAGTCATCGTCCATCTCGAAAGGGTCATCGCTCTCCTCTTCCTCCTCCGTGGCAGCCATTGAAGAATCCTCATCCACCACAATTGGCCTCTTGGCGGCCGCCGCACGACCTGGCCTGCCTCGAGCAGCAGGTCTAGGGGGTGGTGAGTCTGCCTCAGCCATCTCGTCGTCAGACTCATCGCGAGAGCTGTTCTTGCGTGCTGCATAGGCTTTGGCTGCCGGTGAAAGAGCTGTGCTCTTCGCCGCAGTCTTAGCCTTCGGTGCTTCCTTCGGCTTCGCTTTGGTTGCCGCCGCAGGCCGGCCTCTCTTTTTCGGCTCCGGTGCGACTGCGGCAGCCTTGACGGACGCCTTAGCAGCTGGTGCTGCAGGCTCATCGTCATCCGAGAGAAGGTCGTCGACCAGCTTGTTGTCTTTGCCGGGTGCCTTATAGGGCGATGAGTTGGCAAGCATCTCATAGTTGGTCTCGTCTGCGCTCTCGGCATCGAACTTCTTGGATGGCTTGGTCTTCAGCTTCGGTAAGCTATCTGAGCCATTGCCGTGGCTTGACTGTGGACGATTCATGGCATAGAGGCTCACACGGCCCTTGTCCTCGCCGGCTCCGATACCCTTGACCATTGCACCGACGTCGCCGAGCATATCGTCGACATCATCGCTATCCGAGTCGATCATGAAAGCCTTTGCTGACTTTGGCGCAGCTGCACGCTTCTTGGGTGCTGGTTCAGCAGCTGGTTCAGGCTGCGACTTTGCGACGTTTGAAATTTGCGAGCCCTTTGCGGCCGGCTTGCTGCGACTGAGAGCACTGTAGTCATCCTCGGAGAAGTCATCCTTCAGTTCCTCCACCCGTGGCGTCGGCTCAGCTTCAGGCTCCTTCTTCGGTTTCGATGGCTTGCCACTAAAGATTTCCGCGAACCTCTGGGAGCTCTTTGCCTCGACCTTGACCGGGGCTGCCTTAGCCTTTCCTTTGGTTTTCTTGCCTGGGTCGTATTCGTCATCTTCATCGTTCTTGACCTTCTTTCGGCCGCCGATGTTACCAGCGCCGATCTTCTTGGACGCACGACGACCCATTCGGCGAATCTTGGTGGCATTCTGAGCCTCTTCTTCCTCGAACCTGGCCCATTCCTCGCAGAAGTCATCCAGGTCATCGCACCAAAGATCTTTCTCCGACTTCTTCTCAAGATCATCATGCTCTTGTTTCTTGTTCGCAATAGCCTGCTTGAGCTTCTCCAAACGTTCAAGCGTCAGCGACCAAAGAGGCATCTGTTTGAAATGTCAGCAGATGGTCCAGTCTTCGTGGTGCAGGAATCTTACCGAGAGCAAGTAGTCGTAGTCACGCGCACCGCCCTCCATGTTCTCTTCCTCTTCATTGGGATCCTCGTTGATCTCATCCTCTGTGGTCTTCTTCTTGGCATCGGCGCCCCGCGGGAATGGCTCGTACTTGCGAGTCCGAAGTTCTTGGACAAGCACATCTTTCTTCTTTCTGCCGACCACAAGCTCGCCATCAATGATCTCTTTGATGAAACGGGCTTGGTTGCTCAGCTTCCGGAATTCGGCATGGTAGACTGCAAGCCAATGCTCCTATACTGAAGTTAGTTCATGGCGTCACTCTTGCTGACTTCGAGATGACAAACCTTGCGCTTCGTGTACATGACAAGACGGTGCTCGTAATATTCATCCAAGATGTCCTCGACCTTCTCGTATTTGCGGATTTGGCCACGGGCATTGAAGGCTACCAAATTTGACGTAGCAACCTGTTTCGTAAGCTTGAAACGTTCCAACAGGCCCTCCTCGAGGATCTTGGGCATGTGCTTTTCGTCACATTGAATCTCGAAATGGACGACATTATGGTCGTTGAACTCTTTGTAATCCTTGATCCAACTGGGTCCGTCCACACCACTGATCACCTTTTCAAGCCTTGCCTTGAAATCGTCTGTCCACATGCGGATAGGGAGCTCCGTGATCACGACTTCATTGGGATTGGATGGATTCTGGTAGGCGATACCGTTGAACTTGTAACGGTCAGGTCCAGCCGGCTCAGGTGTTCCCTTCCACCCACGAAACCAAGGTGTCATCGTTTCAAAAGGTCGTTCCTCAACTTCTTCACCATCCACACGACCCATTCTGTGTCTGAGGTTCTTGACGATGTCCATGGGGTGGTAGTTCGGAATTGAGGTGCTCCAACCGGTACCAATACCATCGGCACCGTTGACCAAGATCATCGGGATAACGGGGTAGTAGACCTCTGGCTCGATTGGAGAACCTTCTTCGTACTGGGTTTTCAGATTGGGCTCGTCCAACTTCGAATAGATCTTCCTTGCGAAGGGCGTAAGCCTAGTATAGATGTAACGAGGGCTGGCAGCATCGCTACCACCTTGGAGACGAGAACCGAACATGCCACTGGGTTCGAGGCAGTTGATGTTGTTGGAACCAACGTAGTTCTGGGCAAGGCCAATAATAGTCTGCTGCAGAGATGTTTCACCGTGATGGTATGCGGTTGTACCTGAAACATAACCAGCAAGGTCCACGACCTTCTTGTCCTTGGTTTGGTTGCGCTTGAAGATACCAAACATGACCTTGCGCTGACCGGGCTTCAGGCCATCAAGCACGGAAGGAATGGATCGCATGTTATCTGCCATACTGAACAAGATAAGTTCCTTGTTGACAAAGTCATTGTATGTGATGGCTTGAGCGGAGTGGTCAAGGTAAGTTCCTGGGACGAAATTGCCCAGCCACTCTTTACGAGCATCGGCCTTCTTCTTGCTGAAAACCAGGTCAAACATATCTGCCTCTTCTGGTTTCATGGTCTCAAAGTTCTTCAGGTGCTCGTCCAACTTACTGAAGTAGGACTTGGCGTCATCTGCGGTCGAAGTTCCCAGACCCTTGAGATACTTCGATTCCCACTTGGAAAGCTGTCCCGCGTGGCCCTCCTTCCACTCCTCGTATTCAGGCTGAGTGAAAAAGAACTTGGATCTTGAGGGTTCTTTGGGGTTTCCTTGCCAGACCTTGACAATAGGCGTGATGAACTCCTGGAAGAAGTCATCGATCTGCAAGAGCGATGGATATTGCACCTGGAGGAAGTTGATGAGGAGGCCCTTAATATGACTACCGTCATGATCTTGATCAGCCATGATCATGAGGTGGCCATAGCGAAGACTTTTGGTATCAGTGTAGACCTGCTTGTGCTTCAGGCCCAGGAACTGTTTGATGTTCTGGATCTCCTGATTCTTGGTGATCTGATCGATCGAAGCATCTCGCACATTGAGTAGCTTTCCTCGCAAAGGGAAGACGCCGATCCTGTCAGGATCCAGCATTGCTCGACCGGAAACAGCCAAACCTTTGGCAGAGTCACCTTCCGTCAAAATGAGCGTACATTGGTGACCGTGGCGAGTTCCAGCCAAGTTAGCCTCGACGAGCTTGGCATTGCTCACGCGGGATCGCTTGCTTCCGTCGCTCTTTGCCATCAACTTGTCGGCCTTCCTGTCTGCAGCCTCCAGAATGTTCTGGATGGCTTCCGACTTTCCGATCTTCTTGAGGAAGTCCTCGCCCAGATTGCACTTGCTGCCAAAGGAGCTGGGCTTAGTCGTCATTTGCTCCTTCGTTTGTGACGTGAAAGCTGGATTCGAGATCAAGCAGTTGACGAAGATGAAGATATGATTTTTCAGCTGGTTTTGCTTCAGAGAGTGCCCCTTTTTCCTCTTGTTCAACGTCTTCAGCAAAGCGCCCGTGATCTGGTCTGCGATGTAGTTGACATGGGTACCTCCAGAAGTTGTGGCAATAGAGTTGACGAAGGATACTTGCTGGAAAGTGCCATCTGAGACGGCGAAGCCAACCTCCCAGCGAGGATGACCTTTATCCTTGTCAATCTCAACCGTACACGTTGGCTCACCACCCTCTTCGAGGCTCCTCTCCTTGGCAATCGATCTGGCATAAAGGTCGCAGTAAGACTTGAAGTCTTTAAGCTTGATATGCTCGCCGTTGAGATAGACCTTGATGCCGCGGACAGTGCCAGCCATATCATAGACTCGGCGGTACAGGAGAGCCTCGAGATCATCGTCGATACCCTCAGGCATGCCGAATCGGTTGAAGTCGGGCTTGAATGTGACGCGAGTAAAGTCTGACGTCTTACTGGAAGTGATCTTGGCTTTGCCCATCTTCTGCATGTTGTCGGTCCAAGTCTGCTTGTACCTCTTTCCATGCTCACTATCCTGGCACTCGAGAGTAAACTCCGTACTGAAAATATTACAAAGCTTGGCACCGAAACCGTTACGGCCACCGACGGTCTTCTTCTCGTCATCGTCAAAGTTGGATCCGGCCAACAAGTGTCCGAAGATAAGTTCTGGAATATAGATCTTCTCTTGTTCGTGAATGACGACGGGGATACCCTGACCATTGTTCTCAACGCTGATGACACCTTCAGCTCGATCGATGTTGATCTTCATTTGTGTCATGCTGGCATCTCGTTGCTTGTTATCTGCGGCATTCACCAAGATCTCGTCGAAGATCTTGTACAAGCCGGGAACAAAGTTGACGGCGCGGAACTCCATCAGGCTGGTCTCTCTGTTGAACACCCACATCTGCTGCTCAGTCCTTTCCACAGACCCAATGTATGTATCTGGACGTTTGATGATATGCTCGATCTGTGAAAGCTTCTGGTACATCTGGGTGGCAGTCTTCTTGTTTTTGGGTGCAGCCTTTTCTGGCGTGTCTGGCATGAGGCTATCATTCTCGAGTTCTGCCAATGGCACACCGCCGGCCTTCTTCGGGGGTGGGTTTGGTTTCTGTTTCTTTGCGCTCGGGGGCGTGTTGGAGAAGCCAGATTCGTCCATCTTCAAATCGCTCTCATCATCGCTCGGTGGTTCCGGTCGTTTCTTCGGCGCGGCTTTCGTTGCCTTGAGCGTAGACTGCACCATCTTCTTCTTCGCCGCAGGCTTCGCAGCAGCAGCTTTCTTCACAGCGGCAGCCTTTGGTTTCTGTGGCTCGGTGGTTAGCGGCCATTTCGTGAATTCAGACAGCTCCAAAGACCCGGAACTGGAAGCACGGGGGCGGTGCGGATTCATGAGGCGTTGGCGCGACGAATTGTGGCGTGAACATTGATGTGACACGATGATGAATCAATCAGACGACGTTCGTGCGCAACCTTCACCCGCACCGCAAGAGCATGGGTAGAATAGGCGGCTAAGATGTGCGTGCAAAAGGTGAAGACACTTACAACTTCGGGCACATAAGCATCAGATTCATCATCCACCCCGAAGACAGAGCCGTCTGACATATCTGAGGCCATCTTCAAAGGCCTCAATAGGGGTTTAGAACAGGTTGCGATTCTTGATTCACCGGACAAAGGCAGAAAACACGGTCTGACGAGGCGACATGGAAAGGAAAGCGAGGGCGGTTGACGGCTCAGCCGTTGCAAGACAGAGCGCAGCGAGCAGAAGCGCGTTGTCGAGTTGAAAAGAGTGGTAGCCACGCTGACGGCTGTGAGGAAGGTCGAAGGGAATGCGAAGTCGGTCAGGATCGTGCAGCCGGTTGCCTTTGTTGTTCCTCGTCGTCAGCGCGTACCCAAACAAAACACGCGCGACGTTGGCCAGAGCCACCCTGGGTGCGCCACGTAAGTGGGGTCAGGCTGCCGTTTCAAAGGCGCAACGCCACATTTCTCAGGGCGAGTCAGGTACGCTACGCCACAGTCGGGAAACGGTACTCCGTTATAGGCACCGTATCTAACGCTTCACTTTGAGGATCCTGTCTTTGAGGAAGGTATCCGTACTTGCTCTCCACTTGTGAAGCAGGACCTCATCGCTCATCCTCCTGACATGCTTCTGGCACGAGGCTCCTGACGATCCCCTGGCGATGTTACGCATTCGATCCTCATTCTGAAGCTTTAGAATGCCGATTATAGACATAAAGACATGTTCTTGGCTTTGGAAGCCAGTCCACTCGTCGCGCTTTACATCCCTCTGCTCGAGTTGACCCGCACATCATCGACTGACCCTATCTGTGATCCATAGGTGGCTCTGCCATCCATTTAGGATCGAGCATCCTCCCCATTCAGAGATTGTGATTTTCATGGCACGAGGCGACCACACTCCGGTAAGCTCTGCAAGGATTCAGGGACAACGGGTACCTGCTGCTCATCACATGTCCTTCGCCTAAGTTCAGGCCCCGTCAACTGAGGACAACGGCCTAGAAAGTGAGTATCCGAGCAGCCCTGACACTTATTGGTTCGTCGAAGAACCACCCGATGATGCAGGACGCCCGAACACGGTACGAGCTGTCACGGATGCACGGCCCTTCGGGGGCAGGTTTTGACGACTGCATACTTGGGCAAACGTGATTCTCCTGACGCCACTGCGTGGTGACTCGAGGCCGTACCCATCAGTCCCCCTAAGATTCATCATTTCAAGTGAAGTGATTCGGTTCGGGGCACTCGAGAGCCTAATCGACAGGCGTCAAATCACGGGTGGGAGATCCCTGTACATCATCGGGCGAGCCTGCTCTGGGGAGTTACCCCCTTTGCGTTGAAGGCTCGGACATTGGACTTCTCTAGTGGAGAAACTCTTGCCGAGCCGTCGGCTGGTCGCAGAGTAGATGTTCAAGATCCCGACGACCTTGTTGACAGGCCGGTGACATCGACTCGAGCGGTTGCCCCACGGCCCAGCCTCTGTCGTCGGGTCAGACTCGGGCGAGCTGCGTGCAGAATTGTTCGCGGTCAGGCCTCTTTGCCAGTCGTCACGATACGAAACATTCTCGGCACAGCCAGCGCGTCCAAGAATGAGCACAATACCCATGTGTGTTTTGCCTTTAGGGAAGAGTAGCATCATGCAGCTACCTTGGGAAGCTTGCCTCTTCGGAGATTTTCCTGAAAGCGCATGAGGTTGTGCAGCCCCGGAGAATTTCCTCTGCGTTTGTGTACCCGCGAAGACGGCCCTTCGTCGATTATTGAACGCCGACAGTAGCCTCGCAGCACGGCAGACGGGCTGCCTTTCGTTTGCCAAGCATGGCAATGGCGCCCTCGAAAGCAAGCTGTTTTGGATCTCGGGTACTCGCTCCCAGGTAGTGTCTGGTCGTCAGAGCGTTTGAGCACCAGCTATGGCTGATGCAGCAATTAGGACGGCACTCCACATGTGCTAGCTTGTTCGCTCGTCACCGAGAAACAGATGAAGCAATGGGATTCCGGAGGAATTTCAGCTAGTCCAACTGGACTGGGCAGCGTCGCGTGCAGCCAGAACTCAACAGCTGACGGCAAGATGGAGCGACATATCTCACCCACATATCTTGAGCTGTATGGAATCGCGAGATGCTGCCAGTGTTACTCGCCCGGTAACACCGCTGCATGTAGGAGGTAGACGTGCCAGGGGTAGAACGAGCGCAGGTCGTGGCTACCCGCAGCCTTGCTCTACTCTCCGTCATGCTCCGACTAGGGCGCTCCCGTGATGAACTGCGCTGGTCCGTGATTGGGGTCGCCATGAATGATGTTTGCTCCCATCAAACATATCGAGCCTTTCCACAGCTTCAGAAACCGATAGAGATGTGTCAATGTCGTGACGAGAGGCTTCAACGGCTGTCGCCCTTGATTCTCAGCCTGGTCTCAGGTTTGGTCGCAAATCAACCACGCCCGAGATCCGCAAATGAGGCAGGTTCTGTCACCTGAAGCCAACAATTACAATAGGACTTGAGCTGGTCACCTCACTGCGCCATTCGAGACTGGATGGGGACGAGTGGTCATATTCTTTACTTGTCCAGTGCCAGGGGTTCGCGTACAATTCCTTCCAACCACCTCCAACACGCAGCTGCCCGTCGACTCCCGCGATCAGTGTCCTCTTCGCCTCAGGTATTTGCTGTGGTCTGTGGGCAACCCTGCTATCGTTTCATTCGACGCAACTCGCGCTGGCTCGACATTTCTTTCCATCCCCTGATGAGGGCACGGAAAGCCTCTGTTTGAGTCAACCAACCTCTTCTCCCCTTTTCGTCACATTTCACTTCGTGGCTTCTACTAAGACGACCTGGAAGAAGCGGTGGACGCCCAACAAGACCTGGAACGGGGCCTCCAACTGACGGGAACGAAAATAACAGGCCAGCATCCCGGAAAGCGACGCAGCACTGAGTTGTCAGTCGGGTGATCTTTATGACAGAACAACAAACGCTGAGAAGCACGGCTCCGCATGACCCCCAGCGAGCCACACTGGGACCGGTCTGGGGCCACTGTCCTCTGGCATCGTCAGCTGTGTGCTCTCAATACTGTTGCGTCCCCGTCGACCCTGCCTTCTCCTCACGTAGTGGTGCTGCCCATAAGCGAAGGCATCTGGGAACAAACGATCATCTAGCGTCTTCTGCATCGACAAAGGGGAGTATAACAAGACTTGGTGCCCATCAGACTTCTGTCTCTCCTTCTCTGCTCTCAGACAAACACTGCTGTGTTCGAAAAGCGACCGCGAAGGGCCACCGTACACTGCACAGTATCTCTACGTTCGGATGCCCCCGACAGCCTGTTTCATCGCCAGTCAGAATGCAAGACAAGATGTCTCTCTTCTCGCTCCTGAACCCGAACGATATCGATTCTGGAGCCTCAGCATCTGCTCGATCTTCTCCTGATCCGATAACACCTGACTCGGTTGCGTCCTTGCCCGAGACATGGACTCCAGCCACGCGATGGTCATCTCTGCATCGACGCAACGAGTCGTTCGAGTCGACAGCTTCGTCTTCTTCTAATCAGTCTCCTGTTGCCCTCGAACCGATCAGATTTCCTCCGTTCAATGACCTTGACAACAACTCTCGGCAGCTGGCAATGCGTTTCAAGGTTGAACCTCTTGGAGCCATCGCGCCACGGCAACGACCAGTCTCTTACAATAGTGACAAACGAGCGCTGAAAGCGAAGACTGGGATCAACAAGTTTCATGGCAAGTGGCTTTTATTTCCGATGTGGGCATTCATGACTGACAGGATTTCAGTCTTTGAGTATAGCTTCCAGCTGGAGGGAGAGGACAAGAAGTGGCACGTGATGTGGGATTATCGACTTGGCCTCGTTCGCTTTACCCCTTTCTTCAAATGCCTCAAATACAATAAGGTGAGCCAAAGTATATTAACTCAAAACCTCTTAATGATGTGTGCTGACCAAGTTTCCAGACGGCTCCTGCTCGCATGGTCAATGTCAACCCCGGTCTCGACAGCCTAAAGCACAACATTACTGGAGGCTCCATCTCTGCCCAAGGTTCGTAGCGACCGCACAAGCCCTGAAAGTAAACTGCATGGTGACTTACGTCTCACTTAGGCTACTGGATTCCATACCATTGTGCGCGAGAGCTGGCCACCAAGTTCTGCTACCAAATTGCCGGTGCTCTCATTCCGATCTTCGGCCCGACCTTCCCTCGCGACTGCTTGCACCCAAGCAATCCAGAGTTCGAAGACATGGTCATCAGCCAAGAGACCATTCGAGCTGCGGAACTTGACACTCGGAGGTACCTCGACAGACAGCTGCGTTCTCGCAGGGGGACTAGATCTCCAGCAATCACCAGCCACCCTCATACTCCTGACGGGCCACATCCTGGTGTCAACGAAGAGAGATCCCGTGTGGAAGGCAGATGGTCAGAGCCGCCTGGTACAAGCCTCGAGATGGCATCCCTCACCTCGCACAACTCGTACTGGCCTTCCCGTCCGGGTACACAGGACGGCTCGAGTCCCTCGGGGTACATGACGACTCCTCGACCCACGCCCAAATGGTCCCACTCGTACTACCCCAGCCCTCAGGGGAACTCTTTACCACCGTTGCGCGATGACCTGTCTCTCCCACCTCTCAGGACCCATCTGCAGCAGTTGGCTTCTCAGGACGTGGACATGGGTGGCAATGCGAGGATGGCGCGAGCAAGAGATATGGGTACCATCGACCCCCGGCTTCTTGGAGTTGAAGACGAGGTAAGCTCCTTTCATGGTGAGAACAACCAAGACTATCCCTTCTGTGTGACGTAGATGAGATCTTCTGACTCGGAACGATGACAGGAAGCCTCCCTAGCTTGCTGCGAAGATACTAGCGCCGCAGACCAGAGCGATGGCGATGTAGACATGGAGGTAAATGACGACGGCGAGGAGAGCACGGGCCTAGCTGCAACGGCCAGGGCTGCAGAGATTTTATTGAGCATGCGGTACGAGTTCTTAGGAAGCTGATTGTCGTCGAATGGGCTGTGTTATCAGTGCCTTGTAAGCTTCATGGAGATCCAAGGCGTGCTTGGGCTTCTGCATCGATCAGGGCCATGACAAGCTAACTTGGGAGATTTGTCTTTGTTTCTTGGATGACCAAAGGGGTCGTGGGATTAGGATAAGCAGAATGGCAAGCGACTGAGCGCAGTAATTTCCAATTGAGTTCTTTTCTTTATAGCCTTCTTCTGCCCAAGAAACCCTCGATGGCGACACCTTGCTTGAAAACCACATCACAGCCGACACTACTGAACAGCAGTAATAGATTCCTGTGCAGATCACTTTGGTCTTTTAGCTTCGCTTCCTCATCGTTGCGGCCTTCTGCTCCTTGAACTTCTTCACCCACTCCTCCGCCTTCCCCTTCGGCACCACAAACACCTTCACCACCTCATCCACAACCTCAACCTTGCCCGTGGCCAGCGCCTTCAGCAAGCTCACCCTCTTCCCCATCTTCAGCACTCCGCCCTCCCTCGTCTCCAGATAGCACTCCACGTGGCCAGCATCCGCATACTCCCCCTTCTCATCCCACGGCAGCGGAAGGATGTACGAAAGATGGTCCTCCAATGTCTCCGTCTCGGCAAAGGCTTTGATGAAGTCAGACTGCAGATCGAGAGGGTAGAGGAGTACAGTCGGGAACGTCAACGTGCTCCGCGGGTCATCCGGGTCCGGCGCCAACGCAACCGCCGCATCCTCCATCTCCGGCGGCTTATCCGTCGTCCTCGTCGGGATCCCTCTAGCCTTCAGCGCCGCCTTGACCAACATCTCCCTCCTCTTCTCCTTCGCCAGCCTCTCATTCTCCTTCCTCTTCTTCGCATCCACCTCCTTGGCGCGCTTGATGATATCGTCCGCCACAGCCTTCAAGCTCGCGTTCTCGGGGTCTAGAGCCAGTCCTCGAGCACAAATATCATCTGCCTCGACGATCCTGTCGACGGCGAGGAGGGCCTTTGCGCTGCGGTAGCAGGCTTTGATGTTTCGCGGGTTGAGACGGAGTGCAGCCGCGCAGTCGAGCCAACAGCTGCGGTAGTTCTTCAGCGACAGGTGGCAGGCCGCTCTGTTGCCGTACAACGCCTCCAGTAGATCCCTCTGTTTCTGAATCTCCTCCTCCGTGTCCTCAACACCATCGGGATCAACCGTGCGTTCTCCTCGCGCACGCTTCCTTTCTTCATCAGCAAGGATTGCAATACCCTTATTGTAGAACTCTTTCGCATCAACATAGCCCTTCACTTTGAAGCACTCATTTCCCCGCTCCCGGAAACCCGCAGCGTTTTCATAAGCGGTGCCCTCGTAGTTGAGGGCCTGTAGCGCAGCGATCTCGTCGTTGTCTTCCAGGTCCGTCATGAACAGCGGGGACTTGTTGAGCTCTGCCAGAATTTGGTCGACTGACTTGCCCTTGATGGCAGCCAGGCCCGGAGGGAGGTCTGGTGTGGTTGTGTCTTTGGTGTCGGGCTGGGTGGATGAGGCAGATGCCTGTGACGGTCCCGAGGGCTCTACCGGCTGGCCCAGGTTCATCTGCCTCTCCATCTCGTCGGTGATTTCCTCTATCCGCATGTTGCCGGCTCTCTGTCTTCGAGGGCTTTGTTTTTTGTCGCTTGTCTGCACTCTTTGATTCTAAGTCGCGACAAGATGGAATTGCTCTTAACAGATCTGGCAGACAGCGTGAGAAACTTGAGGTCGAGTGAGCCTAATTGAGTGGCAAAAATTCTGAACCCACACACCACAGTAGTAGAGGTGAAGTCGGCGACTTGCCACGCTCATCAATTATCAAGTTCGAAGTAGACAGTGATGTAATTACGCGGTTCGTGTCATATTTTTTAAACAAGAAATAATCTTCAACTCATAGATTAATCTAGACTTCTACCTGTCTCCTCCCTACGGACTTTCATTGAGATCGCCACATTTGTCCCCTACCATACAAAAAACTTTTGGTATGAACCCCAACGCCAGACTGCAAACAATGTACGCTGCTCTAATGCATGGTAACATAAGACCTGTCTTTCAAGATCCAGACCCTAAAGCATCCGCATCGCAATGCGTTAACTCCGAAATGACAAACGCCGTTGTATGCCCACCATGAAGTTCGCTCGAGAACCTGTTCATTCTTCATCAATTGTTCTCTCGGAAGGGGAGAGTAGACAAGCAACAACAAACAGTAAAGATCTGTTTCAAACAGACCAAACATGTTGACGTGAAGTATCACGCATAAGAACCCCGATTTTTGGGCTTTCATTCAGTCATCCGAAACTTCAGTGACGGTAACAGCAGAGGTTTGCTTGCGCGGCGTTGTAGCACTCTCCTCGCAATCAACTGCATTGTGCTTGCGCGGCACAGAGAAGCACTGGAAAGAGCCGGCAATTGCAACGATGACACTGCCGTACCAGGCGATGGCCGTGCAGTCCATCTTGCGGCCGTAAGCATAGAGGAACCCAGCGATCGGGGGTGCGATCATGCGGCAAGCAGCGCCAACACTGGCAGCCAGACCGTTGACCTTGCCCAGAGCGCTGGCGGTAGGAGTAGCCTCCTTGATGAGGATGAGGAGTAGGGGGTAGAGGATGATGGAGAGAACGTTGCGAACAGCAAGGCAAGTGTAGATGGCGGGGTAGACGAGGGATTCGGGAACGAGGAGGAGGAAGGGGACAATGAAGTAGGCAATGGGATGGAGAACTGTGACAATGAGGAAGAGCTTGTACACACCGACCCGTTCTGCGGCAATAGGGAAGACGACAGCCTGGACAATCAAGGCGATGACACCGTTGACAGCCATGATCATACCAACTGCTCGCAGGGACAGGCCCAACCCGCCGGGAGAGTAGAAAGGGAAGATGCCGCCGTCTTGACCGACGAGTGCAGAAACACGATCGTCCTCGAAGAAGATGGGCATCAGATGGTCGTAGGTCATGGAATGGTAGGTGAAGATGGCAAGGGCGACGATGAAGCCAACAACTCGCTTGTTCCATACCTTCGGGGGCCATGCGGCCTTCTCTTGTGTCTCTTTCAGAAGAGAAACTTCCTCGTTCGAAGCCCGCATAGATCCATACTGCCCCGATCGCACATCCACAGCAGGTCGCTTGATGGCATCTGACGTTTCAATCAGCGGAGTCTCCTCAGAGACATAAGTGTCGGCGGGAAGGGAGACACGGGGCTGCATGTCAGGATGGGTTTCCTCAAGGAGGAAGATGCCCAGGACAATGCTGACAAGAAGGAGGGCAGCGCAGATAAGATTGGGTAGGAGATAAGGGTATCGCTGGAAAAGGGATCCAAGCGGGAAAGCGTTCGGCCATGCCTCGTGAGGGTCTGCAAAGGTCCCGCCGATGCAGGGTCCGAGAATCGTGCCGATGCTCCAAACAAATGGCATGACTGCGAAAGCGCGAGCTGTGAATGGGTCAGTCCAGCTTCTTTCAAGGCAGAGGCAGTTCCAGATGTAAACTTACGCTCATGCTCAGGCTTGGTAACAAGCTCGCCGACCATGGTCTGGATAACTCCGATGTTGCCGTTCAAGAGACCGCCAATAGCGCGACCAAGAAGCGCAACCCAGATATTTGGGGCGAAACCTAGGATGACCATGCTGAAGGCTGTGCCAATGCATCCCAAGAGAAGAACTGGCTTCCTTCCAATGCGGTCCGATAGGCCGCCCCAGAACATGCCCATGGCAGCTTCGCACAAGGCGAATGAAGAGATAAGAAGACCCGAGTAGAAAGAGGCGTCATCTTCGTTACCGAGGTGGTATTTCTTGACCAAGGCCCATGCGTAGGGGTAGATAGATGTAAGAGCTATCGGCTCAGCAAGACGAACGATGGCTAAGGATGGGAGGTTAGATGTCTGATCGGCGAAGAAGGGACAGAGAGGGAATAATTACCGAGGAGAAAGAGCTGAAGAGTTGGGAAGTCATCGGGGTTGCGAGTGCGTGCCTGGCTGATTAGAGTCATGGCTTCTTCGGTGATCAAAGGCTTACGACGGCAGACACAGGCACTTGGTGATGGGAGAATGTGCGTGTGGTGCGTGCGTTGATGACTTATGATCGCGTGCCTCAGATGACAAGAGCAACACAGCTCAAACACAATGATATTAAGTTGTGTGATGGTTAGTTGATTGTGAGAAGAGAAGAAGAGGAGGGGGAGGGGAAGGAAAACAAAGGAGGGCAGCGAGATATTTCAAGGCGCCGGCTCGCAGACCGGAGCAGAGCAAGGTGGCATGGCGAGAAAGTTCAGGAAAGTGCCCTAGCGGCGGATGCGGCGTCGCAATGCAGGTGCAGCCCGGCGAGCCCCACCGAAAAACATGGAAAGACCGGATAGGCGCATGGGATGATTCAGTTGGCGGGGGACTTGATGCACTTAGGCGACACCGCTTGCAGCAGGTGGGGCAGCGGTCTCCGGAGCAAGACACCTGTCGGGGCGGGGTGGTTCACAGATACACACCGCCGTTGGTGATGAGGGAGAACACAACTGCATCCAAAGAGATCAAACGTGCGGTGGCTGACTCGGTGTCTCATCAAGGAGTAGTTTTGATGATGAGTGGCGGTCTTTGCGATGCGATCGCTTCCATCGCTTTCGTAATTTGCGGTTGGGACCGATGTGATATTATTGTACTTCCCGTGCCATTGCCTGTAGTCTATACCATATCTGTCACCTAACGCCAGATGCTTCAAGCTGCTGTCTATCTTGCCTTGCGTAGGGTTCTGACTGTGTCCCTACCGATTGACGATATCCAGCCACTCTGTGGAATGCGGCATGCTGGTTATGTCTCAGATACTCTCTATGACGGCTACTGCAGTCTCTTGTTCTATTGTTCTGGGAACAGTTCTTGTGCAAGAGCATTTCAGGTACTGAGACATGGTTTGGTATGTCTTAGCTGGCGGACAATGCACCGGGATGGTTCACAGGATGCAAACGGTCCGTCGAGCACTTCCCCAGGTTGACAATGACAACACAAGCTCGATCACACAATGCAACCAGCTTGCACATCTTGATCTATCAAGTCCATCTGAACAACCCAAGTTGGAGGGCTGCCTCGTGCCGCGGCTATCATCCTAAGGCCATTGTTGTGTCCGCGTGGCCCAGATAGCGCGTGGTCGTGTCGTCTGTCGTTCAGTTTACCACCCCAGCCGTGCATTACCAAAGAGCGAAGAGTTTTAGCCCTGCAACGGATCACCCGCTTATGTGCATAGCGGTGGCTCCGGTGTCCATCGCGAGTCGTGATTGGGCGTTTATTAGTCGTTGCAATCCGTGGCTGCATCTGCTTTTGAGTATAGCAGGTCTCGCCTTTTCGGCTGTTGTCCACACATTGCTACACTGTCGATGGTGGTTGCCCACCTCCGGTCTTGTCATGTTGTCTCCTCCCACCATCACCATGTTGTGGCAGTGTGGATGGTGTCGCCTCGTCCCCGAACCACCCAAACCCTTCTTATCGCTGCCATCGAATTCTTCCCGTCGGTGTTGTGTCTGAATTCCATGAGCTTGGAGATCGCGATCAATTCCAGACCTCCCCAGGGTTGAACCTGCGACAGAGACCCCAGACCATATCATCATCCTGGAGATGACACCGTGCCGTACCAGGATTCAAGGACATGACCCTTGTCTTTGTGGCTTCGAACTAGTCCGCACAACAAGCCTGGCGAGCCGCTTCATCTCGATGCTGCGTGGAGGCCACTCTCCCCCCCCCCATACCACCCTACAACCGCCGCTCTTGCAATTTCTGACCTGCAGAAGCGCGTAGGCAGCATCCTGCAAGCTGTGTGCATCGTCCGAGATCGGTCAACGTTTCGAGGCACAGATCATCAACATGCAACGCAGCACGGGAAGAAAGGATCTACTGCCACCATTTCAGCCGCCCTTTGCCCCTCTTCCTCCCTTGAGTCCAGGTATGCATCACGAGTTACGACCTCGTGTTTCTAGTGTTGAGTCCCAATCTTGTGCCCTTGCACTGTCATGAGCAGGCCGGAGTACGAAGGCGCCAATGAGGTAGTCAGGAGCACCGCGTGCCAGTGTCTGAGCAGCCTTTTGAGATATAACGGTGCACTGCTGCCAACGAGAAGCATCAGCGCCTGTGCCGTGAAATCACTTGCAGAGGGAGGAGGTCCACCATCTTTGTCTGTTTCACAAAAGCCTGCTGGTGAAGACACCCGGTCCGATGCACCAACCATCTTGTGGCTTATCACGGGCGAACTGTCGCTCACCGAGTTTTTGCCCGTCTTTGCGATAAGATACTGCAGCATCCCTCTTTTGCCGGGCGATGGCAGTCACACTTGATGCACCTCAGGAAATCAGGGTCTGGCACCACATTCACGATAGAGACGAGAGAGGGTGTGCATGGCTTCCCCCAAAATATGACATTCTCAGGAAAATTGAGCGAAACCGATGGTCATTTCCCACCTGCCTTTTCGCGTCCTCGGGTCTTCTGACCATTGTTTTGGTGGGAGCAAGCTCCAGTCGGGCCATCGGTGGCCTAGTGGAAGAGTGGATGGATGGTGCTGGTCTGTGCGGGCATGCGAGATGCATCTACCGGGTGAGCTCCAGTGGATTCCCCCTCGCTAAAGTCAAGGCGCCTTAGTTCCCGCAGAAGAGGGGGGAGGGGCACTGAAGGGGGGTGTGATGTCGTCTGTGGAGGCTCTCTCTTTCAACGACACACCATCTTCATCCTGGGTGCGAGTGTTGCCTCAGGCTGTGAGCAAGGGCGATAAGCTCCTAAAGCAGTCTTTGATGACATGGGACTCACAAATCCGGTGCTCAATCGCGTTCAATTCCTCATCTTCACCCAACGAGGCTCTTGTTCACATTATGAGGCAAGGTGGTCGCATCAACCGTTATCGGTTGTCGCTGCAGAGACCTGTCTGGACTCCCTCTCCCAGAGCGGGGTGTGACGAGTGCCGATTCCACTACAGTTCTCGACTCTCTCCTGCAATATGTGAAGTAACAACCTGGCAGATGAAATGCGCTACTCCATGCAGCACGTCGCTTTTATACGAGCAACGATATTTGTGGTACGCTAGGGTCAAGGACGGGAAGCAACATGACCAGAAGCATGAGTTTGATACGGATGGAATATTCCCAACCTTCCAAGGCCCTCAGATACTCATAGAACATAACGGACCAGCCATGTTGAAAGCTTGATCTTAGACTCTTCATCTCCCATCTTAGGCGAGAACATCTCGCCAAGTCATATCATTCTCGAGGATGTCTGTCGAGAGTGGGCACGTCTGCTTTAAGATTGAGAGAGACAACGGCAGCTCTTAGAGTA
Source organism: Sarocladium kiliense (assembly GCA_030734395.1). NCBI lineage: Eukaryota > Fungi > Ascomycota > Sordariomycetes > Hypocreales > Sarocladiaceae > Sarocladium > Sarocladium kiliense. Next base: position 282,795 of record JAUZTG010000020.1, on the reverse strand, counting down.
GAGCATGAACTGTTATCGTTTCGTCGATCAAGATAGCACCGTCTTACTCTCGGAAACCACAGCTTGCGTAGTGTCATATTCACCACAGTCAAACCTCTCCGGGCCCCGTCGCGGTACAGTCTCTTTTTGCGTACTACCTCACGATTGGATGATATACCCGGTGATGACAGTCGCTTATAACACAATAACGACGGAAGCATAAATCCCTCGTACTGTTTCCAAGAACAAGGCACAAGGCCCAAGATTTACTCACAGACATGCTATCACGACATAGGCTAGGGTGGCTGCCTCCACCCTTTCGACCTTACTTCCCACATCCGTGGTCGACTCCCATTTCCTTCAACACAGCCTGGTACCTTTCCACCTCCTCCATCATATCCGTCTCATCCCTCGCCTTCCTATCCTCGTCATCAACCGCCTCAAACGCCCCCTTTGCCTGCGGCCTCTCCCTAACATCCCACAACGCCCCTCCCACATTCCCCTCCTCCCCATTCATCTTCACATAAATGTGGTCCGAATTCTCCAGATCCCCTTCCACCCGCGGAATGATGTGCACATGGACGTGGGGGACGGTCTGGCCTGCTGCCGGGCCGTCCTGCACGCCGACGTTGAAGGCGCCTGAGGTGATGGATTGCGGGTCAGGGAAGTGAACGCGAGCGAGAAGGCGCTGGGCGAGTTGAACAGTAGTGAAGAGGTCTGTAGTTTCGGCTGTGCTTAGGTCCGTGAGACGAGGGTGTTGTGCTCGGCTGCAGATAAGGATGTGACCTGGCTGGATTGGCTTATGGTTGATGAGACCGAAAGAATGCGGCGTCTTCAAGAAGACCTGGTCAATTGTCAGCACAACGTCAATCATCGAGTAGCCAGTCGCGATATGTTCCAGCCTGAGCAGCATAGTATGATGTGCGGTAGTGCTATTGTGGTTTCTCACCTGCGACGTCACCTCGAAAGGCCCGAAGAAGATCCTCTCGCTCTGCGATGCTGCAGCCATTGCGTAGCTTCTCACTTGATGCCCAAATTGAAATGAACGGAAGGGTGCCCTAATTGCGGACTGCATGCCTTGGCAAGCTTTCGTATGGTAGCAGTTAGAAGTAGCGATAGAGGTCTGCCGGCACACAAGGCGCAAGCAAGCAAGGGCCGAATGAACAGTTATGGGTTGGAAGACCCTAGATTTGGAGATGCTCAGTCAGCTGTTTCGCGCGGGCGCTCAGAAGTCTGGACTCACCCGTGAGTATGCGTCCTCAGCTCCTCTATTATCAACCGAGTTGGGAGCTGTTCTCGAGATTGTAAACCTCTGAAGTTCACTTCATTCAGTTTCGCCTTGTTGTCGTTGATGGAGGAATGATGCGAGGGGACGGCGCGTCGCCTAGGTGCGGGTGTCGCTACCCTGCAATGAGAACGCATCCGACACCAACCATTCGCAGGATTACGAAGGCGTACGCAATGCTTAGTGTGGCTCAGCATATTCCAATTGAGGGCTTATTTATATGTGAGAAATATTCGAGTGCATGCTGCAGATTAGCCTTGGAGTGCGGAAGGCTCATCAATATTCGCGAATCGATAATCACACGGTGAAACTATCCGAGCAAACGGGACTTCGCACCTGAAAACTTAAGAGACAAGGAACATTGAGGTCATTCATATAGCTTCTAATTGCATTTTTATTCAAACAAGTACATCTTGTCGTAGATCGTATATATGCTCAGCAAACCAATCTTAACCACCAACTCCCTGCCCTGGTGACTGGGCGTGTATTCTAAACGAAAGTATGAAATCCACATGAATTCAAGGCACACGAGTATAGGTTAATGGACTATCAGCGGGTCATCCTCATACTGGGGCGGAGTGACCGCTGAGCCAAGGATCACCTGGGTCGGAGAAAGCGCTTCTTGCTCAGCCTCGTCGGTGTCACCATCTTGCCAATGGACTATTCATGGACTTATTAGTATCGAAACGCAAGTTGAGTATTGGTGTCAAGCTTACCATGCGGCCGGATGATGAACGCAGAGACGATAGCTATGGCGAACAGGCCCGCAAGCGTGACGAATACGGCTTGCGGGAACGGCTCCACGGTAAGGGCGTAGATGCCATTGAAGATGATTGGGCCAATAACGCGCGCAAGAGCATGTGCCATGCCGACAGCTCCAAGAACTTGTCCAACACGTTCTTGCGGTACATGTTTCGTCAAGGCCGCCTGGGTTGTGGCACTACCCAGACCTCCGAATGCCGTCAACATGCCACTCAGGAAGAAGAGAGTTCCAGAACGGACAAAGATATAGCCAAAGATGCCAATGATGTCAGAAACCAAGGCAAGCCTCAGTACCCAGAGATCAAGCCGGTCCGCACCAGTGTTTCGATCCACTGGAATGGTGCCCGATTCGCGACGTAAACGAGCGGCTGGGCGAACTCGTCCAAAGTAATTGATGAGGGGCAGTATAACCATAAGGGCGACAACTCGGACGAGCGACAGGGTCGAGATGAATTGCGAGCTCGTGAGGTTGTCCCAGTCAAAGAGGTACTTGCTGTACAACAAAATGACGGCGCCGGCACCCATAGAAGACGTCATGATTATGGTGTCAGTCACAGCCAGTGCAACAAGGTTCCGTCGCAAAGCAGAGGAAGTCCCCGGACCTCGGGGCCACAAAGCCTTGAGGGGATCAGCAAGGCCCGCAATCTGCATCAAGCGCGAGGTTGCTTTCATTTCTTCCCTCTTGTTCTTGCCTTGAGACCACTTCTCTTGAGCAAGCTTCTGCGACTTTTTACTGAGGGAATCCGGTGTAACGAACCGAATGAACAAGATGAAGAAGGCATGGCAGGCGACAGCGACATAGAAGAAGGAGATGAGATTGCCCGTGTAGGCGATAAAGTAGCCAGAGATGAGCGGACCGAAGGCGAGACCGCCGAAGAGACACGCCTGGATCCATCCGACCGCAACAGCGCGCTTTGCCGGCGGAGTGCAGTCGGCGATATAGGAGTGGGCGAGAATGGATCCTGCGGTGAACGATCCTGTAAGCCCATCAAATATACTACCCACAATCAGCCAGCGGTAATCTAAGAACTCAGAGTTCTTGGCCACGATGATCGTGATGATTTCATTCACGACACCACCACACGAAGAGAGGGCCATCAATCGTGTCCTCCCGTAGCGATCAGATAGTTTGCCCATCTTGGGTGCGATAAGAGCGCTGAGAAGCCCAGTGATAAGGTTCATGACGAGCAGGAACTTGGATGCGTTTCGTTGCACGCCAGGAATGGTGCACTGTGGGTTGTCTCCGCCGGCAATGATCGGAGGTAAGCCTGAGTTTGGGTCATCCAAGCCATGATCGGCGAAATACTGCTTGCAGACCAGGCTCAGGATCCTACAGGACAACAAGGTCAGCGAGAGCCTTCACATAGACAAGGTCTATGCGGACGAACAAGTTCAACTTGGGAACCATGATGCCACCGAATGCCAGGGTGAAGACAGGCATAGGCAAGATGATGAACCACACCTGGGGTACTGTCAGCGCCGAGAGCTTCAAGATTATAGGTAGTTTAGCATTAGTTCACTGACCGAGGGTACGCGCCACCATGGGAGGCCTTCGAAATCGTCGAGGCCGTTCCAGGTGCCTTGGGTCGATAGTCGTGGGATGTCCGACTCTGAGCTCCCTGAGCTCCTCGAGGACTCGCCTGCGAGTAGAGGAGAAGCTTCGCCTGAGTCCGCGTCGATCTCACGGATGTGAGGCCGTTGCGCCGCAGGTGGTTTTGGAGCACCCATGATGGTTGCTGTGCAAGGTAATCCAGGGAAAAGCCAGGCGTACGACGCAGCGGTTGCACAATCAGCAATCGGAGGGACTGCTACGATAGATTGTGGTGTTTGAAGCCCATCTCCGATGACGATGAGATCTGCTAGATGCCAGTTCCGACACGGCTCTCACGCTTCACGGGCCACAGAACAAGGTGCGTTCAAACACAACGACGGTAATGACGAAAAATGAGGAAAATGATGACTGTGTAGATACGTAAAACCAAGGGATGGGAGGCAGGAATCTGGTTGAATGCGATACTAGACCGGGTTTCGGGGTCTCCCCGTGATTGGGGCCAGCAGAGCAGGGAGCGCAACAAGCGACACACACTAGCAGTTCGAGTGCGACAGGTACGAGTAATCCCCACCAGATTACCTAACAAGCGTAGGTACCGCTGCGATAGTGACGCTACGTGGGGAAGGTGGTTGGCTGATAAAGCTGGAGTCCACCTCAGCAACACAGAAGTCCCCCAGAGCTGGCACTATCATCAAGTTTAAATGCTGAAGCTACTGAGTAGTTCCTCGTGTTATCAGCGAGGTTCACGGCCGAAGATCCGCGCAGCTCAACCTACAAAGCAGGTAGTAGTCAGTCGATGCATGCGTGGTCACGGTGCTGATCGTCAGCCACATCCAATCAGCCGGCTTCCCCAACGATGGGGATGGATGCATGAGCGCCATCGAGCAGGCCAACGAATCGATGACGCACACCAGAGATGTTCCTAATGCTGGGGAGATAGCGATGGAGGTTGCACAAGTCCCCTGGAGCGAAAACGCGTCGTGTCTCGGATTGGATTTCTAAGCCTCCCCGCGCGCGCTTCAAGCTGTGGCGCATGGTTTGCGGAGTGGAAGCTCCAGCAGCCACAGGAGCGGAGATCGGACTGGGAGGGCCGCCGAGACTCCGCTTGCAGTGAGAAAGCTCAACCGGGTACTGGTTCCTGACAGGCTGATGAGGATCTAGATGCTTAAAGTGATAAGACTTCTCACGCGTTCCATGAAGGGCTCCCATCCCATCTCCAGAAAGAGACACAAGTTTCGGACAGTGTCCGAGAGGCCGCATTGCTAGAGGATGAGGCAACCGGAAGGTCCCTCGACTAAGGACTTTGAAGATGATATGTCTGATGAATCACCTCCAGCTGTAGCTTCCCAACCATGTCCTTCCAAAAAATTGTCTCTGTGATGTACTACTGTGACTTCTGCGCGAAAATAGCATCATAGCTCTCCAGCATAGGATGGTGCAAGCCAGTGCACAAGTAGTTGTGTCGCACCCTAATGCCAATTCCTTATGTTCGGGATAGCGATAAACCCTGGGTCCGTACTGATATCTTACTCGATTGGGCAAGACCTTATAAATACTGTTTGCAATGAAATCTATCGCGACGACGCAAGGTTCACCTGCACATTCGACTGATCCCGGTGAGCTCGGTGAGAGCTTGAGCTGGGTAAGTGGGCCGTCGGTGAAGATCATTCGTCAGGCCAATCAGCGCGTGTGTGAGACTGACTCAGCAACTCTCACCGGGCGTTCTGGTCGCCCGTGATTTCACTTTTCTGCGACGCCTGGAGCTGTCGCAGCCGCCATCACCCACCAGCACCAGCTCCATCCCTCTGCGCGCCCGCAGAACCTCATCACAATGCCGGTCGTTAAGGGAGGTGTTTGGACCAATATTGAGGATGAGATCCTCAAGGCCTCCGTCTCCAAATATGGCCTCAACCAGTGGGCACGCGTCTCGTCGCTGCTTGCGCGGAAGACGGCCAAGCAGTGCAAGGCTCGCTGGAACGAATGGCTCGACCCAAGCATCAAGAAGATCGAATGGAGCAAGGAGGAGGATGAGAAGCTGCTGCATCTGGCAAAGATTATGCCAACGCAATGGCGCACCATCGCCCCCATCGTCGGTCGGACTGCCAACCAATGTCTCGAGCGCTACCAGAAACTGCTTGACGAGGCCGAGGCGCGCGAAACTTCAAGTCTGGGACTGACTGGTCCCGATGGAGGAGAAACGCAAGCCCCGAGCGCTGATGACGTGAGGAGGTTACGACCTGGCGAACTCGACCCTGACCCGGAGACGAAGCCTGCGCGACCCGATACGATCGACCTTGATGAGGACGAGAAGGAGATGCTGAGCGAGGCTCGCGCCCGCTTGGCCAACACACAAGGAAAGAAGGCAAAGCGAAAGGCTCGTGAGCGTCAGCAAGAGGAGTCTCGCCGGCTCGCCGCTCTCCAGAAGCGCAGAGAGTTAAAGACCGCTGGCATCAACATCAAGGTCACAACGCGCAAGAAGGGTGAAATGGACTACAATGCGGACATCCCATTCGAGAAGAGAGCTGCGGCTGGCTTCTACGACACGTCCGAGGAAATGGTCCGCAACGAGAAGCAACGGGAGGCTTTCGACCCACGAAAACAGCAACTTGCCAGCAAGAGGAAGGGAGACGAAGATGAGGATGGCGAGAGGAAGAGGCGCAAGAACGACAAGGACGGGACGTCAGAGTCGCAAAAGGCAGCGATTAAGGCTGGCCAGATGCAAAAGATTCGTGAGGCGGAGCAAAGCAGTAAGCGGCGTGCCCTGAATCTGCCAGCTCCACAAGTTGGTGAAGGCGAGCTCGAGGAGATCGTGAAAATGGGGAAGATGGGAGAGTCTGCCAATATGATGGCACGAGCGAGCGACAACGACGCAACTCGAGGCCTCGTAAACTCCTATTCTACACTCAACTCAAACGCCCCTATTCGCACACCCCGAGCTCCTGCACAGGAGGATCACATCGCCAACGAGATTCGCAATATTCGAGCACTCAACGATACGAATTCAGCGTTGCTTGGTGGAGAAAACACTCCCCTCCACGAAGGGTCCAGCTCGACAGGCTTCGATGGTATCGCGCCTCGAAAACACACAATGGCTACTCCAAACCCGATGGCAACCCCCATGCGTGCTGGAGCTGACGGTGGTGCAACGCCTGCACGACCTGGTCAAACACCGATGAGGACACCCCGCGATAGCTTCGCCCTGAACCAGGATGACGGCATGTCGTTGGCATCAGCAACGCCTCGTGATTTGCGGATGCGAGACATGGCGTTGCGCAACCAGGTCCGTTCCGGGCTTGCAGCTCTGCCCAAGCCGAAGGATTCGGAATGGGAGTTTGAGATACCTGAAGACCAGCAAGAATTAATGGCGACAGACGAGATGACAGAAGAGGATGCCGCCGAGAGGGATCGCCGGGAACAACAACGTCGCGCAGCTGAGGAGGAACTCGAACGCCGAAGACGCACCCAAGTCATGCAAAAGGATCTCCCAAGGCCCAGCACCGTGGATCTGGCCGCATTGCTGAAGCAGGCTGACAAGCTGGAGAATCCCGCCGAAGCCCTTGTCGCACGCGAAGCTGCGAACCTGATGGCCAATGACGCAGTCAAATTTCCCCTTCCTGGATCACAACTCAAGGGCCGACCGGCTCCTCTGCCTCATATCGACGATAATTCACTAGCAGACGCCCGACTGCTGATCATGTCAGAGACTCAGTCGTTGCCGAGCTTCGAGGAAATCCAGACCATCTTTGAGAGCCGAGCTAGCACCTCAACCTTTCTAGGACTTGGATGCTACAACGACGATGAGAAGGAGCAAGAAACCGCGATTAGAGCAGCCTTCGATGTAAGTTCCTTACCTTATCATGTCACGCCCGACGACTCAGCTAACAACTTCTCCCAGGCCGTGCAAGACACTATAATGGCTTCTGCCGAACAAGGAGCTAAACTCGAGAAGAAGCTCGCACTGCACTTGGGCGGCTACCAAAAACGGCAGAAGATGCTCAAGGACAAGATCGGCGACGCAGCAGAGGCGCTGAATAAAGCGACGGCAGCACTCAGCGGCTTCAGGACGCTCGCCATGTCTGAAGATGTGGCTGTTACCCGTAGACTGGAAGCGCTCAGGGCAGAGGCTGGATTCATCAGCAGAAGGGAGAGAGAAGCGCAAGAGGAGTACAGGAGAGCGAAAGACGAGTTGGATGCATTGGTTACGCAGAGGACGAATGGGTATCATTAGGACGATCAGCGAAATAGCATGTATGATTGGGATGTAGTATACAATGTCTTGGGAGGACCCAACGGTGGGACACCTCAAATTCCATGTTCATAGCCCCCGCGGCAACGATGATCAGTAGTTACGTGACTTTCAAGAAGTTGATCCTTGACATATGAAAGCCATCATTTCCTGGCTGGGAAGCGCTTGATCCTAGCTGGAATGATGATCAACGCGGCCACAACAGCCATGGCCACACCGCATATGAACGTCAGCCGCAAGGCTGCAGCATAAGACGTGACGACTTGTTCACGATACGGTTCCGGCATGTTCCTGACGGAAGCGACATCCCTTCTTGCCAGTCGTATGTACTTCTCTGCCTCGTCACCAACAACATACTTGCCCAGGTAGTGTACCAGGCCATTCTGCACAGCAACGCTGCTAAGGGCAACCCCGAGGACCATGCCCATGCTCCTCCAAAGTGTGAGAATGGCCGTGACGACAGCTTGCTCCTCCTGTGTTGAGGACCCGAGGAGCGCCATGAACGTCCCTGGCATCTGCATACCCTGACCGATGAAGGTGGGTACGAGAACAAGATGGTAAATGATGTCAGGTAAATGTCGGCGGAGGAGAGACAGGCATATGAGGCCGATGATGTAGAGAAGAGGGCCAGTCGTAACTGGCCACTTGATGCGACCACTGTAGTTGATAGCGAAGCCTGTTGCTGCGCCGGAGAGGGACGTGATTACTGTTGGTAGAACAAGCCGAAGGCCGGAGGATGTAGCACTTGTAAGCATCACTGCTTGAAAGTAGAGGGGCCTATGGAAGGATCAGCTAGTATCTACAGCTTCCATTCATGAGGTGAGCAGAAGCTCGGTCGCCAGGCCCGGAATGACAAAAAAGGTACGCTGTCCAGGCTTCGTAGAACAACAATCAAAGTAACAACAAAAACGGCAGCTAGAATAGTGTGATGACTTACATGTTGAAAAGAATTGCATTGCTGAGGATAGCACAGAGAAAGTTGGTGTAGACGATGTTCGCACGAGGAGTCGTCACCAAAAGCTTCAGAGGCATGACAGGAAGTTGTGCTCGCTTTTCCGCCAGAATGAAAAGTGGACCGGAGACAGCACAGAGCGCCAACGCCGTGATGATGAAGGGATGTGACCCTGAAGACGCGTTCAGTGTTGTGTCGGGACGTCAAGGGGAACGTAAGGCTTGTGTAGACTTACAAGGAAGCTCGTTCCCTCCCAGGTTCAGTCCAAGGATCATGAAAGTGATGAAGACCGTAAGAATCACAGCCCCCAGCGAGTCGAAGTCTCGTATCGTCTGTCGTAGAGACTTCCTGCTGCTTCGGAGACCGAGGTCGCCAGGAATGGTCATATATGCAACAGTGATAGAGATAACAAGCGGCGGGACTTGGACGCCGAACTCCCATCGCCATCCAAGGTGTTCAGCCATGAAGCCTCCCAGTGCAGCGCCCATTGACGAGCCGACCCCGTATACGAGATTGGCATAGGCTTGATAAGAACCACGGTATCTGCGAACAAGGGTTTCGTTAGTACACTGCTTCGACACTCGAGACTGCTGCCCAAGAGCCGCTTTGTGGGATGAGCGGGAGACCATAAACCTACTCGATCTTCACCAGATCGCTCAGGATGATAGCACTCAACGACATTGCCGTCCCTCCTCCAAAGCCCAACAGCGCCCTTGCCAGAATGAAACTCTCAATACTGGTCGCCAAGGAACACCATACCGTAGCTACAGTGAATACAATCATCCCACCGATGAACAACGGCTTCCTCCCCACAGCATCGCTCACACGGCCAGCCAAGGGCTGCATCACAGTCATAGTCACCATCGGTGCCGTAGACAACCACGAGGCGAGGTGAGACGCATGGAAATAACTCGTAATGACAGGGTGCGAGGACGCCATGATGGTCATGTCGAAGCAGCTGATGAGGAGGCAAATCATGAGCTGGGAGAAGATGAGCCAGAAGCGGGTGCGCGTGATATTCCCGAGGTAGGGACTCGGTTTTGTAGACGACGAGAAGCCCGAGCTACCATTTCGAAGCAACGGCGAAGCCTCTGTATTCGTTTCGTCAATGTTGTCGGCGTCATTTTGTCTTGTTGTGTCCTGCTTTCCGTTGGTGTAGCCGGTTGAACCGCTTTCTACCTGCTCAGCGCCAAGCACAGGTGGCATTAAGGCGTTGATCGACTGCTCGACGCCTTCCGCTCCAGCCCGAATCTTCTGACGCGCTCCTGGTGTCACCATGATGTATAACTCAGTCGCCCTGGCTCCGAACGCGGATGCCCGGTCTTGATTCTTCAAACCTCCCTGGGAGTTCGTCCTTGGCGTCGTCCGACTTGCATATGGGTGCAACAAGAAAGCTGTGGATAAACGAGATGGGAAGCGAATTCAAGCATCCGGCTCAATGATCGATATAAGAAAAGGAAAACGGAGATCGTGGCACGTCAAGTTGCACATTCTAGACGGGCCACCTCCTGGATGGCATAAAGTGCGGGATAGTAAGCTTACTCGAGATGCCAAAGCCAGACGCGCAGCCTTGAATCCTTACAAATTCGCGACGATCTGCCCAAATGAGACCCAAATTCGATAATGCATATGCAGTACAACAGGGTTCATTCAACCCCCTTATCTGTAAACCGTCAGCTGATTCGCCAGACCGTATCACATCAGAAGAAGCGGCATTGTCGCGATGAGTAGAGTGCTGAAGACCTACACACAGTTCGCCGCAATGAAGGTTGCGTCTAATCAGTATCATGTCAGAAGATAGCACATACAGATTCCACTTAGGTCGCCACAATACTCTTCATCAATCTTTCATTAATGACTTTCGTCGGCGCGTGCTCTATGCTCTTGCCGTCTGCTCCGATCAAGGTCGCCACACTTCACATATTCGTGCGCTTACTCGTCGATGCCGCTGCTACTAGAATTCCTGCTCCAGTGATGCCTCCATCGTGGCATGGGTTGAGAGTGACCCTGCACATTGTATTATCGCCGAATCGTCTTGTCACCAGCCCATCGATGAAGGTCTGACAGTCGACCAGGTAGTCCTGGAAATGAACTATGCACCCTCCCGTGTACCCCACGCCAACCTCAGCCGGCTGGGTATCTTGTGTGTGCTGACCCGGGACTTCCTCAGCTAGCTCCAGTAGCGCAAGGATCGCGGCGGCTATGATACCAGCAGCTCGGTATTCGATCGCCTTGGCAATCCCGTAAAGAGCTTCTGCCGTTTCCTCGGTCCACGCAAAATTTCCTGTAGATGTCGACTCTGGAAACTCATCCTTGAGCTTGGCCAGCAGCTTCGAGGGGCGAAGAGGCTTGAAGTGACTTAGAAATGTCGTGCTCAGAGAATGTCTTTGCCGGAGCCTTTCTGGCAGTGTTTCCTCCTGGAGCTTGAGTACATTGGCCATATAATCCAAAAGCATAATTCGACCGAGCTCGCCTAGGTACCGTCCGGCAGTCATGTATTCAAGTGGTTGAAACCCTGGCGTTTCGTTCTGAGAATCCAGTATCTCGTCCCAGCGGCTTACTAGCCCGAGCTTTCGCAACGGCGGTGCTGACCCGTTGATACTCCATTCAGTGTTGACCGTGACCTTGACCTCCTCTAAGGCTTCGCCAGGCAGTAAGCTTATATTTGGTGGCCACTTATTGCGATGGAGGCCTCGCAATTTCAGAGGCACCGTCGCATTGCACCCAGTCCCCAGGATAAGCCCCATGCTAGCTCGACGGTGGACTGTCTCATCGTACTGGAAGATGAAGGATACAAGCGTCGAGACAGAATCGTTGGCGATAGCAGCAACACGAATAGGCGGCAGCCCTGTGACGTTAGCTTTGCCATACCCTTGCTGCAACCGTGCGCCCAGATCGGCATCAGAGCTGATGGCAAAGCCCTTGCCCATGGCCATAACAGTAGCTTCGGATAATGACCGCTGCTCCATTGGAAAGCTGAATGTGACACCTAGGAGAAGCGGCTCATCCCGTGGAAGGTGGAACGTTTCGCAGCCCTGAGCCACGACCTCGACGATACATTGGCCAATCCAGAGGAAAAGACTGTCCTCATTCTCGTTCTTCAAATGATCAGCTATAGGCCAAGAACGCTCGAGATGCCTTCTTATTCGATCGGTGGGCTTCGAGAATCGATGAAGGTGGCCATTGGGAGGTAGGTCATCGGACGGTTGCGGCTGTTTCCCCAGAAGCTCTATGAAGCCAACACGCAAGTTGGTGCCACCACTGATCCTGGTCAGCCTCAAACATCCACGAGGCGGAACATCGCATCTAGAGGTCTAGCTGTGGTTGGGGTCTTCCAAACTCACATATCAATCGCCAAGTGCCTGTTGAAACCGGTGTTAGCAGGTCCATGGCCCACAAGCTCAAGATCCTTGGCGGCATCTCACCTGGCATGGCCACGATCGCTCACAGGCCGCAAGATGGAATCTGAGATTGGTGTCGCAAGGAACTGCGTATTGGAGTTCGCAGACAGCTCACGAAAGGTTTCGAGAAACCGGCGCGAGAGGTCGTGTGCCTTGTCGAGATCGATATGGAGGGGTGCAAGGAAGTCCTCAAGGGCAACGGCGCGGGGTGGCTCGGGTGCCATGGTAGCTGGCGTCATAAGGACGAGAAGCCAGAAGGGTTGGCGGAAGAGGAAGCATAAGGAGAGAAAGTTCACGGCTGAAACATGATATACAATGCTGGCGAAGAAAAGGAAGAAAATAAGGGGCGTGATTCAGTCACGAGCACCATCTGAGGTTGCAGTGTTGGTTGGTGGTGATGGCGTCCGCCTCCCACCTAAGTGGCCGCTTGCAGCAGCTGCCGGCATTGAGATGACGACGGCCACTACCAGATGCACGCTGCACCTGCCAGGCACAGGGGATTCAAGTCCACGTTGGGCTGTTGGCACCCCACTAACGGCCCACGCTACAGTGCTCTCCCCCCTCACTGCCCCTCAGAGGCTGAGCCCACGCGGCCACCTCCCGTCAACCCACTGACCACAGTACGCTTGTCAGGCCCGGCGCTTCTGCGGCCCCTCAAACGCTGAGCGCCCGCCCTCTGCATTCAGATCTTGGGTGCTGACACCCGCTGGGCGCCTCTCCCGTCCGTTCCCCCGGGCGATCCACCACCACCACAAGGACTCGTTATCTGATAAGCGACTGTATTCAGGCAAGGTCGCATCATCGAGGCTTCGTTGCTCGCGGAGCCGCGCCAGACTACATTCAACCACACCATCGGCTGCGTCCCGTCGCAACCAAACAACACAGCTGTCATCATGGATGAGAAGCTGACACACCTCGTATCTGACACAGCCCTGCATCAGACTTATGCAACCAGTCGTCGTGTAGATATGGCACCTCGTCGAACACGTGCCATCGCTGCCGTCCTTCTTGTACTTGTCGGCCTCTATTCCCTCTCCCAGTGGCGGTTTTTCACAGTTCAGCCTTTGGCCATCAGTTCCTTGACGCCGGGATTCGGTCTCTCGAACGAGCAGGATGTCATCAAATCATCGACAAAGGGACTGGTGCCGTTGGAAGCGCACATCATGAGCAAATGTCCAGACACTCGGGTACGACACACACTTAGCCATTTCCCGAGATGTAGCGCATACTGACAGTTTACAAATAACAGGATGCTCTTCGTCAACTCATCCTCCCGGCCATGCAGAAGGTTCACGACAAAGTCTCCTTCACCCTCTCCTACATCGGCCACCCAGCTGCCAACGACGGCGTAGACTGCAAGCACGGTCCTTCGGAATGCCTCGGCAACATCCTTGAGCTCTGCGCTCGCGAGCTCTACCCCGACCCCAAGACCAGCCTTGGCTTCGTCATGTGCCTCACGAAGGACTACCATCATATCCCCGAGCGAACGCTGGTCGAAGACTGTGCGCTTGAGCACGCTCTTGACTTTGATGCGCTTAACGAGTGTGCCACAAGGGACGACGGCGCGCACGGCATGTCGATGCTCAGAGACAGCGTGCAGAGGACCATTGACGTTAGTCTACTTGCAACGATTTTGCTTTTCTAGCTCTACGGGGAGACTGTAGCTAACTTGATGTTTGACAGGCCAACGTAACGAAGAGCTGCACCATCCGCCTCAACAACGAAATCTATTGCATCCGTGACGACGGCGAGTGGACCGACTGTCCCCACGGACCTGGCGTCAACGATCTTGTCATCCAAGTCGAAAAGCTCTACCGCTCCCTCTAAACTCCAACCATAGCTCAAATACCACTAGCAGCCTTCTTCAGCGGCTGGTAAATATCCTTCCAGAGCTCGCTCTCCTCTCCGAGTGTATACCCCATACTCAAGCGCTCCATGCCGACGTCCGCACTGCCGTCCATCACCTCCAGTGTCTCCACGATTGAATCCCACCCAACAGCCTTTCCTGTTGCCTGGGTTGCGCCAGCCTCGAGCGCGACGTGCACGATATGGACGTGGAAGTGGTAGTACGTCGGCTGGTAATGCACGTACAGCTTCAGCTGGTCTGCCTCGATGCTTGGATACGTCTTCGTCGTCGCATCCACCAGCTTCTGCTTCATGTGTCGCAGCCATGGGATGTGTTTCTTCTTCAGGTCCCGCAGAGACCAGATATCCCGCCTCTCCACGATAGCGAGCAAATGAAGGGCCTCGAGGGTCTCCCGGTCCCAATTCAGGTCTGGCAACAGCAGGAATCCTTCATCTCCGCACTCCCCAAGTTTCGTTCTGTAGATAACATCCTCAACCTCCTTCCTGCCTTCGATAATGTTAAATACCCAATTCAGTCTTCCTTCCTCTCGCTTGCGCTGCATGTACGGCCTGATGCTCTCCCTGTAGATCTCGGGTGTCTCCAGAACATGCCTCACGCCTTGCTTACTATACTTTTTGACGTGTGTCTCTGTGCATGGGTAGATAAGATTGATCTTCAGATCCGGGAAGAATGCCGAGCCTTGGTCGTCCGTGGCAGTAGGTGCTGCTGCATCTGCCTCCTGGGGTCCTGTCCGAGCCATAAACCAAGCGTAGATGTCATTCGCCCCCAAATTTCGCAGACGGGAGAGTGTTGATGGCACGCCTGCGAGGTAGGCATCCTCATTAGGGAACGGCGCTCTCTCGAGGATAAGAAGAGCGGGCTTTTCATCGATAGAGCCATACAGACTCGTACGGCGTCCAGCTTGATCTGCACCACATTGAGAAATCAGAATCCAATAAGAGACTCGCAATTGGGATCTTGAGGGTTTGAACGCTGCCGCGTTGGTCATGAAGAGGGTATGATCTTACCGTGATTGAGCACTCGCTCAAGCTTGAACTTTGGCACCAGGGCCTCCGCGTTCGCCTTTGCTTCCGCCATTTGAATGTGCAGACACTCCTGCTTTGGTGTTTGTTTCTCTTGAACAGATTAGGTGTCTGAAATGATGGATTGACGGGTTGGTTCCTGATTGTGGCCAAGCTACGGTGAAGAGGTTTGTTAATCGGGGTTGCCCCTCCATCGCCTCCAGTGCCCCGCGCTCGACCGGGCGTGCGACACCCCAAGCTTGCCTGCCTGACATCACGTACTTTGAAACATCCCGATGCGTAAAGCTTCCCAAAAGCACCTGTTGCCCATACATGAGTCTTTGGAGCAAGGCACATGTTTTGGGTTTTTAAAATGATAGGGATGGCGAAGGCACAGGTATACAATATCACGGATGAGTTGAACCAGTCTCATGGGATGGATAGAGGAGGAAGAAGGACCTGTTACAAGTCCGAAACAGTCACGACTGTGAGACACACGCGCCGCCAAAGTGCTTGATTATCATTAACGTGGTATCGAATTCATCTTCTAGCCGAGAGACAGGCGAGATGAGACGCAGCACAAGAACCTCTGAAGCCACAACACCATTCGCTTCTTACGCGTGATGCAATGTTGAAGGGAATCGAAGCAAAATGAAGTAAAGGGAAGATAGAAAAAGAATGGTGAACGAGACAGTCAGGAGGTATAGTAGGGAGCCAGATGATGATGATGTCCCGTATATACTGTGTCCACATGCCAAGTCGGAAGACCAAAGAACGCCACAAGCCAATCATGAGACCGTATTCAGGGGTATAGACATCGTCAAGGGGTTCACGGAATAACGGGCCCAGAGCCACTCTCTGTTGAGCCGTCTCCTTCGATTGTTTTCCTCCAGTGCTCCGGCAAGCAGACGCATACCAACGGGAAGGCCTTGATCTCCCCGGAGGCGGCTGGTGAGCTGTCACGGCGACCGGATGTGTTGGACACACCGCTGTCCCGTTGTGCTTGTCGACGTGCTTCCCATTCTTCAGCTCTCTCATTGAGCAGAATGCCCGTGGCCCAGCCGTCATCCCAAATGCCAACCACCTTGAGCATGTCCGCTCTCTCCAACGTGAATTCATCCGCGGCGCGAGGTTGGTATGCCCACAAGACAGCCACGCGATCGCCTGGGTGAATGTCATCCGAAGAATAGTAATCCTTGAAGAACGGAAGTTGTTCTGATTGTTGGCTGGCGAGGCCTTGCGGTGAAGAGAAGCCGGCACTGGTCGGAGACTGCGGCACCGAGCTTCCAAGTACAGAACCACTCGAAAGGGAACCGTCCCTCTTAAGGGCAGCTGGCGGGGCTCGCAAGACGCCTGCGCGGCCGTCTGACGCTGGGCTGTCGCCAAAGTCGCTTGAGGACGATTGAGTATCATTTTTACGCCGTCCAGCCATATAGCCTGCTCCAGCCCCCAGAGCTCCTGCAGCCAGGCCGGCATGATGATGGTCTCGGGATGGAGATTCGCCGGAGTGGCCCTCTAGAGCAGACATTCGCGCAATTCGGCCACCCGGAAGTACCTCGTATCCTTGCGGCGCGCTCTGAGTCATTGACATCGAGGCCCCCTTGCGAGCAGGAGAGGGCTGATTGAAGATGCTGCCCTTCGTTGACCCTCCCCGTCTTCGCCTTCTAAGACAGAAGAACAGGAGGAGAGCGAGGAGGGCCACAGCGACAAGACTTCCCACGACGATGCCTGCAATGGCACCTCCACTCAAGCCACCACCGCCGCCGTCATCCTCGTCGTCGTCGGCGCCGCTTGATGCTGTACTCGATGGCGATCCAGTCCCCGTCGCGGTTGGTGTGTCGAAAGTCATGGTCTGAGCAATGGTGGGAAGCTCGACTCCTTGACAGCGCTCCTCCGCCTGCGCGTTGTAGCAGCAAGTATCGGTCGAGTTGATGCCACCGGCAGCACAGTACGAGCAGAACCCGGTTGTGCTGTTGCCATAGCCGCAATTCTCCGGCTCGTTAGCGATTCCAGAGATGCATGTTGATCCTGAAAGCGCGGCCTCGGGCAGGGCACAATTAGTGAAATCAGCTCGGATCAGGTCGTTGAGGTTGTTGGCAGGACTTGAGCAAAGGTCGTTGTCTGAGGTGATAAAGGCTTCGCTACGGGCAAATTCTGCGCAAGTATCGGCACAGAGCGGTTCGGCTTCTTGCTGAGACAGACCACAATCCTGGACAGCGTTCTGGACTAGCGAGTTGCACAAAACCGTCGTCGTGAAGCGAGCATACATATCGCTCGTATCTTGAAAGTTCACGCCCCCACAGCCAAACAGTGAGCCATACCTAAACCCGTCAGTTACACATAGCCAGGAAGCAGTGTGATCTAGAGCCACGTACTTTTCACGAACATAATTGGTCCGAACATAAGTGGTTAATTGGGTATCAAATGATTCCCGATCAGAAACGAATTGTAGGAAAGGGCTTGTCAAGGTCAGCGAAAGATCAAGGTTGGATGAGGAGCATTGGTACGCACAAGTTGCCGAACAAAGTCTCGTTGATCGAGATAGAGGCCGATTCAAAAGCAGGGCATGCTGTCGAGCCTCGCAATGAAATACATGCATCATTAGACTGTGCAGCAACTAATGAAGGTGTCATTGCTGCCAGTGTCACTACTCCAAACTTGCGGACGGACCGTTTCCCGTGGCGCGATGGCGCCGTCCGACCGGCTGATGCTGATGTTGGGAACGACATGCTGAGTGTCGGAGCCTGCGCAGACGATACGAGCGCAAATAAATCTTGGCTAGAGCGATGACTTCGAGTTCATGATCGTCGGGATGCAGTGAATCGTCTTGTGTTTACCTATACGCCTTGCTAGACGGTTTGCAGAAGTTGGCGGCTTGATGCAAGACAGACTTCGAATCAGGGCGGGCCGTGCAGGGCCAGGAACGACAGGCGAAACGAGCGACGAGTGGTTGGTGATGGCAGCGATAGTCGTAACCAAAACTTGACACTTGTCGGTGAGATTCGTCAACAGAAATGCCGAATGGCGTGAATCGAAATGATCGGGTAAGGACGTAGACGAGGAAAAGCGAACGACGGTTGCTAAGTAGCTTGCTTTGCGGAGCAGGGCAGAGAAATCGAGTAGCGAATAAGCGAAAGTCGAGAAGGAGAAAGGCGAAGTTTGAGTCCAGGTGTTGGAATCGTGGTCGACAAAGGTAGGCAGCAGGTGCCTTGAACCAGGTCGAGGAAAGAGCGTCTTGAGGTCAATTGCGTGATTAAGAGATTATTAAGGAGCCGGGCGTCGTCGATGAGCAACACAGACGAGGCAGGAGCGAAGTCTCGTTCGCTCCTGACCTTGGCGATAGCTCGACTTGGGCGAGAAGGAGCTGTGCGTGAAGCAGGGCGCCAGCTGAGCCAGGACTTCGACGAAGCGGTAGGGCGGGCACGGCTGAGGAGAGAAAGAGAAGAGGAAGAGGAGAGAGAGAAGAGAGAAGGCGCGCGCGTATCGGCTGGCTGGCACTGTGTGGTGGGAGTGGCTCCGGAAAAGAGAGGCCCAGCAACCGGGGGGTGGACGACTACAAGGAGGAGGACGAGGAGGAAGACGGCTTTGGTGGAGCGAGAGAGAGAAGAAGCCTGGTCAATGGCGCGATAATATTACGAGCAGGCTGGCGAAGGGACGACAGGGCCTAGGTCCAGGTAGGATAGTAGGGGAGTGAGACGACGGCGCTGGCGTCGCGGACCGGAAAGACGAGGTGAGGTGAGGTTGAAGGGACCAGGGGATGTGGTGATGGCCATTGATGAGGGGGCTTGTGCTTGGTGGTGGATGTTTGGGCGCCTCTGTCTAGGCCACTGGCTGCTGGGCATCTGGTCTGGGGGGGCAGCAAAAGACGAGGTGAGGTTGCAGCAAGGCCCAGATGGTGGTTCTGGTGGACACCGTCGGGAAATGGGCACCGACAAGGGTGTGGTTCGGAGATGAGAGTACCTTTTGGCTGGAGTCACACTCAAAGGGTACATTCTAACGCTACGGGAGCTGGGCGGTTTAATCTTGGGGAGACAGGGGTCGACGGCCGATGCAGCATGGGTGGTGCATGGGTGTGACGCTGCGCTGCAAGGGCAGAGTGGTGTGCGTTTGCTTGCTACAGTGCACGAGCTCCCAGTGACGGTTGCTTGGCTTCTCGTCTGGCTATCTTGGTTGTGTGGGCGCATAACATTTCTACCAACTGCCGTGTGTCTGGTTGCCTTCGATGAAACAGATCCGAGAGATCTGCTGGAACGTCTCAGACTCTTCCAGTTCAATGCTGTTCTTGATGCTGATGCTGACTCAATTGTGAGCTGTCTCGATCACATCCACGTGGTGCTGTGTCAATTGTCTTTGCCTTTACCTCCCCCATCCTCCACTCTTTGCCGCATTCCAGCCTGGCTGACCACGAGCAGCATCCACCCAGAAGGACCAGACCCAGTCATGGCAGAGGGTCTCTCTGGGCCTCCCTGCACTGGCAGAAGCACTAACTTCCCAGTGTCACGCGCAAGAGAACTGACAGGAGCAGTTTGAACGCGTCGCTATACTCATTACGTCTTCCTTTGCTTCTTTCCGCGAGATAACGACGAGTCAGCGGCTAAGACCACCGCACTGGCAACGCGCACGGCCCTTCGAAGTTTGCACAGCGCTTCGACCTTTACCGACCGCTTTCTTCCGCAAATAGGCATGGCTCATCTCCCCTTTTGTTTGATCGCCCGATAGGACCATGTACAACGATGTGGCTTCGGGAAACACAGTTGTCGAACCTCTTGTTGATCTTTGGCACAATTGTCATCGGCTTGGAGACAACTTTCGCCAGCTAAGCGCGTGTCTATTATCCGAAGGTGTTCATCCTATCCGGCTTTGGGCTACCCTTCTATGTCTCGCAAGCCTATACGAGCTGAGCACGTATTGCGGAGTCCGCCTCACGGATTGAGAGACAATTCGCTACTAAGGCTGAAAGTACTGAAGATTCAACAAAATGTCCATCGTGTCTTGCCCATCTGACTGACTCTCGCAAGGCTCGAGCGGAGAGGTGCGCGGGCCAACTGGCTAGGAGCGAGCCCATGTCTCATAGAGAGCATCCAATGACATATTGTCTCTGGGAATCTTACATTAGGGGGCTGAATGTCTCAACGAGAATGTCCTCAGCTGGTGTGGATCGGTATGCCGAAAGTTGTCTTCACTTGACGTACTCGATGACTGCTGAAGTCCTCCTATTCCCTACTGTTCGATTTGAGTGCATGATTCGGCTATCGAGAAACTCCTTCTTTGTTCCTTGGCTAAGCCGGCGATGATGAGGACTAACTATGGGAAGTGTCAACAGCATAAGCACAGAGATAATATTCAGAGAATAGATTCGCAACTTAGTACTACGGTCCCGTGTAGGATCTAGAAGTTTGTGTGTCCACAGATCAACTTGCTCAAGGCATTGCCTCAAGGGATCTCTTGACCTTTTCCGAAGTTGGTCTTTTTCTGCAACAATGAGAGCAGTTGTGCCCTGGGGTAGCACTCAACCCACTCGTCCTGACTCGACTATTTTCTCGAGCACTATGCTCCGGTGGACTAGCCAAGGGCGCTGTAAGAGCTTGTTCAGTGAGTGAGCGGAGAGAACAGGTTCGCTTGTGACCCATCGACGGAGCTCGACGCCCTGTCGTACTGAACGCTATATTGCAAGACGCAAATCCTCTCCAGTTCTCAGGGTTTTGATGAGATACTCCATGGAAGCCAAAACTCACACTCTCTTCCATTTAAAGCCCACTTGTGCATATCTTGCCGACCCGAAAGCAAAGCCAGATGCTAGAATCGAGAATCCGCAGAAGAGTTGCAAGCCGAGATAGTCGCCTCCACGTGCATCCACAATGGCACTTGCAATAGGGCTGCCCGTCAATAGGCCAAAAGACTGAAATGCGAAGGCAGTTCCTGTCCGAGCGCCAATCTCGCGGATATCTGAGATCTGGGCAATCAGCGTTGGTCCGATGGACGTGAGGCCGGATGAGCATAGACCATAAAGGGCGGTGAATGCAATGACGCCAGCGTTGTTGCGGATAGGTACCCAGACAGCAAAGCAGGCAATGCCAGTGAGTATGGCAATTATGATCATGACATTGAATCGGCCAAATCGATCCGCTACAAGCCCCGGAATGACCCGACCAACAAGGCCAACGGAGTGCATGATGGGCAGCAGATATATGACGAGATTTTGGTCCATGCCTTGGGCCGCGGCCTGAAGGATGACAAAGTTGTATGGGAGGAACAAGCCCCAGAACATGAGAAAGAGGCCAAAAACTGTGGACATCATAGTTGGTTCGCGGACACCACGCACATAGGCCCTGAGGTCAATGGGCTTGGTCTCTGGCTTTAGACGAGAGCGAACCGTGCAGCAAGCGATGAGCAGGGCAACCAGAAAGAGAAGGCCTACAGCGCGGATAGCCCAGGGAAAGCCTACAGAGTCGACCATTTTAGGGAGCATGATGGGCAGGACAATGCCCCCGACGGATGAGCCTCCCATCATGATACCAAAGACAAGACCCCTCTTGCGATAGAACCAAGTCACGAGACAGGACATGGAAGCAGTGTTGACGGCGCTGCCGCCAATCGGGCAGACGAGGCCCTGTGCGAGGAAGAAATGCCAGTACTTGGTGGACAGTGAGATCATCATGATGCCAAAAATGTAGGTGATGGTGCCACCGACAAGCAGCCAGCGCGGGCCGTAACGATCGAAGGCGAACCCCCAGAAGATGGGTAAGAAGTTGAGGACCCATAACATGAAGCTGATGATCCAAGAGATGGAAGACGAGGAGTAGTCAGAGAGGGCATGGTTGACGTAGTAGGCTTGGAAGGCGCCGACGCTGTTTCCAAGACCAAAGGTTGAGAACAGGCAAAAGAAAGCCCCGACTAGCACAGTCCATGCGGTGAGACCGCCATCGGGGAAGCTGTCCACATCGGTAGCTCGTTCGATTTCGGTATGAGAGATGGCTGACTCGAGAGCTACTGGTTGGACGGTATTGTCACGCTCTTCCTGACTTGCGGATTTTCTTGAAGCGTTCTCAGTGCAATCGGACATGACCTGCAATTGATTACAGGTTTTACACTGCAGAAAAGAATAAAAGGTGGTTTGGAGGGGAATTTCCCCACGGGGTCTGTTCGGGGTTGTACGCACTTTATGTTACCTCATAGTTATTGCGTTATGCCCGGCCCCGGGACCGGACCGGAGCTCGGCGAGAATGGCGACCTGGGCGGTGATCCTCACAAATGCACCGTAATCCTGTACCTTTGGAGGATGTGAGAAGCAATTTAGTTTTCTCATGGATCCTGCTTTATATTGAGCAAGTCGAAACCCAGGATCAGTAGATAGGTCCAAGGTTGGTTGGAGTTGGCTAGAGCAAGGCGTCCTACGACAATTGCCGGGTATGAACCACTCGAGTCCTAAACTCATCGCGTATCCAATAGGTGCTTATCACAGGTCAAGGATAAGTCAATGGCCTTTCTGTAGAAGAATACAGAAACGGACTGTCCATCTTGTTAAAAGGAACTGTGACTCAGTCCTGAGCATTGTGAAAATGTTTGTCCAACATAAGGAGTTCCTTGACATTTTGCCACCCAACCTCAAGTCCTATAGCCACCTGCATAGTCTTGCTTCAATAAACTCTGCTTAGCATTGTCTTCAATTATCCCTCGGCTCGCCTGGCGGCAGCGAGGATGGCGCCGGTACGCGGGGACGAAGCTCATTCGCAGCGACATAGAAGGGTCCTGCATCAGGGATCATCGGACCGGCCTGGTTTACTTAAGCGTGAGAGCTCAAAGCGGACGATGATCTGGTCATTGGCCTAAATTCTCCTATTGTCAAGGGGATCCTCATAGTTAAGCTACTTTTATGCCCAGATTGGTCCTACTAGAGAGAACGTCGAGCTCAGGGTGTATGGTTTGTTGGAGAGCCCGCTTGGAGCTTCCACGCCCGGACCTGGCCTGGCATATTGTTGCATCTTATTGGCCATACGCTGGAACCTTCGCCTAGGCTTTCGTGAACATCTGATCCGTTATCGCTCTTCCGTGCCGGGGACAGCCAAAGTGAGCTGGTGCTGCATTTCTGCATCGCCGAGCCAGCCGTGGGCGTCCATGGAAATGAATGGACGGGTACTTTCTAGCTTTCGCCTGTACCATGAATCATCACATGCTGTCAAGTCCACGCTTCGGGCTGCCGTGACCACACTTCTGTGAGTAGCTGAACATTGGCACAGATCCAGATGACTACACGGCTTGTAAGGGTTCCTGGCTACATGGACTACCCAGCCGAGAGTCAACTTGTTGTCAGTGTTTCCGATCTGACAATGGTACCCAGTCTTCACCAGAAGTCTGTACATGTATATCGAACACCACTGCCATGCATATCATCAAGGATCTGGAGGTCTCGGCCAACGGGCTCGTCGTCAGATGATGAACAGCGACAATAGCTGGAGATGACTATGATCTGCAGATAGGGACCATGAATATAGCAGCGGTATCCTGGTGGATACTATCGGTCATTTGATTGATGTGCATACTCGTTAATATTATCAATGCCGTCAATTGCACTCACCTTCGGACATTTGGAGCGCAATAGCATCATGATTGTAGTCATTGCAATGTATCATAGCCAGAGGGCCTTCCGAGGGACAACCAATACAGTAGATAGCAGTGCGCGCACTGTATGCAACACTGTACGCAACTTCGTGCTAGGGTTCCTATTTGGGACTAGCGTCAATCACGCAATCATCGGCTGGCGAGGATGCCGCAAGACCAAGGCGAACAGCAGGAATCCGAACGACATTTCTCCTCTTCCAACTACATTTCATCGCGTGCGACGGAAGAAGATCGACTTGGAACGACGAGTGCTTTCATTTACGACCTAAAAAAGGCCGGTTGTGTACGATACAAAACGCCCTGACGGTCATTATCATCATCACCCCCCTCATCCACACCAAAATTTGCACCATACGCGGCACCGACGAGCCACCGAGAGCCGCATCGGCCGCCGACTCAACCTCGACGACATGAGAAACGATATATGAGATGGAAATCGCAAAACAAAGGCATCGCCTGCAAAGCGCCTATCACAACGTCACAAGAACACTTCGGCTACTGCTTAAGCAAGCGACCGTATGCAGAGAAGTAGTGGCATCCCGGCACATGGCTGCTTCTGCCCGTCTTCTCATCGAAGATGTTGCATCCCTCACGAGCAACATTTGGGGGTGTGTATACTGGCCAAGGGTCAATAAGATGCGAAGTGGCATCTTCTTCAAGGAGTACTCACGATGCAATGAGACGGCGAAGTCGCTGCCCTCGTTTGTTATGCGGTGAAGGCCAAGCTCGTCGGCCATGTACGCCACCTGGTTCTCTTCGTATCTCTTCTTTGAGATAACTTTCATTTCTTTTTGTTCCTCGGACCCTTCCTCCGGGAACTCATAGCGAGTCTCGGTGAGGGTACCACGCAGGATCTTCATCACTGTCACGCCCATCGTCAGTAAGCGCTGGCGGCGAGCGGGAGGATTTCCCTACAGCAGTGTGCATTTCCGTGGTCATGAATGGGGCTTCCCTTGTTGGGACTCCAGACCAGGACGAGGAGGTTACTCTTCCCATTCCCCTCGTCGACCAGGTTCCTGGTGTAGCCTCGACTGCTATCCCCAAAGGCGTACCGTTTCCACTCATCGCCGACACTATCGTACCCTTGCATGAGCTTCATCAAGTCTTCGACGTTGATATCGTCACAAGTCAAACCCGATGATGGGCCAAGGACGTCCTTGAGGGCCCAAACAAGTTCGTCGAAGCGGTCGGGTTGGACGGCGCTAAGGGTTTTCTGCGCCTCGATGGAGGCGGACGTGGTTGTTACGGTGGTAGCCATGATGGAGGTGTCTTGTTGGTCAAAGATGTCGAATGGTTCTATACTGCAAAGGATACGAATCAGGCGGCGATTCAATGGGTTGTTTGGACAATGCTGGGACAATTCGCTGCGGGGTTTGATGATGCTGGGTCTGGGCGGTGTCACCAGGTCAGCTGATGTGGCCTCAGCGAACCTTGAGGGTGTTCCTCTGTCGCTGTCCTGACAGCAGTGGGGCCAGGTTGGCATGTCACCGAACCATCTTGAGGGCCTCACACAAAGGGGCGATAAGGGTGCCGTTCTCGCCGGTTTCTTACGGGTTACGAGAGAATGTCTGGGTGGGCGCCAGGACGCTAAACCGTTGTGGCCATGCTGAGCGCATTGTTTGAGGGGTCACGGGAACCAGGAGAACATCGCGAAAGCTCGCGAAACTGGTATCATATCGAGCGGAATCTTCGCATCTTCATCTACGTACCTGTCTCGGACAATTTGGGCTGAGATTGGGCATTTCATCGCATTTCTTGTCCTGTCAAAATGCAATGGAAACTTTCTTCAAGCGGTTCCTCAGGTCCCTCTGGCCGCCGATTATGTGGGGCCCGGTCCTTGAAAGGTGGGACTGGTCCGGTGCCGGCGGGATCCTCAAAAAAAATCCGTCAGGCCTTTTGACTGTAACTAACGGTGGGGATTGCGCAATCAGATTCGCTTGGATGACTAGGAAAGGCGAGAGTCATAATCAGATGAAATATAATTTGTACACTTTAGCTCTCACGCTTCATACAAGCATTCTCTTCGAACTGCCTCTTGTCTCTACTTTCTTTGTCGCTGCTGTCCCACCGAGCAACGGCTGACAAGCAAAGCCAAACACAGGTCACGACACCGTTGCGCAAGCGCTCAGTCAGCTGAACGGCCCGCCCTTCCATTCTTTGTGCAGTCTAAGGAGTGACGAGATGGCAACCAAGACGACTTCGGAACAAGAGCCGCCTTGCAGCAATGGCAGTGCAACACCCTGCTCATCCGAGCCTGCACTGCCGTGTAAAGAGAATACCGGGTGGCGGCGGATCCTCCGGAACTTCACTCCATCGTGAGTTGTGACCTATGGCTGTATGGCTGTTATCTGTTAGATCTAATATATCGGAACAGATGGTTTGCCGTGAATATGGGCACGGGCATTGTTTCCATCCTGCTGCATGAACTGCCTTACAACGCAGTGTGGATCCGATACATCTCATACATCTTCTTCTGCGTCAACATCGCACTCTTTGTTGTTTTCCTCGGCATGAGCATCGCTCGGTATACTTTATACCCTGAGATTTGGTCAGTCATGATTGCGCATCCCGGTCAATCCTTGTTCTTGGGGTGTCTGCCCATGGGGTTTGCCAGTAAGCTCTCTTCCGTCTTCGAAGCGCAAGTCTTACGAAGCTGACGAGGGCTGTCACAGCTCTCATCAACATGATGGTATTCTGCTGTAAAGATTGGGGCTCTGGCATGATCTACCTATCTTGGGCTTTCTGGTGGGTTGATGCCTTGGTCTCACTCACGACATGTATCACCATGCCCTTCATCGTCATGCACCGCCATAGACCAGGGCTACAGACCATCACCGCAGCTCTGCTTCTTCCCATTGTCCCAACCATTGTTGCAGCTGCCACTGGGGGTATCGTGGCTGAAGTGCTCCCGAACAAATCACACGCCTTCACCACTCTCATCGCTTCATACGTACTCTGGGGCATTGGCGAGTCTTTCTCTGCCTGTGTTCTCGCCTTGTATTTCCATCGACTTACGGTTCACTCCCTGCCACCACGCGAGGTCATCGTCTCGGTTTTCCTGCCTATTGGGCCTCTTGGACAGGGTGGCTTCGGTATTCAGAAATTGGGCAAAGTCGCCCTCGATATCGTCCCAAAAACACGGGCGTTTGGCGCGCTCGCTGGTGGCGCATCCCAAGCGGGCGAGATTTTGTACGTACTCGGCATCTTCATGGGTGTCGTTCTCTGGGGTTTCGGCCTAGTCTGGTTATCGTTTGCCTTGGTCAGCATCATCACAACTAAGAATATCCCTTTCAACATGGGCTGGTGGGGTTTCACCTTTCCTCTGGGGGTGTTGGCAACCTGCACCGGAGCACTCGCACAGAACTTGGATAGTGACTTCTTCAAGATCTCATGCACGGTATGTATCATCTTCTTGTATCTTCATTGCAGACTCAGCTGACGGTCCATGAACAGATGCTCTCGCTATCTGTCGTATTGCTTTGGATCGCGGTTGCTAGTCGGACTCTTCGGATGGTGGTCACTGGCGAAATGTTCCAAGCGCCTTGTCTTAAAGATCTTCGAGAGAAGAACCAAGCAGCGGGGTCTGATAGAAGGGTTTGAGTCACGCTCTAAACAGTATCCCAACTTATTCAGATGGAATTGAGTTGAGCATGTATTTCCATAGTTTAATATGACTACAATCTACCACCCGACACCAGATCTGTGAACGATGACGATAGCTCCTTGCTTAGCGATATTGAAAGATCGATTCCAACATACATGAATTCAATGCGTATGAAGCGGTACCATGCGAATTCACCTTTCATCACCTTCGTTTGTTAGAGCGGACCCGAAACCTACGAACAATCGGGCAGCCCACACCATACAGGGTAAGCTAGGTGGCGTTGCCCCGCCTGGAGTTTCGCGGGGCAAAAAGTTGGGAGACCAAAAAGTGTCGCCCAATGAAAGCTTGGGAGTTTCATTTCTTGCGACGAGACGAGGCTGCGTTTTCCAACTTCAACCCAGCACTGAAACTCTTCAACAAAAGAGTATCGAAAAATGGCAGGGCCTTCTGATGATAGTAAGTCGTGTCAGCTTGCTGCTCTTCTCCTGCAATCCATACTTACCAAATTCGACCAGGCTGGATTGGCCTCTGGCACCAGTATCGCACCTTCATCGTCGTCGCATGCGCTGCCGTTGTCTTGGGTGGCCAGCTGTATGCCCGGCTTTCAGAGGATTCTTCTCCGCGCTCATCGACAGCAACAAGCCGTTCCAATGATGTTTCTACGAAAAGCTTACCGTCCACGGCCTCGATCGAGAAGTCCAAAGCGACAGGACCGAAGAGAATCAAGGGAAAGTTGGTGAAGCAACCGGGCGAGCAGGAAGCTATTGATACAACTGCTCCCGTCAAAGTCTTGGTCTTCTTCTCGTCTATCACCACCAAGACTGAAACAATCGCGAAAGAATACCTGCAAAAGCTGTCCACTGCTCAGTCCATCTTGGCGAAGGAAACAGGATGTGAGTTCCTGGAACCCGAGCTCTGCGACTTGACGGAGGTCGAATTCGAAGACTACTTTGTTTCCACACCGAAGACCGATGATCCTATACGACACTTCTACCTGTTCCTCCTCCCGAGCTACAATATTGATTCAATCAATGATACTTTCCTTCAACACCTACAGGAAACTCACTATGATTTCCGAATCGATACTTCATCGTTGTCTGGACTGCTAGGCTATTCAGTATTTGGGTTTGGCGACACCGAGGGATGGCCTACGGAAGCTGAGGGCTTTTGTTTCCAGGCGAAGGAGCTTGACAAGTGGATGGCCAAGCTGACGGGTCGAAAGCGAGCTTACCCCGTCGGAATGGGAGACATGAAGGGGGACTTTGCCACGAGGTTCGATGAATGGGCCAAGGGAGTGCATGAAGTGCTTGGACATGCCGCGCGGACTGGAAACCTGGGAGAGGGTGCTCCTGGCAGTGGTGCCGCTGTCGAAAGTGACGATGAGGATATTGAAGAGGACGACGGCGAGGTGATCTTTGAAGATGAAGAGGCCCAATCGCCAGCACCAGCGAAAAAGACTCAGGACCTGGGTGATGTCGAGGACTTGGGAAAGCTGATTCGCTCTGGCGCCGATGAGGTTAGGACCACAGACCGCAAGGCACCTCTCGCCGTTGATTTCACCAACTATGGCTCGAAAACGAAGCAACCGAAGCGCAAACAACTACCCGCCGCACCGAAGGAGATGGTTGCCAAGGACTCACCGACATATGCTGCACTTACTAAGCAAGGCTATGCGATCGTGGGATCACATTCAGGAGTAAAGATCTGCCGTTGGACGAAGTCAGCGCTTCGTGGCAGAGGCAGTTGCTACAAATACTCACTATACGGTATCAATAGCCATCGGTAAGTCCTGTTCAGTTCACTAGCCAATCAAGCCTTTAACTGACCGTGTGATAGATGCATGGAGGCCACGCCGTCGCTGTCTTGCTCCAACAAGTGCGTCTTCTGTTGGCGTCACGGCACGAACCCCGTAGGCACTACATGGCGCTGGCAGGTTGATCCACCAGACATGATCTTTGAGGGTATCAAAGTGAACCATTACCAGAAGATCAAGATGCTTCGCGGCATGCCTGGAGTGCGTGCAGAAAGATACAGCGAGGCAATGCAAATCAGACATTGCGCTCTGTCACTGGTGGGCGAGCCGATCTTCTACCCGCACATCAACGAGCTCCTCGGCATGCTGCACAAAGAGCGCATCTCCTCATTCTTGGTGTGCAATGCGCAACATCCTGACGAGCTACAGGCTCTTAAGGCCGTGACGCAACTTTACGTCTCAATTGATGCGTCGAACCGCGACTCCCTAAAGAAGATCGATCGGCCCCTGCACCGTGACTTCTGGGAGAGGTTTCAAAGATGCTTGGATATCTTGCGAGAGAAGAGGTTCCGCCATCGTACGGTTTACCGTTTGACTCTCGTCAAGGGTTTCAATGTGGAGGATGAGGCTGAGGGATATGCCCAGCTTGTTGAGCGAGGACTCCCTTGTTTCATCGAAGTTAAGGGCGTGACCTTCTGTGGAACAGCTACATCATCCAATGCAGGCCTTCGCATGACCAACGTGCCGTGGTACTGGGAAGTTTGCGACTTCGTTCGCGCTCTGGAGAAGCGGCTGAAGGCGAAGGGATTGAAGTATGGTATCGCTGCTGAGCATGCTCACAGCTGCTGCATTTTACTCGGCAGTGAGCGATTCCTTGTTGATGGCAAATGGCACACTCACATCGACTACCAGCGCTTCTTCGAACTCCTCGAGGAACGGGGACCTGATGGCGATTGGACACCAGAGGATTACATGGGACCCCCAACGCCGGAATGGGCTCTATGGGGCAACGGAGGCTTTGATCCGAGGGATGATAGAGTGGACAGAAAGGGCCGGAAGATTGAAGTTGAGGTCATTCGGGAACGACCGGCAGACTGGGATGACACCCAAAGTGCGATGTGCAGTGCAGAATGAAGCAGTAGTTGCCACACAAAACAAAGAAGCACCAATAGCTATTCATCGGGTCTGGTGATGTCCCGACTGCTCACGTGTTCAGGAGCAGTAAGACCTGTGATTGATACGACGCATTCATCAGGAAGGGTCATTGGAAGCTATTACAATTCAGGGAATATACTCTTCGTATTTCTACTCATATATCGCTTGAAGTGATTCTCAATGCTACAAGATTACTGTGTTACACTAACAAGTTTGTTGATCAATACGGCAGAAGAACTGTGATATGGTATAAGATTGCCAGCAGCCATTCTGTTACAAGGTCATTCGCCCGCGGCGTCCATGGCGAAGACGGCCGCAGTTGCTACGCAGATCAAAGACCACATGAGCCAATCAGTCGGGTCTGACTGGTGAGGGTCCTACATGCCGACATGGTCAAGAGTGTGATTACGACATCGCAACCACGGGGAAACGTATGTGAAAGCCATTATAATTCAAGGGATATGCTACCCGCATTGCCGTTCCCATGGCCCCTCGATTGGTTTTCAATGCCTAGAGATCGTCGTTTTACACTAAGCTCTTTGACCGACATATCGGAAGAGCTACAATATGGTACAGGATGGCCAGCAGCCACTCTCTTATAAGGGAAGACCGTGTTCGTATCTCGGCGACGCGGCCTTCGTCTCTCTCGTTTGACTATTCGATGGTTATAGTGACTGCGACTGGAGAGCAGAGGAGATGGAGAGATCGAGAATTGCCGTCTAGTCAAGACCGACACTGGGCATGTCGCCAAGGTTGATGCCAGCTGCGCCAGCACCCTGCCCAGCAGGAGCCGGTCGGATGTCGAGGGTAGAATCGTAGGCAACCATCTCGGCCAGGATGTCTAGGATGTTCTGTGAGGAGAATGTTAGCAGACGCATTGGTACTGGCTGTGCGAGGGAGAGACGAACTCTTGGGACGGTAGTGTCGTAGATCCTGATAAGATCAGCTGGCGCCGGGTACACCTTGAGACCCTTGTAGAATGCAAGCGCAGACTCAACGGCTTTAGAAGCTGTTCGTGGGATGTTAGCAAAGGCACATTATGCAGCGCACGACGACAGTGCTTGAAAGGGGCAGCGGCCGATATAAGAAAACGTACGATCCTGTGCGAGCATCTCGCCAGCCATTACTTGCTCGTTGAAGAAGGCCTCACGGTCCTCGACGCCAGTGGGGAAACCCTCCTCCTTGGCATCATCGACCAGAGACTTGATGGCATCACGCTGCTTCCGGGTGGAAGCCTCGGCCTCCTCCTTCTCGGCGCGCGCCTGGCGACGCTCGTTTCTCCTCAGGTTGCGGCGGAAATCGGGATGGCTGCGTCGCTGGTAATCGAAGTAGGCGGCATATGCTAGATTGATAAAACATTAGACTTCTGGCGGCGCTCGAGTCCGAATATAACGTTGGCCAACGTACCAACGACAGCGACAGCGGCGCTTGCGACTGATGCCGTCACTACAGTAGAGGTGTTGACCATGATGGGCAACTGTGATTAATGAGACGGAAATGAAGCAGACCGGGTAGCCAGGAGCAACAAGTTCCCATCAAAAGACGAGACTGAAGAGAACACTGAGAAGGTTCCGGACGGGCGGTTGGCAAGCTGTTGTGGATGATGCGCAAAGTCAAAGTCTGGAGCTGGGCAAGCGGGAAGCTATAGGACGGATCAATTCCAGCTCTTTCGGATCGCGCCTCGACACCAAATTTTTGGGAGCCTGGTCGTAGCGCAGGGGTCAGCCACACTGGGCATGACGCTACGGCAGAACGTCGGATGCGGGCCACAGTGTGGCTTGGCTTCACCTCGACGACCCAGTTGTTCCCCAAGGGAGCTCCCGTCACTGACCAGTCGTCGTCTCAGAGCCAGCTCCACACGACGTCCCTCGAGACATGCACTCATCCGCCAGCTGGTCTCAGGCACACCTGCGAGCCACCAGGCGCTTCTTCGCTCACTAGTCTTGCGTCCCGACCAGCTCAAAATGTCTGAAGAAAGGAGCAAGATCTCCTTGCGCAGCGGCACCAGGAAGAAGCGTCGTCCGGAGATCAGCGCGCCTCGCCAGATCTCCAAGCCTATTGCCCAAGATGGCGCTGTTCGGGTGCCCGCTGGTGCCACGGATGCAGGACCACGGCCGCGTCCGCGTCCGCCGGCTGCAGGTGGAAAGGTGCGGCCTCGAACTGCAGAAGCTCACGCAGAATGATGTACTGACTACGATATCTAGACATCTGACCTCGTGAAGCGTCGCTACTCGACGCGATTCAACAATGTTCCAGCCAACTTCGATGCAACACAGCCACCGGACGTCCCAGCCCTTCCCTCCTTCGACAATCTTCCCACACGTGAGCGCCGGCCGCCCACCGCGCGTGAGGAGGCGGCTGCACCGGTACTCGACATCAAGGCCTTGCGTGATCCAAATCTCCTTCCCGACCAATATGTCGCAGCGGTACTTGGGAATGCCACGGACGACCAGATCCGCGAGTTCGAAGAGTCGCTGAAGGGACTCAAAGCCCGGGCGGCGCAGGACATGCAACAGAACCTCTTGCAGAATCGGACTCAATTTATCAAGATCAGCAAAGAGGCCGAGAAGCTGAAGACTGAGATGCGGGCGTTGCGAAACCTCATGTCGGACCTGAAGACCAATACCTCTGCCCTCAGGGCAGCATCGGCGAAGGGCGAGGAACAGCCTACCTTTGGTGGACCAGTCGGTGGAGGACTTAGCAAGCGGGACAAGCGAAGCTCCGTGGCAGACCGAAGCGCTCTTTGGAACTCCCAGATGCAGGCGCTCTACAAGAATGTTGAAGGATCTCAAAAGTTTCTCCCCAATTCAGCGGGTAGGCACGTTGTGCAGAATGCTGGCCCGTGGATTGAGCTTGATAACGCTACGTACAAGTCTCGTCGTGCCATGCAGATCTTCCTCCTTAACGACCACCTTCTCATCGCATCTCGCAAGAAGCGCAAGGCTGACGCGCCTGGAGAGAGCCGAGGCCCGATGACGAAACTGGTTGCTGACAGGTGTTGGCCACTGCTCGACATCGAGGTTGTCGATATGTCTGGAACTGGAGAAACGTCGGGTGGAGGGCGGAACAAGCTCGCGGATGCCATCATGGTACGTGGCGGCGGTTTAGAATCATTCATCTACCGCACGGAGAAGCCCGATGACCCCGAGAAGAAGGCCCTGCTGCTGAATGTGCGACGGGCGGTAGAAGAGCTCCGGAAGGGCTTGCGCTCAGAGATGGAAGCCAACAACAAGGCCAAAGAGACCATCAACTACTTCGCGTCCAGGGATCCTGGTCTGCTGCAGAAGACCGAGCTCCTCGAGACGCTGTCAGACATTAAAGACATGCTGATCGAGGTGGATGGCAAGCAGCAAAACCTTAGATGGGTGGAGAGCCAGATGGACGAATTGGACATTGATGTGGCTCTCCAGAAGCTGGAGCCAGCCGTGGCTCGTGTGGAGAAGCTGAAAGGTCTTGCCCGAGGACTGAAGAACAATGCGGTTGCGCAGGACTTCATCAATTTTAAGGTGGAGGAAAGGTGCACGAAGCTGGCAGGCATGATCATCCGCCAGCTCGAGACGAGCCACAACGAAAAGGCCAAGACGAAGCAGAATGTCAGCTGGCTGACCAGACTTGGGTTTGAAGACCGCGCCCGCGAGGCGTATCTTGCTGCTCGTAGTGATATTGTGCACAAGAGATCTCGGTACGTCTGATTTCCTTGAAGATGTTGAACAGGATACTAACACCGTTGTTCAGACAATGTGTTTTCCAGGGTGACTTGCACCTATACATCTGGCAGCTGTCATTTGTTTACTTTATGATCATTCACAATACGGTTCAGTGCTTCCAGGGATGCTTCCCTCCCCCAATGATGAGCGCGTGCGTCAAATGGGCCAAGGAGGAGGTGGAAGCTTTCAACGTGATTCTGGCCCGGCAGCTGAGCAGCACGGAGCGTGGTGGGCAGGTCTGGACGCAGTGTATGGACCGGGCGAAGGAGCATGCGAAGCTTTTGGGCGAGGTTGGACTGGACTTCACGAGTCTTGTAGGCAGAAATGTGGAAGATGGTGCTCTTGCACCAAAGGCTGCTGTTGGTCTCGGACTGGGCTGAGCCTTGGAGAGGGATAGAACAACAACGACATGAGACGTAGGAGCAAAGCATACACATTTCGAGCAGATGGACTCGACAGCAATGGTCGCTGACGCGTGAGATGCAGAGATACACCTGGATAGTTCTCCCCAGATGATCACCATCAATTGAGGTAGCAAAATACCACATGTCAGTAACAGGAAACCTAGATTCCGTTCATCGATGAAGCAGAATGCACCCAATGTTTTCTGTCACAATCCAGTGCCCTGCAATCTTACGAGTAGCTGTTATTGTTGCTAGCGGTGGCGTTGGCTCTAATCTCAGCGATCGAGGGCCCCCCACCCCGAAACAACACCTCGCTCACTGCCTGCCTTGCCCAGTGAACTGACGCTGCTCCCCAGCTCCCTGAGGTCGTTCTGGCAGCTTGGACCACCACCTCCATCCACACTCCGATCTTGCCCCCCCATCAATCACCATCACCATCCTCATCACAACCCTTTGTGCCCCCTCTCGCCGCCACAGCACAGTCGCCCAACGCCCATCCAGCGACTGTCCTTGACTTTTCCGACATTCCCTCCGTCACCATCGAATTCTCTGCAAGCCTCTTGATCCTCTTCCTCCAGGGCAACCATTACCCCACCGCTTCCGACCGCGACCCGACCGCAAAAAGCGACATCCTATCCCTTGTGTCGTGATCACCACCGTCATCCACCCAGCGACCCGCGCGAGCGTAGAGCAGCGTGTTCGTTCCGTCTCCTGAATTTCAAACGTATCACTAGAAGGAGAAAGAGAGGTATCACAGGCCCGTCATGGATACAAACATGGAGGATGTCAGTCGGGCACCGGCAGATGTCTCGCCTGTCCAGACAGAGCCTGCCACCATCGGCACCCTTGATGGCTGGATTGAGAGCTTGATGAGCTGCAAGCAACTGGCTGAGAGCGATGTACAGAGGCTTTGCGACAAGGTGCGTTCGATGATCCGAAGCTCTCGATTGATGTCGCGTCAAATGAAGCACGTGCTAGAGGAGTACTCATGACCTACCTCCCTTAACTTCATGAAGCGCGCACGACGAGTTTTTCGCACCAGAACGTGAAGCAGAGATGCTGATAGAGAAAAATAGGCACGCGAAGTTCTTCAAGAAGAGTCTAATGTCCAGCCAGTGGTGAGTCCGACCGTTCTTCCTTGCCTGGAGCTTGCCTTGCTGATGCCCCGCAGAAATGCCCCGTCACTGTCTGTGGTGATATCCACGGTCAATTCCATGACCTGATGGAGCTTTTCAAGATCGGTGGTCCGAACCCTGACACGAACTACCTCTTCATGGGTGGGTTTCCTCAGTTCTATAGCTCAGCTGCTTTGTCGGTGTACTGACCGCCTCCCAGGAGACTACGTGGATCGAGGCTACTACTCCGTTGAGACCGTCACCCTCCTTGTCGCCCTCAAGATTCGATACCCCTCCCGCATCACCATCCTCCGTGGCAACCACGAATCCCGCCAGATTACCCAAGTCTACGGCTTCTACGACGAATGCCTCCGAAAGTACGGCAACGCCAACGTCTGGAAGTACTTCACAGACCTCTTCGACTACCTTCCCTTGACCGCCCTCATCGACAACCAGATCTTCTGTCTTCACGGTGGTCTATCTCCCAGCATTGATACCCTCGACAACATCAGAGCGCTCGACCGCATCCAGGAGGTTCCACATGAGGGCCCAATGT
Source organism: Sarocladium kiliense (assembly GCA_030734395.1). NCBI lineage: Eukaryota > Fungi > Ascomycota > Sordariomycetes > Hypocreales > Sarocladiaceae > Sarocladium > Sarocladium kiliense. The sequence goes on along the minus strand of JAUZTG010000020.1, from coordinate 246,837 downwards.
GCGACCTCTTATGGTCTGACCCTGATGACAGGTGCGGCTGGGGAATTTCTCCCCGTGGTGCGGGTTACACGTTCGGACAGGACATTTCTGAGGCGTTCAACCATAACAACGGCTTGACGCTGATTGCCCGTGCGCATCAGCTCGTTATGGAGGGCTACAACTGGTCTCAAGACCGTAATGTCGTGACCATCTTCTCTGGTAGGCTTCACTTGGTGATATTTTTGCGTGTGTAGCGGTTTTACTGACGACGCTCGCAGCCCCCAACTACTGCTACAGATGCGGCAACCAAGCCGCGATCATGGAAATCGACGAGCATCTCAAATACACCTTGTAGGTTTCCCTTACCAGCTGAGACTAGACTGAAACTGACTGTGAACAGCTTGCAATTTGACCCTTGCCCGAGAGCCGGAGAGCCCATGGTTTCGAGGCGTAAGCTACCCCCATAGGAGTGAACTTTATCTATAACATTGACACTAACTGGACACAGGGACACCTGACTACTTCCTTTAAACTTGCCACGCCTCGAAGCCGAAAACGATTGACGAAAAACCAGCCTCTTGCCCTGGGCCGACAAGAGACGGGTTGTTGGAATTCACGCGGATTCAAATTAGTCAAATTTGTACAGCTGCACGTACTGCTGTCCAAGTGTCTTTCCTGGTCTCTAAAAGCCTCGGAGGGCCTATTAGGGATCGTCTTGATCTTGACGCTCCTGGTCATATCTTGTGTGAAGCAGCAGATAAACAAGAGGCTAGACACGCATCTTAGAGCTGGCAATGCGAGATGATGAAGACATTCTGGGCCCGAAATGTGATGTCCGTTGTAGATGTGAACGTATAGAACCAGGTAAGCTTCAGCGCTGACTGCTCCAGGTCAACTTTATTCGTCTCATGGTATGGTATTGCTTGAACAAATGATTGTGAGTGGTGGTATCATATTAATCATCCCTTTATGCTCGCTCATACTTTGTAGCCCTCCTGCCTAATCTGCCGTCTGATGCGGTCAATGTATATGACTCTAAACCCAACTCCTTCCCATCAGCGGGATTCCGCCATTTCGTAGTCTCGCTGCGGCAGCTCGGTGTCAAGCTCGTTCTCCCACCTCCTCTCCCGCTCCGCCTCTGTGCTACCCCGCCTCTCAACATCAGCAGCATCGGTCTCTGGCTTGTACGGCTCAGACATAGCTGCGTTCTTTTCTGGCACGCCCTGACTATAGTGACCAGGAGCGCTGCTACCATCCGGAATGTGGAACCGGAGGTCAAATCGCGAGAGAGTGTATGTGTAAAGGACAATGAGCTCGATGGCAAAGTTGAAGCAGTAGAAGGCTGCCTTGTGGTTGAACCATCCCTGACTGGTGAGCGGCCGGCGAGTGTAGCCAACGCAGGCTCGGTAGGTCGCGCCAATGCAGAGTAGCGTGGCAGTGAAGAGGACGAGGATGACTTTGGTGCGCATGGTGCCCTTCTTGCCGAAGTGGTCGATTGGCTTGGAGTGCGGAACGAGGATGGCTCCGAGAACGATCGGGATAGGGATAAAGGTGAGGACGGCGAGGTATGTGCTCGCGAAGAGGCGAATCTCGCGGAGTTGAGAGATGAGGTCTTGATCGAGGGTAAAGCTGGTGTAGACGATGCTGGTAATAAGCAAGACGAGACTGGCGAAGAAGCTGAAGTAGATGAAGATGAAGGGGAACTTCAGCTCCTTGCGCCAGCCAAACTCCGGGTGATGAGCCCTCAAGATCCTTTGGGCAAGTATGACATTAACGACGAAGAATATGATGACGCCTGCATTGGTGAAGACATTGGTAGCAATCGCGATCTTGACGTTGTCGGCATAATTGCTCCAGACGATTCTCATGATCAGTGCTGTTATCCTGGTCATGCAGAAGCCGAAGACGGCACCGGATATGATGAATTTGTGACCGCGACGAAGGTTCGTTTGGAGAATGTACATGTTCAGAACGGCCCCTGTGATGTATAATGGAAGGAGGACGGCGGAGATGGGGACATCGGGGACGACTGATGGACGGCCGCCGAGGGAAGCGAAGTGAGGAGCGTATGGTGGCCCCTGGGAAACCATAGTTAGTCACCGGAACGCAACACAAGCATCATGGATTTGAGACGTACCGGAGGGTTCTGCGACATTGAGGCTGACATGATGAAGTTGTTGAGAATGACAAAGGGGTTGTGGTGTACAGCTGGAGATCTGTTGCTTCCTCAAGCTGGGAAGAGGTGGAATGTTGAGGATGAAGAGAAGGCAAGATCGAAAGGGCTAGGCCTTGAGACACATTCATATATCTTGTCCCTAGTGGATAACAATTTAAGCATGAGGGGCCGGGAGAAAAGCACGAAGCGGACTATGATTCTCATTAACGCTTCGAGCTCTGGCCACGGAGCCGCGCCAAGCATTAACACCGAACTACGCGGCGGGCATTTCAAAGGCCCGCACGGTGTAAGCTGGGGATATCCAATCAGGAAATGAATATGATGCGAATCCCGGGATCGCGGCTATCAGATCAGGAGGCAACCTCTCAACGTCATGCATTTACGATGTGCGAATGCCGCTTCCCGGGGTGGGAGGGGTCGGTGTTTACCAAAGCCTAGCGGACTTTCAGGAGACAGACGGCATGCGATCTGCTCCAAGGATGGAAAAAACACGACGGAGGATAAGCAGCCTAAGGCACAAGTGCCCCGAAGTGGAAACAGATCTGGTCTGGCACAGATCATAGATTGGATTCGGATTGAGGGATGGGCGTTGTTTGTGGGAAAGTTTGGCGCGACGTCGGCGGTCGGTGGTTGTGCTTTGGGCGAGTCGGAGGTCGGCGATTTGGAACGCCGATGGTCCCCCTTGAGCTGGGCGTGCGGGAGCGCACGGGAATGGCGATTACGTTTCAGGAGCGAGAACGTGGCTTTGCACGTGCGGAGGGAATGATACTATTTTGCTAGTTATCTCTTTCTCTAATTATACTGTTCTTTGGAGGGTCGGTATTTGAGTCACAGACTTCATGAGTAATCTCGATTCAGATATCACGAGTTGAATCTCCAAGTATGTGAGCTTGGGAATCCCACGATAGCTGCGAGGTTCTACCAGTATTTGCGTAGGTAAAAATCCAAATTGCGGAAGCCTGAGGCATTCGATCCACTTGTCAGAGGCTCGAAGCAAGATATGGCTTGATCTATCATGGTCTGCTGGCCAGCTGCTGCTGTCACCCGCACATGGCTGATGTAACGACCACCAACTACCCGATGAGGCAAGGCGCGATCATGGCAACGGCTCAGGTACCGAAGCACATCCAAAGCGTTACAAGCATTAAACCCTGGCTTATGATGCCATTTTCCATTTCAAATCGAGTTTCTCAAAGCCAGGACAGCTTTTGAATGATGATTTGACCACTCTAATATTCTGGTTTGACGTGAGAAGGCAACCAGTGAAGCGCCTTTTTCCATCCCCGGATCACCGACCCCGGATCACAAAGTCTGGCCGTCATGGCTGGCAAGAAGCGTGACCAGAGGTACATTGACCTCACAGGCGACAACAGCCCTCCGAGGAAACGCCAGGCTTCCTCATCGAATACCGCATCACAGAGAAGCACACCTGCTGGTTCGAGCCAGCTGTCTGCGTCCAGGAATGGGTCCCAGACTCACTTCTCGGAGGCGTCAGTCGATGACTCTGAGGTATTGATCCTGACTCAAGAGCCAGACGGCCCCGAGAAGGAACTATACGGCACCTTGAGTAAGAGAAAACCCCGAGATCTGATCTTGACGGTATCAAAGAGGCTGATCATACTTCAGCCAACAAAATCGTTGGCATTCGCTATTACAATGGCTTCGTCACTCCAGGCGAGGTGGCGCTGTGCAATCGCGAGCCCCAAAACCAGGTTGGTAACCGAATTTCCCCATGAACTGGTTAAGGCTTCTGATGCATCATACAGTACGATTCAAATGCCATTCGAGTGGACAACGTGGTTGGCCACCAGATAGGCCACCTACCGAGAAACCTCGTGCAGAAGCTCTCTCCGTACTTAGTGAGTCATTGGGACACTTTGAGTATAACCGTGAATTTCACTAACTGTTGACAAAGGACCGTGGGGATATCACTGTCGAGGCGATGCTTGCTGGGGACAAGGGCTTCTACGACTGCCCGGTGATGCTCTCGTTCTTTGGTCCAAGTGACGCAACAGAGCGCGCTCGGATTGAGGGAAACCTCAAGAAGGACAAGTTGGTCAAAGCAACCGAGCTCAAGCAAACTAGAACTGAAGCTGTGACTCGGCGCAAGCTGACTGGCCTGAGGAATGGCGGATCGACCGTTGGCCTGGGCTCTGGGCCCGTCTTCCAGGCTGAACCTGACCCAGCGGCAATGGAGAACATTCTTGAAGTTAGCCAGGTACTACAGGGAGTCAGAGATGGTGATGTCATCAGAACTTTGGCTTTCGGCGAGGCTGAGCTCGAAAAGATGCCGAAGGCTGCACAACCAGAGCAACTTGCGTCCACTTTGCTGCCATACCAGCTTCGGGTAAGCCCACCAGTACTCTACGTGCTCCATAATGAAGCTGATATAAGATAGGGTCTTGCTTGGATGAAATCGAAGGAGAACCCCGAATTTCCCATCCCAGGATCAGACGATATCGTCCAACTTTGGAAGCGCGACCCTCGCGGCAAGTACCGCAATATCGCATCCGACTTTGTCTGCACAGCACCACCACAACTATTGTCTGGTGGCATCCTAGCAGACGATATGGGCCTGGGAAAGACTTTGCAAATCATCAGCCTGGTCTTGACAGGCGGTCCAGGTGCTACATTGATTGTTGCACCAGTTAGCGTCATGAGCAATTGGGGACAGCAAGCCCAGAGGCATGTCAAAACCGAGCACGCCCCGAAGGTTCTGATTTACCATGGAACGACGAAGGCCACCCCTGCTCAGCTCATGAAGTACGACATCGTGGTGACAAGCTACGGCAAACTCGCGCGCGAGATGGAGAAAGGTGTTGAAAAGGTGCTTTTGGCACCCGAGACAAATTGGCGGAGAGTTGTGCTCGACGAGGGTCACATCATCCGCAATGCACAAACGAAGCTCGCCTCGGCCGCTTGTGAGCTCAAGGCTCAGTCACGCTGGGTATTGTCTGGCACTCCGATGTATGTATCCTCTCATCCCATCCAGGAACACGAGCTAATACGTTCAGCGTCAACTCTGTGAAGGACTTGCACTCAATGATCAAGTTCTTGCGCATTACTGGTGGCATTGAACAGGCGGAGGTTTTCAACGCGAAAATCACCCGGCCCCTCGCTTCAGGATCACATAATGCAAAAGGTCTACTGAGAGCGCTGATGCAAGATATATGTCTGCGCCGGCACAAGCAGATGAAATTCGTCGACCTGAAGCTCCCCGAGAAGAAGGAGTACCTCCATCGTATCGCTTTCCGACCCGACGAGAAGATGAAATATGATGTGCTGCTGTATGTTAGCCCCATTTGCATTAGCAGAGCATGATGCTGACTTGTCATTAGGTCCGAAGCTCGTGGTGCTCTTGAGGAGTATCAAGCCAAATAAAAAACAAACCAAAGAGGGCGGTTCCAAAGCGTATTGGAGCGCTTGCTACGACTCAGGCAAACGTGAGTCTCTGGCCCTTACGACCATACTGCGATAGGCGTGCTGATCTACCTAGATGCAATCACTGGACCCTCTGCAAGGATCGGATCGATGATCTATTGAGTCTACTTGAGGAACAGGACGTGGTGGTCCTCAACGACAAGAATCGGAAGCTGCTGCAGGACCTCCTTCGATTGTACATTGAGTCTCAAGAGGAATGCGCCATCTGTTACGAGGTGCCTAAGACTCCCGTCATCACAAACTGCAAGCATGCTTTCTGTCGACCTTGCATCAGCCAGACCATCAACATTCAGGGAAAGTGTCCAATGTGTAGGAACCAGTTGACAGAAGAATCGCTACTGGAGGGCCAGCCTGAAGGGTACGACGATGAGAACTTCGACGTGGAGACACAGAGTTCAAAGACGGAGGCAATGCTTCAAATTCTCAAAGCAACACTGAAAAATCCCGGCTCCAAGGTCATCATATTTTCTCAATGGACGTCCTTCCTCAACATCATTCAGAATCAGCTCAAAGCGGCCGATATCACTCACACGCGAATCGACGGCAAAATGAACGCCCCAGCCCGCGACCGCGCTATCCACGCCCTCGACAACGATCCATCAACCCGCGTGATGCTTGCCAGCCTCGCCGTCTGCGGTGTAGGTCTCAACCTCGTCTCCGCAGACACCGTCATCCTCTCCGACAGCTGGTGGGCTCCCGCCATCGAGGACCAAGCAGTCGATCGTGTCCATCGCCTGGGTCAGACTCGGGAGACGACTGTTTGGCGTCTGGTGATGGAGAACACAGTCGAGGAGAGGGTGTTGGATATTCAGTATGAGAAGAGGGCGTTGGTGAGCAAGGCTTTCCAGGAGCAGGATGGGAAGAGGAAGAAGGCGAAGGAGTCGCGGATGGGGGATGTTTTGAAGTTGCTTTCTTGATCTCTCTTATGAAGGAGTGGGAGGTTAGGTCAAACAATGGCGTGTAAGATCTGAAGTTGCTGTATCATCATCGACCTGTACTACCAGAGACTTTCGGCAGAGAGTCTGTAACGCGAGTGGATTGAACATGGAATGGCAATGTTGCTTCATTTCATGGAAATGGTCACAATGAAATATACTTGCTGATCATATGAGTGTTCTTTGTTGACTTATGACCACAGTGCCGCCTCGTTCTCGTCCCTTGTAACGCGATGGCCTTTTGTACACCTGTTCCCAGACCATGAAAATGATGAGAATACATATTTCGCCTTAGCCCAGTCCCATATTCGGCTCGTCATCTATCTAAGCCACCTCGCATATGCCCACCTAATCCTCCTCAATGCCCGAGCCTGGACCTGAATCCCCTTGATGTTCGCCAGATCATCCAAGTCCTCCAGGAACTCCCGCTCCACCTCGCGTGGAAGAAGCTTCAAGGCGAGGCCCCTCAGTACATGCACCTCGCAAAGGAGCAGACCATGGTCCTTGTACGAGAGAACATTGCTCTCCGTCGGATGCGCCTCTGAGAGGATGCGATCAACATTGCGCAACACGCGTACGGCGCGACCGGCCGTGCGGCTCTGACGCTGGCCGGATCGTCCACCAAGAACGGTGCGTAGGTATCTCCAGGCGCCAATACTAACCAGGACACCAGGTGTGAGACCTACAAAGCCGAAGACAAGTTCTTGAGACTTGAGAAGTGAGTCAATGCCAGTCATCGCAACCTCCAGGTCGACCTTTGTCTTTTGAACTTGAATCAGGAGAGACCGGACAAGATCACCACGGACAGCCCCCATGAAGGGACTACGGAGATCCTTCTCAAAGGCTCGCAGAACAGGCGTGACATCTCCCTCCGCAACCTTGCTGCGGATCTCAGCTATTTGTGCTTCAGAGAGGGAAGAACCGTCAACGGCGAAGTGAGGCTTGTCCATGGCGAAGTCGACAACCATGCGCTCGAGGCTCTCGCGGTCTGCTTTCAAGCTGTCTCTGCTCATGATCGCAATCTCGCTGGTCTCATCGTGACGGATTGTCTGCACAACCTTCCTAGAAGGCTCGACGACCCAGTTAAACCAGAAGTCGCGCACCGTGACGCCAAAGTCCGTGATCCATTCAATGATCTCCGCCTTGCGGTTTACCAGAATGCGGAGGACTGTGGTTGACGACAGCACGCCAACTACTCCAGGCAGCCAGTAGCGCACAATTGCCGGTGGCCGACCGTTCTCTTTAGCCAAGCTCTGCATTGTGTTCAGATGATTCGGGAGCGTCCTGTCAATAGTCTGTAGAAGTCGACGGGCAAGCATCGCGGGTCGGTTGGCTGTAGTCGCGTCGTCGATGTGAACGGACAACTCAGGATCTTCCTCGACGCCTGCGAAGACCTTATCTTCGAAATCACCGATGCTGACATCCAGAGTGCCGACCTCATTCAGGACCATGTCCATCAATGCAATACTGCGCTCGACTACCCCTTTCAGGTCATTATGGTCATGGATGCCCGATCCCATGTCATCAACACCGAACTGCAGCCCTTCGTCCATGAGAACACCGAGTCCGCTGGCCGTGATCTCGCGGAGCTTCTTCAGCTGTGCTTGCTTCCTTCTTGCTTCTGACCGACATAAGGCAATCGGAGATAGGACTTTGCGCTGAATGTTCGCGAAGGAGCGCTCCCGGATGGTGTCACGAACAATGCCGTAGAATTGACTCCATTGGTGAGAGATGCCATTCGCAGTGGAGTCTACTATCTCTCCTGGGGCGCTGTGTAGAGACGAAATCGAACGCATGCGGACCTTACTCGCGGAGTACACATCCTGTGACCAGGCCCAGAACCTGAGTGGTGACGTCTGTACTGTGTAGAGGCTGCTATAAGAGTAGGAACTCAAGACCTCGTCCCAGTACCAAATATCATCGCCTAGAGGGATGATCTGGTCCAGCAAGGTGTTGAGGATGACGCCGTAGAGCTGAACGGTGGCTTTACTAATCAGCAGCCACTCAATCTCATTTTCGTATGGGCTCTTTGCCGCCGCCCTTGTAACCGTAGAGTCGGAATCGGATGAGGCGATACCGGAGTGTTTGAGCAGGAACCGAATTCGGTCGGTAGACGAAAGCGGTCTTGAGGAGGAAGTTGTGCTCAACGCTCGAACGACGCGAAGTAGATGTTCGATGCGGGGTGCTGCGAAAGCCGCGTCGGCAGCGACAAAGCCATGTTCCTCCGCCTCGGAATGACCATCCTCAGAAGAGCCTTCGGACAAGACTGGAAGCCGATCAAGGTACGCGTCAAGGCGACGCACCTGGCTTGAAGAAACGGACCGTTAGCCGCAGCAGGCAGTGGGACTATATGATTAGACTTACTCGGCGACAAGCGACATGGTTTTGGCTGGCAGGAGTAGAGTCTAGCGAGCGAAGGGACTCAAGGGGAAGTAAGGTTAGCACGCGCAGTGTTGCACAACATTGACTTCGTGGCTGTTGGGGACGTTCAGATGGGAGAAGCTAGGAAGAGTTCCGAGCCTCGTCCGTGGGCAATTGGAAGAGTGACAATTGACTGGAGGGGCGAAGGACGAAAGGACAACTCTGGTGCAATGGCCCAGATGAAGAAATATAGAGACGGCGCCGGCACGAAGCTGTCTGGTCGGTGCACAACACAGCGAGCTTGGGAGTCGAAACAAGCTCTCGAGGCCGATGGGAAAGACGGAAAGAGGCTGAACTATGGCGAAGCGAGAAGCAGGCATGACAGAGCTCTGTACCGGCTATGAGATCATCTGTAGCGAGTGGGTGGACCCGCCTGTGGCCCGAGCCTCACAGGCGGTTTTCCTGTCTCTGTTAGTGGCGTCGCGACAGACTGCTGGGGCACGTGAGGGCCGATGGTAGGCGAGGCTGGTGTCCCAGCGCAGGAGGATACACTGTCCGAAGAACGGACCCAGACAGGTGTAGTGTGATGAGGTGACTCAATCAATATGGCCATATTTGTCAATTGCGAATTGAGGTAGCATCCCTGACTGCTGTCATACGCAGAAGACCCTGCCGCATTGCACCAGTCCAGCCACAGGCACCAGCCAGCCAGAAACGCGGGGTGACTCGATACAACCCTAGCCCGAATCGCCTGCGAAAGAATTGCCCCTCCACCCCTCACTGGGCTTCAGATCCTCAGACCAGCGCTGTGCAACTTTTTGATTCTGCCTTGTGAGTCAACCGCGAATCCAACGTCAGCCAGTCCTGCCCGTGCCGCCAGCCAACTATAAGCGTGCACAAGGTCAGGTCAATGCTTTGCTGAACACCAAATCGTGTCAATTCTCAACGACCATCATGGCTGCCCAAGTTGATGGCGCTGCCATCCCTATCCACACACAGTCGGAGCAGAGCAAACAGACCCTGCAGATTCAAAACGTACGCTACTTGACCTCTGCGGAAGGATAAAGGCTCCCGATAACTAACCCAAACCCTCAACAGACCGACAAGCGCGATACCCTCATCAAGGATGAGAAGAAATACCAAAAGGAGTGGGCTGATGCCCATCTCTTCAGCTCCGATGCGCCCACCGACAACGCTGCCGATGTCCCCAAGTTCTTCGCCACGACCGCATACCCTTACATGAACGGTACCCTGCATACCGGCCACTCATTTACTATCTCAAAGATCGAGTTCAGCACCGGTTATGCGAGGATGCAGGGCAAGAGGGCCCTGTGGCCCCAGGGTTACCACTGCAGTGGTATGCCCATCAAAGCATCCGCCGACAAACTCGCCCGCGAGATGGAAATGTTCGGAGAACGATTCGAGCGCTACAGTGAAGAAGATGAGGTTGCGCCTGTCGAGGCTAAAGACCCTAAGACCAAGACTGACCTGGGAAAGTTCGGTAGCAGCAAGAGCAAGGCTGCGGCCAAAACCGGTGGTGTGAAGTACCAGTTCCAGATCATGCTCGCCCTGGGAATTCCTGTCGAGGAGGTGCCCAAGTTTGCTGATCCTCATTACTGGCTGCAATACTTCCCCAAGCTCTGCCAGGCTGACCTGACAGATATGGGTTGTCGTATTGACTGGCGCCGCTCCATGGTCACTACCGACGCGAACCCGTTTTACGACTCCTTCGTTAGCTGGCAAGTGACTCGTCTGAAAGAGCTGGGCAAGATCAAGTTCGGCAAGCGATACACCGTATACAGCCCCAAGGATGGACAGCCCTGCCTTGATCACGACCGTAAGGCTGGTGAGGGTATCGGCGTCCAAGAGTACACCTGTGTGAAGCTCCGCACCGTGGAGTGGTCCGACAAGGCCAAGGAGATCATTGGTGACAAGCTTCCTGCCGAAGCCAAGGTCTTCTTTATCCCAGCCACTCTGCGTCCAGAGACCATGTACGGCCAGACTTGCTGTTTCGTTGGCCCCAAGGTCAAGTATGGCATCTTCCAACTATCCGCAGCCGATAACGAGTACGTTGTGTGCACCTACCGTGCGGCCCGCAACATGGCCTTCCAGAACCTCGGAACCGAGTGGGGAGCCATCAACCAAGTCGTTGAGTTCGTTGGTGCTGATCTGGTTGGCTCCGTTGTTAACGCACCGCTCTCGGTGCACGGGGACATCAGAGTCCTGCCAATGGAGAGCCTGAAGGATTCCAAGGGCACAGCTGTCGTGACTTGTGTGCCGTCAGACAGCCCTGACGACTACGCCACCACGGTAGAACTCACGAAGAAGGCCGATTTCTATGGCATCAAGAAGGAGTGGATCGACAGGGAAATCCTCCCCATCATCAAGACCCCCAAGGGCGATCTGATTGCAAAGACTCTGGTCGAAGAGATGAAGATCAACTCACCCAAGGATGCGAAGCAGCTTGCCGACGCCAAGGAGATTGCCTACAAGAATGGTTTCTACCAGGGCACCATGATTCACGGCCAGTTCGCTGGCAAGAGCGTGCCCGAGGCTCGTGATCTGGTCGCCAAGGAGCTGATGGATCAAAAGCTTGCCTTCAAGTACGCAGAACCAGATGGATTTGTTCTCAGCCGTTCTGAGGATGAGTGCATTGCTGCCTACCTTGATCAGTGGTACTTCAACTACGGCACTGCTGCCAAGGGAGGTGATGATGAGTGGTGCCAAGAGGTCCTCAAGTACGTTCAGGAGGAGTTCAACACGTACTTCCCCGAGGCTCAAAACGCTTTTGAGAATGCGCTCAATTGGCTGGCCCAGTGGGCATGCAGCCGCTCTTACGGTCTGGGCACCAAGCTGCCTTGGGACCACACCCAGCTCGTCGAGTCCCTGTCTGATAGCACCATTTACATGGCTTACTACACTATCAGCCATCTTCTGCATGGTGACATCTTTGGCAAGACACCTGGCATGTCCTCCAAGCCAATCAAGGCTGAGCAGATGACTGGCGAAGTCTGGGATTACATCTTCTTCCGTACCGACAGCGTCGAGACCGATATTTCCAAGGAGGACCTCGCTGCCATGAGGAGGGAGTTTTCGTACTGGTACCCCATGAACCTGCGTGGTTCAGGCAAGGTAAGAAATATTCGGCAGGCCGTTTCCTACGATAGCTAACTTGTGCCAGGATCTGATCACCAACCATCTGTCTTTCGCCCTGTACCACCACGTTGCACTGTTCCCCAAGCAGTTCTGGCCGCGTGGATTCCGTGTGAACGGTCACCTGATGCTGAACGGACAAAAGATGAGCAAGAGTACAGGAAACTTCCTGACCCTGCGTCAGGCTATTGAGAAGTTTGGTGCCGACGCGAGTAAGTGTTTCTATGACTGTCTGCCAAAAGGAGCTGTGCTAACTTCAACGCTCAGCCCGTCTCTCACTGGCTGAGGCCGGCGACGGTCTCGAGGATGCCAACCTGGAGGAGTCTGTTGCCAACGCTGCCATTCTGCGCCTGTTTGAGCTGCGCAAATGGTCTAAGGATGTTCTCGAGGATGTGTCTACCCTCCGCAAGGGTGAGATCGGATTCTTCGACAAGATCTTCGATAATGATCTGAACATCCTGGTCGAGGAGACTCGTCAACACTACGAGGCGTAAGATATTCAGATTTTGAAATTGGCAAGCATAACAAGCTAATCATCGACACAGTACCTCTTACAAGTCCGCAGTCAAGTCCGGTATGTGATGAGCGGGACAAGATACAGCACGATGAGCATGTGACTAACATATCATAGGTTTCTACGACCTCCAGTCTGCCAGAGATTCCTATCGTGACCAGTGCAGGGCGGCTGGTGTCGGCATGCATGTGGACCTTGTTCGACGCTTCGTCGAGCTGCAGGCTCTCCTGATCGCCCCTATAATTCCTCACTGGTCCGAGTACATCTGGAAGGAGGTCCTGCACAAGGATACCAGCATCCAGGGCGCTCAGTTCCCTACTGCTCCTCCAGCAGATGCTGTTCTTACAACCATCCGCGACTAGTAAGATCATCACTCATGCAGATCGAGATACACTTTTAGAATTCAGGCTGACTCCCTCGTAGCATCAACACGACCAACAGCAATGTTGCGCAGGCAGATGTGCGCCAGAGCAAGAAGATCGCCAAGGGCAAGGCGGCGACGTTCGACCCCAAGAAGGAGAAGAAGCTGACAGTCTACGTTGCTGAGACTTACCCAGCTGCGCAGCAGAAGTTCCGCGACATCATGCAGAAGCACTGGGAGGCTGAGCAGAACACCGACCTCAAGAAGGTGATGCCCCAGGTGCCCAAGCCGGAGATGAAGAAGGCTATGCCCGTCCTTCAGGCTCTGAAGAAGCGTCTGGACCTTGGCGAGAGCGCCGAGCGTGTGTTCGAGAAGCAGCTTCCGTTCAAGGAGACGGACGTTGTGCGGGAGATGATTCCCGGTCTCCGGTCAAAGGTCCTGAGGCTGGAAGTTGTTGAGGTGGTGAAGATGGGTGAGGATGGCAAGGGTGAGGTTGTGGCTATCGGTGGTAAGGACGAGCTTGTGGCTAAGGCTGCAGCCAAGGTCGGAGATGTGGTGGATGGACCGGGTGGAGATGTTACGCCAGGGGACCCGGCATTTGCGTTTGTCAATGTGGAGGCGTAGAAGGGAAATAGACGCGTGGAAGGACCAGATAAAAAGGTAGACGAATGACAATGTTTCTAGTTGTAAGCTCACATGACAAGGGCGGCTATGTTCGGGTTTGATACCCGTTTGCGAGAAGCTAGTGGGCTATGTTAAAGTGTCGAGTACGATTGCGAGCCACGCACTCGGGAGCAGCCGTGACCGGATCGACGTGAGCCGAGTGAGCTGACTTCGAGGCCTCGTTGCAGTCGTCATTGTACAGGTCACTGAGGCTTGGTCAGTACAAGCAATGTCGGTCACAAGTGGGATGATGCAAAGACAAGGCGAGTCCACGGTGGCGTGGACGGCACAGAGACAAGAGATGTGGGCCCCGGATCGTCGGATCGTGGCAGCAAAAGTGGTCTTACAGATGGGAGGAGGATGATAGGTAGGCTCTTGCATAGGTGGGTTCACGATGGTGAACGAGGAGGACTGTGTCGTTTGTTGATAAAAGCATGGGGAGGAATGCCCCGAATAGGGAAATAGACAGCGATTATGTGGCCTAAACCGAATCGGTCTCGCGGTTGCCTGATTGGGGAGGGGTTCGTCAAATTGCTGGTGGCGTGGTGGAAAAGTGCATGCGGGAAGTGGTGTGGTGCCAGACCCAGAATCCCATGCAGGAAATTGGAACGAACCCGAACACGAGCACGACAACGGGGGCGGAAGGCAGCCCCAGTGGCAGCAGAGGCAGTAAAGTGGGCCCGGAATACAGGATGCGATCGCGGCTCTCTGATCTGATCTCGGGTTCGCATTTGCAGTCAGACTTTAGGGGCGATCCCAACCACTGAAGGGGCAGCAGCTGGTGAGGGACCTCTCGGCCGGGATGGCCAGGATCCGTGATGCGCTTCTGGTGCCATTTCGACAACAGCCCATCGCATCATCGATACCAGTGTTCCTCCAAGGGACTCCAGTGTTTGTGTCCACTGTGGCCACTGCCATCAGGACCCTGAAGTTTGTTAGTCCCAGGTACCTGGGTCTTGCAGGGTCTGTTGTCTCAATCCCAAGTACCTTCTGCTTTGCCCCGCCGCCACTGCTCCCCTTCAGCGCACTCAGGGGCAACCGAGATCGCTGCATGTGCTGTAGCTGCCCACTGCCCCTGATCTCCCAGCCAATCACCAACCCCCGTTCTTCACCACCGTCCCAGACAATCTCTCTCCCCTCGCAAAGCTCCGGGCGACGCGCAAAAGCAAATAAATTCCTGCCGCGCCCAGACACCGCCTACTCTGCTCTCCTCTTAACCTCGAGTTCAAGACCAAGCTTCTTCTTCCCACTCTCCTTTCCCTCGTTATAGACCTGGGCTTCGCTGCTTCTTCATCTGCGGTTTCCTTCACTTCATCCTCACGATTTACTGACCCTGCTGTGGTCCTCGCCGTCACCATGGACATGGTGTGAGTTTGCTTCCTCCCCTTAATCAGACCCTCTTGCGAATCCCGATGACTGACTTGCGACGTCTTTACAGTAACGCCACCGCGTCCGCTCTCAATCAGACTCAGGACTACTTCACTGTCCTCGAGGAGGTGTCCAAGTACAATGTTGGCCTCAACTACTTCGAGCGCCTCTGGGCCGTACGTTCCAATCCCATGACCTCGTGGCGCCTCCTTGCCACTATCCTCAATAATGTGAGAACGCGGTTAAACTTACACGAATCTTGACAGGCATGGTACCTTTACATGCAGAACGATGTCCTCGCGACTGGCATCATGAGCTTCGTTCTTCACGAAGCCGTCTATTTCGGCCGCTGCATCCCCTTCATGATCGCCGACTACATCCCCTACTTCCAGAAGTACAAGCTTCAGGCCCAGAAGATGCCCACCCTCAAGGAGCAGTGGGATTGTGCCCTCATCGTCCTCGTCAGCCACTTCACCGCCGAGCTCCCCCAGATCTGGTTCTTCCACCCCATCGCCACCTACTTCGGCATCGAGCATGGCGTTCCCTTCCCTTCTCTCTGGAAGATGACTTGGCAGATCGCCATCATCTTCGCTATGGAGGACTCCTGGCACTACTGGTTCCACCGCGCGCTTCACTACGGCCCTCTTTACAAGTACATCCACAAGATGCACCACACATACTCTGCTCCTTTCGGTCTCGCTGCTGAGTACGCCTCCCCCATCGAGACCATGCTCCTCGGCTTCGGCGTCGTCGGTAGCCCAATCATCCTGCTTAAGATCACCGGTGATCTCCACATGATCACCATGTACGTCTGGATCACCCTCCGCCTCTTCCAGGCTATCGATGCCCACAGCGGCTACGACTTCCCCTGGAGCTTGCGTCACTTCCTGCCTTTCTGGGCTGGCGCCGACCACCACGATGTTCACCACGAGAAGTTCATCGGCAACTACGCCTCCAGCTTCCGCTGGTGGGACTACTGCCTGGACACCGAGGCCGGACCCGAGGCCACCAAGCGCAGGCTCGAAAAGAAGATGAAGGCCCGCAAGGCCCAATAAGCGACTCCTCGTCTTCCTTGCCACCGTCACTACCGAGGGCGACAAAGTGTCACGAGCACAAAACCCCGGAATACACCGATTGCTCAGCACCAATGAACAATAGAAAGGACCAAGCAGGAACTCAATGTCTATCGACCGAGTCTCTGGCCCTATTTTGAAAGAGAGGAGAAGAAGAAAGCATGCATCAAGATGGCGTTGGGGAGTGCAAACTCGCGTATATAATCATTTGGCTATTCTTGTACATACATCTACGCAGGCCGAACGAGACGCCTTAAGACCCGTACCTAATATGAATTAACGTCGTTCGCTACTCAAACCCGATTCCACCTTATGTGAAATCTCCAAGCCCTTGCGTAGTCTAACACAATTTCCAATATCCTACAAGGAATTTTTACAGCTGTCTGCCTCCGAACTGGCTCTCATTTCTTCTTGGGTGTGCAACAGTCGCCGCCGGCATCGACGGCCTTCCCAGCCAGATCCTTGATCTCACAGGTGGCAGGCTCAGGGTCAAGCTCGCCAAAGTCGCGAGCGATACTGTCGCAAAGGGTTGCGAGAGAGACGTCTTTTTCTGTGAGGCCCTTTGGGTTGTGTGTTGTCCAGCGGATAAACGTTGTGTTATAGACCTGTGAGAGGGAAATTTAGTTATTGAGGTATGAGCGCAAAACGTTTGTAATGAGTGTACATTTGACCACTCAGGGTGATGGTTCTTGAGCTTGCATTGAAGCGAGACAGCTGTCATGAAGTCCTGATGAGTTTGAGATTCGGGTCAGCCCTAGACATCCAGATAAGCGCATCAAATGAAATAGGCCAAGCGCACCCAGGTCTTCGCAAAAGTCTTGAACTTGAAGGACCGCTCGAGAGCCTCTCCCTCGCCGGTAAGCGTCCAGCGCCCACCAGAGGATGAAAGAAGAGCAGTGACGGTAGGGGTGAGAGCTGCGGCGTCGGTGCCGGGGGCAAAGCGAGGAGAGGAGGACATGGCGCGAGAGAAGGCTCTTGAGGTACGGGTGACTGAGTGGATGGTCGAAGAGAGGGTGCGCATGATGATTGCGAGGAGGGTTGTGTGGTGGTTGGGTGAGTGAGGTGCATGGAGGTTAGCTGCGGGTGAAGGAGTGCTGGATATACTGCACCACCGGCCCACACAGCAGAGTACAAGTGCATCTACACCTAACAAACTTGCGATTTCCATCTTCAGCCATCAACATCGACAGTCCTACCGAGGAAGCTCCGGAGATTTTGTTCCCTTCTTATCGGCATGTTGGACGATCTGCGGCCACGGTATTCTCTTTCGAGATGCTTACCGCTTTGATTGGATAGCAACGACGCCGCGATCCGACCTTGCCACAGGACGGCAGCTTGTCCGACACGCGTGTTGTACCCGAGCTCGTCATCATGCTTCTCATAAGTCCCTGTGAAGAAGAAGATGAGGAAGGTCACTTAGCAAGTGCGGCTCCGACGCCATGGACTTCAAAGAGGGGGTTCCTTGTGAGCGGAAGTCCGGGAGCAGAATCTAGAACAATTTCATCTTCGTTGGCTATCAATCCTGCGAGCAAGAAGACCTCAGCTTGTTTGACCTCAGCTCGCCCAGCTGTTTCCTCGATAAGAGTGGCATGAGCAAGCACCCGCGCTGCTGTCACGATGCAAATCAAGCCCACAGCCCGAGACCAGATGCCTCGAGCTGGTGGCCCTAGCCTCCTCCAGGCCAACCTCCTCATCCCTGGCCGCGGTGATCCTATTCATGATGGCGCATTGGTCATGAATTCCGGTAAGATCGAATGGGTAGGCCGTCGCAAGGATCTTCCCGATAGATACGCCGCCTTCGAGCCAATCTGCGTCCCTGTTCTCATGCCCGGGTTATGGGACTGTCACGCTCACTTCACCGGCTCCTCCTGGACTGGCGAACTCTCCAAGATCCCAAAGTATCTGCCGGGCTCCAACGCTCTCGCTGGTGCAATGTGTGCAGCCGATCTTGAGGCCACGCTCATGGCAGGCTTCACATCTGTTCGTGACCTCGGTGGCTACGGCTGTGACCTGTGGCCAGGGGTAGAAAAGGGATTCCTCGTCGGACCTAATATCTACGGCGCTGTAGCTGCTCTGTCCATCACTGGTGGACATGGAGATGATGGCCGTCAACCTATAGACACCGTGCTGGACGCATCTTGCCACGCAGGCATGCCGATCCAGCTCTGCGACGGCGTTGATGGCTGCACTCGCGCCGTCCGAACCGTCATTCGTCGTGGCGCGCGTGTCATCAAAGTATGCTCGAGCGGTGGTGTCATGAGCTTGAACGATGACCCAGAAGACCGTCAATTCTCCGACGAGGAGCTCCGAGCTATTGTCGAGGAGGCTGGGAGGAGCCGCAGGGCAGTCGCTGCACATGCTATTGGCAAAGCTGGGATCCTGGCAGGACTGCGTGCTGGGGTGAGGAGCATTGAGCATGGCATTTTCTTGGATGACGAGGTTGCGGACATGATGCTTGAGAAAGATGCTCTGCTTGTTCCGACACAGCACGTAATACGATCCCTCGTCGACAATTACCTGGACATCCTCCCAAAGGCCAGCAGGGACAAGGTGCTCGAAATAGCAAAGCGCTCGAAAGAGTCATATAAGCTTGCACTCGACAGAGGGGTTCGCTTCGCTCTCGGCACAGACACCCTAAGTAGTGATACTGCATCGCCGTTGCGCCATGGGAACAATGCCAATGAGCTGGTCTACGCCGTGGAGCTAGGGATGACACCGCTGCAGGCTATTGAGGCTGCAACCGCGAACACACCTGACACACTTGGGGAGATGGCGCCGCTGAGTGGACAGCTCAAAAGGGGATATGACGCGGATGTCATCGCGGTGAAGGCGAATCCATTGGATAATGTTGGTGTCTTGACTGATGCAGTCAACGTCACTCATGTCTGGAGGGGAGGCAAGCTGTTTAAGAGTCCAGCTTGAAATATGCTATTACGCAACCACTTCCAGCTCATCTCTTTGTGAGACCTGCCTATATACATATTCCTGCCTACAAACCTGTGCCTACATGTATATCTGCCTGTATATTTTCCGCGTGATACATCAATGTCTAGGACTGAGTCCACCAAGCCGGCACTGGCCGAAACTGGAACGGCCTCTTGTCGTGCGTATTTCTCACGGCCGAACCCAAGTCCTTGACACAGTCCTCAATGTTCATGACCAACAACCCGTCGACGACCTCTGCCTTGTCGTAGTTGTCACCTCGGAAATTGCTGAGAAACTCAGGCTCCTGCCTTTCCTCAGCCAGCAAAGATTCGTCACGTTCCCAGCTACCCTTCCATGCAAAGTCGTCTTGACCATTGAATTCCATGTATGAGATCTCTCGCTTTGGGTCTAAGTCGTACAGTCTCCGCATTTCCATATTTTCGCCTGTGATGTTGTTCAGGTCTGTCTCTACGGCGGTGCCGTCGTACCTGGGTGCAACGACGTAGAGCGTGTTGAACTTGGGGAAGAAGTGAGGGAGCAGAGTCCACTCGTTATTGCTTCGACAGCGACGAGCTGGGAGAGCGAATCGTGTGATTGCGCTCCAAGGGTCGACCTTGCGATAGTTTGCCTCGTCGTAGTCATCATCGCTTTGTTGGTCGTCTGCTGGTGCTGGTGCAAGGTGGGGTGGCAGTTGTTGCGCCCTGAGTAGCTGTCTTCGCTCAGCCTCTCGTCGTATGGCCAACAGGGCATCTGGGCTCTGAAGCTTATCGAATAGTTCGTTGTAAAGCACTGATCTTGTGTCCAAAAAAGTAGTCGTTGACTCATCGTCCTTCATCAGCCATGGAAGAAAGACGACATCCAGGTCAGGGTTGAACTTCCTCGTGTACAGGCCTTGTGGACTCGATTCAAATCCATTCTCCTTCACCCATGCCCGAGCAATATCACGCGCCTCGCTGGAAACCCCAAGCAACGGCGTAATTGACGGCGCAGAAAGCTTCAGAGGATGGAGAAGATTGTGGTTGAACTCCAGACGAGGGAAGTCTGGCGCCGCGGGGTCGTGAGCTGGGTCGGATGGTGGGATGGGCCGGAGCTCCCAGCAACCTAGACGCCAAGGGAAGAGGGAGGGCTTGTCGTGCGCGGGAAGGGCAGATTGCCAGATCTGAAGCCGAATTTCCGTGGGAAGCTCGGGGAAGCGCGGGAAGGACTGGTCTAGCATCTTTTGTGACGCTGTTGGAGGAGTCTGTGTGAGGATGTGAGGCTGCAAAGAGAGGTGGGAGGCAACCAGCTCGAGTCTGACAGGCCCCTCACTTATACAACGCAGGGGCTAATGCAGGGTCCGTGGAACAGGCAACGCGACTCTTGGCTGCAACCTGCTTTATGCGGATCAGAGGACGAGATGAGTGTTAATTGAGCTGGCCTCCATTACCCGAGAGACTGTTAGATCAATCCACCTTGTTTGTGAAGGTAACATCGATCAATGACTCCATGTTGCAAAAGCCACGTTATGAAGCCGATTAAACATGCCATCATGTTTTCAACAGAATTCCAAGACGCTGGTAATAAAGCTAGTCTGATAAATATTCTTCAAGTCACCCTGTTGATTTGGACCGCGATGCCCAATTCCTTACTTTCCTCAACGGAGCCAGAGACTCTTTGCCTTGCGGTCCATCCTTCTGCCCTCCACTTGACCTTCCTCGCGACTTTCGAGCTGATCTCAGCCAAGAAAGCGAGGTTCGAGCCCGAGATCTCCTGCTGTGCAGCCCTGCCTTATCCTCATGCAGTCTCAGGATCTCGGCAACTCGTAGCAAAGGGTCCCTCAGCGCAGTGAATTTCTGCAGCATTAGGCTCTCCTCCTGTTCGACAAATACAGAGACCCCCTCTACCGCAATCCGATGCATTGTTTGCATAAAGATTGACGGTATTGCTAACTCGTCATGGAAAGGCACCAGGGCTGAAGGATCAGCTCCGTGAGCGATGAACTTTTCAACCATTGATACCAGAGCCTCGCCGCCCCCCTCTGGGACCATGATGAAGAGCTTCTTTGCGGTGAGCAAAGGGAAAATGTACCAGAGAAATCGCGTCCAAATTGTGAAGGCCGAGTCCTCTGTGTCCATCGCGTTTGAGTCTGCCCCGGCTGCCAGTAGCGCGCTGACAGCAGTCTCTAAACAAGGATCGAAGTACAGTTGGATCTTCCCAAAACTTCGTGGTGAAAACCTGGCTTGCAATAAGAGTCGAAGAAGCAGAGTTGCGTCGTCTGGAGAAAATTGAGAACTGCCCTCTATGAAGAACGTCAGGTCGTCAATTCGAGTGAGAATAGGTAAGATGCGAATGAACCCGATCTGCTGATACCGTCTTTCCAGCTGTGCACACAACTCATCGTCCAGATCCCTAGCTGTCTCTTCAAATTCATTCGAGGATGGCATGAGTGAGTCGTTCCCTGGGGCTTTGCTATTGATCAATGCAGGAAACCACCGTGCATTATCATGTAGTCTGGGAACAAGTGAATCTGGGGTGTTCTTCCACTGCACGTCTAACACGCGGTCAAGCTCATCAATGTACGCTTTGCAAATCCCGCTTCCTCGCCGTTCAGCATCGAAAGCCACAAAGTAGACATGTAAGAGGTATGTCCATAACGAGACTTCAGCTGGCGACTCAATGGGCGGACGCGAGAAGAGTGATGTGGCAATCTTGACCATCCGGATACAAGAACAAAACAGGGAATCAAATGCGTCGAACCTCTCGCCCGTCTGCTCTTTGAGGTATTTTGATACCTCTTCATCAAGAAGAAACTCGATAGCAGTGCGATGGAAAGGTACAATAGTCATAGCAAGAAGTTCCTGACCAGATTCAACCAGTGCTGGCCCGTCGATATCGATCCTTGGGTCAAACTTGAACTCGATGAGACCCAAACAACGACTCCGCAGGCGTGGCTCTAGCTTTTCGACCTCGTCCTTGAGTTCTTGGTCCGAGAAAGGCTGTATTGGTGCCTGAATCGCAATTTCAGGACCCTGTAGAGCGAAGGATAGTTGCACCGCAGAGAGGGGGGAGATTGACGGCCCATCCTGTTTAGGATGTGCCGGATCAAAGTTTGTCGCAACGAGAAGCAACATCTCCGCCGCCTCCTGTCTGTATCGGGGATTTATAGCATCCAACATTCTTTTGTAAAGAACCGACAGCTCTGCAGGTAGCTCCTTCACTCGATCTCGCAGTTCGTGTACGTTATCGCCGTTCCGCAGACCCTCGAGGACTGACTGTATCACAACCGCCACCCAAAGGAAAACGCCTTGCGATCGCTGAGAGATGACATCAACCAGTTCTTCTATATCTTCTTCCTTGACAACATAGCGGTCTTTGCAGATCAATGTGCGAGTGAAGTCTATGATGTCGTTCATAGTCAAGTCCTGAACGCGGAGACCAGGTAGATGAGCCAAGGCATCCACAAAAACGGGAAGAGGGCGACTGGCTAGAACAAACTTGACAGCCTTGAATTTGCCTCCGATATGTAGAAAGAATTTGGCCAAATCGACCAAGTCCCTCTCCTCGCCAGAGCATTCATCCAGACCATCGATAAAGAAGCAGACTTTGAGTTTTTGGGATTTCTCCAAAGCCTCCAGGAGTTGTTGAAACCATCGCTGGAGCTTCTCTGGAGACGGCGATGGTAGCACTATGCCTTGCTCGAGATTCGTAGCCTCGATAAAGAGCTCAGGTAGAGCAACTATGACATGCTGGGGTGACTTCTCGAGGAGAGTGTATAGTAGCGATCGCAACGTGCCCTCCAGCGTTCGCTGTAAACTGAAGCCTTGATACCAGAAGAAGTAGGAAGCAGTCAGCACCTCGGCTTCATCCCCCCACTTTTTGAGATGCTTGTGCGTCGTTTCGTGCTCATGTATTCGTTTCATCAAAGTTGACTTCCCTGAGCCTGCTTTGCCTTGGATCCAGTAACACCCTTGACCGTGCTCGAGCCAGGCAGGGAAAGAAGAGAAAGCGTCAGATTTCGTCTTTGGACAATCGTCTTGAAAGATCCAGTTGAACGTCGTGAAGTGAGCTTCTCTAATTACCATCTGCCTCTCCGACAAGCGATCGAAGTGCAAACATTCTCTGGCACGGCTCACAATGCGCTGAAGATCCCTCACAGTACTTTGAACGTTGTTATTGTTGATATCGGATCGGAAAAACGTCACTTTGGAGGGCCGTTGCGTCTCATCCTCGCCTATGAATGCGTTGGCCGGGTTCGCTGCGATAGTCTTCGTTCTGCCATCCCTCGTCTGTAGGATTAGTGTTCGAAGATCCTGGAATCCAACTTCCAAGACGCTAGTTATGTCATCTGTTGTTTGACGTGAGAGGCTTAGTTGCTGTCGTTGTGTGCTCAAGATCTCTGCTCCAAACTCGAGAGACACGTTTTGCTTCTCGTTGATTAACGACAAGAGTAGTGCATCTGTTCTCCAGCGATAGGATTCAATCTCTTCCTTCAGCTGCCTCAGCTTTCGTTGAGTCCCGAAAATAGACTTTCCAGCTTTTAAGAGACTATCGACTCTGGATTGACCAGGTTCTGGCCTGATTTCCTCTAGAGCCGTCGCAAGTTTCGCGACTGCGATCCGTGTCGACAGAGATAGCTTTGTTAGGCTCTGCTTGCATTCTCAGCGCCGCTCTATTCCAGAGGCATAGAAAACAATACCTCCTCAAGTTCGGTAATAACACACACTGTGCTTCCAGCAGGTAGGTCTAAAGGCTTTACGAGAGAGTTGGCTCGTTGTTTTAGCTCTGTCAGTTCGTTTTCCAGCTCCGCATCTGAAGGCTGGATAAATTGGTTCTGCTGATCACAGTACTTGCTATACAGGTTCACTGAGAGTTCGCAAACCTGTATGATAAGTGAAGCGACGCCAATAGCCGCGTCGACCTCCATGGCGATGAGAGCAGGCTCTGCATCAAAATGAGGATGTACTTGCGAGGACGCGCAGACTATTGCAACAGAAATGAGAGGGGGAGAGAGCCTGCATATAACCGCCCTGGATTCTGCCTCAGCTGCCGAGAGGGTGTTAGGAGCCTTGGTGCACCCTGGCACAGCAGGTTGCATATTGCACATCCATCCCTGCGCCTCTAAGCGCCGTGAGGCCCTGAGCTGAGCCACTTGAAAGGCAATGTGCCGAGCCAAGTAGAATGGCGCCTAGCTATGACATTATCATCGAGATATTGTGCCGAGGCAGTGAGAAGGACTTCGAAGCCTTGATGTGGAAAGCCTTGTAATCCTGGGAACTCGTGGGTTGTGAAGTCTACTTCAATACGGGACTCGGTCATAATTTGTCGAGTCATAGAAACGATAACTTACTCGGTTCCCGCCCGAGAGAAGCACATCAGCGCCTTCTCAGCTTCAGCCTTAATGGACGAAGCCTCTAGCAGCGCTACATACGTGTACATTCGTTTCAAGAAGTGCCTTCTTTGAATGTTGAGCTGTAGACGAAAAGCCTCCAACGGGTGACGGACCGGACCGTGTTAGCGTGCTGAGAATGTGGTGGAGATATACAGTGTGCGATACGGTGTGCGGTAGGGAAGCGCACTGTCACTCCTTACCGCCACTGGAGCCATGTGACGACAGTGCTCGCTGGGTGTGGACATGACCCTCATCAGCACGACAGTCTTCGATCCGAACTCCAAGACGCCTGCATCCAGACAACGTGCGCATCCCCAAGTCTCGGCTCAACCCTGCCTACCACCGACCGACCGAACAACTCCTAAATTCCTCTCTGGCAGTGAAACACCATGTCGTCGTTGCTCTACCTCAGTGTCCGTCCACTCGCGCCAACATCCCCGCCATGTGTCCATGCCCCAGGCTGACCGTCCGCTCGACAGATCTGGCGGCCATCGCCCAGCCCAGCCCATGAACTTTGCTCAGATGAAAGTCAAATGTCCTACACGGTGCGATGGAGGTTGGTGTGCCCTACCTCTTGCGTTGGCTTCGAACATTCAGTGGTGACCATGACATATGAGACAGTGCGCTCCCGATTCTGAAGCGCGTTGCGCAGGACGTTGCTGAGAACACGGCAAAAGGTGCCAGGAAACGCACAGTCACCGAAGACCAAAGTATGAGGAATCCTGTATGGTCGACCCGAGTACTCGTACTCAGTTCACTGACGACATCCAGCGTATGCGGCCCACGCCTTCCACCACCCCGAGGGCGTTGTTGGCGTTATAGGTTCCAAGATTGACTACGATCAAGTCGCCGCCCAAATGATTTTGAATAAGGTCCTGGACAAGTTTCTTGAAGGGCATGATAAGAAGTCGTGGGCGTCAGGAAACAAGACGTTCTCGGCACCGACAATCGAT
Organism: Sarocladium kiliense; assembly: GCA_030734395.1. NCBI lineage: Eukaryota > Fungi > Ascomycota > Sordariomycetes > Hypocreales > Sarocladiaceae > Sarocladium > Sarocladium kiliense. The sequence continues at coordinate 221,567 of JAUZTG010000020.1, read as the reverse complement.
GGCCAATCACCACTTGCCAAGTACGCAGACCCAGGACAGATTAACAAATTGGCATCTATCCAGAAGGACCTCGATGAAACGCTTGACACTATGCGACACGCTATTCAGCAAACCACCATGCGAGGTGAGAAGTTGGACGAGCTGGTTCATAAGAGCGAGAATTTGTCGGGCGCCAGTAAGATGTTCTACCGTAAGAATCTCGCCACCCGTATGGGACGGAAGACACAGCTAACATCAGACAGAACAAGCCAGGAAGCAGAACTCTTGCTGCATACTGATGTGATTCACAACAAACGGACTCGACAGCTCCTCACATCTCAATTTTATGGCACGAGCCCTCCAAGGGCTTGCAACATCGCAGAACGAAGAACAATTACCATTATCTATGGGCTTATTTTGGGGTGGGTAGATTTCACACTTGTTAGAACGGTGGACTGGGACTGGATTGTGACTTGGCTACAAACGATTCAAGATCCGCCGAGAACCAGGCACGAGGAGGATGCAAAGATGGACAGAAGCGGCAGTCTCTGCGCAATTCGACATCAAACATGGGACAGAGCTACAAGAGATGGGAACATTCCTTCGTTGGTTTCAAGAAATTTATAATTCTTTTTCGGCTACAAGACCGCTACCACGCCAAAACAAAGACTCCATGTGAAATGCATTACTATCCTCCTCACCCGAGCCCAAATCGCCGCATCTTCGCCATCAAGGCGCTTGTGAACGGGGTATCATGCTCAAAACAATCCAGCCGCGCGTTTCTAACTGACCCGCAGGTATAAACGTGGAGGGGTCTAAAGACTTTAAATACAGAAGAAATGACATAATTATCGTGTATGAAGAGACTTCTTTTGATTAAGCGCTGTCAAGCACAATGCGCTCGCTCTTTCGGTTGTTGAGTGGCGACTGCCCCTCAGCCCCTGGATGCACCAGCGTCGGCGTTGAGCTCTTCGTCTCTGCGAGGCGCTCGTTCTTGCCGACGACGACCCTCGGGATGACATTTCTGGCGATACCGACTCCCTGAGGACTAGCATCCTTGCGTGACGAGGACGATGTCGCGAGTGGGCTGGCTGTCAGATGCTGCGGGCGAAGCATCTGCCTTTGTTGCTGCGACATGCTGATCTGTCGGCGGATCGAGTTCTCCACAGCATCGCGCAATGCCTTCTGAGCATCATCCTCCGCCTTCTTCTTTGCATCCTGTGCAGAATTCGGGGTGGAAGAGTGCGAGCGTGGGGTGCTGGCTTCACCAGCAGTACTGGCGAGTGACGTTTTGGAAACCATCTGCCATTCTGGCTCATCTTCTTGGAGAGCTGGCAGAGGTTTCGTTTCGTAGTTGGAGACTGGCTCTTCCAAGATGCTGCTAGGTGACTCGACAAGAACTTGAGGATTTCTAAGCTTGGATGAAGACCGTGGTTTGTGGAGTCGTGCCCGCTCGCGGGAGGATTCTCGCTCGTGGCCATCAGATGTCGATCCCTGGCGTTGCCTATGTCTTGGAGTAGAGCCAGTGGGCGTAACCGTTCTCTGGAGGTAGATCTCTGCCTCCTGAGGGCTGAAGTTGGGTTGGGAAGGTGAAGGAAGAAAGGCTGGAGACGTATATGATCGACCCCGAGGGGATGGGTGCTGGGGTGTTCCGGACTTCCCAGGAGTAGGCGGGAAAAGGGAGAATGAGGGAGATTGCCGTCCGGGATTCGGAGACGTCGCCCTTCGCGGTGGGGGTTTAAGTGGCAGTCCTTGCTCTTCTCGAGTGGTCTCATCCTTGAGCATCCTGAGCTTCTCGAGTGTTGCCTGACGACGAGCCAGAAGCGACGAAGTGCCATGGTTTGGTTGGAGAACGCTACCGAACATGACGCTGTATCGCTCCATCTCGATACTAGGGATATCGACATTGAGAAGCTGAGCCTTAGGCTTGTTTTCGGGACCTTTAGTTGGTGGAATGGGCCTTCGGTCTTCGACTACAGGTTGATTGGGAAGTGGTTTCCGCGCCATCTGTGTAGTCTGATAGGGCATGCTTGAATTGATTTTCCGTGAGCTTGGAACCTCTCCAATCAAAGGTGCGGTCTGGGATCGTGCGACCGCGGGTTTGCCTCTGACGGGAGAGGCAACGACTTGCGGACTTCCCTGTCTCATGAAGTTGGCATGGGGCGGGGAGCTGATGCCAAACTGCTCTTGAGTTGTCGACGGCGGCGATGTTGCGCTGGCTGTGGCTGAACGGCCTCGTTTGGTGGACTTGGACCTTCCGAAGATGCCCCATTTCCTTGACTTCGCTTTTGGCGGCGTCTCGTCGCGCATAATTTGTGGTTCCAGCTCCTGTACTGGCACGGGCACGACTGCATTCGCGGTCATAGCCCTGGTCATCTGCTTGGGCCTCCAGGCAGCTCTACCCGAGTCAGGGGGACGCGAGGGACTACCCAGTGCCATTCCGATTGTCACCAGCCCGGTTTCGGCGGACTCGACGAGAGAATCAGGCGTCGTGGTGCGGACAATGGCCGTTGGCGGTGAATGAGAACGAGAGTCGGGACTGGAATCCGGTGAAGGTGCTTTGCCCCGGATGGGGATGTGATATGACCTCTGAGCAGTCCCTTTCGCAACCATATCGGCCACGTACGTATCATCTCTTGACTTAAGGTGGTAACTTGTGTCAATTTTGCCTTTCAGCTTCCTCGAGTCGGGACCAGAGCTTGTCCGTGGACGTTCAGTCACAGTTGGGTCCCGTGAACGAGGGGCTGGAAGAGGAGAAGGATCTTGAGAAGATTTGCTGGGTCCATGATCGTCAGAAGCATGTAAACGGGAGGACGAGCCCATCGGCCGTGCGGAGCTGATCGGGGCTGCCATGTCTCGTATATTTTGCTGGGCACGATCTGATACAAATGGTGGTTCACCAATTGCCGACGTGCCAGGTTGGGTGCTGTCGCCTGACAGCTCAAGATTATGCGATGGGCCCGGACAGAGATCCTCTAGATGTTCATGCGTTTCTTTGGGGGCTGAGAAAGGAGTGACTGGCTCGAACCCTGGTTTCGAAGCTTGCGTAGACTGTTCTTTCCTCCTGGCAGAGCGTTATGTCGCTTGGAGGTGCTTGATAAGGAATGGCGGCGCTGGCGAAGGAGTGTGAGATGCAGCGCAGGTGTGTAAGAGAATGACAAGGTCTGTATAAGGAGCGTAGAGAGTCAACTCAACTCGCGAAAAGACACAGAGAAAGGAGAGAAAGGAATGGCACAGCCGAGAGGCAGTCAACAACGGTGAACGAACGAACGGAAAGAAAACGTGCAGAGATGCGACGAAAGAGAGGAAACCAGCGGGATGGTCCCCTCTTACGACGTGAGGGACTCGCGCTTGTACCCAGGTTCTAATCTTGTCTCTCGAGATCCCCTTTGGCCTCGCCCTCATTTGGACCAGAGGAGCTTCAGGTGCATGTTGGTGATGGAGACCGACCCTTGCGCAAGCATCCGTCTGGACAAGCAATACCCTGCTGGTCCCGGACCACCCCATGATCGTGTTTGAAGTTGATGAGACAAGTCGAAGACTGGGGGAGCAGATCCCAGCAGGGATGCTGATCACCAGTTTCAACGGCAGCCAGGGTCTGTTGAAGAAAGGCGAGCAAGGCCTCTGGAACAAGCGCCAGGGTCCCCCCTGCGGCGTGCGGCGGGCCGTGGTAGTGTTGTCGACTACTTTGGTGCAGACGTGCCTCAACGTGTCTCAGAGTCTCAAGGGGACGGTCCTTGAACGCGGGTCTCTAATTTGGCCAGTGCCTCATGTACCGGCGCTTGATTGGCCTCGGCGAATTTGTTTCGAGGATTTGTCTGCCGCGCTCACAGACGCAGACGTGCAGACAGTCATGTTGGAAGGAGGCGCCAGGCGACCGCTGAGTGGTCTCTTGTATGATCATCCTTCCACCCCTGGAAAGCGTTCCCTTATAGATGAGTTCGTCGCTAATGATGAACCTTGGATCGTTGATTACCGAAGCTCTAAAAGATGTGATGAACCAGCAAAGACGATGGGTCGTTTGGACCTCGTCCCAAGGCTGATCGTGATTCCAAACGCGCGCCTCCTAATTTGCCAGGGGTTGCGATCCGTGCATCTACGAGCAAAGCGGGCAGACCGGTCTGAAATCATCGGATGTTGCTGAGGCACGGATGACAGTGCCGATACGAGTCGTGATTGCGACGCAAGTGGCCGGTAGAGATCTTTTTTTGGGATGATGAAAGGATTGAAGAGGGTGTTTCCGAGCCACCTTTGAGCGAAGCCTGAGGCTGCACAGGCCAGTAGAATAGAGAAGCACGTGCCTGATGGTGTCCGAGTGGAAAGAAGGGAAGGAGCTTGGTTCCGGGCCTGGAAAGAAGATGAAGCTCAATCTAAGATGCTGTAGACAGGACCGCTTCATGTGTGCTAGCTACCCCAATTCCAGCCACGTCCTTCCGAAATGAGTACCTATCAAAGATCTGTACTGCCGCACATCAGAGGTTGAAGCTATCGCGGGGGTGAGACCAGCACCATTAATAAGGAGCCCGGGTCATAGTAGAATATGGAATCCTACACTGGCTTTCGAATCATCATACAGGCCAGGAATCGGTCGATAGCATAATCATTAGCAGCAGGCTGCCGTTTGAACACTTCCTGAAGCCTAAATCATGATCAACTTAAACTACAGGCAGCATAGCTACGAATGATGGAGGTGGGTGCCAAAGGCAGCCAGCTTTGAACTTAATTGCCCTGACAGCAACAGCTCGAGTGGATATGACGAAGTGCTCGGATGTACCCCTCCTTGCAAAAATTGCTGCTGGGGAACCTGGAGCCACCAGAACTCCGAGTCGCTAGCAGCCCTCCTAAAGCGGAGGACAACAGAGGGGCAACTGGCGGAGGGCGAGCGGATCATCTTCGTCACAACAACCCCTCCCGCAACAACATTCAAATCCTCTTTCACGAACTTTTGCAAGCTCTTTCTTCGTCACTTTCGCACCAACTCTCTGGAACTTTTCGTCAGCTTCTCTCTCAGTCCCTCACAATGTCTTGGCAAGGTGCGTTCATCATCCAGAGCTATGTAGCTCGACAATAGCTGCACGCAAACCCCTCGCTCGTCATGGCACTTTCTCGGGAGTTGACCCCTCGCTGACCCGAATGATATCACCAGCGTATATCGACACGAGGTACTTACAGCTCCCTATTCGAAGCCGATACCGAAGAAATCAAATAGGTCGGCATCCATGAGATCAGAACTGACCTCTTGACTAGCCTTATCGGCTCTGGCAACGTTGATGCCGGTGCCATCATCAGCGTTGCTGGTGACAGCGTCTGGGCCGCATCCAGCGACTTCCAGGTGCGACCATACTCCGACGCTTCCCCCGCTTCCCGAGGTCCACGATCACTGACAACTTTCGAAATGAACAGCTTTCCGCCGCCGAGATGAAGACCCTCGCAGCTATCCTGACCGGTGACTCGGCCGCCAAGGACAAGGCCTTCGCCGAGGGTCTCTACATTGCCGGCAACCGCTACGTTCTGGCCAAGGCCGATGATGAGGAGGGTCTATATGCTCGATCAGTATGGCTTACCCCTTGCCCAGCTCTGGCCTCCCTAGAGAGATCGAGTTTGAGGCAATGTCTGCCAGGTTGGAAGTGTTGATGATGGCTGACCGCGTTTTCCCACCTTATAGGGCAAGATCGGTGTCGCCGCCGCTAAGTCGACCCAGGCTATCGTCGTTGCCCGTCATCCCGAAACCGTCACTGCTGGCCCCGTCACCGTCACAGTCACCGGCCTTACCAAGTACCTTAAGGACCAGGGATATTAGACTACCAAAGGGGGAAGCGAAAGCCGGGGCCGAGATTCATGGGAAGGGAAACGGAATCGTGTGTTGGTGGGATTATATCCAGGCTATGAGCCCTCGAGGCTCCACGCCGTTGAATGTGAAATGAGAGGATAGCCTGAAGGAAGCTTTGGTAACGTCTGATCCAACTCCTCAGAGCTTCCAGATGATGGCCAGGAGCTACATCGGCACTGGCCGTAAGTCATGTCAAGGAAGAAACCCAAGTCTTTGTGTGGCAACGAACTCTGCATATAGCAAGATGGGAATTAGAACGTCTTGTCTCCTTTTTATATTTCGTCATGATTACAAACGCAGTTCTATGATGGTTGCGCGGGCCATGTGGAATGGCCGCAGAAAAGACTCCCCATTGGAAAAAAATACATAGTCGTACATTGTGAACCATTTGTCCCGTACTCCGGGTATTGCGTAACGCCGCGTTCCTCTGTATCCCTATTCACCACGTTGTGAGAATCGCCATGTCATTCGCCTTACTTCGTGTCGCAGCAAGAACAGCGGCAGAGCCATTGTCCTGGTACTTCCAGCCCATCTCTTCATGTTGCTTTGGCCTCAGACAGGTAGCTCACTGTTACGCATCCCCAGCCCAGACCTATCAACGGCAGCACCGATATACGGGCCAATCACCGGGACGCCTCTTGCGAACCCAGCGATTGTGCCCAGGAAATCACCGAAGAGCACAGCAATGCCGTACGCTTCGATGATGAAGCCGATAAAGGTCCAGCGCAGCAATATCAGCGTCAGGCCTCCGAAGAACGCTGCCGTCCCCTTTGCTTTTTGTTTTCGTGCGAAGAAAAGGAGTGTCTTCTGGGGTCCGATGATGATGGTCAACCCGATAAGGAAGAGGATCTAGGAAGCGGTTCATGTCAGAGAAGGGAGACTCGATCGTTTTGGAGGGGTTTGTCATACGTTGCCCATCGCAAGCCTAAGTCTTTCGTCAGTAACCGCCTTCCCTGCTTCTGGTGGGAGACTTACATTGCGCGATCAAAGAAGAGCATGACTCCTCCGATCAGGAAGAAACCTCCTGCATGAATTGTCAGCTGTCTGCTCGTGCGAGCGGTTGCGACGAGGGCAACTGCATACCTCCTGAGCAGAAGACCACACCGATCTCTATGGGGAAACAAGTTAGCACATCTCTGTTGATTCTGGCTGGCGCACACAGTCGCAGACACCTGGAAAAGCGTCCAGAGACTTGCGCTCAGGAGCGACGTACTCTGCATATCTGATAGCCACATCGACATCTTTGCGAATCGTGTGGTTCCGTTTTATACAACCTTTCAAGTCCCTCGATAAGGCTCGTTTGAAGCAGTCTGCTCTCGTTTCGTACAAGTCGTTTCGGTCGTGCGCAGCTGAAATCTCGAAAATCGTCCACAGCCTCGTAATCAGGGTCGTAAGATTCGTTCTCTGTCCAGATACAAGCTCGTGTCAGAAAATTGGCACGGAACCATGATCAGCCTCCTTTCAAATGGGATGCAGGGGTTCGACAGGGTGGACGCGACGGTGCCCCGAAGTGGGCTGTGACTGGAACCTGCGTACGCGTTTTTGAGAGGGCGATCTGGCCGGAGCCAGCTACTGCGATTGGCCAAGGCAGCTGTGGCGGGGCAGACTGTAGGTAGTCTGGTAATAAATTCCATCACTGCCAATTTTGTGAAGCTCTTCTTCCGTAAGAGATTCATGCTTTTGAACCACCACCATCATCAGCGGCAACAACGGTGATGCGTCGCAAGAGATTGGATGACAGGAACAGAGACTAGCATGCCACAGGTTGGCAAGCTTTCTCTCAGCAAGAACCTCCCCAGACTCGGAACTACGGGCGACCTCTGCAGCACTGGCCAAGCTGAAATCAAGTGATTAGGCTCGACAGGCAGCAATATCCTCATGGCTTCGACTGGTCTTTCTCATTGTTCTATGAGACGCTAGACTTCTGGACTCTAACGTGCATTTTTTTATTCGCATACCGTATCATTCCTCGAATGGCTCCCATCAGATTATCTTACATGCCGCGACAGCTGAGGCATCAAGCCCTGGCCACTGAGAGTTGTTCCTTCATACACTCTCGGTATCCGTCGACTCAGGCAGAGAACAGACCAAACGATCACGATTAAGCCGGAGCGTCATTTGGCTCCCCTATGCTGAGAGGCTTGGGGCGTATAGTTGAAGCTTGACTTTGTTGGTCGGACATGTCGTATTCCCTAGAGACCGTATGGCGGTGTAACGCGCATCGCCTGCCTTGACATACTTGTCCAAGTCTGCAGCGGTTGCCGGACCGGGTGTGTTGTAAATTTGTGCATCTATGTGCTGCATCCCGTAGGATCACTTGAGGATAGTGTGCGCGTTTCTGGACTCAAGATACTGTTCCGGCACGCCCTGGGGGAGCGATCGGATAAATCCAAAGACTTCCCTGTTGTGATACCGCAGTCTCGTCTTCGGGTCAATGTACGGCGCTGGCAAGCCTGTGATGTCGCAGTACCGCTTCGCATGCGCCAGGGAAGGCGCTGACTCGATGTTTGTATACGTCGCAGTGGGCGCAGCCCCTACGCCGCCCGGTGGCTTCAAGCTCTTCTCCAGCACCAGCTTCGACAAACTACGCGATGCCTGGGCTAGATTGGGTGCTGATGAGCCGTTGTTGCCTGCGCTTCCGTTGCCATTGTTGCTCGTAGCTGGTGTTGAGGTACCACTGGTAGAGAGACCATCATCGTTGGCGGTCGGGGTCGCATTGCCGCTGTCTCCCTGTGGAGTGGCGGCAAGAGAAGCTTCGCGCTTGGAGGCGTCACCCATGATTGCCTTGAGATTCTTGTTCCGACGCTGGTTGGGTCTCCAGTTTGGATTGCGGAAGTTCTTATGAATGGAGTGCAAGTCGAGTTGCTCCAGCACCTGCTGGTGGGCGATCTGCGCCTCTGTCGGTGCGGCCATGGTTGTGAGGAGTATTGGATTCGGGCGACGATGACGAGGATGTGTCACTGGGGTGCGGCTGGCGGAGTTGGATGGTTTGGGGAGTTAGTGATGTGGTGTGAAAGGGAGAAGGGAGCTGAGCTGGATGTTGCCGTGATGATGGTTGATGGTCGTTTCTGCCGCCCCACACCGCGCCTGATATGAAGGCGCCTCAGTTGACACACGAGATCAGCACTGCTCCAGCAACTTGAACGTGACTGCTATTGCGTAACAGGACAATGGTATGTAATGTCATCACGGCCGTAATAGCAAGAAATGGCTAACGTGTATTATAGGAGAGCCCCCACGAGCATCAGCAGAACTTGCTGCTGTCCCGTATCATCACCAATGTGGTATGATCCGCGTCTGGACCCCGCCAGTGCCAGTATTGTTTGTTGACCGTCAACAGGAGAAGCTGAATGAGGCTGTCGTCGTTATGAACAAGAGTCTGCAAGTGAGTTATTACCTGTATTCTCAGGATTTCAGCGTCCAGATACTTACGGTGACAGGAAATCAATATCCAGAACATGAACGTCGAGCTTGTTGCGCAGATGTTCAAGAACTACCAATCCAACGTGCTGTTCCATCTTGAGGGTACGTCTCCTACGACAAGTCATTCAGCCGCCTACTGACTTTTCTATCTTTTCAGCTACGGAAAATCTGAAGCCGCCTTCATGAACGTGGACAGGCAGCGGTGACGGAATCTACGAGCTTGTAACCTGGGATAGGCGCTGGGCTGATAGCTGTGGCTAGACGAAGCCGCTGGGGCACGCAGTGCTCAACATTGCGGTTTTACAATCTCTCCAGCAACTTGGAACAAACCGCAAGATCATAATGACATGAATGACATAAATATTCTGACATTGTTTGATGCAATCCTAAATCTGTCCCGGTATCGGCATCCACCACAGCCAGTCTTGCCACCCTCGCTTTGCGCAGCTCGTGCACAGACACGAGCTTCAAAGGAAAGATTGCACTTCCTATTCAGTAGTCCAAACAGATCAAATAATATGAATCCTTCATTATGGTCCCTGTTCAGAACGCGCTGTCACTACCTCATCCAACATCGAGGACCCACCTTGATCTGTCCCCGGATCAGCCTCGTAGCCTCGCTTGCATTTGGAGTAAGAAAGCTTGCCGCCCTTCTGAAATCTAACCACCAAGATCCATCAGCCACGACCCAATCGAGCGCGCACCAACAGTCCGCCAGAGTCGTCCACGAACCCAGGCCATCTACAGAATATGAACGCCTTGACCTCATAGTCTTCTGCCTGTCGACTACCTCCCGCACACCGGCGCAACGCCGATAGTCCACGATGGCACCATCTGCGACAGACGAGCCGATGCTGGCGCCTCCCGACGAGAGAACATATCTGCCCGCGAAGATCTTTCCGGTCAAGGAGACCAAGTTTGAGAAGTTTGTCGAGCCACAGGAAGACGGACGTCGACGTGCATTGGAGCAGCCTGGTGGCGCGGCCATCGTGATTGACAATGGTGAGTGACGGCTTCTCTGGCTGAGACGCTTCAGAGCTGAAACTGACATATCGCAGGTTCATCTGCTGTTCGGGCAGGATGGTCCTTCGACTCCGCGCCGCGGTTTGCGATACCCCCGATCATGGCCAAATACCGCGACCGCAAGTTCAACAAGACCTTCTCCTTTGCCGGCTACGACTGCTATGCCGACACGACCGCGAAGAGCCACATCCGAAATGCATTTGAGGCAGGCACAGGCATCATTAGCAACTGGGACGTCATGGAGCACGTCCTGGACTACACGTTCTTGAAGCTTGGCATGAACCAGGCGGACGGTAGCATCGACGTGCCCATCGTTATGACCGAGGCTGTTGCCAATCTACCTTATTCTCGGAAATGTGTGTCTCTTCTACCCAAGTCCGAGTCCAAGCAAGACAGCTGACTTTGTTGATTTTGCAGCAATGACCGAGATCCTCTTCGAATGCTACCGCGCTCCCTCCGTCGCCTACGGCATCGACTCATTATTCTCCTACCGACATAATAAGGGCAAGACCGGGCTTGTCGTTTCATCCTCCTATACATCAACGCATGTCATTCCTGTGTACAACTCCAAGGCCATGCTCGCCCAAGCCATCAGACTCAACTGGGGCGGCTACCACCAGGCTGAATATCTGTTGAAGCTCATCCGATTGAAATATCCCGCTTTCAGCGGAAAGCTCAATGTTTCACAAGCGGAACATATGCTCAAGGATCACTGCTATGTTTCCCAGGACTACGATACTGAGCTCAAGGGCTATTTGGACTGGACTGGTTTGGAGGACAGAGATATCGTCATTCAATATCCCTACACCGAGGAGGTCATTGTGCAGAAGAGTGAGGAAGAGCTGGCCAAGATTGCCGAGCGCAAGAAGGAGAGTGGACGAAGATTACAAGAGCAGGCAGCCAAGATGCGGCTTGAAAAGCTCATCAAGAAGGAGCAAGATCTCGAGTACTACAAGAATCTGCAAGCACGTCTTGTCGACCAGACGAAGAAGGAGACGCGACGTCTTCTTGACAGCCACGAGATGAAGGACGAAAACCAACTGGACAAGGTTGTCAGGGAGCTGGAGAAGGCTATCAAGAAGGCTCGCAACAAGGATGTTGGTGTTGAGCCTGAGGAGGACCAAGAGCAACCCGACTTCAGTCTTCTCGAGATTCCGGACGAGGAACTTGATGAAGCCCAGATCAAACAGAAGCGCCAGCAACGCTTGCTGAAGTCCAGCCACGAAGCTCGGGCCCGTGCCAAGGCCGAGAAGGAAGCAGAGAAGGCTCGTGTGGCCGAAGAAGAGCGCCTCGACAAGGAAAGGCGCGAGAACGACCTTGAGGGCTGGCTAGAGGATAAGCGCGAAGCTCGGCTGGAGACGCTAGCGAAGATGAAGGAGCGCGACCGCCTAAAGCAGGATCTTGGAAACCGAAAGTCCCTTGCCTCGCAGATTCGCATGAAGAGCATTGCGAACCTAGCGTCTGATCAGCCTACGAAGAAGCGTCGTCGCGGTGGTGATGACGATGACTTCGGCGCCAACGATGATGACTGGGGTGTGTACCGTCAGATTGCGGTTGGTGAGAACAGCGACGATGAGCAGCAGGAAGAAGACCTCCAATCGAACCTCCGCAATCTCGAGCAGGAGCTTCTCCAATACGATCCTGACTTCGACTATGAGCACACGCAGGAAGCCCAGTCTGATTGGTCACGATCCCTTCTCCATGCGTTTGCCCGCGGTCCTCGTCCGTTCGACCCCTCATCTCAGGCTGAGCTCGCCCAGATCCACCTCAACGTTGAGCGCATCCGGGTTCCCGAGGTCGTTTTCCGGCCTTCAATCGCGGGTGTCGACCAGGCTGGAGTCGTTGAGATCGCAGGTGACATCCTCACGCAACGCCTCTCTGGCATGCCAAACCGGGACGACTTCCTCCGCGATGTCTTCCTCACAGGCGGCAACACCCTATTCAACCACTTTGACGACCGTGTCCGCGAAGGCCTCAGGGCGCTCCTCCCGGCTGACGCGGAGCTCATCGTCAGGCGTGCTATGGATCCCGTGCTGGATGCTTGGAAGGGCGCGGCTGGATGGGCTGGTACGCCGGCTTGGAAGGAGGCAAGGATTACGAAGGAAGATTACCAGGAGAAGGGCGCTGATTACATCAAGGTGAGCTCTTACTAACTCGGCCATGCGAGGTGTGGTATTGTGTTAAGTGTGCTGACATAATGATATAGGAACACGACATGGGCAACTCGTATGCTTGAGCACTGCTGCTTAGGGAGAAAAGTGCAGGGATTGGGAGTTCCAAGGATGCAACGGGTGTACGGTCGACAGGTTGATTTTCAAAGTGCTAAATACAAAAGACGTCATGTTTCGGGACCGGTGTTTCTCAGTCTCGCAATAGCTGTATGAGTGCATGAACCCATTCAAGCCAAAACACCTGTAGCTAAGAGGAGTGGCTCGAAGGTGCATTCGTAACGAAGAAAGGGAAGAAAGAGGCTCAACAGTGTATTGCGCAAACAAAAAAGCATAGCTTCCCCGCCTTAGAACAGCATCGAAGTAACGTCCCCTTCAAATTGAACAGCAAAGAACCATTAACGCCGCTCCATCATGGGGGGCCGGGATGGGCCCAATCATGGATATCCTCAACGCCACGCAACCGCGCAATTGAAGCGCTCCCTCCGTCTTGGACTGCCTGAAGGTGGGCACCACCGGGCAACGCAAACCTTCACCAAGGCCCCTAAACAGCTTGAGGCTGACCTGCGCCACCATCATTGGCCCCTAGTTGTCTGTTGATTTCGTCGGCTGACCTAGTGTCCTCACCTCCAGACTCGGCTCTGTATGTTGGGCTGGGATATCTCTCGACATTGGCAGCCATTTGTTCTTGGGCAGCCAGACCCGCGACGGCTACAGCTTCCGCCTCAAGGGCTGTGTTGCTTGCAGCTACGTTAGCTGCTGCATGATCTGGCGGCGCTTCTCCAGTCGACATGGGCGCAGGGGCTGCGCTTGATGCTCCCGCCGGATGGGAGAGGTTGAGGCCATGCGGAGGCTGTGGGAAGTCGCCGTGGACTTCAAGCAATCTTGACTGGAGGTGCGCAACATAGTCCCTTAGTGCAACGTTCTCGCCCTGAATCACCTTTATGGTTTGCTCCACGTCTGCATAGTCACGGACTTGCTGCTCAAGCTTCTTGATGTAGCCTTCCTTCCTCTGACGGAAAGCACGCTGAGAAACTTGTCAGTATGATCTTTCGCCAAGACTGCTCCTCATTACAGATCCAAAACTTACTTGAGCAGCCCTATTCTGAGCAGCACGCTTGGATTGCGAGAGCTCACGCTTTGCCTTGCGGCCGTCACCTGTCGGATCGTCCATTGGAAGTGAACCCGGGGGAGCCGGTGCAATGTGCGCAGCAGCTGGACCAGCTATAGGACTTGGGCCTTGCTCAGCGGGAGGGGCTAGGGGCATCATGGTGTCGTTTTCTTCGTGCTCGCGCAGATCGGGATGGATGTATGAGTTTGCTTCCGGCTTGGGGGTCAAAGCATTGATGGCTTCCTGTGAGGCAAGTGACAGCTGGTCGTAGCCATTCGATGGGCGATCCGAGACCGTATCCTGTGCGGTCCGCGGATCGCGTGACGGAGAGGCTGCCAAATTCGCCGATGCCTCAGCGCCAGAAGCTTGGAGTAACTCGAATTTATTACTGTCCACGTGCTGGTCTGTGAAAGAGGGCAATCATGTCAGCGCTGAGCCCTCCTCAATGTCGTGGTAGTTGCGATCCAGTTTGCGCGCACAGCTGAGTACGCACAGAAGAGGACGTATCCGATTACGGATTTGCAGAAACAAGATGTGTAAGGTTGGGACTGAAAGAAGAAGAGGGAGAAAGTAGGACGGCGCAGCTCAGAACATCTAGCTGTCTGCAGTGGTCGTTATAGATCAAAAAGGCCCCCAAGTCTTTGGGGTTGTAACGAGACTGGGGGTCGCAAGTGTGCTATGAACAACCCGCGCTCAGCCTGCAGATTCCACCACCAGAGCTAACGGGGGCATAGACAGGGAAGGCAATGCACATGGATGAAAGATGCTAGGTGGAATGACAAGCAGCGTCGTTGTGCCTCAGTAAGCCGGACCCGAAGGTTCCTTACACGGAGCGACTAAACGGAGCTGTCCACATCGGGTTTCTTTAGAGAGACAGAGAACCCAGCAACACCAGCGTTGCCATAAAGCTGAAGAACGAGGGGGAAAGGGCAAAACAGTGAGGCCCGGAGAGTTGATGACCACTAACCTGGATGTTGATTGGCGCCGCTAGACGAGTGGTTCTGCATTGCTGCAATGCGTCTTTGTGTTCCCGGGGTCGCGGGATGGTGGACGAGTCTGAGTCAGCACGCAGATACCGGGAGTCCGAGGTGTTTTGTCGCGTCGATGCAGGGTGCGCGACGTAGCCCGAATATGGTGCGAAGTATGGCTGGGTGACGCGTGTAAGAGCTTATTAGGTTGAGCTTGGTTGACCGCCGTAGTAGGGCTGGGTAATGCTGCAGGCTGCAACAGCAAATGGGAAGACCGTGGCTGACAAGAAAAGAGACGAGGGAATGGGATACTCGAAGACAAGTCCGTCCCAACGCCCTCAAATGAACCCACACTTGCTTCGCATGCAGCTCAAGAGACTATGAGAGCAACGTGAGCGCCTTGGCGAGTGGGCGACTGACCGTATGAGCGAGCACTGGCGACCAAGAGTGAGAGGAGAATGAGTAATCAAAGAAGGATTACCTCAGGTGGCCAGGGCGGACGTATTATGTAACCGCGTCGGATGCCCGGGAAATATGCTGGTGGCTGGGGTCTTCCAAAGTCCGCGCCGCCTTACGGAATACTGTGGCCCTTTTTGGGACGTGACAGGGAGGAGGGTGAGAGAGGGGTGTGGGCGAGAGGCACCAAGGTGGCGTCGGGGGGTGTGTATATGGGCTTTGGGTGGAACAGCAGCCAATGAAGTGGTGCTTCTGGCGATGGACTAGACTTGCCGTGATATTGCTTCAGAGTGACTGAATCGGCTTGGCTCCTGATCGAATGCGAACAGTCTCTGTTTGCGGTCAGTCGGTACAGCTACAACTCCTACCACATCGCGACTCACCTTGGCCATCGAACAACCTAACTTAGATGGCATCACTGTCGCTATTTTTGTAACCTCAAACACTTCCCAGTACACTGTGATTTGGTGGGTTTCGGACGCAAATGGATACTGGTTCAAGCTGAAGGTGAGGCAGCGGGAAGTCTCCGAAGGATTTGTCAGCACCATAGCTGGAGAGACGCTAGTCACGTGCCGCACTGGCATGTGGCTGGAATATGTGGCGCAAGTTCTTGTGGCGTAGCCAATGAAGGCTCACTCATTGTTAGGTTCACACATTAGAGGAGAGCGAAGAAGCATAATCTTGAAATCCTAGGGTGAATGCTGTGATCAGCAGAATCCATAGAATTTGTCTCACCTAGGTACATGCATGTGTTTGGTCTGCCTGTGATTCACGTCAGGATATTCCTCTTCTCGCATCTATGACTCCTCACCGTCATCACTTCAAGTGGACTCCCCACAACTAGTCCCAAGGTCGTATATCAACGCTACGGACGCGAAGACGACGTATCTCCGCCACAGGTGCCGAGCAGTGACTCGCCATCTGCGCCTCCACCACCGCCGCCCCCGATGCCCAGCGCTGGTGCGCCGCCGCCGCCGCCTCCGCCTCCGCCGGGAGCAGGCCCTCCATCACCTCCTGGCGGTGGACCTCCTCCTCCGCCTGGTGCTGGCCCTCCCCCTCCGCCTGGTGCTGGACCTCCTCCTCCGCCTGGTGCTGGACCTCCTCCTCCTCCCGGTGCTGGACCTCCTCCGCCTCCTCCGGGTGATGCACCCGCGGCTCCCCCATCTGGTGGTCGTCCCGCTGGTTTCTTAGGAGAGATCCAGCTGGGCAAGGCCCTCAAAAAGACAACTACAAAGGACAAGAGCGCTGCAGCCGTTGCAGGACGGGTTTTGGAGTAAGCAGATGATGGAGCCAGTACTGTGGGACAAATGATGATTAAGAGGGTTTGCATGGCGAGATCAGAAGGAAGTGAATACAGTTCATGAGCTGGAAGAGGTTTTACGAGGGTGGTCGGCTGTATGAGCAGTAGTAGTTTGACATGTAATTGAGCACGTTGACGCGAGGGGTTCCCTTTCCACCACGCGAGATTGCTTCATCCCTTGCGCCTGTGATTCCATGACTATTGACCATCAAGAGCGGCCCGAGACGGTTCCAGTAAATTTAATGGTGGTTTTCCCAGAGCAAATATGCCAGTGAAAATTGGCATTCCGCTTTACTGGTACGTCACATGACGACGCACGTACACCGAAATCACATCGGATCAGCCCTCGACAGTCGAGAGCCAGTGCTCAATATCTCGCCGTGTTCACCAGCCGCAACGCCGAGGGCTTTTCCAACAGTTGTGAAAATGAGTCATGGTCCAGAGTGGAAAAGCTTAGGACAAGTGCCCCCCAAGGCGAAGCTCATGAGTCGAGGGATAAACCCAGCGGAGGATCTGATTGCCCACTATGCGAAGACAGATGTTGAAGGCATCCTGCTCCTAAAAATGTTTTTAGACATGTGTTTGGTGGGCTTAACGAGCAGGGAAGCAAGGGTAGAGCCAGCAGGTTAGGCCCCAATGACAAGGCGCGATCTAACTAACCGGCCTTGGAATCTAGGTGACCAAAAGCGACCAGGGTTTAAATTGAAGTTTCATGCGTTTCAATCGGCAATTGGAGAACGGCAGAGACTTGCGTGGTAGAAGCATGGGAACGCCAGACAGAACGTAAGCTGGGGCCAACGTAAAGGAAGGCATGCCGGTCATCATGGTTAAGGCTTTTAGCAGCTTCGGAGAACAACTGCAAGCAAAGGCCACCAGTAGGCGAAGCAAGACGCACGGAGCGCAGACTCTCGGTAATGAGCGGTCGATGATGTCACTGGGTATGCTTGACCTTGTCCCGAGCCAGGCCCAGAGACAGGATCTCGAGGATTTTTTCTGCTGAGACGCGTCTCGGAGGCCCGGGGTGAAACCCCCACTCGAAGATCTCACTAAAAGGCTTCGTCCCCGATATGACCAGGCCGACTGGCTTCTGGATCCATTTTTGGGTGGGCTGATGGACGGCGAGGGGGACCGCGTGAGTTGGATCTGGAACAGGAACCGGAATGATTGTGTCAATGGTAAGGTTTGAATGGTCTTTGTCCTTGGGTTGAGTCGAGTGAAGGGAAGGAAGCGAACAGAGGGGGGGGGGGGGGGTGAGAAGAGAAAGGTACGCTTTCCACTGGTCAGTGATTGGCATTGTAAGGGCTTTACGACGTCAAGAGGAACTCAATTCATATTGTACAAGTACACAGATCTTGTGCTACGGAGGACACGGCGAGCACAGGCTGGTTGCATAGGCGCGGAGAGGGGCACATCGGCAGGACGGAGGGGAGATGGCAGCATTGCCACCGGATCTTGATAGCCAGAGACAGGGCCAATGTCGATATCGAAGGTGTCGACGTACGTTCAGAACGAGACTGGATGGGTAGTCAGAATGGCCTGAGATGCTGCAACTGGAAGTTTAGCGCCGACAACTGAGGGTGTGCTGCCTGTGGCCTGTGATTGGCTCTCGACGCGTTTCTGTTGTTTACTTTCGACGCGTCAGGCATGACCACCGACCGCGTCGCAGCTGCCTTCTCCCACTGAGCCTCACTAAGCCTCACAGGCCACCACCACCACCATCCCATCCCATCGCCACTTTGCAATCCTCACTGCCCCAAGGTCAAGACCTCGCCCCTCTTTTGTCGGCCAACACGCACCACTATCAGCGTCACAAGCCAATCACTCAGCTCCTATTCGACCCTCCCCGCTCGCACCGCCTCTCGTTCTGTGCACAAGACTGTCATCTTCTTTGGAGAAGTGCAACTAGACTGGTCTTTATTGAAAGCCTCCCTTGCTTCAGCAGTCTACACTCTCCAGTCTGGAACTTTGCAGGACCCGATTTCACGGACAAGTACGTGCTTGTAGTAGATCGAGGCCGAGTCTTCTAGTTCGCCGTGGCTTGGCTGACTGAGGAAGAAGGGCAAGAAAAAGCCAGATCTAACTAACAAAGCCTGAAGATCCAGGTCCATTTCGTTCATCTGATCATCATTCATTGCTAAGACTCGACTTGACTTTACGCTAAGACCAACTTCTGGCTCTTCAGCAGCCTCGCTCTCTGCAAGTTCCGGCCAGCCAGCTCCGAGCACATCCCGTATCGAGATCGAAGAGCAGGAAAGGGTGCTGATACCACCACCATTATCAGCAGACTCCACCTAGTGTCAGTCTGTCGACATCATCGTCAATCTCCTCACCACTCTTCACTTTAATGCAAACACGGCGCTGTGCTGCTCCACTTCTCCGCCCAAGTTCCCTGTCTGCCGCGACGCATCCTGCGTGCAGCACGCTATCACGGCCCAGTAAAGTGTCCGTGTAGTTGGAACTTGCTTCTGGGTTATGGAAGCGTAAGTCTGGCTGGGGCCTCGAAGTCAGGAACGCACAAGGACGAGACAAAGTCGCCATAAGTTAAAAACAAGGCCGCGAGACACGCCCTCTCGCCCCTCTCACCCGCGCCTCGTCTCGGCTGGCTCTATACTTCACGCTGCGCGCCGCCTACCTGCACATCGCACGCGGTTCCATTCGTCACGTCCCATTCCGAAACCCCCCCCGCCCTTCACTGTCTGTGGCAGCGCCAGCCTGCAGCAGACGCGGCCGTTCCGTTCGCCCTCGCATCCTCCAACTGGGCCTACCCCGGTCGCTTTCGTGTCAGCCCAGTGCAAGCTTGTCCAATCCCTGGCCCGCGAGTCCTCCCTGCTCGACTGGCTCCACCAGGTCTCGTTGAAGGCCGGCCTCTGCGTTGGCTTGCGCTTGGCTGCTTTTGCTCGCCCATCAATCTATCTTCTGCCGGTGCCCACCCACCTTTCCATCCTCGCTCTTCCGCAAAAACCCCCCAACGCACCTCATCCCCTCTCTTCCCTTTCCATCCATCTTGCTCAACAATTGTCCGACGACCTTTTACGCCTATTCAACTGTATCTCGATCTCTAACGACACGTCAATCGACCGCGAACATCCCGAACTTCCAACCTTGCTTTCTCACCCTGACCGACGATATTCTGTGCCATCCGAAGGAACCTCCCTTTCAGCATTCACCTCGCGCCAATCGTCTACCAGAACCCAAATTCGCTTCAACCTTCTGCAAAGGTGAGTCAAGGTTGTCTGGATCATCTGGAGCTTGGGAGTAATTGCAAGTGCTTTTTTAGCACTTAACGGTTAAAGGGGTGGCCTCTGAAGTCAATGCTTCTGAGAGCTGGCTTGAAATTACCTTGGTGAACAAGACTAACATACCATCAGCTACCTCACCAAGCACAGTCAGAGTAGAACGAAGTCACGCACTGACTGGCCAAGATGGCCAAACCAACGCACTTTTTGGGCGGGAATGAGCCCTTGCAAATTTTCCAGGACGACATGTTCGAACCAGGCCCAATGACGAGCCACGCTCCAATGCCGACAGTCACGAAGCCAGCCCGGCGCCCTCTAAGTAGTTCAAGTTCCAACATGATCTTGAATCCTCCTTCCTCGGCTATGACGTCGCTCTCTCCTCACAAGTTTCAGTCCTCCTCATCACCGAGGTCGCCTCTGAAGGCAGCCAAAGGCAACAAACTAAACGCCGTCTCTATGGCACCACCTTCAACGAAAGGAATCACGACAGACTCGCTACAGAAGAAGCCATACCTTTCAAAGTTTAAGACCGGACCTCACAAGCCTACCTTGGACGCCATGTCATCAGGAAAGGAGAACATGCACCCTCAGATCTTCCCCGCGCCTGCCGCCATCAATCTCAACATCGAAAACTACTACCAGAAACCCAACGGCAAGCGAGGACTGATGGAACCAGCACCAATCAACGGCAGCCGACCCGCAAAGAAGACCAAGACTGAGGAGACTGCCCTGCCGCCGCATGATTCTTTCCCTCCGATCACCGACGACGGCGCCAAGCCTCCTCACAGCTACGCCCAACTGATCGGCATGGCCATTCTTCGCTCACCTCTCCGCAGACTCACGCTTGCACAGATCTACAAATGGATCAGCGATACCTTCTCTTTCTATCACCCAACAGACGCCGGTTGGCAGAACAGCATTCGTCACAACCTGAGCCTGCACAAGAACTTCATCAAGATTGAGCGACCCAAGGATGATCCCGGCAAGGGCAACTACTGGGCTATTGAGCCTGGCACTGAAGCTCAATTTCTCAAGGAAAAGCCGACACGGAAGTCGGCATCTGCGGCCGAGAACCTGCCTGTCATGTCTACCCGCCTCGAGCCTCCACGCCCTGCTATGATGCATCATCAGGAACCGATGCTGCCTCCGCCGCGTATGCCCAACAGCCAGGCTGCTCTCCCTGCTATGCCAACCTCCCAGATGGCTTGCAACGAGCTTTCGTCTGATGCTACCATCGTCGTGTCGGACAGCGCTGCGCCAGAGGAGCAAGGTAACGCGCCCGCTGATGCAGACGCGCCTTTGGATTCATCTCTCTATTCTCCCCTTCCTGCCGCTCTTCACTCATCACCCCCGATTGCCAGGCTCGCAGCAGCAAGAACGGGCACGCCTCCGCCATTGGGCCGCAATGTCAACTCGTCAGCCACTCGCTCTCACCAACGCAAATTCAGATCCATGGATGACAGTGGCTATATCTCATCCCTGGAATCCTCAGCCTTGAGACCGCACCAGACCACTCATCTTCTTACTTCTGAGGCTGAACGCCCACGCCTCAAGCGTGGACGGACAAGGGATCGTGGCAAGGGGCGCGCCGAGGAGGAGATCAAGCTGCTTCGGAACTCATCACCGTTCGGTCCTGGGTACTCATCACCCCTTCGACACGCACACGGACAGCAAATGATGCCACCATTGACACCCAACGTTCGCTTCAAGCCCATGCTTCGCCCGCCACCTTCAGCTTCACCAAACACCAATCTGCGGATTCACCGCGACAATGTGAAGGAGATTCTGCAATCACCCTGCCGTTTGGGTGCGGAAAATGCCCTGGACATCCCTTGGAGCCCTGCTTTTCACCTGGATGAGTCGGCACTCAACATGGATGCTGGAGCCATGGGTGGTCTCGACTTCAGTATTTTCGCTGATTTCGATGGTTCCAACGACTTCTCTATTCTCAGCTCTGTTGACAATGGCTCTCCTGTGAAGCGAAGTGCCAAGCGTCAACGTCTGGATCGTTCAATTTCTACTTCAGCATTGGATGATATCAACCAAGGTGCTGCTCGACGATCCGTCACATCAGCTCCATTGCTGAAGATCCCAGAGCAGGCGACACTCGATTTTCTCGAGACACCTAGCAAGGCTTTCGAGGGTATGAGCTCGCCTTCCAAGATGTTCGCGCAATCACCACTGCGCAACCAGTCGCCTTGCAAGTTCAACGATCTTCCGGACATTGGCATTTCCGTCGACTGGAACATCGGGGTTGAGGACTTCATGCTGCACCAGCCTGATGCGTCTGAGATTTCTGGTCTCGATCTCTCTCAGGGTTTCGAGAGAATTGGTTCAGGAACTCAAGCCAACAAGCCAAGCAAGGCGAAGCCGGCTCTGGGCCGCAGCTTTTCTACCAACTTTTAAGGGGAGGAAGAGACAGATGTTTCTTGCGGAACACAACGCTTATGACATGACGAAATATTAATGAGAGGCGCAGAGGATATGTTATTTTGGCCAAGTGGGAAATGGCCCGGGGGAACTGCCGGTTTCAATAGAGTAACAGAGCAAGGAATAGCTCGTGGAAGCTTCGCGGCTGGCTCGCTATGGATATGACGAGGCGACAGCAACACAACAGCGAAGCATTTGATTGAATTGGATTTGACGGGGTAACCAGCCGGAGAAGCTGAAGAGTCTCCTTTTGCTTGGGTATGCTCTCTTGATTTTGGACCTATTGCTCCTTGGCGTTGGAGATACTGCCTACAAGTCTTTTGCTTGGCTTAGTTGGGGGTTGGAGAGGAAAGGAGAAATTGGTTGCCTGTTCATCCGCAGTGCCGCAGTGCTTGGTATCATGACTTTGGTCTTTTCTTTGGAGCGCCTAGGGCCTGACTTTGCTGGACTCGTTCGGCGTTCCTGATGACAATTTGAAACACTTTTGGTATTTTCACACATGTTCGTGCAATGACCCGCAGTGATGTTAATTCCGTTTGAGCCTTTTGTCGTGACGCACAAGTCTTGATCGTTCAGATGTAGCCCGTGGAACCGTAGTGTTGAAAATGGGGTATCTTATGTAGTACTCTGACTGAAAGCAACCTGAACTCCTGATGAACACCATGCCTCTCGTCTTTCTATCAGCGCCGTTCCCTGGGCGCAGCAGCATACGACCTCTGCTGAACGTTTGTCTCCTGAACCCGCTCTACCCTCCTCGCATAGGCCCTTCCAACCCGCAGAGCTCTACGAGGATCAACAGGATGCTAATAGATACGCATCCGTGTGGCCCAGCCTGTTTCCTTCTGGTCGACATTGATCTTGTATGGGAACGGATTTGAGCCCTGTGTTGTGATGGGCGGGATGTGGTCCTTGTGGGTGTTGGCAAATGTGACGATCTTCATTGCTGTTGTGAGTAGGGTTTGCTCCATTGCGCGGCGGACTTTAGCACGTTCTATGTTGATGAACCGTTAGTGTCAACGATGAAACAGGGACTGGGACAGCAGGATCGCATACCACTTTCTGTGCGAGGTTCCGCAACAGTGACCTTGACAGTCCAGGACTCCCAGCAAACCTCCTCATCTCCCCTCGAAAGCCATGCCTTCCTCCTCCTCTTCTCAAAGAACTGCACCTCAACTTGCGCCCTTCCACCTCCGCCCGACCCAGGGCCAGCACCAGCACCACCCTTCGTCCCTCCATACTGCTGCTGCTGCTGCAACGAAGTCGACCTCTCGGCATCAAGCTGCCTCCCCAACGCCGCGGCGCGCTGCTGAATCATAGTCTCGAGCTCATCGTCGTCGACGTAGGGGAGAGTCATGTCAAGGCATTCGAGGGTGCGGGGCACGAGGGAAGGGAAGAAGCGGTGGAAGAAGATTGTGTGGAGGACGGCGTGGACGAGGGGGACGACGGAGCGGGGGTCGGCGAAGAGGTCGAGGATGAATTCGGCGGGGGGTTGGGGGTCCATGATCGGACAGCGGGCGCGGGAGGCCGCGCGAGGGAGGACGGGTTTTGAACGAGGGTTGCTGAGGTTGTGCAATTGATTGGGGGTGTTGCGTTGGAGACTTAAGTGATGCGGGAGGTGCGCAGCCAGCAGGGAAGCCGTGGGGTTGCGTGGTATTCGTTGAATGAGGGCGATGACGATGGAGTTTGCGGAGGGAGGGGCAGCAGTGTCCGGAGGAGCATGTGGCCGCGCCAATAGTGGCGGCGGTGGTGGTCATCTGCGGGGCGACACATCAGATAGGCGGCGGATGCCAGTCACGGGACCTCAACTACACCGGCTGGTGGTCTCGCATCCAGTCCAAGGCAGGGCGTGCCGGATATAGCGAACTTTGTATATTGATGATGACTGAGTTGCTGCCGTGTTGCATATACACGGCACAGTGCTCCGGTCAATAATCCCGGATGTGTAAACCAGCTCAAATGCACGCACACCTAGGCGGCTGGTCAAGCATAACCCCGGGTTCTCGTAGAATATGTCTCCATTGAGCGTGTGCCTATGTCTTCCGATTCGTATAATCCGCACGTATTTAAGACGAGCGAGTGAGAGGGACGACTGACTCGGTAACATGGTCATGAACCTCCTAGTTTCCAGCTCATGGATACTGGTCTAGTTGACAACATTGTGATCAGCCCAGCATGGCTCTCCTGAAGAACATCTTCGTCACTGCAATCATTGCCCAATTCGCGGCATGCTGTCGCACGTCGAATATTGACTGCGCATACTTGAGCAGTAAGATCGACTTCGAGTCGTACGATGCGACCTGTCTCAATGCGACATATCACCAGCCAGGGGATTTCGGTCTGAATGGTCCGACAGGCCCTTTGACTAATGACCTCTCTTTTGTTGAGTTTCACGCTGCCATAGCCTATGCTGAAGGCGCCGAGTTGGTCTTTTCTGTATGGCTTCCTGACAAGGACAGCTATGAAGGTCGCTTCCTAGCTGTTGGCAATGGGGGCTACGCTGGAACTATCGACCGGGTCAACATGCTGCGCCAGCTCAATTCAGGCCTGGGGTTTGCCATAGCCGGAGGAGATGCTGGCCACGATGCGTGGAAGGAGACAAATGGCATTGACTCTGGTACGCCAGGCCTTTACATTCCTTTCCTCAATTATGAGGAGAGAACAAAAGCCTGGCTTCACAATGCCATCAGTCTCTTCACACCACTTGCCAAGGCTATTACCAAGGTAGCCTATGGCCACAAGCCGAAGCATGCCTACTTCAATGGCTGTTCTGCTGGGGGTGGCCAGGGTTTTGCTCTCGCACAGTTTCATCCTGAGCTTTACGATGGTATCGTGGCTGGCTCACCCGGCAACTTTCAGACTCACATGTGGCTAAGCATTCTCTGGAACTTCCAGGCGCAGCAAGGGGACGGCGCGCTTTCCGCGGATGTGTTGCAGTTCATAGCAAGCTCTGTGCTTGAGCTGTGCGATGGCCTGGATGGGGTTGAGGACGGTTTGCTCGAAAACCCACTGGCATGCCCATTTAAGGTCGAAAGTCTAGTTTGTGAAAACAACGAAGGCCCTGTAGGGGAAGACGGTGCCATCGTGTGCTTGACCCAGGAACAAGCGACAGCAGCCAGGGATGTGTACGATGGGCCTCGCACGTCAGACACGGGCGTACAGGTTTTCCCAGGATTCACTCCCGGCGGAGAGACCAACTGGATCATCCCTGTCCTCGTTGGCCTTTCAAATGGATTCACTGTCCCCATCTTGCAAAATCTCATCTACAAGGACCCCGGATGGGACCCAGAGTCGTTCAATTACACAAGCCACGAGGTTGCAGAGATCGATGAGATAGGAGGACCGCTCACCAACGCCATCAGTTCCGACCTGTCGATCTTCCGTCGACGGGGAGGGAAAATGATTTCGACAGCAGGCTGGGCAGACCCAGCCATCGCACCTCTCTCTGCCATCGAGAACCGTGAGCGGCTGCTAGCGGGTCTTGAGCCAGGCGAGAGCATCGAGGAGTTCTTCCGGCTCTTCATGGTCCCGGGCGGTGGGCATTGTGGTGCAGTAGATTTGCCTCAAACACCAGGCACTTGGCGTGTGATGGACGCTTTGGTCGCATGGGTAGAGGGTGGCGTAATGCCGAAGAGCATTTTGGCGACGGATCCCCTTGATGGCAGCGGGAGGACGAGGAAGCTGTGCCCGTGGCCGGAGACGGCGGTGTTTGTTGGCGAGGATGAGGATGATTGGGAATCTTTTGAATGCCAGGAGGTCGATGTATAGAGATATGGAGCTTAAGCATGCATCCAGTAATGGAATAGCGAACGTCTGTATCTTGGTGATAGAGCGTAGAAGAGCGAACCGATGCCTCTGATAGATGAGCTTAGCTCCAGCCACATGTCATGTGAAGGTGTGGCGCGCCGCAGCATCCCCAGCTCCCCGTAGAGCCACAACGAGGGGCCGAGGCATCGGCTGCTTCCAGCAACAGAACCAGCCCAGCCTAGCCCTGCCCAGCCCAGCCCCGGCAGAAGCTCCCGCCAACACGCCCCGGCAATCAATCCGCCTGTCGCGCGACCCTCGTCTGCCCTCCCATCCCCCAACCTCGGCGTCCTGGCTTTCTTGTGATCCAACTATCCCATATGAGACGATCCTGATTTCCGCTGTTTGCTTGTCGAGGCAGCCGTTCTTTCACCAACCGCATGGTCGAGCCTATCACACTCTCACAATGTTCTCGTCAGCCCGGCGCTGGCTGCGTCGAAACAGGACGCCCATCGCAATCGGAGCGGGCGTCATCGGAGCCGGCTATGTCGTTACACAGTACATCCTCTCGCGCCTCAATGATGCTCGAGAGCGCATGAGCAGCGACAGGATAGCGAAGGAGAAGTATGTCCTCCTGTTCCTGATGGCAACTCAGGCATCTATGAGCTGGTGCTGACTCTCCCCTAGCCTTCGACGAAGATTCGAACAGAACCAAGAGGATTGCACATTCACCGTTCTCGCCTTGCTGCCGACGGCGACCACAAACATTCTGGAGGAGCTAAACACCGAGAAGATCACGCTGGAGATCCAGCAGATGAAGGGCTCAGTCAGGAGCCTCAAGAGCGGAAGCGCTGAATCTACGGCGAGCCCTCCGAGCATCGCCGATACTACATTGACCGAGGAGGACGGCAAGAGCATGGCGAGCCTACAAAGCGAGAGCGGTGTCCATGCGAGCCAGATCACGACGCCATCGGCACAGGCGGTCGCTGGCGAGGGAGGTCAGCAGGATGGGGGTGCTCAGAAGAGTCGCAGGTCGAAGAGGCAGCTGTGGGATGACCTCACCATTAGTGGTAAGTTATACCTGAACGAGTCTCCAGGCCCACGACGCATCTAACAAGGCCACCCAAACAGCTGTCACCCGAGCATTCACGTTGTTATATACCCTCGCTCTCCTCACGATGCTAACTCGAGTTCAACTGAACCTCCTCGGCCGTCGCAGCTACCTCTCCAGCGTCGTCGCCCTCGCCACCGGCGCGCAGTCGGCCACCATAAGTCTCGAGAACAATGACGATGACAATACTGAGCAAGCCTACGGCAGCGACTTCGACACGAACCGCAAATATCTGACTTTCAGCTGGTGGCTGTTGAACCGCGGCTGGGTCGACCTCACGAAGCGTGTAGAGAGTGCTGTTCGCACCGTCTTCGGGAGCCTCAGCCCTCGTGACCTCGTCAGCTTCGATCGATTTGCTGAGCTGACGATGGAGGTACGGAAGCTGGTCGAGGGCGCCACGCCTGAAGAGAGGAGGTCTGCTGGATGGCTGAAGCTCCTCCTGCCGCCAAGGGACCAGGAGGAGGCAGTTGTCCGGGAATCTGGCATTCTTGAGCAGAACCCTACACAGGAAGCTGCACCAGCTGGATCTTCTGCCAGTCTTCGTAGGCTGCTGGATGAGACAGCCGACCTCATTGAGTCGCCTGCATTTGCCCACGTTCTCACCTTGATCCTTGATGCTGGCTTCTCTGCCCTAGTGGATAAGAAGCTCTCCGTAGAGGCTTTCGAGATCCCTCCACAGATTGGACCGCTCGTTACACCCGAGCTGAAGGCGGAGCGCGCATCCAAGGTCATTCTCCTGCCTAAGATTCTCTCCGTCCTGACCCGTCAGGCGCATGTCATCGGCAATGGGATGCCGAATGAGTACCTGCAGGAGATGGAGGGCGTGCGAGACCTAGAGGCATTCGCAGCGGTGGTCTATTCAAGCAATTGGGAGAACGAGGTCCGCTCTGAGGGCTTGATGGATGATGCCGTACAGGTCAGTCCTGCAGACGAGAGTGTCCAGGAGTCAGGGGTTCTAGTTGGAGAGGTGGGTGAGGTAGGAGGGGGCCTGGAAAGTGCCTGGGAGAGGGCTGTTGGACAGAAGTCATGACATGTAACAATAAGATGTTCAAAGAAGTAACATGGACGTAAGGAGTTCCAATGCTTTGGCTGTGCCTATGTGGATGCTGTGATATATGGAAATTGGCCGAGGCCAAAAATCGCTCCTAAGGGTCTATAGTAATAAAGGTCGGAATCTTCTTGGCCATAAGTCTTCCGCCAGAGGCTGACCATCTGTAGGCCCAGCTTTATGTGACCTCAGCCTGCCCTATGGGAAGCCACAGACTCTCGTTGGAATCGTACAGCGACACGATTGCTGACTGCCTTTCAACACTTCACAAGCGTATGTAGTCCAGCAAGCGACGCGGCATATTCTCATAGGCTCCATCAGTTGCTGGCATTCGCCGGTTCCTGCCGCTATACAGAAGGCGAGGCGTCTCAAGGGAACTCTTCCCGGTTCCTGATGGAACCGGGGCCCGAAGCGGATGTGTGCGGTTGTCCTTTGAGGTTGTTCTTGAACCCTGGTCAATCTGAGATGATCACATCAGGCCGCGGATGAATTGATCGAGTCCTAGCTCAAAGAGCTCATTCTTGACGCCATCACCGCCCTTGTGCTCTACTGGCGCCAAAGGGTTCTTGACCACTATTTCACGTGTCAGCCAAACGACCACTAAACACAGCATCGTCCTCCCGCGAACGCATATCCAAATCTCTGAAATTCGATAGCGACACTTTTCTAGCCGGTCGCACATACCGTACTCAACCCAAAGGCTGATATAGATCTGGTGGAGCACGTTGCGCATGCTCAGTGTCCCCGTGTCGGTGAGGAGGACAAACCGCAGATTCGCAGGTGTTTCGTAGAAGTGAAGCTTGTAGTGGGCAGTTCGGAAGCTTATAAAGGCGTCGTCGTCACCACCGAGCTTGCGAACCATGTTGCGTAGGGAGAAGACGGTACCGAAGATGAGCTTGGCGTCGTCGGAGGCGGCATTGGTCTTGTCGGGTCCTGAGGTCGTGGGGAGCCATGATTTGGCGTAAATACACTCGGCTTGCGTAAATGTCAGTGCGAGGGTTGGTAAGGGGTGAGGGTGAGAGAGTACGAACTGTGGCGGTCGAAGATGTAGAAAGAGTAGACGGTCATGATGGGCGAGGAGAGGATGGGAAGATCAGGGGAAGCGGGAGGTCGTCGACGGCGATAGAGGAGGGTTTGTGGTGACAATGATGATGATGTACGCTGTGTCGTGGTATTGGGTCGTCCTGGACCACTATGGGCTTGTTGGAACCTTGGCAGCGTGGGTTGTTGAAGCTGCGTTGGCTGTGAAGTCGCAATGGTGGTTGATGGTGTCCCCAGCTCAGCCAGAGCCATAGTCCCTTGGATTGTGGGACAACCCCGAACAGCGCCTTGGGGCGGGGCACTGGAGAGCTGCTGGGTACGCTACGCTGGGACGGACGGACAGACAGCCGGGTGCACGTCAGTCGTCACCACTACGCTGTCAGCCTTGCGCTCGCCTCGTTTGAATCTCCATTCTGACCAGCCTTGCTCACACGAAGACCTGGCTTGATCTTCATCGCTGTTGCCTGTGTCGTCTATCAATCACATCTCGCCGCGAATAAACCACCAATAGTCACCATCAACCCCACGCTGAACCACCTTGGAGGGGTAGCTGACGACAGGTTTGGGAGCTGGACACAGCTCTCTTGTCTGAGACTGCATCTCGCTTTGTCTGCCGATCAACAGCCTACAGTTTTCCTCACCATCGATAATCTCCATCAATCAGTTCTTGGGGGCTATAATCTGCGCACTCACAGCCTTTCCATCGCCCTCAACCAGAGTTCGATACAGGTCACCTGCTCAAACCTTCACGATACCTTCAGTTATCACCACATTGACTGACACGGCGTCCCGAAGCCATGACCGAGCCCCCAGTAACACCACCCCCGCCTCTCTCTTCCCCTCCTATCAAGATTGAGTATCATGACGATGTCGCTTCATCTGGCGACTCTGGGCCCCCTGAGGCCTCTAACATGTAAGTCAAGCATGCTCAGCCTCTGCACCGTCTTGGCAACCTGCATGTCAGTGAGACCTTTCATTGACTCTTGTAGCTCCAGCCCTCCTACACCGAATAAGTTTGCTAGTCCTATGAGACATCACAAGCGAACGCCTAGCGTGCATCGTGAGATCAAGGTTTGTTCGATACTGTGCAACATGACCTCACCCTGCTAACTTATTCTGAAAGGAAACATTGGATGCTCGTGTGCAGTACGGAAATGACGATGAGGATGGAACAACGCAACATCACATCAACCAGTACACCATCAAAGAGGAGATTGGCAGAGGCTCTTATGGAGCCGTCCACCTTGCGACTGATCAGTATGGGACTGAATACGTGAGTGGTCTCGACATAGGCATGTACCAAACCATCACTCACCATCGAGAGCGTATAGGCCGTGAAGGAGTTCTCCAAAGCTCGTCTTCGCAAGCGCGCTCAGTCTCACATCCTCAGACAAGGGCCCCGAGGGATGCCGCGAAACATCCTCCCAAGCGCCGGCCTCGGGGGTCCAGGCCGCCAGCCGAATTATCGGCTCGGCGGTGCCCGTGCTGGTGAAGCTGAAGATGCCCTATACCTGATCCGCGAAGAGGTGGCAATCATGAAAAAGCTGAACCATCCAAACCTCGTCCAACTAATCGAGGTACTCGACGACCCTGAGGAAGACTCTTTGTACATGGTCATGGAAATGTGCAAGAAGGGACCCGTAATGAAAGTTGGTCTAGATCAACAGGCGGATCCTTACAGTCCAGAAGCGTGCCGCTACTGGTTCCGCGATCTGATTCTGGGTATTGAATACTGTAAGACACACTCTACATATCTAGTATTATTGCACCTGGAGCTGACAGGTCGCAGTACATGAGCAAGGTGTCATTCATCGAGACATCAAACCTGACAATCTCCTTGTTTCAGACGATGACGTTCTCAAGGTTGTGGACTTTGGCGTCTCAGAGATGTTCGAAAAGGCGGAGGACATGCGGGTAGCCAAATCAGCAGGCTCACCGGCCTTCCTTCCTCCAGAGCTGTGTGGCAAGCACGGTGAAGTGTCAGGCAAGGCTGCCGATATCTGGGGCATGGGTGTGACGTTGTACTGCCTGCGATATGGCAAGATACCTTTCCACAGGGACGGATTGCTGGAGATTTTTGAGGCTATCAAGGGTGATGAGCCTCATTTTCCTGAGGATGAAAACCCGGACTTTGTGGATCTAATGAAGAGGCTCTTGGAGAAGGATCCCGATAAGCGGATCAAGATGGATGAGCTTCGAGTGAGTTGCAGCACCTCATCCGCTCATGTTTGCAGACACTGATAATGCTGGCAGGAACATACTTGGGTTACTCAAGGAGGCACAGATGGTCTGCTGTCGAAGGAGGAGAACTGTGCCCACATGGTTGAGCCACCAAACGAACTGGAGCTGAACCGTGCCTTCACGCGCAAGATGAACCACTTGCTCTGTATCATGAAGGCAATCCATCGCTTCAAGAGCTTGTTGGCTGCCCGTCGCCGTCGACTGGGTGTTGATGGCGCAGGTGCTGCCTCGAATCCCCCAGGGATCACGGATGACGACTTCGACCCAGCACGTGAGAAGGCAAGAGCAGCGGAGATTGAGGTGGTAGCCCTCATATCAAGACGCCGCAAGCTCGCCACCATGAATGAAAGCGAGTCTGGTGGAGACAAGGGTCATGCGCATGATGTCAGTGACACGGAGCCACTGTTCCTTGGAATCGGCACTGGAGCTCGTGATGACTTCGCCATGGACGAGGCCTCGCCTGATGTTGTTGCAGACTCGCCAACGGCTGTCGACTTTGACATATACGATCGGGCTTATGAGGAAGCAGTTGAGGAGCGACTTCGCGCGAAGTCGTCTCACAAACCGACGTTGTATCTCACGCGGTTCGTCACGGAGAAGGAACATTTCAAGAAACTGGAGAACCTCGTTGATGACGCCAGCGCAGCGGCTCCGCGCATCCTGGACAGGGTGCGGTCTTCGGGCCAGTCCTTACAGCGCAATGTATTGGACCATTCTTCTGCCAGCTTGACGCAGTTGGCTGGGAAGCTGGGGATATCTGATTTTAAAGATGATGTTACGAAACCATCATCCTGAAGAGGTTGTGAAGAAGTGCCAGCCGAATGGGAAAGGTAGGAAGACAGAAAGGATGCTTGAACCATACTGGACTCTTGTAGCGGACCTGGATCGAGTTTTTGAAGTGATTTGCTGGCGATGAGAATTGTGATACCAGGAAACAGAGGCATGGGGGGGGGGGGCGGACAATTGGATTACAGGCGACAATGAACACACTTTGTGCATGCGAGCACCGTCTAACTATGGCAAACTCATCAGCATCTCTTCGGCTCTGCATTGACTCCTGTATCACGGCCCGATTTCCATCGGTATTCGGATCACAGAGAACTGCGCCCTTGGTGCATCTGTCACCAGCCAACTTCGATAAGTCCACTAAACCCGTGAAGCGACATGCGATGCCGGCAATACTTATCAATTGGCGACTGATTACGGAATGAGGGCATATTTGGTTGGTGATACAATGGTTCCCCCCTAGGACCGGACTTAAGACAGCAGTTCGGCACCAGTTGCCGGGCACTTGCTTTCCCACCAAGTCGGCTACTCTTGAACCCCGACAATCCCAGAAGCTCCAGCCACGAAGCATATTACCGTAGATCTCTTTTCCCGACCCGGCATAGATCCTGACCGAACCCCGGATGGCCTTGTATGGTTTCGAGAGCGTTGACCTCTTCGTCCAATGGCAGAGCACCGTAGACGTCTGCTCGGGACGATGGTATGCTAGTTGGCCGAAATCCGGTAGGGCTGTCCCCCGAAGTCTACCTTCGATGGTGATGCTATGGGCTCGAACGACGAGAGATGCAAGTATAAATATGAGTATGGGTATCCTGGAGGCAAGTTCTCCTTTGTTCAGCGACAGTCGCATCTGGCAGCTTCACTTACAGAAGACCTCAAACATCACACCAAGCTTGAGCTTCAAGAAAGACTGGACTTCATAAGCATTGAACTATAAGCCTTGTCGCATACTTAAGATGACTACATCATACGCAAAGGACCAGCCCTCGGGGTTCACCAACCGCATCGAGCGTGTTGCTATCATCGGCGTACGTTCCTCTCTGCCCATCTCCTCCCCTGTACTCCCTCTGATTAACAGGATCCAAAAGGCCAGCGGACAAATGGGCCGTCCCATCACGGAAGCCATTCTACAGACAGGCAAGCACACCGTGACGGCCCTCACTCGCGGCTCCAGCAACCTCCCTCCCGGTGTCAAGTCCGTCCCAGTCGACTATGACAACGAAGCCAGCCTCGTCTCCGCCCTCCGCGGCCAACAAGTCCTCATCATCACCCTTTCCACCAGCGCTCCGCCAGACACACATGATAAGATCGTCACTGCTGCCGCAAAGGCCGGCGTGCCGCATATCATGCCCAATGCTTGGGGTGGAGACCTTCAGAGTCCGGCACTACAGGCAGATCAGCTTCTCGGACAAACATACATGGCACACGTCAAGAAGATCGAGGAGCTAGGCCTACGTTGGACGAGTCTCTGCTCAGGGTTCTGGTATGAGTTCTCGCTTGGACAGCCAAACGGTTATGGGTTCGATCTGCAAGCGAAGAAGGCAACGCTGTTTGACGACGGAGAATTCAAGATCAACACGACGACTTGGCAGCAGTGTGCGAGGTCCGTTGCCGCCTGGTTGAGCCTCAAGGCTCTACCCGAGGACGAGAATGATAATTCCGCGACGGTCCAGTCTTGGACGAACAAGCCGATCTACATCTCGAGCTTCCGGATCTCTCAGAGGGATATGCTGGACAGCATCCACCGCGTACAGGGCACCACCGACTCTGACTGGGAGGTTACGCGCGAGGACACGAAGGAGAGAATTCAACGTGGCATGCGGGAACTACAGAAGGGGGAAAGGTTTGGGTTTCAGATTGTC
This sequence comes from Sarocladium kiliense, assembly GCA_030734395.1. Lineage (NCBI taxonomy): Eukaryota > Fungi > Ascomycota > Sordariomycetes > Hypocreales > Sarocladiaceae > Sarocladium > Sarocladium kiliense. The sequence continues at coordinate 187,813 of JAUZTG010000020.1, read as the reverse complement.
TTGTACACTAGGGTTTTCGTGCCGAGCGGAGGCGATGATGCTGAGACGGCGAGGCAGGGGAAGGACAATGAGGTGCTGGGACTGCCGAAGGAGAGCTTGGATGAGGCTACGGCGCGGGCTTTGAAGCTGGCTAATTCTTGAGTGTGAGACTTGCTTGAGATGCCTGCTGTTTTTAAATCGGGTTCTGCTCTGAGGCTGATATTAGGAGGATGTAATGGAATCTGTGCTTCCCTGTTCAATGATCGACAATACGAGGTTATTGGTTTTCAAGACATCATGGCTGGAGTCTCGACAACAAATCATGACTACGTCGTACAGGTTACACGGGAATGAAGACAGGGGCTGCTTCACCACTACCAGTCAGTCAAGGGCGACTGCTGCATACCTTGGACGTATAGACATTTGCTTATGGAGCCCACACTCGACCTGTACGTCACGTTAACCTACCGCCCACCTCCGGGTACAGGCGCTTCTGATTGCGCCTCCTGGTCCTGACTCAAGTCTCTTCCGGTATTTTACACGAGCACTGCATCAACGGTTACGGTGAGAACTGCATGCGAGCACGTCTGTCCAAGTGGCTGAACAGGGCACCTCGACCCCTTTCCGATGGCCTAGATCTCTACCACATAATCCGATGGGCAAGGCGAGGTAGTTGCGGTGAATGAAGTGGGAACTTGTGTGTTCGGACGTGCGACGAGGGTGCAGGCGGTATGTGAGTATGTATGTATGTGCGTCTGTATGTATGTATCGGACATGCAATGCCATGTCGCCGGATGGATCCCCGGTGCAGGGACACAGACCAGTGATGGATTGGCGTTCAGACACGAGGGTGGCTTTGCTATCTTGCCGTGCGCGCGCAAAGCAGCTGTTGATAAAGCACAAACGGAGCCGAGTGCTGTATAAATGCTGGTTCTTTGATGACCAAAGAGGCGAGATCAACACAAGCCGTGCCGCCGTGGAGGTACTTTGCCTACCTTAAGGTATGTGATGCAACGGGAACAGGTCCGTGGGTGGCTAATACTGGGTCTTACCATGTGGTCAGGGGCTCGAGTGGGCAGGCAATGATCCTTTTGCGGAGTTTTGGCTAGCGAAGGGGACGGACGGGGTGGGCGTGTATGTGTAAGTGGAAGATGGTATGTGGCAGAGAATAGCGTGAGGTCGAGATCCGAGATGGGTCATTTGTCAGCGGCAGAGGCGGGTAGTGAGTGAGTGAGTGAGTGAGAGGCCAGGCGCGCTGGATGCGAGCGGGAGGCGGTGACATGTCCGACGACACCGTGGACAAGCGGCATGCAAAAAGGTTGATCTTGTTACAGAGTGTCTTGCAGTAGTTTGGCAGATCAAAGAACAGATTGGCAAATTGATGGTGTCGGGCATAAATCGGGAGTCATGAACTGTTTGTCTCTCTTCCTCGAGTATGCGAGTGTGTGTGCGTATTTGTGTGTGTGTGTGTGCGTGTGCGCAAGCGCCGTGTCTGGTGACAGATGGCATGGCATGGCATGGCATGGAGCATGACCGTTGGTAGGCGGATCGGGGGTTGAGCCGGGAACGACGTCATGACCATCTGGAACACTGGAACCCCCAATTTCCCAGTGGCAGGCGGTGCAGCGCGGTGCAGTGCAGGGCAGCGCTACTGCTAGTTCTGTCATTGACTGCTGCTAGTCCTGCTGCAATACCACCAACCACCACGTTTGCAGTTAGTCAAGGTCCAGAGCTGATCTCTCTCTCGCTCGCTGTCCGCCGTCCCTCCCTCTCAACCGAGGTCGACACTGGGGGGGGGGGGGGATTTGGTTGGGCTGCCTCCCGACGATGGCTTAGAGTTTACGAGAGAGAATAGACCAACTTTGCCCATGCGTAAAATGAGGCCTGACGCGGCTACAGTTTGCACTTGCTCCCTTCTGGCCGGATGACTGGGTGGCCAACAACTGGATTAGCAACCGTGACACCAGAACCCACCAGCCATCACCTAATGGCATGGCATGGCAAGGCATAGCATAGCATAGCATAGCATAGCATCTGGATACCATGACCGAGAAGCGACCAGAAGCAAAAGGCTGGCTGACGGATCGAAAGTGTCTTGGCGATGGAGCGAACTGGTCCCTACTTGCTGCCTACCGCCCACCTCGCCAGATGACAGGACAGGGCGTATAAGGATGTGTCACTGTCGAGCAAAGCCTCGTTCTCTTTACTAAACAGATGACTGCTGGGCCACCGGAGATGAGATGAACCATCTAGACTCGGGTTTTTCTTTCTCATAGTTTGTCAAGTGTCACAGGGATTTTTTTTTCGTTCCTCTCTTCCAATTTTTCTCGCTCTAGTATAAATAGGAAGATACCGAGGCCGGTGTCACTCCCACCGAAGCGATACCTGCGTCTAGGCCGGCCCCGGCACTGCACTTCCGAGTCGCCTGTACCTGTCGAGCATGTCACTGCACTAGCCGGCCCTCTCAACACACTGCTGCACCAGTGCACCCTGAATTTCCCTCACCAACGGGCCCTGTGCCATCCCCCGCACCGCCTTTTCGTCCCGCGCGCCTCCTGTGCCCTGTCGACTTGTCGCGCTCACTGTAGCTACAACTAATTAGTGGTGGTCTCCGTCTAGCCACCACCCACCTCATCGTTCAGTCACTGCTGGCTGGCGGCAGCATTATTAGCCCTCACTGTGCCCTCTACCCTGCCACCACCACCCTGTGGCTGCTGCTGCTCCCCTCCCTCTCTCCCTCCTCGCCTCTCTATCCTTCCTCCTTCTCACTCTCCTTCTCTTCCTCTCGTCGCTCGCCCGCCTTCAACCACCAAGAACCACACATCCTGGTTTCAACTGCGGTTTTGTTCGCCCTCAACTCCCCCTCCAGACTCCCCCGTCCTTAGGGCGTGCGCCCGGGCGTTCGAAGCGTCGTTTCTTCCTCTTTATCTTCTGCTTCCTCTTTTTATTCCAGCCTTCCAACTTTTTCTTTCTTCTTCTCCACCGACCCTTGACTCGATCCTGCTTCAGTGGCTCCTCCCAGCGCTGTTGCCGATTTCGAAGGCGCATCCCCCACCACCGACCGTTGTGCGCAACAACCCCTCCTACGAACGACTGAACTCCTCCATCGTCTCTCTCCCACTGGACCCCGAAAAGACAAGGGATCCCCCTGTCAGTCAATCCTGAACCCGGTCCAAGAGACACCCTGACCACACGTTCGCCGCCTGCCGCCCAGCTTATACCATCATCCAACGCCAACCAGGCCAAACCCACCCACGTCACATTATATCATCATCCCAGGACGCATTCTTCGCCGCCGCCAAACAAACATCAAACAACGCCAACTTTTGCGCCGAGCACGCATCTCTTCTTCGACCTTCGTAACGCGCTTTTCGCTCTCCTTGCGCATCAGCTCTTCTGCGAGTCTTTCTTCAACAAAAATGCAGACGGCCCCCGTGGACTCCAAGCCTGCCTCTGCCGCCAGCTCCAAGCCCTCCTCTCTCAAGTCCCAGGATGCGCCAGCCCGGTCACCACTCAGCACTCCCCAGAATGGCACTTCCTCACCCGTCAACGGCGCAACCTCGCCGCCACCAACTCCCGACGGCTCACTCAGAACCCTAGAGCCAAAGACCAGCGTCAAAGAGCGCTTCACTCGCATGTTCTCCAACAAGGGTGACATGCCGAAGGCCAGCCCTCCCGCTCAGAATGCCGCGGCCGCGCCACCGTCACATCAAGCCGAGACCTCTGGTCGATCAAGAGGCTCTTCCTTGAATGGCTCGACTTCTGCGACTGCCCCAGCCCCAGCTGCTCCTCAACGAGAAAAGCCTCAGCGCAAGGAATCCTACTCAGACCCGGGAAGCGAACGGTCCGTAACTCCGGTGAAACCCCAGCGCTTCATCCTCTTCACCGAGTCGCAAGGCGGCGGGCATGAGCACCATCTCAAGTCAAGTCGCAGACAAGAGAAGTTGTCTGACATGTGGCGGTCCTTGATCGGCAAGAAGCACGAGCCCCCGCCGGAGAACGACCTTTCCCTCGTTTCGAGCTGGGTCGATACACTGCGCCAGGAAAAGGAGGCTGCCAATACCGAGAAGAAGACGGGTGTTGCTGCTCCAGCCACCCTTGTCGAGAAGTATGGCAAGTGCCAAGAGGTTGTCGGCAAAGGCGCCTTTGGCATCGTTCGTATATCGCATAAAAAGTTGACAACCGGCAACGGCGAGAAACTCTTCGCCGTAAAGGAGTTCCGTCGGAGACCTGAGGAGACAGAGAAGAAGTACAGCAAACGTCTCACAGCCGAGTTCTGTATTTCTTCTTCCCTCCGCCACCCCAACGTCATTCACACCCTCGATCTTCTCAAGGACGCAAAAGGTGACTACTGCGAGGTCATGGAGTTTTGCGCCGGTGGGGATCTCTATACGCTAGTCCTCTCCAGCGGGAAGCTCGAGGTCCAAGAAGCCGACTGCTTCTTCAAGCAGATCATGCGAGGCGTCGAGTACCTGCACGAGATGGGTGTTGCTCATCGTGACCTCAAGCCCGAGAACCTCCTCCTGACTACGCGGGGTGCGATCAAGATTACCGACTTTGGCAATGGCGAGTGTTTCCGAATGGCTTGGGAGACAGACGCTCATATGGTGTCTGGCCTCTGTGGTTCTGCACCTTATATCTCCCCCGAGGAGTACACCGACAAGGAGTTCGACGCACGAGCTGTCGATGTTTGGGCGTGCGGTGTTATCTACATGGCTATGCGAACAGGCCGTCATTTGTGGCGCGTTGCCAAAAAGGACGACGACGAGTTCTATGCCAGATATCTCGCAGGACGGCGGGATGAGGAGGGCTACGGCCCCATCGAGTCTCTGCACAGGGTGAGTGACTTCCGCTGCTACAGCGATCCCTATGGAGAATCACATGTACTAACTTTATGGTCGCAGGCTCGTTGCCGCAATGTCATCTACTCAGTCCTCGATCCACACCCAACCCGTCGTCTCACAGCTGCCCAGGTTCTGAGATCGGAATGGGTGCGTGAGATCAAGCTCTGCAAAGCTGGAGAAGAGGGTCTTTGATTCTCTAGCAACGCCAAGCGGATAGACATGCATGTCTTCTCTTCTTTCCTTTCTCCTTTACGGCCGTTGCCACGAGACAACGAACGACTTCTCTCACGATCACATTATCGATACGCCCCATTTTCTTACTTTTTTCTACATTTATTCGGAATGCCCCAAGCATAGGAGTTCTGGCGCGGTCAATCGAATCCTTCGCCATCAAGAAAGATTCCAAAGAGGGCTGGTGGGAGTGGTGGTTTACGTGCGGAATTTTGTCTTCTAGCATCCGAGAATTGTTGCATTGGTCTACTGCTGTTCTGTCGTTTACAATGGTTTGGGTGGGAGGTGGATTGGCTCATGTTTTCTTCGGCCTTCGCGGAGAATCGCGAAGGATAGGGATGGTTTTTGTGTGTTTGTCACGGTTGCGGGAGGAGGAAGGGATCTTTCTACAAGTCAGCCTTTATGGGAGGTACTCTTGAATCCGGACAAGACCTCGTCTTCCATTACTTCATCTTTTTTTTATTAAAAAAAATCCGTGCTCGCACACTGTTCTTTCATCTCTTCTCATTCATGAGCCAAAGACCTCGTTCTTGTGGGAAGAATTGGAGCTCAGTTTTTACGAGCCCATTATTACGCGTGGTGATTGATACCGCGGGACTGTCTCCAAAGCGATGTGAGGCCGGCATGCCTGGCCATGGATGAAAGACAAGTATAATCACGAGAAGCTGTTGATGACTACGAACGACGAGATATTCGAGCCTTGACCTTACGTTACAACAGGCTTCAAAGCTAACCTCGGGTGCGAAGGGCATCACAACATAGTGCAACTCCTCATGTCTCCAGCCTCGGGATTCCAACTTCGCTGAAGAATGGGACGTCTAGTTCCGAACAGCATTGTCAGGCACAACAACACACTTAAGCATGAATGACTAGTATCGACTCAAAGAAGAGCGTTTTTTAACTTGAAGATCTGTATAGAGAAGCTCGGAGATGTCCAGTATGAAACATCTCCAGTGATAAATAAGACGGCCACTGAATACTGAGTGGGCCATAAGAAGTCGTGACAAAAAAGTAAGAATAAGGAAAGCGACGGCGATGAGCAAGTCAATCGGCTGGCATAGTGAAGCAATAAAATGAAGCCGGGTGGTTACTGTTCCCCCAGGTGTGCTTCCTTACAACGCCAGCAAACCGCAAAAATCAAATGTCCGTTAATCCATTTCACCCTTTGTTCCTTTCTCCTGCCTTGACCGATATCCACCAACCAGCTCTTTGTAACTGGTTTTTGAGTCCATTAAGCCATGTGCAGGAGTATGCATCTCATACATAGAAAAGAAATCCGGCCACTCAGGGCGACGCAAGAAGAAGTCCCCATGTTCCCAATCCCACGCAAGTCATGACGCCATGAAGAAGAAACCAGGAGACGACAATACGGTGTGGAGAAGGATTGCTCAAGAGTGGAAAAGGTCCCAAGCTCTCTCGCATAGGCGAAGGAACTCATCCCTCTTTGCCTTTTGCGTCTCTGGCGAATCACGACCAGCTCCAAATGGTCCACGGCGGCTTGTAGCGGGACCGTGGCCAAGCGGCGGGCTGCCGCCATCCTCGTATTCGGCGCGTGTCCGGCGCTTGCTGCCACTGCGGCCAGCATCAACCGAGCGGCTGCCAGGTGCAGGCGAAGGAGGTGTTGGAGGTTGGTGGCCCCCATAGTGTACCAACCGAGGAAGCAACTCTGCTCGGCCGCCAGCAAGTTCAGCTTGCGCCTCCTCAGCAGACTTGTATTCTCGGGGCCGGCCGGGCGTTGGTGCCTGTGGCGGAGGTGGGGGGGGAAGTCCTGGGGACGTCAAAGGTGCTCGGGAGCTGTTATTCGCGTAAAGTTGGCTGTGGGCGCTTTCGGGGTGAGCAGACAGGCCCCCGCCGAAGACATCACTGATGGGAGGTAAGCGGTTGCTCGTTTGTGTAGCTGGTACATGGTGAATGTGAGAAGTGCTGGAGAGGTTCGAGTTTTGTTGGTTGAGATGACGGGATGGTGGAGCAGGATTATTGCGTCCTGTGAAACTGTGTCCCAATGGCGCCGACTGGATGACACGCTCATGTGCAAATTGCTCATGAGACGGTGCAACGATGGACAATCCAGGTCGTGCCTTGTTCCGGCTGGACATGCCTGGAGTTTTGGCCGCAAAACCAGAGCTATCCCTATCCGGGCCATCGCCTTTGGCAGACTGCTGGTGTAATCTTGATTCGATGATGTGACGCTGTTGCTCGCGGACTGAAATACTTCGTTGCAGCTGTTCCTTCATGACCGGGTCCTGAGTGACAAAACCTGGCGACAAGCACGCGATGCCAACTTCTTGGATACCCAGATTGTCCCGCGCTGTCATAGGGCGGGCAGACTGTGGCTGGTTACCATTTGTCGAAAGTGTATTCTTCGAAAGGTCGAGCTTCCTAGGTCGTGGACGAGAGCTGGGCTGGCTCGGGGATTGGGGCTCCTTCTTGATGATAATTTTGGGAGCACCCGGTCCTGATGAACGAGGGCTAAATAAATTTGTTAGCCAAGTTGCTCCTAATGTGAGTTCGAGGATATTCTGAACTCACGCTCCAGCGGGTGATGACTTTGATGAGGCTGCTTGGCCACGAGGGCTGTTGCTGCCAGAGCGTTGTGCCGGAGCTGCGCTGACACTGGCGCTGTTCGATGCCGAGTGCCTCTTAGCTGAGGGTGATGCGCTCGCGGGCGCAGCTGCTGTAGACGTGGTCGCCATGTCGGACGAGGCAAAAGAAGGTCGTTCGTGAGGGGCAGGGGAGGGTGCCATTGCGATTGCCGTACTCATACTGTCCGTGTTGGCTGGGACTCGGTCGCAGGCGGAATTATATGCCTTGGAACAATGAAGGCTTACGCCCAAAAAAAAAAATGTCTGTGACAAGATCTTGGGGGCAATCAGGCCCTGGCGATCATTAAATGGCTGGAATGTAGCCGCGTGATGTCGGAAAATTGATGGCTCGGCTCCAGAGTTGACACGGGTGCGAGTTCCAGTGGATGCCACTTCACGAGAATCGCGCGATTGCCTCCGATGTCAAGCGGCACAGCACGAAGCAAGCTGCAGGATCTGACTGCAATTGCTCAGGAGGAGTCGGAGGAGTTGCTGCAGCTGCCAACAGGCTTCAAAAGGTTGAAAAGATGTAGGGCAGCACTCAGAGCCGTGCGAAAAGGGGAACCTGGAGTTTGAGGAGGTTTTGAAAAGGTATCTGGCAAGTGCAACAGGAGACGGTCCGCCCGAACCTGACTACGTAGAGTTAGGTCGTAATGGTGAAACGGCGGGTGTGAAGGGCGAATGTGGGTTGGTCGCAAGCGCCGGTTGGCAACGTGAGAGGCAGTGGCGTTGAGGCGGCTTCGAGCCGGTGTGTGCGCACGAAACCCAAGAAGAAAGGTTCAGCTTGGACGCAAAAGTAGGTACCGTAAAAGCGAGCGTGCAGGACACAAGCGCCGAGGACAACCACGACCAATGCAAGGTTGCTGCACGATGGACTGACCCGGCACCAAGGGCAACGGAACAGGATAGGAGGGCAGCAGGCGGGATTGGTCCAGCGAGGATGGGGTCGCAGTGCAGCCGTAGCGTTTGCTCGGGGATCAATTACTGGTGGACGTCACCGAGCGAGGGCTGGACTTCGGAGTTCTGGTCAGCCGGGCTGGGTGTTGCTGTGAGGCTGGCTGTCCAGGGTCGTCGAGGTACGACTTGCTTGCTGCTTCCCGTGCTTACCAGCACAAATTTAAACCGTGAGAGGCGATAGAAGGCAAGGCGAGGCAAGGTAGAGTGAGGATACCTTTCAGAGGTGGCAGAGGTGGGAGAAGGGAGGGAAGCGAAGATGGGGAGGAGGGGCACCAGCAGGGCCGATGTTTTATTTGAATGTCATGGGCCTTTCCCGCGCCTCCTCAGGATGTCCCATGGTCTGGTGTAAGGTATCTCCCTGAAAGTTGTTTGAGGCGTGTCGACCCTGCTTGCTCACCCCGCGATTGGCACACGGACGGCCCAAGTCGACCTCCTGTTGCTGATGAAAGGGGCCTGCTGCTGGACAAGGTGCGGCGATGGTGGCACGGGGGGAGGGGAGCAGGCTGGACGGCGTGTGTGCAGCAGCAGTCTGAGGCACTGGTGCACTACGACTGCGATGCGATGCGCGACCAGGGACCAGGGTCAGGGGTGAAGAGGGGGGTGTGTGTCCAGGAGGTGGACAGGAGCTGAGGACGGATACAGTGAGTGGTTGATGGGATTTGTCGTGCCTACAGTGGTGCTCTCTGGAGGTCTTCCAGCATCAGATGCAGGAGGGAGGGGAGACCTGGGGGTGTTCCTATCAAGCGACTGAGGTAAGGCAAGGAGCAGGAGGAGCTGTGAAGTCTCCAGACGTGCCTTCCTTCTCAGATCTTGGCTTCTCTACAGGCCATGGTCTCTGCTGTCTTGCCTTGTCTCGTCTCGTCTGATTCTTTCTGCAGCCTGTCGCTCGAAGCTCTCATGACCACGAGAGACAGGGGAGTCGTTTACTCCCAAGACTCATGCAGAGAAGCAGCGCTTTTGCCCCTTGGCCCATCAATCACACACACTATCAACACCAAGCGTCGCGAACATCAGCAACCACTGAATCGACGGTTCTTCCGCTGTTCAGCCAATGGCGTTGCTTATGTCGCTCGGCAGCTTACCGCACCTCCAAGGCTGTTCCCACTTGCAGTCGAAACCCCAGTCCAACGACCGTAAATCCACCTGAACTAACGTTGAGAATGGGGACGAGCCTCACCGAATCACAGAACGCCGCTTTCAATTTCGCATCCAGCCTTGAGGTCCCGTGCCTGTGTAATGGATGTTACCAGTGGACCACGGGCACCGCCTGCTCCAAAAACTACCGTTTTAAAAACCCTCAGTCACAAGCAATATCCTCAACGCCCTTGTTTGGTTTACATTGCTGACCGGCGGTGAAGCCGATCCCTTGACCAGCGGGCTGCCCAAGGTTGCAGATGCAGGACAAAGATCCACGTCCACCGCCTCCTGCAGGCGCTCCCCGGCCCATCGCCCTCGAACCACTCTGCTAAGTCCAGTCCACATTAACGAAGGAACACGGCCAGGCAGGGAGGAACATGCGCATCAAGGTGAAATTCTCACCTCAAAGCCTCAGCCTTCCCGATGTTCATCGGATGGAGAAACGACAGGCCAGAGACTACGATCGTGATTCAATTTCCATGCAAGTCTCCGCCCATCCTGGTCCCTGTTACCTGTCACTCCGCCACCGTGCAGGCCAAGGCGAAACTGACCCCCAGCTTCACGCAAACCCCTCCCAATTCAAACCCAAAACCAACTTGCAGCAGCTTGTTACTGGCCCTGAAGATCTCCGTCTCAAGTCGCAAGCTGGCACCCCACCCCGCCTGGCCCCGACTGCTTGATAGACATGCTTGAGAATGTTTCGCCATCTGGCATACGGACATTATTCCACCCACGGACAGGCATTTGCCATGGAAACATTGAGGTATCGTTCAAGGATCAGCCACACGATGCACGACATGAGGAAAATGAAGGATACGAGATGGAGACGTTCGGCTGACGACGGCACTTCACTTTGTGTGACCGTCACCGTTCGCCGACATGTCGTTTCAACGTGCTAAGTAGCAACATCAACAAGGGTCCTCTACGCCTATCGATGTAGGCTATGCATTTACACGTCGTCATGACTTGTAGAGATGCGCAGCCTCTGACAGAGTTTGCGACCTCCAATCTCCCAACTCGTCTCCAAACCCACAGATCTGAATGCCATTCGCGAGATGCAAGATTTTGTGTATCCATCGCGCGCCATGTCCGGCTGGTGTCTTGTCGGTCTGCAACACGAACTAGGTACACAAAGCATCCAAACTTGGGGCAGGTGGCGGTTTATCAGGAGGATCGTCGAGCTGATTATCAACGAGCTGATGAATGATCCAAATCCGACGTAACGTGTGCTGACCGGCAGTCAACGAGCTGCAGTACGGCAGACCTTCAGTTTCTGAATCGTTCATGTCGTGGTAAAGAATCGAGAACTGTTAATCACTAGCAACATAATGCACCTTTGACTTACGTTTGGCATATCACGTCGGCCAATTCTTTCGCTGACTGGCAGACCAGGATTCAAAGTATAAAAAAAACTATGGTCACTGCTGGTCCGCTACTTGCAAGTAGGCGCGCTGCGCACCAGGACACCAAAGTCAACAAGCATCTCGGCCGTCAATTCTTCTCCTCACGCACACGGTCAGTGCCCAGTAACAGTGATGCTGTTCTCTGTGATAGGGCTTCCCACTATTTTCTGGCTGCTTGTGACACTTGTGCAGGCTTTCAAACAACTCCCGGGCATAGCTGTGACTTGAAGGCTTCTGTTGCGATGATGGGCAGTGGTGGGTTTCACCTGAGACGACGTCTCAGGTTAGAACCCCGGGTGGGGGGAATCGACCGCGTTATTCGCGTTGATTGGGCTTGCAGCAAGTCGCGACTTGATTGCGACACACCCCCCTTCTTTACAGTGAATGCACAGCGCTCCTTGCTCCCTTGCCTCCTCTGCCACTTGTCTGACTTCCCTTTCATGATGCCTGCAGCCCCCCAGTCTATGCCTGATCCAGCTGCTCGGCGACCTGGACCATGCATGTCTTCCAGGCTCTTTGTTCGCAACAACGTTATTGATGAGTGGAAGAGAAGTGCGGTCGATGGTAGAACCAACCTCTACAATGGAATCGGCATCGTGCCATCATTGAAGGAACGCTGTGTTGCTGACACACGTGGCAAAAATATACAACCATAGCCATACTATATCGGGCGAGATATAATAGATTGTATCAGGCTCTGTTTCTTACCACGGTACTTGAGAACGGCCAGCTCCTGGTCCCGGTAGCATCTATTGGCTGTACCTGGTCCGCTGCATCGCAACGTTGCCCAAGCCCCTCTGCAGTTTCGAAGAGCATCAGCCATCTCTCGGCGACTTGTGTCGACGGCAACTTGCTGTTTAGGCTTCACCACGACCATGAACAAAACAACGCACCCCCTCTACCTCTACACTCATATCACATTATCTACCCCGCTCAAATACTGTGGTGTTTGCCCTTCCGTCGCCTAGCCAGCATCTAGAAGCTCTCAATGCGCGACAATGGTGGGAACAGATGGATGCAACTCTACCACGAGACGCTGTATCCTATTCTCGACTACGGAACTGCGCCGATCCGGCACTATGCCCGCGGAAGAACCTTGACAAGCAGATGCCAGGGCGTACGGAGAGTCGTACAGACTGGATAATATGGATATAACCCTAGCTGCAGCAGCTGGCTGGTCCTTGTTTCGCAGCTTCCTACATGGTCGACTTCATTCGCTACGCTTCTTTTTTTTTCTGGAGGGGGCCCAAATCACTCGGCCTATCGGCTGACTAGGAGAGGGTTCGTGCCATGCTACAGAGATTCGGAGGCTGGACTGTTTTGTTCAGAGTCACTAGAAGCGCAGCGGTACGAATTGAGCCTGCCGTCTCGGAGAGATGCTTCCGTCGTTGGGCAGTCTAGGCACTGTCTGTAAGGCAGTCTTGCATCGCTTGGATCCGTAAATCACATGAACCATGGATTCGGCATCGATACTCCGGGCGCATTTAATTTGCTTGCAAGCGAGGCATCTCGCTTGACAGGTTCTTATAGATTATCTCAGGTATAGTAAGGTTGGTCGTTGTAGATACTAGTACCGTGGTGAGAAGGAATCCCACTGTGGGCCACTCCCGTTGGTGCCAGTGAGGAAGCGTCAATGGCAGCGCCCCACCACCTTTTTCGGTGACAAAATTTCTAGATGAGAAGCCTCACTCACATGCGGATTACAAAGCCCAACACGCATTTTGACGATCTGTAAACGACGCCGCGCATAACACGGCAGCGTAACCGGCTAAGAATCTCCATTAGCGACCTACTTTTTCGGATCATCTACAGTCCACCATGCCCGGCAGAACGAAGGAGAGGGACACATCCTCGCAGGATGATGTGAACATGGACGATGCCCCCACATCCGCACAGCCTGATGCTCGGCCAGTTGGTGATGAGCCTGAGGAGGAAGAGGAGGAGCAGGAGGAGGAACAAGAGCCTCAGCGAGTCAGAATTGTAAGGAAGCTCACAGCGGATGGCGTATCGGATCTCAAAGGCTGACGATTACTCTCCAGCTACCTGGTTCAACAGACTCTGCTGCTTCATTCGAGTTCACCGATGAAGGACATACTCTCGGCAATGCGCTACGGTATATTATCATGAAGAAGTATGTTGCTATCTCTCTGAACACGGCATCTGGTCTTTGCAAGCTAACATACCTCTCCAGCCCCGATGTCGAGTTCTGCGCCTACTCTATTCCTCATCCTTCAGAACCCAAGATGAACATCCGCATCCAAACATACAGTATGTCGAAAAAAAAACTTGCCCTGACCAAAGCAAGATGACAGAGAACATCGTGGCTAACATGGCACAATAGGTGGAACAGCTGTCGATGCCCTGCAAAAGGGTCTCGCCGACCTACAGGACGTATGTGACGTCGTTGCTGGCGAGTTCTCGACTAAGAGGCAAGCATTCAACGAGGAGCATGGAATTGAGCGGTAGTCGCTCGTCATCGGAGTACACAGGGAGGGAACACGGAGTGTCTTGCTCACTTCTCCGTTTTGTCGAGGAGTCTAGAGAAGAAGAAGCATAATGAGGCGTTTATTTGGCCATCTTGTGGGTTTTGATTTAGGTCTAGAGGAAAATATGTACACAGGTTTCGTCCCACCGTGAGACTATCAGCCTCAGTTCCGTCCCTAGCGCAGATTTGTCAGTGAATGAAGATATATCTTGATCAGGAAAGCTCTTACCTCCAGGAAGCCCGTCATGAAGTTTGAAGGCAACCTCTTCTCCGCCCTGAAGTTCTCCTCCTTGAAGTATGACATGACGTGTGTGGTCTGCTTCCAGAAGTTCATCATCTCCTGCTCGTTGAATGCATGTTAGCACTCCATTTCCTGATCTGCAGGACAACTTTTCCAATGTTCAGCGGCCATGGTTCATTCGCTTTCCCGTACCTGATATTCCGCATTGGACTTGAAGAGGAGCACGTCAACGGCGCGGAGATTGCTGACGAATCGCTGGCGCTCAAACTCTTGCCTTATCCGTGTGCGGATGGTTGAGATGGGCATGGGCATGTTGTACATGGTCTGGATCTCGGGAGCCTGGGACCGACGCGTCAGCTTCTTCATCCACGATCTTTCCGACTTCTAGCGTTCGACAAAGCATCGAGAGAGGGCTTCGGTCGGCGGGGGTAGGTCGGGATACACACTCCTCGGATCCATTCGCGGTAGGAAGAGATGACTCGGCGCTTCGCCTCGGACCAATTGGCCGCTGTCGCAGTGTCAGAATCGTCTTGAATAAGTTGAGAGCGTAGAGTCTTACATTGCGCCGTCTTTTTGGCGAATTGAGTCGGGGTGATAGCCATGGTGGGCGCAATCAATGCTTCTCTTCACTCGGATCCCCTCGACGTTGACGTTCGTCCTTCCCGAGGTGAGTCTGGGTCACTGGAGCTAGCCTGTTCGTATCACGTGACTATCTGCACCGCCAACTGCCAGGCACCAGCCACACTATGATGTCCCTCGGGCGAGGCTGAGGAATTCCAACACCTGCCTTTCGCATCTAAAGTGTTTGTTTTGTCAGCCTCAGAACCACGTTCTCACCTTCCCCGAACCTCGATCGCGATCCAAGTCCGTTTCCCTGTTTACTGTATCAACATATACATCATGCCAGCCATTCGTCATGCGTCAAAGCGGAAGCCTCCGCCGGAGGGCTTCAGCGACATCGAGACAGACCTGCTCATCTTCTCTAACAAGATGAAGGACGCCCAGAACAAGCCACCACCGACTGGCCCGAAACACCAAGCGCAATGGGAGGTTTTTCAGATCTCACATCAGCGCAGTCGATACGTCTACGACCTTTACTACGAGAAAGAGGCTATTAGCAAGCAGCTATATGACTGGCTTCTGAAGAACGGATACGCGGATGCGATGCTGATCGCGAAGTGGAAGAAGCAAGGCTACGAAAAGGTATTGTATACTCGTCTTCGGCGTTTCCACTTGTCAATAGATTGCTGACCTGACTCAACCAGCTCTGCTGCCTACGCTGCGTACAAACGAAAGAAACGAACTTCAACAGCACCTGTGTTTGCAGAGTTCCTCGAGCACAACTGAAGAAAGATCAAGACCTGCAGTGCGTCAACTGCGGTTGCCGTGGGTGCGCATCCAGTGATTGAGTAAACGACGAATGGGAAATTACAGACTTGTCAGTTTGCACGATACGTATGACGAGGAGCATTGTATGAGGGTACAGGGAACTCCTCACAGCGTGATGATTTGGCGTTTTAAAAGGATGAAGGACAGGAGCCTCAGGTATGGGTTTTCAACGGCCGTGTTGTCATCAAGTCATTATTTCGATCCTAATGCTATGCAAAGTATGCCGCGCTTTCCGCTATGCTATCGCTTCGAGAATCCTGCTCGACCTTTACCGAATCGAACACTTGGCGGTACGAAGTTGAGAGACGACATAGCCCCAGTGAGGTCTGCCATGGTCGTGTCTGGTTGCTCAGAGGGTTCATCGCTGTCCTTCTTCAGATCCTTGCCCTCCTCGGGGGCCATATGCTTCGGGCCGTCACGTTGCTTCGAGCTCTGCTCTCCGATAAGGCTCGCACGTCGGCGCGACTCCTTACTAGGGATACTCGTGGACGACCTGCGTCTGTTATGTGGTCCGTCATTCAAGAGTGACCGTCTTCCATCTATGCCATCTTTGGTGATGCCAAAGAAGTAGTTTTTCGGGTACATGTGCTTGTCTATCAAGTGCATTCGCCGTTTTTGGTGCGTCATGCATTTCCGCTCACACCCCTCAACGAAACAAGAGTACTTGGAATATTCCAGTCAGCAATGATTGTACCAGGTGGGACTATGACAAGTACTCACGGTGTGCTCTCCCCGATCCCTCTTGACCACGACCAGAGGATCGTGCCATTCCTCAATATGTACATTAAGCAAGTGCTCCGAGGGGAAGTTCTTCCGACAGTCGAGACAGCGGTGCGTATGGTAGCTGCGGTAATGTGATTCGTACTCCTCGTAAGAGTCGAACGTAAGCGGCTCCTTGTGTGGAGGCAGGAAGCATTTCATCTCGACTCCCGGTTCTTCGTCGTCAAGGATTGCAATGTCGAGCTCTGTAATCTTAGAAACGTGGCGGAGGCTAAGGTCAGACTGTGCTGCTCTTGGGGCATCCAACGAATCTGGCTCTGAGCCGGAGTCTTCTTCAGACTCGCGTGAGCGCTTCATCCTTTCTTTCGTTGCGGTGAGATGGGGCTTTAAGTTACATTAGATCTGTGACAGCAACCAGTATCCCCCTCTGAGGGCCTCGATTTGATGAGCGTTTGCGTTCCCGGCCAACGACAAACGTGCTCTGTCGTATTGCTCTAGTGCTTCGCGGGGTCGTCTCGTAGCTTGGAGAAGTTGACTGTGTGCCTTATAGTGGTTTTCTGATATTCATTGTGATTCAGCGTCAGTGCGACGCAGATCCAATGCGATGGCGGGGCAGTTCCGGGCCGGGGTTGATACCCTGCAGCTCATCACATTGGCAGTCTGTGAGCCGAATGCCGGTCTATCAGGATATTTCATTACTGCAATGAGACATTCTAGAACTCAAATATCACTCATGAGTTGAATATCATGTCATCTACTTGACAACTGTCCCATCGGCTTGTAGAACCCGACGTTGCACCGGTACCAGCCGTGAGCAAGTGCCAGATCACCCGGAGAGGGCCCGAATGGAAATCTTGAGGGGTTCAACAACATTCGAGGCTTGCGACGCCCAACCAACTTTGCAATTTATTATTGGATTTCCCTTGTGCTGCTGCGAGACCGGACCTCTCTGCAGCTTGTTTCCCCCTTGTATGATTTCTTGGTACGAGATCAACCCCCATTTCTGTCAGCGCATATTCACTCTTCCAATGAGTGATCCTGTCGCTGAGGACCATCACACGCCCCAAGCATCATCATACGCGACACCGTCCGCGATCCTCAGTTATGGACTGTCAGGACCGCCGCGATTCGAACCATGAGTCTGAGACGGTGGCCTAGCTGATATACCAACCTCACAGCCAGAACTCCGCGCCGTGCGCCGTGCGACGGGGTCTCCGGGGTTGCCCACCCCGAATTGGAGCCTTGACTGAGACTTGAAGTCCGCTGTCATGGCCTCGAACAATAATGCGCCAGCCTCACCAGCTGGCCAAACATGGCAGTGAGTCTTTCCACGGCGCTTGAATTGGTCTGACTGGTGACCTGCGCACGCGCCATTGTTGCAGTGCTCTGTCGCACAACTTAAGTCGATCAGGAAGGATCGACTGTAGACAGAAGCTGACCTGCGAAAAATAGCCACGCCATGAAGGTCCGGAAGCATTTGTTGAAGCAGATTGAAAAATTCCAGTCCGATGGCAGCATTGACCTAGCGCAATTCGAGAAGATTGACAGTCTCCTGGAAACCCTGCGACTCTCTTGCGTTCAGACAATCTTTCTCGACTTCGAATTTGCGGCCGAAGAGAAGACCGAGAATGTCCTGTGGACACTCCACACATCAGTCAACTCCGAATATCGACGCGCTCTCGGAAGGCTGAAGGGAAATGCGCACGTGGTAGAGAAGAGGAAGGTCGAGAAGATGTACCAGAACTTCCTGCGCATTGCCCAGAAGTTCTATAAGGGATATGTCCAGCGCATCACAGCGCGCTACGATATCCAAGAACTCAAACGCATTGCGAACGGGATCGAGGTTGAGCAGCCCGCAGCGGATGACATGATCAGTCCCGTGCCAGAGAAGCTCAACCGGTTGGTCCTGAGGTCCTGCCACGCCACTTTGATTCGCTTAGGAGATCTTGCTCGCTATAGGGTGCAAGCCAAGTACAAGAAGTTTGGCGGCTACGACTCAGCTCTGACATACTATGCTCTGGCAAATGACCTCCTCCCCGAGTCTGGGTTTGGCCATCACCAGATGGGCATCATCCAGCTGGATGAAGGCAACCAGCTCGAAGTTGTCTATCGGTTCTATCGAGCCTGGGCGGCGGCGGAACCTCATCCAAATGCGAGAGGTAACCTCGAGTCGAAATTTAGAGATCTTCGTGCGCCAAACACGCCAGCTCCTCGCCAGGTTTCGGCGAGCCCTCGCGATACCTTTTCGATGTGGTTTGTTAGGCTTCATGCGCTCTTCTACAAAGGCGAGCCCTTCTCACAGCATGCTGAGTTGGAAGGCGAGGTAATTCACCGCCTTGATATGATGGCGAAGAACCCAGAAGCAGGCGACATACTGCTCAAGGCAATCCTGATTAACATTGCGGCTTTCCATATTGCAGGTTTGAAATACTCTGGTAAGTCTGGCACCCATAAGCGCCCTGAAACTTGTTGAACTGAGGCGGAATAGGCTCGAAAAAGGACTCTGATCTACAGTTCGCAAGATTCACCATGGCACTGAATGCACGCTTTGCTACAGTCATTTGTGACGTTCTCGGAGCCGAACTCGACAAACATGGGCGTGCCAGAAAGTCAGACCCGCAGACTTTCCAGAACGATGAATTTCCACCGATTCTTTCGCATTTGCTTCCCATGCTGAGGATATACATGATATGGTTGTCATCCCGAAGAAATGAGATCTTCAAAGCCCCTGAGGCAACTGGGGGCCTCGTCCCTGCCATGCTTGAGAATCTCAGCCGAGCCCTGACGTTGCTGTGTGCAGAGGCAACAGAGCATAAGGGGCTCGCCTCGTGCCCATATTTGTTATCGGAGGATTTGGAGATTCGTGGCCTTCAAACGTTAGAACACGACGAAGTGCCAGAAGCATGTCGATGCTACTGCAACGACGCGGGAGAAGTCAAGCCTCGACGAGAGCACCAGGCTGTCGGCGCTGATGTTCACAAAGAATCGCTAGCCCGACTTCTGGACATTCTTCGCATTGGTTACTTCTTCGCGGGAGATCAGGTTGTTCCCTTGGCTTATCACATTGTGGAAGACGCACTTGTTTTCGAATACTCGCCAAATACGCCACAGGTTGCGCAACTAGCGAACGGTGCAGAAACGACAGTCCGTTTGAAGGCACAACCTGAGACACCTGCAGATATCCTTCGTCCCCGGACCGGTTCAGGAAAGTCTGTGCAGCTTGCAACTTCAGCAAACGCTTTGGCTCTTCAGTCCAATGAGCCAACATGGTCTGACTTCACTAATGGCGACGACATCACCAACGATGACACTGAGAACACGGTCATGAGCATGCTTACGCCCTTTTTGAAGCCGCCCACCCCACAATCTGCTGGACAAATCACTGCCCCATCAGAGACCTCGTATGGACTGCACAGTGCTACAGCGGAAGAGGTCTTCGGGACAGTAGCAGCGCAGAGAAGCCCTGGAGGCACCGTGCTACCGACAACTTTTGAACAACTCCCCTGGGGCTGGCTTCACACGCCGACTCCACAGAAGGGGAGCAGAGATCACCCTGAGACATTCTCCGGCCAGTCGAGACATACAGCTGATTCCCAGGGTGCAAGGAAGCCCAATGAATTGTTGCAGGATCACCTGCAGTCACCACTTGCGGATAGATCAGCTTCAGCTGTATCCCAAGGTCGACTGCCTGGCCCTCTAAGGAGCCCCTTCTCTCCTTCCGCCGAAGATGCTCACAGGAACGAGTTGCTGCAGTCTTTCAGTGGTGCTGGAAGCGCGCCGCGCACGTCTTCCTTTAGCCATTGGTCACCAGACTCTCATGCGTTGAAGTCGCGGCAAATTTCGGTTGCCTCACCTTGGGCTCCAAACCCGAACAGCTCCATGCCCATGTCAACAAACATGTCAGGGTTCTCCCATCCGAGTAGCTTGTACCAGGGTACCCCAGCGGACGGAATGCAGCTAGGCCTGACAATGCCTGGATCTGGGGGTCGTAGAGTAACCTCGAGCGACTTATGGCAAAGCTCAGTACCCAGCGATAGGCAGCGACAAGTTGACAACACGACGTCATCTTACAATGCAGCCATCTTTGATGGAGCCCTCAAGGACTGAAGCCACAGGCTACGAACTCCGGAACACCACCGGAGAAGCATAATTCGTATGAGAAGGCCGGCATGTTGCTCTATGTGATCACCATGCACAGGCTCTCCCAGTTCAGCTCAATTCGACAGCTTAACGGACGGAATCCCCCCATTGCAATACTTTACAAGCCAGCGACCGTGATGCGTTGTCAATCTGAGGATCCCCCAACCTTTACCTTACCCTATGGGGACAGCGAGTCTTGCTCAAGCGCAGTCCGCGAGGACCTTTGGGACGGCACGTACGTCACAAACAAGAATCGTCACGAGTCTGGGACATCGTCGACCTCCAAGGCGTCATCAGGCAGGCTCAAAGAAATTGTATTGTTTTAATCCAGTGTCGCATCTTGAATGCGCTGATGCCTTTGCTTGCATCGTGGAGGATGCTAAATCGCTATGCAACGCGGGCCACGATCTCCGTGGGCCTCGCACCTCATGTCTGCAAAACGCCGTTGTTGAAACCGTATTTCCCATGGTTTGCTATCCTTCAACGCCACAATCTACATTCTCATCACTCAGATCGGAAGACGTTTACTCTTCTTAAGATGGCTGGTATTGCTGCTTCGGGAAAGGGTATCTGATGAGGAAAGGGAGTTAGTCATGTTGTTTGTGTTCGGCAATGGGGGTCCTCTTTCATCAGGGAGAAAAGTGAATTGGTCGTATTTTGTTGGTAGAGGACACAATGAGGACATAGCAAATGGAATGACTTACGAGGGACCGAGCTCCTTGATGCTCAGGCGTGCAAGCCACTGACCCATGTCGATGGCGGTCTCAATAGGCTTGCCCTGGACAAGACCAGCGACGAAGCCACCAGCGAAGGCATCGCCAGCACCATTGGTGTCGTAGATCTCGTCCTCGGCGATGGCATGGACAGGGAACACCTTGATCTCGGGCTCACCCTGAACAGCAACAAAGGTAGGCTCAGTGCCCTGGGTGACAATGGCAACACGCTTGCGCTTGGTGTTCTCCTTGGGCAGGTCGGCGAGGTAGCGGCAGACATCCTTGGGCTCCTTAGAGGGCAAGTTGTGGGACTCGGCGTAGGCGGCGACCTCGGTCTCGTTGCCAATGATGTAGTCCCAGTAAGGGGCACTGGCATCGACGACTTCCTTGAAGAACTGAGGGATGAAGGGAGCAGAGAGAGAGAGAATCAAGGGCTTGTCGTTGGCAGCGGCGTGCTTAGCGATCTCCATGATGGCAGGGGGGCAGACTGTGAGTGAGAACAGGCTGTTAGCTTGAGGTCAATGCACGAAATGCAAGATGACATACCAGTGAAGTGGAAGCCACCGATGTAGAAGAACTCGGCATTCTCAACGAGGCTCCAGATCTCGGGCTTCTTCAGGTGCTCAAGGTCGTAGTGGTTGGCGGCACCGAGATCGGTGCACAGGCTGCGGTTGTGACCGGTGATGACGACACCGCAGCGACCAGTCTGCTCCTTGGGGTCGACACGGTACTCAACGCGGAGACCAGCAGCCTTGACGGCATCGTGGAGGATAGCGGAGTACTTGTCATCGCCAGCACCACCGAGGTAGACGACGCTGTTAGGGGGGAGGATGTACTGGGCACCACGGGCAGTGTTCTGAGCAGCGCCGCCAGCAATGAGCTTCGCATCGTAGTTGTTCAGCAGGTCCTCGTAAAGAGGCTTGTGCTTCTCCTCGGCGAGAATGGCGTCGTTGGCCTTGAGGCCATACTTGTCGAGCAGGGCCTGGTCGCCGACAGCCTGAATGTCTGATGCGACACTTGTTAGCATAATAGTCAACACAACCCCGCGTTACGGACATTGGAGGCTCTTGAGCCCCAGGATGGAATTGACGAACCAAGCAGAGGGTTCTCGAGGCAGAGAAGTTGGTATTCCTTTTGTGCGGCCATAATGAATGATGTTTGGGAAGTAGAATTCACAATTCCTGGTTGTTTTTGGATGGTAAAGTGTTTAGGAGAGTCGGAGGGGAGATGGAGGGGCAAGAATTAGTGGTGGGGTCGCCCCCGAGTTGAATTTTGATGGGATCCAGAGCCGGCTGATCCTTGCGGCAATAGGACATCAGAGAATCAGAACGTGGTCGAGTTGGTCGGCACGACGTTCGCAGTACATAATACTCTCAAAGTAGTGTTGGGCTGGTCATTTATGGCCCTTCAGACAAGCACCTTCTGGAGACCGGCTGGGCACAGTTGCTGCAGTCACCATACCATCACCGGTGCACTGCTTCAACATCAAAGTAGGTATACATCACAGACATTTTATTCCATAGCTTCCATAGCGTGGTATGCGCCGAAAAAATTCATTTTGAACTTGCTCTCGGACTACCAGACTTCTGCCCTCAGCAGAACCTTTCCTGTGTGCAAGCAAGCCAGTACAACACCATCCCAATGAGACCATGACTTCCCAGCCAACCGCTCTACTCCTTGGTCTTCTGAGTACCACGCAGCAGACCCGTTCTCCGTGCAGCAATAAGACCGGCCTTTTGACCCTGGGCGGCGTACCGGGAGATGGTCGAAGCCTTACCAATATGCTGGTGGTTACCACCACCGTGAGGGTGATCGACGGGGTTCATGGCAACACCACGAGTCTTGGGCCAGCTGTTGCGCTTGACGGCGAATTTGTGCTTGGCACGAGAAGCCTCTGTAGAACATTAGAACCATGATCACTAGAACCCACCAATTTGCAGAGAAATACGTACTCAGGAGAGGCTTGTCGGTACGGCCGCCACCAGCGACGATACCGATCATGCCACGGGAGCTAGAGTGGACAACCTTCTTGGAGCCGGAGGGGAGCTTGATGCGGG
This sequence comes from Sarocladium kiliense, assembly GCA_030734395.1. NCBI lineage: Eukaryota > Fungi > Ascomycota > Sordariomycetes > Hypocreales > Sarocladiaceae > Sarocladium > Sarocladium kiliense. The sequence goes on along the minus strand of JAUZTG010000020.1, from coordinate 164,935 downwards.
TCTTGCCCTCATCGGGGTTGTGGCCAATGATGGTGATGTAGTTGCCAGAGGTACGGCCGAGGGTGCCACGGTCGCCGATCTTCTCCTCGACGTTGGTGACGACGGTACCCTCAGGCATCTCACCGACGGGAAGGACGTTGCCGACAGTGAGCGCAGCCTTCTTACCGGCGTAGATGAACTGGCCAGTGTACATGCCCTCGTTGGCAATGAAGGTCTCGGTAACCTGCTTGAACTTGTAGGGGTGGCGGAAGACGACCTTGGCGAGAGGAGCACCACGACCTGTAAATCAAATATCCGTCAGCCCAAGTCCATCTTCAATCATGTTGATCTGCCCATGACGCTTCATCTGCGACTCGTTCGGGTTCGGTGCGTTCGATTCGACTGGGTGCAAAATTCGGGGTACTTGCCGGCATCGTGGACGATCTCCTTCACAACACCACGGAGGTAGCCATGGCGCTCGGCGTAGTCGAGGTTTCTGAACTTGGCGGGAGCCTTGTTCAGGCGCGTGTTGGCCGCTGTGAAAAGGAAGAAAATGTCAGTACATCGCGAGATTTCTCGTCATGTTGGCGAAATTCGTCCGAGGGTTACTGACTGAAGATAGAGCCACGGCCCTTGCGCTGGTTGCGAATAACTCTACCCATTGCGACTGGTTGTTCGTCGATGCAATGGAAAGGTGTCGGAAGGTAAGGCCGTCAGCAAAGTCGCTGGGAAAGTCGGGAATTCGAAAATATTCAAGGTGTGTGGAGTGGAGCCCTACCTTCCGGCTCAAACACAATCACGTGAGCTCGAATTGGGAGATTCTCCGGCACCCAGACGCTAACCCGAACGGGACAGTAAATGACTCTCAACCAGAGACCCAACAGCAGTTGAGGTCATGGGCGTGGTCAGAAATATACCGAAGTCGATGTTTTGAGCACAATGACCCTTTTAGTAACCTGAATACATATAAGTATTCCATTATGTACTTGGGAGCCACCATGCGATCTTATATTGTTTCGTTACGGTGTACCGAAGGAAGTGCCGGTGAACTATCACAGGGCGCTACGGTAAGTCGCCTGCCCACCTGTTTTGTTCAGTTGCTCTCAGGCCATGAGCTACTAGTGTAACCACTGGAGATCCTGGATGGTCTACGAGCAGGTGTCCTGTGTCTCTAGAAGTTCAGGAGGGAGATAATGCCGCCCCCAGCCTTTTGCTGAGGAAGCTGGCACCCAAAGTCTCAATCTTCTCAATACGTCGAATCTACAGTCTTTCTTAGCTGATCCGTAGGGCCATTATGTGTGTCTCCTTATTTTGTTGATCAGAAGATCTGACGTCGAGAGGGATAGTTAGTGTCACTGACATGGGGATTGTGCAACCGTCAACATACCCTCGTAGTTTTGCTTATCATGGCCACAACTGGGTCCTTGTTGGGCAAACATAAGTTCTGATGACACCCTGTTGATAGTTGCCTTGCATTACTCATACTATTAGACTCGAGTGCTCAGAGCATTTGGGTAGTCTTGAGCGAAGGCAGGAAGAGAGATCCTCATCCAAATCAAGTACAGCCAGTTCCCAGTCGATAGTGGGGCCAAGCCGATCTGCCGTCACTTCAAAAAATGTTGTCTCAAAGACTCGAGTGCATCTCCAAGCCTCACGTACGGTTGTGCGCACTGGTGTAAGCAACGCAGAGACCGACGATACATTCACTGGGAAAGAAAATACTTGGATGAGCATCGACTTCGCAGTGTCTTGCCATCTGTCTCAGACCATTGTCCCGTCCCGTGCCTCAGGGCCCATATAGCGATCAAAAGGTTACAATGAAATGAACATCAGACTCAAAGCCCGGAGAGGATGACCGACATCGCCCATTCCTGTGCTAGGTAGGGGGCAATCCCTGGGTGCCGGGGCTCAAGCGGCGGGTTGGCGCGTGGGTGCGAATTGTGTTTGAGCACTTACGTCGTGCTCAGTTCCCTTCTCCCACTCCACCCTCCACTTCTCAACCTCGCGCCCAGCAGCACCAGCACGACGAAGAGAGCCCAGCATGGCTTCCGGCGATGAGTCTTCAGATCTTTCCTCTCTCTCATCTCTATCTCCCGCGCCCTCTCACGATGAGCTGGACGACCTCAGCGATGCCGAGCCAGCGCGCACCAAGTCTGGCATCCTGAAGTTCTTCCCAAAGCTGTCAGAGCAACCGCCGCGCGAACCATCGCCGCCACCACGAAAGCGCTCGCCATCACCACCTCACGAATACGTGCTTGCTGATAATCCTGACATTGCTGTATGTGAAATACTCTTGGGATCATTGCGCTGTATCTGCGGTCGAGCTTGGCTTCAATACGCGTTGCCCACTACCGACGCGCCAGATCGCGTCTGTAAAATATGCGGACCTCGCTGACCATCGCAGTTCATTGTCATGTTCAGAAATCGCTTTAGCGACGCGTTTCCGAAGTCGCTAGCACACTTCGGACCTCAGGAACTCGAGCGCGACGTTGTGGAGGCGATCCCTGGCGATCGAGTCGAACACTTCCTTTGTGCTTTGCTGGGTCTGCTGCTCAATCGCAAGCAAGACGTTAAGTATGCAGCATCCTCAGTCTAATCATCCGATCCAAAAGCTAACAAACAAAACAGACCAGGTCACTACGGACGCGCGCTCGAGGATGCCATTGCATCCCACAAGAACCAATGGGCTAAGGAATGGGATGACAAGAGCCCTCTGTCAGGCGGTGGCTCATTCAACACAATGAACCCCACACAGAGGGTCAGTGTTAAGCCTTGAACCTTTGTGGACATGTGCTGACAGCATACAGCTCTTGCTACTTCGGATGCTCATCCTTTGGGCGATGGCCGCATCAGACACTGTCAAGACCCTCATCAATCAATCGTATAAGCAGAACCGACACGACGACGACCTGAATCAGCCTCGGTCGGTACAGCCATGGGGCACTGACGGTGACAAGAGGAGATACTTTTTGATCGAAGGCCTGGACGACACCAACTTCCGTGTTTATCGGGAGAGCAACCCAGCAGGCACCAATCGGACCTGGTGGAGCGTGGCTGGCACCATAGACGAGATTAAAGCACTTGCCGAGAAGCTGGACACCAAGGATGGCGGCCCGAAGGCGAAGAAACTGAGTCACAAGATGCTACAGGCGATTCCGCGCTTCGAAGCAGGAGACGATGTAAGCGACACCCATCTGGCTACTGCCATTGCAATCCAATTGCTGACTTCGCATCAAGAAACGCAAACGCAGGGAATATCGACAAATGCAAAAGGAGCGGTTCAAACGACCGGAACCTGGCTTTTCAATGTACGAAGGCCGGACACGTGGAAAGCGCATAAAGTACACGTACTCCGATGACGAGGATATGGTCTTTTCAGATTCGACGCAGAGACGCTCAGCACGCAACACTGGAACAAGTACGCCAGCGGAAACTGGACCAGTGACCACCTCGAGTGGACGCCAAATCCGGGCTCCTCCACGCCTGAATGTGGACGAGAGTGCGCCAGGCAGTGTACAGGGTGACATGTCCGAACACGAATATGAAAACTCGTTAGGGCCCACTGGCCGGCCGCGACGTGCCGCAGCTCCAACACATGGTTCTAACGGATGGACAGACTCTCGGAGGGCATCACGCCGCAACACCTCGGCTGATTCGGACGACGAGGGGACCGAAGCGGAATTTGGCGATGATGAAGAAGATGCGCATGTGCCTGAGGAGTCGGAGGAGGAGGAGGATGAGTTCGACGAGGATGAAGCAATGGTGGATGACGACATCAATGACCAGCCTCAGAGTCTGATGGTCAAATTGTCGGTAACGCCACCCAAGCTGCGAACTGTGTTATCGCCCAACACGCAAGCTGTGAACTTTATGCCGGTGGCGCCAGAGGAGGAAGACAGCAGACCTCAAACTCAGGAGGGTCCCCTGAGCGAGATGGAGAACGGGGCCGTTGCACAAGCGGACAACGCCACTGAGGGTACGAAACCTGCGGTGTCTGGGGACACCATGTCCCAAGCCACCGGAACCGTCGATAAGAACGACAGACCAACAACTTCGGGCTCCGTCCCAGCCAGCGCACAAGCAAGCGTACCTGAAGACGCTCCCCTGTCGGCTATACCCTTGGCTTATCGTGGAAGCCCTGAGAAGCCTAACGCACAACTGGCGGCATCCACGCCGCTTAGTGTTGGCAAACAAGATTAAAGAGGATTTTGTTCGGAATTCATGTATTTTCGGCCGGAGTTCACAGGATGCAGGGAACGAGCTGGCGGATCAGCAGCTCCCTTGAGGCGACAAATTTGTTTTAGACCTGAGGGTATAGATCCGGGGGATTTGCTAAGGACCGGTTGGTGTTGAGGAGCTGACGGCTGGTTGCTGTACAAAAAAAAATACCTTGATAGCTTTAGACACTGGCCATACACAGCAGGGCATCTGTTGGCAATCTGATACTTGATATCTGATAGACTTCGAAGATCGCAACAGCACAATGTTATGGGTGTTGTGTCATTGTATGCTCTTTGCTTGTATTGATACAGTGACGCGGCCTGTGCCAGAACACCTTGATAACCTCGACTCGTCCGCACCGGGCTTTGCCAGCTCTCAACGTTTGTAGCCAGTAGAAGGTAGTTTCCAATTGTTGACCCCGTACCACCACCTCCGTACTCTTGCTCCTATTGTGTTTCCGTGGACCCTCGCGTTCCGATTCCAATGTTGCCATCCGCAGAGGAACAGGTTATAGAGAACACCTTGTGCCAAGGGCATGATCACCTGGGTCCAGTCAGCCTAGCGATACTGATGCAATATTTCAGAAGTCATACTTGGTCTCTTGTGGTGATAAGCAAAACCTTCCACCATGTGTCCGCGCCAGCTATGCTATGCAGATAGCTCTGTTCGAACCGCAGATCAGGGAGCGGTGGCAGCTGATTCTTGTTCCGCGGCGCGGGTCGCAGGACACTGTATGGAATATCATCGTCGTCTTCGTCGTCAAGAGTGTACTTCTCGCCTCTGCTCAGTCCATGAAGAGATACGGTTTCTTTGCGGTCGGCGGCTGTGGCCGGAGCTGCGTCCTGGGCAAGGTCCGGATTTGGGTTGATGTGTGCAGCCTGGACGGTGCCAGCCAGCTCGGCGGCTGCGTTTGACATCTCCCAAATGACGACTCCTACAGTCAGATGTGTCAGTCGCTGCGTGATCGATGAAGACTCGGGCGCGTCGTGGCGGTGGTCGCGATACTCGAATGAGGTAGTTGGATGGTGGTGTAGTATGGATATTGCCGGGCGGTCAGCTTCGGAGGCCGTCACCGTACCCGAAGGTAGTGATCACCCTTGTGAGGTGCCTTCTGACCTTTTGCAGCTGTTGAGTTGACTCATACAGCGTCAAATTGTGCTCAAAATCAAGCTATGCATTATGAAACGGATCTGAGTAACTCCCCACTCCAGGTCTTCGTCTTGAGGCTTTGCTATAGTCCTCTGTTGTCAAGCTCAGCTACCTGGATGGATTTGACGCGCATGTAGCCTGGCCAAGTCTGGGGATCTGTGGCGTCACCGTCGTGGATCGCCCTGGCGGATTTAGGCATCAAAGGAGTGTGGCTGTTAGTGCCCGCGGCATCTGCCACAGGGGGCCTCACTGTTGTCCCCATGGTGGAGGAGGGCACCGTCATTCCCTCCAAGGCCCTGGGGCGACGAAATTTTGACACCGACAACACCAAGCGCCGCCACTGCTGGGTTTCTCTTCTACCTTTCTCTTCTTCCTCACCCATTTCGCCCCTTCGAGTCCCCCGATCGGCTTCGAATCCTCCCCAATAATTTTGCTCGCCCGAGTCGGCACCCGAGTCCAAGATGAGCGACGCCCAGGCAAACGAAGCCGAGAGGAACGTGAGTGCACTTTTCCCCTCCAGCCCCTCCTTGTGGTGGTTTTGGGTCTATGCCCCGCGATCGTGTCAACCTCGATCATGGCGCAACTAGCCACACTTGTGTGCATGGGAGCATCGCTAACAGTGTTGATCCGCGCAGATTGAGATCTGGAAGGTCAAGAAGCTGATCAAGCGTCTTGAAGCCGCCAGAGGCAATGGAACCTCCATGATCTCCCTCATCATCCGTGAGCCTTGATCTGCACACTGCGCTGTCACCACCGCAAATAACTAACACGAGACAACAGCTCCCAAAGATCAGGTCTCACGGGCGGCCAAGATGTTGGCTGAAGAATACGTATGATCCAACTGCTTGATTGTTCTCGTCGTGGCAGGTTGCTGACTCGCAGTAGGGCACCGCATCGAACATCAAATCCCGCGTCAACCGACAGTCTGTCCTTTCCGCCATTACCTCGACCCAGCAGCGCCTGAAGCTGTACAACAAGGTCCCCCCGAACGGTCTCGTCGTGTACTGTGGTGAAATTTTGACCTCGGAAGGCAAGGAGAGGAAGGTCAATATTGATTTCGAGCCTTTCAAGCCCATCAACACCTCCCTTTACCTGTGCGACAACAAATTCCACACCGAGGCGCTCGCTGAGCTGCTCGAGTCTGACCAGAAGTTCGGTTTCATTATCATGGACGGTAATGGTGCCCTCTTTGGAACTTTGAGCGGAAACACCCGTGACGTCGTCCACAAGTTCTCTGTCGACCTTCCCAAGAAGCACGGACGTGGTGGTCAGTCCGCTCTACGTTTCGCACGTCTTCGTGAGGAGAAGCGCCACAACTATGTCCGCAAGGTCGCGGAATTGGCTGTTCAGAACTTCATCACCAACGACAAGGTTAACGTCGCGGGCCTGATTCTCGCTGGTTCCGCCGATTTCAAGAACGACCTTAACGCCTCCGATATGTTCGACAACCGGTTGGCAAGCAAGGTCATCAAGGTTGTTGACGTCTCATATGGTGGAGAGAACGGTTTCAACCAGGCCATTGAGCTCTCGTCAGAGACTCTGGGTAACGTGAAGTTCATTCAGGAGAAGAAGTTGATCGGCAAGTACTTTGAGGAGATCAGCCAGGACACTGGAAAGGTCTGCTACGCCATCGACGACACTCTCAAGGCTCTCGAGCTCGGTGCTGTAGAGACGCTCATCATCTTTGAGAACCTGGAAATCACCCGTTGGGTGCTCAAGGACAGCAACGGCTCTGAGCATGTCCTTCACCTGACCAAGCAGCAGGAAGCAACTCAGCGCGACCTGTTCTTGGACAAGGCTACTGGGCAGGAGATGGAGATTGTGTCACAGGAATCCTTCCTCGAATGGATCGCGGAGCATTACAAGGACTTCGGTGCAGCACTCGAGTTCGTCTCTGACCGGTCCACTGAAGGCAACCAGTTTGTGAAGGGTTTCGGCGGTATCGGTGGTATCCTCCGGTACAAGGTCAACTTCGAACAGTTGGCTGATGTTGATGACGATGATGACTATTACGACGGTAAGAGACTCCACGATGAGTGTGCAATAGCCTGTACTAACATGGTCACTCAGATTGACCAACCGACGCCCTCGTCGATGGTGGCGAGGGAGAGACTCAAGCTCAATCATCCGCCTATTTCGAGCCTGTCAATCAGGTCGAATCCTCAAGGGATGCAAATGCTGCGCCGAGGTCTTACGCCCAAAAGCGCCTGGTGGAAAAGGGTGGCCGAGCCACCCTGGCCCAGAGCCATCAGGCATCGCGGCCCAGCCCCTTACGGTCGGCGATGACAGCAACTTGAGCTCGAAATCAGAGACTACAGGTATGCCGCATCTACCTAATCGAAGTTGTATTTGATCATCGGTTGCTAACAAGCGCTTAGACCAGCAGAGATGGACCAGTCACGACATGATCGTGACTAGGGTTGTCAAGGGGAGGTGTTATGCTGCAATGACAGGTTTCTTGATGCGAAGACTGCCGCGAATCAGCCCCCTTTTTTTATTACGCAAAAATAGATAGACGCAGGTGGAAAAAGAAGCCGTGCTTGTTCTGTTGAGATACCTACGGCGAGACTCCTCATTCCTGGGAAGCATTCGTGAACCCTGCGAACACTAGTCATGCTGAGAGAGTGTGGTTTCCTTGGAAAGGAGGCTGTACTAACTCCGTGATGTGTTTAGGACCAGATGATTGCAATCATTGCCAGTATATATAGTGCGCCTTTGGAGGGCAATAGTTACTCCCAACGAAAGGGTGGAGGAAACGCCCCTGTAGCATTGAACGACATTTGTGGGGTTGGAGCTAACAGCGACTAAGCTGCATCGTCGCCTAAGCTTCTACGTCAGCAGCAAGATCGTCCATTAGCATCGCAGCACGCCTACAACGACATTGACGATTTGCAGCCCCAGATTTCTCCATTTGCGTTCGAGCAAGCGCGTGGACGTCGCAATCGAATCTAGAGCAGCCCATGCTGCCGTGGGCAACACGCCTCGACCATGGCGGGAGGCACGGATGAGCAAGCAGGTGCATCAGCACCAGCGCCAGCCATCAAGCCGGCTAACAGCGCAATTCCCGTTGGCCTCAACGAAGCTGCGCTCGATTCCCCGACCTTTCGTGCGACTGCAACACATGTCGGTGAGCAGATTGAAGCGGTAGAACGGTGGCTCAACGGCTATGTCACGTCGACGTCCAGACTGATACACGACATCACTGCGCTCGAAGACACGATCAATACGTACTTATCGCGCACCATCCCATCCGCCGCCGATGGCGTGATTGACAATGATTATACTTTTCTGGCACTGAAGAGAGTTGGGGACGGGTCACGGGAGTATTGGATGCAGATGCTGAGCTCAATGAAGCGAACGGATACCGTCGTTATCGAGCCAGTTCGCCAGTTCCTCGTTGGTGACATGCGAAACTTCAAGGAGATCAGAAAGAATCTCGAAGCAACGCAGCGGACCTTCGACACTACTCTCGCGCGCTATGCCAGCCAGTCCAAGACCAAAGAACCCTCTGCCCTCCGTGAGGACGCGTTTGCAGTGTTTGAGACTCGGAAGGCTTATCTCCAGGCTTCGATGGATTTCTGTCAGCTTGCTCCTCAGCTTCGCTTCACAATGGACAAGCTCCTTGTCAAAGTCTGCAGTGAGATCTGGAAGGAGATGAAGCGGTCCCGAGACGCAGCAACGAACGCGACTCGGTGGGTTCACGAGATGGACCGAGTGCGAGGTTGGGCCAAGGAGATGGAGCAATCTGAGGGCATCTTCCGTCGTGAGCTCCAGATTGCTAGGAGAGATCTAGGTGATACAGCTCTTGCTGGCTGCAAGCCATCGCGGGAACTTGAGGACTACAGCACGTCCACTGTCGCATTTCTAGGGTCTAGGGGGCCTGTCAACATGCAGACACAAGATTCGGCTGCTGTTGTCTCGGAGAAGCAGGGCTGGCTCTTCCTAAGAACCGTATCCGGAAAACCTGTGCGCCACAACTGGGTTCGAAGATGGTACTACTGCCGCAATGGCGTCTTCGGCTGGTTGGTCCCAACTGCGCAGGGCGTTCTTCAGGGAGATGAGATTGGTGTCCTGCTCTGTAACGCGCGGCCTGCACCAGGGGAGGAACGTCGGTTCTGCTTCGAGATCAAGACGAAGAACCAAAACATGTTGCTACAGGCCGAGACGCAAGGAGAGATCACTGAGTGGCTGGAAGTCTTTGAAGTCACCAAGAAGAAGGCCTTTGAAGACAGCATGAACGGGGAGTCTGGGTCAGTGCAGCATGGCCCCGACCCAGCCTTCTCCATCTCGCCACCCAGCATCCCTGAGTTCTCAGCAAAGGCACTCGATGCGCAACTAGGACCAGATGAGGCCAGCCAAAGTATGGAGCGGATGGCAACGCTACCTGTGCCTGGCGGCGATGGCTCTCTGGCGAACAGAGCGAGCTTCGACCCGAATGGAAGTCTCTCTCGGCGGTCTATTACAGCTTTGGGGCGAGATCTTGCTAGAGAGGAAGGTGAAAGCGGACGAGAGCATGCGGCAAGGATCATCCAGAAGTTCGATCTTCATCGCAAGTCTAACCTCGGGACCGTCACCGAGGCCTCGAGTGGAGGTGGCCAATCTCCCGGCGGTATTGCCAGCTTGATATCGGCAAGCCACAACCTGCTACCCGTCAACGCCAGCAACGTTATGGTCTCCAATACGACAAAACCGTCCACCGCCCTCATGACATCCGTGGAGACTACGCCAGGGGCACTGGCACCTTCAACGTTAGCAAAACCACCGGCGATGACGAATATGAGCCGAACGGCAATTCTTGCTGCCACTGAAAGGGGCTTGACGCGAGATCCGAAAAAGCTACCAGCATCGATCGTGGCAAACTACTGGGGCAGTAATGTTTGGGGAGTCATTAATGTTCCTGAGCGATCTCCAGAGTTGCCTCGACACGACGACGATGACCCTGTGGGTGTTGTCGTGTCTGGCGATGCGAGGACACCTTTGGGAGAGGCTCCCGGCATCAGGCAGACTGCGGAGTCCTTGCCGGCCAACTATCCGCCTGAGCTGAAAGCACAGCATTCGCAGTTCCGCCTCCTATTCCCGAACGTGCCGTCATGGGAACAGCTTGTCCTTGTCTTCCGGGCCGCGTGGTCGAGCTCTGGTGCTACTGACACAAAGAGTCAACCGCTCATCGGCGAAGGGCGCATATATGTTACACCAGAAAACATGTATTTCTATGGCCAGCAAATGGGTCTCGTCACAGCATACAGTCTGAGTCTTGATATCATTTCCGAGGTCACGGCTGTTGCCGGCAGAGACTGCGACTTCATCTTCTTGAAGCTTGGACAGGTGACCAATGAGACAGGCTACACGCAAGTCACAATCAAAGTCTTCCTGGAGGACTTGCATCTCCTTCAAGCGCGCTTGAACCTGCTCATTGATGATCTGCAGGCTGAGGAACCCATGGAAACTGAGGCATTGGTGTCGGCTCTGGTCCATATCGAGACGGATGACTACGAGAAACCTAGCCCAAGTGCTGGAAGCTGGGAGCAGATCTCTGGCAACACACCTGTCGACGATGGCACGCCGTCTGGGAAGCCGAGACACCGAGACATCAGCGGCCTCAGCCCCCAGATCCGCCCGATGAAGTCTCGGCAGGGACTTCCTCCTCAAGTGCACTTGCCTACGCACCCTGTGGTATACGCACCGGAAAATATGAAGGAGCTTGCAACGGAGCGTCACTTTGAAATCAGCGCCAAGTCGTGTTTCCATGTCCTTTTCGGCGACAAGAGTTTCATCTTTCCCAAGCTTTACTTCGAGCGGCGAGCGCAGCAGATTGCTCAGGGCCCTTGGACGTTGGTTGATCAAGGGAAGATGCACCGCGACTTCCAGTTCAACGTCGATTATACGGACATCCTGGGGCGTGCCAAAACAGCGAGCGTTCATGACCAGCAAACTATTGAGCTGTTCCAAGACCACGTTACATACGTAGTCTCGCATACTAAGACGGCATGGCATCTTCCCTATTCTAGCGCCTTCAGGACAGTGACGAAGATCGTCATCACCCATGTTGCCAAATCCAAGTGCAAGCTTGCCATTTATACAAGAGTTGATTGGATCAGAGCACCTGCCTTGGTCCATAGCTTGGTCGAGCGGCAGGCTCTACGGGACGCTCAGAGCGACGCAGAAGAGCTTGCGGAGCTGACTACGGACCAGGTGAGGAAGCTGGGCCACCGCAGTCGCACGAACAGGTCTATCCAAGTCTACGGCAATGTCGGCCATCAGACGCAGATTGTGGTGTTTTCCCCAGGAGCGAGTGATCCGAAGAAGAAGCAGCCCATCAAGCGGAGGACATTGACAGCCATGGTGTTTGAGACACTGAGATCTTGGGGCGAGAGTGTGGTGTCGTCACTGATCATGTGGGCATTTGCCGGCCTGCGGAATCTGTTCAGCATCGTGACTGCCAATTGGCTTATCCTCATCCTACTTGGGCTGAGCATCATGACCAACCTGTTCCTCACATCCTCGGAGACGTCATCGTGGTGGAGGGAACAGAGAGCAGCGAGCTTCATGAGACGCATCGGCGTGGCACCGAATATGATGATGAGCAAGGCGGTCTACATTGCGGATCTTGCAGACGCATCGGGAGCTGGAGGGCAGGAACTCTTGTTCCCAGACAACAGCACTTGCTTCGCAACATACAAGGGTTTGATGGATGCCACAGACATGGATGCACCGTGGGAAGATGCCGGCGCTGCCCTCACTTCCGGCTTCAGCCGTGGCTCTGCGCGACGACTCAAGCATACCCGCCAGAGGCTAGGTACATACAGACATGACCTGCTGGTGGCGATGCGAGTAGTGAACAGTATCGAGCGGGAGGTGCTGCAAGCAGAATGGGAGAACTGGCTGATGAATGAGAAGGCACTGTGCGACGACTTGGATATTATGCTACAGGAGAATGGCGAAGGCGCAGGAAAAGGCTTGGATGGGATGCAAAAGCCGCTCCGAGGCATGCCGTCGATGGGGAAGCAGGCATTGGAAGAGTGGAGAGGAACACACTGTGGGAGCTGTCGAAGGGATCACGAGGCGCTCATGAGGGAGCGAAAGCAGAGCTCAAGGATATGATGTAGTTCCCCCGCTCCCCTTCCGGGATTCTCTGTGACATTGACCCCCAGCACAGCGATGGACATCTTATCTTATACCTTACTGTATACGGCTGCAAAGGATGGCCTCAGGGCCAGGGTATATAGCATAGCATACACGATAGTACAAGCATAGCAGCAAGCGACTGGCAGTTGATTTTCCTACACTGAGGCTCTGACGTTTGTGATGACGGCGGACAGCAGGGGGCATGGCTGGGCACGGGGCAGGATAGGGACAGGAGATCGTGATGCCTTGGATGTAGGCTACTGTAGATGCTAGGGCTCCCTTCCTGTACTGTATTGTACTAAGGATAGCAACATCAGCTGCTGTACGGACAATAATAGTGGAGCCTGGTTCCTGAGACTGAGTAGCGTAGTGTCCGCCAAGGCCCGCCACGGCGCCCGCGACCTGCCGAACACCCCGCGAGATGGCGTGACGTCAGTGGGGAGATGCAGTGCAGTGCAGTGCAGTGGCCATGGCCTGGCCTGGCCTGGCAGTGACAGCCACAAACATCTTCAGGGCCCTCAGCACGTTGTTAGTCCGCCTCCCGGATCGCAGCGACAGCAGCCATTGTTGGTTTCTTACGTGATCACAAATATCAGGATATCTTGCACTCGAGGGTCTCGACCGGGCCTATCGACGCCATTCCATCAGAGACCTTGGAAAACTTGGCCTCGTGCTCATCCTCTTGCTCATTACCGTTCCCAGCTTTCCCGAACTGCCCACAAATCAGCCCTACCTGGAGAGTACAGGATCTCACCTCTCCCGGCTTGCTCGGACAATCTTCTCCGCCCGCAGCCCGTCATAGTCTGTCTCGTCCGTCTCGGTGCTGCATCCTCAGCCTGATTGATTTCAAGGTTTCGTGTGCTACCCTTACACATTCGCTACATTTGCAATTACATAGCCTGCTTGCTGACTCAGGTGCATTCTCAGACCGCCCATCCTCTTCGCTTTCCTTACCAGCAACTCTCGCGAGCTTTTGTTTGAGTTCCGACTTCTCCGTCTGTGCAAATTAGTAGCGAGCCGATCCTGATCGACGTACTTTCTCTTGCGACGGGCTACTCCCTCGGCGCACCAGCGTTGTCTACCTTTCCGCTCGATCGATAGCATGCTTTGTGCCCCAAAGCCTTAGGAGTCTCCAAAGCAACGAACTCAATTACTCTGTTGCTCACACGAGGCTTCTTTTGTTCCCAACATGGCTCACCATGAGCCCCTCAAGGCTCTTGGGCCGGTCGACTGGTCCGACATCCCCCAAGATGACCTCAAGACCTTCCTGAACGACACCTTCTCTCATGCTCAAACAATCGTCGACTCAATCCCAGCTTCTCCCTTCGGAAACCTCGATACAAGCACCGCACGGCGCCCGCGAGCTCAGACCGATTCTGCCGTCAATGCTCCAGACCTCATCCCCCCCGCCCCGCTCCGACACGATCCGACAGCTCTCAAACACATCGAACAGCTGCGAAAGGAGTGGAAGGAGGTCAAGGTTAATGCGAAAGAGAACCCTCACGGTATGACGGTCTACAAGATGGGCTCCAAGGACGGCCGCGGAGCTTGGTTTGCAAGGCAGAGCACACACGAGGATCTTTCATTCGACAAGTGGAAGGCTGGGCTCGAGTCCGAGTTCCAAGAGTCCATGAAGGTCCAAGGAAGTCCCGGCAGCGGCAACATTCGTGGTATTGGCGCAGATAAGCGTGTCGAGGACCGAGATATTGAAGGTGCTGGTCACCTTGAAGGTATGCTCACATCTTCCCGCCGCAGTGTAAGCCAGAACAAGATGCTAATACTGGCTTAGTTTTTCAATTATCTGCACAATTCCCCGGCCCGACTGCGCCACGAGACTTCATTACGTTGTTTCTGACCTCGGACTTCTCACACGCCCAGCCGAGTAACTCGCGTGCACCGAGAGAGTTCATGATCGTGTCGAAGCCTTGCATCCACCCCGAGTGTCCCCCAAGAGATGGAATCATCCGTGGTCAGTACGAATCCGTCGAGATCATCCGCGAGATCCCTAGCGATGCACATGCTGCTCCACGACGATCAATGACTTCGACCAATCTCGCCGGCGATCAGAGCCACGCTCATCCCCCTTCTGCCTCTGACGGAGACCGACCGACCAAAATTCAATGGCTCATGGTCACCCGAAGCGACCCAGGGGGCAGTGTGCCCAGATTCATGATTGAGAGAGGAACGCCGCCAGGCATTGTCGGAGATGCGGGAAAGTTTCTCTCATGGGTCAATTCGCGAGGTCACCGCCCGTTAATCGCAGGTGTTCAGGATGAACAAGGGACAACGGATCTGTCAGCCGCTCCGACGAACCAGTCTTCCCAATCCATACAATCTGCGCCTGGTCAAGTTGCCGCAACAGACACGGCACAACCTGATCGTACAAACTTGGTCTTGCCTGAGACTGACAATTTGGATCTGCCTCCAACAAATAGTAGTGGCCTTTACGGTATGATCACTGGCGCCTTAGGTCTGGCTAGCTCTGTTGTTGCAGATGGGATTCGCCGTCAGTTTACCAGTTTCGAGAGCGATAGCAGCGACGTTTCTTCCGACACAGCTCCCACCAAAGATGAAGACAGCCGATCTGTGCGCAGTGAGGCTTCTTCTCAGAACAGCTTCGCATCCGCACTCGAACGTTATCTTACCGAGGACCACGACGACATGGACCTCAACAATGCAGAAGACAGCATCCACTCAGGAGAAGTCAAATTCGCCTCGAACGAGCCACACGAGAAGGAACTCAAGAGGCTCCATGATCGGCGACGCAAACTCGACGAGAAGGTAGCGCAGATGCAAGAGCGTATGAGCCAGAAGCGCGTAGGTGACAGCGAGAAAGACGCCGCGCAGCTCGCCAAGGCCCGCGACAAGCATGAGAAGGAGATCGCCAAGCAGGAAGCAAAGTACCGCCGTGAGCTGCAGAAGCTCGAGGAAAAGCGGGCGCAGGAGGTCCGGAAGGCGATGGAGCGGAAACGGAAGCAAGAGGAGCGGGAGAAGAAGAACAACCTCACCGTCGAGCTTGAGAAGACGAAGACGGAGAGAGATATTGCGAGGAAGCAGATTGAGATCCTCGAGCACCAGGTCGGTGAGCTGCAGGCACAGAATACGATGCTGGTCGCAAAGATGGGGAAGCTCATGGGCGGAAGCAACCTTACCCTCGGAGGTGGTGGTCGTGAGAGATCCGATTCATCGTCAACCAGAAGTCACGGAACCAAGGGCAGCGATAAGTCTACACCAGTGACATCCTAGAAGGAGCGAGGAAGGTTGAACTTGTTATGTATGAGCCACTCATCATGAAAGCATTGCGAGCAGGCGAAGTCATTTCAATAGCATGGCGTTCCGATGATATAAGAGATGAAGTGGTTGTTTTGAGCTTACTTCACTTTTCAGCATACGATTGCTCAGCATTGCTTCCAATTGATGTCTATCCTCATATATTTTGTCTTCACAGAGCCTCCAGACATGCACTTAGCAGGGGCGATAGGTTATTCTCCATGTGTGTAAATCTCGCTGCCTTGACCTGAGCGAGCCGTTCCTGTAAGCAAGGTGAGTTCTTGCCCACGGCAACAGATCCCAGGAGGATGCGGGATGAGATGGCGAAGACGTCCGGTCGGGACGCCCAGCCCAGAGGGCCATCCTCCTCTTCTGTAATCAACCTCTGCACCTCGACAAGGCCACCATCTAGCCACTGAGCCAGAGCCTCATGCTCTTGAGAAACAGAGTCTTGGGCCCAAGGGAGGCTGTTGTACACCGCCACCCAGCGCTCAGATTCGCGAATCTCATCCACGAAAAGGTTCTGCTCCTCAACAGCAAACAAGGCATTGTCAAATTTCAGCGCTTCGGCAAGTTGGACCGCGGCTGAGGCTCTTTCCGAGCTTGCCAAGGTCTTTGTTCGCTCATCGCCAGCCATCCGTGCTAACACGGAGGTACGGAAAGATTCATCGTTGGGGAAAATCTTGGCTAGCCATTCTGTCAGGCGGGTGGCTGCTTCGAGAGGCACAAGGAGTTGGCCGAGGATGGGATTAGCGGCTTGTGAGGCAACGTCGCGGACTTCCTCATCGTCGTCGTTGAGGGCGTCGTAGAGGGCGAGGAGAGAGGGGATGTGAGCGCTGGAATTGCATGCTGAGGTGGCAGTGAAGTAGGATCTGAGTGATTCTGTGGCGGCATAGCGCGTGTCAAAGTCCTGCAGTGGAACTCGTCAGCTTCTCATGAGTGTATTCAATGGAATGGAAACATACCTTATCCTCACGACCTGCCTCTGCCATGATGTGGCCCCAGCTCGACAGTCCGTCAGGTCCGAGTTTGTTGCTCCGCGACAACGCAGCCATTACTCCGCCGCTGGCTCGAGTGATAGCGTTTGCGAAGAAAGGATTCATTGACATGAGTGGCAGAGCTACCCACAGCTTGGACAGCGCCTCAGACAGCGTATCAGTTGCGTTCCTCAGAAGCAAGCGGTCGACGTTGTCAGCAAGATTGAGCATCGCCTGGCCCTGGACCTCCTTGCAAGATGACTGGTGACACAGTGCTACATAGACCTGTGAGAGTGCGATAAGCTCTTCGTTTGATACGCTCTCAGACTGCCACAGCGTTGACACGACTTCTAGAACTGAGACCGCCGTATCTGCACCAGTAATACCGCTCAGCAGGAGTTCTTCTAAAGCTGCGATCTTCCCATCTCGCTTTTGTGTGGTTAGGTAGGCCATGCTGATGGCTTGTTGCTTTCGTTGCAGAGCACCGCTAGCTTGCATGCTTGAAGGCAGCTTGATTGGCGAGAATGGCAGTCTTTCCCTGTGTTGGTACGCCCAGATGAGGTTCACCACCTCGAGATAAGCGGCTTGGACCTCGGAGGAGAAGGAGAAAGCGGATTCGATCCTTGACTCGATCAATAGATCGATCAGTTTCGGTAGTTTGTCTGTTCTTGTTAGGCATGGAACTTTTCCTGAACTGTCAGGGTTATGCTTACCAGTGAGTTGCTCAGGGGCAACCTCCCCAAGCCTTTCAAACACAAACTTCAAGGTGAGCAACGACCCGTGGCACTGATTCTGGCGAGCGAAGACATTGCCCTCAAGCGCCTTCTTGATGAGTAACGTGATGGTCACTAGCCACTGATCGTGCAAGAGACACGAGCAGAGAGTACGAGCTGCGATCTCTCGCACGTGCCAGACAGGACTGGCGAGGTACACAGCGATATGAGTCTGCAGCTCATCTCTCAGGATATCTGGAGGTCCAGCTCTGCGGATGATGTCCAAAGCAGGGAAGACAGCCTCTGCAGCTGCTGCTGACAATGTTGTGGTGAGCGCCATCATCTCATGACCAGACTTCAGTAGGGTAACCAAGACTGAGGGAAGGCTCGGGTATCGATGGTACGGGATGCGGTTCGCCTTGCCGTCCCAGCCAGCCTCGATCATGGCCTTACTCTCCTGGCTGCCGAAAAGGCTATCGATCAGACTCCGAAGGAAGATCAAACCGCAGTTGCGGATTGCCCACACCTCCGATTTGAGACCGTTGGCAGCCAACTCCAAACACTGAGGCAGATACTTCTCGGACTTGTTACCCGTCGAGGCCAGAAGCGCGTTCTTGTAGATCTCTTTCAGGCAGTTGAAGGCATGGACCTGAGGCAGTTTGGATCCGTCAGTCTCTCTTGTGTAAGCAGGAGTTGCGGCAATCGTCATCAAGCGCTCCAGGACTGCCTCGAAAGATGGCTCTGCTGCATTCGCAGAAAGAATGCCGGTGATCATCGACGGAATACCGGCCGAGCGTCGTGTGGTGGATCTTTGAGAGAAGATGGACTCCAGCGTGCCTTCGTACCAAGCGGTGAGGAGCGACGATTGCCTCGTCTTCACGAACTTTGTGCGCTGACAGCATGCCGCAAATGTGAGCGAGACGGCTGTGAAAGCACCACGGTGCCTCAGAGTTGCCAGTTGGTGGAAACTCAGGTTTCCTATCCTCTCAAACTGCGAAGGCGAGGGGAATAGAGCCGTCTCCTTGTCGTGGTACTTGAGGGCCAGCACCATTGAGCGCATCAGCTTGCTCGACTCTTCGACGGCGCGGAAACAGTAACTGAGAAGGTCCTTGGTATCGAGTCCTTCCACGTCATCGAGGTCATGGGGTAGATGGCCCTCGGGGGAATCATCGCACAAAACATCCCGCACAGCCGTCCAAACTGTCTCACAGCACTTCAATAGGCGTTCTTGAAGAAGCGTCGCTGCTTCCATCTCGATGCCCTTCAGTCTTTGTTCTGTCACGACTTGCCAGGTGTAGCCGATTGAGGAAAGCGTTCCGTGAAGAGGTGCTTCGAGGACTGCTCGTCCAAGATCCGTTTGCGCCACGCCGATCCTGCGCTCCAGCTCATCAGTCAGGTCTGACAAGAGCTGTGTGCGCTCATGTTCACTCGAAGCCAGTGTGTACAATGCCTGGACAGTACGTGCTGCTCCATCCGAGTCATCAACCCGTGCGGTCCTCTTCGCGCGATCGTTCGCCCTCTGTAGGTGGCTCAACAGCTCCGAGGATTGCGAACCACCTTCCTCTTGACTGGCTGTGGTAAACCGTCGATATCGCTTGTCTGCTAATAGCCTCACAATAGCCTTGGCAGAGAAGTCTCTGATATCGTCAAACGGGTCCAGAGTCAGGTCGAAGAGCGCTCGAGCCCAGCTTGGACCGAATAAGTCGAAGAATATCGTCTGGTCATCCTGTGTCTCCCATGTCTTCGCGGGTTCTCCCTCCACACGAAGGATATAGTGTAAGGCCCTCAGTGATGCAGCATGACGCTGATAGGATGCCGTGGGGATTAACTCTGTGCATAGAAAGCCTATGTACCACTTCAAGAAGCCCTCGTGGTACGCAAGACAGCTTTCCAGCTGAGCCTCGGGCAGAGTGATGAGATTTGCGTGATAGGGGATTGCCTTGGCGGCTGCGGCCTGCGATTTGGGGTCTTGTAGAGTAGCGGCTGCATCTTTACGAGCCTTGGCCTTCGCTCTAGGGATACTCCTCTTGAGTACACAGATCGCACCGCGAACTCTCTTGAACATATCTCGCACTTTGCCGGCAATATCGACCCTGAACTTCGGGTCGGGGTCTGCGAAAAAATGCGCCAAATGCTTCCGCAACAGTTCCAAGGCGGCAAAAGAATACGGTTTAGTAGTTGAGGGTGAGGTAATAAGGAGAGTAAAGGCCACTGATCGAACGTCGTGCGATGGGTGAGCCAAGACCTTCTTGAACACGGACTCACTCAGCATGAGCGAGTTTGACTGCGGGTCACCGGGTCCGTGATCGTCAAGCGCTACATGTAATTAGCAACCTTTGTGTGGTTATTACACATTGGATTTGACGTACCTGGCTCCTCCACAAGACCAACTTTCTTGCCAGTTTCTAGGGCCGCAAGCTGCAACATAGTAGCAGAGTCCAAGTTGATACCCTCACTAGCAGAGACCATGCCCGTCTGTGTGATGATCTCAAGGAACCTAATTGCCTCGACACGGTAGTTTCTGAATAGGGGCAGAAAGACATAGTTCCTCACGCCCTCCAACAACGTAGGGTCACCCCCTAGGAACGTGACAAGCCATTGCTGCCACGTGTGCGATACGGCTTCGCTCGAGAAGCCGCTGGAAGGGGATACTAAGGTCCGGTAAAGACATGCGATAAACCGACCGGCTTGTGGTCGTACGAAGTGAGAGTGCATCCAATGAGATAAGTCACCTAAAAAGAGCATCCATAGCTCCAGGCCCTCAGCCTGGTGCGCTTCAGGCCGGAACCTAAGAAAGCTTGCCCTTAGATCATGCAGTGTGAGAACCCCCTTCCCTAGTAGATGCTCTAGAACCTTGAGAGCTGATTTCGCAGCGGGTTTGGTGGACTTTCCTATGACGATAGGTAGAAGCACCTCCAAGATTGCCTCCTTACTCGCAGCTGCCCCAACCGGATCTGGGTTCTTACTGAGGAGACTGGTCAGGGAGTCCAAAACCAGCTTCATAGATCGTGTATGGTCCGACTCGTTCCACTCCAGATAGAAATCGAAAAGTCTCCTAATCACAGGCTCCGAAAACACCCATATCTTCAGGGTGAGTGAGGAAGACTTTGCGCTCTGATCCACTAGACCGCACAGGCGGATGCAGGCATGGCCAACAAGCGATTTGGGTTGTGCAGCTTCTTCTAGAAGTGAATCATACGCTTCGTTGGCGAATCTATCGGTGGTCAGCGACTGTGATGTGCTGCACGTATGTTGGGACCACGTACTGCACCTGTTTTCCCTCTGGTTGGGATTCGATCCATTTTGCCGTTTGTGTGAGGTTGACCGAGCTGTCACCCCTTTCGCCGGGGACACTCATCGTGAAACCTTTTAACAGCTTGAGATGGCTCACAATATCGTCTCCCAAACTTTTAAAGGTGTTGAGTTGTGACCTTGCTGAAAACTTCTAGATACGTCGGACTAGGTCTAGGGTAGTTTTCCGGTGTAAGAACAGTGAGCCAACTCCCGTGGCGATCTGGCTCTGATTTTACTATCAATTTTCTCTGCTATCCTACTGAATTGTTCAGCACCTATTATGCCAACTATTGCAATCCATATTTTCGTACATGTTTGCCGCGGCATTGACCGACTGTGCCCAATGTTCAGTGTTGGAATGATCGCTGTAAAAAGTACAGCGTATTATGTATTTAATCCAGGCAAAAGTCGAGAAACAAAGCATGTAACCGGCGCTAGCAAGATGAGTTCATAGGACTTAGTAATATTCGGGTCTTGTTGTCGTCTGAATGGTAATGTTCCCTCACGAGTCTCTTGAAGCTCAATATAGCCTCTGCGCGCCGCAACTGTGGCTGCGAGTTGTTAAATGCAAAATGAAAACAGACCGAGATAAGATCCTATGCCCTCTGACAAAGATTAGCGCTTGGCTGACTATAGTGGATGGAACCCGTTCTGATATCTCTCATGGCGAGAGACTATGAGGTGAGGGTATCGCCGCTTCCGTATCGATCACGTGACTACTTCCACACACAATTCGAGCCGCCCCCACCATACTTTTCTTTGCACAAAAATTGCCCGTCAACCCACTCTTCCCTTTCCTTGATCTTTAACCGCAATTTCGGAAGAACCAATATCTTAAGATCATTGGGAGACTATCGCCAAAATGTCGAAAATCACAGTCGCCAACGTCCGAACCCAGGTCGAGGAGCTCCTCACCTACTCCAACGAGACCAAGAAGCGCAACTTCCTCGAGACCGTTGAGCTGCAGATCGGCCTCAAGAACTATGACCCTCAGCGTGACAAGCGTTTCTCCGGCACCATCAAGCTGCCCTCCGTGCCGCGCCCCAACATGGCCATCTGCATCCTCGGTGACCAGCACGATCTCGATCGTGCCAAGCACGGTGGTGTTGACGCCATGTCCGCCGACGACCTCAAGAAGCTGAACAAGAACAAGAAGCTCATCAAGAAGCTTGCTCGCAAGTACGATGCCTTCATCGCTTCCGAGGCTCTGATCAAGCAGATTCCTCGTCTCCTCGGTCCCGGTCTCTCCAAGGGTATGTCCTCTGCTATATAGCCTCTGTGGGCAAGCAATGTGAACATATTGACTGACTTCCTTCACAGCCGGCAAGTTCCCCACCCCGGTCTCCCACGCCGACGACCTCAGCGGCAAGATCACCGAGGTCAAGTCCACCATCAAGTTCCAGCTCAAGAAGGTTCTGTGCATGGGTGTCGCCGTCGGCAACGTCGGCATGACCAACGAGCAGCTCGTCGCCAACGTCATGCTTGCCATCAACTACCTCGTCTCCCTGCTCAAGAAGGGCTGGCAGAACGTTGGAAGCCTTACCATCAAGGCTTCCATGTCTCCCCCCAAGCGCCTGTACTAAGTGCTGAGCCGAATCTTGCGAGGGGCTGTTGTGTTCGGGTTGGATGCTAGTTAGATGGCTTGACTGCTATAGGACACACATCCAACTAAAAGGTCAAATGGAACCCACTCTCTCGACGGAATCACTGTGCATCTTGTGTGTTGTGTGTGAAAATCGCTTCGCTTGGTTGGGTTGAATGTCAACGCTTTATGTGCATGCTTTTATCTATCAACAGCTTTTTGTGACTCTCCATGCAACCAATCCACGCCGACCAACAACGCGCGATAACGTATTCCAAACCCCATCATCCCCGAAATCTAAGTCGTCAAGGTTCAGATGCTGTCGATGCCGCCAGACTTCTCTGAATCGCAGGCCTTCCAAGCCCTTGTTGCCAAGATAGGGATCGAGCCAGGTCGCCGAAGCGGGGGCAATCAAGTACGTGCCGTTGCTTTCCTTGAGGTATTCCTGATTCCGACGGTCCGCTGGCGCGTCGCACGTTGCCAACCCGCTGAGTTGATCCAGCAAGGCGTCGCCTTTCATACCCATGACATCGTGCGTCTTCAGCACCTCATTCTTCCCGTTAAGTAGCCAGATTGGCGGCGTGTACGTTTTCCACCAGATAGCTTGAGTGGCATCAGGCTGCTTGCTGATGAAAACCTGTCCTGGTACGATACCGCCTTGGTGGTATGTGCCCATAAGCACACCGAAGAACAGGTTGAAAATGATCCATGAGGCTGCCCAAATACGGAGCGTCGTCTTGTTCTTGGGTAGGCGGACTGATGACAGAATCAGAGGCACGGTTGGCATGAGGAATCGTGCTTCCTGGTGTTGGAAGAGCGAGAGGACGAAGATGCCTGAAATGGCCGAATATAGTCTCAGGGAGAGGTGTGGCCTGAGGAAAAGCAGGACTGCGCCTGGTCCAATCAGCTGAGGAAGATTGGCCAACAGATGCTGGTACCAGGGGTGCAGTCCGTGCTGAGATAGATTCTCTACGGACGAGTTGTAGATGAAGTTGTTGAGTGGAGTGATAACGGGTCTCCGAATGAGGTCGGCCCAGGTGATGGTGTCGGGGATGTAGAATGCAGTATCCAGGGTAATAGCGACGAAAGTGGTGGCAAGAGCAGCTGTTAGCATGACGACAAAGGACATGGGCCTGCAAATAGTTAGGTCTGGTATTCCATGACGGTTGAGGAAGTTGACATACTGCTTCATGAAATGGGGTATCAAACGAATGCCGGGTATCAACAAGAAAGCAGGGAAAGTGATGCGGTTAAAGAGGCCGAAGACAGCAAAAACTCCGAGGACGGTGGATGATAGGATAGAGGACCGTTGCTACGACCATGTTAGCATCACGTCTTTGCAGGTGAGGTTGAGGTCAACGAACCTGAGAGTCCACTATACGCTGGATCAGGACCAGACTCCAGGCCACAACGAGCGTTTCGACAGAATTAGAGAATGTATGTGTTTGGTATGTCCAAGTAACGTAGGACGAGGCGACTAGAAGTACAGCAACGCGCCGATGGCGTGGCGATTGGATAAGCTCGTGGAGAGCCCAGTCCTCAAGGACGAAGCTCATGAGGAACATGAGAACTCGAAGTGTCCAGAAGACGGCGATGGGAGGAATCTCGCCATCTTGTCCATTGCCGATCCAGAGCCATCTCAGCAGAAGCATTGGAAGGCCATAGACGGGCCATAATGGGAAGACGCTACGGATAGGGTGTTCGCTCGTAAATTCCCAGGTTCGTCGTACTGGGTAACTGAAGATCTCTCCTGCAAATGACAATAACGGTCAGCAACATAGCAAGATGAATGGTCAAACTTGTCAAGAGTATGTATAGTTGGCATTGCCAAGCCGATACCTGCAGCCTTGCGCGGGTATGCGAAGGTGATCAGCCTCGCGCGCGCGCAGATTGGCGAAGGTTTGCGCCAGTGAGAAGGGTAGTAGAGCAGCATAGAAAACACTAACCAGCTATCACTTCCGGCCCTTGGAAGTTCTCATCCGGATGTAAGTAGCTCGGGGACAGAGCAAACCACAGGCGGATGAGGACGAGGAGGAGATATGTGCGGCGCCACATAACGTCGAGATCGTGGCCGGAGTTATCGCAGTCTTATCAGGAGCACAGCGACAAGCGTGCGCTTGGATGAAGCTCTTGTTGGGCCGCCAACATGAGCAGGTGGCAGTTTGCAGGAATCTTCGCGGCGCGCGAGGGTCCAAGTATCGTATCGATCGCGTTATCCGTGTCGCCAAAAGCCTCGTGTAGGCTTAGTTTCTGAGAAGCAAAGGTGTGTGTGTGTGTGTGTGTGTGTGTACTCGGAACTCGGATCGAATAGGGGAGCAGGACCTGGAGCAAGAAGTGTCGGCGAGGATGGAGGAATTAGGAGGCGAGGCGCGAAGGAAGAGATGAGCTGATTAGATGAGGAGCTGTAGGGTCGGAGGGAAATGAATGAATCGTAAGGTAGGGGCGCGATGGGGGGGGGATGGTGGGAGAAGAGGATGGGCAGTTTATTAAAGGTCCAAAAAATTGGGCAAGGCTGTCAGTCGCGTGTGCAGGGGAGGTAGCAGCCATCGCGACGAGACCAGACGGACGGGAGTCGGCACTTTCGGGGAGGTACCAGGCGCTGAGCGGAGCTGTAGCTCAGGGGCACGCTAAGCTGCAGGGATGACCTCATGGACGGGCTAGGGGTACATTGGGCTTGACAGTGCGAGAGTGATGTGCTGACAGGCGCAAGTCCCTTTTTACAGAAGCATGTCTGGGAACAGATCGAAAACAGCAACGACAATGGGCTGAATCGGCCTCGGATGCATTCCAGTGGATGCTATCGCCATGGGTCAGGGTCAGACACGGTCAGGAGGGTTGATGGAACTGGCCACATGTTCTTGTTCCTGAACTGCTTCGAACGATGGTGTGTTGCGCCGTCGCTGGTTGCGGGAGGCTACGGCCACTGTTGCAAGTCAACTGAGCGGTGGTGCGTGACAACTGCTGATAATTGCAGCACTCTGCTGCGATCGGCATGGCGTCACGATGCAGGCCGTGAGTAAGTTGATGACAGCGAATACTGCAGCATCATTGCTTGTTGGATCGGTCGATGCTGGTCTTTTCGTCACCATTCACAGGCAAGTTTGTTTTTCTTCACACCTGCCGTGATCCTGCTTTTGGATGCTGGACGCGATGCCATGCCATGCCCTGCCATGCCATGCATTCTTAGGCCTGTCCCGGCAGTCAGGGACCATCCATCAGCAGGGCTACGGCACGCTAAGCCCAGTGCGGGAGCTGGAGCTGGAGCCCCCCACGGATGGCACGATGGAGAAAGAGGCGTCCAGCCAGGAACAGGTCAACAAAACGTGTCTCATTCAACAAGTCTCAACAAGAGCATGCCAGTCAGACCACTCTCCCCCATACTCCGCGAACAGCCATGAGACATGTTCATCTCAGACATTGCGACGATGATAAGGTAAGGCCACTCTGAGCTCCACTGCCCGCCCCGGGGAATACGGCCTAGCACTGGGTTGAGCACTGCAAGACGGGTCCATCCGGCGCATCCTGTTGGCAAAACACCAACAACGGCATGGCAAGGCATCGCCTGGCAGGTCCTCAAAGAACACAAAATTGCACACGCCGCAATAGGAAACACAAGAGCAATTCAACTGTCCTCGTACTGTACCCAGCCTCCCTTGGCCACGTTTCAACAGCTTCTGACTCTGGACCGCGTCTGGCTTAGTTTCGCACTGTCATCCATGTTATTGTCCAGGTTTGGCCCCTGCTCTGTTATCCCACAAAGACAAGAGTTGTCCTTGACATCCCACGTCGATCATTCCAGTGAGCCGGGAGGACGCAGCCTTGGCAGCAAGAAGCACTCGTTGGCATTGATGTTCTCGGCTGAACCTCAGAAACCATTCAAGCCCTTGAATACCTGGCTCCATTTCAGCTGCAAGCCTCGTTTTTTTCACGAGTCCTGTCGATTCTTGTCGAGTCCTGAAGCTCCAATCAGGCAACAGTCGTGTACCGTATAAGCCGTAGTCTATTGTCAAGAATTGTCTGTGCGAGGACAAAGAAGCAGGCAGCACCTCCCACTCTGGTCGCGAGGGCAGACCACCCATGGCAAAGGCGTTTAACTAAATTCGATGCGATCCAACGCACGATCCACGTGGTGGCCTCAAGGTTGGTTTCGAGGCAAGAACGTGAAGATCGTCACGATATTGCTGTTCTGTCCTCTTTGTGCCTGTCGAGCCAACCAGTTCATCCTGTCAGCTGCGCCTCGCGCCATCACACCATTAAGCACAACCGTGGTGGATTCTCTCAGATTCTACAAGAACACAAATCTTACCTCATCGCCAGCGAACATGCGCATCTGGTGGTAGACTCTGGCGGCTTATAGTAAGAACCTCGAGATTTCAGTCTCTAGTATTCTTCACCTGCTCAAGGGGAAACTGAAATCACAAGGTAATTAGTCGCACCCTTCGCTCCCTTGCTGTGCACCGCCACCTCTTGCTCTGTGCGACCCTCTTTGGCAGCCGTGAATTCAGCCTGGTTCGCCCCACCACCTGCCTGCTCCATCCCCGCCCGCCACCTTGACTTCCACCCTCGCAAACCCTCCTCTGACGCCTTCGCACCTCCAACTCGCAACATAAAAGCTCATTCATCGTCCCCCGACTCCGCCTCCAGAGTGTATCACCGATCCGAGCGTCTCTACGAATCACACACCCTCGCCAGTACACCGACTTCCACATTCACCATGTCTGCTGAGCCCGCCCAGAAGGTCTGGTTGGCGTCCAACGACTCCGCTACCATCGAAGTCGGTACGTCTGCGATGCCGCCTACTGCTGCTCATGCCGCTACTCATTACCGTTGAACCCATACTAACAAATATACGTAGATCGCGTCGTCGCCGAGCGCTCCATGCTCATCAAGAACATGCTCGACGATGTCGGTGATGAGGCCATCCGCCAGGACAACCCCATTCCCATCCCCAACGTACGTTTTCTTCCACATCAAAGACTACGTTTGGTGCATTTTCCTTTGCTAATCATTCGCAGGTCAATGAGGCCGTGCTTCGCAAAGTGATTGAGTGGTGTGAGCACCACCGCAACGACCCCCCTCAGGCGCAGGACGAAGAGTCCGATGCCAGGAAGAAGACCACCGACATCGAGGAGTGGGACCAAAAGTTCATGCAGGTCGACCAAGAGATGCTTTTCGAGGTCATTCTGGTACTGCAACCGTCTCTCCACCCGTGATCCAGATGGAAGTTAACATTGTATTTTGCAGGCAAGCAACTACCTCGACATCAAGCCCCTGCTCGACGTTGGCTGCAAGACTGTCGCCAACATGATCAAGGGCAAGTCACCGGAAGAGATTCGCAAGACCTTCAATATCACAAACGACTTCACCCCAGAGGAGGAAGAGCAGATTCGCCGCGAGAATGAGTGGGCCGAAGATCGCTAGTCCTACTACCAAGGCAACTGAAGTTGACTATCATTTCCTCGAGCGTTGCGGACGATGTAGGGGAGAAGTTCCGCGGTCGAAACACGGCTAGAGCTTGGGAAACCCCCATTTATGGCGTTAGGAGGGTCTGCTTGACTGATTCTACTGAATATTTGACTTTCCAACATTTCGGTCTGGCTTTGTTTGAATCAACCCGCTGCTTGACCTGGATTGCTTATTGGGATGACGGTTTTGAGAGATGGGGCTGCTCTCTTGCGCAGGATTGCGTAACAAATTGCCCTTGAATATCCGCAAAAGCAAAAAACTGCAGTGTCTTCTTTCCACTGGCGAGCGTTGCAACCGATCGTGACTCACAGACATCTCAAGTCCCGGTTTCGATAACGTAGGTCCCACCTAAGCACAATGATTTTGAGTGTTGATCATTGCGAAAGAAAACCGTAGTGGTTCTAACCAGCTTGACAGGGACCGGCAAAAGCTCCCTTATACAATCACATCAAGTATTTGAATACGGTCTCACGGCACACATGATTGTTTAGGTATTGCTTTTGCATTCCGTTCCCTATGACCGTCCATGACATGCAGTAATTGCGAGAATCGAGAAAACCCAGGCCAAGCAGGGAAGAAAATACCCCATCCTTCCCGCTGCCTCAACACCCTTCAATGAAGACCTTCACATCGCGTCGTCATCCAAACGTTCCCGTTGCCTTGCCTTTTTCTTTTTCTTTGGCTTCTTCACAGACCGCATTCGTCTCAACCTCCTCGCAATCAAAACATCCCGTAAACCTCCGGTGTAGGCCTTCCATCAGATCAGGCTCCGGGTCTCATGACCATGGTGGGCAAGGAGTCGAAGCAATACCAATCGAGGGTGGGTAGATGTTGAACCGTGCGGAATGTCGATGAGGGGGGAGATTCGGCTGTGACTTCCCTCGTGTAGTGGGATGGGCGAGAACGTTTAGATACCCATCTTGGTCTTCCTCCAGTGCCTTCTCTTCGCGTTGTAGCTGCAATTCAAAGTCAGTACCTCTGTCCTTCTGCCATCTTGTATCCTTCACTTCGAGGGAAACAACGTACCGAATGGTGTTGCCAGTGCGCAGCCTAATCCATTGCGGGACGGGGCGGTTCTGCTTCTGCGCCTTCGCAAGCTTCTGCTTGGTACGGAAAGTCTTGTGGCTCTGTAGAACAAAGGTAGCTCGTCAGCGATCTGTTCCCGTCATGTTGTTTTACATCCCAAAGGCTGGGTCGACCGCTTCATCCTTCCTCGTCGGTGGCGATATTCTTGGAGACGCTCGAAAGAAACCGGCGGGAGAGGGTATTCTCATCGACGAGGAAAAGGATTCGTGGTAACTGCCTTCGGGGAGCAATGGTGCAGACATACCGGCATCTTGTTGGCGATGGACGTCGAGTCGGTGTGGTGGTGTCGATGATGAGATTTCGGAGGAGGAAACCAGCCGAAGTAGAGACTGGGATTTTTGCTGTGTGGGAGCAAAGCGGAGACACAAGCCCTAGCAGCCTCATTGTGGCTAGTGATGTGGCTCATCAGGCTTGTGGATGCCTGAGGCAGCCAGCCAGCCCAGGATGTGCTGAGGTGGGTCACTAGTCCAGTGGCTGCAAACCCATTGTAGCGAGTCGCGTGCACTATGTTGAGTCACGTAGTGCCTTATTCCATCGTCATCCCAAAGTCGACCTGTGATGTCTTTACTAGCTTCGCTGGTAATGCTCATGTGGTCCAGATTGTAGGGCTGATATGCTGTGGTTGTCTCACATCCAACTGGGGCGGGTATCGTCGGAAGTTTGGATGTGCTGTGGTGTCACGAGTCACTGTAAGAGAACAGAACCAGAGATCAAGCACAGTCCTGGAGGTCGAAGGGATCGTCCCCCTGTCTTATTATTCTCGAGGTGAGTTGCTCAGTTCTGGAATACTTCAGGATGACTTGGAATAGCCTATGTCAATAACAGCTAGAAACAGCAAGGTCACCCTCTGAATTGCTAGAACATGAGTTTCAAGTTGGCTA
This sequence comes from Sarocladium kiliense, assembly GCA_030734395.1. Lineage (NCBI taxonomy): Eukaryota > Fungi > Ascomycota > Sordariomycetes > Hypocreales > Sarocladiaceae > Sarocladium > Sarocladium kiliense. The sequence continues at coordinate 135,192 of JAUZTG010000020.1, read as the reverse complement.
TTGAGGATGTGAAGCATGACAAGACAAGAGTATGACCTCGCGAATCAGCTTTGGAATGACTACTATCTACTCCAAAGCCAATCTGAATTCTCCCAAGCCTGGAAATAAGTACTAAGCGGATGTGGTTCGTTCGGGTTCTTGTTTTGGCATTTGAGTGTGTCTATACAATCAGGGCCATCTAGGCTGATGAGCTCAACATGTATGCTCTCCTTATTGCATTTAAAGGACTGTAACTGCAGCGAAATGACCCGTGACATCAATCAACAATTAACGGCTGTGGCCTACCTGTCCGAGGCAGCTATGTATAAGCCGAGGGTCATGCTTGTGACAAGGATCAACCTCGAAAATGACATTCCCTCCACCAACAGACGCGACGTCCAAGCGTCCAGGACTCAAGAAAGTAGGAAGTCATATCATCGCCTCCCATCAAATTGGTTATCTTGCTTTTGCATCTCCGCTTTCCTTCATTGCTTGTTTTGATTAGCGCCGGCGTGGCAGTGCTGTGTAGAGCCTTTGTCCGGGGTCCCCGTGCCGCCGCCGCCTCCCGATCTAAGACGCTGGGATCCAGAAAAGGAGCCGCCGCCCCTTCATCGATTTCCAAGCCGACGCAAATCTGGTCTTCGACTCTGACAACCACCGATCTCCCTCCAACCACCCCCTGATGATCGATCCGATACTCGAGCCATTCGTGCATCACCGCATTACTGAGTTTCAGTCTTGAATTCCCTTTCCATCTCCTTTCCCTTTATCGTCTCCACAGCGAGCGCGGCGACAGGTTCATCTGGCAATTCCAACAGCGCGAAAGACACATCTTTCTTTTCTAATCGAGCGTGGCGATACCCCCCTAAAGCGTCTGACCACTTTCGACGGCCACGAATACCACAAACGAACGACAGGCGACCACCAGAGGAGACGATCGGACATTAGTTATTCGCTCGCACACGTCTTTCGTGCATACAAAGACACAACCAGGCGCGTGCTTGGTGACGCAGACACAACAGCATGGGTTCCGGCATGTCATGGCTCTCCGGCCTTTTATGGTCAAAGAAGGAGATCAGGATCCTGATTCTCGGTCTGGTATGAAAGAACACTGGTCCTGGCTGTCGTATGCCTCGGCTTGCTGACATCTTGACAATAGGATAACGCTGGCAAGACAACACTGCTGTACAGACTGAAGGTGAGCATCTCGGTCCACGGAGGATACGCACTTTGTTCCTCGGCTGACTCAGATGTCCATAGGTTGGAGAGGTCGTTACCACGATCCCCACGATCGGCTTTAACGTCGAGAGTGTAACGTACAAGAACCTCAACTTCAATGTCTGGGTACGTTACCCCCTTCCCTTTACACCTTACCCCAGCCCTTTGCTCACACTGCTTTGCACAGGATCTCGGTGGTCAAACCAGTATCCGCCCCTACTGGCGATGCTACTACGCCAATACCGCCGCCGTCATCTTCGTGGTCGACTCTACCGATATCGAGCGTCTGCAGACGGCCGCCGAGGAGCTTTCGGCAATGCTCAACGAGGAGGAGCTTAAGGATGCTGCGCTTCTGGTGTTTGCCAACAAGCAAGACCAGCCGGGCGCGAAGGGCGCCGGCGAGATTTCAGAGGCTCTGCGTCTGGGTGAGCTGAGGGATCGTAACTGGAGTATCATGGCCTGCTCAGCTGTTGATGGCAGCGGCGTCAATGAGGGCATGGACTGGTTGGTGGTAAGTCCCTCTCAACCCCTTGGCCTGCTCACAAAAAGGGGGGAGGCGGTTGAAGTCGCCGCTAACGATGATCCCACAGCAAACCGTCAACTCGGAGTAGACCCCCCTGTCAACGGGATAGGATTTGTGACGCCGATCCAACCAAAACCATGTATAACACACGAGACCGACGAAGAACACCAGACGAACCCAACAACCTCGAAGCATCCACCTACCAGGTAGCAAACAGCATTTACTTGAGAAAGCATGTCCCCTGAGAGGCCCCTCGTCCGTGGCCGTGGCCTGGGGCGACCATGATAAGAGACAATCAGAGATGAGGGAGGGGGCTATGGACGACCTATCAGAATATTGTCCTTTTAATTCCTAGATACGGGCCGATGAAGTCCAGTTTCACTTCTTTTCACAATGAGCCTCATGAAATCCTGCCAAAGTGAAAGATTGTGCCAGGACGCTCACTGGCCAATCATGGCATCAATAGTGCTGGCTAGACATGCGCATACACGCTATTTACCGTCATATTAAAAGGGAAAAGAGAGCATCTGCTTAATACGAACCCAGACACTAAGGGAGCTTTCTGATTTACCTAGTGGCCAGTGTCTGCTGCTGGGCCAGGATATCTACCTCGATGTCTCTGCGCGATCAGCCTCACTAAACTAGATTTGGAGCCCTCGACAGGCAAAGTACATCGATATCATAGACTTCTCGGCAAAGAAAACCGCCTTACGGCATTAAAGCGTTGGACATGCAAGGTGTTGGTAGGATGGTGAGGACAAGCCCATGAAAAGAGACAATACCATGGGTTATTCGCATGACAAGCGACATCCCCCAAGGACTAAAGATGTGACAGTCGTGTGGCCCTTCGCAAGTACATGTCACAAAGAAGAGAACAATATATGGCTGAACAACTTTCGTGTTCTATTACCTAGTAAAACTATGAAATGACAGGACAACGAGCAGGGACGCTTATATCACAGTAAAGGCTTGTCCTTGTGCCGTGGCTAGCCCACCCGCACGAGCCTCGCCTCCCGGGCAATGCTCGTTCTGTCTGCGGGTGAGCTTTTGTGTTGCTCACGAGCACACTAAATTTGAGGTTTTTGTTTCTTTGTTACCAGCATCCCAAGCGCAAGCACGCATCAACGAGGCCAAGTTCTGCATCAAGCAAAACCCCCAAATCGTGCACTGCAAATTCGGAAGGCGTATTATCGCCGCCCTTGCCTGTGTGCGTGTGCAGCCCCTGACTATATTAACTCGAGCGAGCAGCCGCGATAGACTCGCGCAGAACTAAGCTGCGTTGCGAGGGTCGCGGCGACGCTGCGAGGTTATCAGGGACTTTGTGGTGGAATGAACCACATGTTGATCCCGATTGGCATGGAACTGGCTTCCCCTTCCACCTCCACGTTCCTCAAGGGTGGCACTCTAGCAAAGCCTAGCTAGAGATAGTCAGAGTCGGCGGATCCATCGTCTGACTAGCAGATTCGAGGCCGAACGACCCATTACTACCTCCCGCCATAGCATTATGGACTGCCACCCGGGGTATGGAGAGGACGCTAAGTATATAGCAGAAAGCGTGGCAGCTGCAAACATTTCAGGGATCGGACGGCGTCCACGAGAGGCCAGCCTCTTCCCATGCACAGCAAGAGAAAGAGTGTAAGAACCAGCTCAGAGGTCGTCTTTCCCCTCAACAGCTGCAATTTCCTCCTCTTCAGCAACCCAAGTCAAGCCATGAAAGACCGACAGGGCGCGTTGGCAGTTGATCCGTTGGACAACCAGTGTCCGGCACTACCTTAGATATACCCGATATCATACAGGCAGTGTGTAGCGCGTGATGACCTCTTTCCGAGCCGGAGATGGCGTTGACCGGGAAGTCCAGTTCCGGGTTGGAGCCCGCTCGGAAGACTGAGGAGAGTATCGAATGAAGCTTTGTCTTTGGCGCGAAATGTTGCAATAAGTCTTCAGAGGTGAACAAGACCATTATCGACATCAAGCCGAGTATCAAATGTCTTGCGTCTCGTCAAATCATATCATTACCGCATCCATTAATGTTCGTGTCATTCATGTCGTCCCAGTCGTGAAATAAAGAGAGTCGCTTCGTAATGAGTTCGTTAGAGTGTGGATCAAGCCGCAAGGAAAGTGAGCTGAACGAATTTGTCGGTGGCCTTGATAAGAAGCCCAGTCCGAAAAAGATTGTCGAAGAGAAGGGGCAAGTCGTCCAAGAAAGCCTCTTGACGCCGCATTAAGAAGAATTGAAGTAAACAGAAGAAAAAAGGGTGAAAATAATAATCGGGGAATCGAGAACCCAAAGGATGTTCTGTCTCGGGCACAGCCGAGCCTCGTGCATTGCTGCATTCCTCTTATCTTTGACCAAAGGAAATCCGGAGTAACATAGAAAAGAATGCTGAAATCAAGTCGCAAGCCGCCCTGTAATTCGAAGAGTCCCTGCCCAGTTGCTTATGATGTTGATGTGCCCAGAAGATGCCCGCCCTGGAACCAGCCTTCATTGTTTGCGGGAGGTGACCAGAAATACCGAGCTCGCGGTTGTGGTCCGACCAAAGGAAGAGGTGAGAGAGTTCCCGGAGAGAGAGAGAGATGACAAAACAACCGACCCAAAATAAAGAAGAAATGCCAAATGAAGTACCAGTCGCTTCGCTTCGCTGCTTTGTCGATACCGGGAAAGTGAAAAGCAGAAGGGGAGGATCCGTGTAGTCGCTCCCCCTTTGGATATCTTATCGAATGGTGCATAACTCCGTGTCCAATGCCAATAATAAGGGAAAGAAAAACTTGAAACGCCGAGATGCCGTAGTGTTTGTCTATGCCGTTGCTGCAAAATGACTCCGAGGTTCTCTCCGGGTGAAATGAGGCCGATGGAGGAGGGCGAGCAGATCTAGGAGGAGGTCGTGGTGACCACAGCATGGCTTTCTCCAGTGTCGGGCGCTGGTTGTCACATAATGGTCGCATACTCCTGGTAGCGATCCCAGCCGAAGCCTCCCATAGCGCCACCCATAGGGCCGATGCCGCCTCCCATACCCATGCTAACACCACATTGTTGAGGTGCGAACATACTGGGGAGAGGCAAGCTAGCCATAGGGGCGGTGACGAGAGCTGAGCCAAAGAAAAGACCGGCTGTGGATTGTGGTTGAGTGAAGGCAGGAGTCGGTGACGGGAGTTGGACTTCGCTGATGCCCATGCTTGCCCAGAGCGGCGTGTTGCTAGAGTCGCCAGACGTAGATGTAACGCTGGGACTTGAGGGCAGCACTCGCCATGGCTCAACGGAAGGCAAGCTGACGGGGACACCGGCCTGCGACCAGAGAGTGTGTGCTGGAGAGCTAGGGAGCAACGGCTGCTGACGGACAACCTCGACAACGCGTGGTGGCGGAGGCAGGAGGGGCTTCATTAGGGACAAGACATTGGTCTTGACCTCATCAGCCTTCCCACATAGCAGCTCACCGGCGCCTTCCTCCTCGAGACCTTCGAGGGCAGAGACATGCGTGCGGAAGACGAACTTGTTGATTGCTTGGATGAAGTCCTCGTGAAGCTTCTTGCACTGCTGCTCCTTCTCGGACCAGTCATGGGTGTTTGCCTTTGCGTCGACACAGTGGACCTTCTCATGGTACTCGACCAAAGCGTCGATGGTGTCGGTAGTTAGCTTGTAGGCAACCTCGTTGCGCAGAACCATGTCGACGTGGACAATGTAAGCCTCGATGTGGACGAGTTGGTAGCTGAAGTACTGCTCATGGGGCTCAGTTGGCATATCGGCCTCGGGGCACTTGGGGAGCATGACGGAAGCGAGGGTCCAGATGGCATTCGAGGAGGAGAGCGTCTCGGTGAGGCATCTTTGGTGCTGAGGAACGCTGTTGAGAGGACGCTTGACACGGTTGATACGCTTGAGGGTCTGTGTCAACCAGGGCTCAACCTTGGAACCTAGGACCACATTGACGGAGGATGCGCGCGGCGCGAAAGCGGCGGCCGAGGCCGGGAGGAGTTGCACTGGCATTATTAGGTCGGAATGTATGTGCGAGGGTTGTATCTCTCTTTCGACTCTATTCGGTGTAGGCGGGGCTGTTGGTTGAAAGGGACCTTGGGGGCCGGGGAGGGGTTCTGTATAAGTGAGTCCGGGACAGGGAAGGTGACTAAAAAGAGATGGAACAAGGAACAGTCAAGGAAACAAGGTAACGGAGCTGAGCAGGGAGGATTGTCGTGGGGAGTGCGTAACGTGAGTTAAAAGAATCTGGGAGGTCGCCTGCAAAGCTACCGAGACCAAGGAAGAAGAGAATGGCGGACGAAGGGCTCGTGAGGAGGGAAGAGAGAGAAGAGGATGGTGAGAAGCGGGACGACGGTGGGGGAGGTATTATAGCCAGAAGGTGTCGTCTGTCTGTGTGAGTGGGCGTCGTCGACGAGGTGGTCCGTCCGTGGTGGGAGCGAGCGGCCGCGGCCGTGGGTGGTGGAGAGGGACGAGGGAGGAGGCGGAGGTGGTGCAGTGCATACGGTGCTAAGCCGATAGTGCGGCCCCAGCGCCAGCTTGCTGCAGGCAGGCCCGGAGCAGACACTAGTCAGGATAGTCAGCGACAGCGACAGCAGGATGCGAAGATGACAAGACATGCCTGGGCCGGGTTGTGCGCTGCAGGTCGGCGGCACTGGGGGTGTGGTGTGAGGGTGAGGCGTGTGCCGTGGAAGAAGAGGCGGAGGAGCGTTAACGATCTTCGAGTACTTGGGGTTGGGTTTCTGGAAGGACCATCATGATGCCCCTGCATGATGGCCCATCTCAGTACAGTACCGACCATTGTCTTCACAGAGTATGCCTTGTCTATCATGAGGGGCGAAGGTCAGAGTATCTTCCTGCATCTGCACCTGCATTTGCATCTGCCTCTTGTGACTCTTGTCAGTCCATCAACAGGCGAGGGGCAAGACTCGATCCGGGAAAAACCTGGCCACGGTGCAGGACCGGCCCACTAAACTTACAGCGCGACCTTCCCTGGTTGACTGAGCGGTTACAGTGGCCCTCGGCGGCCCAGTGGAGATCGCTTTAGGCTTGTTAATGCCCCGAAGAGGGCTGTGCACCTCCCGTGCAGCAACATATTCGCCGCCTAATTTTTAGTGACAGCAGGCAACCTGGTACAGCTGAGCAGCCTGCAGTAGCGCCATCTGCCAGCGTCCGTCGCCTATGCGCCACAGTCAAACGTCGGAATGTACCTCCATCTGAGGGTTGATGTACCTCTTTTCTGTGATGCAAGTAGTCCGTCCCATGTTGGGTTGCTGATTGAAAAAGCCACTGCATGTTGGTCTCCCACCTACGGTACTCACAGTTAGCATCCAACAATCTCGAGGAGAAGAAGTGAATAGACTACATCCCACACACAAGACCCAAAGTCCCAAATGCAGCCCACTTTCCCACTTCGCATCCATTAGGTCTTTGCAAGTGAGCCATTTCCCGATGCCGGCGCTTGCTTGCCTCCTGCCTCACGGACAGAGCTCGCTCCAGACCTCAAGCCTCCATCCAGCGTCCCCACCACCACTGCACCACAACCGGACCCTTCTTCCCAGCCCAGCGTCCCATCGCATAGCACCCTCTTTGACATTCCCAAGCATCAGCCCATCCCAAGCAAGCCTGGCACCTGCAAGGCAAGGAAAAAAGTACAAATGTCCCGAAGCTTGCCAGAGTCTTGAAACACGCGCTGCACCCCCTTGGGCGCTTGCACAAACATCCCGTGCTGGCATGACGCGCCAACCGCCTGGTCTTGCATCGTCAGCACGTCATCCACCCTCGTCAGAATGCTCCTCCTTTGTACCTTCCAGTAGGCAGTATTGCGCTGTCGCCAATCCGTGTTCAACCGAGAAGCTTCTGCCCGATGCTGTGCGACAATTGCTCATCTCCGTTGCGAGTAAGATCCTGTGCTCACGTCACCGGCGGATGTCCTCATACAGATCTCATACCGTAGTCTGCAATCGCGCCGGCCCATCTGTGGCCTACTGTAGCGACCCTGCATCATCGTGGCTGACCGCGTACGCGTCGTGCCACCCACTCTTGATCAGGGTCGTAGCCAAAGCCTCTATGACCTCTTCGGAACAGCATCAGGATCGAGACTGTGATACCCTCCATTGATGCGAAATGGAGGGCGCTCCGCTTATGCACGCCGCCAACTCTGGCTTCACGGGACCCATGGCCCAGCCAGCCGCGGGAAATTCGTCGCTGGCTCGAATCCACAAGGTTTAGTCGCTCCCCCAGCCATGGCAGGTCTCCGGCCCACGCCGGTATTACCTGCGACGATCTCTTGCGCAGCTGAAGGACGAATTGTTGCATTACAATGTCTTTACCAGCCAGTCAGACAGACGTGTCTGTGCATTTCATCTCGCCTTGCATGAGAGGCTCGACTACGCTTCACCAAACAGATGACTCGCATAGCGTACCGACATGTGGGTGCATTACGCTAGGTTGGCTGCATTCTACATGCGAGTCCTGCGCAACTACGGAGTACAGTGTATTCCTATTGCACATCGTATCGCCAGTCTTACCACATCACGGAGAACGAAACAGAGCTCCGCGGCGTTGAAACATCGCAACTTGCATAACCCAGCCTCAGGGATTTGCCGTCTTCCCCAGACAGCCATGTTGTGTGTATGAAAACAACCCAGCCACGAGGCAATTATTCTACACGAGTGGTCCCTTGAAGAACACGACCCCAAACCGACACAGTTGGGGCAACGGGCCGTCAGACAGCTCTGGGACTCCCGTGTGATCCGTGTGATTCAAGGGAGAAGCCGCACTTAGCGGACGGGTGCTTCCCTCGGACAACCCCCTGACAAGCCCAAAGCGAAGCTGCAGTTTCTCCAGAAGGACCTGGAGAAAGCTGGCTTCTCCCACATGGTTGGACAATGGCTTGAAGGTCGATATCTTGTCTGGTCCCGGCAACGCGGGCACCACCCCTTTTCCTGATCTTCATCGACCCATTCTCATCTGCCCTGGTCGGACAAAGATCCCAGTCCTCCCGAGGGTCGTGCCATCAGCAAGATAACTATCAGGCAAATGAGAGGCTTCGAACGCGTTCTCACGAGCAGAGAGGGCCCTGGTCGTGGAGGGTGTGTGTCTTGGAGGTCGTCCGTGTAAGAGGGCACTTCTGGACGCTGATTGGTTCAAGCCCAAAAGCCGTTTGGAGGGGCTGGTGGGCCCATCTCGGACGCTTGAGCCTTGCGCTCTCTCATTGGCTGCCTGTTCTGCAATTCGAGCCAATAGCCGCGCCGGAAACGACTACACCTTCTAGGCCTTGCGGCGGACGGAGGGGACTGGCCTGGGTTGGCGAGCAGTGAACGACTGGGGGGTCTGTGCTAGTGAGGGTCGCGAATGGATTGTCAGTGATGAGAAAGATCGCCAAACGTCGAAAGAGCGGGACGGTTTGCCGCATCTGGAAGACGAGCAACCCAGGTGGGAAGAGGCGAAACCTTCCCCAAGACTCGGATTCAAGGGTGCATGAATATCTCCATCCAATGACACCGAAAGGCAGGAAAAGGGGACGAATCGCAGTGCAAGTCTGCCATGGCCTATTGTTTTTCGAGACGTCGAACTGCAGCTAGCATCACGATGACAGGGTGGCCCAGGGGAAACTTTTATTGCCCAAGCCATCGAGTCCCCCAGCTCTGATCTTGAAATGACACGGCATGACACGGCACATGGTTCTGGAGCTGAGAGTTAGACAGCCATGTCTCGGATCTCTGTCATTGATAGACCCATGTGACTCTACATAACGGGCGCACTGGGGAAAGAATGGCCCCCGTGTGTGGTGGGTGTCAACCATAAGAAGCACAAGCTGGCAATGGTGAAGGTACATGTGCCATGACTTGGAGGTACCGGCGCCGGTACGTCGCTACACTCAGCCCCCATTTTTTCCAGAAGGCCGCCGCCACAGTGAGCGCCACAGACGACCCACTTTTCTGGTCTAGGCGACGACCAAGATCATAAACCCAAAGTGCGATTTTCTATTTTTAACATTGGCTTTCTTTCACTGCCTGTCGGCCACATCCGTACCTTACCTTAATCAACATCACATGAATCCATCTTTCCCATGTTTGATCGTCATTCTGCACAATAGGATAGTTTCTTCCCACCTCTTCTCCAATATAGATTCTGGAGGGGGGGCGTCTCACCACAACTTGTCTGTGCGATTCTTAAGCCGACAAGGCGTGTCCCGAGTGCCGCCGATGACGTTCTCACTTCATGGGGTAAACCGGGAAATCGGATCACGAGGCCTCTGAGAAAGTTCCACGGAATCCCTGGCGATGCATGTCTTGGGTCTCACATTTGCTCAAAACCTGTCAAAAAGTGTGCACGTGAACACCGAAACGGTGGATGCAAGACCCAATGAGGCAGCCCTTTCGTTTCGTACCGTCGGCTTTACGCCGTCCTCGGTTGGAAAGACGGTTTCTGGGATAGGTAGAGCGTACGTTAGGCTATGCCCAGGAGCCATCCTTTACCAACGGTGCTGCCTGATGCTAGACGATATGCGACACGGCGATCCTGCATAAGCGAAAGTTTACCACGCAGGGGTTTAGGGATACCACGGCCTGCGCAAGATGGGATTTCCGGTTTACCCTGTGCTTACGACATCCAATGGACACTGCAGTTTTTTTCCCTTCCTCTCACATGTGAAAATCCCGCCGTGGTGGCAAGGCAATCTATATCTGCAAGTCACATATATGAAGTTCCCAACTTTCGAAAGGCACAAGAGCGAACCACCACCCACGTTGCATTAGTTGCTTAACCCTGCCGTGTGCGGATGGCTACTATAAACTGATTCTAGCAAATCTCCAATGAGTAGTTATTCTGAAAATAGAAACCACTATAGATCTTCACCGAATAGATAGACAGAAATTGTGGGAAGAGTTGTGTGTGCATCTCCTTCTCGCCACGGTGAGAAATCCGAGCAGACGGGAGGGATGGGGCGGGTGTGGCGCAAGGGCCATAAGCAAGGGGTCCTCGAGTTTTACAGTGGAGCTAGGGCGCCCAGCTACCGAGTTTTACAGCGGGGAAAGACCTGACTACAAGCTCTGGCATTGCGAGACAAACCCGCCAGCGCATCAACTCGAGTAGAGAGAGACAAAATCATCATGACGTGGCATGTTGGGGTCTTCCGAGTAGTTTCTCAGCTATCCAGGGATTTTCTCTCACCCGAAACTCATGCGTTTGGACCCTCTCAGCAGGCCCGGAAACCCGACCGCAACGGAGTCGCCGCTCTCGGGGGGGAGGTGTCAAGTGGACGTGGCAGTGCAAGACCGGGCACCCGGCAGCCTGGGCCATCTGACCTCCACAGTCCAACGCAGGGTCATATTGTGCATTGGTGGGAGGCCGCCATCTGCAACATCGGGTCTATGCATTTCGATACATTTGTTGATGGATTTACGAATGCGACTTCGGGAGGCGGAGATAGCTGCAAGGGGATCTTCTGGATAGGCAGGATGTTGATCTCTGAGACGTGGCACCATACAGAACTCGATGTGTTAATCGAATACTTGCCACTGAGATGAAGATGCCAGCCGTGATGCTTCTTGCTCAAGAGGAGAGGACACCATACCGGCAAATGGATGCCTAGACTCTCATCTGACGCATCTGATGGTGTAAGCGGCTGCCTTCGGGTCAAGGGGAGGACGTCTTGGTTGGCTCAGAAGCATCGAGCATCAGATACTGGCAAGCTGATGAGAGCTTCAGCACTTGCCTGCCGGGTAAGCAGTGGCGTTCAGCATGGCGGTTTGAGGCGTGCAGGAATCAGGGGAACCACCAGAAGCAACGAGGGGAACTTCAGACAGCTGCTTTGTAAAGACACGTTCAGGCTAACCTATTGACAGCGATTCAAAAGTAAAGTCATGATGTACAAGGCGTGTCATCCCCCCCCCCTCAGGCACAAAGGCCCCTCCCCTTCGCAACACGAGGGTATCACAACCTCAGCCCGCCATTTCCTTCACCAAGCCCCTTGAAATCCAATCTGCCAGCGCCAACGTCGTAATCATAGGGTTCACGCCACTCGCACTCGGCATCACGCTGCTATCTGCCACATACAATCCCTTCTTACCCCATACCCTGCCCATCATGTCCACCACTCCATCATCCGCTGTAGCTCCCATCCTGCATGTACTCATCTGATGGGCCGTCTGCCACGCCGCCTCAGGCACAGCATTGCCCATTTGTCTCAGCTCCAGTAGCCATGCCGCAAAACGCGGGTCCTCGAGCTGGGGGTCCTTGACCTTCTTGCCGTCATCGAGGGGGCTTACTCCGGAGGCGTCATACTTGGACTGGTCAGTGAGGAAGGGCGCCACGCCAGCGATGCAAGCACGGATCTCCTTTGCGCCTGCGACGTAACAGAGCTTCGCGAGGGCCTGGACGCCAACCATGGTGTTCTCACGGTCAAATTCGGAGACTTCGTATTTCATGCGTGGCAGGCCAGTTTCAGGGTCTGGGTATACTTCTCCCCCATCGCGGTCTCGGGTCAGTGAAATGAAGCCGATCATATGGCCATATCGCAGTTCGAGGAGCTTTGAATCAACGGCGTTGTGCCACATCTGCGGTGCCAGAAGGGCATATGGCTAGAGGAAGATGAAGGTCAGCCACAACGCAATGCGTCGGGAACACGAACGGGTCGACTTACAACACTGCAGATGGGCTCAAGCTTCACTCCGTGGCCCTTTCCGTCCAGATTATCAAACTCACTGCCGTAGCTTGAAATAATAGATCCCTCCCAGGGCCGCGTCTCTTCATTGCAGACAGCTGTGACTACATTGCATGGATGCAGGTGGAGATTCTTGCCAAGGTGTGCGTTCTGTCGAGAAGTCAGCATAAGATCACCTTGAAGTCACCCTCACAATTTGCTGACTCACCTCGACGCCGCTCTGCATGAGCACCAGTGGGCTATACAAAGCACCTCCAGCAATCACAACCTTCTTCGCCTTGACAATCACTCTCCTCTGCAGCCTCTCGCTTTCAGGCATGTGAACAAGTCCACCTGGTCCTCTCGCCGTCCACACCCCTTCTACGCCAACTGCCGTGACGCCGTCCTCGGCGAAGACGACCTTTTTGACATTGAAGCCTTCCATGAACTGTGCACCGGCCTTCGCAGCCGCGGGAAGCGACGTAATGGCCGGCCCCATCTTCTCCGCCGAACCGCATCCCAAGTGACACTGCCCACAAGCATGCGTCTTCCCTGCCGTGTTCTGCGGTGCTTCTCCGACCTTCCAACCGAGCTTCTCGCAGCCCTTCAACAGGACTTGGTTCTGGTGATTATGGGTTAATCCTTTTGTGCTCGCTCCCACCAACTTCTTCACACGTGCCAGGCACTCGTCAAAGTCCGAATTTCTGAACAGAGGAAGCCCCGCATCCGCCCATTCTGTTCGCACGAAGTCCGGAGGATCGAGGCAGACGCTCCAGTTGACTGTACCGCCGCCACCCCAAGTCGATCCACTGAGAGTGACAACACCGCCGTCTTCGCTAATCTGAGTGCCACCCACGGCAAAGAGGAGTTGACATCCGGCGGCCTGGGTCATGGGTAGATGTGAAGGGGGATACCAGTAGCCCTTGTCAACTACCAAGACCTTGTGGCCGGCCTCGGCGAGGTTCTTTGCAGTCAGGCCACCACCGGGACCAGAACCCACGATAACTACATCAGTCTCGATGACATGAGGCTCGCTGCCTGCCGCAACCTGAGTGAAGATGAACTCATGGCCTTTGACAGGACGCCAATCCTTGGGCACATTGGTGTAACCAGACAGCTGGTGTAAAAGGCCATTGTGGACGGCATTGGCTCTCGCAACCAGCGTAGCTAAGGTCTTGGAGAGGGCCCTCATACCACGCATGTTGCCGACTCTCCATGATTTGATGACACCTTCTCGTACTTCAAGAGGGTATTGGTTCAGGGGACTCCAGCACCACGTAAGGAGTAAACTTCCTAGTCGGGATCTGCATACTGTCAGTGCTAAGAGACAGTCAATCGCTCCGACGTCCTTACCTGAGGAATGTAAGCGCCTTTGCGATCTGTTGGCGTGAAGGGATTCCGCCAAGCAACGTGCGCACATCATCGCGGAACGCCTCGTCAAGGGTAGGCCGCTGGTTCAGGTATTTGATGATATCCACCCGACTCGGAGGGTTTACGAGCGCCGTCGACACACGATCAACAGCTTCCTCGAAATCTTTATCGGAGAGAACTAGCTGGTTTTGAGGGTCGGTGGCGGCAGATGCGGACGTGATGGAGGGCATCATTGAGTCGAGCAGAGACCAGAGCAGCTCCCAGTCCTCATCGCACATCCAATCTGTGGGTGGCGGAGCCGGGACGACCGTCGCCACCGGTGCGTGCTGCGATGAGGGCGCCATGGTCTAATGGGTGGTCGTAAGGCCAGGCCGGTAAGGCTGCCCAGAGTTGATTAAAAGAGCAGTTGAGCGCTGAGACAAGCAAGGAGAGCAGCCGGCTTGCGAAACGCCGACTTAAGATACAGGGCGTTTCAGCCAACTTTGGTCTTGACGATGATGCTTATGGGAGGGTGCTCGACAGGATAAAGTCTCCGCGTAGCGCTTCTCAAGCGGCGAGATTCAACGCAGCTCGACGCGAAGCTTGCTCCAACTTGAACAAGACCAAGGAGTTCTTGATTCAGAAGCTCGCGAGCTCAGTTCCAGAGGCACTGCAAGGAAGTGACCGAGTCGAGAGCAAGAGTGGATGGAGGAGGAAGGTTGTGCGACGCAGTGAGACGTGGATGAGGAGAATAAGTAATGGCAGCAGCAGCAGTGGTGATGTGATGTGATGAGCCAGCCGGGGAAGCTCAAGGGTCTCTTGTCTAAGGTGACCATACTGTGGCGGCGTCGTGAGTGTGTGGGGGAATGGAGAGCGGAGCCGGGGTTCGTCTGTAGCACCGCATTCCTACTGCCACTGTCTCAGGACGCACCTTGCCTTAGTGCTCTTGGACCAGGAGGGGTAGCGCAACGGAAAGGTAGACTAGGATCTTGCCATCTTCACATGATATGCCACAGGGACTTGCGCTCGGCTGCATGTCGCCAACCGATGTGGTAATGGGTATGGTATGGTATGCTTTGGTATGGTTCAGAACTGGCCTTGCAACCAAAGGCAGTCAGTCCCAGAGCACGCAGCTTCCGTAGCACCATTGCTGAGATCAAAAGCTGCTATAGGCGTCATGTCTTCATCAAGATCCCGTAAAGCTAAAACCAAGCATCAATCTCAGCCTCACAACACCGGTTTGAAGCGCTCTTTTACAAGATCCCTCTGCATGCACCGAATCTCTCTGTCAAAACCCATAGCCCCAACCTCCTCCTGGCCCACCACAGCTCCCTCTCGCTCCGGCACATTCCGCCATGTGCACCCAGCTTTCCCAGAAAAGAACCCCCCATAGATCTGCAGCTACGTCTGACATGCCCAATCGATCCGTTCCCAAACCCGGACTTTCTCAACAAAGGAACCAAACATCGAGTCAAGGTACCTACTGCCATCAAATGAACCCATGTATGCATGTGGGTGGTGGTGATCTTTACCCCACGTCGCCCTCGCAACCACACGGTGCCCATCTCGGAAGCTAGACGCTAATAGGACACTTTCACTTGTCGCTGACCTGCACGTCCGGCTTTCGATGCATCTCTACTCCGTCCAGCTCTGCGACCCGACCCGATCTAGTTAAGACGACAGCCAAATAGCTCTAACTCCAGAGTACCTCCAACAGCCTCGGCTTCACGAGTCAGAGAGACCCTCCAGGAACCCACACATGGCCTAGCAATAGTCCAGAATAATAGCTTCCCACTGCCTGCTCAGAGGACATGACTTCCTCATTTCAGCACAGTGCCCTCAACTTAGCATGGAGTTCTCACTTCAGCACAGACTTCAGCCATGTCAGCCGTCGTCGTCTTCTACCATCACGTTCTGCCCTCGGGGTTGACGATCCCCACGACAGAACCATTTACGCCAACCAATTTGTCTCAATATCAGTGCGTCAAGTTGTTGTGGCATACGCAGAAGTGGTGTGCTCATCATTGTCTCGTACAAAACGTGACTCCCCTATTTCCGGTCCTCGAACCTATGACCAAGCCATGCCTTGTCCGCTACGGAACCCTGCAAGTTCCTCCCTTCCACTACCGCCGTTTTCAACCCATCAAAACTCATCCCAGATCTACCGCTCCGTGCTTTCCGAATTCCATGGATCCTATACTTGACGCCAAACCAAACAATGACCTCGTACAATCATCCCCTCACTCTCGTATCCCCATGTGCACTGGCTGACAAAGCCACTCTGCCCATGGGCGTTCGCCTTAGAGAGAGTTCCTCTTATATACAAGAACCGTAAAATATTCATCTCGAATTACCGCCCTCAAGCCAGGCCATCCACATAAGTGATACTCAGTGGGATATCGTCAGGTGGAGAGGCCCCCCGTACTGCTGCCACAGAGTCGCGTTGATGTACTGCTCTGCTCAGAATCTTCACCAGCCTCTTCCCCTACCGCCTCGCCACACGCGGAGCCTCCTCAGCTCGCAGTGTCGGCTGCTGACGGTGTTGGACTTGAGCTCTTGTGATGCTTTCGGAAGAAAGGAAAGTCCTTCATCCTGAAGCGACTCGGCTTCTTCTTGAGCGCCTTTCCGTCCGCCTTGCCAATACTCGCCGTAGAGTTGGAGTCGCCATCGGTGTGACTTGGTTCCTTCCTCATGGTCGTGTTGGATGAAGAATTTTGGCCGGACGGTGCCAGTCGCACTCCAGTCAATGAACAACCCTGCCGTTCCATCGACTCGCTGCTGACAAGGCTTGTTCCTTGTGTGCTGGGTGAGAGCGGCATCTTGCCTGTTGTAGTGCTCGTAGCCTGCGACGCCCAATCACCCATCTGTCCAGATGCACTGCCCTCGGTAGTTTCGCTTCGCCGGGCTCCACTGTAAGGGCTGGCTGAACTATCGAGGCCGCTATCCTTTGATTCGTGTTTGGTGCGGAAGGGGTCGCTGTTCGCGAGCTCCCTGACAGCGTCGAAAGGAGACACTGCTCCATTCACCTCCTTGTAGTCATCATCATTCGTCGAAGGGACGTGGGAAGGCTTCATTGTTGGTGTAGTTCGCGGCGGCGAGAGCTGCGAGTCGCGCTTGTCCATTTGCTCAGGGAGGATCTCTTGAGGGTCTTCCGTCGTTGGGGTCTCGCCCAAGCTTTCGGTCAACTTGGCCAACGCTTGAAGTGGTTCACCGTCCTGTGCAGTTGAGTCCTTGTCCTTGTTCTCGGCCCCTGCTTCCGCCGCGAAGCTCATGGTTCTGGGTGAAAAAGTACCTTCGTGCAGGAGGCGTTTCCGGGTGGGGTCACTTTTGGACAGCAGGTCAGTCTTTTCCCGATCATCGCTGATCTTCTGCTCGAACAGCTCCCGGTTGAGCTCCAGCTCGTCAACGGTATACTGCATGCCTGGCATAACATCAGCGACTCCCTGGAACAGAGGAATCGCGAACATGTTCATGAACCCCAACTGTGCTCTAGCCAGTGAGGCGGCGTCCTTGTTGGGTTGGGCCAGTAGCGATGATTGGATTTTCAGCTCATTTTCCATGGATGCCTGCCGCGAGAACTCTTCAGAAAGGATATGCATCCACTTAAGCGCTGTAGCGTGCCCCCTCGCCTAGGATCGGTCAGTTTGCGCATCGCCATCTTCAACTTCAGAACCGACTTACAACATTGCTGATATCAGCGCACTTGATCAGCAAGGCACAGGCAAGTGCCTTGTACTCCTCTGTTTGGCGCCCGGTCCAACCATCTGTACTGTTGTTCTCATGGAGCTTATCCTGAAGATCACCCATCTTCTTCATGTAGTCGAAGTGTAGGCCCATGTCTGTCGCTAGAATTGAACTGATCATGAGGCCGCGCATCTGCTTATCCATGAAAACGGTGGGCCAGTAGCGACGAAGTATTTGCGAGTAGGCTGCACAGTGAAATGATTCCAGCACAGATCGGTCATTGTAAAGTTGCGCGAGAGGTGCGTTGAGGGTAATAAGGAAGCCATTGTTAACACCTGGATGGCCAACATCATGTCCAATTGCGGTGACCAAGAGCGCCAATGCTTCAAAGGGTCCGATCAAAGTGGCAAGCGGCGATCTGTTGTCTGATATTGGGGCATCAGTTTCCGTTGGGTATGACGGCAGAGCGCCAATGTGGACAAGGAAGCTGAAGGTGGCTTGAAGGACATCGATGACGTGGCGAAAGTTGTGATACGGCACAAAACTGTTGTATGCAGCTCGGCAGGCGACCAAAAAGCTGATGAGTTGGTCTATCACATATGTCAGAATGCGCTGCGAACGGACTGCAGTAAGACCAAGCCGAATGATCGAATTGACAGCTCACCTGTGGGTATCCGCCACGGCTCCAGATCAGGCACAGCCAAGGCATGTTTGAACATGAACATTGCTGCAACAACCAGCTCGTCATCTGTAAACTCGTGGGCATCGAAATGCCAAGGACCAACAGCGTTAGCAATTACTGCCTGCCTCTCGGAAGACACAGCGATATGTGCACTGATGAGTTGACTGTCGTCATCTGCGCTTAGTCGGCAGATGCCACTCATCAGACCAGACACCATAGCCTCCCTCAGATATGCAAAAGGCTTCTCTTCGTTCACCCCAACCCATGATCGCTTCCTGCCTCTTCGAACCTCGAGGATGGCTTGTTGCTCACGGGCAGCGTCTCGGTGTGCCCTATAAGCGCAAATCTCCAGAGACGTGATGCACTTCGCGCTGAGTGGACTAATAATGACATCCGCAGCGCCGAGATCCAAACACCGTTTTACCAATTGGCGAGTGGCCGGCATGAAGCCCAGGGGTGCGCCAACACGCTCAACGGCGCCGTCCGTCATTTGCTCCGCAGGCGCCGAAGGTAATGACTCAACAGGTGCGATGATCGGCACAGGGATAACCAGTTTGGAGATGCCTCTCAAATGTGCTTCAGTGATGAGCTTCTGTAAGAGATTCAGGCCGTAGACATCCTCATCTGGGGTGTGAATCTCTGGCTTGCTCGAATCGCCTGGAGTTGATGATGTAGGACGGCTGCTTGGACTCGCGAAAATCGTTTCTGTGGGGGTGTCAAGGAGTACTAACGTCGGCTTGATATCTAGATCTGAAGCTTCCTGAAGTTCGAAGAGTTTGGATATGCAGCTGGCGCCAGAGCTGCAGACATGGACTGTGCGAAACAGGGTCAGCTGCTGCTCACCAACGTGCGGGGCGTGGTCTAGAAAACAAAACATACCGTCGCCAAATGTGTCAAGCAGTGGCTGGACGGTCTCTCGGACTTGGTCATGTGTCCAATCGTTCGTGGACCCGGGGTCGATTGGCGCATTGTGTTTGGGTGCTCTAGCGATGAGTCGATCTTGGCCAACTCGCCGGTTGACATAAACGACATGGCATGGAGGACTTTCCATCGTGGCGACAGAGGGCTACCAGTCTCGCGACTGGAGCACGCTGCCCACGCCCACAGGCGATTCGAGAAGGTCAATGGAGTTGATTTTGTTGCTACTGCAGACGAGTGCGGTGGGATGGCCTTTGGCAGCAAAGAGCGATTGGTCGATTCTGTACGATGTATAGCGCGGTGTTGTAGCAGTAAGTAGAATTGACGAATACAAAAGCCTCAAGTCGTAGACCAAATGCTGCGAGCAATCCACTTGCTACGGCTTCGTCCAAATGTTACGGTCGGGTTAGGCGGCTCGCGGATTATTCGTAGAAGTGTGCGAAGCCAGGGTTCGTTGATGCGACGAGGGTACGGAGGGGGCGGCCGGAGAGCGCGCGATGCGAGTGAAGCTGCGAGAAGCGAACAGACGAGGCAGTTGGAGCCAGAATGATAATCGTCAGTTGTGATGGATGCGAAAAATGGCAAGAGGAAGCAAAAGGAGCCAAGTCTGCTAAGTTGGAAGTGCAGAGGGAGAGAAAAGCAAGATGATGATGCCCAGGGAGATGGGGCAGAGTGCTGGGGAGTGAAGAGAGAGGCGTGGAGACCGAGACAGACACCTGGGCTGGTGACTAAGGGGGAGTCGTAGGACTGCACCGGCGACTGAGATCCTGGCCTGATGGTAGGGTGAGGTAAGTGCAAGGTGTGGCCAAGCCCCGAACAGAACAGAACAGAGCAGACTGCGTGAGAGTAAAGAGTCTCGCAGGGAGAACGAAGTGAGCACCAAGCTAAGCTGGAGGAGGGAGTAAGAGTGAGTGGGTGGCGCGCCATGAGCGTCCGATGTGTGTGCAATTGCTGCAGCGCAATGCAGCGGAAGTGGGTTCTGGACGTCGACGATGGTGGATCGGCATTGGCCAGAAGCAATCGACGAACAGCCACTGGGTCGACTGGGGGGCGACGGGGGTGGGTGATGGATGGGCCACAGAAGGATGGAAGGTTCGCTGGAGAGGGGCGCGACGTCAGCGGCCGTCAGAGATCGGCAACAGGCGCAGACAGTCCTCAGCGCGAGTACGGAGTGAAGGTTAGTTAGTAAATTTGTCGCGTGAACAGGGAGAGAGACTCTGGGGGAGGCGATCAAGTTCAATGACATATCTCAAAGTTGAAAATTATGTCTTCTCGTCAGGCTACATTCTTGGGATGCCTGGAGAAGTGGCCCGGCCTCAATTCGCGCTGACAGTGCGCTGGTGTACCTTCCCTTCCTTCCGCGCCCCCCCACAGCATTGCACCATGCCTTCCCTGCCGTGGACCTCGCGCAACGGTGGTAGCAGCAGAATGCGGAAGGAGAGACCCAGCAGCGAAGACCCAGCTCATCACAACTTCGTACAGCGCAGCGAGGAACAGCACACTGCACTGCACTGCACCGCACCGCACTATCGCAGACTAAGGACCATCTCAGTGAGAGTGAGAGGGGTCCCCATCCACTAACGGCACACTATCAACATGGTTCCTACCAGCTGAACCAGCCGCGGCACTGCCCTTGCCGGCCCCTGCAATACCATTGTCGGAACTGCAGCACTTCATACAGCACGTTCACAGCCATCACTCTCGCATCCGACAACGGTAGCACGGCTGACGAAGCCCCCTTTGCTGTCATCTGCCACTCGCTTTGTCTTGCCCTTATGAGGTCGCTCTCTTGACAGCCGTGCTCCTCATTCCCCCCAAGACCACATAATTAAAGAGAGAGGCCCAAGCTCCCCAGGGCCTCATCCACTGTCCAGGGTCGAGGCAGGTACCTGGGTAGCGCTGTCACGCACACTGCAAGGAGCCACTGGCACCCCGATCGCACGCCTGAAGCGGACAAGCCTGAAACGCTGTAGCCGCAAAGCCAATCGCCCATCTCTGACCTCCCCTCTCTCCACTCATCTTCCTGTCCCTCTCCCTGTCGCGGGCGCATCACCACGGCGAGCGCCCTCATCAATCCCTCCACCACGATCAAATCCCACCACTCATTGACCCCCGCCCGCGAGCTAAAAGCAATTAACATCTGCACGCATATCAGCCAGGATGGCCCCGGCATCTGCAGTCCGCACTCAACGCCGCTCGAGAACGAGGGCTTGCTGGCCAGACCTGGACCCCGACCGACAGGCGCCACAGGTGAGACCCGATGCGCTCCAAGCAGGCTTGTCTACGACCTTGCTCGACCTTCAACTTTGGTTCGGATGAGCTTCCTTGAAACCAAAGCAGCGCTGTCACCTGTCGCAGACTTCACCTGTTGACAACATCAGCTTGTCATTGCCCTGCGTTTGCCCAGTCTAACGCATGCAGCTTGCATCACAACACAATTGATCGCCAGTTACGGAGTCAGGGCAAACATGTGGCGACCAGGAATCCATCTATCTATTCTGGCCTAGATCATCATCATACCCTGCCTCGCCCTGCTTGCTCTGCTTACCTTTACTGTCTGTTGCAGAATCCGTCTTGTGGCAGACTCGCAATTATTCGGCTTGTCAAGTGTGTCGTGAGCGCTACCAGACAATGCACAACCAAACTATCGTCTGTTGGCTATGGGTTCTGTGGGAGCTTCTGGTCGCCTTCCAGAAGAACGTTATTGTGGCAAACGCACCTTGCTGAACCGGCCATTCCCACAACGACATGCGGTCACGCGCCTGGCGCTGTACTGTGCGTTGCTGCGCCAAAACACGTGCAGACCACCCACCTGTCCCAAAATGAAGCGATCGACATGGCTGGAACTGACATACTCATTCATCGCGGCTGATCGCGAGCATCTTCGCTACTCTTGGAGATTTTTCAGAATGATGCCTGCCACCACACTGAAGCTTCCCTCCAATCCGGACTGTGCTACCGTGACTGGCTGTAAAGGTGCATCGGATGCAAGCACCTGTCGTGCGACTTGTCTGCCTGGGTGACCTGACAGCAAAACTACCCGAGTATAAGTGCTCCGGCATCGGCCTCTTCTCTGCAAAAGGGGGTTGCGCAACACCGTCGCGGCTTTTTCTACCATTAGATTGTTTAACGGCCGACGTTCAAGCCGACTCCGCAGGATAGTTTGCAGGAAGGGCGACATTAGCGCTTGCAACATGATTAGAAGTCTCAACTACCGACATGGATCTCGCACGTCACTGGCCCAGAGCTTCATGGGCTGGGGTCGTGCTGTTGTAACCTTCGCCACCGCGAACTCAAAAATGGCGGATCATCATTACTGCATCCTCCAGTTCTGACAGCACCACCCGTGTGAGGCATCACAAGACCGGTGAGTTGATAACATGGCAATGTCTTTGCCATGATTGGGACTTCGATATTTGCCCTTATCCCCATCGTCGAACCCCTCTTGCGACCTGCATAGGCTCGAGGCCGACCTTCCTAATCGATACAATTCAGCCCGTCCGGTCAGACTCGCCCAATGCGCATCTATTCGTCAACTTCTTCTTAGCGGCAGTTACAACACAGGGCCTTGGTCTTCAAATAGATGTGCGATATAGTACCTTCTCGATACAGCCACTTGCACCGGGGCGATCCACTGGTTAGACGAAGCATCACTCGTCAGCCGGGTCATCCAGGCTCACCAGATGTGCTTTGCCGAAGCCATACAACCTCGATGATCTTGATCACTTAGGCAACCCTGGTTGTGAGGAAAAGTAACAACCAGCATTCGATGATCCTCGCGAATCTCGCGTCTCCTGGTCCGTGCTGCGTGTCTGGACCAGGCATAACCCCCTATGCCTCCCCTTGTCAACCTAACCGCGCGTTCCCGCTCCGACCCTCCAGGGCTATTAGGCTCCATAGTAGCAATAACTTCGATACACTGCCAACGCGGCATGTGAGTTGGCCCATCGCAACTATTTGTTACCAAGAAATGATAGAGCTAGCTCACAACTCCACAGCGGCACCATATCTAGATTATAGAATCCCATTGCGGTAAGAAAATCATAGCCCTGATAGTCGACTCGTCATGCCACCAGGGCAATCCCTGCTTGCATCTCTAGAATCATGCGCTTGCAACCCCTGGACGGGCACCAGCCGGCGTCCTGGGATCAAAGAGAAGTGCGCGGCTTATTCTCGAGCTCGGCTGCCAAAAGTAAGGTAGGCTATCGCAACCTTATCTTGGCACCGAGGCCGTCGCGCTGGAGAACGCAAATATCTTGATTCCATGGACAGCCTGCTAGTGAATGGGTATCATAGGTCGACTTGGGACTTGGCTGTAGATAGGCCCCTACCTTTCACATGCTAATTTTCGAGAGAATGAATCAGCGCCCGAATCAGCGCCCGATTCAGCCCTGAGTCTGAGTGAAGCAAGAGCTGCTCTCAAGGAGACAACATGCAGCACAGGGAGAAGGGAATCACCCGAACATATGTCATATTGACAGCTTGCGCTCCTCTCGTCGCTTAATGCACCCAGCCATGCCTTGGCTGCCACCCCACGCCATCCCCGAAAACGCCATGCACGCCTCTTGTCCTCCCGCCGAGGCATGTCCTCCATGTGCCTATGAAGAATATGCAGCTCTGGTCTATCTCTATGCTTTCCACATGCAGTCCGTTCCCGGACTTTCCCAGCCGTATGTCTTTTCATGTCTTCGTGTTGCAACCCCGCCCTTCTGGTCCTCCACAGCTGGTTTGTTCACTGAACGCGGAAATCAATGCTGTTGGCTTAAGCGTTCTTATCGCTGTCCACCCTGATTTCCGCCACGTCTGAAGATCCCTCGCTGCGTCCTGCGGCAGGGACGTTCAGCACCTTCTTGCTGTCCCAAGCGTCGTTCTGAATGTCCGCCAATGCTATTTGGGCGTTGTCGTCTGCTGCAGGCAGGGCACCCGAGTCATCAAACACATCAGTCGTCACACCAGATGTCATTTCCGTGTCCACATCAGTTTGTCCGTCCAGACCGTGATCATTGTCTGAGAGGTCAGCCTGTGCGCTATCGCTCGCATACTCGTTGTCTGGTGTCCCAACCGCGGCGTTGTTGTTGAGGTTGTCGAAGTTCCATGCCTGCATCGCGTTGAAACTCAGTGGCTGGTAGTCATCTCTCATCTCAATACCCTCGTCTGCTTCAATGCTGTCGTGAATCAACTCACTCCCCGCTGGCTCCGAGTAAGATGGTAGCTCCTCATCGTCAGAGCCGTCGACCGCCGTGACGGTCGTTGTTGTCTCATGTCGGTCTGGTCGAGGTCGAAGTGCTCCTACTTTTGATTCGTTACGTTGCGACCCGGTCGGGGAGGAGCGCCTCCCGAGTCGCTGGCCTTCCCCCGAATTTGCAAGCTCGTCTTCATCGTCATCTTCGTCGTCAACATGTTCGAACTGCTCGAAGATCTTGGCAAAGCGAGGACCACCAAGCGGCTTGCTTGACCTGCGGCGGTAGAAGAGCAAGTAGGCTGCAGATGTTACGACGGACGAGGGGTCCTTAACCTTGCTGACCGATGAATC
This sequence comes from Sarocladium kiliense, assembly GCA_030734395.1. Taxonomy (NCBI): domain Eukaryota; kingdom Fungi; phylum Ascomycota; class Sordariomycetes; order Hypocreales; family Sarocladiaceae; genus Sarocladium; species Sarocladium kiliense. The sequence goes on along the minus strand of JAUZTG010000020.1, from coordinate 110,692 downwards.
TGGAGAAATTGTTAGCTGGTGTATTAGATTTAACAGGCTGAACTGAGACATACCATTGTAGTTGTACCACTCGCCATCCGCGAAGTTCCGGGCATACGCGGTGTAGTGTCCACCACCAAGGCCGCCATAGTGGTCATCGACAGCGATTAGATCATAGACCTCCTCCTGGCCATCCTCTTTTTGAATCACTCTGGATGTCAGATCCAAGCCCTCAATGGGAAAGTCGACGAGGACGTCGAGCTTGTCTCTGCGCCAGCCAGAGCTGCTGAAACGTTTCAAGTGAGCGACGAGGATATCGGGCGTTTTCCAGAGATCAAACTTTTTGCTGGCCCGGCGATGCTCTTTGCAGCGTGGGCAATACCACATATCTTGTTCCGAAAGAACCTCTGCACGTTCGAACTCATCGAGACACTCATCGAGGGTAATGCCACGAGAGCGACGAGTTTGCCTGCGACGTTGATTCTGCTTCAGAGCAGGATCGTGGAGAGTCTCGAGGTCGACGAAAGTTCGTGCACCTTGAAATGAGTCTGGCGTCTTCAGCGTAGACCCGAAAACAGCCTCCCAGGCGTCTTCCTTCCATTCAACAACGAGGCCTTCGCCAAGTCTGATCAGGGGACCACCGTCAGCCACCGCGGGGGGCGTTGGCTGGGGTTTGATAGCAGCAATTCGTTGGGATTCCTTGGTCTTCCGCATTGCCTTATCACGACGTTTGTTGCCCTTCTTGCCGTACGTCTTGTGATCTTTGAACTTCTTGCGCCCACCCTTAAGCTGGGCAGCACCGCGTCGTGCGAACTTGAACGTGATCAGTGGGAAGCAAGAGCAACTTAGGAGATCATAAAGCTTACCCTGGCGCCTTTCGGCATGTCCTCCTCAGAGGATTCATCGTTCATTCTGGTGACGTCAGGCTCGTCCTTAGCAGCATCTTCGTCGCTGCTGTCGTCGTTACCCGATGCTGTACTGTTCCAGCTCTCGGGGCTAGCGCCGTCTCCGTCCTCGGTTGAGGATTCAGGGATGCGGTCGCTGACCTTTGGAAGTGAGCGGCTGTAGTTATCAAGTTTGTGCCAGCCTGTTGGAACACTGCCATCGCTGTTCTCGTGGAAGTAGGTGAGCTCGAACAGTTGGTTCAGCTCAGGGTCAATGAAGGCCTCGGGATCGACGAACGCAGGGCGCCGGTGATTGAAATGCTTCAGGACCTTGCTGTCGGACTTTGGCTCGGCGTTGGTGACGTGAGCATCTTTCATAGAGATGTCGAGCATATCATCCTCGCCTTCGACTGATCGCGCGGCAATCTTACTGTCCCCAGACGAATCAGCGTCAGATGTGGAGGTGACAACAACATCAGAGTCCCCAGCTTCTGTAGTCTCATCTTTCGACACATCGGAAAATTTTGTCCATGTGGAGAAAGTTGCGATCTTCTCAAGAACTTTGCGACGTATGGCATCATAGTTTGAGGCCTCATCCTTGGTAAGGACGATGAAATGCGGTGGTGCTGCTCCATCGTTGCGACCGACGGCTTGCAGTCGGCGATGAAAGACGGGAACGACCATTCTCTCGTAACGGGGGTCATCCAACTCTTCAGTCTCAAATGGCGTGTCAACATCCAACATCGACCTGATTTTCTGTTTGCGACCCTTGCTAGGCCAGTTCGTCGGAACGGACTCCAGCTCATGGAACGTCGCAACATCATTTTGGTGGATTTCCTCAGATACGTCTTGATTGTTGTCATAGATCTTGAAGAATTTCTCCTTGTACTCTTCGCCGCCAATCAAACGATCAAAAGGAACACCCGTTCTCTCCGAAACAAATTGTCTTAAGGCATCAATGGCACTGTGCTTTGGAAGCTCAACGTCGATCTGGACAGGAGCATCATTAAGCGGGAAGAACTTGATTGTTCTGATCCACATATTCTCGATGGGGAGAGGAAGCGTCAGATTGTTGAAGGGGTCAAAAGTGATGCTGATCTTGTCGCATTCCGGGCATTTGAGTGTTGACTTGTACATGCCAGTGAAGAGATCTGCAATGACAGAGTCGTCGCGCTTGCGCGTGATATCCCACACCTGTTCGGCCATTCGACGGATTGCTTCAGGGTCGTTGATCATGTCGTCCGTGGAGTCGGGTTTCTCAATATATGGTTTGTTCACAATGCGGCTGAGGTCCTCCTGCAGAGCGTCAAGAAGGAAGCCAAGGAACTCTTGAGAATCCTGCTGACCCCAACCGGCAAAGGTGCTGCGGCAACGGCCAACTGTGCTCTTGAAATCCCTCGGACTGACTGAACCCCTTCCCTCGGCATAGATGTCACGTAGCAATCCCATGTAAGCCAACGCAACTTTCCCGTTGTACCCAAGCGGGTTCGTTTTGTTGACCTCGTCGACATACGCATCTGTCAAGAAATACTTGGTAAGTTCTTCAACACTGCGAACACATTGCAGGGCAGAATTCATGTAGCATGTGTTTCCCAAATTGTGCAAGCCAACAGCGCCAAGGCTCCTTCCGTGGCGGCTCTTCTGCAAACGGCCCCGAGTGGTTGGCCCTTGGGGGGCAGGGCTGTTCCGACCGCTGTTGGTTCGTGAGGACGGGGCATTACCCGCGCTCCTCGCGGGTAGAGACCTCTGTGCACCACGAGAGCGGCCGGTGTAGTTGCTAACGTACTCGTCGCTCTCGATATTCTCGTCAAGAATAAGGGTCTGGTCCGACACCAGGTTGTACAGTTGCAGAGACGACTTTCCGTTGTAGTTTTCGTTCCAAGTGTGGTCTACAAGCTCAACTTTCATCCTTTGGTCTCTGACAGCTGTAAACGATGCCAAGTCGAGCAAGAGATTTGGCCAGGACTCCTGAGGGTTCTCTGCCGCTTCTTCACGTCCGGGGCTGTCAGGTGGCGTGAGCGCAGATCGTGGTCTCGAGAGGTCTGCGGCAGGGAGGGTCTCAGGTACACTCCAAAGGCGGACTTTCCTGTCAACAGAGATACCAGATAGTTGCTTCAGCTCTTTGAGGAAAGTCTGAGCATGGTATTTCCGGCTCCGGACGAGGCGGAGTGGTGGAGGATTCCTTGCTTTGAGCGCCTGCTCGATGGGTAGTGGACTGATCTCCGACCATAATCGATGGGCCTTGAATATCGTTGGGTGGAACTCGTACATGACATTCGATTCCGCTTGAGGATCTGCCGTCTCGATTGCTGTCCGCACGATTGGTTCCTGTCCTTCCTTAATACCATACCACTCCATGACCATGTTCCAGGCGTCCTCTGGGAAGAGTTCGAACTCTTCCAAACCCGATCCTGGTTTAAGCCGTGTGAATGGTTGGTTGCTGGAGTCCTTGGCCTGCTCTTCAATAATGTCGCTGTTGTCAATGGGGCCCAGAGCTGCGTCACTGGCCTCTGCGGTGGCTTTGCCGGACTCATTCCGAAGAGCAAGGGCCTGATCAACCCAAGATCGAGACACTAGGTATGCCTTGTCGCCCGCTTTGACGGGAGCTTCTCTGAAAGCTTTTAATAAGGTCTCGATGATCTTGATTTGCTCCATCAGTGGAGGGATCGCTGGTTCAGGGTCAGTGAGCGCAGATGCCCGGGCATGCAACACATGGCTTACCCTGGTTCGTCTCGTTCACAACAGCCACATCATCGGCATCAGGCATATCGACACTCATAGCTCGAACACTGCCACCAGCTCCGATCTCGGTCGTAGAGCTTCCAAAGCCTGGCCCTCCATTCTTACTGCCGTCCTCCTCGGGTTCCATGCTGGAGGCTCGACGCTTGAGCGGTGAAGATGAGCGATTGGGCACGTCTGCATCACCGTTCATGATGGCGCGGTGGGGGTATCGAAGGGGTGACTGGCCTCTCGCTGCACGCAGAGCTGGGCCAGTCTCGTCACCGCCCCGGTCGCTGTCGATTGAAAGCTCAGCGTACGCTGAAGCACACGGACTCGATGCGGCAGAGGAAGCGTAGTCGGCGGAGACGAGGGAGCTACCCTGCGCTTGGAGCCGTTGCGGGAGGCTCGAGGCAGGCAACGAGTCTGACCGGAGGTAGGAAGGTGTATCTTGCCCTGAGGCGATGGAGGTGGCGGAGAAGGAGTAGGAGGGGTCGTCTTCGGGTTCGCACGAGGGCAGGGCGGTGTCAGGAGAAGGCGAGTCAGCAGAATCCGGTTCCTGCTGAGGACGTCGGGAAATCCTTCGCTTCTTTGAGGAAGACGTTTTGATAGCGAGCTGCTCGAGCAGCTCGGGGACACGGCGTTTGAGAGCCTGTAGGTGTGACGGTAGTGGGGGAGAGGGACGAGTGAATGACGGCGAATAGAGACACGACTGGCATTAGATCTGCCGTGGCAAGTCGTCGTCTCGTCCGTTTCTAGGTGTGTCGATGACGGTGGAATATTCTGCGTGCTTGGTCAGAACATTCGAACCGAACCAAACATGGGAAAGTCGTGCAAAGGGCAGAAGCTGGGTGATGAAGGGCGTAACAGGCACAACACCACCAGGACCAGTGCTCAACCAGCGACCCGCCAGTGGGCCAAGGCGGCGCAGACAGTGTGCCTGGGCACTGATGACGGAGGCGTTTTTCTTTTTTTCCTCTCCTTGCTGCAGTGGGTCAGGGCAGTACTAACCAAGGTCCGGCACAGCGCCCGGAGCTGAAAGTCTAGCCTAGCCACTCGCCCGTTGTAGCCCTGCGATGGTAGCGGTTGAAAATAGAGACTTTGACGGCCGCTCGCTGACCGACTCGTGTTTCCAATTCTCCCGAGCTGTCCGCTGACGGCGTTAAGGACGGACAGTTTGGCAGGGTCCTGACGCGTTGGCTGGTGCGTGGTCGCCCGCGCTGGTTCGCGTTTGGTAGAATCTAACTTACGAGATGGGATTGGACACTGACGCCAATGTGACACAAAGATACCGGAATCGATGTACAGGTGAAGCAGCGGATGACGGGTTGATGACATTTGCTGTGAGAGCGCGCAACAGCTGAATGGAGGGAGCAAGATAGAGAGGGCGGCGGTCGGGGACCCTCGGCCGCCAAACGTGCAACCATCAAATAAATAAGCTACTGCAAAGCACGGCACTTTCCTTCCAGACACACACCACATGCACATATGCAACAGGGCCACCTTACAGCCATTAACCATGCCAGCCTTGCGTACCTCACAAGACTTTCATGCATGTGCTTCATATTCGGGATGCGATTAGAATACCACTTTAGACCATGCATATCAAAGCTCGATCCGAACTGCGCTTTTCGTTTATTCTAGGGCTTTGCTCATCTAGTCGATCTTCTAACAGTCCTTCATCGTCCAACGAACGGGCTTCTTCTAAGAACCAGCAGTCTGGTTGTTCTGCCTCCATGCCTCGTTCTTGTCTATCGGGACCCCGGCGATCCAGCTTCCTTCCACACACGCTTTGGTCTCTCCTTGACCTCCAGATCGGAGAGTGGCATGATGAAGTGCGCTGATCAAGACTCTATCCCTTCGCTGATGAGGAACAACTACACCCAACTCCTCTATAACTTCGTCTCACTATCCTCAAAGTCCGACAGAGGATATAGTGGCCGCCCTCCTGACACTGCTATCAGCCCTGCCTTGAACTGATTGGCATCTGTGATTTCGACTGCTGAGAGCACTGCGTCCGCATTCAGTAGCGTTGTATCGGCATCTTCGCTCTCTTGCAGAGCCCTCTTGAGGCCTGCATCCTTGGCCTTCTCCATGACATTTGACACCTTCTCTTCCGGCAGATTCTTCTCTGTCTTGAGATAACTCTCAAGAAGATCGACGCTCTGCCTCTTCTCTTGTGGGACATCATCGAGCTCAAGCCCTTGGAGGAGGGCAATCATCTTCTTGTCGAGCTCACTAGCACCTTGTGCGTGCAAGTGGACCGAGAGTCTGGCCCTCTCTGTCGAGCTGGGGTCTAAGAACTTCTTGTAGAAAGTGACCATTTCATCCTTGGTGATCTTCTTAACTTGCGCGGCATCCGATTGAGCTGGAATTACATGATTAGCACTGTTTCAAACATCATGACGCGTGGTGCATTACCTTGCTCGAAGTCGTAGAATTCATTAGAAATCTGCTGCCAGTGGCGTGAAGACTCCTGGTTAAGGTTCTTCAGCTTCTCGAGGCGCTTGACAATGACGCTGCGTTTATGTCCTTCAAACTCTGATTCGCTCATTTCGGCCAACGTCTCACCGTAGCGGGTGAGGAAGGCTTCAATCCTTGTGTCAAGATATTGAGGTGTCCGCTCACTCTGGATCAGGAAGCGAATACCACATGTGGTGAAGAGAGATCGCATGCCGGTGAACACGACATAACCCAGCTGCTCCTTTGTCCTGAGCTGATCGAAAGCAGGCTCGTGAAGCATTTGATCGATGAGGAGTGTACGGGCTCTAACTTCACGGTCTCCTCGTTCGCCGACGTGGAAGAATGTCTCAACACAGTGGTTGACGTTGGCAGGGTCCTGCAGAGTCTTGTTGTAAACGTAGTTCGAACCTGCAGGCAACACGAATGACCTGGGGTTGAGCCGCTTCTCAGGCGGCACGACACCTGCGTTGAGAGTCGCCTCTACCAGGTTTGTCGCCTTCAGGGCGTCGTTTCTGTACATGTTGCCATGAACGTAGACCTCGATGTGCATATCTTTCAACGAGTCGTCACGGAACTGAGATACCTCAGCCGACGTGATAGAAGGAAGCTCGGCAGCCATCATCTCCACGATGTTATCGCGTTCCGAGGTCAGCCAGGACATATAGTCGCCAACTTGCTGGTACGAGGATTGGAGTTGCCAGTTATTGTAGCCGCGAGTGAGACGCTCCTTGACGATCTCGAAACGGTCCTTTTTGATCTCAAGATTCTTCAAGGTCTGCACGACCTTGTCAAGTAGAACGAGCAATTTGTCGTTGTAGCCAGAGATGTCGAGCCAGAGACCTCGGCTCTCGAGACCCACGGAGTACTGCAGCCCAGCGAGTTCAGCATCATAAGAGTACTCCTCAAGAGCATCGCGTACAAGCTCGGTATAAAGTCGACCAAGAGCGGTGGTCTTGGCTTTGAGATCGAGAATTGGTGTTTGAAGGCTGACAATGACATTTGCCTGGGGAACCCAGAATGTGTCGTCCTTCTTCCACCACGTCCTTGCGCTGCTGTCGTTTCGGAGCAGGCGAGGTGCCAAGGCCGGCTCTGCAACCTCCTTCTTCTCAACTTCAAGCTTGCTAGGAATGAAGCTGTTCTTGTGAGGGAGGTGCAATTCGGGGACTCGTTCAGATGCGGAGGTTTGAGCAGCTTTTCGAAGATCTTCCATGAAATCGTTGGGAATCTTTTCGTACTTGTATTGCGTGCCGTACCACTTCTCCTTCTGATCCCAATCACCGGGGAAGTCGCGCGAGATGATCGACAGTCGGAGATTATCGGGTCGCAGCTTGCCCAGAGCCTTGGCGATGAGAGCTGGCTCAAATGTTCGAAGGCGGCTACCACCACTCAAGAGCCACTCCCGTGGCAGAGGCTTCTGCATGACCGAACTGGTCTTGCTTGTAAAGCGACTTGCAGGAGTCTTCTGCTTGAACTTGAAGTCGACATCGGCCATCCCCTTCTGCTCCTCGAAGATCCATTCTTGGGGCGGTAGCTCCTTCAACATAGCCACATACTGGAAGAAGATCTTGACAATCTCTTGGTACTTAGCCAAGCCCTAGGTAAAGAGTTAGTAAAAATCAGGATTTCGCAATGAGATCAAGATATTCGTACCTCCTCTGTCAATCTGATAGTTACGTCGAACAATCCAGGTGTACCCGGGCATACTGGATAAGCCCCCGCTCCCAGCCCGTTGGCCCAGCCTTTATTCTTGATATACGCCATGATACTGCCAGGACCCTCATGACCGATGAGATGACTGATGTATCGGCTAGGCTGCGATTCGAACAAGTGTTCTTCGTCGATGAAGGGGAAGTAGAGGCTGAGCTCTCTGGAATCCATGACAGGCTTTGCGAAGCACTGCATGCCGAGGTCAACATCCCTGAAAGGAACCTCCTCGGTCCACCTATTTGGAGGCAGCTCCTTGTTGACAACGCCGGAGAAGAACTCAGTAGTCCATTGCTCCAGGACATCAAGCTGCTCTCTGCCCAGTATGACAAGCTTCATACGATTTGCCGAGTAGTGCTTGCTGTGAAACTCCATGAACTTGTCCCTCACATTAATACCCTCCGCCTCCGGCTGAATCTTAAGGACTTCCAGATTGCCAGTCGAGAAGTGGCAGTACGGGTGGTTTGGGTTTGATAGCGACTTCTCGAGCTGGTGGAGGCGCCATGTATCGCTTTGGAGGTTCTTTTTGTTCTCTGAGTCTACGGCCTTGAGTTCGCGATCTAGCGTGCTGGACAGAAACAGCGGCTCGATGAAGAACTGCGAGAAGCGATCCAGCGCTCCGTACAACGGCGAAGGGTTCTCTAATGTTGGTTCCTCGTCATTGGCAGGTTTCGCAGCAACCTCAAAGTAGTAGTTGGTCGAGGTTGCCGCAGTGTATGCGTTGGAGCTTCCTGAGTGAGAGGAGAGATACTGGCCGTACTCATTCTCGACTGGAAACTTTTTAGTTCCCATGAACAGGAGCTATTTTGATCATTTGGTCAGTCGCGGGCTTCATAGGGGGAGCACATGGGGTGGTTGATGGTGCTTACGTGTTCCACAGCATGGGCCATACCAGGCATCTCCGCCTCGTCACTGAAGTTCCCAACATTGACATCAAGCGCCGCGCTGGCTTTGTCCGTCTCCGGATCATGAACAAGGAGAGCCTCCAATTTGTTGGGAAGCTGGATGACTCGATATTGGCGATCGTCAAGAGATGGTTTCTCAAGACGATCTGTGAGCAGGACAGCGGACGAGGCTGGACCCGGCGCAGAGGCGGGAAAAGGAGGAGCAGTCATGGTGAGAGGAGTCTTGGTCACAACCTCTCTTTGATAGCTTGATAACTGGCGAACCTGGGAATGGAAATCCGAGAACAAAGATGGCTGTCGAGATGACGCAAGCCAGTTATTAGAAGGATATGGAAGTGGGCTCGATCGGTGAGCGCAGAGTCCAGACGTTGCGCAACGAGCCAAGGAGTGCGAGAAAGTACAGATTCTGAGTCGAATTTGAGGACGAGAGTAGCTCATACGTCGCCGTGCGTTGGTTCAGAGCGAGATGAGAAGAATGAAAGAAGGAGGAGTGATAGTCCCAGAGGCAAAGGCAGCAGATGAAGATAGTCTGAATGCCGGATGCTGATGCGCCTGTGCCACGCCGTAGCCGTCAAGAGTCCTGGTGCCACCGAGAGTGAGCGTGTGAGAGCGTCAGATGCAGTTGGCAGGTTGGTACGACTGTGAATGACTGAGCAATGGAGTGGTGAAGCAAAGCGTTGACTCGGTCGTTGCCACGCACGAGTCGAGGGACGATGGTGCAAGTGGCGTGTGTGCGATGGTGGGGCGCTGGTCCCGGGACTGGGGATAGCGTAAGGTAGCGGGTTGCAGGGCCTGCGCTGGATGCTGTTCGGGCCAGGTGAGGTAAGCTGAGGGCCAGGTTGGGGCGGATGGCTTGTGATGATGCAAAGTGATTACTCGGATTTTGTTTGGGCACAAGGGGAAGTGTGCGCGAGAAAACATGTCTCTGAAAGGCACATAATCTGTTGGAGATATAGACTACTGCACAGCAAAGCTGCCGCGGGGACGAGGCTAGATCCCTGTTCCCAGATCCACGCTGTCATCGACCAAGACTTGCGACGGACATGGCAACCTGGACGGGACGACGGCGGTGGGCCAGACCAACTCAGGTACTCGCTCGTTGCTACTGTTCTAGGTAAACCAGTCGAGGCCAGATATGAGCCAGCTGCATGCACCACCGCCTGACTGGCTGGTTTATAAAGGTGAGGACAAGGCTACAGACACGCAACCGTCAGGTGGCAACTGTGATAAGTCGAGCGGCTACGAGTAAGCATTCCAGGGGTAGCGCTTAGATAGCCAGCCACATAGTAGCCTCATCGCTGACTCGAGGCAGTCGTCAATCCGATCCGAGGAATTAAAGAGGAGGCCATAGCGGTTCTCACTTTGTGCTATCAAACCCGTCTCCACCCGCCTCTAGCGGTAAACGATGCCCGCTACACTCCCATCCCTGCCGCTGTTCTTTGTCACTACAGCGACATACCATACGCACGTAATAAGCCTCCATCACCCTCACGCAGAAATGCGTATAGCACTTGCGGATGGGCTGCCGCCATCGTGTTGGGTGCAATTGCTCTTGTCGGTGAGCAACCCATGGTAGGGCCACATGCATGTCTCATGCATCAGTGTTGGCCTTGGGCCTAACCAAGCCCATCCATCCCCTGCCACTCACCCCGACTTACACGGAGATGCATACATCCCACCCACCCATAGAATTGTCGGTCAGCGATTTCACTTCGTCTTTGGATGAATCCGGCTTTAGGCTCAAGCCTCCAATGTAATGCTACTTGGAGTCCAAGGGTATGATCCTGTGACTGTGCTGGCAAGTGGACACTAGGATACGTCCAGATCGATCACTGGCTCCCGGTGCTCAGCCGAGACACATGCTCTCTGGCCCTGGCCTACATATGGGTATGAAGCGAGTTTGTTGTATAGGCGAAGCACATGCCCCAACAGTGTCGCGACCCTTTTGTTTTTCTGGACTTTCGGGAGACGCGTCTTACTACTGTAAAGTTACAGCCACGGCGGTAGGGTATGTAGGACTTGGAACTCAATCTCGCCCTGGGTGTGCGGCTTCAGAATCGCGACATTGCTTGGTCGGTGGCGCTTGTTACGGGCACCAGTATAACCCCGGCAGCAACGGGATGGCGAGTACCGTAATCTCAAGCTGTCCTGCCTCGAAGCGCGAGTACCACAGCGCGCGATATGACCCAGTTGCGCGCAGCTGACGGGCGTCACTGTCGAAGCTGATTCTGACTCGCGATGGTGAGATTGATTGCGCCGGGCCAGGCTGCAATTACAAGCAACAAGCAACTTGCGAGCCCTCATGTGATGAGAGCAGCTTACCAACCTCCCTGGGACGTCGTGATTTTGTGACTATCGCCCGGAATAATCATTTCTTTCGTCCGCCGTTTGAACCTGCTTTGCCCGATTGAGGACTGAAGTTTCTGTTTCCTCCGGAGGATATCGATGTGAGCTTGCTCAGCGGTACATCTTTCTTTTTCCGCTTTTCACGAAGCTCTTTAGCTTTCGCACTCTCTGACCGGTGTCTGGACTGTGATCTCGATCGTGTTCCGTTTCTTGACGAGGGGCGAGAGCCTTGCGCCGATGATCGCCTAGCTGGAGAGGTCTCGGATTCGCTGTCCTCACTATTTGAGTCTGAAGCGTCGCGGTCTCCGTTTGTCTCCGTCGCGTCAACCTTCTGCTTCTGCAAGAATGTCAGAAAGGGCCACATAAACGACCAAGGTCTCATACCTTTGACTTGGACTGCTTGTAGGCACTGGTCGATGTCCGGCCCATCTGCGCCTCATCTTCTGGGTTCCCGGAGTCATCTCCTGAGTCAACATCGCCGTACCCAATATACTTGATCTTCAGTGGCGGAACAGTGTCGGTTCTCGGGTTGCTCTTGTCTAATGACGTGTTCAAAACCCAGTGCGTATCTCCGGTGACGTGCCTGTCAAGTGCTGCTTGCCTGGTAGCTTGCTGCTCATTGATCGCGGCCTGGACTGCAGCCTGATCCATATTCAGACTCAGTCGACCCTCGCTGCCCTGATCCAGCTTGCGCTTCTTCGATGAAGTCGCTGCCGAGTCTGGAGTGCCGGCTGATGACCCGGAAGCTGCTGCTCTCTGCATGAACTTCATCGTCAAAAGTCTCGAAGAGACGCCTTTAGGCGTTTCGGGCGCCATGGTGGCGGTTGTGATAGTGCTCGTTTCGTACAATGTGTCTGGGTTTGATCGATGCAATTGCGCGGAAGGGTCGAGGCTGGTAGCAACTTCGGATCACTGCGTTGGCATGAAATGTCAGGGAATCGAAAAAAGAGTTGCACCAAAAGTCATGTTTCGTTGCTTTGATTTATTTACATCGGTGCTGGTTGGTCCCGGTCCACCGCCGACGGCAGAAGCTCGGGCTAAACACAGATCCACCGGCTTGAAGCACTCCAAGCCGACATCAAGTTCCCAACCATCGCCAATCCCAACCCGTCCAATCGACTCAATTGTCGCCCAATCACCATCAACATGGCCGCATCACAGCTTAGGACCATGAGCTCCCTTGCGCGCGCCATGCGTGTGCCTCGGGCAGCCTTCACCACATCCGCCCGTCAGCTCGAAGCTGCCGTTCCGACCGCGAACAAGTCACAGACCTCTCCCACGCCGATTGACGAGAACAAGCCGGCCGTGATCAACCAGGCTCCCAACCGCGTGGAACCCTGGTCTCGCAGCCAGCAGCCGCGTTCTAAGGCCATGACCGGCCCTCGTTTCGAACAAACCAACTTCGACGAACAGGTACGAGCTTGAGGAGAAACACATGAATGGCCAGAGGAAAAGACTAATAGCTCTCGGTAGCCACAACCCGACTCTGCGATGATGCTCGTACACCAGGTTCCTGTCAAGTGGACGCACAGCCGGATTGTCGCCTGCGAGGGTGGCGGCGGCGCCGCTGGCCACCCCAAGGTCTTCATCAACACCGACAAGCCTGAGATCGCCATCTGCGGCTACTGCGGCAACCCCTTCGTACGTGCCAATTGCTGCCAAATGGATCTCTAAATCAGAAACTAACGTGTCCTAAAAGGCCAACGAGCACCACCGCAAGCATCTCGAGGCACTTCCAGCGACCTCATACCCCCTCTCATGAGGAATGGCCTGGGAGGAAGAAACCAGAGGAATGTGGAAGTCGTGCGATAGGGTATATGCCCGTGGGAGGCGCAATAGTTCAGACCTATGTAACAACTCATTAGACAGGTAAAGCTAGGTCTTCGATACCTTGCTTAGCGACTCAATTGTAAATACGCGAACTTGACTACGATATCTGGACAGGTAGCTTTTGAGCTCCCTTCTGAGGTACAGACCGCGGGATCCAAGACTGCGAAGTATTCTCCAAATGAGGCTCTGAATCATGTTCATTTTACAGGTCATACCCGTAGTCTTACTTTTTTCCTTGACCGATTCAGCTTGGGAAGCCCAAAACGCAGTCTTATTGTCCATCCAGCCATCATAACCAAGTACCCTGCTGCTTATACCGAGCAACATTTGATCTCAAGAAATTCGTAAAGACTTTGCTTCACCTTCATTTATGCATTTATACGGGCTGATCGTCTCTATTCATCTTCATTCTGACAGCTACGTAGTTCACAGATCAGGATGTGGCCCATGCCCCACCTCTGCTTGACATCATCCGCTGCTCAACTTCTCGCAATGCCTCAACCTGCACACACTATCTCAACGACATCGACAGTTCTTCTGATTTTACTGCTATCCGTCAGTTTCTTCCCTGGTCTCTTCCATCACTTGTGGACGAGCCCATTCCGCCTGTTCGCCCCAGTAGACTCCATCCCCGCACCAAATCCGGCAGAGACATCAGCACCAGACTACGCGAACAAAATGACCTGGTTCCAGAAGCAGTTCACCCTGCCAGCCAAGTCGCGAGGCTCATACCTTATCACTGATCAAGTGGTATCGCAACTGCCAGAGATCAGAGAGTACAAGGTTGGCCTGCTCAATCTTTTCGTGCAGCATACGAGCTGTGCCTTGAGCCTGAACGAGAACTGTACATTCCACATCCATCAGATGTTTGCCAGCGTCGAGACTGACATTGATTGACAGGGGATGAAGATGTAAGAGCCGATATGAGCGACGCTCTGGATCGAATTGCGCCGGATGCTGGGCCGAAGGGGGAGGCATTGTACCGCCACGAGTAAGACGGACTCTCAACACGACTAAGACATGCCGATGCTGATTACATTCGAACAACAGCGCCGAGGGCCCTGATGACATGCCTGTAAGTGTATAGGGCTGTTCATCTGAGGCTCGTACTGATAAAGGAACAGGCTCACATCAAATCTGCACTGGTCGGAGCGAGCGTCACTATTCCCATCAAAGACGGAAAGCTGGTGAGCCAACACTGGGTTAGCTTTGCTAAAAAAAAAAAAATCGTGACTGACTTTCGTGTGTAGGCAACCGGAACATGGCAGGGCATTTGGTACCTCGAATTCAGAGCTATGAAGCACCAGCGCCGCATCATGGCCACTATTCAAGGCGAGAAAGCCTAAGGCCCCGATCGTCCAATGGCCTCACCCTATGGTAACGCCTGCTTTACAATGAGAACATTTCCTTTCCACGCCCTAAGTTTTGTCCCGTACTCCAAACACCTGTTTCAAACTGTCAAGGCTTCGCTGTGTGAATTCATGACGCTGTCGTTCCATTCGTCTCCTCCTTCATATCCGTATCATCGCCGGCCAGTACCTTCGTCTTGGGCACGTATCCTTCGGGAGCAGCGTCGCCCGGTGTCGCTGCGACTATCTTGCCATTTTCGTCGACGAATTCGAAGTTGTATCGACTCAAGAGATGGGGGATCGCAGAGAGTTGCGGTCCATAACGGGCTGTGTTGTCATAGAGCTCGAAGAGGGGAACGGCCAGCAGTTTCATGTTCTTGGGAACACTCAGGACTTCTGTAAGAACCGTTAGCAATGCACCTGAAGCCTGATTAGAAATCGGCGGCTCGAGACGTACTATTTTTAGGCAGTTGAATGAAGTAGTTCTTCTTGCACTCCTTTGGCCGCGTTACATGAGCAGGAATGAAGGGGTACATGAAAGTCTCGAAGTTCGGCCGCCACCACTGAGCGAGGCACTCGCCTATCTCCCAATCGGCCGGCTCCTCGCCCTCACCTAGACGTCCCACTGGAGCTAAGCGTTCGTCCAGTCTTGCTTTGAAGCCCTCTATCTCGTCGTCTTCCGGCCGAAGGTAGTCTCCCGGGAGCTTGAAGAAGGCGTTGGCGATCTGTAGCATGAGGATATGGGGGTGGTTGTGTTCGTGGCAGACGAGGATACCCTCGCAGGTACGACGCATGCCATGCTCGTTGTAGTGCTCTTCCAATCGTTTGAGTCGAGCAATGACAGACGGGTCTTCTTCAGGTTGCGTTTCCTTGACGCCGAATGTGTAGTTGGACAGAGGGTAGAGCGTAACTCGAGGCGGCTGGTTTGCGTTGAAGGAGAGAGGGATCACTGGTGGCACCCCCGATTGGAGGGCCTCAGGCGTAATGGTAGACATGAGGCACGTTCAGCTGGCCAGAAAATGGTGCGCTCTGCACAATGGGAGGTATGTCTGGTTCTTAAAGAGGATGTACGGTGATTCAGCTAAGTCTCTGGAGCTGTCTGGGTGGGTTGTAGGACGCGGAACTGCACTCCAAAGTGGGCAGAGTACATGCTACAGATATGGCAGGCGGTGTGGTATACCTGCTGGACACGGGCAGGGTCGGATCCCGACCAGCGGCACTGCAATTTGATCATAATAATTTGTACAGATTCCAGAATATAAGAAGATTAAAGCGATGGTGTTAGGAACCTCGAGTGCGGGATCATTGGGAGTAGAGGTAGCCAGTGGAGTTGCGCTTCAGTAGATCACATGGAGACAACCTGATCACCTCCCAACATGAATTCACGATCCCCTAACATGACCAACCTCGACGCAGAAGCTGTCGCCTCGTATTACAGTAGGCCTTGTTAAGCACCGCAGTCCTGATACTCCTCAAAATCATAAGCTGCAAGACCTGAAAATTTGGGATCCCTTCGGCGCCGGGTGTGGTTTCTACGCGTCCTGACGCGACACTGGCATAATCCCTGGGCCACCATGCACTTCTCACCATCCTTCAAGTGTTGGTCCATTAATTCCGAGTTTGAGGAGGAAGACGCTGACATGGGTAAACAGGCTCACAAAGATGTGTTCCCAGCCCAGACGGGAACCTTATAGCGAGCTTGGCGTTCTCGACGCCCACATCCGCGACTGTCAACATTCGTACCACCGAAGGCCTGGAGACTATCAACGCTGTAAAGGTTACTCAAGAAGCACCCAACCCTGTCTCGGGACTGGCATGGTCTCCAAAGTCATCAAGGATCCTCGTCGCCACGGCAGACCAAATCCGCGTATACAACATTCAAGACGCATCGCTGCATACCGTCATCCGCAACCCTGGTTCGGGTGGAGGAAAGCCTACGCATATTCAGTTCGGAGCAACCGACGACGAGATCATAGTCGTTGTGGCATTTGGTCTCAAGCTTTCTGTCTTTGACCTCACATCTTCGAAGGCTGTCGAAATCGCAAACCCCAAGTTCTATCTGGCAACGTCAGCAGCCAGAGGCTATGCCTTCGATGCAAGAAGCCATCATATGGCCGTCCTGACTCGATCAGCAGGTCGGGATGCCCTTAGCATCCACCAGCCGCAGACCAGAGAAGTCACAAGATCATGGTATCCTGAGACTGCGGACGCAGCAGGCCTGTCGTGGACCCCTGATGGTCAATGGATTCTCGTATCGGAGTCGCCAGCCCATGGGCACCGCCTGCTGCTCTACACACCCGATGGACAACTCGTCCGGACATTGGATGCTTCCCGGCTTTGTGTCGGTGCAGACGCTTCACTGCAGCCGGGAATCCGACTTTGTCAAACAAGCACAGATGGCCGCCGTTGCATGGTTGGGGACTATAGCAGAACGGTCACAGTGCTGGACACGGTCAACTGGCGTGTCGACATGAGTTTGAACCACCCTTCATCTGTCACTCCTGTGGATACTCTTCAGGTATGTTGTTCACTGTTATCCTCCTCGTGACAGACTATTAGAATGCTAAGCCTTGAGTCAGATCTGGCAGGAACAGATAGCCAAATCTTCAGATGGTCACGAAACTCACGAGTTCGTCCGTGCAACTCAAACCTTCTCTCCTGACAGCGCCGCATCGAATGTCAAGAGCGCCGCCGATTTACGTGTTGGTTGCTCTCTGGCAGCCTTTGACGCCTCGTCCGATCTGCTCGCTACACGACTGGACGAGTCACCGTGCACTGTATGGGTCTGGGACGTGGCATCCGCAGAACTCAGGGCTGTACTGATGTTCCACTCATCAGTGGCGTTCTCGTGGCACCCATCCATCCGCGAGCTCCTGCTCATCACTTGCCAGGACGAAGCTTACCGAGGCGTGTCCTATGTGTGGGATCCTCTCTCTGACGGCCCTCGATACTTATCGCTTGGAGAGCATTTGCCAGATGGGAAAGTACAGGGGAAGACGCAAGCTCTCTGGATCAATTGGGATCATGAAGCGCCGGCCATTTTCCTTTCGGATGCGAAGCACTACATGCTGGCTCTTGCCTCTGATTCTCTGCCTTACCCTGAGATGTGGCCGCAGGGCGACCAGGGGGGTAGCTTGCAGGGATCCCTTAGTAGAGGAGATATGCCCCTCCTTGATGGTCCCGACGATGACGACCATTCGATGTTAGAAGATACATTCTCCTTCAAGCATGGTTGAGGCCACATCCGAACCAGTCGAAGTGGCGATTGGTAGCGCCAGTTTGCTGCGGTGCATGGCTGCAGCAATACTTTCAGCAGAAGGACTTTCGTCCAATGGCAAGTACCAAGGTCCCGGAGCTGCTCAACGCCCCCGCTTCGAGAGCCGTTGCACCGTCCGTGTGCCGCGCCGTGGTTGGTCTGATGTGCGGCCTTTATGCAGGCGCTATCAAGACAAACGGCATGTGCAAGACCCTATACGTATGATATGTCATGAAAGATGACATGCAAGTTTCCTCTTTTCTCATTCTGCTCCCAGCGCCAGGCATGAGTACCTCAGGATTGTTCAGCAGGTCATGCTCGGTCGGTCCCCCCAGTCAAAGAATCTTTTCCCAGTGACAGGTAGAGCGTTGTAACATGACCGGTCAATCGGAGAGAGAACGCGGCTTCTCATTCGCCCCGCTTGATGCCGCAGTCGAAGCACAATGTTGACATGAGGTGGTAGATCTCCTGTCGAGGCCATAGAATGTGACCTGTCATACAGTGGTGTCCTGTCAAGCCCTCCCCCTCTTCATCTCTTGCTCATTCCCAAGAGAGGGTGTCGCCTCTCATGCAAGTAGACGGCTAGCAACTTCTGCGAAGATTGCTTCGCTGCTGTCCTGCAAGTTGCTCCACAGAATATTCCCTGTCCGCAGAATGTTTGCGACACCACACCTTCGACAACCTCACGATACTCTTCATTCAACCTCCTGGGTTACTGCTACGAGCTACCCGTCTTCACCAGTCTACATACCACGATCAGTCTTGCTCTCGCTCTCGAAGCAGCGCTAAAGGCAAACTGCATGAAGTGTGCCCTTCAACCTGGTTCCCTCAAGACACCCCGGAGGTGTCTCTGTCGTCTGTCTCGTCTCTCGAGCCATCGGGATGCCTGACGGGTGAAGACTCGAAGGGAAGTGGCCTCCAAGGACGCAGAAATCTCGAGTATAAGAAGCTCAAGCTCGTCCTCGAGTTTCGTCCTTCGACTTGTCTTCTTCTTGTCTACCCCCGAGTACCCCAGCTTCCGCGATATATCTATCTTCCTCTGAAATCGTTTGTTTCTGTGGAACATCTTTGCCTTCCTATATAACCTCCTGCTTGAGTCAGCTCAAGAGCTTGTTTCCTGTGACACAGTCTAGTGTCGTCCCGTCCCGCATCTCCGATCACGATATAGCGTGATCTGATCGAAGGTGCCCCCCTTTCCCCCAAAAGAGTATCGTGCTGCGATGGTTTCCAAGCCGCAAGACACCGGTGTGGCCACCTTCCAGACCGATGTTGGTCCTGGTGATGTGACTGGTGTCTACTACATCACCATCTGCAACGTGAGTCTTCGCCTTTCTACCAGACTACCTCGAGCCAAGCCTTCATTGACACTTATCTGTTGATACCAGCTGCCTTTTGAAACATCCTGGCAGCAACTCAAGGACTGGCTTCGTCCGCACTGTGAGGTTGACCACATTGAGGTCTTCAACACCAGCACCTCCGGCTGGGTCCGTCTTCGAGGCCGAGACAACTTTGACAACGCGTGGAGTATGTTCCGATTCTCAGCCACCTATAGCTCCCCACCAAAGATATGCAATGCTAAATGTTACACAGAGCGCCTGAACGGAGGTGTCTTCCGTGGCAGATCCATCATCGCGTCTGACAAGAACAAGTCCGAGGCCATTAAAATCAAGGAGCTTGTCGACATCGAGTTGAAGGCTCTACGCGAACAAGTCCGCGCTGCCTCGGCTCCCATGACCCAACCGGCGTCCCCTACTCTGTATGGCTCGCCTGTGTCCGTTACGATGACTCCTCAGACTTCTGAGGGAGGTGGCATGCAGGTAAGTCTCTCACAAATCACATTTTTACATGCTCCTTACTGACAGACCCCTCATAGTACTACGCTGCCACCATTTCCCCGGCTTGTTTCCCTATGGGCCCGGCCCCTGTGGCAGACTATGCGGTGATGCCTCACTACTTAACCCCCATCGGTGGCTGGACCTTCTCCCACGGTCCTCCTGGGATGAAGACAACCTATCAATGCCAGCATCGTCCTTCTAACCCCATTAACTATACAGACCAGAGACAGAAAGTACTGAAACACCAGGTCTACACCACACTACCGAGAGGCGAGTCCTCTCGCTCTGGTCCAGTGCATGATACCTCCCTGGACCATTACAAGATCCTCCTCAAGAACATCCCGCACCGTTCTGGTGCCAAGGATATTGACATCTGGGCGCGCCGCAGACTTGGTGCCCAGGAGAGAGGTCTCAATGGTGTGGATGTCCCGATCGATAACTCGGGTGTCTACTCCCGCGGCCATGCTGTCCTGCGCTTCAACTGCCTCGTGCAGCCCGCCACCGTCGTCAAGAAGCTGCACCAGCACACCTTCCGCGGACGCACCATCTCGGCCAGCATCCTGGAGGATGAGGCCGCCCCCGCAAAGGGTCTGTGGAAGTCAGGCGCCGCTGGTCCCCGTGGTGGTGGCGAGAGCGGTGCTGGCCCTTCCACTCTTTCTCCCTGGGCCATCCTCTCTGGACAGGGTCCCCTTGTTGTAGAGGGCTCTGCCGGAAAGGGCACAGGTCCCGGTCATTAGGTGTGTGGCACAATACTTGGACAGGTGATCTGCTAGGATCTGCTAGAGGCAAAGAGAATCAGTCTGTCAAACACGGGGTATCTGCGAGACCACACAAATGTCCTTACTGGGATCGTTTACTGTTCTGCTTTGGTCTGTTCTTCTGCTTTTTTGTTCCCACCTTTACAGTCCTTACATGGTTCGAGACGTTATAATTGCTCAAAATAATCAAAGTGTGTTCTCCATCCTGATTCCCTCCATAGTGACTCTTTACTCTCCGTGTAGTTGTCAATACTATCTGAAACTGCTCTGGTTCTTCAGTCCCGTCAGAAGAGGCCTCCTCCCTGCCGTAAACCACTGTCGACGCACAGACGCCACCTTGAGCTCTTCGCAAGAGCCCTCCACGTCCGTCAAGCCATCTCTCCTCCCTGCTGTGGGTGACTTGTCATGCAAGCCCATTTGCCCGTAACACACCACTCACGATGAACAAAGCAAATCGTCTCGAGCTAGATACCAGGCTCGCGGCGCTTGACGTGGCAGACCGTTGAGAGCTGAGCGGTTGGAGGGTGTCACAACAGCCTACACTGAGACAATGCAGGTTGACAAGCAAGACGACGTTTATTGCTAGACAGACACCCCAGAGAGAGGGAGGGTGGGGTGATCGACGCCGGGGAAGACAGCGGCATCGACGCCAACCCTTACCATTCTGGTAGGACAGTCTTCTCGGCTAGTCAGGAGGGCATGCGCGTTTGCGACAGACAGGCTGCCTTACGACTGACTGTCGACAGATAGTTCGCCAGGTTCACTTGCTCGTCCAAACTGGGGCAGTACTTCGTGCCAACACTGCACGGCGGCCGACACTGTGCAGCATTGGCCTTGTGCCAGGGAGGAACATGACCTCATCTGTTGTCTCTTCAGTCTCTACCCTTCAACTTCACGGCTTCGGTCCTCTCTCGTCCTCTCAGCTCGGCAGTAGTCGCTGGTATGGCACTAGGTGCCCTGAGAAGTAGGTTCCTGGGCAGATCACCCGTGTTGGCTCCTGACCTCCCGCACCACCATCCCATCCTTCACGTCAAGCTAGTCGACGTGCATGACGTTGAAGGAAATAGGACGAGACCCGCACTTCGGCACACGCATTCTCCCGGAAGCCTTGGTCCCCTTCACGAGCTACAGGAAGTTGGCGAGAACACTGTGGGCTGGCTGAAGATGCCCGGCCCCCATGCCCAATGTAACCCACATGCTGCATATCCAGCCTCGCTCACCCACCCACCCACTCGTCCGATTGATAGCCTACCTGGCTCGAATTGTAGAAGGCAATGGTGCGCCTGCAACTATCCTCGGTTTCATTGCTTCAGATGTGGCTTCTTCAACTTGTAAAGGAGGGCCGGAGTCTGTGAGGGCCTCATGCAAGCAACCGATGAACACGCAGCAATAATCCTGGTCCCTGTCATCGACTCTCGACACCCTCAGCAATAGCGACTGCTGACAGGCCAAGTCGGATACCTTCATTTCGCAGTATGACCACGGCGCTTCATGTGAAATTTGTTTGTTTGTCATTGACAGCTGCGGACCCGGCTAGAATGCCACTTCTCTTTTCTCTCAAGCCTACTCCGACTGGCCGCCGAAATTCATCTTCAGAGCAATGGTTGGCTGACCCCCACCCGTTGACGCAGAGCTGTTCGCGCCCGAGGCAGCCTGACGACCAGACCGGATCACTTCCTCCAAGAAGGATCTCTGCTCACCGCTCATATTGTTCACGATCGCCCGAAATGTGCCCTGATCGACTGCTGCCAGCTCGAGCAAACGCGAGCTGGTCTCCATGTATAATTCCTCACCTTCAGCTGCTGCGCGAGACATCACTGCAGGTACCACCATTGACATGGCTGCTGGCATCCGACTCTTCTCCACGGCCCCCACGTATTGACAGAGGGCTTGCGTGACAAGAGGCCTAGCACCTTCGGGATCTTCAGCATCTGCATTTGTAATAAATCCCATCAGGCGAGGCAATAGGTAGCGGGCAATGCTCTGGTCGGCACTCGTAGGTGATGACTGGAGCAACAACGACCTAATGCAGTTTGCTGCTATCTTGGCGGTCTTGCAGGTATCATTGTCAGCAATTTTCATTTTACACACGCATTACCAAAACATGGTGGGTTGGGACAACAAACCATTCGATCCATCAGACAGTCTAGAACCTCCTCAAGGTATCTCGATACGAGGCCATCTGTCGCTGGAAGGTGATTCTTGCCGCTGGTGAACAGCATGGTGGTGGCAAGCAAGCAGTTCCGGACGCACAAGAGCGACGTAGGTGCCTCTCGCTTCTGCGCGTTCAGGTAAATTGATAGGAAGCGGCGCAGGCAGCCCTGGAGCTGGATGTCGGTGGGTGAGGGTGCATCGGCAGCCTGCTGCATCCTCGAGTTTGACATACTAATGACGAAGCGCCGGAGGGTGGGGAGTGACTGAGGGAGTATCATTTCCTGGCACTCCGGTGTGGCCAGAATAGTTGCAAATATGTGGATGATGCAGGCATGTAGGTCAGTCTTGATTATCGACGGGAAGACTTCCGCGGCATCCACCAACGCGTTAAGCGAGTTTCTGATCAACAGGATTGCTTCCTCGTTGACTTGATGTCTCACAGGTTGATTGCCCTCAGTCAAGTTAGGAAGGAGGCCAGTCAACACGAGCACGATGATGCGCGTGAGCTCGAAGAGCTGATCAATATCCTCGGAAAGGTCACCCTCTTCGGAAGCGTGCCTCCTAGCTGACGGGTGCGAGATACACAGTTCTCTGGCGATACCAACGATGGAACTCTGCACGTCAAGCCCCTCCGTCAAGACTAGGCGGTCAAGCAGGTCCATGGTCTCAGCAAACACATCGGGTCTGTAGATTGCGTGACCCGAGACACTTGGATGCAGGATCTTCTTCAGAGCCCTGAGGATGGCAAGAGTCTGCTCCCGTGTGGCCAAGGAATCCCCTTGGCCAGGTCTCACAGCCAAAGCCTCGAATGCAAGACCGAACAGCACGAAGAAGAAGGCAACCGGCTCATCTCGGTAATTGATGCCCGGACCCTTGGTCTTGCCGTTGGGGGCCGCGGCCTGGGACTCCTTCCCGTCCAGTGCATCGAATACGAACTCGCTGTCCTGCTCGATGAGGCTGGCAATTGCGTCGACGAGCTTGAGCCACGCATCCTGGTAGAACTTGAGCAGGGTCTCGCGGTTGAGTGCAGCGTAGATGGTGTCGAGACTTCCAGATAGGGAGGGGGGTCCGAGAGTCATGGAGATGTCGGGCTCGAAACGCAGCCGAGCAAATTCCCGAAGAGACTCGAGCCAAAGAGGCGTCAAGGTTCCAACATGGGGCTTGAGCACGTCCAGCAAGTACTTTTGCTCAGTGCTGGCGACCTGCAGCTCAGCCCATGCCGAGAAGACGGAGATCTTCACCATCACCTGGGCGTTGGAGCTCAGGCCCTTGAGGTCACCAATGCCGGCGTTTTCGTCCTCTTTGGAGAAGCTCTCGAGGGCACTGACCAGGGTCTTGAGGATCCTGCCCATCCGCTCCACGTCGGTCACAATGCCAATGGCAATGAAGCTGGCGCAGACATTGACCGCCTCAGAAGCGAGCTCGGGAGACGAGTCCGCCGCGAAGGCTGGGGTCAGTGCGGAGCTGATCTGGGCCTGGTACTGCTCCAGAAGCATAGCCTCCTCGAAGTCAGGGTCCGGAGACTTGCCAAACATCCGCAAAACTGCGCCGATGATCTTCATGCCCCAGATCCGTAGCTCGAGTACACTTGACGTAGAAGCTGAGAAAGCCATGCGCACCACATCAGCCACTCTATTCTGCAGGGCGAGGTATGCGTCGGATTCTCCGTTCGCTGCCACATCCTTCGCAACGATCGCGAAGATGTCGTTGACGCAGTCCATGGCGAAAGTGATGACTTGCCAGCGGAGAGGTTCAACTTCGGATGAAGCACGATTCTCTTTCTCCTCCTTTGCACCTCCACCAGCGGCGGCAAATCCGGCAACTTCCTCGTCCTGGAGGTCAAGTTTGCCGCCTTCTTGCCTCTCTCTGTCGTTCTCCTCAACAAGTCGTGCCCTAGTCATCTTCATAACTTGTTGAAGGCGTTGGAGCCACTGGCCAGTCTCAGTAAGACATGTTTGATGCAACCAGTTGCGTATAATGTTCCGGATGCCGTCATGTGAAGGCGCTGTGTCCAAGACGAGCCACAGCTGCTCTTCAAAGCCAGCATCTGCTTCTCGGAGCACGTCGCGAGGGTCTCTCTTCATCATGTTGTACAGCCCGTCGACGGCAACATCCCGTAGAATAGGATTTTCCGATGTTAAATAGCTTTGCAATAGCTTGACGTAGTCGGCAAAATTCATTTGTCCCGGTGCATACATGGAAAGATGCTCGAAGCAAGCCAGCGAGACTTTCTGTACAAGAGCATCTTGCTCTGCTCTGAACTGATCAACCATGGTCAGAATCAGCTCTCTTGACTTGATCGCGTCTTGAAGATCAGGACCCAAGACGTTGATCAGAGAGTCGACACACTTCGCAATGGCAGGCACCGTCGAGAGTTCCAGCTCTAGGTTCATCGTCACGGCGGACGAGATCTCAGGGTGATGCGTCTCCGAGACATACAGCTGCGAGAGCATTCCCAGCGTGCTGGGTACGTATCCGGCGAAGCTCAGACCTGCAGCATCAGAAGCCAAGGACAGAGCTTCGAGTGCCCAGTAGTGGACGACTGGATGAGGATCATTGCACAGTGACATGATAATACCAAGTATAGTCTTGAGGTGATATCCGGCCGCCATGCCACCGACCTTAGTTTGGATAGATCCAAGTGCCATAGCACACCCAGCTCGTGCGCTTGGTTCACGATTGCTGACGATTGTATCGACAAGGTACTTGACCTCGTGATTCGTGAAAGCATTGCCGTAGACGTTGCAAAGCCTAGCAACGGCAGTGTACCCCAAGCTGCGAACATATTGGTCTGGATCGAGGACGAAATCCCGGACAATGTCTTGAAGCAGGCGTTCGACTGCCAAATTCGATACATCTCCAGGCGGAGATGATGTCTCCTTGACAGCTACCCGCATGGTTGCCAGGATCGCGGTAGCAACGTTGACTGTGACGGCTGCTCTTCGCCCCGGATCACGTTGAAGGGAGCCGGCAGATGCAAATGTCTTGATCTGCTCCAAGATACTCTCTTGGACCTTGGCAGGTGTAGCAGGGAAAGCAAATGCGAAGAGCTGGATGGCTGTGTTGATAACCTCTGTCGCTGGCGGATCTGGGCTTCGGGAAATCGGTTCATCGGCTCCAATGTACAGTAACGAGGCGTCGTGTTCCAAGGTGCCGCAAATGGGTGACTTTAGCAACCCATTGATCGTATCCTCTGGGCTCTGGCCTGTGGGCTCCTCTTCTGTTGCATTGTCGTGCTGTCCTGGTAACTTCTTCACATCAAAGCCCCTGACAAGACCAGTGATACCGAAGCCAATATTGTCACCAACCTCCCATATCGACTCGAAGTTGGCTGCTGCATTGGCAATTGAGGCGCTCAAAGAACTGGGCGAGTAGTTCTCAGGGTCCGTAAAAAGGGAGATGGCAAGTGTTAGGAGGTTAGACTGCAGAAGAGCCTCGCTCCCGCCTGCTGGGCTGAGGTTGACGAGCTTTACATAGCATTGCAGTACTCGTCTCTGCACCATTGTATCCAGATCCTGGAGTTGCAGAGCGGGTGTGAGACGTTGTGAGATATCTTCGGTGACTTTTTTCGAGGGAAGAGTCTTCAGGAATGCCGAGGTGCTCTGCAGCATAGTTGCAATACGTTTTGAGACATCGACAGTGAGTAGTCGGCTATTGAATTGCAAGAAGGCAAGGATCGATCCAAGTGCACATTCTCTGACGTGGGTCAAAAAGGAAGCCTCCAGGAAGCTTCTGGCAGATGTGTTGTCCTTCGCCAAAGGTTTTGGCAGAGCATTTTTCCACAGGAGGAGCAGCTGGGACAGATGGATCTTAACAAAGTTCGGCCCCAAAGACATCAAGCCACCGATCAGTACCCAGGCCACCTGAATCTGGGTACCTGACACTCGAAGCTCGGACTGGCTGCTCGACTTGAGAAGATTGGTTGCCATGGTCAGTACACGGCTGTTGATATCCACTGACCCGTACAGTGGGCGCAAGGGACTCGCGCTCAGTGTAGCTGCCAGGCCATGTGCAAAGCCAATGCACCGTCTTGGTGAGCTCCGTGGCGTACCGAGGAGCGACAATTCGCGAGTCAGGCTGTTCATGCAGACTGAAAGGCATGGTAGAAGCTGTTGAGGGCACGCAAGCACGAATGCCTTCATACATGCTGATGCGTGGGCTTGAACAGAGTAGCTCGGATGCTGCAGCACCTGAAGCAGACCATCGCGACAGGATTCGGCGAAACTGTTCGCAGCGGAACCAAGTGATCGGATGAGAGAGGCGACAGTGTTAAGAGTCGTGATTAACATGTGCTTTGAGGGCTCGGGTCTCTCTGTCAATGCCTGGGGGTAGTTCTTGAGGATGTTGTTGATGAGGGTCTTGGCAGCAGAGACCTGTCCCGACTCGCCGAGAATCTTACGCCCAATGACCTCCTGAAGAATAGTATCGACGATCTTCCTGGACATCAGGAGACGGTAGCGATTGTTGCTAAGGGAGCTCTGACCAAGGATATCGGTAGTCAGTGCCTCGACAATCTTGAGGTAGTTGTTCTCGACGTTCTTCTCCCCAAGTTTGCGGAACAACGTGCAATAGCAGAGTCCAATAGCGGCTCGCGTCTTGTTCGTTGTCGTTGGTCTGACAAAGTAGTTGGCCAGGATCTTCATCATTCCCAACAGCGAAAGCGCCAGATTCTGGGTTCGCTTGCCCCCTGGTGCCGGGCTCGCCGATCTCTCTGGCATCTCGTCCTCGTCCTGAGCCATCCCTGGATGGACCGATGATCGCTTCGATTTCTTGCTCGTCTTCTTCTTCGCGATAGGTTCCTCAGCAAGCCCTGTCTCCGAGTGGCCGCGTACCATTGCTTCGGAAAAGCAGTCGGCTGCCGCCTGGCGCACCTGCACCGAGGAGGAGTCGAAGACCTTGAACATAGCATTGTCGAGCTTGTCGAAGTCCGTAGAGTTTTGGAAGTACGTGGTATGCTTGACCAGTGCCTTGAGACACCTGCAAGCAGCCACCACGACAAGCGCTCCTTTGTCGCTCGTGGCGAAGCTCCGGCATTGCTTCCATATATCCCGTGAGACGGTCTCCTCCATGGACCCTTCCACCATGCCAATGATCTTGCTCAGGGCAATAAAGGCGCTAGCACGGAGTCCAGCATGGCTGCTAGCAGACTTGATGGTCTTCAGGACCGTGGTGCAGGTCAGAGAGTGCAATCCAATGGCGCTGTCGCCAGCCGCTGCGAACACCTCCCCCAAGCAGCTGACCGCCGCATGCCTGGCTCTGATATCACCATCTCCCTTAGCCTTTGGTCCTGTCAATATCGCGACAAGGTCATTGATCGTCTCAAAAAGCAGCTTTCGGTCTCCCTGTCCCAGTATATGCGCCAGGCACCTCCCCAGGTTGTTCCGTATGACTCTCGAGGGCTGTGGAGACGGGAGGTTGATGATCTGGAAGATCTCGCGTTTGAGGGGTACTTGCTGCGCGGTGCAGTCGTCTGGTTCGAGACCCCTCACATGCTTTGACAGGTCCGAAACAAAGCTTAGGAGTAGCAGCTCCTGTTGCTCAGCGGGTAGGGCTTTGAGCTTCTTGACGTCGAGCTCCGGTGTCGCGATCGTGGAGGTGGGTTCGGCGGCCGGCTGCGATGCGGGCTCTTGGGCGGGTGCCTGCTGCGACGAAGCCTCGGGAGAGGACGGGTCGTCTTCTTGATTTGAGGCCATGACGTTTTTGGGCTGGCCGTCAATGCGACTCCCCTTTGCCGCTGGTGTGATGTGTTGTGAGGGAGTTCGCGGTGTCGTGTGTCTTGGGGATGCGTGGAGGTGGACAGACGGTTGGATGTGAGCTTAAGTGGATTCCCCCATTTTAGGGGGGAGCAAGGCTTTCGTCACAGGGAGCACGGCGCAAAGCCCAGCGCTATTCTTTTGCAAGCCGACAACACTCCGATTATCATCGCCAACGAACACCTCGAGTTTGGAAGTCCCCCGGTCTCAATGGCTGCTTCTCGAGCCGCGCAGCGCTTCCTTGGCCTACCTTGCAGCTCCGTACCCAAGATCACCTATCCCAGACCCTATGTCTGCCAGCACTGCCGGCGCTCTCTCTCGACCTCACCTGTCGTCCTCGCAGGACATAACAAGTGGTCCAAGACAAAGCACATCAAGGCTGTGACAGACAAGAAGAAGACGGCAGAACGCACGAACGCTTCGAAACTGATAGCTTTATATTCAAGGCGTAGGTACTTGACAGTGGTCTAGGATAGGCGACTGCTGACCCAGAAGTAGTATACGGCGACGATGTCCGATTCAACCCACAGCTTGCCAACGCCATAGCTGCGGCTACCAAAGGTAAGGCTTGGATGGACTTGTTCTCTCAGTACATCCACTATTACGGCCATATCCTAACAGCAGACTTTGCTGTCACATGCCTATCGTACTCGGTTGGCATATCTTGCTAACTTCTTTATTCCAGCAAGCGTGCCTCGCACAGTTATAGAGAATGCGGTTGCCCGTGGCCAAGGCCGATCCGCAACCGGAGCTCAGCTCGAACCACTTACTCTCGAATTCATCTTCCCTCCCGACATCGCCATTGTCATCGAAGTCGAGACTGACAACAAAAACCGGTCCCTTCAAGACCTCCGCGCCGCCGTCAAGAAAGGAGGCGGCATTGTCGGCTCTACGTCGTTTTACTTCACACGGCGCGGCCGCGCTGTATTCTCCTCGACCCCGAAGGAAGGGAAGACTATACCATCTCTATCCGAGCTTCTCGAGGAAGCTATTGAGCACGAGGGCACAGAGGACGTGGAGGAATCGCCTGGAGGTGACTACGTCGTCTGGACAGAACCTTCGCTGCTCACGGCCGTAACAGAGGGTCTGGCGAAGAAACTCGAGCTCGAAGTTCTCGAGTCCGACATTGTATGGGCGCCCAATGAAGAAACTCAGGTTGCTTTGAATGCCGATTCGGAAGAGCTGTTGGAGACGTTGGATGCCACATTCGCGAGCCTAAGAGACTTCACAGAGGTCAAGGGTCTCTACGCCAACGTAAGGCAAGGCTCTGTATCCGACGATCGGTGGGAGAGGATAGAAAGAAGTCTAGATCTGTAATAGTACAAGTGTCGGGTTCGTTGATGCTACCTTGATGGCTATTATTGATACTATCTTAATAGTGTCCTTTTGCACTGCGTCCTCTGGATGGAGCTTGTTCCTACGCCCTGTCTCTCCTCCATACGACCTTCTAATAGGACCTTTTGATAGGATTATGATACCATTCAATGAGTTCTTTGTAAAGTCATTATAAAACAAGAATTATAAATAAGAATCACATAGATCTTTATGGCATCACGGTCTAAAGCTAAAAAGCCATTCTCGATCTTTCTTATAAGGAGTCTAATAAACCCGAGTCTTATCTCTTCTGGTGAAGAGGTATAGTCTTGATAAATTATGCTATACTTCGGTCTGACCAGAAGGTGTCACTGGAGCAGGAGAGAGCACAGCAACGAGCTGCCTCCAGAGGAAACACAGCGCAGGACGTATTCTCAAGCCACCAGCAGCAGACTCCCCATGTCCCGACGTGATGGTCACTTGATGAAGCGAGAATACACGTTGCAGCGAACGCTTCAGTGGTCATCACCCTTTGGGAGGCCGTCAACTGGGAGAGGACTGAAAGGCGCTTGAATGCTGATGGTTCAATCCATAGCATCAAGAAAATCGAGACGACACCTAGCGACTTCAACCTCACTTCAGCTGCTGCTACCTTACACCCAGCTACAGGACTGCTAAGTACCACGCGATCCACGCAAAGCGACGATCTCCAAGCAGCACAACAGTCAATATCAGGATAGAGCTGCCAAACTATGCAATTGACTGCTTGGAAGGTGGCAATAGTAAGCAAATAGTAAGCAAGATAGTCCAGCGTCTACTCTCCCCTGGGCTGAAGAATGGAAGCAATTGATCTGGCACAACCGGAACCATTTCAGCTGCCCTTCCTCCTTGAGAGAATTGAGGAGAATTGGCAAGGCAGGGCTGGGACTATTGCAAAAGGTCCAAATCTTGTGTGTATCAATACCTCTATGAGCCCTCAGCATATTCATCAACGGCATCTGCTCCGGTTTGACCAGACGTCGGGCGGTATGCAACATGTCTGTCAGCGCTCGCAGGCTTTCGAAAACTTCGTTAGATTTGGGTCTCGGTAATACTTGAGCAATCTCTTGAACAAGGGTTTCCGCCGTAATAGTACAATCCCGAACGCCATAACCATGCAAGTGTGTCTGCCCTATCCCCATCGTACACGCCAGCTCCAATCTTACAGTCGCAGCGCCCAGTAATCCACTCCTCTCAGATCACATCGCATCGCATTCAATCACCACCCTGCTGCTTCTCCTGCTCCAACTTCCTGGCCTGCTTCGCCTTCTGCCGCGCCACGAGCTTCTCGTACTCGACCTGCAGCTCCTCCCTGTCGCGCGGAAGCCTATTGCTGTTCTCGGCCGTCGGCCAGAATCCCGGCACGGAAAATCGGTTGTCGAGGTTCGTTCCGAAGTAGTACATGATGCCGATGGGGAACATCAGGTACATGCCAAACTGGGGGCGAAAGTCAGCAGATGTCGCTTGCGGGATGAGCGAGGGCGCAAATGTATCTTACTTTGGCAACCTCTAAGTTGAGTCCGCCCATGATGTCAGCTATCGGTGATCTCTTAGCGTTCAGAGAGTTGCGCTGTGGAGGTGGAAAGCTTTGGAGGTCTCGTCGTGAAGCTGATGACTTCAATTCGTCGACAATTCGTATGATGCACAACCTCGCTATAACTATAACCCGCCCCACACCCCGGCGCAACATCCGATGAAGACAACTCACCGAGGCATAGTCGCCCAGAAGAGCCACGACGATAATAGCTTGAATAGAATAGCAAGTTAGGGTATATAATAGCACGCAGAACCAGGTGTTCTAATTAAATGAGGTCATATACTACATACCACCTCCCTTCAGATTCTGCAATTAACGTTTGAACATGACCGCGGTGCTTCTGTATTCACCACTTTCTGGTATATGTAAGTAATGGATAGCCTTGATGACTTCCAGGTTGTAAACGCCCGTGTCGGGAAGAACGCCCTTTCTATGCTCCCGTCACCCCCTTATCCCATACCGGCCGTCGCCCATAGACTTGAGACGCCCTATACCAAACCATGATCGCCCAACCAGCCGTGCCCCATGCATGAATCTCTCCATCAAACGCCATTGCCTTCCAGGTCCACATCCCGTAAACTTTTCAAGACGCTTCGCCTCGTCGCTTACGCTCAGCGTGCGCCTCTTCCATCATGAAACGCTCTGTCAAACTCCTCGGGGTGCCGGAGAAGCCACTCGGCATGACACTCGCGCGAAAGCTATTCATATCGCCTTCATCCATACCGCTTCCACCGTCAAGGCCCCCGACAAACGTATTGAAGTCGCCCAGCGATTCTGCTTGGGCGTGGACTTCGGGATTTCGAACAACGGGCATTACAATGGGCCGTCCTTTGTATGATCCGACAGAGCCAGCCTGGAACTTTGCCGATGTTGGGGTAGTTGGTCCCGAAGGAACGTTCGGGCGTGCTATTGACACAGCTGGCGATGTCGAGTAGCTGCTCAAGTCGACACGAGCGGGTGGTGCAGGATCATCTTCAATGTCCTCTTCGTCCCGTGTGGTGATAGGAGGTGGTCGGGCACGCGGCCTAGGTGGCGCACTGAGCCCTGCCATCTCGAAGTGGAAGGGATCTTCTTCCTCTTCGGTTCTGCCCTCATCCCGGCTATGGGCATTCTTCTTCTGCCCCGAGCTGTCCGTTGTCTTCATTGACTTGCTCTCAGGGCTCGAGGGTTCCTCTATTGCCTCTTTCGACGGGGATGGAGGTCCTGCGGGCTGAAGAGCCAACTTGTGTCGAAAGGACTTCGGCTTCGCCATAGCCAGGAACCCGTCATCGGAGGACGAATCGTCATCGTTTCCTTCTTCATTCACATTGTCCCCGTCTTCCTCTTGTTCTTCGTCGACACTGCCAAGACGCTGCATCCTAGGGCTGGGCTCGGGAATGGGTATCGTCGGTGACCGCAATGTTTCCGATCCTAAGTTCTGAGATTTGGCTGGACTATTAGGCGTCACGGGTCTCGAATTGGCGTGATCAGATGAAGCATCGTCGGAATCAGGGTTCACCACCGTCCAGACAGTGCCTTCAAGCGGTTTCCGCGACAAAGCACGCAAAGCCTCGGATGACGATATCTTTCGAGGCGGTGGTTCGTAGTCGTCGTCGTCGTCGCTTAAAACAGACTCCGATTTGGACCCAGCGGGGCGTGGTGACGATGGCCGCGGCGTAATCATCTCTGAACCTTGTGGCGAAGCGGTTGGCAAAACCTCTGTTCCCATATATTCAAAGCGCACACGCCGAGGGCTTTGGGGTGTCTTGGAAGAGCTAGACGAGCGCCTTAATGCGCTTCGCCGGGTTTTGTCACTCCGGTCAGACATGACAGAGGATGTGGTATCGTCAGTGGAGGTGCGAGCATGTGAAGGGCGTTTTGCGGTTGAGGAGTCAGGTCCTAGAGTGCCGCCATCCTTTTCATCCTGAGCAGCCATGCCGACAGCTTTGTTAGAGCCAGACAGACCTGACCCAGGCTGCAGCTGCTGGAGGTGGTTGGTCGTCTCTACAACGCCCCCAGCAGGTTGAACAGGCTGAACAGGAAGATGAGGAAGCGTGGTGGGAGATGCGGGGTGAGAGTAGATTCGTGGGGAAGCGGGAATCGGCGGGTGGCTGTCGAGGAGAGGTAGATAGCTTGGGGTAAAGAGTCCCTGGAAAGCTGACTCGTGGTCGCGGGAGGCAGTGGTGGGTGTACGCAGGTCTGAGGCAATGACCGCAGCCGGCGACGATGGTTGGAATGCAGCCGCGCTGGGAGCGCTGGTGGGGAGCTCTCGTGACAGGTGAGAGTCGTGCAACACAGGAATCTGGGGCCGCAGATCAGGATACTCTGACAGTAAAGACTGAAGAGAAGCGCTGACAGAAGAGACAACGGTAGGATCAGCTTCGCGCAGTTGCTGGCGGTAGTAGTTGTCGAATTCAGCGAGCAAGGCTAGTCGATGGTCCCGAAGTTTGCGGTCGAGAAGGCCAAGCTTGTGTTGGAGCTCAGCAAGAAGCATCGCCTCCATTGCGCCTCTAAGCACAAGGATAGGCACGAGCAGCAGTGGGCTTTTCAGAACGGCGCATGACGCAAGCTCTAGGCCAATGGTTTGTCTCAGGGTTTGCGGTAGACCGTGACGAGGTGCAGAGCCGGGCGAGACGTGGAACCCAGAGTAGTAGTGAGTGACCTACTGTGCCTGAGGAAGAGCGCAGCGGCACAATACGGTTCGGACGGCAGCAGACCTAACCGGTGGCTGGCTGCCTTGGCTTCAGTGGGAACACGAGAGACAAACAAGCCCGTGGGACCTCTGGGCACGAGGAAAAGAGACGATGAGGGAGGAGAGTGGACGGGGTAGTAAGGCCTAGGTCGAGCTGGAAGGGCCGGTGCGCAGGCAAGCGGTATCGAATTTTCGGCGATGGCCGTAGCTCCAAGTTGAGTTGGAGAAAAGGGTTACAGGCCAGCAAGCAAGCGTGCGTCCTGGGCAATTGGGTGCAGGGCAGGTGGTGCAAGAGGAGAGGCAGGGCAGGGAGGGTCTGCTCCAGGTCGATCGATGCCAATGGGCCCAGTCTTCGATGCGATGCGTTTGTGTTGCGTTGCGATACGGGTTCGGAAGATGGCCATGTGGTGAAAGGACTCCAGACACCCACCTCTGGGAGTGGCCGTCGGCAGTGGTTGGCGATTCACAGCGTCGGATGCAGAGCTCGACAGTGATCAGGCGGACAGACTCCTCACTGACACCTGGGGAGGCACATTGCAGCACCCCAGGACAGTGCTGTGGCTAGGTTCCTCTGTTCGCCGTCGCCGCCTGGACCCTGGGCCCCGGTTCCGGCCCCTCCCTCCTCGTCTGGCCGCCCAATGCCACTGTGGGTGTCCACTGAAGCCCACTGTTTCCCAGGTCCAGACCCTCGAGTCAGTCATGGCGTGCGTGTTGTGTGCAGCTGGTCTCCCAGCCTTTCACCGATTTCCCTCAATCGCGACCCGGTCACCGATCGAGGGTTGATGCTGTGCATACGGTACAACCCTTCAAGGCGCGCTCCTTTGCTGCCCACAGCGTTGTCCCTACCCTCCCTCATGGCCACGCGATCACACCTCGGTCAGGGACGTTGTCAGCCACAGCAGCCAGCGACAAGGGCTCAGTGCCATATCCACCGCGGTGGTGCCGCCACTATGGTTGAATGGGGCGGGAAACAAGCATTTTCGCCTCCGGTGATCACGGGGACTTAGAGTTGCCCATTCCGTCCAGGATCGTCGCTCTCAGCGGTTTTCAGTCCATCATGGGCTGTAGGTGCTGCACTGGCAAGGCAAGGGCGACGACAGCTCAGCTCAGAGCGTGACGGGTCTAGTAGTTGTATGTATTAATTGCAAGGTCAACCCATGGTTCTGGGTTTAGCCGGGTGGCTTTGCTATGCCTTATGTACAACAACTGCCTCTTCTTCATCAGGCACCAGCTGCCAGACCACCCGGTTCCGCCGAGCCGTTCCTGAGACATGCTGCCTCATCAACCCAACGGCGAAAACGGCCTCTTGCTGCCCAGGCGGCGTCCAATGCCGTACGCTGAGAAGCCTCATCAGCGTCGTGGCGCGTGACCCAAATCAAGAGCCTCAGGTGGGGTAGCTTAATATGGGCTGCATGGGCCCTGCAGATTTACACTGCCTCTGCCGGAGCGCCCATTAGTCTTACACACAACAGACAAAGCAATGGAGGTGCCCACAGTCCCCTCCCGTCCTAACAGTGGTAATCTTGAAGGCTGGGTAGGACCTTGCTGTGGTGCCGCATTTTCACATGCTCCGTTGACGTGGGGTTGCTGACATGGCTTGTGCTTCGCGGTCGTAATCATGAGCTCAGGCTCCTACAATGCTCAACCTTGAGCGTGTCTAGGGTCAATTACCCCGTCAAATGTGGTTCAATCAACTGTGACATCAGTCTTATTCAATTGAATGCAATTCGGGCTTCGCCCAACTCCGCATTTGCTGTGCTGCAATGTGATATCGCCTCTCGCCGGCATCGTTGCTGACTCATCGCAGCTCTTATCTCATATCGGACGAAAGCAGTAATCCTCAGCGAACTCGACGACTTCAAGTGACCACCCTCAAATCCGTGCATCTCCGGCTCTCAACTTCCTCAACAACTTACCAATAATCAGGTTGTATCTGAATCATTTCACGGACAGCAATGGGAACACGATCTTCTTAAGCAGGACGGTGGCTTTCTTACATCGGCCGCGTACCTCGACAGTGTTCGCCCGCATCAATCTCGTTGCTGCCCCTCCCTCACGACTCCGGTGGCTACAGTATGAACCTCTCGCGAGCTTGGCTTGGGCCCTCACCCAGAGCCGTTACGCAAAGGTTAGGCCGAACGGCGTCATGGGCTCATGGCGTTCACTGCTTCCAATCCCAGGCAAGGAACCATGCAACTACCGCCGTGGACTCACACGGACGTGATGGTCCGCTGCAACCAGATCAACCAAGCTCAAAACGGCAAAGGCTGAAAGACGCGAAACCGTTCTCCGACTTCCTCACAGATACCTATCACCGGCAGCATGACTATCTACGCATTTCGGTCACGGAGCGCTGTAACCTCCGCTGCGTGTACTGCATGCCGGAGGAAGGGGTGGACCTGTCTCCAAGCCGCGACCTGCTCACGACCCCGGAGATTGCCATGCTATCATCCGTCTTTGTATCCCAAGGCGTCACCAAGATCCGCCTGACAGGGGGAGAGCCCACGGTTCGGCGAGATATTTTGCCTCTCATGCATCAAATAGGATCGTTGCGAAGCCAGGGTTTGAAGGAGATATGCATCACTACCAACGGGCTGTCTCTGCATCGGAAGCTGGACAGCATGGTTGAGGCTGGTCTTACAGGCGTGAACCTCAGCTTGGATACGCTGGACCCCTGGCAATTTCAGATCATGACCCGGAGGAAAGGGTTCGATGCAGTGCAAAGGAGTATTGCCAGGATCCTGGAGATGAATAAGCTCGGCGCAGGCGTCAAGCTCAAAATCAACTGCGTCGTAATGCGCGGTGTTAATGACCGAGAGATTATCCCATTCATCGAGATGACTCGAGACAAGGATATCGAAATCCGCTTCATTGAGTACATGCCTTTCGACGGTAACAAATGGAACAAAAAGAAGATGTTCAGCTACGAGGAAATGCTGGACTCGATCCGAGAGAAGTACCCTTCGTTGCAGAAGGTTCAGGACCATAAGAACGACACAAGCAAGACCTGGCAAATCCCTGGGTTCTTGGGCCGTATAGGCTTCATCACCAGCATGACGCACAACTTCTGCGGAACATGTAATCGACTACGAATCACGAGCGACGGAAATCTGAAAGTGTGTTTATTTGGCAACGCCGAAGTTTCTCTGAGGGACATTTTGCGCAAATCCAACAATGGCGACCCAATTGATGAGCAGGCTTACGAAGCCATGAAGCAGATCGAGATGGATCGTAGGCAAGGCCTCACAAGCCCAGATCAAGCTTTAGGTGCTTCACCGAATGAGGCCGAGCTTCTGGAAGTCATTGGTATTGCCGTAAAGGGAAAGAAGGCTAAGCACGCTGGGCTTGGGACTTTGGAGCACATGAAGAACAGGCCCATGATTCTTATAGGTGGGTGAAGCAATAGTTTCTTCCGTCTTCACATTCTGTTGCCGGAAAGGGTAAGCACCAGGATGTGTAGCATCGGCTAGGTTGCATTCATGGGCGTTGGGTTTTCTTGGGTATGGCTCGATATGATAACTCGAAGGGTGGTGCATTTGGAAGCATACTCTCAAGCATTTTCAGACTGAATACTAAGTCTTGGCTACAATAGATCCTGCACCTCCGTCCTTGTTGCACATGTCATCCCGTGCTCAGAGCCTCGTCCGGACGGCCTTCCCAGCGGTAACGAGCCCCTTGTCCTCGCCAGGAATGCTCCAAAGACGTCTGTTCACTTCAACATCTCCATACCAGTCTTCTCAGGACGATGAGTCTGTCAAGAAAGACGCGGATGATCAACCGCGCCTGACACACGTCACTGACACCGGCACTGCTCACATGGTTTCCATCGCCTCGAAAACACCCACCAGCCGTACCGCCATCGCCGCCTGCACTGTTACCTTCTCAAACTCTACCGCCCTTCAACTAATACGCACGAACCAAATGAAGAAAGGAGACGTTCTCGGCGTCGCACGTATAGCAGGGATCATGGCAGCCAAACGCACATCAGACCTGATACCACTGTGTCACCCGCTGATGCTATCGCGGGTGAGCGTGGAGTTGAAGATGCCTGAGGAAGTGGATGGAGAGCAAAAGATTGAGGTCCGGGCGAGTGTCGAATGTGAAGGGAAGACGGGCGTAGAGATGGAGGCTCTGACGGCGGCAAGTGTAGCGGCCTTGACGGTTTATGATATGTGCAAGGCAGTAGACAAGGGGATGGTTGTTGGGGACTTGAGAGTGGTGTTGAAGGAAGGAGGGAAGAGCGGAAGATGGGAGATGGAATGACAGAATAAGGTCCTCTATTATCTCAATATCACAATAGCAACATTTCGGGGATTTGTGGTCGGTCCTGTGTTTCAACGGATGCTTCACTTTTCTCCAGAAGCCAAGATCGTATCATATGCCCGGCCTTGACCGAGTCAGGCCAAGCTGTCTAGTCACCGCTACTTGGGTAAGGTATGAGTCTATTTCATAGACGACCTGATTTAATCAAGATATATAATATGCGAACAGTTCTCATGCTTCTCCTGTTAGCTCTGATGCGCACTCGACTACCCTGCACTTGTGTCCAGCAACGATTGTGAGGCTCTCCAGTCCAGAGTTAAGTTCACCCAGGCCGAGTGCCACCCAAGCGCTCACACGAGGAACTACCGAATATAGACAAGGATCGGCAGTCGCTTGCAGCGGCAAATGCACGACACAGGGGAGCGGTGAGGGTCTCCTGTAATGGTCAAGGCGAGTAATCCTATGCATGAGCTATTATGTGCGCATTCCACAAAGCCAAGCCCAGGATTGGATGCTCGTACCTTGTGGCCGAATATGTCACTCAGCGTCGAGACGAACGTGGCGCCAAAAAGTGACAGAAAACCCTTGCCAAGCGAATGGATTGGAGGGGAATGGTTGGTTACAGCTTGGGGACCAATGAGAAAGCGACGATAATGAATGCTTGACAAAAGCTATCGTGCTGGGATCTCCGCCGCGGGGACTTGGGGTTGCTGATCGTTATTCGGGTTGATTGACAATTGACGAGGTAGTTGACCGCCTTGACAAGGTCGACAGAGGGGACTGATAAGGCAACGGCCGTAGGCACGGGGGTAGTAGGTAGTAGCCGAGGAATGAGGTTCAGGAGTGATATGTGACGGTCAGCAAGTATGTGATGGTTGGTAGAGTTGCAAGCGGTGAAGCTCCCCAAGCTGCAAGACTGTGAGGGAGGGGTCGTCATCGCGGGGCAGTATGCCGAAGAGGAGGGTGGTTAAAGCGGAACAGCATACTCAAGATGGCATAGAGTAGAGCTTGCGCTTTGGATTGTCCTGAATGCCTGTCTCATCAACTGAAGATAATCCTGGCTATGATTTCATTGAAGGTCGCTAAGAATCCCAGGAGTGCACACCTCATGCTCAAGATCTTCAGATCTACAGCTCTGTGACGTCGGTAAGGGAGCTCGAAATCGAGATCTTAGGCGCCCGGACGTGGCATTGACGATGCCCGATCCGTGATGCAAGATTGCGCCCTCCCAAGCAAAGGAGGTTGATCGCCTTTCTCACGACGGAGCAATCCATCCTACCTAGTTCCCTTCCCCTAGTCTAGGTCATTGAGTTTCCCAACCCGTTGATCCTTTTGACGTCGAGGGATTTCCAGGCGCTCGTGGCGAGACGAGACGCCAAGCCGAGGTGAGCACCAATGCCCAAATTCGGCGACCGACCGACCACAGCAGCGAAGACCAAAGGACCCACCTCCGGACAAGGCCGTGGCCACTGGTGCGCGGAAGACCACCGAGGTTCAGCAGTGCAAGTGTGGCATTGAGACACCGAAAAGTGGCTCAGCTAGCCTGGAAAAAGGATCACCCAGACTTTCAGAGTGTGTCTTGCCCCTGACTCGTGTTCCACCCAGCCACAAACGGCGGCCTGGTCCAAGCTTCCTCAGGGTCTTCTCGCAGGGAAATGTTCTGGAATCAATGGAAGAACGGACACGGACCACCGACTGCTACTGAACTAACAAGACTGCGGGTTCACCTCCGCGTTGGGATGGAAAGGGGTCCGTCCTGGGGAAGAAGACCAGAAGCGTAGGCTGCATTGGACTATTGTTGACTGACCGACGTGACAGGCGCGGTCGTCGTCCCCAGGCCTCCGTCCAGAGCGCTCGTCGTCTTCGTATCCCGAATCGACCTATCTTAGGTGCGGTATATGTGATGCATGCAATTTACCAGCCGTGCGTCCATCTCCCTTTTGGGTGTCCCACCCTGGGATGAACCTGGGCCAGGATCCCTGTACAGGCTTGTGACTTTCAGTTATGAGTGGCAGTTCCTCGACACTTGCATCTCCGTAACCAGACTTTGTACTGATTCAACGCTGGGTCGAGATCTCCAAGAGAGACGGCACCACACCTTGTGACGTGTTGCTAGGTATCTGGCCAGTCCTCTCCATAGTGAGAACCACAGCGGTGAAGCTATCGATGATCCAGAACTCAACAAAGCCCCGGCGACAAAAGCACATGCCGCATCTAGAGCATGTTCCGTGTCTCGTACTTCTCTCCTCCTTTTACTTCTTAGCCTCCATGCCTCGTGGGTTTGACTCGCTGGTCGCCACTAAAACCACCGGACGGGAGCCTAATGCAGCAGCTGGGCAGTGAGCAGCTCCACCGCTGTGGCCCAGTGGTTTGCGCCTCTGTAGCCACTAGAATTACACGATTCACTCGCTGTTACGTACAACTCACGACGCTACGGGGGATCTCGTTACCTCAATAATTGCTGCCAGCGCCAGACTAGCAGGCGCAGTAAACTTCGACAACCCCTAGCGCGAGTCTTCAGCGGGCCAAGGCTTGACACAACAGGGGTCTTCCTCAGTGATTTCGGGACCAATTACTGCTGGTCTGTCGGTCATCAGCGGGCCGTCGGCCATCTGTACCAGCACCTGCCACCGCCGGCTGCACCGCTTGGCCACCACCACCACCACCACCACCCGCCCGCGCCTGTTCCGCTCGCAACACATCATCCCTCCCGTCCCTCACTGCCTTCCCGCGCTTTTATTATCACAACCATCCTCCTCCTCCCTCCCGATCTTCCCTCACCGTTTCTTATCGTGCCAACCGCCGCTTTTCTCCATGGCCTTGCACAGTGCTTGACAGCATCCTCGCCATTCATAGCCATCTCCAAGAGCTGTTTTCTACGACTCAACACACCTATCGCCATTGTCTCGCTCTTATCAGCACGCGACCAACCTGACCGACCGCCACGCAGGACCCTTACTTCCGCGAGCACACCCGCCATATCCGACCAGCCTCGCAGCTTTCACGAATATATACGATTCCTCAAGCCCTCGAACCCTCAAACCCCCATTCCTCTCACCTTCCATGGCAACCGATCTCATCATGCCGACCCTGCCAGGAGAGCAGGAGCAGTCGCGCCACTTCCTCCCCCTCCAGCGCCCCCAGCACAACCGCTCCCAATCCTACCAGATCCCTCAGTCTACTCAGATCTCTCCCCTGAGCACCAGCACATCCACAGGCAGCAATAGCTCGACGCCATCGTCGCCAAAGAGCGGTCGCAAGCCTATGTACATGCCTGCTGTTCTGCGTTCCAACCACGAGTTCCCCCCTCATCCAAAGCTCGCCAAATCTAGAACATTCGGCGAAGACGACGATGCGCGGGCAAGGCACCATCAAAGAACCCAGAGCGGTAACGCTTTTGGAAACTTCCCTGGCTTCGGTGTCCTCTCTCCACGATCTCGGAGACCCAGCAAAGTTGGCCAGGAGCTCTGCGATGGTTGGGATCTTAAGCTCTTCCCCCAGGTGACCGCACAGCCCACAAGGCAGCACTGGAAGGTAAGTGACGAACTAATCTCAAACTCCCCAGAACTACGGAACACAAGCGAGCAATATACTGACTCGGAGTTCATCTGCAATAGCCTGACCCTGAGTCTTCCATCTGTGACGACCCGACCTGCAAGCGCAACTTCAACTACTTCAACCGTCGGCACCACTGCCGCCGCTGTGGCAACATCTTTTGCGACTGGCACTCGAGCTACGTCGTGCCGCTCGACCAAGACGCCAACTTCAACCCTCGCGCCACTCCCTCCCGCACTTGCCATCACTGCTTTGATC
Source organism: Sarocladium kiliense (assembly GCA_030734395.1). NCBI lineage: Eukaryota > Fungi > Ascomycota > Sordariomycetes > Hypocreales > Sarocladiaceae > Sarocladium > Sarocladium kiliense. Next base: position 69,121 of record JAUZTG010000020.1, on the reverse strand, counting down.
AGTTCAAGGCCTGGCACAGCCGGAACAACTCCCAGTCCTCCAGTGCCACCTCCTCTGAGGCTGCCGGTGTTGATGTGAGCGGCAGCACCACCCCCACAGCCGCCGTTGCCGCTGGTGGCAAGAAGGCAGCGGTGTCAAGTGCCGAGGTCGCGGCGAGCGTTCCCCGTGACTGGAACTGGAGCACCTTCTGAGAGCACTGTCACTGAATATGAGCCATTGCTACCCGCTACATAACCACGGACGATTTGCGCAAATTTTTATTAGCACATGCTACGAAGCAGACGATTCACGACCCTAGATTGATTGATGCGGGTTCGACAACCTCCCTTACCTGCGCTCATCCAACACATCACCACACACTATACACAGTTTCGAGTTTTGTTCACTCGGCTCCAAACGCCAAACGGACAGATCATATACAGCGAGCCTTTGCTTTTCACATAGCCAGTACTGCCTTTTTTCTGATTTCGGTGCAATAATCTGAGATTGCTTTGCTTTCCATATAATCGGCGCACAGGGGGTATTTGTGGTAATGGTGGTCTCAAACATGCGCTCGCTACTGAGCCATATCGCATCGCATTCACAGCGATTTTTGAAGAGTGGATTTGCTAGCCATTGCTTATTGAAAGCCTGATCAGGCCGAGGAAGCAGGTGGCTGATGGTACTCGGAGAGATGAGGCAAAGTGAGTGAGAGAAATACAGCGATCAAAGCGATGGTTATACCCAGGGCATTTTACACGGAGAGCAGGCAAGGGATGCGACATAGACTTTGGAATTCCACATGTTTCACTTATCACTTGAACTTTCGGTAACCCAGATTGAGTGATGAGTGAACACGCAATGAGACCTTCATTTGTAGCTCGCTGATAGCCAAACCTCTAACCTCTGTCTAGGCTGCGACTCACGGGAAACAAGACGTGCATGGTTTCGATGACATGTGAATTCTACCATGCTGTGGTGTACTGGCTAGGTTCGCCAAACTTTTTCTGAACAGATGAATCGCAAAAGAAAGGAAATATCAACTCCGGTGGATGCAACGAGAAAGCACAACGAACCCAACGCCCAGTCCTTTTCCTCCCAACTCTACCCGCTCTCAGCGCAAGCTAACACATCATATCTTCTTCAGCGGTCGATACATTCCTACTCAAGCCTTAGCACGACGGCTCTTTCCCTTTCCCTTAGATGACTTCTTGGCAACCGGGACCTCCTCCTCAGCAACCGCACTGTCATCGTCGTCAGTCTTGTTCGCACCCTGTCCGTACACCTCCCTCTCGACGCCCCTCGCTGCATCCCAGCCAGCCTTCTCCGCCATGGTGACATTGTTGCTGAGACGACGGTCGATGGTGGCAGTCTTATGGTTAGCGAGCTTTCCGCTGGCGTTGCTGCGCTTGAGGTAGCTAGCGATGAAGAAGCTGACGAAGAGGTAGGTGAGCGGGGCGAGGTAGAGGACGTTCATCCAGATGGCATAGGTCTCGCCAGTGGAGAGGATGCACGGCTGGATGGCGGAGAGAGTCTCGCTGGAGGCGGAGGCGACGGGAGCGGTGTTGTTGTTGCTGCCGAAGACGAGGTTCTTGAGGGAGTCGAGTGTGCCTGCGGCGGGGGCGGGAGCGTCCGCGGTCGGGACGGCGGCAGTGACGGGGACGGTGTAAGAGATGAAGGAGTGGAGCATGGTGTAGGAGGCGCCGATGAGAAATTGCATGATTTGCATGGTGGTGAGGCTGCGCTTGACGATCGTCGGGACCTTGACTGAGAAGGCGGTGAGGGTATAGTAGGTGTACTGTTCAACATGAGTTAGCCGACATGTTTTCGAGTGCTGGAAGGCAGCAGAGGAGTATCACGTACCATCAGTGTGTGGATGAAGGAGTTGTAGACGACAAACACCCAGATCGGGATAGCCATGTAACGCATCCCTGCCCACATGCAAATCATGGCACCAGCGTGGTGGTAAGTCTGCAATGTAGAGCTCGGCTTGCCCTTAGCCAAGATGATGAAGGTGTCCAGGACCTCGTAGAACTTGCTGAGGTAGAAAATCCAGCCGTAGTAGTTCAGACCCTCGTTCCAGATCCTTCCAGTCTGGGTGAAGCTTGGCAGTCCATTTTCAATGGCAGCGTCCTGCGCAAGACTCTCCCAAGACCCAGTGACCTCATTATAGTACACTGAGTTGCCCAGCCCAGGCGCTCCATGCAAACGGCAAAGTGAATCCGCGGTGCCAGCCAAGCCCTGGGGTCCGAACGGACTCTGGACAGCCCTGCCCATGGCACTGCTCATTCCGATAAAGGTCCATGCTGAGTACACAGCGAGGAAGATGTTGTGCGCAATGACGAAGGCCTTGAAGATGCGGGTCTTGCTGATTGCCCAAGGCTTCTTGTTGCGTGAAAGGTTGTAGACATTGCAAGCCTTTGCTGTGGCAGCGTAAAGAGCTGCGATGACGACAGGGACGCGGGCGTCCAAGGCGGCCTGGTAGATGGGCTCGGGGATGTTGAAGGGGCGGAGGAGGGTTGTGGCTGCCGGGATGGGGGCGAGAGGTGCTGGAACGGAGGAAGGAGGGAAGGAGAAGAAGCGGGAGTCGGGCAGAGAGCCCATGATGCTGATGTTGTCCATGATTGGCGGTCTTTGGCGAGAGTGTGAGTTGCTGTGAGGAAGGCTTGGAGTGTATCGGTGGTCGTGGGAGGTGAGGTCGGTAAAAGAGCAAGCTCTCTGATTCAGGCGTGAGTGCACGCGACAGTCGCCCCAACAGGAGTGGGTGACGCAGACAAGTCCAGAGAAAGCTAATTGGCAGTTCGCAACTCTTCCAAGGCGGAAATTGAGAGAAGTTGGAGAGAATAAAGTTGGAAAATATGGAGTGAAGAGAAAAAGATGTGTATGAGATCAAGGAGGGGGACAAGTCAGGTTAAGGTTGTTTGTCAGAGAAGCAGGGGTAGGTAGGACACCCAGATAGACCTGCAAGGTATGTTACGAGTAGTGCCACAGATCTTACGACTCTGGGGAAGAAGAGGGAGCAGTAATTAGTAGGGAAAAAAGAAGCAGCCCAGAAGATAAGGCGGGGGGTGGGAGGAAGAGCTGCGAGACAGAGCCAGACAGGAAGCTGTTTATTACAGGGAACGGGAACGGTGTTTTCGCCTCTTGTTCGCACACCCAACGAATTGTGTACAGCCTGTGCCTCGGAAGCAGCACGCAAAGCGGAGTCCCCAAGTGCCCCCCAAGGCAAAGTTCAAAGAGATTCTTTTTCTGGGTTGTCTTCAGGGTCCTGAGCCTTTGGGTGCATCTATGTGGGCCAGGGCGGGTGCTAGACAAGGGTGGAGGGGGCGAAAGAGGAACGGATGACCCTCGGTTGATGATGGCTGAAGGGCTGTGAGCATCTTCAATCCTGTATGTGTATGTATGTGCAGGTAAATTCTTGGTTTCATAGCAGTCTAGAGGAGAGGAGGGCTGCAGAGTGGACTTGGCTGATGTATTTGCTGTGGAAGGTGCATTACGTAGCCGCGCCTCTATCACAACTGCAACGGCAAGCACTTCGTCTTACACGATCCCAATCCTCACGAGCGAGTATGAACAACTCGAATCGCACATGTCTTGCAATCCTCTCCATCACATGTCAATCAAATATCAAACTCACAGGAAGAAACCCACAGACCGACCCAAGAAACCCTCCGAACGACCAAGTCAACCAAGCCAAAGCATCTGCCCAGACAACTATCCAGATCCAAAGAAAACTGTTGGACGCACGACATCGAACCCGATTCGGAACTGGAAAGGGGACCGTCCGGGACGGTGGCAGTCACTGGCGGGCGTCTGTCTGCCACGGCCGCCCCGCTTGCCCCGAAACGGGAATCGTTGGGGGACAGAAACGGGGCCCGGCCCTGTGGATCCAGTAGCCGCACCTGCTGGAAAGAGGACGGACGGGGTGGCTTGTCTACCTTACCTTACGGGGTGCGTGGGCGCTGCCAGCTCTCAGTTCTCACCACCCCAGAGATAAGACCAACAGTCAGCACGAGTCCGTACAATGAGGTGCGCTTGGTGAGGCTTGCAGCTCTCTGAGATATACTGTATATAACGTGGCTCTATTCTGTATGACTTCGTCATATTCACACGATTCAGCTGCTTCTCTTTTTCTCCAAGACACGATCGTCTCCATCCGAGCCCGCTTGCTCTCTTTTTTTTGTTGGGGATACACTGCACGATGCTGCCACCACCGAAACCCGCCGCACTAGCACCCCGTCCCTGCTGCTTGTGGAACCCTCTTCCGACCGCCTGGGCCATGGTGCCTCAACCGCCGTTCTAACAGTCCGCTCTACAACGCATTCACTCCCAAAAGCCTGCCAGTACTAATAATCTCGCTACTGCCAGGAGTACTGTTCAGTACACTCAAGAGGCAGCATACAAAGACAGTATCACAGACACCTGCTCTGTCTCTGTATGAACACTGAACGACCGTAGATAATCGTGCCTCAGTGCTACTCCATCCACGCTGTCACGCTGTCACGCCGCCCAGCACAGGCGGGGGGGGCGAATATTCGTACGCTCTCTCCTCTTTCCTCAACAGATTTCCAACCCTCTCCTCCCGCACTCGAATCTCATCCCCGCGAACCTCGGGACTTTCTGTCAAAGTCAAACGCTTCTGACATGACGCCCAAGAAAATACATGTGAAGATGGGCTCCGCGCATTGTAAGCAGGGTAGTTACGCCGGACATCGGTCCACCTCTTACACTACGATGGGGATGGTCCCGTCTCCATACTCATCTTACAGCCTTGTCCTTTGCCCATTCAAGATGCACATACACACGTGGTATGGTTCATCAAGTCGCTTGGACTGAAACTGTTATCTTTCGATCTATGATAAGCTTCCTCATGATAAGGAGGATTATGTCTACCAAAACTAACAAGCAACCAATGCAATGTTACAATGCACCATCGTAGCCAATCTCGGTCTCACTCAATCGCTTCCTTCGTCACCATCAAATTCGTGTATTCCGGAACATATCAAAAAAAAAAAAAAATCTTTCATACATCCTGCTCTTCACTCCAGTCCGTGAATCTAAGCGAGCCACTCGCCAGAAATCCAGCGGTTGAGGAAGTCAGACGAAGCCTCGGGTTGGTCATAAGGCACCATGTGGCCAGCCTGGTAGATGCGCATGAAGGTGAAGTTGCCGGAGCTCTTGACCTTGCCGTACTCATCAGAGTCGGTGTCGAGCTTCAGCGACTTGAGCTCCGCCTTGTTGAAGCCCTTCTTGCCAGGCCACTCAAGCGCCTCAGTCCAAGCCTGGTTACCGAGCCAGTTGCAGATCCAGTCAGCGTCACCGGCGTAGATCAGGACAGGGATCTCCTCGAGAAGCTTGGGCACGACACGGTAGATGGGCTTCATCCAGTCGCCGTTCATGGCAAAGTTGCGGTTGATGTCGAAGTTGCAGCTCTCGTAGCTGTCGACCTCCACACCCAGGGCCTCCATAACCTCGCGCTTGTTGAGCCAGTCAGAGATCCAACCAAGAGCAGTGTAGCAGAGGCTATCAGAGTCCTCGCAAGGACCACGGATGTCGTAGGGGTTCTGGCCGGTCTGCATGTAAGGGTTCATGATAGCATTGTTGCAGTAGATGCTGGCAGGGAGACACCTCCAGGTGCTCTCACTGTCGTAGCAGCCCTGAATGAGAGACTGGCAGCGAGGGACGGCATTCTCGATAGACTGGCACTGGCTCTCGTCGAGGACAGCGGGGTAACCACCCTCACCGCAGGCCATGGGGCCGTAGTAGGCGTACTGGGTATAGGTGTCGGTAAGACCATTGCCGACAAGAGCACTCTTGAGGTTGATGTTGCGATCCTTGTGCTTCAGGATCTCCTCAGAGAAGATGGGCACGTAGTGTCCGCCATATGATTCGCCAGCAATGTGGAAGTCCTGCTTAGCATACTCGGGGAACTCCTCAAAGAAGAGGGTCAGAAGGGCGTAGACATCCTTGCCAGCTGACCAGGTGTCGCTGACAGAGTGGCTGCTGTATGAGTAGCCGACGTTGACGGGCTGGTCAAGGAAAATGACGGAGGCGTTGCGGTTCCAGGACCAGGGGTTCTGGACAACCTCGAGCTTCTTGTTGATGGTGGCCGGGCCAAGCTCGAAGAAGAGCCCCGTCAGGGAAGAGCAGCCAGGGCCACCGTTGAGCCAGAGGACAACGGGGTCATTCTCGGGGTCGTTACGAGACTCGAAGAACCCTGAAGTCTGCGGTCAGTCTCATGTCGAGTCCAAGATGTCGAAACATTACTTACAATAGAACAGGTGCTTGTCGTTCTCGTTATCGTCGAGGTAGCCACTGTACTGCTTGACGTCATCGACGCCGAGCTTGGACGGATCGACCTTCTTGACCCTCAGGTCGTAATTCTCGAGCTTGCCGCCGACCTTGCGACGGGACTCGCCATCCTCACCCTCGATCCAGATGTTCTGGACATCGGCACCCTTGACAACGTGATCCCACTTATCGTTAGGGCGACGGGTGTGAGGCTTGGGCGGAACGCCGAGCAGCGACTTCTTCGCAGCCTCCATGGCATCAGGAGCCAGCATGGCGACCTCATCCCAGATAGCCTTGACTTCGTCGGTGGCTTCGCCGAAGACCTTCTCGAGCTGTCCGAACCACGAAGCTCGATCAGCCCCGAAGTCGGTGTTGATGATAGGCTTGACCGAGTCGCCACCGAGGACCTTCTGGTCCTGGAAGGCAGCAGCCGAGCCAGCGGCGCTGAGCGCGAGCGCAGAAGAGGAGAACCGCATGATGATGATACGACCAGCGGTGTATTGATGATGGAAGAGATAGCAGTATGGGGAGGAGTGGTGTGTGTTGGAGGGAAGGCCTACGCCGATGGACGGAAGGGGGCGCAGGGCGACGTAATAAGGCTTCCTGAAACCCAGGGAGCTCGAGGTGCCTAGCAACGCAGCCAGCAGGTCAGTCCGCGTGGTCCTGCGGCTATCATTGGCCGGCCCCAGCCTCCCGCCTCGGCCTGTTCCCCGCAGGGGTGCTTCAGCATCAGACAACGCCAGGCACAAAGCGTCATCTGACTGAATCGCATTGTTCCTGATCGCCCTTGCTACCGCGATCGCAAGGGTTTCCCGTCGGTTCCTGTTAGCACTTATCTCTTGGCCGTGGCTTCAGCCTTGGCTGGCTTTGGCCAAATCATTCTCCTGTCCGTTCTGAGAATGCGATCACGAGTCATGGGTGCGGTCGGTTCACACGGCCTTTAGGGACCAAGACCAGCTCGATCCCAGTGGCACTTTTGAGCTACGCATGCGTTCTATCGAGGTTAGTATGACCCATATGTTACATCCGACAGTGGGCGAGTTCTGTATCTATCTGGGTCCTTCCAGTTTGGGTGTCCGTCGCGGGCTCTGTACCCGCTTTTCAGCTACCCTGCACTGCCTATCACCCAGCCTCGGGCTGAATGGCTGTCGGGGCTCTTTACTATAGCTAGTAAGTTCTTCCCGACGACTCGGACGTTTATCTTGTTCATGGTTCGCTTGCTTTTTTTTTTTTGCCTTGACATGTTTGAATATGATGTGACAATACTGATCTAGTCCTCAATTCAAAGATGACTACGTAAAACCCTCGAAGTGTTCTGCGGGGCAGAATATGAATCATAGTGGCGGGGTTGCTGCGAAAAAGCCGTCACCGCCCGCAGGTATATCCCAGTAGACAGACAAACAAACAAGGCAACCCAGAGCTCTGCCAACGAAACCTCTTCTTCATATTGTCCTACACCTCACTGGCAAGGGACACCGTAGTCCCGCTCCTCGCCCATCATGTCACGTCAAATCAACCAGCCTTCAAACCAGATCAAGCTGACAAACGTCTCACTTGTTCGCCTGAAAAAGGGCAAGAAACGCTTCGAGATCGCATGTTACAAGAACAAAGTCCTTGAATGGCGCTCCGGCATCGAAACCGACCTCGATAATGTCCTCCAGATCCCAAACGTCTTCCTCAATGTCTCAAAGGGCCAGACAGCACCCCGTGACGACCTCGACAAGGCATTCGGCAAGGGCAAATCCGTCGATGACATTGTCCTCGAGATTTTAAAGAAAGGAGAGCTACAAGTTGGAGAAAAGGAAAGAGCGGCCCAGTTAGAGCGAGTACACAATGAACTCATAGGTATCGTGGCGAGCAAGCTTGTCGATCCGCGAACCAAGAGAGTCTATACATCAGGCATGATTGAGAAGGCACTCGACATGCTGAGCTCGCAGGCTCACACCAACGACAAACCCAGCGCCCCCGCAAGTGGCACTGGTACGCCGGCTACTGGCGATGACGGCGAAGCAAAGCCTCGCGCAAAGGAACACATGTGGACCGGCGTCGTGACAACCAAGAGTGCGAAGAGTCAAGCTCTCGAGGCCATGAAGGCCTTGATTGCCCATCAGCCCATCCCTGTGGCACGGGCCCGGATGAAGTTGCGTGTGACTTGCTCTACAAATGTCCTGAAACAGGCTGTGAAGGGACCTGCAGCCAAGGCAGGCAAGGATGATGAGGGGGAACAGAAGGCACCGGGCACGGTCAAGGACAGAATATTGAGCTATGTCGAACAGGTCGAGAACCAGGACGTCATGGGCTCTGAATGGGAGGTCACAGGTTTCGTGGAGCCAGGAGCTTTCAAACCGTTGTCTGATTTTATCAGCAACGAGACTAAGGGTCAAGGACGGGTAGAGGTTCTAGACATGGCTGTCACGCACGAAGACTAATGATGACGCATTATACCCTTCATAGAAGAATGAAAGTTTGACGGAACGATGATATATCAAGTGACATGCACAAGCTTGGGAGACTGCAATATGTTTTAGAATCCTTTTTGTGACTCAATGACTCTGTCCTAGAGTACAGCCGTGCGAGTCGCAAAGCGATCCCGTGAAAATGCTCAGGAAAATGGAGAACCCAGCCGTCACGCGCCTTGTCCACCCCGTGGTACCAGAAACATCTTCCTCGCCCCTGCCTCTCATGCATTCGTAATTGGGCGTTACGTTTAGCCACCCTTCTTCTTGGAGACACCGACAGTCCTGCCACGGCGACCGGTGGTCTTGGTGTGCTGACCGCGGACACGGAGACCCCAGTAGTGACGGAGACCACGGTGAGCGCGGATCTTCTTCAGGCGCTCGAGATCGTCACGGAGCTTGGAGTCGACACCGTTGGCGAGGATCTGGGAGTCCTTGCCGTCGACAATGTCGCGCTGCCTGTTCAGGAACCAGGCGGGGATCTTGTACTGGGTAGGGTTCTGCATGATGGTGACGATACGCTCGAGCTCTTCAGAGGTGAGCTCACCAGCACTGTGGACATTCGTTAGTACATTGTCCATTATCTTCTGATCCTCTCCTCATCTCATCGGGTTCGCGTACCGCTTGTTGAGATCGACATCGGCCTTCTTGCAGACCAAGTTGGAGTAACGGCGGCCGACACCCTTGATCTTGGTCAAGGCGTACATAACCTTCTGCTTGCCATCGACGTTGGTGTTCAGAAGACGCAGGATCTACTCGTGGTCAGCCCAGGTCCCATGTGAATATGTGCATCCTCCAGCCAAGACCCCTTTGGTCGTCGTCGATCGAGGGCGAAGAAAATGTGCAAAAGCGCTTCGGTCGGAGTGTTCGACGTCGAATCGGTGGCTGGCTGGAAAAAGGGCAATGGGAGATGACTTACGAACTGGAAGTTCGTCTTCTCACCCGAGACGAGAGACATGATGGGCAACTGTTTCGGTCGTTGCCGTGTCCTCGATTTAATTGATGCCTTCGAGATGGAGAGATTCAAGACTGGCGGAAGGCTCAAGGCAATTTTGCTGGACTAGTGGAACCGCACCTGCCGCGGATTAGGGCTTGGGTGGACCCAAAAATCACGTGCGGTGGATCACGTGCGCTGTCGACCATCAGAGGCTGGACGGGTCGCATCTTAGTCTCGCTCAGTCAGGGCAACTTCTTCCACCCCTGGCTAAGCCATTGGCCAGTCGGTGCAAATACGCGCGCGTCTGCATAAGGACGCTGTCTTTGTGTTGATGAGGACGCGCGGTGAAATGAAGGTAGGTTTGTAGAACTGTCCGCCGTAATTGCTTCTGTGATGTTGCAGTCTTTTGCCATGCTCGGTCAGCCTCCCCCAGCGGACTGATCTTGAGCCGGATTTCTTCCTCCGGGTTGAACATAAGACAAGATCATGTTGGCAACGTTTTTTGAGTACGGGGTTCTCAGTGATTTCACAGCATGAGCCACCTCGTAATTTATCTGTTGGCACATACAAAGTACATAAATGAGAATGGGACTGAATGGGTTGATTCGTCTGCGTGCGTTCAATCATCCGTCGTGCTCCACACGAAGTCTTCGGATTGTCAAGTTCCGCTCGAGGTAACCACCGACGATCCCATGACTGTTCTGTGCGAACCAGAGAAGGGGCCTGAGGTGTCTCATGAGTCGAGAATGCGGACAAGATCCCCGACCTAGTTGTAGACCCAAGTTTTGCAGTCAGCTGGTGCGAGCCCCGTTGCATCTGGATAGCTGACCTTCTTCGTTCTGGGGAACATGTACTATCCTTTTCTATTGCCAAAAGAAATGGACGAGAAGTGTTCGGCCATGGAGGTTAGGTCAACATACTGGCCATGAAGGAGAGGGGGGAGTGATTTGATTTATTTGATCTGTGTACATGGGGAACCCAGTGTAGCGTCAGCACCCGACGTATGCTGTGCTGATGGTCGTTCACACTTCCATTCTCTTCATTTATTTCTGCCCATGTGTTCGGTAGCACTGGCTCAAGCTCTTCACAAGACCCTGATATTCAGAGGATCGTGGTTCTTGTCACACAAGCCGCTGTGCTCAAGTCCACCTGCACCAGACCACAGACTGCATCGTGTATGGATAAGGTCCGCATCTCTTGACATAAAGATTCTTCCTCTCCACCCAGCAAGTGCCAACCTTCTTGTCATTCTTCCCACGGTCATGAAGGCTTCCGTACTTCTTCCCCTGCCAGCTCCTGTTCCTGGGGTAGGTGATACTCATCGGACTCGAGCACTGTCCATTTCTCCCGTTACCCTTGATCTTCAAATTCCAGCGGTTGCCGTTCTTCTTGCACGCTGTGAAGGCCTTGTTGCATAGTCCTTTGCCAACATCCCAGCCTTTCATCAACGTCTGATCGTCGCAGGCTGACTCGTGGCAGTGGTCACGGCGCGCGACTCTCTCTCCTGAGATTGTCTCGCAAACGAAAGCGCAGTTGGTCCAGGACCAGGTCTTGAGGTAGAACCCAAACTTGTTCTTCTCGTTCCAACCGCGTCGCTCCAGTCCTCCAAGTTCAGTCAAGGAGCTGTTGTTCGGCGTTGAATCTTCGAGTTCACCCTCATCGCTAATCTCTACATCGCAGGGGGCATCATCGTCAGCGTCGTCGTTCTCATCCTCCCCTGCACCTGCGTCACCATCCGCGTAGTCGTCATCCTCCAGATCGGTATTCATGACCGGGTCGCTGGGCTCGAAGGAACCACAGTGTGACAGGTCTTCCGAGTAGCACATGTTGTCCAATTCGTTGCGGTCTCTTGCCATGAGATCATTGACGAAGTTGTCTTTGTCCACAGGCACAGCATGAACCATTGGGCTCATGGTCAGCCATGCGACAGACAAGACGATGATGTTCGTCAGCATGATTGCGACGAGGGGACTTCAGGTGTCCAAAAGGAGAGAGAAAAGGGGTCGGTAGTCTTTTGCTATGGTGCTGAGTTGCTTGACTGCCTGAAGAATTGTCTGGCAGAACCCAGGCTCCTTCACCCTTTTATACATCTGAAGTCAGATGACAATGATGTGATCATTTGAGCTCATAGTGATTAATGTTATCTATCGAACAAAGCTACGCCTCAGGTTACCAGGTTCTAGAATCATGTTTTCGCGGTTCGACTGTACTGCCGCGGCACAGCAAGTAGACCGTAGATATTTCAACACGTTTGTGGGCTCATGTTCCCTTGCGTTACTGTACACTCGTTCGGGAATGGACCTTGATTTTGTTCATGGGCCCCATCTAGGTCACCATGATCGACATGTGTTGGCTTCGCGCGCTGAAATATTGGAATAAAGCCGAATGCCCTCGCGTGGCACAGTCAGTCTAGACCAGCCCAATACTGGTGCAACATCTTGGCAACAGCTGTTACTTGGGGGACTATTTACAAAAAAGCTGAACCAACAGCCTGATACCATGGCTGATAAGCGAAGCCCTTGGTGCCGGGGCTCCAACAACGAGCGTCCATCGACGCAAGCTTCCAGAATGTTTGGAGGGTCGAACGACGCCGTGGAGTCTGGACACATTCTACTCCTCGGGTGGTAGTCATAGCCGTCTTTCTGATAAGCCAGAAAGTAAGCATCAACTTTGATGGATCGCCCTATGTGCAGTTGATCAGACTGTTGCCATCCGCGGATCCGGCACAAGCCGTAGGGCCTCGGCGGACGATCCAAGAAAGGCAAGTGATGGACCCGGGTCTCTCGGCTAGACCGGGTCAATGCGTGTAAGACTCTCTACCTATCTGCAAGGAACGATTGAAAGCTTCCATAATGATTCTGGGGTTCCATTGGGGAGTCGCCGAGCAGGTTGCCACATTCGAAGCTCGTGATATCGGTTTCCAGGCAGCAAAGGTAGCCTCAGGAATATTGACCACCGTACTGTAGAGCTCATCACCAGATATCTATTATCCCCGAGAAGGGCGTAGGGGCATTGTTGGCTGTGCAAGGTGGTCGTCCTCACCTCACACCACGCAAGGGTCAAAAGAGTGTTTGCAGACCATCACGTACGCAATATGCATAGCATTCTATGATATCGGTCGGCTTCTAGGCGAAAGAAAAATGATACTCAGCAAATGATACGTCAACGCCTTAGCCATAGCGACTCAGCAGGATAACCGCGTACTAGCACATAGAAACGATATTTGACACGTAAGGTCGTCTGCCATGCCGTGTGTTATTGGCGGTATATGGCATGATTAGCGCCGCTGCGGACTATGGCTCTTGGGGCGTTCCTCTACCCAGCCGTCCCTGCACAAAGATCGATCTTCGAAGGAAGGATGTATATGAGCAGTCGTTGTTGACGTTGAGAAGATCATCAAATGCATGGGAATTCGTAGGATCAAGCGTATATATACATGTCTAAGCAATTGTGGGTCATAGTCTTCAGCTTGTTTGGTCTAATGGTACGACTACCACTCTCAAGCCTCGTCCACCGAACTCATCACTAACAGCCTCTTCAGGTTAGGATCCTTGCCTTCCAAGCAAGGGGTCAGGGTTCAATTCCCTGGACAAGCATCCCCGTACTCTTTTATTTTTGCGTGCATCCCCTACAAAGTGTAGGCATTCTTGACGGGCTTTGGATTTTTCTTTTCTTTTTGTTAGAAGGCAAACTGTGTGTTCTAGGTACTATAGTGACGGCGTCAATGTCAGGTTGCACTATTGGTACTATGATAGGGAACCAGAGTATGCGCCTGGTTGGCGTCGACGATGCTCGATAGTGACATCCGCTTCACCTCCGGCTTCAACCACGTATTCACTCGCAAAGCATAGTATTTCCCTCAAAACTAACAAAAGACGGCCTGATTAGGCCTTCTCTCTGCGAATCAAAGCATCATTACGCGCCAGCCAAGCCCAAATTTCGAGTGACCCTCCTTCAACCCAAACAACCCACCGAAGAAGCGGTGACCCCCTGGCCAAGTCCCATGACGTTACCAAGCGTTGCTACCCTTCACCCACGTGGAATCTTTCGGGACAGGATCGTCCATCGCTACAGTTGTAGGGCAGGATACGAAGCAGGCGATGATCCTCACACTCCTTTTGAGCTTACCCGGGGTCGGCTGCACATTGCTTTGCCAGCTCACACCGATCGTCTGCAGCCGATGTGTGGGATGATGATGAGCGTTGTACGACATTACTCTAGGCTGTTGGTAAGGTATGCATGCTTCCCTCCCCCACGCCTATAAACCGCCCCCGACAACCGACGTTGTCAGCCAAGACTTGCAATGCCCAAAACCAGGGAGGGGTGAGAAGTGGCTACAGAGCTATCAGCGAATCTGAACTGAGACTTGCCTGTATGTCTAACTAGGGCCTCACGGTGGAAGTGGTCGTTTGCAGTATACGCAAGCGATGATCACTTGACAAGCAGCTAGCCATTCGCCATGGACCAACTCGTGATTGACGGATAACACTGCCTTTTGCCTTTGTAATGCCGTGTTTAAGTGCTAAGCTTCGATTTACCTAAAGAAACAACCTTGCATGGACCTGGACCAGCCACCAACTCTCGGCATAACCTCCAAGCGCAACAGTCCACATACTAGCCTCGCCAGCGGTTCAGTGTCTAAGCGCATGCCTAATTCCAAGTTTAATAGTTCCTGTTCTACATACGCGGAGAAAGAGAAGGGGATGAACACATAACGAGGGGTACGATGAATCGATTTTGGATCTCATTTGTCATTAATACTGTCTTGTAGGCAGCTCTTATCAGACTTGTGCCTTGGCAGAGGGGTCGACGATCTCAAACCAGAGCGGAAAACCACAAATTAATGTGAGTGACTTTCTCTCTCCCTCCGACGCGGCGTGGCGCCCAGGCCATGTTCATCCTCTTCAATCCTTTCCTCCTTTTGTATGGTGGTGGTGGGTGCAGCCTTGTTCGTGAGAACAGTAGCACAACCCAAGCTAGATGTCTAATGCAATGCAATGCAAGTAAAAGGCAAAAATGTAAGAGTCAAAAAAAACAACCGCTGATCAATCCTTATTCTGTACCAACGCCGATGTCATGATCGCATCAAGAAAACGTCCTCCCTCCCCCCTCCTCTCAATCCCAGCATTCCATCCTTGGCTCTCCCCTCTCCTTGGCTCTCATCAGCAACACGCACCCCTCTCGCGTCTTCGCTGGGTTTTCTTCGTGGACGCGAGACGAAGGGTGCGAAGCTTTTGCCCAGACCTTGGAACCTCTGCTTTGGTCGAACCGAGTCTTTGGTCGCCAAGTCGACGAGTTCCAGCGCTCGGACCCGGTTGCGACAGAGGGGAAAGTTTGATGAGATGAGGATAGCAAGAGAGGAATGGAGGGGTCGGAAAAAGAACCCTGGCGATCTTGGACAGTGATGCAGCACCATAGAGAAACGTGTGTGCGTGAAGGCGGATGATGATGATGATTTTCTGTTTTTTTTTTCTCTTCCGTTTTGTTTATGTTTGGCAGTCTGAGATTAAACGTTAAGATGTTCCCCTGAGAGCTCGTCTCTGTACAGAAAGATGAAGAAATTTGTAGCAAACAGACAAGGAAACAAGCAAGCCAATTAATGCTTTTGTTCTTGGTCGCACACAATTCAAACAATCTGCTTTTCTCCTATCGCTCGCACACACCAAGTGCTGGTCAAAACTTTATTGAATCTGTTCGTCGCCAAAAGCAGACATACTCTCTCTCCGTTCGGTCACGAAACAGGAAAGGCACAGATAATAGAGAAACCCTTGCCGAAGAATGCTGAGACGTTGCAGTAGCCGTTTAAGCATAAATCAGGTGAAACTCTTTGCGTCCCGCGGGAGCGAGTGAGAAGTCAAGCCAGGACCCCCTCTTCTGGCCTGCTCGCCCAACACCCCCCGGCACGTCGCTTCCCAATGCAAGTAGTAGGAGGTCACGAGGGACACAATTTTCTTGCCATGCTACCCACGATTTGCAACGGCATGCAGCAGAGCCTGCATTGCATGGGCAGCGCAATGAGGGTGACGTTCTGCAGGACGGGAAGCATGGATCCAATTGACTTTGGGCTGCTTCTGCATGCGTGGGTGTTGTGTTGGCTTGGAGGTGTGTGCTTGCCGGTGGGATTGTCCGAGGAGGGAGGATGACTTAAGGTTGTGGAAGCCAAGAACCGTAGTGCTGGAGCCAAGACCCAAGTAGACGGTTCTGATTCGACAGTCAAGGTCCCCCACCAACCCAAGGGGAATGTGAAGCATTGCGAGTGACATCGTCCACCTGCGTAAGAGCTGGTACAGTGGTGCTAGGCGGCGGTGGTTGATGCGTGCGGATGGATGGATCAAGAAGGTTGTGGCGCAGGTGGGGTCGCAGCCTGTGTGTGGGGCGGGGCGGCTGCGCTTGGCGAGAACTGGAAACGACAATGCCCGGGCGCTAGAGAAGCCCCTGGAGGGCGAAGGTTATCCGCTGGAGCAAGCGCTGGCTCGGCTGCTAGTGGGCGTAGTTCGGGTACACCACAGGCGCTGTTCGGTGCCTGGGTGGTGCTAAAGACCGCTTGCGTGACGGCTGCAGTTGTCGTGCAGGGTGGGGTGCAGCAAGTATCTCACCCAGCCATTTCAGGTGGAGGAGGTACTTGCTCACGCGTCCAACCATCATCACCACCCTCGCATCGCATGTCTTCGGGGCTTCGTGTCGTCGTCGTAGTCGTCCGTTCATGATCCTCTCCGTGCCGCATCCCACGCCGGGCTGCGGCCAGTGGAAGCCTAGAACTCGCGTCCTCCCAGGGCAGCCGGAGCACTGCTCACTCCGTGGCCGCTGCCGCTGCCGCCATTGTCGAAGTAGTCATCCCCACCGCGGGTATCATCGCAGTCGCCGTGGACACTCGGTGGCCGGGTGCAGCAAGGGCTAATGCCGCTGACGAAGCTGTGTCTCGAGTTGCCTGCCGCCTCATCCCACGACCACGTTCCCAGCATGGCTTGGTGCCGAAGGTTCTGTGCTGTGAGTGGCTTGTCGCGTGGGTGGATGGTACCGAGACCGGCATTCTTGTACTTGGCCTTTCGTTGGCGCTTCTTCTCAGCCTTCATCTCGCGTTCCGCCTCGCTGGCTGTCCGGGTGAGGGTCAGGTTAATCTGCTGGGCGAGGCCCATCCCTTGGGGTGCCTGCTCATCGTTGTTGTCGCTGTTGTCCTCGTTGGAGCTGTCGCCGAAGACTGTCCGGCTGCTCCTCCGGGTGCCCCATGTGAAGGCCCTTGAGAAGAATGACTGTCTGCGTGGGGAAAGCGAAGAGAAGTCACTGCGTCCCGACTCATTGCTGGTGTTGGAGTCGGTTGTGAGGCTTGTATCGGTATGTCTAATGGTAGGTCCAGCTGAGACGGACTTGCGCAGTGCGCGGCGGAACCGGTCTCGGATTGCCATTTTGAATGTGGATGGATGTGGTTGGTATTAGATGTTAGAAGATGTGAAATGCGGTTGTGAAGTCGTATGATCGTAGAGTACTGTTGCCTGGTGTCGTGGAAAGCAAACAGTCGAGATGCGAGTCTCTCACTCCGTGGCCTCAGAGTTCAGTTGTGGTTGTGATCGGGAGTCAGGTCGTGATGAAGCGTCCATAGAATCGAATGCAGACGCCGGCTGGTGAATGCAAGAATGTTTGTTGTTATGGAGGAATATAGTCGTCTGTGCGTAGTGCTGCTGATGATGACGAATATGAACGAAGGTTGAAGTCTCTTTGTAAGCGAGAGTCATCGGACGTTGCGGATGTTGAGGATTAAGGATGTTGGGATGCGGAGGACGGATATACCGGGCATCGGCTCGGGGGAAGGGGGGGATGCCAGAGTAGATAAATGATGGGGAAGCGACAAGGACAAGGCCACTAGACCAGGCTGCCCTCTCTTGTCAAACCACGATACGACACGGACAAGACGCCTTGGGAGGGGTGGAGGTCCATCGTCCATCGACGAAAAGGCTTGGCGAGAGGCGGCGCGGCTTGGTCAGAGCAGCAAGCAAATGCGGATGCGATGCAATCGGGGCTCGGGAAACCAAGGAGGACGGCGGACGGAGACGAGACGGACTTCGCCCAGTGCAGTGCGTGCGGCCCTCAGTTACGGGGGGGGATGGTGGGTGACTGTGGGGGGTGCACTCACCGTGCACACAATGGCTGAAGCTTCTTGTGTCTGGATTTGCTGGAAGCCACCCTACCAACGGTGAAATGCAGGTGAACTTCAATTGCCCGAAAGTGTATTGTGCGCCTCATTGCCTGCCATCAACTTCAGCCATCAGAACCTTTTCTCGGTCAAACCGGTGACCCCGAAGTGTTTCGAGCTTGGATTTTCGTCAACCCTTCCAGAATCCCTCGGAGAAGCGTTGCACTGCACAATTACGAGAGCGAAGACCCATCCCAGTGGCGATTCAGCCCAGCCTACAGGGGGGGTAACCCGCCAAGACGCAGTCCGCAAGCAGCAGAGAGCACGTTTGCACAGGCGCTGGGCCCCCCTGGAAGTCTCAGTGGTCACAGGGCAGACAGGGGAGTGAGCCTCAGCAGGGATGCCCCGAGCACACCCACTGGAAGGACCGGGAATCAGGACAATGACGAAGTCCGTCCCAGGGTGTGCTGACGGAGAAGCTGGTGGGGGATTTGGGGCCTGATGGAGGGGCACCAGAGAGGGTCCAAAGATAACTCGACGAGCAGCGATTGAGTAATAAGATAGATAGTGGTCTACCAAGTGGCTCTTAGTGGCAGCAATAGCCCCGAGATTCCGGAGTCTGGAGGTTGGAGAACTGGAGCTTGACTGGAGATGGTGCTGGGGAAAGCGGCAGAAGAGATTGGCTCGATGCCATTGCGGTGAGAGGCAGAGGATCCTGGGGTCTGTTGCCCCGGGTTTGGCCGTTTCCAATTGTCATATCCAACGTGGCTTGATTAATTCGCATTCTACTGCATGGCAAACACCGATGGCGCTTCCTTAGTGTTCATCGATATCTTAGTTGTACGCGGACAGATGTATGCATGGTACGATGTGTACCCCATGAAGTTGTTGGGCAGAGAAAAGCTGAGCAGGCAGTTACTACGGCACAGCACAAGCAGAGCAATTGTTGAATCAAACTGCAACGAATAAGAGAAAGTTGGTAAAAGAGGCTTGCAGCTGGACCAACCCATCTGGTTGATCCTGCATTACCCGGGCACCGAAAGAAGGGGCTGCATCGTATGGTGTCCTTTCGTCTGAATGTAACCGCCGCTGAGACCGGCCGGCCGGCCAACGGAGGATGCCGTCGGCCAGGAGGAAGTCTCTGCACCCGTATACATTGAGGGCTGCCAACGGGGCGTCGGGCTTTTCCATAAAATGCAAGACGCGCTGTGTGTGTGTGTGTGTGTGTGTGTGTGTGCCTGGCCATTGCGAGTGGTTGGTTGGCTGGCCGGGAATAGTGGGCGATGACTGCACTGCAACCACCCGCCTGGAAACATGATCCCCTGTCCGCCTTCGAATCCATGCACAGTATAGTTCAGAGCACGGCAATGTAGAAGATGAGCAAGTTTCTTTTTTTCTTCTTCTTCTCTTCGCGTAGTGCTCCTTGTGCGACCCGCGACGCTTTGGCCTGTGAGTAGCAATCGAGATGCGGCAGCTGCTGTGCATAGTCGGCACCACAGCTGCCGCCTGTAAAACTCCGAGTACGATGGCGTAAGCCAGCGACGTTCTCACGTACTATGGCGGAATTCGGCCACAGTTCTGAAAACCGAAGTGATGCCTATCTTGCCGTGGCTGCCGAGCTGATAGTCCAAGAACTTGGAGGGGATCCAGTCCTCTGGTGGCGTGCTGGAGATAGGTTGAGGCACTGCGCCATCGCCAGATGGCCTGAGCTGATATCGAGACTGGAGAATGTCACGATCCAGGTTTTCTCGTCACTGATATGGTCAAAGTACCCTGTGTTGTGCGGCTATGCGCGTCCTCCCCGGTCCCCTGGCGGCAGAGTCACCACATCATGAGACACCTGTACATCCAGCTTGGCCAAACACAGCCTTTAAGCCAAGCTACAACAGAGTCAGAAATCACGACATCTTTCTCAAGAACGACGACAAGATAACAAACGGCGACCCTTCGCTCGGAGAAATCCAGACTTCCCCACCACCTCTCCCTACCAAGCATTCGATAACGGCGGAGCGACCGGTTTCTTCCCACCCACTTCTCGCCCAGACCATCAAACTTTACAGTGGCCAAGACGCGCTGCTGACCAGTGAACTCCAGTGAGCTCCAGTTGAACCATGATGGCCTGAGCTCGACGATTTGCTTCCTAATTGCTTGGCCTAGCAAAGCCCCCTCTCAGCCGCGATTCGAGTCACCATTCCAACAAGGGGCCCCCAGCTCAATTTCCCAGCAGCGGGGTTTCCTCGAGTCGCGCGCGTGTCGAGGGGTTCGAAGAGAAGCGACTGGTGAAGACGTCCCTCCATTGTTCCCAGGGCCGTTCTCCTGCCCCTCCACCCTCTATTGTGTGTTTTGCAGTAGGGACACCGGACACTCTCCCGTTAGCTGAATTTAGTACCGTAAACCCGCCCGAGTTGACGCCGCTGCCGCTTTCGTCACCGTCATGGCGCCAGGCTAACCTGATCAACGATGGAGCTGACGCGCGGTGCGATGTGCCGTGTGCCGTGGCTTGATAGCGAGGAAAGCTTGTCTTCCAGAGCCTCAGCGGCACTACACCGTGCTGTGGACCGTGCTAAGCTCCCTTCGATGCCCCTGCCGCCCACCATCTCACCTGGTACCCCCTGTAACCCCACGGGTTACAGCGCAGCCCCAGGGTCTGTGGGCCACCGAAACGTTCGCGGTCACAGGGAGTCATGGTCACTGGAACAGAGGGCCGTATGGCGGCTATGATTGCAACAGGAGATAATAACTGTAGTCGAGACCATGTGATCGGCGCATCCTGCTCCCTCTTCTCGTCACTCCCAAGCCCTGACGTGGGCGATCCAGAGAATGTTCCGGAAGAAACCTGTCAGATTGTCAGAACAGAAGCTTCGCACATCATCGTCACACCGACACCGATCGGCATTGCAAAGCAGCTCGACTCCTCAAGATCATTCATTACCTAACTCCGTAACTCACACAAAAAAAGCAATGACCATTGTCAGCCAGTAGCGACGAGACCAGTGACGCCATCGTCGGTCCGACAATCCACTTTCAGTGCCACTGCCAACCTTCCATTCGTGTTCCAGAACATTTAGAACCCAACCCATGGGGCGAAAGGGATCGACGACATTCAACCTCCAATCGTGAAGTTGGCACACCCACTCACACACCTGGTGACCAACTACCACCACCTTCCCTTCTCACGATAGACACGCTGACGGGTGAAAATTCCTTCACCGAGCGATGCATTCCCCGCCCAGA
Organism: Sarocladium kiliense; assembly: GCA_030734395.1. Lineage (NCBI taxonomy): Eukaryota > Fungi > Ascomycota > Sordariomycetes > Hypocreales > Sarocladiaceae > Sarocladium > Sarocladium kiliense. The sequence continues at coordinate 48,096 of JAUZTG010000020.1, read as the reverse complement.
ACCCCGGCACTCCCGACTCCCAGTCCTCCTACTGTCGTCAGACCCCACGCCAGCGCTGTCGCCTCGTAGTCAACGACGTGATCGCCCCGGGGTAGCGCATCTCCCTCTGCAGCAGATGCCGCCTCTGATGGCGTCGGTTCGTACTGGGCATCGTCCCCATCTTTGCTCTTGCGCGGCCTGCCGCGTCTCCTCACGCTGCCCTTTTCGTCCACTTCGTGAGTGCCGTTGATACCCGTCGAGATGGCCTTGGGCTTCGCTCTTCTCTTCGAAGTGGGGGATGACGGCTGAATGGGCAACACTTCGTCGACGTCATCACGGTGCAACTCGTAGAATGGAATTGTGGTTGCCAGCACACCGGATACATCAATGGCCCGGACTGCAGCCCAGAAACCAATCGAAAGCGCCGACAGCAGCACGTCCCTGCCAATGCCGCCCACCACCGGATGGTCTTCTGTAGCGCCCAAAAGCCTACCAAATGCACCACTTGTACGCTCCCACGATGATCGTTTCTCGACGTCGAATGGTAGATGGATGCTATGTCGGTGCTCATGCGCAGCTGGCGCGTTGTAAGCGAGCCCCACGATGGTTGCTTTGACGTGCAGCAGGAAGGAGGCTGCCGAGATGAACTTGAAGAGCTTGGTATACGTTGCGTATGCCTGGTGAGGGTGCGAGTGCTGCACGCCCCAGCTCACGGGAATCAAGTTCGGCAAGGCCAGGGGCGCATATGTCAAGGCACGCGCTGCTAGAACGAGGTACTTCAAAGAAGGGGTATTGGCGAAGTATGGCGTGGCGCTGAGGATTGCAAAATTCGAGGCGAGGACTAAGACGTAAAGGAACGCGTGCGGCTTCCAGTTGACCGGCTTTGGTGGGAAGATTGCATTCTTCCAGCGCACGTATCTGTTTGATGTCAGCGACTGGATCCCACAGTTCGCGATGGAGCTGAACGAACCTCGATACGGGCAAAGTCCCATAGTCCAGCAGAGGCAACGGAGTCGGCGTCAGGATCAGGGCAATGAAGAATAGGTTCTGAGCAAAGGGCAGCGAGACCAACTGGCCAAGTGCAAGATAGGACCACAGGAGTGGGATGTTGCGTCGACGACCCTCCACGGCCAAGAGCATGCTCCAGGATATCAGGCCCAGGTCGATTTGCTGCCCCCACCAGAACCGGCGTGCTTTCTCGGCGGCGATCTCGACGGCATCAAGATGTAATGGAGTGTCGCTCAGCCATCGAGTGAGATGGACTTCCGTCGCATTCTCTCCGAGTGGAAAGATGCCTTCATGGCCGTAGAATCTGATTCATCGTCAGCTTGCTTTCGCACTGCGCAAGGACATGCTTTCTCTCTTCTCATACCTAGTTGGTAGTTTGATATCACGTTGACTAGCCCAGACTTTGTATGAGAGTGTCGCGTAACGCTCAGTGGAATAGACGGCAGACAGCAGGCTGAGCGCAGCGAGCGTGGCGAAGATGGGAAGAAGTGTCGCCCGCCGACTTATGCGCTCTCGAGTATCCTGAGTGGGACCTAGGGCACGGTATGATCTATAGAGACCTCGACCGACCTCGAAGGTGAGGAAAGTCCCGAGGACAACATGCCCTCCGACGAGGCCAACGGCGAGGTAGCTAGGTTGCGATGATGTCAGAGGGCCGTCCTAAGTAACCGCAACGAAAGATACGGCAGACAACTAGTGCAAGGGCTTCGACTCACTCTATGGGAGGCTGTAGCGGTATAGGCGCCATTCTTGTGAGTTGAGACGACTCGCGTGACGCTGTTCGTGATGGATTCTGGCAAAGCTTCGGATGTGAAGCTCCTGTGCTTCGACGATGATGGTGGAGCTGCAGCTGGAGCTGGAGCTGCCCGAGCCGCGAAGTGGGAGGTGGCCCCACCCCCACCACAGCGCTTCTACAACGCGGGCATCCGTTTGCGGGGGGATGTCAACAATCAACAACCTTCATTCACGGCCATGATGGACGCGTATCAGGTTAATTGCGGTGATTCTGGCTCTGTATACCAAACACGCAGGTCACTCCCTGTAGGGAATTATGCATTGACCTTCCATCTATTGCTAAAGCATCGACTCCGTACATCATCTAACCCTGACCATCTTACCAAGAACTTCCTGGGGTAGAGGGGACAACATATATGAGTTTAGACAACTACAAGTCTGAATGAAATAGCTGAATTAAACCTGATCATACCGCCAGACTTCTTTTCGAGAATGTCGCAAGTTTCATTCTCCATATTTTCTTCGAAGGCTTCGCCTAGTGCTACTGACACGGAGCCTCTCTGGTGTGCTGCTTCCTTGTCGAACAACGTCTTTCGTGTTCATTAGCATAGCAATAGAAATTCATCGTTCACGCTCGCTTGCTTAATTATAATATTTTCGGCTTATTGGCCGTTTTCCCTCACCTGAAAACGCTGTGCAAGGTTCCTGCTTGACCTCTCTGAGCCTTATGCCTGGTGTAAGCCATCACCGCGTGAGTCACGATCCTTGCATACATACAGCCACCACTGCAGTCAGCTTATGAGACAAAATTACTCAAGAACTTTCCAGCGAAGTAGCTCGTCTCTCAGGTGAACGCTTCCGACGGCCTTCGGGCCTCTGAATCCATCGAGTTCGATTCTCGAAAACTCTCTTCGGAGCTTCGCTTTTTGTTTTTGGTCATGTATCGAGACTGCCCGTTCACCCTCAAAGGTACCACCACCACGTGACTATCTTTCGATACCGGTCAACTCAATGCAAACAGGTGTGATCGTATCTCAATTATTTTTATGGTCCCGTGTGGCCTTCGCGCCTCGAGCTCTATCTTCCACCAATCTCCCACGCCATGTTATACAGTTCACAATCATCCGTACGATCAAAAGGCTCAACTTTGGGCATTAAAGCCCCATCCCGGTTCTCGTTCCGAATTTTATCCCGTCTCGCTTTTGAGTGTACCTAGCCTCCAAGGCCTTTCTCGTCTTCCTCATCAATGATGATACCGGCAGGCGGGCTGGAGGGTGGTTGGAGAGCTTGCTGTCTTCGGCCAGATGTGGTGTGGTTCTAAAGGAGCCAACAAGTTTGATGCTGCGTCTGACTGGTCGGTAAAGTATGACCCCAACATGACCAGACCGCGCCCATCACCACGGCCGGTGACCGAAGGGGGAAAGTATGTGACTTCACGCCGCTGCGCCGAAGCCGGCAAGGAGACCTGATTCTTAGGCTGCATCACGCTCAAGGACTTTGTAGAGGACATCGCGTATTCTTCTCCTACCAACATATCATGGCGATTGAAGAGACTCATACGTGTTACCAGAAGCTCGGATGAGCTTTGCGTGATGTACACATAATCCGGAGTCCATTGTGAATGTCACCGACAGTGGCGTTAGGCTAAGCATAACAACGTCGATCATCTTCGCCTTCGCCCGGTGGATCAGCGTCGGTGGGCTGCGAGTCGTTTTGCGATTCGACAGTCGATAGGTCGTGACCAAGACGGAGAGGTTCATATGTCGCATACGGGACGGTGGCTCGTCCGTGTTGGAATCGGTGAACCATCTGGAGGCCTTTCCCTTCCGATGTCGAGCTTCGAGAGATGCCAGGCGGAGGTGCTTGCCGCATGGCGAGAACTTTGCCTTAATAGAGGCTTGCCTGGCTTTATGGCCTCATTAGCGATGGTATACGTCTGGGTGGCGAAACACATAAACCTACTACATCGTGTCGTTGCTAGAAGGCGGCGGACAAAGTATGTCTTCGCCTTGTAGTCGACGAAGAGCACATCATCTTTACACAGGGACCACACGAGGAGTGGCTGGTTCGGATGGAGGATCGGCGGCGAATGATAAAGCATTGTAGACAGTGCGTAGTCAAAGTGGAAGATTTCCCGCGGATTTCCTTCTGGGTTATTTTAGTCGATCACCAGAATCGAGCAGCGGCGATCACTCTCATCTCGTCGACGCCGTTGCTTGGGTTTCCATTCTGGAACAAAGAGTGAATCCAGGCCTCCAACGCCGATGCCATCATGGTGGCCTGATGTTTCTCTTTCGTCGAACTCTTCTGAGCTTTCCTCGTCGTCTGAGCCGATTATATTGAGAACCGGCTGCAGATCGTTGAGCCATTGAGCAACATCGGTGACCATCTCGTCTCGGGATTCGTCGCTCCTATCGCTTGCAGGTGAAGCCGGCTCGCTGCCATTCGCTAGAGTGCTGGCTTTTGAAGGAACTGGACTTTTGTCCGTCTCATCCAATGATATCTCCGCCTCACTACCGATGCTCGTTGAACCTTCACTGTATGTTTCGTAGGTTGATGAAGGAGTGTCGCTAGCTGAGTCGCTGTCATTGCCATTGGGATCGCAATCGCTAGAGCTGTAGCTGTCCGACGAGCCTATACCCTGTTTCTTACTTGCGTCTGTGCAATCAGTATGCATCTTGTAAGCTAATAGACGCTATGAAAATTACCATTTTCTGGGGGTTTCTGCGACTCCTTCTGGTCTCTTGCCGACCAGAAATATTGTCATCACGAATCATCTGTCTTCGTGACAGCACTAGTATCCCACCCATCTCCGTAAACTCTTGAAAGTAGGAAGGAACGTCACTTTCAAGTTGCTCCAAGCCGACAACATGGTCAAATGTGTAGTCCTCAATACTACTAAGGGATTCTCATCTTGACGACGAACCAGATCAGTTCATGCGACTTGGCCTTCGAGAGTCGCATCCACCTGAGTCTGCGTTACAATGAGCTCACTGAAGACGGCAGAGAGAAGGTCTGGAGGCAGTTCCTCGGTAAAGCTGCTCATGCCAGCAAAGAGAAACGAGTCAGCCTCTCTGAGGAGGAGATCAAGAGACTGGCTAAACGCGAAGTCAACGGACGCCAGGTAAGACATTTCCCCGCTCAGTAGTGAACTGATCAAGGTAGCTGATGCCACTGGGTGTCTAGATCAAGAATATCATTAGTGCCGCGCGTGCACTGGCACAGGACACGGATCAAGTGCTGGGCATGGAGCACCTCGACACGGTTCTGGAGACGATGCTGGTGTGGAAGCTCGAGGCAACCCTCAGACGATGAGGCGCAACAGTATCATGCTGCGGGATCTCTTAGTCTAGGTTATCGAAGTCACAACCTTCTCTTGGCAGATTGATGGTTTGCAGAACATGTATAGTATAGCCATGCCAGCGCCTGTAGGCTTTTGTACTTCCCCTCATTCGACGCTTTATCGTTATCGTGGAGTCTCATGCACTGTCCATCAGTGAGTGAGCAGCCCAGGCTCCAGGCTCGTCACGTGCTCTAACCGACATGCCGTCTCAAGACTGTTATTAGTGCGCTCACCTGCCACTTTCAGACCCCACGGCGCCCGAGACAAGGTGCCCCACCTCTGACGACAGCCTCCGGGGGACATGACCAAGTCAGCCGGGCCAACCATCACCTTTGCATCATTCTCTCCAATTTAGCTTCTCTGAGCTCCCGAGACCATTCCCACACGGCCTGGACGTCGCATGATCCAGTCGGTCGCCACTTCAACTTCTAGCTTTTACAAGAATGCTCTCCTCGCACCTATGACCCTGTTCTCAGACAGCTACTCCCGTACCAACGCAAACAGACCGGCTCGGCGACTCTCCGAACCTCACCCCTCTCCAGTATGGCTGGTCTATCGCCGTCACCGCCAGAAGCGGCGCAGAAAGACAACGAGTCACCAAGTCGGAACTCGTCAGAACGTATAGATGAGCGATCGCCTCTCTTGTCGCCGAGTCCCAATGGCAGCCCGAGCCAACAGCCACAATATGCGCACGCTCCAGACAGCTCGCAGAATACCAAGAGCGTGTGGTACCTCATTTTGCTGACAATCGGCATTGGAGGTCTCCAGATAGCTTGGTCGGTCGAGCTATCCAATGGCTCGCCATACCTTCTCTCCCTAGGCCTGAGCAAGTCACTCATGGCACTGGTCTGGATTGCGGGACCCTTGTCCGGTACACTGGTGCAGCCGTACGTCGGGATGCTCAGTGACAACTGTCGCATTCCTTGGGGAAAGCGCAAGCCTTTCATGGTCGGTGGCACAGCTGCTACGATTCTGTCGCTGTTGTTTCTCGCCTGGGTGAAGGACATTGTGGGTGGCATCCTCGGTCTTTTTGGTGCCGACCTCGAATCAAACGGCGTAAAGGTCACCATTATTGTCGCAGCGGTTCTAGGAGTCTATGTCTTGGATTTCGCCATCAACACACTGCAGGCGGGTATTCGCGCTTTCATCGTAGACTGCGCGCCAGCTCATCAGCAAGAGGCTGCGAATGCTATGGCAAGCCGTATCATCGGCTTTGGCAACATCGTCGGGTACATCGCCGGTTATGTGAAGCTCTCTGAGTTCCTCTGGTTTCTTGGAAATACCCAATTCAAGATCCTTTGCGCCATTGCGAGCATTGCTCTTTTCGTCACGGTCGGCATCAGCGTGGTCTTGATCCCTGAACGTGACCCTCGCTTGGAAGGCCCTCCGAAAAAAGGTCAGGCAGGTATCATCTCCTTCTTTATCTCCATCTTCAAATCGATCAGGCATCTTCCACCAACGATCAAGCGAGTCTGCATGGTGCAATTCTTCTCTTGGATTGGCTTTTTCCCTCTGCTCTTCTACACAACCTCCTACATCGGGGAGATCTATCTGGAGCCCTACCTTGAAGCAAATCCAAACTTGCCAGAGAAGGAGCTCGACGAGCTTTACGAACAAGCTACGCGGATCGGAACGTTCGCTCTGCTGGTCAACTCAATTGTCAGTCTTTGCATCAACGTCTTCCTACCGTTCTTTATTGCCCCGACATACGACAGCCGTCCGCTCACCACAGGACCTGGCGAGGTTGGTTCAGCTCCGAAGCTTGACAGTGAATCTGAGAGCTGGTCGTTCCTGGAGAAGTTGCAGATCCCTGGCTTCACACTCCGACGTGCGTGGTTCTCGGGGCTTGTCCTGTTCGGCGTGTCCATGTTCTGCACTGTCAGCATTCGCTCTGTCAAGGCAGCGACCGCACTGATCGGTCTTGTGGGCGTGACCTGGGCCATGACTCTCTGGGCGCCGTACGCTATCATTAGTGCGGAGATCAGTAGGAGAGACGCCATATCTCGTGCACGGAAACTGCGCAACATGCAGATCGATCCGACAACTGTCGGTCCGAGCGCTTCTCCCAGCTCAGATAGCGATAGCGACAAATCAGATGAGGACGATGATCAAGCTGGTGTGATTCTGGGCATTCACAACATGGCCATCGCGGCCCCTCAGATGATCGCCACGCTCGGCTCAAGCATCATCTTCAAGATCTGGCAGAAACCACGAGGAACACCCGGCGACCACAGCATGTCTATCGTATTTGCTCTGGGAGGCGTGTTTGCTCTCATTGCGTCATTTTTCCTGCTTGGGATGAAGGACGGTGGATCGTTACCGTCTGATCTCGTCACTGGCCTCGAGGAGGGCGATCACGTTTCTGGACGCCTGATGCGTACCTCGTCGCGGAGAAGCCAAGACCAAGCTGCGTTGACGAGGAATCGCAGCTTTGGCGGCGCGGAAATGCAATAATGTGGGACTTAGGAATAGATTCACGGCATATCTTAGAGCACATGCATTGCGGTTTATGTTTGGAGTTGGTTCGGTTGAGTTCCCTTCGATCTTGGTAGTTTGTGTTGTCTTGGTGATAGCAATTAGAAGGCGTTCTGCGTGGTTGCGCTGCGCCAATGTGGCCAGACAAGTTATTTAGGCTCGCGAGAGCCCGTCATCTTTCCATCTCAACTGCAAGAATCTCATCATGTTCTCCCCCCAACCCTTGGTGTCATATTCTGCCCTGCAAATCCTCAAGCACCCAACCGCCATACCTTCAGCATGCCTTCCCAAGGAACAGCCCTTCTTGCCCAGCAAAGAATAACTCGTCTCCCTCACCACTCAGGATCCCCAATTCGCTGAAGGAAAAAAAAAAAAACCCCCCATTCATACGCCCACCGGCGTAGACGAAGGAGTCGGAGTTGCGGTGTATGTCGCCGACGAGATGGTCTTCCCACAGAGGCCAAGGGAGGTTCGAGTCTCTCCCGGAAGCGGGCCCAAAGTGGGATCGTAGGAGGTGATACCAGCCCAGTAGTGGCACCACGATGTGCTTCCGTCACAGTAGCGGATATCGCAGCTGATGGAAGAGATAGAGGAAGTTGGAGCTAGTTGGTTGGTAGGCGGATAGGTGATGAGGGCTGTCGGGAGGGCGAGGGAGGCGACTGTGCCGGCGAGGAGGAGGATGTATGCGAAGGACGGCATCTTGCCGAGAATATCACTTGTTTGTATTCCTGCTGGGGTACGAGGATCTACATATGTTAGAATAAATGATTCCTTGCCAATGAGAATGTTCAGTGGCTTACGGCTCTTTGCAGGATGATCTCGGCGAGGTCACTAGAGGAGCGTAGTCGTTACGAGAGGTCAATGGGGCATACTCGAGGGGAGAAATGGTCCCCAAGAAGCCGCGCAGAAAGATAGGCGTTTGGACTGCGGTATCTCGTTGTGAAGATACAGACTGCACGGGACGTCCGACAGAGTGGTGATGGCAAGAGTAAGGTACTCGGAAGGGAGGAAGAAGAAAACCAGCCTCAGCCTCTTGTGAGTCTGGCACGGCGGTGAATGCACATGTGATGTTGGACGGCTGACCTTACGACGACGACAGCCGTCAAGATCCGACGAGGCAGCCGTTCACCCCAGCTGGCGAACAGCCAAGACGGCCGATACGTGCCGCCTGTTCCAGGAGGTCTCGTGAAGGTTCTGGACCGGGTCCCATCATGGTTGGGATGACGGCAGAGGTACGGCCGCGAGCCAAGACAATTTGGCGAGGAAGATTGGAATCCGAACGATGAGAAAGAGGAGGCAAAGATAGCGGATTTAGCGAGGAGGAGATATGGACCGAAAGATGGCCGACTCGGTGGGGTTGAGGGGGAAGTGGTCTCGGTGAGATGGGAGGGACGGGATGTGACTGAGGGTGGGACACAGGTGCACGCTTGTCAAACGACGGCAGATGGAAGAAGTGGGCGGTGACAAACGATGGAGTTGAGTTTTTGATGGTTTGTCCAGTGCAGCGCAGCGCAGCTATCGGTGCAGATGGGACGCAGCTGGGCTGTCGTGTCACTCTCACGCTGCAACCCCGACTTCTGAACTGATTAGTGAGATGGCATTCAAAATGCAGCTACAATGTAGAAAAAGAAAACATCAATAGTCACAGTCACGTTCTTGGCAATGAATTGATCAGAAGCAGGAGAATAATATCCTCGCTCAGTTCTATTTCCAGCTTGTCTCCTATGCCGAAAAACAAACCCCCCCAAAGTCGAGAAATATGTACAGTTGAACCAAAGAGGGCGACCTAGCCTATTTCACCAGTCTGGGCACGCAGGTAGAAGAGAAGAATGAAAATAGAAACAGAAAGAAGGAGAAGAATGCAATGGGTTGTTAGCTCCCATGCCATGCCGTCAGAAGATGCAAAGTCGCAATGATACTGCTCTCCTCCTCCGCCACTCTCGCCGTCATGTGGGTATATCATGCTCGCCAAACGAAAAAGAAAGAAAGAAAAAAAACCATCATGATGCTTCAACTTCAACCTCACGCCTTGAACGCAGTAGGCACCACCTCCCTCTTCGTCTGATTCGCAGAATACACCTTCACAGAGTTCACCTTCCAGAACGCATTCTCAAACGCCCCTGGATCATTCGACACATGATCGATGCACGTCGCCGCCTTTGCCGAGCACTCCGGGTTGTTATTCCACACATCCGCGGCACCAGCCCAGTCGCCACAGAAGGTCGTGTTGAAGATGATCTTGTGGCCGTAGAAGTGCTCGTCGATGTTGCAGCCTTGGCCGCCGTTGAAACGAGCCTGGGGAGGACCCCAGGAGGAAGGGTTGGGGTTGCCGGAGAGGATGTCTTCGGGGATGGCGGCGCGGGGGAAGAACCAGATGGAGATGAAGTCCGAGGTCCATTCTGTGGCGTAGACGCCGCCCAGGACGTCGTTGAAGCCGTCGCCGTAGTTTTGGTTGTTGGAGGTTTGTTGGCCGCAGCCGATGTTGCCGTTGCCGGCATTGCAGTCTGTGCCTTCGAGGTGTGTGCCTTCTGCGGTGCCGTCGTTGGTGATGGAGCAGCCAGGACCGGTGTGAAGGGTGTTGATGTTGGAGACTTGGTTGTTCACGCCCTCGATGATGTCGATTTCACCTTGGTTGGGCCAGCCTGGGTCACCGTCACCGAACATCCAGAAGGCAGGCCAGGCTCCGCATTCGCTGGCGGGCATATGAGAGGCATCGACGATGAAGAGACCCTTTGTGAAGGTGTCGCGGCTTTCGAGGCGGACGGAGCGGCGGCCATTGGGAGGGTTGACAGTGGTTTTATCGACGCCCATGAAGACGGCTCCGTCGACTGTGCCGGCGAGACCTTCAGCGTTGGCGGTTGGGCCGTCAACGTACTCGACGAAGCCATTTGTAGGGTCGCTACCGGTGAAGAAGTTGAAGGAGTCGAAGAAGTTGGAGGCGTCGTAGGTGTTGGTCAGGGAATACTGAGCCTGGGCACTTCCAAAGAGGAGTGCGGTAGCTCCCGCAACGAAAGAAGCGGAGTAACGCATGATGTCGCGTGTGGTGATTCGTTGTCTAGGTGCGTTCTCTCGTGGCCTTGGTTTATTCTTTGCTTAAGCAAGGGACAATTGTTCTTGAAGCTTTTGTGTGAGCCAGCCACAGGCTTTTGCCTGTACTTGGTAGTGAGTGAGCGAAAGAAGTGAACTGAAGGGGTTGATTGTATGTAGTCCGGAATAGGAACCGAAGAAGAGAAGAAGCGTCTAGATTCGGCCGAGCGAAGGGAGCGAGCAGGTCTCTTTCTTCCTTATATATCACGAGCCAAGATCATTGAGGGAAAAAAAAAGCGAGAGGCGGTGGAGGATCCCAGTGGATGAAGCGATGACGGCGAATGTGTCAAAGCAGTGTGTTGATCGCGTGGTGGCTTGATCCGAAATGGGGAGAAACGAGTGCGCACGTTCTTCCCGTTATAGCAGTGTCCTTCTCAAAAGGAAACGATCAAAAGGGCGGTGGCTGAGAGGTAGCTTGTGACGTGGTGCGAACAATGGGCAGCAAAAGCAGCCTCTGTAGGGAATGTGAAGAATCGATAAAGTTGAAAGGGAGGAGGGAGAGGCGGTTCTAGGCGTGAGGCTTTGCGAACAAAGGAGGGGGGCCCAACACGCAGACAATGGGAACCCAGTAGATGAGACAGGGGGGATTTTGTGTACGTATGATTCACAAGGAATGTAGAAAGTTTTTTTGCTTTAAGGAGAGGCACCTCACAAGAGGAGAGAGAATGGGTGGTTGGTTGGTTGGTGGTGGTGTTTAGCTGGAGTGGGTGAGACAAGTGGTGAGCAGATAGACCACGCGCGGGAATGTGGGCATCTAAATAGAGGAGCCAAGCTACGCCATCGCCAGTAGTATGATCTGGAAAAGCTGAATAGAGCCCCAGCTTGGTCAAGGAAAGAGAAGGAGAAAAAAAAGACAATAGGGGTGGAAACCGTAGTCACGTTTCACTTGAGGTTGGGTCCAAGAAGCAACCGTCCAGGCGCGCGTGTGTAGTGCAGCAGTGGATGGTGGTAGTCGGAGTGGTGAAGCTTGGGTGCTGCAGGAGTGGAGATGGGCGGCTGGCAGAGGGGAGCTTGAGTCTAGGACGAGCAGGGGTGCAGGATATGAGAGGACGGGAGAGTGCGAGAGGATGGGATGGGGAGACTGGATTGCATGAAGCAACGAGTGCTTGGGCGGCTCTGGGCGGGTGAGGTCGTGTGTGGGCATGGGTACGGTATGAGGGATAGGAGAGCTTAGCATTGTCTGTGCTGGTTTGTGTGTAGATGAAAGGAGAGTTGAGGTTGAGGCTGAGGAGAGACAATTGACGCCATGTGCAGCATGGATTGAGTGGCAGATGCATGCATGCATGGATGTAATGTATGAATATATGAATGGACAGTGCTGTGAGGCTTGAATCATCTGAGCAGCCTGCACAGGAACAGTATGAATCAGACAGCCACGCTGGCCTGGAGGAGATGACTCGACTCGCACAGCACAGCATCCACCGCATCAGCTGCCGAGTCTCCTTTCCTCTACTTTCCTTCTTTCATCCATCCACCCATCCCAGCGCTGTTTCGTTTCGGCCGACATGCTCTTTGTTTGACGCGCCCATGTGAGAGAGTGTCAGTTAGTGCGCTTCCCCCGACTGTCTCGATCAGGCAAGTCTGGGCCCAAACGAGTGGCTGTCAGCGGCCCGTGCAGGTCCAAGGTTGCAGCCCACTAAACCCTCCCCCTCCCCCCACTACAGCAGCCACCGGGTTGGGGGGCCCATCCACAGTGCGGCGCTTCAGTTGGGTTTGGTTGTTTCCTTTGTCTGGATTGGCTGGATGGCGCTTATTAGTGCTGGGAGGCTAAGCTGCCGGTAGCCAGGCACAGGAATGACAAGACACTGGGCACTTTGCGCCACGTTGCTTTTCTTTTAACCATCGCTGCAGGATGAGATGAGAAGAGATGAGAAGAAAGATGCGAATGAAATGAGATGAGACGAGATGAGCACAGGCAGCAGACTTGATCCTGGATCTCCAGCGATACGGCTGCCAAGCTACCATTCGCCGAGATACCTCCATCTCCCGCGTCGCACGAATCATCTGCTAGATCACGCACCTTGCTCTCCCGTGAAACAAGGCCCCATCCAAAACCTCAAGACCTTCTCGCTTGCTTCCATTCGCTCGGAGCTTTTCCGCCTCTCATCTCCCATTTTTTTTGGTCGTCTTCTTTCTTCTTCGCTGCATGTTTCCACCCTTCGCAAATCTCCCGGTCGGCAGCGTCCTCCCGGGCGGATTGCCCACAGGGGGGGGGAGGGGGAGATCAGTCCCACCCACATTCTGATGCTGATCGTTACTCCGTCCTCCGAATCCTGTGTATCAGCTTCGAGCACTGGCTGTTCATGCGACTGCCCTGGGTAATCACCTGCTCACCGCATTCTTTTGTCTCTCTGGATGGCATTCCTCAAGTTTTGCCCCAAACATAGTAGAAGCATCCTCATTCGTAAATGTGCAGTCTAGTCGCTGATCCGTCTCATAGCCGCCTGCCCTACTATTACCGCCCAAGCGGTGCATCTGCATGCAATCCTGGCGCCAATGCAACTCCCTCCACGACGATCCCCCTCCCCTCCTATCGAAGTTTCACCGAAACAATTGCAGAACCCAACGTGGGGTTGCATCGTAGAGTTTGGCAGCCGCTGTCTCCTGGCTATCCATGATAATCGCCGACGCGGCTTTTGCATACGCCGCCGTCCTTCCGCATTCGCAATCAGTCCAGCATTCTCGAACTCAGACTTCATAAACGCACGGCCACGAATCCTCCTTCATGCGCCTGTCTAAAAATACACTCACCACCTCCGACTTCTAAAAAAGCAATATCCATCCCCACGTCTCAATCCCCGTATTCCTTCGTCTGATCTCCCGTTTCACCCATCCGACCATGCGCATCCACAAACCAAATGCTAATCCCTTCACCTACTTATCGGCCCTTTCCTTCATCCCATCTCCCCGTCGGAGGAACTATAACCGATAAATGCGACAACGTGTCTTCGATTGAATCTTTCTTCGCGATGTGACCCTTTCGACAAAGCTTGCGTCGTCTCAGATCACTGTCACTTGCCTGTCTGGGGCATGCCGATGCTGATCCCTATCAACCGCAATACTACCCGTACCGAAACCTTCTCGCGGAAATCCGCTCCTTCATGGTATTGGTCCAACTCAAATATTAGTTCATGAAAGGGGATTGACAAGCCACGTGTCTGGTCTTGCATCGTATACATGCTACTTGTGAACTGCATGGCTCTCGAATGAGAGTCTCGCACCGTAGTGATCCGTCTACGTTAACGATCCTGAACATCTTCATCGGTCCTTTCAATGTCGTTGACCAATTGATTACGATTTCCTGTCTCATCTGTCATGACCTCTAGCCAAAAGCACTAAACGCTCGCTTGGGGAACTCCCAGTTCCCGATGCTCGAAATTTGTCCGATATCAACATTAGAACTCCTCGCGTATCCTTCCCTCTCGCGGTATGCAATTACGTCGAACGTCATCGCCTTGCGTCGCTGCCGTCTTCAAACTTGTTTCCTGAAATCCCTGGAATAGGCAGGTGATGCAGATACCAAGGACCGCAACGTTGCGCGCTCTGTTCCCTCTTCATGTTCAAATTCCGCCAAGTCGCTTGTGTATATCCAGCATCTTATCCGTCAGTTCGTGTCTCATTTATTAATTCTTCAGGGAAGCTCGAAGGCGCACACATGCTGCCCAGAACCTCCTCTCGGCCCGTTTCGTCTGAATCCTCACAGCTTGACGTGTTGGCCGGTCAGCTTGAACCATAGCACTGCCACCAAATCCTCCTTGAACTTCTCCCACCATGTTCGGTTGAGCCAGTAGCTGTATTGGCGGTGGAAGTACATCTCTGACCAGCAATTACGACCCGCCTCACAGCCGGCCATGTTGACGACGAAATCTCGATCCCTTTCATCGTAGTGGAACATGGTATTGTTCTTGCCAGTACCATCACCACATGCTGGCTGCGGATAGCTGTTCATCATGCGCTGTGGCATGAAGGCCGTGTGCTGCCGCACCCAAGGCTGGTTCGCATACATGTTCTCCAGCGCGCTTTGCTCCTGGTGAGTCCATTCCTTGTGCTTCTGCTCGTAGGCGACCGGGTCCCACCACATATCCAGGAGACGCTCCGTCCAGGCGCTGCGGCGTATGAAGAATGAGCCGAGGCTGAAGCCGGCACAGTCCTGCGATATGATGAGGTTGATGGAATCCGGGTTACCGTCTCCGATGGGGCTGAGAGCGTCGTCGTCGAGGTAGGGGTCGGTAAAAGGGTGGGACATATTGAGCGGGTTGTAGACATTGATGTCGCGGTAGACCTTGTCGCCCAGGTTCTTGAAAATATGGCTCTGGAGTGAGTAGTAAGGCTCCATGATGACCGTGTTCAGGTCAAGCCACCAGATCCTGCCGGAGTGTCAGTTGAAGGTCCATGGCCTCTCAATCTGATCCTGCTTACCATTCAGCATCCGGGTACTTCTTGAAAGTAGCCCGGATCTTGTCGACCTTCTCCCAGCTCTCTCGCCACTCGTGCGCATACTTGCGTTGTGATTTCATGTCGACAATTTCCAGGTTATAACCCCATCTGTCCACGTACCGCCTCTTATTCCGCACACTGTCACGCTCAACGGCCCAGCTTAGACCGCTTTTCCAGTCCATAACACCACCCTCCTTGTTGGCTGGCAAGATCATAACATAGTTCTCGCCACCTCCAGCCCACGAAGCTCGCCGGTACTGGAACAATAGAGCTAGGTTGGGTGTCAGCAAGGTCGTAGAAACAATGTTATGACCTTGGTCCATGACTTACGTCCATAGAGATAATGAAATGCGAGCCAAAGAACAAGGCCAATGACTAGTCGCAGCCTGAGCCTCGGTCCCATGCGAAACCAAACTCTCCGTAATCTACTCGACAAGCTTCCACCCAAGTTCAGCTGCCGTCTCCTAATCGCTTGCTCCTTCTCGATTATTGCCGCATGATGGGGGGTCGCAAAGCGCGGCAGCGAGCTCGACAAGCGGCGCATGTGGCGTTTGAAGAATCCCTGGCCTTGGCTTGGGAAACTGGGATAAGGACTCGCTCCAAGGTTCCTCATTTTTGATGCCTCCCACGGCACGGGACTAGTAGCTGGGTGAGATGGAGTTGACCTCCCGCTGTGGTTGGAGTTGAGGGCTGGACTTGACCATGCACTTCCAGGAACTGGCGATGGACTCCTGGACAGCGATGGAGTTCCTGTGGTACGAAAAAGGTTAGAACTCGCTTGATTCGGCAGATGTGAAGGTGACGAGGTCTTGCGTGACCGAGTTGGCCATTCGCGTGATACATCAATGGTACTCTGGCTCGCATATTGCTCCTCCTTAGCGGCACTCGCCAACAGAAAGAGTAAATGTCCGATACAGCCCGATCTTCAATTCGGAAACCACAGAGCATCTTGGCAGAGCGGACAGACAGACGGAGGTTCTGCAGCGGATTGCGAGGCGTGGGTGACAGGCGGGAGGTGGGAGGGAAGCCGCAGCGTACTGACCTGGAATCGGCGAGAGCGAGGGCTGATGCAGCTGCTCATTCGCCCGTCTCGGCTGGATCGACAGAAAATTCCCGTTTCGCTGCTCACTCAGCGTAGACACATTGACGGAAGAGCGTCTGCGATGGTGACCCTGCTTTCGTTCACTGAAGGAACTGGATGAGCCTGCACCGGCGGTACCGGAGTGCGGCTGATTGTCGTTTGGATCCATGGCGACGGTGGAGGCGAGAGAGACTCAAAAGATAAGGTGTGTGGTGCGCTTCCTGCGGAGGCGTCCCTCGCCCGTGTATGCGTTTGCGCGCGTATAGGCGGGAATGCGCAGGGCCAGACGAAGAAGGGGCTAGACGAGGGTGATGAGGGTTACACGGTGGCTTGGCTTCCGACGAGCACGAAAACGGTGGCTCGACCAGAAAAAAAAGGCGCTGGATGTGATCAGGGTCGCATGTGGCTAGATAGTTTGTCCTGAAGGTTGCAGGATGCAGATGCAAGAGATGATGGTGGTGGTGGTAGTAAAGATTGTGATAGTTTGAGGGGAGAGAAACCCTGGAGCGTTGAGATCGGTAGCCAGTGCTCAGGGCATAGTGAGTGAGCGAGAGAACGAGGTTGCAATCGTCAGTAGAGTGGCAATCGCGATATCCGGAGGATGGACAAGGGCCGAGGCGAATAGGACGGAAGTTGTGCTCAAACGAGATGACAGAGCGGCAGGGGTGGTCGCGTGGTGTGTGCGGTGGTGGTGAAGCTTATCTCGGAGGTGGTTAAATGGACGACCGACGTGGAAGCTGAGCTGCCGGTAAGGTATTCGCGGAGAGCAAGTGGGAGTGAGAGACGGGCAGAAGGATCCGGATTTGCGCTCGATATTGCCAGCTGTCAAAAAGGCGCAAGGATCGAGCCAAGAAGGTAATCGCCGGTAGATCGACAGGAATGGCGATGCGGGTGAGACACGTCAGGCAGTGATGAGCGGCATGTCGAGATGGAGTTGAGAGATTTCGAGGCATCGACTTCACACTCATTCACATTGAAGTGGAATTAGATATGGTGGTTGAAAATTGAGCACAGACACAGCCCAAAAGCAAAAAGGGGGCCAATGATCCCTGCCAACGCAAGCATTCAGTCAGTGCCTTAGTCTGGAAAGGAGTCCAAAGTGTTCAAGCGCTATTGTGAACAGGGGGCTTCGCACGCATAGACTGTAGCTTCGGTTCAGTCATTCATTCATTCATATTGGCCAGGGTCCACGGCCCACGGCCCACGTTCGCGTGGATATGGATACCTGACCTTCACAAGCTTGCGCCGAAAAAGGCGGATTGCGTACGGGTGCTGCGTGGCCAGTATCGAGAATGGCCCCAATACGTCCAAGTGTGGCATTGGGGGCCGAGGGAGGGTCACGAAACGCCACCCGAAAAGGCTAAAGGGACTGTTGTCAATCTTAAAAAAAAAAAAAAAAATGAGCTCGTCTCGGGATGGCCAGTGGTCTGGTTTATTAGTGTGCGGTCGTCCTCCGATGGAACGTATTGAGAAGGCCGAGATTGCGCGCGAGTGAGTGAGTGAGGCGAGGAGAGGCTATAGGGATGGTGTTAAGGTGACTGGCTACTAAGGTAGACTAGATGAGAGGAGACACCAAATGAGACACCCAGACCTCGTTGCGATTTTTCCAGAGATCGATCGAGACACAAGAGGAAGGTCCATGCCGGAATACGCCAACGGAGCCAGGAACAGGCATATGTAGACAAACAGGAGAGCACAGATTAATTAGGGGATCCCCTGGGCCTAAGACCAACCCAGCATACCTTACCTTACCTGAGGGGGCCACTGCCGGTGGAGCGGATCCCGGCATGATTCGCAGCAGGTGAGACGGGGCTAAAAAGCTTGACAGTCTTTGGCTTGTGTGGCTCAGTGTTTGATGAGGGTGAGGGCCTGCATGCTGCATTGGGGAGCTCGAATGGCGCAATTCAGAGTAGATTGTGCGGAAAAACAAGGTGCTGACTTTTCCTCGGGACACGCAAGACAGTGGCGTTCCGATGCTGCTGGACTACTGCACTGCACCGCACTGCACTGGACCTGCTTCTCACTGGCACGGTGACCCTCTGTGGGCTTACCTAATGGCTAATGCAGGTACCCGGCCACCCACTGCCCATCCTTTCTCATTGCTCCATGTTAGCGTAGGTAGTGATCACGGTTGGACGCGGTGTAGGCGAACAACAAGGTATAATAGACAATTCACGCAACTTGCTCGACCTTCACAGCATTTCAACCTCGCAATCGATTCTCACGGCTACTATTGGTCCTGCACCCCGGCATCTCCATCCGTCGCCAATGTTGTGGCCCGCGTCCCAGTGGCCAATTATTGTCACTGGTTAACCACCGAGGCGCCTGCATCTCCCCACGCACGTCCAATCACGTGCCGTCGTTCAGCCGCGAAGCGCTTAAGGCAGTCCTCCCACGCTCCACGACACCACCACCTCGACATTCGACGCCAACAAATTACGCGCCTTGTTATCCAGTCCACCAGCCAGAGCTCGCGATGCTCGAGACACGGCATGCTGCGACAGAGCCGAGACCCAGTTTGCAAGAGAGAGTGCAATGGCGTTGCCCAGTGGCGCGTCGAATGAGAGATGCCTGAGAGAGATGGAAGCGTGCGATCCAACAAGTGTTGGCGGCCCGGTGGCTCATGCTATTGACTGAGAGTCCTCTATTGTCCTCGCTCCTCGAACGAGGTGCTGCCTTTCCATTCATCTCTCTCCTTCTCTATCACACTGTCACTCTTTTCTTCTTGTCTTCGACTCGCCTTCCACCGTGACCTGGTGGTCGCTTCTCCTTTGTTTCATCTTCCTTTGTCACTCTTTAATTCAAAGGCCCTGGCGGCTTGCTTCCCCGCATACTCGACATCAAGTCACGGCCGATCGTCTTTGACAAAGTCGTCATTGCATCGCCAAAGGCTTCTCAACAGAAGTCTTTGTCGGAAATCACTACCGGGCCGCTCGACCTGAACAGCATGTGGGGTTTGCACGGCTTTCTCCAGGTCATTTGACATCTGACGCTTTGTCCTTACTGAATCAGTACTACTGCACGCCTGACAACTTGTCAAAGTGACACTGCTTCGCGGACCATTTCGTTTGTGAAGAGCAGTCAGTCATGGACAGACTGGGGAACAAACATGACGACGCACCTGCCCAAGGGGCACGCACAAAGGCCAAGGATGAATGGGAGGACTGGGAGGATGACGAGGGCATAACTCCCATCGATACCGCCGAGCAAGTTCTCATTCAAGGTCCTTTCACCATCAACAATCCAAAGCGATCATCAACTTCAAACAAATCATTCTCATCGCGGGTTTCGCGACAATCTACCATCAAGATCCAGCGTCTCAAGTCGAGACAACGACAAAAGGCTCAGAACGCAAAAGCCGGCATCAAACTCGTCACGGACATGACCGCTCTACGCCGCAAAAACCACATCGCCAACCAGATGAAGGACCCGGATCATAACACCGGCAAATTCGTCGACGCTGCCGCTCTCAAAGCCCTTGAGGGTGAGCCTACCTCGGCGTCTGTGGGAAACTGGAACTGGCTCAAACGCAGCAAGACTCAGAGCCCAGCTTCCGCTAATACACCTCAATCTACCTCATCAGCTCTATCGCCGGAAGACCGTCCCATAGTCATTGGTCTCTCCATGTCCGCAGCTGAGTCGAGTGACGACGCTATTGCTTTTCACCACGGCTCCTCAGCCAATAACGAACCGAAGAAGTCCGTCTGGTCCCCCGATACTCCCAGCACGGCCAGCTCCTTCAGCCCCGGCCCTCGCCCGGTATCGAGCATATACTCGCAAGCAACAGGTCAGACCATAGCGAAGGAAGAGGTCCCACCTGTGCCTATGGTTCCCGACACCTATAAGATGGCTAAGAACCCCAAGCTCATCAGCCTTGAGCTTCAAGATAACCACGAAGACGGATCAACTTCACCATACACCCTTTTCGAGGAAGATGGAGTGCCAAGTCCTGTGAAGCAGGGGAAAGGCAAAGCGTCTATCATCACTCCCGACAGCGCAGCTTCGAAGTCTCAGGGGTGGTGGGATCATGTGGTCACGCCATTCACCGACAAGCGTCTGACATTCACCATGAGGAAGAACAAATCTGAATCGCCACCGGACCATTTTCCTAGTCCGGATCGTAAGCTGGGAGCCATGTCGGACCCTGAGCCGTCTCCTTCTTTGATTCCTCGACCTCTCAAGGTGTCTCCGCCGATCATTCGAGCGCCAACCCCCAAGCGAACGCCCTCACCGCCGACCAAAAGCGAGAAGCACTTCCACGTCTATATCGAATCACAGGCATCGTCGTCACGAAGCAGCCCTGCCATTGAGCAAGGTACAATTGTTGAGAAGACGCGCCACATTGTTGCCACGGAAATTCCTCAAGACCAGCCTCCTCCGTATTCGCCTGCGAGGAGACAGGATTCCACGCCTGTTAAGTACAAGGCTGTGTTCCCACCTGGTCATCCGCTTCATGCCCAATTCCCTCCATCTCCCGGACCTCAGTCACCTGGCCTAGCCGCCACCATGACATCACAGGGGGCGACAGCATTGTCAGACATGAACTCTACAGCAAATCCTCTCCCTGCTCGGCCGGTCGGCGCACAGCTCCCAAGGGTGCATGTCTTCGACGCTCCAGGTACCGGCTTCGGCGTTGAGCGGGAAAGGCGCCGCAACGAGAAAGAGGACTTCATCGCTCGGAAGGTCGGTGGGCTCTGGAGAGGCCGAGGATGCATTCCGGAGACTGGCTGCTTCGGTCGCACAGGGCCCGAAGGCCGGAAGAGGAGACGGATCTGCTTCGGGGTGGGTGCTGCTATCTTGGCGCTATTGATCTTGATCATTGTGTTGGCAGTAGTCCTCACCCGGCCAAGTGGCTCGGCCGATATGAACTCAATCTGGGTCAATCTCACAGACTACCCTCCTATGCCGACGGGCGTGCTGACCGTGGTTGGGCCTGACAATACCGTGTCCGAGAGTGGCTGCACAAGACCATCGACGATGTGGAGTTGTTTCTTGCCAAAGGAGGACCAGAGCTCCGTGGCTCCGTTCAAGGGGGACCAGCCAACCGTCATCATGCAGATTCAATGGGACAACAGCACCAGAGAGGCATGGAAGACTCCAAATGGAGACCCGCCGAAGCGGATCGATCGGCGCGGGATGGGCTTCACATCACTGGCGAGCAGACTTCGAGGCCGGGCAGACCCCAACGACTTCAACCCTGACCCAAGTCCACCCGACTTTAAGGAGATGTTCTTTCTAGGCGATACTACCGACAATATCACCGCAAAAGACAAAGGCGGTGAGCCAACGCCCTTCTACATCAGTCTCCTCGATTCGGTCAACGACACAGTGAGCGCTCCTCAGCTTTCGAAGAGGCAGAGCTCTGGCAGTGACAATGATGATGATGACGATGGGGAGAACGAAAGCCTGCGGGACCTTTTGAACCGGCTGCTACCCCCAGAGCTCGACGACGATGGAACACCGACGCGGGCGAGATTACTTCCGAATCCTGCGCAGCAGCCTGTTCGTCTCTACGATCGCGGGCTCGAAACGGAACACTATGGGTTTTATACCTACTTCAGACGGACCATTTTCCTCAAGTCTGTGACTCGTCTCAACGAGACCGAAGACGGAGACATCCCCATAGACGAGGAGGGCGGCTGCCGTAAGACTGAAGCCGCATTCATGACCACATGGGCGGAAACCCGCCTGCTCGTCCAAATATGGACCCAAACCCTCGACCGCAACACCTCCGCCCTCCTCGAGTCCGGTCCAGGCCTCAAAACCTCGCCGGACCTCATCCGTCCAGGCACGATGCCATACCCCGTGACTATTACGCTAGACACGCACGGCGGTGATCCGGACAAGAAGGTGGTGTGGGAGTGGCCGATGGACGACAGGCAGAGGCTGGATCTGAAGAACCCGCAGCTTCTGGCGAACGATCTGAAATTTGGGGGCAGGGTGGTGAATCCAAGGGGTGGAAGGAGTAAGACTACGGAGGAGTTTGGAGGGTTCGACGGAGGGAGTGGAGGGTGTAGGTGCGAGTGGTCGAACTGGGTGTAACGTCAAGGAAAGGAAGATTGTTGTTCACAATATCAAGAGGGGTAGTTAGCATGGGAGGCGTTTGATTGGAAGATTTCAAGTATTACAAAGCATCATAATAGCAAGGGCACTGCACCTGTCAACGAGACTCACCTATACATGTGGCTTTCATGCCGGTGAAGAATTACAGCCAATCATTTTCGTCAGCACTCACAAGCCAATTCGGTTGATAGAGCCAAGCCTGGCTTCGGTGCTGCAGGACATGATTCTGCACGTATCGATACATCCTGACCGAAGTCATCAGCTTGGTTGACACCCAATGCAACGCCACGCGGCCGCCAGAGGGTCGCCCAGAGTCTGCACCTCACCAATTTTCGGTAGAGGGCCTCCTTCGTGCCCGACCGATTTCCTGCAGCTAGCCGAGAGCGATATGCTTCTGCAGGACATCGTGTGCGTGGGGGGCGCGCGCATGTGTGTCTCGCATTGAGAGACTGACTCACGGCTCTCCCCCTCTCCCCCTTCTCTGCGACCTGAATTGTTTTCTATGATGATCCTTGGAATTTTCTGTACATCATCTGGCTGGGAACATATGCGTTTGTGTTTGCCAGTAACATGACAGGTGCGCATGATGCTAGTGCCGGTCTGCATGTATTATAAGTGTCCTAATGGGCGTCAGATCCTGTTTTGCTCTTTCCTTTCCCATCTCGGGACACGACGCGATTCACACTGAAAACATACAAAGGAAAGAGGAAACGACTTTATCCTTCATCCAGGCCGAAGACAGCTCCCCACACGTGCACCTCTTCCGCCAAATTAACCTGCTCGGATGTTCTGCACATACAAAGCGGCCATCCCGACGTTCAAGTACAGCCTCGTCTCAAACTTGGGGGTCAACATGGATGTGACGATGCTCCAGGAAATAAAGAACAGGGAGTAAAATAGAACCTCGAGCTTCTTGTTAGGATTCTCAAGGCTCTTGATCAGCACGGGGACGGAGCCAAAGACCCATGTCATGACGATGAACAGGACTTCAGCAGACACGCTGAAAAACTGAAAGATCAGAGGAGAGTACGCCCTGGTGCCTGCTTTGATTGTGTTTGTAGGCCGAAGTCGTGCGGGGACCTAGGAGGCAAAGGTAGGTCAGTTCATGGATGTCTCTGTGTGCGATGAACATGATAAAGAACCTTGGGACGGACACAAACCATTCCCCCGATCTTGGACTCTGGCAGACGGGAGACGAGATGTTTGGTCGGAGTCATGACGGAGAGTCGAGCCCAGTCTGCCATGTCGTGTTCGTTCATCCAATGGCCGTTCTTCAGAGCTTCTTCAACTGGATAAGCGGGAGAATCGTCGTCGCCCGCAGCACAGATCTTCCTAATGTCGCTGATGAAAGGGTCAGGAAGCTTGTTTCCCTCGTAGATGCCCATGCGCATCTTGTCTGTTTTTGAAGAATCAGCTTGTGGGTGTACTCTTGATGGCCTTGTTGGGCACTGGTATGCATGAATGTGTCTCACCGAACTTGATCTTCTTCTTCACCAGTTGCATCATCAGCTCGTTGTATTGGTCTGAGCTCTCTCCGACCGCGAGGATCTCCTGGCGAAGCCTGTCAAGCTGAACACCGAGATACTGGAGTCCAGCGAAGCCGATGTCCGTCAGGTTCGGGGTTGCCATGTACATCTTGTTCTGCGATTGCATCGTAGCCATCTTGAACGGCCATGGCTCCCCTGATTCATGGTCAGCAACCCAGGTCGTTCAATCCTATTCGCCCTCTGCACTTACCGCCTGAGCCGCTGGTGTGAAGCATAGTTTCACCCCCAAGTGTACTACCTGCACTAGAGGCAGCTTTATCACTTTGCGAGGGATCTTGTACAGCGCCGAGGGAATCGGCGGTGCCTTGCCGCACTTTGATGGGTTGGGGGCGGGCGACCTCAGCGCCAGCCAGATTGACGGCCTGGCTTGGGCCCTGAGTAGACACTTGAGTTTTCTCAAAATGACGCATAGTGTTCTTCGTGATATTTCCAGAAGTGACTGAGTGTCGTGGGTAGATAGAGACGCAGGTAATTCCCAGGCAGAAAGAGGTGCGGCGCCACGCCAGCCTTATATCTCCGCCGCACATTCTCCAGGACCTCAAAGTCCGTCGCACTTCAGATACAGTCGAGAAAAACGAGTGGCTTCTCTGTCACCGAAGAGTCATGCTGACAGGTAGCAATAACTGCACGAGAGGTTAAAATGATGGTGTAATGGGAATAATCGGGACGCGAATGATGCGGCAGAGTCCATCACCACCATGATGCTGCGGCGGCAGGTTAATGCGGAATAAATGAAATGTCGGTGACAGTGCGCGCCAGCCTGATGACGCCTCCCAGTTGCTCTGTCAAGTCTCAGCCGTACTTGTACATCTGCGCAGGCTCTGTGTTGGGGGCGGCTTCATTCGCACGGATCAGGCTCTGGCGGCAGCTGCTCTATCGACACTGCCGGCGTCCTGCATCCCACGTTCTGAAGCCAATATGAAAGTGCAGGATATCCCACCCGATAAAACGGTAATTCGTTCCCGATGGTTCGGGGATGGCTGCTGCCGCTACTGAGATCATCATGCAAGGCTGTGTGGTCTGTGATGGCTCGAGCGACGACGACAGGTGACTGATCCGGGATTGAAAGGAGATTGGGACTGGGGTAAGACATGCGCATGCACAAGGACTATACTTGATATCTTGTCTTGCAATCAACATGTTTGAACTAGGCTTTGTATTCATCAATCTGAGCCCATCTATCGAAAGTGATCGAGAAGCAATATCGCCACCCAGCATGATACTCCAAACAAGCAATAGTTTTGTTTCACCAGTTCACTCCGAATGATCAGGTCGGTCGATATCAACAGTAACGACGGCCAGGTGAGCGAAGAATCTGAAGAGGGAGCCACACCCGATGGGTCAACGCAGAGTGAAACATTGCTGGTAGGTCGGACCAGTCGGTTGGGCGGAAGTGAAGCGACGCAAGCACAGGCCAGGATGAGATGCGACGATAGCAAGGCGATCCCCTGGGAGAACCGTTTGTGTGTGTCAATCGCGAGGAGCCATGTTGGTTTGAGGATTTGTCTGGGCCAGTAGTGGTGCTGGTCCGGCGGACAGGCTCTCCATGGTAGATGCTCGAACCCCTGAGCGACGGGTCCGACATTGCAGACAGCTCTGCTGAGTGTCAGTCTCGCTTATTACTCGATAGAGAGGAACCGGGCCAGATAGACTAGCACGTACCTAGTTCCGCTTGCCTGGTGGAGGACGGGGAGGGTCATAGACGACCAGCGGTCCAATCTTGGGCCCCTTCTCTTGCGTAGGAGTGTCGAATGGACCAGCAGCCATGGCGTCAGTGGTTGGTTCAAAGGGTTATGCAACTCTAGAGGAAGAGCAGAAACCAGAATTCGAACGAAGGCTGTAAGGTGTTGAGAGGGTCTCGAGGCAGGAAGGAGAGCAAGAGGTGATGATGAGGATGAGTCTTGGTGAAGTAAGGGAACGGTAAAGGGAGGGAAACCCACGGCATTTGAGGGAAAATAAGTCGTCGACGGAGGGCGTACGACAAGAATTGTAATGAGCTGAGGTGTAAGGTCAAGCGCAGGCGAACAAGGGCATCCGGGCGTCGCGCTGCCCATACGGAGTAAGACGTGGGCCCGCGGTACCATTGTGGATCGTCAGAAGCGTGAGTAGAATGTTGAAAAAGGACCCGTTCAATCACCAAAAGCGCAGAACCCCAGTCATCGCTTGAGGTGCCGAAGGGGGTGGCCATTGTCTCGAGAACCGGTGGCTCCTTGCCCGTATCCCCAGGATTGTTTCGCTCAGGAACTCGACAGGAAATCGACTCGATGCAGAGACACAAACAATCACAGGACATGAGAAAAGCGACGGAAAGTGAATCTCAAGCTCAAAAGACAATGGACAGGTGTTTGAGCGTCGTGATGGCTCTCAGGCGCTGCCTTGGGGGCGAAGCTGATAACCCGAAAAGCTTAAGTTTGTCCGTTGCAGCCACGCCCAGCGGGTTTCTCGGATTTGCCGTGCAGTACATTAGGTCGTACCTCTGCTGTCACTGCATTCTGCTTCAATATGATTGTTGACCCGGGCACCGCGAGTGAGACGTCATTCGAGGAGCCTGCTACTTTGATGCACCGCCACCGCTACAAGACCGTCCACCCACCCCAGCAGCAGCACCACTTCGCTTTTGCGCTAAACAAATAGTCGAGGATGTCGGCGGCAGCGAGATCTGAGAGGCAATAATGTGTTGGAGATCGTGCCGAAGGGGCACACCCTCCTTTTCTCGCGCGCGTCGGCAGTGGTCTGCCAGCCCCGGAGTGGACATGGACCTAAAAACTTGTCTTTTCCCACCACAGCTTTGGGTAAGTGACTCTCAGTTTGATCTTTGGGAATGCCCGCTGTATTTTCCTGCTCGGGATCAACATCTCGTTTCAATTCACATCGCTCCTTGGGAATTATTCGTCAGTGGTTCGACGACCCCTAACCCACCCACCCCGTTCGTTCCGAGCCCAAAGACGCCGCTCTCTCTCCAGGTGATTGCACTGTGACATATCGTTCCTCAATGCCTACTGGTACACCGAGCGGTCCTGAACCCCCCCAGCGAGCACTTTCCTGCAAGCTGAGTTGTCTGGGTCGGGTGGCAAAGCTGGGGCCGCCCTACGATGGAGACAGGACTGCCTCACTGTGGAAAGGAAAGCTGGAACCCAGGTTGTCATCACTCAGCCCGTGGGACTTGGGCGATGTCTAGCAAAACGAAAGGAGCCGATGCCGCGCCGAATATGCCAATCCCGTTCGAGAGCAGCCCGACTAGGCAAGGGCAAATTCCGCCTCCTACGCCTCATTGTGACTGAAGGAGGAGTGGCTCCAGCGTTAGGCGAGACAAGACTGCCTTGCGCGCGTCAAAACCGTATCTCTGCAAGTTTATACGCTACCTTGGAAACGATGAATGTGCACAGCGTCCGATCCTGCATCTCGGAACTGACAGAAGAAATCTGACGCGGGAGGGCTAGCCTTGTCTGCAGGATGAGAGAGATCAGACCTAGAAACCCTCGGCCAGAGATTGTACGGATTCCGTTCCCACGGGCGCACCATCGAGGTCTTTTCCATTTCCTCTTACCCCTCTTAACGGCACCTCGATGTGTGCTGCGTGTGCATCTGTCGCACGGAGGACCCAGACTCATCAGCTATCCAATAGACGCTTCAAGCGAATACGGACCATTTCCAAGGTCATTGACAAAGTGCTACGTCCCTGGATGAATGTGGAGCTGGTTTGAACACGTCTGGCGAACAGGCAATGTTCATCCCCCAACATTGGAATCCCTGATCGGCACATCAGTGCGCCCGCCGAACTGAGGAACCAAAGGGGGGTGCAGCGTCCCTGCAGGCAGGACTAACAGGCTGGCTATCGGTGAGCCCCTGACCGCGGTGAGGCCAGGTGAAGTTGGCGCCTTTTTTATAGGATATGCTGCAGTTCGATGTCAGGCTCAGGCAAAAGCAATTACGCAGCGTCAAGGTTCTAAGGGGCGAGGGGGGCACACGGCACAGGAACAAGGACATGCATCCAGGGCAGCCCTCAGGGCATTTTGCAGCTTCTTGAGGGCATGTGGCGTACATCTCCAGGAATTGTTCGTCTTGTTTCTCCAGAGAACATTCTCGAGGCCGGTGAAACTCCAGCTCCTTGAAGAAGAAGCAAGCGCCACAACCAAGCGAAGTAGACAAAGTGCGCGAAACGGGCGCAAGGGTTGTCCTTGCCAACGCATCGAGTCCCCACTCCAGTTCAAACATCCTCAAGGACAGGATGGCAGGTCCATAACAGGTCGCTGGGCTGTTGAACGGCCTGGAGAAAAGGCTGCAGAGGTGGGGTTGGGTGGTCAAGTTTCCCAGCTGACAGGGATGGTCCATCGACTTGCACGCCCAACCAACCTACACGAGGGTATGCGTCCAACAAAAAGGGAAATCCAGGAGCGTGGTAGCGTGCCCGCTGGCAGGCCTGCCAGTTTGCCTATATCCCTCAACCACCAGCGGCCTCCCGCAGCCGGTCAGAGAGATGCCTGAATCATGGAAGCTCCTCCGAAGGTGCGTTGTGTAAGTCACATGGCCTCCATCGGGAAGCTTGTGGCTTGGGACAGCATCGCTCACCTCTTTAGGGTCTGAGACAATGAAGAAGTCTATGTCAGTTCTTTTAGTACGTCCTGAAACGACTCTTGACAAGTCGCCGCGCAGGAAAGGCCTCCGAATATACATCTCACGAGGTATCACATTCGTGTTTGTTGGCGTGGAGAGATAATGTAACAAAGTCATACCCCTGTCGAGAAAAGTCTGGGGCCGACCATCTACCGCTGGAGCGTGGCCCTCGTCACCACCCCGCGATGCCGGGAACCACAACGAGACGGCGGTTGCTGCCTGGGCCCCCCTTCAACACAAGGTGACGGCAACAGCATCATGCCCAAGTGTCCGTTCGCCTGATGAGCCCGGATCAGCCCTCAGAAAGCCTTGCGCGGGTGAGGAGGCAGGGCAAGGCTTAGATCCCTTTCAGTGGCAGGTCTGCATACGAAGCCCGCGGCAGCTCCTGTGCTCCCCATCACAACGAGACCAGAGTGAGTCCCTCTGCCTCTTGAAATCTGAGGCCAAGTCGAGCTGATCCTGCGGTGAGAGCTTTGGTTGCTCGATCGCCAAGATTTGGTGCACACTCTTGACAGACCAGTGCACACCCTCAAAGGCTCGCCGGGCTTCCGTCCCTCCCATCCATGCCTGCAGCACTAATGTAAGGTGGTTGCGTAAATTGCATTGGGTTTGCTATTGTGGTCCGCAAGGGTGGCGTGCCTAAGAAGAGGACGTCAACATATTTCAAGCTTCAATTTAATCTTTCTGGTCATGTGAGCCACGATAGCCCTCTGGCCAGCATCGTCATCAAGCTTCCAGGCTGGACTCGTGGATGGCGTAGGACGGCGCGTGATGCTCTATGGGCGCCTGGTACCTCGAAGCTAAGCATAGCCTCAGTAACAAAATCCGTAGCGTGCAAGCCCTGACATCTTCTACCTGCGACTCAGGAAAGACGAGGTGAGTGAAGTTCGTCGTTGACTTTCTTTGCTCCATTGGCATCTACCAAGAAAGGTGCAGGGTAGGCAGTGTGAGGTGCCTCCGTTGTGGCGTGTGCTTGAGCCACAACCGTCAGCCACAATCGCAGCGTCGAGATGGAAGTCCTCACCGCTTTAAGATTTCCATACTCAGAGTAGAGATCACACTCACTAACCTCAACTCCCCCTCCATGCTCTCCGCGCTCTCTCCGCGATGGCGTCATATCCAATCCGTTACAAGGACCGCCCGTAGCGGCTCTCAGCTCTGGAAACGCCTCCTCACCACCCTTGCAATCGAGTCCTCATGTGATGACACCGCATGTGCGGTCCTCTCCTGTCCCTCACGGCCCAGCTCCTCCTCGCCGTCCGCCTCACTTCTTTTCAATGAGCGCATATCCTCCGACAATCGGGCCTTCAAGGGCGTACACCCAGCTGTCGCAGTAGTTGGCCACGCCACATCCCTTGCCAAACTCGTCCGTCGCGCCATCAACCATCTTCCCAAGCCATCAGCTGAAGCCAACCACTCCCCGAAGCTGTGCTATGCCGACGATGGCTCACCAAGACTCGTTCCGGACTTCGTGTCCGTTACCCGCGGGCCTGGCATGACCACAAACCTCGCAATTGGCATGGACACAGCAAAGGGCCTCTCAGTCGCATGGGGCGTTCCCTTCATCGGCGTCCATCACATGCAAGCTCACGCCTTGACACCACAACTCGTCACCGCTCTCAACACGCCCTCCTCCAGTACCTCACCTCCTCGACCGCACTTCCCCTTCCTCTCCCTCCTTGTGTCTGGCGGACACACCCAGCTCGTCCTCTCCACCAACCTCACCACTCACCGCATCATCGCCACAACCCTCGACTCCGCAATCGGCAATGTCCTCGACCAAACCGCCCGCCTTATCCTACCTCCCTCCCTCATCGCCTCCTCAGCGGACGTCATGTATGGCCGTCTCCTCGAGTCTTTCGCTTTCCCACCCGAAGACCCCGACCCATACAGCTTCTTCAAGCCCTGCGCTTCTCGCGGAGAAGAAATGATCGCAACACCCACGGGGTATGGCTGGACCATCCCTCTACCGTTTCGACAATCCCGAGAAGTCGCATTCTCTTTCAGCAGCATCTACTCCACTGTCGACCGCATCACCACCTCAAACCCCTCCATGTCCCTCATGGAACGCCGCGCTCTCGCCCGCCAAACCCTCTCCTCCTCCTTCCAACACCTCATCGGCCGCATCTGTCTCGCCATCGAAGCCGACCCAGCCACCCTCCTCCCCGCCCTACGCAACAGCCTCGTAGTAGCCGGCGGTGTAGCCTCCAACAAATTCCTCATGCACGTCCTCAGGGAGACGCTTAAGGTCAGGGTGCCGGAGTTAGGAGCGGAGTTGGAGGTGGTGAGTCCGCCCGTAGAGTTGTGTACGGATAATGCGGCGATGATCGCGTGGGCGGGGATGGAGATGTTTGAGAATGGGTGGTGTACGGATCTGGGCGCGACGCCGGTGCCGAAGTGGCCTATGGATCCAGGTCATGGGTCGGGCCTGTTGGGCGTCGATGGGTGGTTACGCAGAGATGGCTTTGAGCAAGTGGTGTAATTGGATGAGGCATCCTGTAACAAAACCCTGTATGATACGTGGAAATTTGGGGATGACATAAGTGTACAACACAGGATCTCGGTATATAGAACAGGACGAAGCGTCGCAAAGGCGCACGGTAGTCATATATGAAATGTCACTCATCTTAGTCTACCATCTTCCCTCTCTCCTGTTGTACAAAGTTACATTACGGATCTTCTTGAACGTGAAAACCCGCTCTCTGCATGCTCGCACCTTCTATCCTCCTCTGTTAACCTACTCCAGCTCGCTCGTAACATTGGTGAACTCGCCCTTCTCCAGCTTCGTCTTCCAGAAGATAGGGTTCGTGTCGTTGAACCCATGCTTGACCCATCCTTCCTCTTTGACGTGGTACAAGTTGATGAAACCACCAGAGTAAGCATCCCTGTGCGTCGCAGCAAGAATACTACGACGTCCCAACTCCAGAGCATCCTCCACACTCAGATCGTAGTTGTACTCCGCATCCAGCACACCATACGCAAATGTCTGTCCACTGCCCACACAGAACAGGTTTCCAGCCAGACGCGTACCATCGCTATCAACATAGTACAACGCAGGACCCTCCTCGGGCGTCACACCCGCGCACATAGTTCCCATGCTCAACCCCATGCCCTTGTAGCTGTACACAAGGTTCGCAAGGATCTTGCTCGCAGCAGCGACGCTGATACGGCGCTTGTGACGGAGCTCATGGAGACGGCACTGCATACCCAGCCAGGCGAGCCAGTATTGGCAGTCAGCCGCTCCACCGGCCATGGTACCGAGGAGGACGGAGTTGATCTCGATAACCTTCTTGACGGTCTGCGAGGCGATCCAGTTTCCGGCTGTGGCACGGGAGTCGGTCGCGACGATGATGCCGCCCTGGAAGCGGAAGGCGAGGGTAGTTGTACCGTGGGCGATCTTGATGGGGCAGTTTGGGTTAGAGCGGTCGTCGGTCGCGGCGCGGAGCCATGAAGAGGGCTAGAAGCGGTGGCAGTTAGCTACAAATATTGCTTTCCTTGAGGATCTTGCAGACGATGCAGAGCAGGCGCCAATGCCACTGGCGATCTGAGAACGCACCTGAGCTATCGGAGGCATGGCAAACTTGAGGGAGACGCTGGGGACGGGGTTGGCGAGCTCCTCAATGTCCTCATGGAGCATCTCATTCTGCTCGAAAGCAGGTCTGCTATAGCGAGCCACCAGGGAATCCATCTTGAATCAGGGTCTGGGTGTTCTTTCAAGGGCTTCTTGTCTTCGTTCAGTCCCCCACGGTCGCTGCTTCAAAGCTCCGTGTTGGAAGGGCCCTTAGGGTCGTGTAGGTTCGAGCGAGTCGGGTTGTGTGAATGAACAAATTTCGGGTTCAAGGTGGTCGGCGGTGCGTCGTGATGGAATTCGGATGTGATGATGAGGTTGATGGGCGGATGATGTGGAAACCGAGGGATGAGGAATGAGGCTCGTTTGACAGTGTCCCGGAGCTCAGGCAGCGTCGGCGCGCGTCACTGCAGTACTGGAGCTCCTGCAGCCTGAAGGTGTGTGTCAGCAGCCGTAGAGGGATGCGGTACTGCTCACGTGACCAAGCTCACCATCAACACCTCAAGACTCTCAATCGCCGCAACATTTTGCATTCATCTCATTGTTTGACGAAGCGAGACTTTTGTCAAATAGAGGAGATTGTATCAGAAATTGTAATTCTGTTCGCATCATTTTCGCGCACACCTTCACTATAAGAACCTGAGCGCACCCAATCGAGCGACACGGGTGACAATAGCACTACTACTCAATGAAGTAGTTACAACAAGAATGTAATTCAAGCCGTTCCACGTAAAGAAGGAAAGACTATCGCGATGAGCGGAGCCTCAGAAGGAGAACATTAGAAAGGAGGCGAAAACAAAAACAAAACCGTCTCCCAGCCCCTCATCCATAGCCGACAGAACCCATTGATCACCCGGAACCAACCATACCCATCAATAAGAACCCAAGAGAGAGTGAAGAAAAGAAAAAAGACAAACGCATATCCATAAAGGCCGTTCACAGACGTGATAGAGAACGCGCTATTTTCGAGCAAAAGAAACTTGCCACAGGACGTGGGAAGTCTCGTTATATCGAGAAGACTCGCTTGAAGAAGGACTTCTGCCCCGGAGTGAGATGACGCTCCTTTCTTTCTAAGCGTTTGGCGTTGACTCTCGGCTAGCACGGGGCTCCCGCTTGCTAAGGAAGCTCCTGCGCAGCGTCGACTTCGGGCTGTCGGTATGACTGGGCTCCGCTGGTTGGAAGGAACTCTTCAGCGTCACCGTACCACTACCCACAGCGAGCGACTTGGCTTGACCCGATCCGCTGTCATCAACAAAGTAGATGTGCTCGCCTAGATCATCGTCGCTGCTGAAGGTGTGATCGCCCTTGGCCTCCACTTTGAACTGAGCGTCTGGTGCACAGGAGACCGTGAATGTCTCATCGAACGTCCACTGGCCGTTGGAGGACTTGTGATGCTTCGTTTTGCCAACCGGCTTCTCCTTCGGGGAGATTTGGGTAATGCTGACATACAGGTCGGTTCCAGAGGGATAGTCAGCGGCACCTACGACTGTGAAAGTTGCCGTGCCGTTCTGTGCACCAGGCATGCCGCTGTGAGTAGAGGAAGCCCCAAAGCTCTTCGTCCGGGTATGCCCATTGCTTGTCGTAGGCCTGTTCTCAACTGACTCGACAATTTGAGGAATGTTGGATGATTGACGGCTGGCACCGTTGGTGACCACGCCATCGTCGGCATCCTCCTCAATGATGTCGCCATTGTCATTTTTCTTGCCGAAGATACCGCGTCGGAGGAAGCTCGCGCCCTTGCCAACTCCGTGGCCCACCACGCCGGCGACAGCAACACCGCCCTTGATGGGGGCGCCAGCGACCCCAGTGACGATGCGTCCGGGAGTTGCGAAGGTTCCAGAGAACGTGGATGTTCCTTGACGCTGGCGTGTGACGTAGTCAGGCCTGAAAAGCAGACCAAGGCGAACACTACCTGACTTGCCGTCAAGAAGGAAGCGAGACTCAGACTTCTTGAAAGGGTCAAGAGTAGCAAGATTGATCTCTGCAGCACCTAGGAAATCTGGCTTGTCCGCGAAGTCCCAGTCGTAAACATCCACTTTGAATTTAGCACCAGTTCGAGAAGGAACAGCCACCTCAAAGAACTCGTTCCATGCAGGATGCAGAGTCTTCTTCTGCACCTTCGTTTTGTAGACCTCATTTCCATTGAGCTCGAACTTGCAGTACGGGTCGCTCTTGCCGTTGCGGTCTGCAGACGGGAGATCACTAGCATCAAGCACATCGACACGAAGCTTGCCCATGTTGTTGATACTCTCGCTGGGGTCGAGGGTCATGTCAATAGGAATGTACTTCAGGCTGACCTTAACCCATGCAGAGCCGCCATTCACGCTCTTCATTTGGAGGGTCGTTGGGTTGTTCTGCAAATCGGTTAGCCCAAGATCAGTGAAGAGACGAGGAGTCGGACGTACAAGACACTGCTTAAGAGTCTCCAGCGTGTTGCCAGTAAGGAAAGCAAGATCATCATCGTTCTCATCCGCGCCCTTGCGACGAGCCTTGATCGTCAGGCGTGAGAAGTCAAGCTCACGGATAATGCAGTCTCCAATTTCTTCGAACTTGTGGTGTCGAGTACCAACGGTTGACGACACGTATGAAGGGAAGGCCATATCGTCGACGAAGACCTCCAAGCGGGTTTGAATCTCGGGCATTTCTGCCTCCATCAAGTGGAAGATGAGTAGACCGGATTCACGCCTTAGAAGCTCCTCTGGACTCAAACGAACCTTGGCTGGGACCTTCGGCAGCTCCACAGACGGCCTGCCGTTAGTCGTGGTTGGCGAGGTCGGCATAGCGTCTCCATTGACAGAAGTCTTCTCGAGGCTAGCGCGGAACTTGCCGGCGGTAGCTGGCCTGTCTGTTGACTCGGACTTGGCGTCTTCTTCTTCCTCGTCCTCTTCAGGATCGGCAACATTGACGCAAGGAAAGAAAGCGGCGGTGAAATGCAGATTACCCTTGGCAATACCTTTGCCATGAAGACGCAGACCATCCTCCCGAAGGTTCTTGCGGTCATGGGTCAGGTATTCGCCATTTTCGTCCTGGGCAACGTAGTCACCGACAAAGAGCTCAACAAGACCCAGGCTACGATCCTTGCCCATCTTCTCGGCGTCCATGACATCGATTGTCAGACGCTCGCGCTGAGAGTGAACCGGAACATAGAGAACCTCGTCCCATTCTGGGTTCAGGTCGTTGCGGAATGTAACGGTGCGCCCCTTCTCAATACCAGACAGCAGAACACGCACATATGGGTCTGACTTTCCAAAGGACTCGAAGTTCCTGAGATCGGTAGCTTTGTGGAAGTGCAGGCGCATGACACCAATTGGTGTGGTGTAACCACCCGTGCCCGCGATGCCCTGGATGGCCACGGGTTTCCACTTGGCCAACATCTTGACCCGACCTGTGGATACACCCGCTAGGTTGTACCACTCCTTGCCCTGCTCCATGCATTCCAGCATGTCGTCGAGCTTGATCTGATATTTGCCAATAACCTGGTCGCCAGTGATATCGCGGTCGTCCTTGATGGTGACACCCAGTTTCGCCTTCTTCCGGTCGGTAATGAGAATCTCCTTCGAGCCACCGTCCCAGATTGGGTTGTTCGTGCGCTTGAGCTTCTTGGTCTGATGAACCTCCTTGCCATTGAGAAACATGGTAGCGTAAGGGTTGAGCAGGCCAACGAGACTCTTCGTCCCATCCAGATCCTTCGCCTGCTCCACCGTAAAGCGAAGAATACCCTGGTTGGACTCTGGTGCCGGTTCTTCGGTGCCGTCCTCCAGCTTTGTTGGCTCCAAAACGGGGAAGAAGCGAACATCGCAAGACACGATGCCACGCGCTTTACCGTCGTTGATGATCTCAATACGCTCATTCTCATATTCATGGAGCTCCTCCAGGTTCTCAAGGGAGAATGAGGCAACACCAAGCTCTTTCGATCGGCGGAAGTCGTTCTTGTCCCATACTTGGATATCAAGGGAGTCGTTGAAAGACGTAACAATAATGTAGTGAGTTTCGTTCCATCGAGGGTTGGAGTTGTCGCTGATAACCTTGGTCCGGGCAAGTTCCTGGCGTCTGTTGAGGGATAGGACAGCATATGCGTCCATGGAACCACCGAGCTTGTCGGTGTTCTTGAGACCCTGTGCACCGTGAAGAGTGATTGCAACCACACCAACAGCCTGATCCACGGGCGTACCAGCAAGCATCTTGGCGACCTCAATGGGGAAGACTTTGGGAGCGTACATCATTGGTGCGAGGTTGCCGTGGATCTGCTCGAGGATGAAGCTCTCCAGACCTGGGATGAAGTTGATATCGAAACCAAAATTGTCACCACCGAGAGGTTTGCAAACATAGTCGATAGTGGGCCTCTCAAGGAAGCACATCTCGACACGATCAATGTGAGGAAAAGGGATCTGGAGCTTGATCTTGAGCCTCATGATGCCGGAGAAAGCCATGTCCTCGACAATGACATCAAGACCCTTGCTGATCATCGCCTTGCCGATTCGAATCTCGAGAACAACCTTCGGATTGATCTTGTTCTTGATCTGGCGCGAGGTCATATCGGCCGTATCGTTGGGGTTAAAGCTGAACTTCCAATCCATAAGAACGACGCCGTCCTCCGTTTTGGGATATGTCTTGACATGCTCCATGCGCGGCGGCTTGGTACCAAGAGTGAACGTCTTGAGCTTGAGGCTGTCGAGGAATGCTGGGGTTGCGGAGCTCAGCACTTGGTCCACAGCGTTAATGACTGTCTGAGCAAGAACGGGCTGGTAAATGGGCCAGAATTTGACAAGGAAAGAGTTGATCCATTCGAGAGACTCGTTATCGTTCTCAAGGCGCTTAAGAGCCATCTCGCGGGAGATGTCGTCTCGGAAGTTACGGCGCACACGTCTCAGAGAGGTTCGATAGTAGGTGCCACAGAAAGCCATGACGATCATGACCCAGCCCAGGCCGCCACCCAGCACCGCGACAAGCCAGGAAACAGTGCAGCCGAAGATAATAATACCGGTGTTGTGATACCAATCTTCCAAATGTCAGTCTCTGACCAGCAGCTTCGCATACGAGCAGGGAAAACTTACCTCCATAGAGGGTGTCGGGGAGCTTCCCCTCGAGCCATGTAGCGTGGTCCAGCAAGCTCTCGCCTTCAGTGGCACTGTCCATGGGCCATCCAAGGGTTGGAGCCCAGCCTGTGCGCGAGTATGGGGGATCTTTAGAGCCCGGGTCCTCGCCATCCTTGAGAAGTCGTCCTTCGGCATCGCGAGCCACGTCAAGAACACCATCTTTGCTGGCCTCTGGGAGGTCCTCGTCTGGCCCGGTTCCGTCATCGACATCGGTCACAACTGCGGTCGCTTTATTGCGCCTGCTACCTTGAAGCTCAGCAGGAATCGCCTGTACACAAAAACAAGTTCGCTTGTCAGTATTGTTCCAATCTCGCAGTGCACAAGCTTGGCGACCTGAATGGTACGAAGGGAGCCCTTACAGCTTTGGCTTGAGCTCTCTTCTCAGCAGGACTGGCATCAGGATCGAATTGGAAGGCGGCAACACCGGCATTCTTGGATTGCTCGACGATTTCGTGTTCGGCAGCTTCAGCGCTGACATCGGTGTTGGGGTTCTCGGCGGCCTCAACCACGCCCTCCACCTTGAGCTCAGCAGCTTCTGAGGCGGTTGCCATTTCGGCGCGAGGTAGCGCTGGCTGAACGCGAGGTTGATAGCCAATTGAGAGGATTCAATGGCAATGAGTATTGCGCAAAGATGCTGGAAAGGGCAATTGTCGTCGTAGGGGTAGCTATGGGAGCTGGGTTGAAGCTGGCGTGGTGGTGGTTGGACAGCTTCCGATGATGACGACAGCAGCGACCAAAAAGTTGCTGGGCGCTGACCAGGGAGAGATCCAAGCTCTGGACGTAAGGAGGTAGGTGCTGGGGTAAAGAGATACAGAAGGAAATGCAAAAACAAGGTAGAAAAGGGATGAATGGCACGAATGTGACCCGAGTTGGAGGAGAAGAGAGCGGAGAAAGGCAGAGGGGAGAGAAGGGAGGAGGAGTAGGAAGCGAAGGAACCTAAGTGAGTGTGAGTGAGTTGGTGGAGGACGAGGACGAGGAGGAGGAGGACGGCGGCTGGACTTGGTGGTGGGCGCGGGTGCTGTCACTGGATGGAGGAGGCAGCGCTGAACGGTGGTCACCTAGTGGCAGTGGCCCACTGCAAGCTTCGGCGACGGCGCCGGACGAGGCGGCAGCTGGACGGCGCAACTAAGGTAGGCCCACCCACAACTACGGCAAGGTGGGTTGGGTAATTGAGGTGAATTGGGGGATGATGCAAACCAACGGCAAGCTGTTTACTTCTGGACGGTTTATCCTAGTCAAGCTTTTCGGTTTGTACAAAGCTGTGACAAGACAGGAGACAGCTTGTCCTGTGTGCAGCATGAAGATGCCGTGTGACCATGCTCTGTTTCCAGCGTGCCCTGCCGCAGCGCAAACTGTAGCCTGCCTAGCTGGGGGCTGAGCCACTAACGCAACTAAAGGTATAAGGGTCCTCTCGCTGTTTCTTCAGGTCAGGTCAGGTATTGACGGCATACCTCCTAGTCGTGTGGCTGGGATAGCGCATATCTATCCCGTCCGTCGATGATTCAAAGCTAACCAGCCAACCAGCACAAAGCAGAGACAAGTCACAGACATGGCAATCAAAGGCCGAGCCAGGTCTCTGATCCGCTGCCAGCATGTGTGGGATGAGTCCTCGGCCTCGGGCTGCATATGCCTTGGCACCACCCTTCCGTCATTCTCTGAGAAGAAGACCTGCAGAACACCAGGACGAAACTTGGGAGAACATCTGGCGGGTTCCGTGTTTCAACTGCCAAAGGACAGGACAGCAAGTAGGACGTAGCACCTTGATTAAGTTTTAGCCTATCGAACCAGGATAGAGCCGTTAACCATTTTAATGATTCTCCACGCTGGTAATACCGAAAGTGAAAGCTTCAACCGTGTTTCGGCGTCACAGCACAATGCCGAAATCCCACAGAGGAACAACAAAAACCGGTCCCACACTGCTTCCGTCGCGTACCAAGTATCTCTCGCACAGACCGAACGAAAAAGACACCGGGAACTTGGCACCATCGACGTAATGGCCGTAATGCGCAGCAGGGATCCGGGGCGGGACTCGATCGATTTCAAGCTGCGTACCCCTGTCCAGCTGGACCGGCTTGATTTTCCCTGCTGCCACAATGTCACCTTGCCATGTCGCCCATCAAATCAGGAAAGCGACGAAATCTTCAGGAATATGTGTGTGAGGGCGCCGAGTCGCAAACTTTCACATGTCTCCGTACAGCCTTCTTATGATGCGTATTATAACCGACAACGACGCCTTGCACAGCATCCACGTAGTTGTAGCTCGACAAACGGTACCTGTGCCTTAGCTATCGCGTACCTGGCTCACGTCACCACAGGCACTAAATAATTTAGCTTGTGAACATCTCCATCTCCAGTTCCTCCACCTCAGCTCTCCCCTCCATCGCTAGGCCCTACCGACTGCCCAGGCTCCATCGCTCCCGCACCACCCACCCACACACATACCATTCGCGTAACCTCCAACATCGTCTTTGCCTTTTCCCATCTACAAGCTGCGTTACGGCGGATTGTAGATTCAAATCTGTGAGTCCGGCCAAGTCGCATGCGTTCCCCTCTCGAATATGGTCTCATCACGTGATTCCTCTCTTCTATTTGCAGATGTCAGGTATCGCCAAAACTATATGATGAAATCCATCCGTGAATCCGCGAACTACCTCAGAAACGCTGGGGTTTGCAATCTCAAAATTCGAAAAGTGAGTCCCAGCTGCCATCATGGCCAATATCAGAATAAGCCGCCTGCAACCTCAACTCCGATAATGCTTCCATCGAAATCGACATGATACCTTCCCTTAAAATCCAAAGCCATCATGCTGGTGCACCGGGCATCGTCCCGGGTGGTTGACGAACCAAGCCGAAATGCAACTCCGATGGAATCTGCAGAGACACTCCAGTCTTGCCATACCCACGCCCACTGCGAACTCCTCTAAACAGATTGTGCATTCCGCATCGTCAATGCAGTCCTTCTCAGTGGCCACGTACTTGTACATCCCTGTTCGCCGGATCGGCGGCGGTGGCCCAGCCGGCTCCGCTCCACCTGTCGCTGGGACGCGCGGGCTACCATAAGTGCTGTGGCTCTGGATACAGGCATTGATATGTGCCTCGCGCGCCGCCTCAAAGTTGGGAAGCTCACGGGAAGGCAGCTCCCGATGGCAGATGGGACACTCGTCTTCCTCGGCGATCTGGGGCGTAGGAGGCAAGGTGCGGTTCCGGGACGACGAGGCTGCGCTGGCCAGCGAACTGTGCCGGGTCGGGTATGATGACCCTGGCTGAGCCAACCGCTGAAGAGACCCAGGGTATACCATTCGTGATGGGGAACCGCTTGTTCCAGCACGCCCTCCGGCTGCCTAGTCATAATGTTAGCACGATGCAAATCCCATGTCGTACTTGAAGACCTACCATTGTAATGCTTCGTGTCCCAGCGGAATATCTTCGCCATTGGTCACCGCTGCGGCTCTCCGCATAAGAACCGGGGTATCGACTCGAGGATGATACAGCCCCGTAATTACCGGCGAAGCTACTCCTTGAGCGTTGATGTGCAGAGCGAATAGAGCCGCCTCCCATCGTGGCGCTCGGGCTCTGTGGTGGTGCTGTCTGGGGATCAGGGACGCAAGGATTACACAAGCGTACTCTTTCTCCGCCAGACGGGCCGTTTCCGTCTAGATAGCCAGTCACGAGTCCTTCGTACAGGAACCCGCGCTGGATCGGGACTTCCGAGCCAGGCGGACGGACAATGTACTGATGGGGGATGATGATCCGGTGTGGGGAGCAGGAGTTGCAAACAACACGGCCGCACTTCCTACAATGATGCTTTCGGACGAAGATGCTGAACTGGGTCTGGCAGATCGGACAGTATGTCACCTCGGCATCCGGCTGCCACCTAGGCAGCACAAACTCGGGCTCTTGGGTACCCTCAAGATCTTGTGCACCTGGGGATGCAGGCTGTGTGACCCTGCGACCGGTATCTGGGCCGGCTGGAAAGCTGCCCTGTCTTGCCATAGTGTAGTCTCGTACAGCAGAGCTCATGGATGAAGATCCCTGCTCTTCGCCATCGTCCTCTCGAAAGGTCACGGTCGACCTCCGTCTGCCCGATCGACTTGGCGGGGTCCCCAGCTCGTGGCTTGGGTTCTCCTCTCGGGGAGTCGGCGGGAGGCTATGATTCAAGTTTATTGGGTGTTGTAAGGGATCGCTGTGGCTCGTCGACCGGGGGGGTGGGA
Source organism: Sarocladium kiliense (assembly GCA_030734395.1). NCBI lineage: Eukaryota > Fungi > Ascomycota > Sordariomycetes > Hypocreales > Sarocladiaceae > Sarocladium > Sarocladium kiliense. The sequence continues at coordinate 6,852 of JAUZTG010000020.1, read as the reverse complement.
AATTTGGCTGGGCTTGTTGCGGTGCCGTAGATGGGCCAGCCTCAACATGTTCATCATCAGCAGATGGGAGTTGGCTGGGGGCGCCGAATCGAGTTCCGAGAAGGCTGAGTTGCGAGGCCAGCCGATCTTCGTCAGAGTCAAAATCGGTACGAGACTCATCTTCGGTTGTCGTCATATTCGTGTTTAAAGTCTCGTCGTCGAGGACGGTCTCCACGGGGCGTGCTTCCTCCACAGGCTCCGGCTGTGTCCTCTCTACATTATGCGAGGGGCAGTCGAGAAACCGTGCACATCCGCCATCTGCGTATTGAGTACTGCGCCACTGGCATGGCGCGCTTCGATCGATCTCGTCGGGGGTATTCGAGTTTTCGACGCTATGAGCTTGTGTTGCGGTCAGTTCCTGCTGCTCAGCACCAGGCGAGCCACCTCGAGGGCTAGACATGGTTGACCACCATGAGCCGAGCCCGGTATCCGCGTTATCGCTATTCGAGAAATGGGACAGCGGTTGCTGAAAACTATTTCGACTTTGGCAGAACGACGGCCGAGAAAAGCCGAGATGGATGGTATTAAGCGGTCGTCGTGTGACTGACTCGAGTCAAACGCGTTTAGCGATAACGATGAGGAACGAGCGAACCGAGGGGCCAAGAAGGGCGGTAAGAAGGCGATGAAGCAAAAGACTGGCGGAACAGAACGACGCTGAGCAGGCGAAAAGGATGAGAAGAGAAGGGAGAAGGCTGCGGACAGAGTGTCCAAAGTATCGGAAGGGTAAGGTTGAGATGGGTGGAAGTTTGGAAGATGTCTTTGAGGGGCAAAGGCTGGCGAGGCTTTGAGGGTCAAGATACCCCAGCAACTCGAGACACGCGACAATGATGAAGGGCGCCGAATGTGGATGCTTATCAGCGGGCGGCCAGCGGGCCAGTGGAGTGCCTGAAGCAGTGCATTCCTAAGGGACCAAGGCCCGTGACAGAGGGACAGGGAGTCCAGACGCCGCCGCCTTGGGACTGAGGCTGGAGCCTGGGAGCCGGTGTGGCGGGTGCATCCGCTGTGGCTGGACCCTGGGGCGTCGGGCAAAGAGCTCCGCCTGTCAAAATTCACCTGTCACATCTCCCGGACCATCCTCTTATCGTAGAGCCAGCGCACGATAGCTACCTGACCTTACCTTAGTACATGCCCTTGAGCATCCTTTGCGTTTTCTTGTTTCGAACAGAGTCCGTGAAAATGAGAGGCCTTCACGTGGCAAAAATATCCTGTTCGTCGCTCCACCAAAGCTCGGTGTTGACGGTCATATCTGCCGAGTCGGATCAATCCGAGTCCCTTGTCCGTCTGATCCACGCGGTGCCCTTGAGAGATCACCCTAGCTAGTCGTAGCGAAAGCTAACTTGGTGCTGAGTGGCCAGAGGAGAGCAACAATAGTTTAGCCCATACAGTATGACACAGACCAAGCAGCTGCCGAGGGTGAAGTTCTCTCACTGTCAGACGCCTGCCCCTACAGAAAAGCCACGTGCACGACTGTTGGCTACAATCAATGCTCGACACGACACCGCCCTCGCACTATGACTGAAGTTGCCCATATCAGCAACACCCACCACTAGCCCCAACTGTGGCGCCTGTAGCTGAGCACCGTGACCCTGGTTCGGGTCGATAAGGCACCCCAACGTCACATCCTCTTCTTAACCTGCGCCCTGCCCATCAGTGCAACCTCACCTCCCTCCCATACTTTCATCTCATGACCCCGTTTGCTCTCCAAAAGCTACGCTCTCGACGACCACGCCTCGTGACCTGTCTGTGAATTCCGCTCGCTTTGAATTATTTCCTTGTCGCCCTGTGGCTATCCAGTCCCTTCCGAAGCATTATCGCCAGCCTTTCCAGCATCCTCCTCCCTCTCATCTCCCTCAGCCGCTAATACTTCACACCTCACGAAACTCAACCCCAGCGATCATCGGCGCATACACCAATCTCCCCTCTCAGCCACTGCACCATGACCGTGCTGGGCAACACCTTCTGGCCGGCAGAGCCTTCAACCTCTCTCATTGTCACAACCACCGCCATTGCAACCCTCGGAGCCCTCTTCCTCGGCCGCGCGGCTGGCTGGCCTTCTCGGCCCAAGGTCCTCGCAAACCCTCTGAAGACTTTCCCTGCGGGCTCTCAGCGTCGAGACGAACTTGAGAGATTGATATACCATCCCGATTCATTCCCTGGCGCAAGGGATGTCAAGACACCTGTAAGTGATGTTCGTAGTGGCAGTAAGTTCGAAACACTAACTCATGTTGCGTAGTATGGCTCTATCCGCGTCTATGAATGGGGTCCTGAGGATGGTCCCAAGGTTCTCTTCGTGCATGGCATCTCCACAAGCTGCATCACCCTCATGCACCTCGCCAACGCCCTTGTAAAGCGTGGTTGCCGTGTCATGCTCTTCGACCTCTTTGGCAGAGGCTTCAGCGACGGTGTAGGCGATCTCCCCCACGACCCTCGGCTCTACACCACCCAGATTCTCCTCGTTCTTGCCTCTAGCCAGCTCGCCTGGACTGGCAATAATGGCTTCCGACTTATCGGCTACTCTCTTGGTGGCGGTATCGCTGTTCACTTTGCCAATGCCTTCCCTCACCTGGTTGAATATCTCGTTCTCCTGGCCCCGGCAGGTCTTGTCCGCCCGGAGAGCTTCGGCACCGTCTCCCGTATCCTCTTCTCTTCCGGTCTTGTCCCAGAGAGCATCCTCTCCCAGCTCACCCGCCAACGACTCCAGCAGCCTATCGCCGCTGCCAAGGTTCCCAAAGGCACCAAACCCGGCGATCCTCAAGCTGACATGGCCCTTTCGGAAGCTGCCACAAACTCTAACGAGGAGAAGCTCATTCCCCTCGAGCGACATGTTCTCTTCTACGTTCGTTGGATGGTAGCTCACCACTCTGGCTTCGTCAGCGCCTTCATGTCCTGCATTCGTCATGCGCCACTGACCCATCAGCATGAATACTGGGCAGGTCTTGCCGAACGGAAGCCTGGCACTACGGCGATCTACTTTGCAGAGGCGGATGAGATCATTGATAGCGACTACTACGCCAAGGAGGCGCTTCCGCTTGTTGGAGGTAAGGATCATGTAGACTGGAGGGTCATGCCTGGAGCGCATGACTTCGTGATGACGCACACCTCCTGCATTTTGGAGGCTTTGGACGACTTCTGGAGCAAGCATTGAAGCCCATGTGTTTGCTCTTCGTCACTAAAGAGTCGTAACAGCGAACGTTATTGGTCGCATTCAAAATGATTTGTTGGCGTTGCATTTGAGTTGTCTTTTTGTTATTACAGGTATAGAAAGCATCGGAGTCTAGATAGCCCTGGAGTAGAAATATGCCACGAAACTGCACTTCTTCCATCTGAGATATGTGCCATACGAAAGAGATGATGTTGAATGCCTGAGCCGATGCCGGTGGAGTGGGAATAAGGAAGAGGAGATGTGTATGGTATGAGACCAGGTATGATAACAAATGAATATGAACCACGAATGAAAAGAGGGAAATGTTGAAGGTGGCTACCGGTCGAGCGCTTGGCTTTGGCACTGCAAAAGCTCGTTAGTAGCTGCGTCGTGGGAGTAAAGCTTGCGCAACGGGAAGAATTTACCATCTGCCAGTACGCTCCCCTCTTCTTCAACAACTCCACATGACTCCCCTTCTCCAGAAGCACGCCTCCCTCTCCCAACACGAAGATCACATCAGCATTCTGCACCGTTGCCAGTCTATGAGCCACAACGACCATTGTCCTGCCCTTACCTGCCCGCTCGAATGCCGCCTGCACGAGCCTCTCACTTTCCGAATCGAGAGAACTTGTCGCTTCGTCCAAGAGGAGGATGCGAGGGTCACGGATGAGGGCACGGGCAATGGCGAGGCGTTGCTTCTGTCCGCCAGAGAGGGAAACGCCCCGAGAGCCGATGTTGGTGTTATACCCTTCAGGGAGGGAGATAATAAAGTCGTGAATGGAGGCATCGCGGCAGGCTTGGTGAAGCTGTTCGTCTGTTGTCGTGGCAGGGTCGACACCGAGCAGGATGTTCTCTCGGATCGTGCCCTTGAACAGAGTGGCTTCTTGAGCTACCAGAGACAGATTCTTGCGGTAAGCGTATACATTGAGGTCGGCGATGTCCTTGCCGTTGCAGAGAATGTGCCCGCCATCGAGATCGTAAAACCTGACAGCCTTTCAGTTAGCCATGCTCAAAATGCAGGATGATTTGGACTTGAAGTACCTTTCCAGAAGAGAGATGATGCTTGTCTTGCCGCAACCCGAGGCACCAACAAGTGCAGCGAATTGACCCTTCTCGATGGTGAAGCTTAGGCCTTTGAAAACGGGCGTCTCTCGCGTTGGATACTTGAACCTGACGTCCTTCAGCTCGATCTTCACACCACCCTGTGTATCTGGAATGCCATCGTTCTGATCGAACTCGGCCGGGAGACGCGACTCTCGCATGTTGATGATCCGATTCGCTGCTACAGTGGCCTGCGCTGCGTTGGGTCCAAAACTCAAACTCTGGCCCGCCGACTCGCCGGCGTTCATGCTTGCAATGAGGGTGACGAAGAAGCTGATAACATCGTACTCGCCCTTCGCCAATAGGCGGCCACCATAGTAGAATAGCAGCGCTTGGCAAGCCATCGTTGTGCTATCAGCGAAGCCGAAGATCAGACTGACCCAACGAGCTTTCTTGTAGGCATCAACAACGTGTCCCCGGCAGAGGTTCTCGAAGCGAGTGGTGATGGTGTCCTCAAGAGTGAAGGCCGAGACGGTACGGAAAGCACCAATAGACTCGGAAGCGAATTTGGAGCTCTCTGCAAAGACGTCGCTGTTCATCTTCTCGAACTCGATTTCGTATTTGAATCGCCAATAGGATGCGAACAAGAGAACCGGAAGAACGACACAGGTAGACACGAGCGCCAGCTTCCAAGCAAACGCGAAGGCGATGCTAATTCCACCGATGAGCGTGAAAATGGCAATGTACACGCTCGCCATATTCGCTCCCATCAGCTCTTCAAGCTGCTGCGGGTCGGACGCTGCCCTGGAAGTCATCGTGCCTTGAGAATGATCTTCGTGGTCGAAGAACGAAGTCTTCTGGTAGAGAATGGCATCAAAGTACTGTTTCTGGTACTTCGCGCGCACAGCGGCAGCCAGTCTGTTGGAGAAGAAGAAGGTTCCAAAGTATGAGACACCAATACCGATAGCGAGGACCATGTACATGAGGCCCCAGAATTCACCTTCGTCCAGAAGCTTGCTGGGCTGGAACGAGTACTTGAACGCATCTATACAGTGAGCGAAGATCCAGGCCTGAAGTGGAATACCGCAGCCAGCAGCCGCCGCGCAGAGGATAGTGAGCCCCTTAAGCCACCATGTACTCTTGGTCTCATAGAAGAAGAGCCCGAAGCTTGAAAGAATGTTGCGCTGCTTCTCCTTGCCATCGGCTTGCTCCTCATCAGCGCCGCCCTCGGACTTGGCGCGGCTCTTCTCACGAGTCAGAGAATCGCTACCATCCTCAAGCTCGACGCTATCATCTGCAGCTTCAGTCGGTTCGCCCAGTGATAAGGCTTGAGCATTGACGAGAGCTGCATACACACCGTCCTGCATCGCAATCAAGCCTTCGTGGGTGCCGGATTCGACAACCTTGCCCTTCTTGATAACAACGATACGGTCGGCTTTCTTAATAGTGGAGAGGCGATGAGCAATTGTAATTGTGGTCCTGTTCTGCGCAACTCTATCGAGAGCGGCCTGGACAATTCGTTCGCCACGAACATCGATGGCACTAGTCGCTTCGTCGAGAATGAGGATCTTCGGTTTGCGCACGATGGATCTCGCGATGGCGATGCGCTGCCGCTGTCCACCAGAGAGCTTCGCTCCGCTATCGCCAACAACAGTGTCGTATTTCTATCTCAGTTAGCTTAACAAGTAAGGTAAGCGATATATTAGTGAGCTTGACGAACCGTGGGTAGCTTGTCGATGAATTCATCGGCGAAAGCTTCGACGCAGGCCTCCTTGACGAGCCCTCGCTTGACTTCCTCGGACTCATTTTCCCATTGAGAACCGATGAGACCCTTTGATACGTTCGAGTAGATAGTTTCGTTGAAGAGGAACGGTTCCTGCTGCACCAGACCAATCTGAGACCGCCACCAGCGCAGTTCCATATCCTGCAGAGGGTGACCACAGCTCGAGATGCTTCCACGGAGCTGGACAGGCTCGGTATCCTCGTCTGTGTCTGCAAAGACACCTTCAGGCTGCTGCTCTTCCTCCTCGTCTGATGACTCTTCGAGGCTCTCGTTCTTCTTCCTTTTCTTCTCCTTCTTCTTCATCTTCTTCTCGCGTTTCTTCTTCTCCTCAGGATCGATGACCTTTTCCATATGATACTGTTCTTGTAGATTGTACCAACGTTGAATAAGGCCGACGATTGTACTCTTGCCGGAACCTGAAGGTCCCACAATGGCTGTAATCTTACCTGCCTCAATCCGGAGGTCCATCTCGTCAAGGATCTTCACGTGCGGCCTGCTGGGATACGCAAAGGTGACTTTCTCGAAAACGATGTCGTCAGTCGCTGTGACGTCGGGCTCCTTGAGGTGGCCTTTGGGCGGTTGGGGCGCGTCGATGACGATGAAGAACTCGCAAGCAGCAACCATAGCCTTACCCACAGCAAGCAGTGGAGTAGAAATGCGCTCAAGCGAGAACACTACCATCATTACAGAGAACAGTACACTACAATAGTCAGCTTTGGGGGTCCTCAGGGTACCCGTGGTGCGGTCGGCTGCCTGGCAGCGTGCCTCCAGAGAGCGTGAGGACTGGAGACGGTCCGGGTGCAGGGTAGGGCGTGGCTTCGAACGGCCGTGGCGCACGCAGCGCTCG